>OZ021722.1:94732271-96192271 GCA_963978545.1 Linyphia triangularis
GATTAATAAGTGGTTCAAAATTCTGTAACGTTTTAAAACTAAAATAGCTTATGCAATTCCTTTGCGTGAGTATGGAAGTGTTCCTATAACATATAAAGTTTATGTTATTACTTTGCACTAGAATAAGACTCATTATCAATTTTTACTATAAATAAATATCACGTCTACGAAACATGCCTGGAAATGTTACCTAATTTAAATAAAATTACTTAGTAAAGATAATTTATTTAAAATTATAAAACATATATATATAACTTAAATCTTATACAGAAAACAAATTTAAAGTACATATCACAATAATTTAAATTTATATTATTGTCAAAGATCATGCAAATTATAGGGATACAAATTTAAGTTACTTATTTATCTCAAAATGGTAAAGTAGAAATTATAAGAAAACATAATTCTTACTTTATAAAGTTTGGTCAAGAAATACCCAAATAACTAATACAAACTGAAGTCGATTATTAGTTTCAAAATACTAAACTTTTAATTGCACGAAAACATGCTTTTTTATTTCATTCAGTAAAATCTGGAAATATCCGAAAAGCGTTTGAACCTATAAAACTAGATTTGTAGAACAAGATAATAATAATCTTTAATATGATTTGTAGAACAGAATCTATTATTTTAAGTATTTGTATTAATCCCAATGGGACGTAATTAATATATAACGATGTATGCGTATCAGTTTCACATTTTTAAAAGTCTCCGTGGCTCATTTTTTGTGCATTGAAAAAAGTCTGCCCTAGCTACACAAGTCTCCCCTATATATACATACGAATAATTTTTTTGTAATTTGTTATTTATACATAAATGTTACTTTTTAAAATATACAGAATAGACAGGTTATTAGTTAAAATGTCACTTAAACACCAATATATCATGGAAAGAATCCAAACTAATCATATTAATTATAACTTATATATATTTACGAATATTTTTTTTTATTTCGTATTGATACACAAATGTTATTTTTAAAAATATACATAATAGTCAAGGTATAAGTTAAAATGTCACTTAAACATCAATATGACATGGAAAGAAACTGTTGAAAATATCATTCTTTACATGTGCTAATAGTTTACATTACTGAAGACATGGAACATTTATCGACCACGTTTCCTAGAGGCATGCTGTTGATATCAGTAGATATTAATCTATGTAGTTTAAGGCTCTGAAGACATCTTAAGTGCACATTTTTCACCAAAACTTTGCAAGCTTAAGTAATTTAAAATAAATACTCCTCTTATCATGCTTTGAAGAACTGCAAGAAGCAATTTTTCAGAATGCTTTAAAAAGAGAAAATGAAATGAGCAAGTAAACTGTGTGCGTGTAATTCAAATGCTTTACTCTACAGAATGATTTTGATACATAGGAGTAATTTGTTCATAAATCTCATTCTCATACATTGTATAAGATTATTTTGTCTTCATAGAAGTCATAATTGAATTTGACGAGTCAGTTTGAAGATATTTAAACATCTAAAAAGTATAATTCACAAACGCAGAATCAATCAATATTTGCTAGCACATATAAAAAAAAAGATTTTTACTTCCATCTGGGACATCCACTTGGCTGATAGTGTTTTTCTCGCATCAAATAAGCTGGTTTCAATACCTCAAAGAAGAAGTATTTATTGTAGTTTATAGTCTAGTTTATATATATGATCCCGATGTGTTTAGAAATTATTCTTATGATTCAGTAATTCAATAAACTGGATTCAATACCCACAACGAATAAGCATTTATTACAGTTTATAGTCTTGATTACATTCATAATCTCGGTATGTTTAGACATTGGTCTGATTTTTGGTAATTGCATCCATCATTCAGCCTAAACCGCAATCAATCATTTTTCAAGAGTTTTCTTTTTATGTGTTGTTTCCTGTTCATGTTTAAAAATTATATCATAGTCATGTAAATCCAATTTAGCTCAAACTCATTGTAGGTAACTTTTGATAGTCGTAAAATATCTTATTATGAGTTATAAACCAATCACAATAACATACACAGTCAACGTTATATGTGGCGTTAGTGTAGGTGGCATATTTTTCTTTTCGTTAATGTAAATAAAACTAGGTGAATGGTTAAAAACGCAAAGGTTCTTCATGCTGGTATATCTAAATTAAATATTGCAGTTGTATATTGAGGTATTGAGCTCCAGAGCGGACCATTCCACAATGTTCATTTTTCTAGGTGAAGGCTGTTTCTACCCAGTTTTGTTAAAACCATTCATGACAAATATGGTTTCCCTAATAGCCAACTTGTAACAAAACGGGGTAGAAACAATTTTCATCCAGAAAAATAGACAATGTGGGATGAAACATTCTGGCACTCAAAGCCTCAATTATGCGGTATTGTTCTGATAATTTTTATTATAACTGATTGCGTTGATCCTGAAAGAAATCTCTGAACTTGGGTTTCAATCAATTGTATATAATGTACTCCAGGTGCAATCAATTTTAATATGATTTACTTTTGAAGTCCCAGAAACTCTTATTCGTGAGGCATCTTTCATACTAGCATATGTGAAATGATAATCAGCTTTCTGAATGGGATAGGACTAGTCGATGTCTTATATTACTATTACTGAGATCAGAATTTGATTAAAAGTTGAAGACACTAAGGTTCCTCACTTTGAAGTATGTAGTTCAGATGTTGAGAAGATTCCACAAAACATCAACTTGTTATAAATTTCTTTTAAATGCCAGGTACCATGCGATCTGAAAAATTACTGTTTGATTTTAGAATTCCAAAAGTAAATGATAGCATTACTGGTTACACCTGAGAATCACTAATAATCTCATCATCAGTTAGGCAACCATCATACCGGCATATGTGTTGGACAGTCAGTCTGGTAGATGGTGTCGGACTAGGCGATGGTCTATACTTCCCGTTGCTGTGAACAGATCTTGGTGACGAGTTGAAAACACTGAGGTTCCTCACACTGGTATAGGTTGAATAGGTATTGCATCGGTGAAGCATTGTATCTTCCGTGTACCTGCTTCTGATCTTCGAGCAAGAAAGGTGGCGGCCGATCTGGAAGAAACCTTCTCTAAACTTGGAATTCATCCAGCAGTAGATAATAGGGTTGTAAGAGGCGTGGCTCATTGCGAGCCAGTGGCACAAAAACCAGATATAGACGATGTTCTCGTACTGCCAGATCCTTTCGTCCTGGTCACCGGCGACTATCAGGATGTTGAGGGGAAGCCAACATAGGCTGAAGACGGTCACCACTGTTATCATCATCTTCACCATCTGAGGAAATGAAGAACACTGTTAAGGTTGTTGTTCATAAGAAATGAGAAATCTTTTATGAACTGTAGTATAAAAAAGTAATGAGATATTGTCAACAAATATTAAAAACCAATCAATGATTCCAATCAGAAGTACCTTAATTTTTATCTTCTTACAATATCTAATATATATCTCCTTCATTATACTGCATTCAGTTTTTAATAAAATATAATTTACAATAAAAAACTTGAACTTTTTGTCCACTGATTTATTCAAAATAATGGTAATTGTAAAAGATGAAGATACTATTTTCTACTCAAATGAGAAAACGATGCTTTGTGATGAATGATTTATTTTATATTCATTCATCTGACGATTAATGAAATTGCTATTCATAGGCTAACTTTTCTTAATCGTGAGAAAGTTACGTAAGAGGACATTTTTCTTATTTAAATTAATTTTATTATTGCATTTTCCGAAAATGAAGGTGAACTTCAGATTTTTATTAAAAACCTCTAGAATTACATACTGAACGTTTTCAGATATTTTGATTAAAGAAAAGTATTCTAATATATTAAAATAATAAGTTTTTCTCGATACGTAGAATCGCGATTTAATCAGATGACATTCAATGCTGTTATCATATATCCTTTAAGATAGGTTGAAAATATAAGTGATTTTAATTGGATAAAGAAAATAAAAAAAAGTTTAATTGTGAAAAATGAATTTTATTTTTATCAGAATGGTATTAATATTTGAGTGGTATATCTTAGTATAAATCCGTGAATATGATTCAATACTCTTAATTCTTAAATGAATAGGGAGACGAACAACACAAACATACTAAATATATTTAATTAGTTTATATTATCTTGTCTAGAAGTATAAAAATTCATTGATAAAATATATTTAACATACTACAAAATTAAATGTATTGATAAATTATTACTACACGAAAAAAAAACAAAAAAAAAAAACGTCTTTTAGACACATGATAGAAATGGTCGAGGCAATACTTATACACAAGTTTTAGAAAAATAATAATTATGGAACTAACAGGAAAATATATTTTTACTAAATCAATTATGAATTAAGAACTCTGTAACTAAATAAAATGTATAAATTTCATGAAAATCCTAGTTAGGAATTTTAAATATAAGGCAATACACATTTAAGTCCTGACATTAACTCATTTATAAATATACAATTTTCATACATTTCCAATAATTAAAATATTTCTCTCAGATACAGAATTCATTGGAACCATGCAATGTTGAGCAATGTATAATTCTATACACCATCCTTTACTAAATAGCATCAAATCTTACCTTATTCAGTCCGAATTTTACAACAACGGTGGACGGGATCTAAGGTTGCTTGTCATGAGATTATTTTATTCTTACGCAAGTTACAATTTTGAGGAATGAAGAGTTCTGTACCCTTAGAGCAAACGTCAAAACCAGTGAGGGAGGGATTTGATAATTTCGTTGTAATTTAATCCTGTATTTCGCAGTCCAGGATAGGAAGGAGGTGACGTGGATATCTTAAAACTTAAACTTGACACGTCGTAATCTTCCTTCAAGTTCTGAAAGTGTGGTTGTAGAATCCCGTTGCTGCATGGTTTAGGTTGAGACTTAGTATGAAGTTTGAAGTGGAAGGAAATTAATTTAGTTGGCACTATATTTATTTTAATACTTTATTCATAACTATGAATAATGATAAGATAACGTGATAATTCCGTGGCTGTTTTGGGATATTTTTGAACGTGTATCTTGAAGTTCGAGTGCTTGGGAAAATGTTGATGTATGTAAGTGTTATTTATAAAATGCTATATAACGTGTGCATTAAAACCAAATAGTTTTATTACTATTTTGAGTAAAGCTTTGTATCAATGTAGTTTTTTTTATCATATATTATTATGTATTTGATATAATATTAAGTAGAAATTAAATATATTACTTTATACCTGTTTTAATATAAATTTTATGCTTATAGTCAGATAAAACAGTTTTAACGTAAATGATTGAATAAATATTTAATTTTCTTAAATCCATTATTTTAATAGTTAAAAAATCTTATTAGAAAAAACTGCTTTACGTTGCAAAATTATTACTTTATTTTAAAAAAACTTATTGATATTATAAAAACATACATGTTTATACAATAAAAAATAATATAAATTTTTTTACATAGTATAACAACTTTTGTTGAAATAATTTAAATCAATTATTTTTGCTTTCTTTTAATTGTTAAGATATCTGTTCAAATATAAATCATGTCTGAAAATCTGATATCAAAATAAACAAACACATATCGGAATTTCTTCTTGAGTCCTAAAAATATTCAATAAATATGCATAGATAACGATCAAATACGTATGTTTTATTGCTACAAAAAACGGCATTACTATATTTAGACATATTACATTGATGTATTTACGGTATAAGTTATACAAATAAATTTAGCTGCTTCAGGTGTATGGGCTTTGTTATTTAGGACATTCGCTTAAGAAAAAATTTACTACGCTTTATCAAATTTAAATGCTCTGAAATGTTATATAAAAATAATAATAATTGGAGAAGATAGTTTATAACGAAACAGTTTTTTGTAATTTCTCAAACGAGAACAATCAGATATCTCTTAAGGTTTCCAGTATTCAATAATATAATATTTTTAATTTATTTTATGTCTTTATAAATTTATATTTCTGTTGCAAATTAAAGTATTAGCAAAAGTTTATTTCCCCCTTCAGCAAAGCTTTAGATTCTCAATAATTAACTATATAACTTTTTAAAGACTACCACGCACCATACAATCTCTTTGTTCATCTTTCTAGACATTATTGTTTTCATCTAATAGAAATTGACCTAAAAGAAAGATATTAATTTTAAAATAATTACATGAATTTTCTTTTCTTTTTTCATTCAGTAGTCTCCTTAGTACTCTCGGTAGGCCACATCCTAATATAACAACCCTGAAGCTCAAGGAAAATCCCCAAAAATATCGTTTGAAATCCTTATCCTGTGGCCTTTTTTAGTTAAGTTATCTTTATCTGTCCTTTCCCTCTATAAAATAGTCTTTTGTATTATTATTTGTAATATCAGATTAAGATTTGTTCTTTAACTAAATTTCGAAAAAATAAAAAATAAATAAACAGTATTTATGTAACTATTTTATATCTGTTAAATAATATAATATAAAATTGCTATAAAAGGGACACAACTCAAAATTCTTCAGTTTGAGTATATATCTGTACAGACTCACAATCTGCACGTACTTGAAGCTGGTTGAGCTGTATAAGATTGTTTAGAAGTTGATTTCAAGTTGAAACTGACTTATGCCATTCTTCCAGATTTAAGTCCGTATAGTCTTTCATTCTGTACACACTTTAAATCAAATGAGAAAAATATTTAATTGAATTCCTTTTCTATCAAGAGTACTATATATGACGAGAAAATCTTTCGAACGATCTTTTGAGTTTGTTTCAAATTTTTGTTTCAAACATAGGAGAGACCTGTGTACCTAGGGCCCCCTTCTTTCAATGCACAAAAAATTATCTACTGAGCCGTTTAAAAATGTGAAACTGATATGCATACATGGTTTTAATAATTACTTCCCATTGGGATTAATAAAAATACTTAAAATAATAGATTATGTCAAATAGAAGGTTTTTAAAGAAATTTCACAAATGGCCCTAAGTACAAGACCTCGTGGTACCTAGGGCTTGTAAATTATGTATCTAGGGCCATTTTCTTTAAGTGAGGTTTCAGTCCATAATTATTAGGGAAAAAAACATACGCAGATGAATTTCATAAAAGAAACAATATCAAGTAATTATCAGTCATAGGTTTATCGTATAATAACTATAATAAATTGTAATGTGTCACATTATATGGGAATTACAAGTATTTTCATAATTTGAAAAACTGATTCCGAAAGAAATGATCTGCATGCATTATCGCTTTGAAGCACCGACAGATTTGGGTTTTGGCAATTTGAATACAATAAGCAACTAGGTGGGCCTAGGTACACGATTTGGTAATTTCATTAAAAAATGTCTTCTACTGAAAATGTACATGGTGAAAGGACTTATTTCAACATATCATTTAGCACTTAATGTTACAAACAAAATTATTTACTAGAATTCAAAGAAAAGTATTTGACTTAACTTTGTAAAACCATAAAAGATATGAGCTGCAAAATGTTAATGCAGACCATAGAAAAAGTTTTCCTCTCATAACTTGACACAAATTTCTTCTCTAAAATGTCAAAATGGCTGCCAAAAGAGCAATTGGGTGTTGCCACTTATCCATGTGAATAAAAAAACTTAGAACTGAACATTATTCAATAAAAGTGAGGTGGCTCTATGTACACAAGTCTCCTCAACTGTTTATCACAATTATAGAATTTACGCGGGTCTCTTTTTTTAATAACTTACTACAAATTTATGATACGTGCGCATCTTCAATTAAGACTTTTATCAGCTTAAGTAGATATTGTGAAAAATATGTATTAATACGACACATCTTTGAGAATTATGGATAAAACAAACCACAATCTCCCCTTTCCCATTGTAAGTATAAGTCCCTTTCCTAGGATTTAGTTGCTATAATGCATCTTCTCTGACACAACTAATGAGTTTCAATGGAATTAACTGAATCGGAGATCATCCACAAAAGCTCTTCTATGATTGTTTAGGTGGTACAAGCAAACACGATTTCGAGGAGATCTGTAAAGACAGAAACAAATTAGTGCACGTTAATCCTTTAGGACTTCGGGAAGTAACGCTTTTGGGTCTTATTATATGTAACATCAACATTATTCTGTTAGTGGTGGTTTATTTGTTTCTGTTTCATATTAAAGACTTATATGAAACTGAAGTAAAAAAGTTATGCTTTAATACAATTGAAACGTTATGATTAATATTCAATGGAAAATTTTCTCGCCAAATATTAGTCTTTTCTTTTTAATTAATGGTACCACCCGATTCTCGCTTGTTTCATTTCCGTTGTAGTAGAGTTATAACGTGGCTGCATTGTTTAAAGAAATCGTGTTTGATTTTCTGGGATTATTAGAAAAATATTTTCCTTTATTTAAGGATTTATCTTAATGTTTGTAACTGAGTTCTTTTTACAAAAATGGATAATTAAATCATGTGATTTTTTAGAAAATTATCAAACTGCTGACATTCCAATAACACTTAAGCCACTTTACCACCAATATTTAAGATTGATAAGTTTAACAAAAGGTTCACTTCAAATCATTCTGTTAAAAAATATCTAACCTATATTTTCCCAATTATATTACCAAGTAGCTTACATCTACATGCCAGCATAAAACACAGAAAACTTGCGTTCAATGAGCGAACGCAGCGCATCGATATTTTGAAGATCGAAATATTTCCAAATGCCACTTTTCTACCTCTAAATCTGCTTACAATAATAGAATCAGTCCCAGTCTTTGATTCTCCTGTCCTTTTTCCGCTTTGATCGCGATTTTTCATTCTGCTTCAAAACATATGCTAAAATGGGAGTACAAATTTTTCTTTGTAGGAGCATTTTTTTTCCCCGGTGCTTCCTTAATGTAAATTCTACACTTTTCCATCCATCCAAGCCCAATTCTTTTTGGGAAATTTTCTTTTGGGCTAATACTTGTTATTATCAAGATGTTTTCTTTTCAAAAAATATCTGCTTTTTTTTTTTTTTTTAAATCTTCCGAGGTATATTTCTGAATGAAATCTAAGACCTTATATGCAGAAAAGAATGTTATGCAATATTCCTCTTCTAGATTTTTTTTTATGTTTACTCCAGTATCAATTCTACAATATTTCTCCTCGCATAGTCCCGATGTTATACTGGGTATGCTACTTTGTTGCTTTATAATATCCCTTCAGATACATGACATTTGAATCATACTAATGGCCATAGAATTGGAATATAGTAGTCTCTAGTAGTGCTAGTCTTATCTGATTGGGTGGCCTGCATTGAATCTATCAAGAACGAAATATCACCACTACCTTCGTTGCCTAAGGGAGCACATTTTTGCATGTGTTACTTTAAACTAGGTAAACTATCAGTGGTCTATTAAAGATTTTTTACAGGGTCCTGCATCCTTTCTTTTTAACTTAAAATTTTGTTGTGAAAATTCAAAACTTACTTTTGTTAAGAAAACTTGTAGAATTGTTGAAAACTCCAGAAAGGAACCATTTTCAAATGAAAACATTTTCATTCAACACATATTCAGAGCAAGATACTGAGAGAATGTGCCACTTAACATTAGGGGGTGATTCATAGAATCTCTGATTTTTAACAAATATTACGAGTTGCTATTGTCCTTATTAGATGATAAAATCTGAAATTATTTGTTCCATAGTTGTACTGTTCGAATTCTATGACCTGCCAAAGGTCACCATTAAAAATGAAAAAATATGTGTTTTTGTGACACAAAGATAACTATTTTTAACCGTATAAAACTTTGCAAACAACTTTCTGCCAGCGTTTCTTCGGTTATGGAATGTACTATAACATAGATATTTATGAAACATATCAAAAAGTTCATGGCAAGTCAATTGCGCAAGGTCATAAAATGTCTAGGTTTTCATGTTTTTTACCATTTTTAAGCCTGAATTATACCTTGGACGTTTGATTTTCAATAGGAAACAAGGTATCATCGGATATAGCTATATTAGTACTATTTATTAATACATAAAACATTGAAGCAAGTTGGACACATTGGAAAATCGAAAAATTTCCGAATTTGACACCGTATATCTTGCTGCGGAAGTAAGATATTGACACAACTATGAGATTATTTAATCACACTTTTATTATACTTAATGAGAAATTAAACTTTATTGAGACAATTTGAAGAGAAAAAAAAAATAGATTACTTTTTTTTTTCTTCTTTTTTGTTTGCACCCCATCTGTTATTACTCAAATAATAGTTCATAGTCACTGGTACATAGTTTATTGACAACGACGCTCACACACGTAACTACACACACAGGACATATTTCGTACATTTTGAGTAATTTAAACGTAAAATAATCGTACATTAATTAGCTTTTAGAATAAATGTAAACCAAAGACAAAACCAAAGCAAATCCAAAATGTTCTGTTCTGTTGCCAGATTTACAAAACAAAAATACAATACAAAGCGGAAGTGCAAAATGTTAAACGAGTGACAAGCTTACATATAGATGCATTTCTGTTTTCATTCATGTTTTCAAAAATTAACATGTTTTAACTTCACTCTTCCTCATGTTTCTAAAAATTACTTATAAGTCTTCTATATGTCTTTTAAGCTAGGAACTTTGAATGGATCGGCTCCAGAAAGGTACAAAAAGGACAAAAGAAAACTGAGTTTCGGTGCACTGTGTCGATATCATCACGCAATGGCCACTAAACTCATCAGCTCCTCTCCGATGAAGAAATGTAATTCAAACAATGTCATCCCCACAACCTTCTAGCAGTTTACTAATGTGAAACCGTTTATCGTGCAGGACATTGTAAAAAGAATTGGGCTGTATTTCATATCCAGAAACCGATCAGCAATTAGCTTGATCTCTTTTATGATACTCTCCATTGGGTGTGGGACAGTACTTTTGATTTCAACTGTGAATTCACCATCACCATTGCAATCATCTCCAGGCACAAGTCAGACCAAACCCTAAAGACGAAGCCGAAAATTTATAACTCTAATATTTTGCTCAGAAGAAAATTGCTCAACAATGTTTGAAACTGCAGAGTCCCTACATATTGCTAGAGGAGAGCACCAAATTCCTAAAATCATCACAGGTCAAGACAAAGCCAGAAGGGAATTTGCAAAAATTATGGAAGCTGTGACAAAAAAGACCAATTATGAAATTACTACAGCTTTTGAAGAATCTACTTCAGAGAATAAAAATTATATCCATTCAAGTCTTGTGTGTCAAGATGGATGTGCACTGGAACCCAAAAGGAAAGTTACACGTTTGAACCAGAATCAAAAACAGTTTCTTCTAGAATGCTTCAACAAAGGAAATAAAACAGGAAGTAAATTAACATCCCAAACTGTTATAAATATGATGAAATGTCACAGCTGATGGAAGGACGAAATTTTGTCCAAATGAATATTTGACACTGTAACAAGTTTTACCACATTTCCACAGAATGAAAGGTACGACTGAAATATGCAGTGTTATTGAATATGAAGTAATTGAACTTCATCCTGGTATCATTGAAGACAATCAGGTGTATTAGATAGCTTGAATAGATGTAATTTCTATTCTATGTAGTGGGTTTCATAATTTTTTTTTTAATTTTTTTTTTTAATATTTTTTTGTAATTGTTTCCGATTCTTTTAGAAAACGTATTGCTGTATTTGTCTTGACCTGTGATTGTTTTAGGAATTCGATGTTCCCGTCTAACAATATGTAGGGACAAATTCTTGACAGTTTCAAACGTTAATGAGCAATTTCCTTCCAGGCGAAACATAAGAGTTATAAGTTTTCGTCTGAGTGGTAATGTCTTCGTCTTTAAGGTTTGTCTGACTTGTGCATGGAACTGATTGCATAGGTAATGGTGAATTCGCAGCTGAAATCCTAATTACTATACCCCACCTAATGGAAATAACAAAAAAGAGATAAAGCTAATTACTGATCAGGACTATTACTAATTAAGTTCAGTCCCATTCTTTTTACGCTGTCCTGGAGGATAAACGGTTTGCATTGGTAAACTGCTAGAAGATTGTGGGGATGGCATGTTTAAAATGAAATTTATTCTTCAAAGAGTAGCTGATGAGCTGAAAAGGCCATTGCGTGATGATATCGGCACAATGCAACGAAGCTCAGTTTTCTTTGGTTCTTTGGAACTTTCTTGAGCCGATCCATTCAAAGTTCTTAGCTTACAAGACATACATGAGACTTACAAGCAATTGTTATAAACATGTAAAAGAGTGAAGTAGAAACATATTATTTTTTGAAAACATGAATGAAAACAGAAATGCATCAATATGTAAGGATGAAAGCAAAAGGAAAAAAAAGGGGTTATTTTTTTCTCTTCTACTTGCCTCAATAAAGTTTAATCTCTCAGTAAGTATAATAAGAGATTGTTTAAATAGTCCCAGCGTTGTGTCAATATATTATTCGCGCTGCAAAATATATGAACTCAAATTTATGTCAAATTTGGAGATTTTTTGATTTTGGCACCAAACAACTTCCAACGTGTTCAACTTGCCTCAATATTTTATGTATTAATAAATAGTACTAATATAGCTCTATGGAACGACACCTTGTTTTTCAGTGGCAAATCAAACGCGTGAGATATAACTCAGGCTTGAAAATGGTAAAAAACATGAAAACCTTTACATTTCGTGACCTTGAATAACCTTCCTCAATTGACTTGCCATGAACTTTTTATATGCTTCATAAAGATCTATGTTAGTACATTCCATAACAGAAGAAATGCAGGTGTCAAGTTGTTTGCACAGTATTATGCGGATAAAAATAGTTTTCATACGTCATAAAAACACCAATTTTTTCATTTTTAAAGGTGATCTTTGACAAGTCATAGAACTTGATAGGTACAACTACAAAACAAATAATTTCAGATTTTATTATCTGAAGAGGGTAGTAGCAACTGGTAATTTTTGGGGGAAAATCCGAGATAGTGTTTATCAGGGGTGGTTCAACTTCTCAGAATCTTTCTCTTAAATCTAAAAACATAGTTTTTAAAAGGCTTTATTTTGAAGCTGTAACTTTTTTAAACGTCTTATTTCCAGGAGTGGAATTTAGTGAAGAGACCTTTTTTTATATGTGGAGTTTTGCAAAGTATCTTGTTTTTCATGCGTGGAATTTAGTGAACACCCAGTAAAAGGACCCCAAGTTTAAAAAACAGGCCCCTGACTATATAAAATTAAATTCTCTAATATATAAAAATTAAACCTAAAAAGTTTTAAACTATAAATCACAATTGTTAACTTACATACCATTGATGGCAAATACAAAACATTTTTGAATTCTAGTTGGTTTGAGGAAAGTTAGGGTTATCAGCAGTTATCAATAAAATGTGTGTTACAATTTGTTCATTGTTATGCTTCAGTCCTTATCTCTGAATTCTTTTAAATATATTTAATCCAACCCTTCATTAAAAAAAAAAAAAAAAAAAAAAATAGATGCGCACCTGATAACTGTTTGGTTTGAGCTCTGGCCTCGCATGTTTTAATCAGTTGTGTAAACACTTATCGGGGCCATATACAAGTTCTAACAAATTTCACCTTCGGCTATAGATCTATTTTTTTACAGTAATTTTATGTAATCGAACTTTTCTATTGTGATTGTCATTCATTTTCATTGCCAACAACATCCTTTCTATATGACAGTTTTACGCATTCCTCTGAACCAATAGATACATTGTTTGTTATGTTGTCTTTTAAATGTTTCGTTTTGCGTATGACCTTTCAGATTTTAATCAAAGAGTATTTTTTGATTTCCAAAAATTGGTCTTCTGACAAACTGAAGATACTTGCCAGTAACTTTGGGAAGACATATGTGCCTATCCCTATCGAGGTAAAAGATACCACTTTGTAAAATTCGTCCCAAAGCATATCTCTCAGGTCTTTAGCATATCTTAAGGTAATGGACAATTCGAGTAATTTTTTTATATTTATTTTTTTATTCAATTCCAAATGTTACGATAAAGCCATCAACACAAAAATGTCTGCTCCCTGCGCTGTTTCCCTTTTTTTCTTTCTTTTTTTTTTCTCTCTAAATTTTCAACCAAAGTTCGTTTGTTAGTTTTGGCTTGAAAAACGACACATTTGACTCAAAGCGAATGTGACGTCACTACATCTCAAACAACTTGGATTGAAACACAGCAGCGGAAACCAGTTTTGCAAATTTCTCTCAAATCACTCCAACCGATACGCAATTGTCTACTAAACACACACCAAAAATTTGGCAGAAACCTCACGATAACCATAGGAACGGAAAGATGTTTTGACGTCACAGCCATTTCGGATCGCTTTGATCGGACTAGGTTTTCGGGAATTTTTTCTTTTTTTTTTCTTTTTCTTCTTAATATTTAAATAACTATTTTTTTTTTTTTTAAAGAATTTTTGTTTGAATATTTGGAATTAGAAAGTAATTCTTCATAAATATATACTAATTTAACTCGTTTTTAAAAAATGCAGGAATTGTCCATTGTTGCGTAACCTTTAATAAACCTCTTATCCTATGATTCATACAAGGACATACATCTGATAATCGAAGAACAACTTTTCCACTCGATCAGAATTCAACTGTCAAAAATGTGTTCTTTTCCACCCAACTCAGTATATAACCTCAAAAGAAATCCTTGAAACACATGACTATTTATATTTTTCCATTTCCCTTTTCAGCACTCCACCCAACATGTAACAGCGTACATTATATCTCCTAGGCCATGTATGAGTTGTTGTCCCGGCCAGCATATAACGTCATATATTCCAAAACAATATTGTTACAGAAATATTATCTCATTAATCTTTCTCTCTCCTCCTTCCTTCCTCTTTCATGATGAATCGTTACATGAAACTAACATCAAATACAAAAGCTTAAAATAAATTGAACTACATTAAATTAATAAACAAAACGAAAGTTTCATTTAGATAGTGCTTAGCGAATATACGAGATGTTCTCGTACTGTTTTTCTGAATGGTCGAGCTACTACTACCAATGATATCCAATTTATCTTGACACCCATGAATAATGAGCCACGCAATTGAATTTTGCCACACAAAGAATTCCCGGAAATGAGAACATTGAGAAGAGTACAATTCTCTGTAATAGAGGCGATACTGTGGGTGGGGAGCATGGCGCAACTTTTAATTACAATACAAAATTAATCAATGATTTGAAATCTGAAATGGATTTGGTGTAATTTAGGATTTAGATGTTTATATTTTTGTTGAAATATTTATAGTAATTACAATTTTGAGGAGTTTTTCATATTTTTGGCGATACATTTTCACAAATATTGCCAAATTGGTGAGGTTGGTGGCATGTTCGTAGACAAATGTAATTGACAATTTCTAATTCTGACTGAAAATTTTGAAAAAAAAGGACATTGCCTTTGCAAAATTTCGTTAAAATGTAGGGTAACGTGAAAGTTAAAAAATACTTTTGTATCTTTATACACTAATCTGTTGTTACTAATATGTCTACATAAACGTTCGGAAAACCTGAAAAGCCTTACCAGGACAATTTTTATCGAAGTTGTTATTAGAGTTGTTTTTCGGCAGTCACTGAAGTGATCAAGATTTTCAATGACAACAAGCGGTATTTTGTTGACAACCATATTTTACCGTCGTATGGGTATTTCTGAACTTATATACCACTTTTGAACATCTTAGCACAATCCGTTCATGAAGTACAAGGATTTAATATCGATTGACTATTTTTTCAAAAAACACTGTTTTGGACTCCGATCATCCCAAACCGGGGAAAACACAAATAACTTATAATCGAAATTTCGACCACAGTAGTGTTCTTTCATCACCCTTTGTTACATTTCGGGTGAGTGAAAAGCTTACAATAATTACATTAAAACTAAATATGTCCAGTCAATTATCCTTTGTGTGGTTATATAGACTATGATAACCAAAATACTTTTCAAACACATTTTTAAAGGACTATGCAAATACCTTATTACAAATCTAGAAGCAATCAATTTTATAGCTCAGTGTATCACAGTTTTTATTCGTCAATCAACTGGAATTTAATGGTTTGTTGGTATTCTTCTCTTAAACCAGCGTTCGCCACTAACTTTTAGAGACGGGCCGTATGACTTACGTTGGAGCTTTTCGCGGGCCGGATACACCAATATTTGTATGTTTAATTATTATCGATTTAACAGTATATAGCATTTCTAAAAACTGAAAAAATATAGATTTTTTTATTTTAATAAAATTAATATCTATATTTCATTCTTCTTTTCAAACAATTAAAAAATAATAATTTTCATTATTAGGAAATTAAAGCCTAAAAAAGAAGTGAATCTTTGGTTCCCAACGTGACAATGCGACTTGACCTAACTTTTAATAAAAGTATTTAAATTGTACTTCAGATTACTTTGTTTTAGTCAATTGTGAGACGATGGAGGTCGAAAGCGTTCAGTTTATTTTATGAAAGAGTCGATGTCTTTTGGAGTATTTGCTGCAATAAATTTTCAATATGAGATTCAGTTTAAGTTATTCCTGTATTTATTCTCGATAAAAACCATTTTGCTGAAAGCTGCTTGATATAGTCTTCGGGCACGTAATGGAGAACTCTGTTCTACATAATTAACACATACATTTTATTCTGTTATTTAAATACACTTATCATGATTTCGTAAAGTATGAAAGATCGGATAGTTATCCCTTTGCACTCGAGGCCTTTTTCGAGTGGAGGGACCAGCAAATCGAGACATTTTAGGTTCGGTTAGCGTTTATGGATTTACTTCATAGAAACTAAACAGAGTCATTGGCCTTGCATCAAATTTCCGCATCAAACCTAGTGGTCCTCTCGTGTTTAGGCATTCAATCGTGTATCTCCTGAGAGGCTCCGTTCGAGTGCAAAGGGTTAAGATTTTGAATGAGTTGAATGAGCAATTAAGCGATTTTTATCTGGTACCCATCTAATGGAAGAATATTGGTTTGTTCAATGTTCTACACAATAGTCTGGTCATGAAATCCATTTTGACTTCTTTGAAACTTTACTGTTAAGTACCAAAGCAGCATCAATCAGCTATGAATCACAGAACCCATGGATAATTTAAACTGCTTGGGTTTGTTATTTCTTTCGATCACTCATTCCAATGACCAATTTGCAGCATTCTAATTCCCTATCCAATTCATTCCAATTCTCAGACCAATTGGTTGATTGGTTGTTTTTAGATTATCTGGCACCGTCAGCAACAAGAGGGCTATAATGCGCCTCAGACCAAATGGAGTTTCATTAAAAAAAAAACGTAACTTTTGAAAAGTTCTTCCATGTTCTTCAACTAGGTTCTTGTGTATAACTCTATTATGACTATCCCTACAAATTTTTGAATAAAAGTTCCATCCAACGGAGGATAAAACTTTCATAAAAGTATTGTTGCAATAACTCCAGTTTTCGGTTATTTTTTGGTGGCTAGCCGCTCTACTATGTACTTGGTGAATGTAAATAAATATAACAATCAATTAAAATTAAACTTTTTTTATTTGTACAAAAAAAATGAAGTTTAAATGCAAACATTTTTATTTATGTTATTTTTGAATTAACTAAAATAAACACAGCTTAGATACACAATTATATTCACCCCAAGAGTTTAATGAAAATAGTACTTAATCAATTAAATCAAACACTATGAAACAAATTTCTCAAATGAATAAGTAAACAATTTTTTTAACTAAAACGTAATTCACAAATGCATATCAAACTATCAAAGTATGCAAAAATGTTTCATAATGCAAAACAATAATCATGGTAGGGTATCCTTTATAGACAATTTCAACAATGAAATCGTTTAAAAATAGTTTGTTTGATCTCTCTTAGATATTTCCAAAAATATATACTCCTTTCTTCTTCACGCTATAACAATTACTTAGTAAGTTTCCTACCCACTCATCTCTGTAATCTTAAACTAAAAAAGTTGGCTAATAAAAATATTCTTTAGAGGAAATATTAATCCTTTAGTTTTACATTTTTCTTGACTCAATGCTCTGCAGGAAAAAAAAAATATTAATGTGAAAGATTACAGTTTAATGATCCTATCTCCCTAAGGCAGAAAGTATAATTAGCCAATTTTTTTATTTAAAATTATTTTTCACGCTATTTTAATAAGAAAGCCGCATTTTTTCTCTAAATCAAAAATGGGAATTTACACTTACGCTTCAAAGATCTGAAACTTTAAAGTGTTAAAAAATAAAAGAGGAAAATTGAAGCACCAAATCGAAATTTAAGATAAAATCGCAAGGAACGGTTATATTTCTCTCATTACTCTTTCATATATTCTATCATAAGTTTTGTAGAGGTATTTCAAGGAAATTGACAAAATACCTGTCAAAAAATGTTTGTCTGAAAAAATATTGTTTGTCTAATATTACCAATATTTTTATAAATAAAGTCTTTGTAGCAACATTTAGTTCTTTGAATGTCTTTCGATATATATATATCAAAAGTAATCTATACGATATGCGAGAATAATTTTTTAAATATTGTAAAGTGAAATTTTTACATAGAATCAAACAAGCAATTCAACATTGTAAGTAAAAAATGTTGGTACCATTCAAAACAGTTTTACAATACACTTCATTATCTCCATTGTTACGCATTTTGTATGAATGCTTTTAGTATATTCCTTCAATAGTATTAAAAACACTAAATATCTATCACATAAAACATATTTATTTATTAAAATATCTTAAGTTGTATACTATTATTCATTTATTCAGTTTTCATAACGCTTCATTAATTTGGTACTAAACGGATGTTTGCTTTTTCGGTTGCCCGATCGACTCGAACAAATATCAGGGTTATTACGTGGAACGCCTCAGCTGCTCGGCAGACCAGACCAGGCATCCGTCCAAAGCAAACATTTCGAAGGACTAAGGGAACTACTTGGCTAACTTTTTTTTTTGTCACCAACAGTCGACGGAATAATATACAAGTGCCAAATATTGTAATGTCCCTATTCATCATGTTACTTAAAAATAACAGACATTATCCAATGGTGTACCAAAAAAAAAGTTTAAATGAAAAAAGAAAAAAAAAAAAAAGAAAAAAAAAAATGGAAACAAATACATTATAATTCCTGAATATCAGCTTAAAAATGCCTTTTCTCTTAAAAATCTTATCCACCCAGTACTTTTAAATTTATACTTCCTGCATGTTTTCATAGAACTTACAACTAGTCGTTAAGTTCTATATATTCTTGAATGTAATAAACCACTACAAAGTTTCAGTTTGAAAGAAAAACAGAGTTAACCTAACTTTGAACTAAGAAAACTCTACTAATTCTTTCAGAAAAAGCAACCTTAGATTGAGGCTTTTGACATCGTAAAAAACCACAAATTAGTTCATATCCTGAGTTCGCTTTTTCCATGTCCCTTCCCTAGAGAGAAATTTTTTCTTCCCTATCAACAAATCTCATGAAGGTTAGAAGTTTTTCTTTTTTCTTTTTTTATTTTAGCGAGTTTCTAACAAATCAATTCCGAGGTTTCATTTTCCCCTTTACGTAGAAACGCGATGGTAGTTTTAAGCGGCTTTTTTCTCCAACTTTCAAGTCTTCATCGGTTGATTTGTAGGGTATTGTCTTGATATGTTCAAATGATTCAACTTCGAAGTGGTTTGCACTTGATTAAATGTTTTCTTCAAATTGCCAAGTTATATAAAAAGGATTAAATGAAAAAGATTCATCACATACAGATTATACAAATGAAAAGGATAAATTTCTTTAATTTCATTCTAAAATATTTTCTAAATTAAACAAATATTAATTTTTATAATATGATATTAATATTACACAAAGGTTTGATACGTTTTTAAACAGTCAAAATGTTGACAATACAATTAAAAATTACTCTGAATGTAGGTGTTTGAGATTTTAATGCAAAAGAGGGGTGGGGGGGGGGTTCTCCCACATTAAGTCAATGGGAAATTTTTCCTTTGACGCCATGAGTATTTTACAACTTTGCAAGTAGGCAACATCTGGAAATTAATATATCATATCTCTAGGAATTTTCCAAGCTTTCAAGCACATTTAACTACATATTTACATACTAGCTAAAGATTAAAATAATTATCTGCAGAAATTACATCCATAACTTTAATGGACAATAGAACTTCTGCAAAAGTTTTGACCTTATATTCTTTATATAAAGGGTGTAAAAGCGATTTTTAATAATTTCTAAAAATTCCCATATCACTTATGTGTATGACTTTCTACATTCAACATGAAATCATATTTATCCAAACAATTTTCTGCTATAAACAAATTTGAAACTTATTAAAGAAATCCTAAATCAATTAATATATGAAAATCTTTAAATACTATTGTAACGCCGTTATTTTGAAATATGACGTGTTAATAGAATTTAATTTACATTTCATTTCATATTATCTTCATTACATATTATCCTCATTGCATATTATCTTTGCACAAGCTAAAAATATTGAATTTCCAAAATGTTTTGTTATTTTTCTAAGCATATCAGTAATGTAAAATTAGTGATTCCCGTATGAGATAATGTAATACATGTATTGACTATTAATTACTATCTATTGTTGAATAACACTCGTATAAAAGTATACAAAAGAGATGATCAAACAAATTTGTATTAACGCCTAATACATGAATATTGTTGCATTGGGTAAATTTGAATAACTGTTATGAAGTATCAAATTTATGCATTCGGTTAACATACATTCCTACAATTAACAATGTATTGCTGATAGAAATGCTCTAATCCAATTTATAATGAAATTCCTCATAGTAACTAACATTCTATAACACTAGATTCCTTTGAGGTATTAAAACATAAGAACTTCATAGAATAAATGTAACGAACCAAAAATAATATGTTTACAAAACTACGAAATTCTCTCTTTGTAAATAATACCTACGTAGCATTCATGACACTCATGCATGCATAATTTCCTTACGTTCAGTAGCAAATTGTATGTTAAATATATTTGGCATTCATCTCATGTCACCAGAATCAGGTTCTGGATTTAAAATAAAAGTTTTTAATACCTTAAGGTCCTATAAAACGGTACCACAGCAGAATTAAATTCTAAAAGCACGAAACAACATTCTCATTTTAGTCATTTAGCCAAGATAGTTTCTCAGATAAACTCATGAATACAACATGAATACAAATATTTACCAGTGCGAAGAAATAAGGAGTAGTGGAGTTAAAATTTAGACTGGAAATATACTTCTCTTAAAATCAGACATTTGTTTTTAATAATGAATAAAAGATAATATATTGATGGATTCATAAAAATAAAATAAGCTGTCTGTGTGTCTGTGGCTCTGCAGATCTATAGAAAGCTGTTTAAAATTGGAGTAGAGCTCTGAAATTTTCAACATACGATGTTTAGGACTTTTAATTTTACGTATGTCAAACAGAATGTTAAAATTTTAATTAGTTCTTTTTTAATTAATTTGTTTTTTACAAAGTGACTTCAAATAGAGATACAGCTCTGAAATTTTCAACATAAGTAGTTTTAGCCTTCTAATTGGACTTTTGGAAAACAGAGTGTTAAAAATTTAATTAGTTATTTTTTAATTAATTTTCTGAATTGAAAAAAAAAAAAAAATACAAAACGACTTCTAATAGGGTTACAGCTCTGAAATTTTCAACATAAGTAATTTTGGCCATCGTATTGAACTCTTGAAAAACAGAATTTTTAATTTTTTGTTAGTTTTCTTTTAATTATTTTTTTTTCAATTAATTAATAAATATTTTACAAAACGACTTCTAATAGGGTTACAGCTCTGAAATTTTTAGCATAAGTAATTTCGGCCTTCGTATTGAACTCTTAAAAACAGAATTTTAAATTTTTTGTTAGTGTTTATTTTAACTAATTTTTTTATTAATTAATAAATATTTAACAAAACGGTTTCTTATAGGGCTACAGCTCTGAAATTTTCAACATAAGTAGTTTTGGCCTTCTAATTGAACTTTTAAAAAACAGAATTTCAAATTTTTATTTAGTTGTTTTTAATTACTTTTTAAATTAATTAATAACTATTTTACAAAACGATTCCCAATACGGCTACATCTCTGAAATTTTCAACATAAGTAGTTGAGGCCTCCTATTTGGACTTTTGAAATACAAAATTTTAAAGTTTTATTTAGTTCTTTTTTTAATTAATTATATTTAATTAATGAATAAATATTTTACAGAATGATTTCTAATAGGGCTATAGCTCTGACATTTTCAACATAAGTTGTTTTGGTCTTTTAATTGGACTTTTGAAAAGCAGAATTTTAAATTTTTATTTAGTACTTTTTTTTTAGGTAATTTTCTGTAAATCAGTCAATATATTTAAAAATGTATAAACTTTTTAATTTCTGGAAAGTGAAATGAATTTAAACGAAACTCGTAAAGTATAAGTGGTTGTGAGTCAATTTTGACCAAAATTAACTTTTAATGGATCCATGGCCTAGCAACAGAGGAATTAATACTTCTAATATTCTTTAATATGGTTGATTTAAAGAATTCATGTAATTTGAGAAATTGTATTAAATTTAACTGAATGGAATGTATTCTCAAAAGTTTAAAATTTTCAAAGATATCATATATCATATTAGATAAATTACACAAAAATATACCTAAACCTATTTTACAATATACAAATGATTTTAAAGTTTTTAACTTTCCCGCATTAAAATTACATCAAACTCTAAAATTA
Source organism: Linyphia triangularis (assembly GCA_963978545.1). NCBI lineage: Eukaryota > Metazoa > Arthropoda > Arachnida > Araneae > Linyphiidae > Linyphia > Linyphia triangularis. The sequence goes on from OZ021722.1 coordinate 94,754,914, forward strand.
TGCAACAGTCGTGTTTATAATATTTTACTATTTTTATTCATTCTTTTAATTGTATTATATTTATTATTGATTCCTAAAAATTATAAATTTGTCACAAGAAATATAAAATCGCTAGATCACATTCATTAAGGAATTGTTTAAAGACAATAGACTTGACTTAGTACATAAGCGTAAGTTCTTTGCAAATGTTTAAACTGTTAGGATCAGTAAACACTGTGATGGATGATCAGGGTTTTCCAAAAAAGAAGCAATTGCGGAGGAAGAGTTTGAAAGTTAAGCTTAAAAAGGACAACAATGAAAAATTACCCTTTTTGGGATTGTATAGTCGATTGAAGTATGTCGAAAGTGAACAGTCTGTCTATTTATCAAGAGTAACCAGAGAATCCTTCAAAACAAGATAACACGCTTTTTAGAGACTGTTAATAAAAAAATCATAGATAGAAAATATGTCTGGAACATATTTTGAAGCATAGGGTTTCTTTAATTTATTTTTAATACAACTTAGTTAACTTACTAAGAATAAAATATCATACCAAACTTTTAAATTACTGCATATTTGTTTTCCAAAATGTAAATTATTCAAAGAATTTCAACAATTTATTGCCAAATGCTCAAAATTGATAACATACTGTTGTTTTTCTCAGTTATTAAATAATTAACATTATTTGAGGAAAAAAAATGTGGGAGGATTAATCACTTCTTATTTACTTTGGTTTTCATATAATTAAAATGCTGTTGAATAATCCAGTAAACTTTGTATAATTATATGCTAACACATTTATTTAAATTGTTAAGTATACATAAACATACCAGTTATGGATATTATATATATATATATATATATATATATATATATATATATATATATATATATATATATATATATATATATATATATATATATATATATATATATATATATATATATATATATATATATATATATATATATATATATAAACTTTTATTTCACAATTATTTCTGTATTATTGATTTTTTGAAAACAATTCACGAATAAAACCACATTCATATAAAAAGCAGTCTATAGTGGGATATATCTAAATTATTTATATTCTATTTGCCATACATATTCAAATATACTTCTTTCAAGCTCCTCTCTACAACTTAAAATTCTTTTCATTAAAATATTTTATTCAAAATAGCCTCCAGGGTCATTGTTAATGTACTGAATAAAGAACTCCATTTAAAATATTAACATACTTTTAAAGCTAGCTCTTAATTTCCCTCCGAAAAACATCCCAAACTCTGTTGGAAACTGTTTTGAGACATAGAAAAGAATATTTAATATGAACGTTGTCTTTTTGTCTTTAATGTTTTCTTCTGCCCACAGCTTTTAATGTGGATATAATACAACCCTTTTAATGTATTTCAAAAATCAGAAAATTTTATAATTTTCACTTTTAGTTGGCGACATCTGGTTTCCTTCATTCCCTTATGATGTTTCAAAACAACTTAACTCGCCCTTTGTGCTTAGTGGGTATGTTTTTTATGATTCAATCTTCGTGATACAACGGGTTATAAATTATGCAACAGTTTGGAAAGCAATTTCCTTCAATTTTCGTAAGGGGGAGGGGGGGGGAAGCTTGAAAAGAATTCCGTTTTATTAATTTTTTTAGAATTTTCTATTACGATTATAATTGTGGAGTGTGTTAATATAATCAGGCAAAAAGATAAAAGAAAATTGCTGAATAAAATAAGTTTGATGCTTTGGAGAACATTTATAAGTATATAAAAGTAAAATACGAGTTTTGATTATAATTACCACAAATTATGGACATTTTATTTTGAAAGAATATTCTACATAGTGGGACTGCTGCTATTCCATTAAAATTCTCAATTCTCTTTAATTAGAATAAATTGCATTATTCACTTTCTATATGACTTTTAAATAGATTTACTATATTAATCCGGCTTATACTATTACATATATTTATTTATAATGAATCGTAGTTCATTTCTTCTTTTTCTCATTTATAATATTCGTTGAGTTAAGTTGTTGTTTTTTTAATTAATGTGTAATTTTTTTTTATTATAATAGTAATTTTGATATTTGAAAATTAAATAAATGGATCGAAAAGACAAAAATAAGTTTGGAAAAACAACATCAAACCATTTAGTGACCTATACAAAGTTAGATTAATGCCTATTTCAATAAATATTTACAATTCATCCTCAAATTTACATTGATGTAATTCATTTCATCATTAAAATTAATTTTCATTTTCACTGCATTAAATTTATTCTAATAATTTGGAAAGAATTATACAGATAGCAATTTCTCTATTTTTGCCATGAATGTATTATATAATAATATAGTTAATTTCTTTTGATTTAATATTTAAATTAAGTCCTATCTATTATTTATTATAAACGCTTGAATTTTTTCATTGTTTTTTGAATGCCAATTAAAATTACTAAAATATATTTTAGTAACAAACTATTTACTGTCTAAGTTAAAATTAATATTCTTAAATATATCAGTACAAAACTGTTCATCTTTATTTTTGCTAGTTATATGGATTTCAAGTTATTAAAAATATTCTTGCATATAAGTGAATATGCATTTTATTTGCAAAATATAGCAATTCCTTCTAAAATTTGTATTCTTTGAGACACATATTCATTAATATTTATATATCCACATTATTTCTCCATCCTTTTCAAAATATCTATTTAGGTTTGCACATTGTTTTTGTAAAGAAAAGAAATACTCAAGGTTCCAAACTAAGAAGCATCTGAATTGGTTTCTGACTTAAATAGATTGCTGTAAAAATTTTACTGTGTTTTCACAAATTGTCTCATATAACACAATCAGACGAATGCTTAATGTTTCCATCATGAAAATTTCTATTTTATCACTAAACTAAAAAAATCTTTTTGAAATGCAGTAAAACACTGCATTGATTGATTGGAACACATTATTTCCAAAAGTGTTATGTGTACGGTGTTAAATCAAATATACAAATATTACAATGCTTTTCAATTCCATTACTTAAATCTGTATTTTTATAAATAAAAAAACTACGAAATAAGGGATTCGGAACTTATCATACCTCTGAAAGTATTTTTCTTACATAAAACTTATTTACATGTCATTTGATTTGAATGATTATAAATATCACAGGTACTCTGTATAAGTCTTTATTCAAAATGTATCAAATTACCTTAAAAATATTAAATGTAATAAACCTTATGCAATGTGTTGTTTTGAGTAGGTTTAATTAAATTTAAAGTCCACACTTGTAGCACGCTTTTGACCAATCAGAATACACCTTTGAAAAATTCTTATTTTAATGTTTCATGAACAAGTCTCAATGGGCATTTATATTTTCTGTTATCATAACAATTTACTATGACATAGCCGTATAGACTCATTATTTAAGGAAAACATTTAGCAAAACAGACGATTTAATTTTCTATTAAAAAAGAAATGGTACTATCAGTTAGTCATCTATTCGCTAAAAATAGTCTTAAACATTTTACAAATATTTGATTAAAATAGAATCCCAATAATGTCAACTTTGTATAATTTAATGGCATAAAAAATTCATTGTATGATTATTACTGCAGACTATTTATCTATCACTGTAGTAGTGGTTATCTATGACCACTACAGAAATCTAGAATCTAGTGAACCATGGTATAAAATGTTCAAACTTTTTATGTCAAATATTTTGTCCATACTAGAGAAAGTTCATTGAATTGTGTATTTTTATTCCACAAAGGTGCTATGTTCCAAAATGGGAATTGTTCTAATAAACTATTTCTCATAAAACCACCAAGTTCATAGTACATACGTTTCCAAAATAGTTTATTGTAAAAGTAAGCTATAACTAAAAGTAAGCTATAACAACCTTTTAACTTAGGTTTAAAAGAAGTGGAATACTCCAAAATGTAGACCTGCTTTTGTTTTGTGTGTCTTTGATATTATGTTCTCATTATTCGATAAAAATAGGACGCTGATATTGAATTTGCATGTCCTCATAAATCCAATAAAAAACTGAGACGTGTCGAATCCAAATTACCCTTAATTTATCGAAATGAAGTGAAAAGTTATAATTGTGGAATTTTCCAATGCTCTATTTATCATAAAACCCTCAACACTGAAATCAGGAGAGCATAATCTCAAAGACATACACAACAACGCTAAGCCATTATAATTTGTTATTAACCACCTAAAAAGGTCTTAACGGTATAAGACTTTCTAAATTTGAGTTATCTAAAAATTCCTAATTATGTCACGCTTTTTCGTTCGAAAGCTTGTTTTTGTAAATCGTTGAATTAAATATAATTTGATCAATTATGAAAATCTGACCGATGTAAAACTTCCAAAACCAGAAGGTCTAAGTGGATAGGATAATTCATCCGGTGTTTAGGATATTTCTTAAACAAAAAGAACGAAGTTTTCTCTTCTTATACATTCTGAAAGTTTGCAGAAAAGGTTTCTCCATAGCTCCCTTGAAATTTTACTGACTAAACACTACTCAAATGCTCGACATACTTTCATACATTCCAAGGACTTACACAAACAGACTACTCACTGGCAGAATGTATTATTGAACATGATTTACCCAAAATAATCTTACGGGATTGAAACGTTAAATTCATGCACTATTTTTTCTTACAAAGCAAACATTCGTGATAAATAGGCAAGTTCTAGTCTCATAATTGATAATCAGTACGACTAAAATAGGTGAAAATTAAAAATTCGTGTTTTGTTCACCAAAATCTTCAAAATAAGGAAAATTATAAAATCTATGTCCCGCAAGCATGATGTTGTAAAAAGATGAATATTTACTTATTGATTGAAACTATTCAAGATCTCACAAAAAGGCTGTTAGGTAGTAAATTTCTTTAACTATACTAAACTCTAACTTAACTTGACATCACTATACTAAACTTACTAGACATCACTTAGACGATAGATCGTCACAGTGCTCATAGGTATTTAATCCATTTTGGCGGAGTGACGACATAATTCTCGCCAAACCTTATAGCCTTTTGTTCTCTATAAGGTTGTGGTTTGGCGAACACTATGCTTTCACGCCGCCAAAATGGATTAAATACCTATGAGCACTGTGACGATCTACCGTCTAAGTGATGGCTAGTTAAGTTGAAGTTTAGTATAGACGATAGATCTTCACCGTGCTCATAGGCATTTAATACATTTTGGCGGCGTGAAAGCATAATGCTCGCCAAACCACAACCCTTTAGAGAACAAAAGGCTATAAGGTTTGGCGAGCATTATGTCTTCACTTCATTAAAATGGATTAAATGCGTATGAGCATAGTGAAGATCTATCTTCTAGTGATGTCAAGTTAAGTTGGAGTTTAGTATAGTAATACAAATTTAGTGTAGGTTGCAAAAATACCTAAATAAAATAATAGACTGAGAGTGACTGCAAGTTTAAGTATCTAATTGAACATCATTCTGACTTTTTTATGGAATGTAGAAAAAAGCTAATAGATAGTGAATATATTGTTCTGCCAGGGTAAACATGGCCAAAACTGTTCAAACATCAATCCTGAATGAGTTGAACTAAATCCGATTGCCATATTTGCCATAACTTGCCAAATAATGAATATATTTTTATTTGGTCCCCCACCGCTTTTTAATTTTCAATGAGGAAGTTTACCGACGATTTAAGTTTCCGGGGACGTCTTGCAACTTTTAAAAGTTAGCCAATTTGGCTTCATCAGTATCGTAATCAGTAAAGCATTATTTGCTTGTGTTGTCTGTTTATTTATTCATTCGTTCGTGTGTGTTTTTATTTGTCAGTCTGTCTGTTTTATTTATTTATTTATTTATTTATTTATTTATTTATTTATTTATTTATTTATTTATTTATTTATTTATTTATTTATTTATTTATTTATTTATTTATTTATTTATTTATTTATTTATTTATTTATTTATTTATTTATTTATTTATTTATTTATTTATTTATTTATTTATTTATTTATTTATTTATTTATTTATTTATTTGTTGTTTGTATGTATGTTTGTTTGTTTGTTCATTTATTGTCAATTTGGCTCACTTTTCTTAAATCTCTTTTGGCACAAAATATTATAAAATATTTTAGAAATAAAAATCTGTGAAATATTAAATAAATTAAAACATCTTTTTGTTAATGGACTTGGAGATACATCAATTTGAACTTGTAACTTTTCGAAAAATCATTACTGCTCTAAAAAGCACTGGATGTCTATATAGCCAGTAATTTCAAGGGTGACCGATCACAATGTGAAGAAATAACAAATTGATTTTCTCAGAATTTTTCCACATATTTTTAACATCTAAATAAAGTTATTTTTGATGAATTATTTGGCACTGTTCCTTCAAGAACATGTACAGAAAATGAACTAAAAATTTATACTCCCTTCTGTAAAGTAATTGCGCCTATGGGTCCATATACTAATAAAGTATAATTTTCGAAATAATCAAAGTAAAATCTTTGAAATTCCGGTATAAAATGCAAAATCACACCTTCTAATATCACTTCTTTTATTTTTCTCATCAAATTTCTTATTCCACTGAATGATATGCAAAGGAGTTCAAAGAAAAATGCAGTGAAGCTTCAAATTCACGCCATAAATCCTCTCCTAACAGTGTTAGAAACAATTTTCTCCTAACAATTGTGCGTGGGATCGAACTAGAAAGGGAACCTGTTCATGGCAAGAATTCTGGCGCCATCATTAGTCGCATCGGATACCGCGTAATCGGATCGAGAAGAAAAGAATGCACAGCTATCGAGAGAAGAAGGTTAAAGGAATGATGGACGAAGACGGTTTAGTAACTAGAAACGGGAATTTGACGTAAGCCATTGGGTTGAGTGATTGAAAAATCGGAGTATGATGCTTCGGATAATGTGTTTCTTTTCCTAAAAGGAGACAACTAGACAACCTTGTGGTTTCCTTTTCCATTCACGTGGAAATTTAGTTTCCAAAATAATTCAATCTTGATCATGTAAGACAACTGCGGATAAGAATGGTATTAAATAGTACAGGTTCGGGAGCTAATTTGATTATATAGATTCGGGGCAGTCCTATGCAGTATAGATGGGGCAGTTCTACAGGGTTTAAGACTTTGAGCTCAAAAATCTATACCATAATACATAGACGATTTGTGAATGATGTATTAAGCATTATAGGTTTTATTGTATATATGTAACTGCATTCCTTTGATAAATTTTCATACTCAACTAATAGCAAATTTGTTTTACTTTATCTTAGGTTGTTTTAACAAAATACTCTATATCTTACAACAATTTGGTGAAGACATGAAGTAGCTTTATTTATGATTTTACGGGCATTGTATTTTTAGATTTCATGTATTTTAATTATAAATTATTATGGATAATATTGAGTGTTTAAATAGTATTTTATACAAGAACCGAAACTAACTAAATTACAAATTTTGTAAAGGAATTGTCTCGTATTTTTTAAATTTTAAAAAAGGTATAAAAATTAAATTTGCTTCATAAAATTTTAAATAAGTTATGCTTTTCTTCCCATAACTGCTAACAATTATAATACATAATAAAATTTTAAATTTCTCTGAATGACGATGAATTGCATAAGAAGGCTGAAGACTGTTGCAGTTTTCTGAGTTAAATGCTTTTGGAAATCTAACCAGGTATTTATATCGTTTAAATTATGAAACGGCATTATATTAAGGAACGTTTATTATGCAAAAGAAGATGGTTTTTATAATTTAGGTTTATTTTATATTTTACAGTAATACAAAATAATACACACAAAAACATTTTTCTTGTTTAAAAAAATCTTCTTTGACGTTAACCTGTGATGCTGAATATGTCAGTTTCAGTTACTGCAAAACCACTTTGTAGCTGCTTTTAAAACCTATCGTAAATTATGAAAAACATATATAAGCCTTTCTAGTTCACAAAAGTTCAGTTAACTTCAAAAATATATCTAAATAATCCCTTTACGAAATTTGCGAAATAATTATTTGTCTTCCAAACAAACTTCACTTACACACCGGCAATTTGAACACCAAAAAATCTAGAACTATTTCCAACTTCTTTCTATTTAGAACCAAAAATAACCTGAAGCATCTAAAAATTGCCTCTCTTCCTTACAATAAAAAAAGTCTTCCATTTTATTCCGGAAAAGAATAAACCTATTGCATCCCCTAACGCCTTATATCCCTCCGAATTTTTTTTTTTTACTTTTCATCCGAAAAAAGCTAGAGAAAGGAAGTCAACAAGCCCAAAACATTTTGTTGATCCACACAAAGAGCTCGAGCGTTCGAAAGGTTACTTTTTACGCTTTCCCATGGAAGCTACCAGCAAAGCCCTAACAGTTATTACAAGTTGAGTGACGGCAACGCCACTAGTGACTGTCAAAAGAATCTCCATCCCTCCGAAAAATGGGCAAGATGACAAGAGCTGTCACAGCCATAATCCCCACATCTTGTATGTGGTGGTCGAACGTGTGTTGCTATTTTGGATGGAGGGTTAATAATGAAAATAACAATAGTCGCCTTGGGATCTCTTGGAACATTTCAGTACCGATATTGAGTGTTAAGGGGGTAGGGTGGGGGATTGTAAGTTCATATGATCGCTTGAAGTTGTCATTTGTCGAAAAGGGAAAAAAGGTTTTGTTTTATGATACTTTTATTTTTTATTTTAGATGTTGGGAGATGGTTAGACAATATATATACAATCATATAAATTTTGGACGATCTAATTTAGAGATATAGCATTTAAAAAAATCATTTTGATCACTTTTTTTATTCAAATTGGTGCAAATAATCTTCAAGATTTGTTTTAGTCAAAACCAAATTTACTTTCAATTATTTAAAAACAAACCATCAAATTCTATTTGAGCGGAATTATTTGCTAGGGGAAATTCACAAAAAAATAACTTTTTATTGCATGAAAATCTCCTTGGTGGTTTTATTTATCTAAAAGTTATTGAATACTACATTAAGTTAAATTTTGATACTTACATCTATCACAATAAAATCGATAAGAACTTCCTATTAATCTTCCAAGTATCTACTAGTATTTGACAATATAAAAACTGCATAAAAGAATAGCTTTATAAGTAATTCTAGGCTGCTTATGCTGCATGTAGTATTGTTGGTTAGAAGCTGTGATACAATCTTGTAGAGTATTGCACTTATTTTTCAATAAATGAATTGCTAATTAGACAACAATTAGGTTCAAAAGTATACCTAAATAAGCAACATAATGTATCGCCACTTTGGTGATCAGTAGTTGCAAAAGTATCTCAAATCAGCAATTTAAGCAACGGAAGATAATCCAAGTTATCTTCCGCTTTAACAGCTGGATTCCAAAGTATAAACTTAACATACATTTCTTCTGGTCAAATTTTCAAGCAATTGATGTTAATTTTTTTTTTGTATTATTATTAATAACTAACAAAGACCAGGAAACAGATATCTAGTATATTATCCTTAAAAGTAGAAGTTACAAATGATTTTCATGTCGTAATTTATGGTACTTCTGGTCGACACTTTTAAATTGCTTAATGGAAACTCATTTCGGCAAGAAACTTAATTTGATATATATTTGTAGACTTTTCAGTTTTAAATGAGAAAAGACTCAAAAAGTGTTTATCAAACCCACAATACTGTTGTACAAAAACATATTTATTCAAATGAGAAGTGGATAAATTGATACTTCATACGTCTTAAGAAGGAACTAAATATGTCTTTTATTGAGAACTTGTTAAAAATATCATTAGCTTTGTAAGTTTCACACCCACATCTTAACTACAATAAGTTTCTTACCTCTAATGCAAGGGTCATCTTAAATGACAATAGAAGCGTGTGTAAAACTGTTTAGTGACAGCAACTTGATTCAATGCATTATCATTGACAAAGAGTCTATCCGACAAGTTTCAGTACGAGTGGTTGATGACAAGTGGATTAATAAGTCTCCCGAATAATTGTGCACCACAAACCGAGGTCACGCACAAACACACAAAATCAAAGTTATTGTAAAGGATTGAAAAATAAATACACATATTTTTTAGAGAAACAGAAACCACGTTCAATTGACAATTTAACAATAAATGTAATGTAAATTTATACCAAAATTATTGTGGAAAACATATATCAAAACCATTTTCGCCAATAATCCTAAGAAAATAAAAAACAAAACAAAAAAAAAAAAAAATACTTTTATGTAACTTAAATACCAAAATGATGCTTCTTTAAAGAGGGATATAATTTTTTTTAAATATTATTCTTCTACGAACAAGGATTTAAAACTAATGAAAAGATTTTTTTAAAAAATTTAAAAAAATTAAAAAAAACAAACACTGGCATTAATTATAGTTAAAAGTGCTAAATACAGAAAATATATTCCGCATCTGTGCTTTGGAATATGAATATCACATGGCAATGTAACAAGCAAAGCTAGCCAATCTGAATTTTATCGAAGTAACATTTAAAAGAAAGGTTTCCATACCCAATTTTTGACAAACTTTAAATGGGAGGTGGAATCATTTGTCTATTGACTATACACTGTCAAAATTTATAAAGAATTGTAAATTAATTATATTAACATTATTTTATAAAATGAAAAATATATATATATAAATTGAATAAAAAAAATGAGGAGCTAAGCAAATAATATTATGCGTTTTCATTAATTTTAGATTTATCTAAAAAATCAGGTGACGCCGTACACAAAAAATACGTACAAAATATAAAAATAGAAACGCTTTAAATACTGGATTAATTTTCGTAAGTTAGTTTCATGAGCTAATTTTTTTACAAGACGAGAAAAAGTGCATTTCATATCTCTTTAAAATCTCCATACACCAATTTTTTTACAAAATTGTTAACACCTTTAACCCTGAAACTAAATATCTCTCGATACATCCATACTTTATACATTAGGATAGATATTTCAAGTTTCAATGTATAAAGTAAAACAATGAATAAAGAATGTTATTTAGTACTATTTGTAAACGTTCAAATTTAAGTAATATATATTATACTGCATATCAACTATAATTAATACGAAGGTTCTCTAATATTAAAATGAAGAACATCCTTAAAATATCAATAACTAAATACTCTTCATTTTAAAGTAAGAAAAAAAACTATTTGAGTCATCATATCGTGGCAGTCGATGTTCACTGTTCTAACACATTGCACACTTTATTCCATGCCAGTGTAGAAAATGGTTTTTTGCACTGTTCCTGTGTTCTTTGAGGTGTAAAATAAGAGTCGAAAAGAAAATAGGATAAGAGACGAAAAATCGCGAATCCAACGATATTCAACAGGCATCGAGAAATCCTTCAGACTTAAAGTTACTGAAAGGAAAACGGAAACAGAACACTTTTAAGAAATTTTTTTATGTGTTTTACAAAGTCGATACTTTGGCACGTTTCCTTGAAATTACGCTCCAGTTGAGAAGTATTCAAAGCTCTTTCAGACATCTATGTCCTCGAGAAAAAAAAAAGTTAAATCAATATTTTTAAACAGGGGAATGAAACTTGATATTTCTCGATTCGTTGTAGTGTTAGTTTATTTATTACGCCAAATGAAACAAAAGTGCGGCTATTGTGCAATGATGTGCACCAAGATATAAAAATAAAGATGGATACCAAAGCAACGGAAAAAACCACCACAACATTTTACAACGAAATCATAAGTTAAAAAAGCAAAATGAATATATTTATCATTTAAAACTAAAGGAAATTAAATCGACAAAGCAACAGCACATTAACGCTATCATTAAGGAATATAAAAAAAGTAAACAATTTCCGATAAAAAAAAATGACTGATAATAATCAGGTAGTGCCTTTATGTACGCTTAGGGCAGTAAAAATATATTTATATAGATTAAAAATTGGAATTTTTTGCCATTAGTCACAAAAAACAATACTCAGTTAACTGAAATTCAATTTTGAGAATGACATCACTTTAATTTTAAGGTTTCTATACAAACTGTTGCATTGTTGGTCAAAATAAGTTGAATATGTCAGTAGATCCAAGCGTGACTGAAAATCCCTGATCACCGAAATTTTGTTCTATTTCTTCTGATAGTCCACTTTATCCAGGTCTAAAACTGGTAAGGTTTGATGAATTTTGGTAATTATTATTTTTTAAATTTCTCAGAATAATTAGAGGATATTCCTTTTCTATGAATTGTTTTATAGCCCAACTTTTTCTATTTAAACCTACGAATGAGGACAATTTTTAAAATCTTGATTGAAATGCAGTTTATGAAGAAACCCTCGTTAACTTTATCACAATAATGACTAATAAGGAATGCAATTATTGACAAACGCCAACGAATTGATAATCCAATTAAGAATTTGGCAAGTCGTAGTTCATCTACTATTTTCATATTATTTTAGTATAGTTTCCTGTACGATCAGCATTGAGCCATAACTGATTCCAATTGGGTACTCGCTGCATTAGGTACTGTGCAACTAGAATTACCTTCCTCTTGGATGCAGCTAATCTCTGGTCCCTGACGTCCTCGGCCTCTCCTGGTGGCTTGTTCCCCCACACGACGATCCCTATTCGGGTGTAGGTGTACAACAGGACGGTGAGGGGAAAGAAGTACTGCAGAACCATAAGAGCCATACTGTAATAGTACCTGTAGGAGAGTGTTTTAGAATTAGATTTTTGCGATAGTGAAAAAGAATTAAAAAATCACTAATTGCGTCTTGGAGAAAACAAAATAAAATAATTAACTCAACTGTTGACATCCTTATTCTTTTTGTATCTTACACATGACATAAGATAATTGAAATATACAAGGCTAAATCAATGACCTAAGTAGTACGTTTTTCGGAAAGAGCCCTTAAAATATAGGCATTAGAAACTTGACTGGAACCAGTCAGAATCCCTGAGATGTTTTGCCAGAGAATGGAAAATAATGGTTATTATAAGTCTCTGTTAAATGAACCAATCGTTGACAAACTAGAGATGTGGAGCATCGTTCAACTTTCAGATGATCTAAATACTGGTCACTGCATTTCATTTAAATATGACGTGGATTAATAATATTTACCGTTTTCAGATTTTCATTCATTTTAAAAAAAAGTGGCCAGCTTGGCGATATTTTTAGCAATAATTCTTACATTGGCACAAAAAAAAAAAAAAAAAAAAAAAAAAAAATTATGTTTCCAAAGTGGAGAATTTGGCTGCATACTTTTTGATAATTCTTACATTATCTATTCTTGTACGTAAAACAAAGCAAAATACAAGTGTTCCAAACCTCCTTCCAAGTGTGGTTGGTTGATTTATATTCCCAACGACTTATTTTTCTGCACAGTGACTGCTAATTAGCCCGGGACCCACAGCTTAGCGCGTATTCCGAGCCACAATGAACATTGAACAACCATGCCTAACCTGGGATTTGATTCCGGTACCTTTGGCATGTGACGCCAGAGCGCTAAGCCTACAGCCACCAGGTGACCTTCCAAGTGTGGAGATGGGTGCTTAAGTTTTTCTATCTGCTTAAGATCATGCTTACGTTACAGCATGAAAGCACAACTGTGAGGACGTAGCATTTAACTTGTGAAGTAAAATTGTCTCAAGAATATTTATTCATTTCTATTATTTAAGCATAATATTCAATATAAATTGCAACTTCAACACAAAGTGAATGAGTCATTCCCTGGAGTAATTATTTTTACTTCACTGTAATTATTTTCTTCATAGAATAATTAATACTTCAGAGAATGACCTCGAAATCTTACCTAATCTAGATCAGTTCTAGTCATTTTTATTATGAGGAATATTTTATTACCATACATGTTAAAAAAAATAAGTAATTTCTTACATTGTAAGGTTGTTAAGAGATTTATTATCTATACCATTAGAGTTTTACAAAGTTAAGAGTTATTATTTAACTATTTATATTACAATTTCTTTTTATCCACACTCTGTATAAGAATGCAAAAATTGTAATTTTTTTATACATTACCATGAAAATAGCACTCGTTTTTAAGATTCCGTACCTTATTTCGAGTATTTTTACAAACCACACTGATTCCCTATGCCTATCAAATAAAAAAAGCCTCGTATCAACCTTTTTTAACCACCCTGTAAAAATCGTGCTACCAACTGAGGCATTTTTAAGACTTAAGTCAAGCAATGACTCTTGAACAGTACCTCTGAGCTGGTGTCTCCCAGGCCTCGTTGCAGATGTAGCGTACCGTGGTCCCGTTCGCCCCATTGTAGTAAGGATGGACTTCGAGTTTGGATAATACAGCTGTGGGAAGGGGAGTAAGAAGAGCCACTATCCAAATGATCACGATGATCAATTGTGCCTGAAGCTTGGTCATCCTGGGTCGCAGAGGATACAGGATGGCTATGTACCTGAAAGGAGCTAGCTGTTAAAAATAATGTGTGTTTATAATTTAATGAAATTGTGTCTGAAAAGTTTTGTCTATATATATATATATATATATATATATATATATATATATATATATATATATATATATATATATATATATATATATATATTAATATTATAAACAAATAAAGTACCGCATCAATAAAAGATTATTGGAATTTAAATATAGTAAATAAAATAAAATGATTAAAGTATTTTCAACGAATATTAGTTCACAAGAAGTATAATTTAAATGTAATTTGGATATAATTTGGTTGGTGTTTCTTATATTATTTCAATATAATTGAATGTCTTAACCTTCTTAATGAATCTAATAAAAAAAAATTAAAAAGGGATGGAACACGAGGTCCTTATTGGTTTTTCATCAGGAGGTTTGATTTAATTTTAACTTTAAGAAAACGTTTATGAATAATGTTATAAGTAATGTATATCAAACTACAAATATAGATTTTGTATCCTTATGCCTCCTTGTCGCAAAAGGAGAAGTCAATGTAAAAATATGAACTAAAAATAAGTATTCTTTGTGACATCTTTCTTACGTTCTCCTTGTGTAGTTTTGTAAAATTAGGAACTTTTGCATATTAACAATCACATAAAATTATTTGTGTAAATTGTGTGAGTAAATAAAGTGATTGTGCAATTGACTTCTGAAGCTCCTTCTTTTTACTTTATATATGACTAGAAACGAGTAAACATTAGAAAGAACATTACATTATTACATCTTTTAGATAATTATATATCACACATCTAAATAAATTCACAAATCACAATTTTAATGTTAAACAAAATTATAATGCTAAATCCAATGTATAATAATCTCACCTGTCTATGCTGATAGCAATGAGAGTGTATGCACTGATAAAAACTGACACGACTTGAGCATATGAGACAAGGACGCACATTACTGCGCCAAATGGCCAGTACTGCAGCAGAAGGTTGGATACAAACCCAAATGGGATGCATAGGGATGCCATCAAGATATCACCAACAGCCAAGTTGATAATGAAGAAATTGGTCACTGTCCGCATGCGCTGGTAGGCTATCACTATGTAGCATACCATGCCATTTCCGCCGATGGCAGCAACTGACACTGTGATGTACATGATATGCATAATGGCCTCAACTGATTTCGGCACCATACCTGAATCTTCAAGATCCAGGTCCTTTTCAGTAAAGTTGGTGTAGAATTCGAAAGTTTCGTTTAAGGAAATCATTGCGTTGTTTAGATTTTGTATGCCAGGATGTTTGTTGTTCATGTATCTGATGTATCTGTATTAAATATTAAACAAATTGTTGACTTGAACTTAGGCCACCAGATTTAGTTAGCATATTTTCTTCAAAATCTTTTTTTCCGATTCAGTTGTCATTATATGGATGGTAAATCGCAAAGATGAAACTGGTGACTTATATCTGCTACATCGTTTTGAAAAAGATTATTTTTCAATAACTTCAGTTTAATATGTGTGTGAATATATGTTTAAATATATGTATATGAATAACATTTAGAACGCATAAAACTTGATATTCTAAGATATTAATCGTATTTGAGATTCCTTGCTAACTCAAAAACACATTTCAGTACAAATTGAACCAAAAATATTGGACACTTATCAGTGACATTCAACGGATTTTTCATCAATTAATAATTTATGTTTTTCGAAAGCAATAAAGCACACCTTCTTCTGTAAGATACTTTATTCTTTAATTATACTTTTGTTTAATATGATTATTTCAAATTCTTCTCAATTCTTCTTCTTTTGCTTCTAAGTACGTGAGGTTAAATATATTGAACAAAAGCTGTAAAATACTAATAAATATTCAAACTCTTTAGAGGACAATGCAAAAGTAAATCCAATCTGTGAAATACTCAGTAGAGCTCTTTTAAAGATATTCTCAAATTGGGAGGGTAAAGATTTCAAAAGTTAGTCTTTAAAATAAGTATTTCGCTGATTTAGATTTACGTAGATTTACTTAGATTTACGTAGATTTTAGACTTACGTAAATAAGTATTAGCCGATTTAGATTATAAAATTTGCTTTCAATATATACAATTCCATCATCGATAATAGTAAGATAAAAGAAGAATCTTCTTTAGAAGTATTATAAAGTGTTGCTTTTAATGCAATGTAAAACTTTATCAACTCATATATGGTGTTTCCAAAAGATTACGAAATCCTTGATACCTTTGCTTATTGACATTATTTATCTAGCGTATAATGTTTATACTTTATATTTGATAAATTTTTTTTTAATTCTTAAAAATCAAGTCTAAAAATATTATAATAGATATTGATTAATTGTTGAAAATTTAATTTTGGTATTTTTCTTAGAGTAAATCTTTAAGAATCTTACAGGAACTTTTCTATTAAGTTGTAGTTTAAAACAATAAAATTTAATCAGATTCTGTTTGTCTAACGTTTAAAAACGGAACTAAAAACTAATATATTTTTTGTTAAACTTTAAACGTAAATTCAACCGAATATTTTTTATTGAAATATGTAAGCAAAACAAAAAATCAGTTTTATTGAAAGAAATTATTAATCATATTTTAAGGAAAAAATTTCATAATTAACTAAAGGTGTTTTATGCTATGAGAATATTTAAAAACAATCATGAAAAGATTTGAAAAACTTTCTTATCAGAAAAATACTAGTAAAAAATCATTCTTAATGTCTGAATTCTTTTTTCACATTCCACTCTTAATCTGGAAAATTATAAGTTTTTATTTGCATTCCATCAATAATTAATTACAAAAACACAATGTGTTTTTTACTAAGAGCAGGTGATAATTTTTCTGTTTAATAAGCTACTTAGAATCCAATATCAATTGACTTTTGAAGAAAAAAAGTTATTCCCAAGGGATATTTTTATTTTTATTCCACTATTGTCATCGGCCATCACATTACTGAATGGTTTTCTTGAAGATAAATTTCTAAGAAAAGGTAACTTGAAAAGATGATTTCTTTCATTTAATTTAGGAGTTTGCGAGACTTAGCTTATGTGTGAAAACTAGCATGACTAGCTATTCCTAATCAAATCTTGGGCACAATTTTTTCAGTCACAAATTACGATGTTTTTTCTTCTTGCGTAAATACAATAACACGTAGATATATTTTTATACTTGAAACTTGGCAACAGGAACTTAGTTTTTTCATGAAGACCTATAAAAAAATAACATAAATTACTATTATGGTAATGTACTCACTCTTTATAATTACAATATACAAAACTTTTTTTATACTTTTAATACTTTTAAATTAACATAACAGTAAGATTTTTTAAAAGTGCTAATTCTACACAAGGTATTCACAAGGCAAAAATTTTACTATTTACAAAACAACAACAGAAGTTAATCTTTGACATTTTAATAATTGACATCGACTTAAATTTATTCAACACTGTTCTACCTTTTCTAAATTTTCTAATGTATGGACCTTTTTCTCTTCCAGATTTTTCAACATCATCTCCTAATTTGCTGTTTACAAATGAATAATTTGTAAGAAATACGAATTAGTTTGTTTGATTGAGCTTTTTATGGCACAAAGGCAACACAAGGGCCATGCTGCGCGTAAGAAATACGAAACAAACGTTCTTAAAAGTTAATCAAAAAGTTAAGTTTCTTTTAACAAATTCAAAATACGGATGCCTTTTTAAAATATTATCGAATTTTTTATTTTTAATTAAGTTTATTGGAATTTCTAAGATTTGATTGATCTCAAAAATTATAATATCATTTCCTTTAGTAAAAGATTTTTGAGGGTTTCGGAAAAATAGTTATCATGTTTGCAAGATAATTACATTACTTATGACATAAATCGGCAAAAATGCATTATACTTCCCCCACTAGGGAGACTTTGAAAAATGCCGCAAAGTTGCATTGACTCTACCACTGAATTGAACTACAGGTTTGCCGAAATAGATGCCAAGTTGTAATGGAATCATATAGGCGCCGGGTTGCCATATTTGGCTCAAAATCATCAACAAAAAAAAAAGGGGGGGGGGCGTATAACACATTCTAACTCATAAATCCCGTGGTGGTAGATAATTTAAAAATATATATATATTATTTATTTATGTTGATGTAAATGTAAAAGGTCATAAAACTTCATCTGTGAATCCAACAGAAAAATTATGTAAGTATTCTTAATTATTTGTGTTTAGTATGTCGTAATATGTTGAAAATTCGATTTTTTTTTAGCTTTAATTGTTTTAGTTTAATTGTTTTAGTTTTAACCCTAGATAACTAAACTTAAATGTGTTACTCTGTAACTTATCATCCGGATAATAGTCTGCGAGTTAAAAACAAGTATATTTTTATATTTCCTTTGGTATCTTAAGAGAAGTATTTTTATCAATAATTAGAAATGTGCAAAAAATAATGTTTCGGCGAAGGATAAGGAATTAGTACTATGGGAACATCTGTAATGAGCTAAACTGGAAGTCTATTAGTATTAGAAAATGTGCGAGATTTTAGTTATCTAGAGTTAATATTTAGCGATACTTTATTAATTTTGCTTGGCAATATTACTCTGTGTATCTTTGGAAAATTAAGAAATACTATATGCACTACTATTGTTTGGTAATACTAGATGATATACTATTGTTTGGTGATATTAGGTGATATACTATTGTTTGGTGATATTAGGTGATATACTATTGTTTGGTGATAAAATAGAAATCAAACATCGAATGAAAAGATGCCCATAATATTTATGGACATAATTTTACCCATCCCTATGAAATCAAAGAGGTTAATGATACTTTAAAAACTGGAAATTGGAACAAGATATACAATGTGATCGTTCCTGTTGATGACGATAGTAGAGTTTCATATATAAGAACAAAAGACACAATGCCAATATACAAGAGATAGATAGTTGTACTTATATTTAATGAATTTCTTAAACTTCTCTCTCTCTCTCTCTCTCTCTCTCTCTCTCTCTCTCTCTCTCTCTCTCTCTCTCTCTCTCTCTCTTGCGCATAACTAGAATTATATTTTTTTTTTCAAAATTCAAGTAAACTTTATAATTTTAAACAACTTGAAATTGAAAGATAGGCAGAGAAGTAAACCCAATTGTCGCTGTTAAAGGCTTACTGATATAGTGCATACTGGCTGTAGTTATATTCATGTTTAGAGCAATCTGGTACGAATACAATTCAACAGATATTTATTGTTTACATACTAATGAGATAACGAGGAAAATATATCTGAAGAGCTCAAATTTTCATCACGAAATGTAAATATGACCTCTTAAGAACTTATATTGAGCCTAACTTTACAGGATGAACCAAATGAACTTAACAGATTTTAAATGAAGTTTTGAATCAAAAGTTTTGCCTATCTGCCATGTAAGTTTTGTCCTTTAACCGTCGCTTGCGAAAATTTTAATCATTTTTTTTTTTTAATTTTGATTTTTAAATTTTATTATATTTTAAATGCAAAGAAAAGCTTATGATAAAGCCTCAGCCTTCAAAAGATAATTATATCACAGTAGTAATTACATCATTTTCACATTCCGTATTCATTTGACACTGACAGTTTAACAATGGTCACCAAGTACTGTCTCCAAAGTACTATCTTAAAAAAAAAAAAAAAATTGGAATGCAGAAAACAATATATCATCCTAAATAATAGTTACAAAAAATTAATTTTTTGGAACACTTTACTCCCAATAAATGAAAATATGAATAAAATAAGTTTTCAATAAAAACTTTCTATCGAGAAACTCTAATTAAGGGTATCTTTTAATTTGATGCAAAAAACGTTGCTGAAACATTCCTAGTTTCGGTTTTGCATGGTCTGCAAGATAAATGGTAAGTCGAGAACTTTGTATCTTACAACATTTTTCACTGATAGTCTAAATGAAGCTTACCTAATACAAACAACACATAAGTCACTAAATTACATTACTAAACAAAGTATCTAATTTACCCCTATTCCAAACACGCTACCGATCTATTCCAAAAGTTTTCCACCAATCATAAAATTTCAGCTATGATCTTTTAGACAAATGATACGTCGAGAACTTTGTATTTTACAAAAAATTTCACTAATAATCTAATTAAAGCTTACCTAATACAAACAACAAATAATTCATTACATTTTGATACTAAACCACATATCTCATCTATACCTATTCCAAACATGCTTCAGATTTATTCCCAAAGTTTAAACCAATCATAAAATTCTTAGCTTTTCCTACGGGAATTGACTGCATCAATTTAATTTATCCCGCACCATTCTTAGCGTTAGTTTCAGGATATCTGAGAAATCCAATGCATACAAATAGGATACTTTCTCCCAGACCACCATTCAAATACTCGCATCAATAACTATTCCAATTTAAGAAAACCGCAGCTTAAAGTTCATTAAGGATAATGATAATGCAATTAGATTTCTGAGTGGAGAAATCGGATTTCAGCGAACTCTCGAAAATCTGAAATCACGAAGTACAAGAGGGTTACACGATTTGGTTTACGTATTCATGGAAAGATACGCCATTGAACGACGCAATTTTCGATACTAACTACGAAATTTAATCGATACATTGAAGGATGGGGATTAGTCAAATCAGTATTCTTCATAATTATCTCTCATATTGATTTCCTCTGCATACCTGAGTCTATTTTGTTTAAATTTTATCGTTACAACATGATAGTGACGAGAAGATGTTGGATGGGAAATGATGGTAGATGGTAAAATATGTTAGCTTATTCGAAATATTGTCATATTTTGTCAGAAAAAGTTTTTAAGAAAAAGAATGTAAGTAAAATTGATTCAAGTTTTAATGCCTTTATGTCATAACATTTTGGCTTTATGTCATAACATTGAGTTTAAATATAATATGGAAATTCGAACTAGTGTCCCTTGATTCTCATTAAATTTAAAATTAATTTGTTTATAAGCTAACAATCAAAGATGGTGATTTTTGTAATAAATGGGGGAAAGTTTAATCCCAACAGTTAATAAATTATTCAAAACCAACTGATGACACTTGAAGTTATTCAAAATTCATTTTAAAAATAAATAATTTAATTCCTTAAAAATATTAGTAAAACATAGTAATGCTTTACTACAAACATGGGTGTATTTGTCTCCAATTTATATGACATAAAGCCATGCAAATAATATTTTTCTGCAAATATTACCAGATAATATAACAAAATATTAACCATTAGACAAGGGTTTTTTAAAATAGATCTGGCACATTTTAAAATGTTTTTCATGAATAATTATTTCATTTGAATATATTTAAAAATGTAATGGTGCCGACCAAACGGTATAGTGGTTAGCGTGCTAGCTTCTAGACTGCGAGGTTGTGAGTTCGAGTCCCGTGTAAGACATGGGTGTTTGTAAATGTATGTTAGCTTGTCAAATGACGAATGTTTCGGCTCATTATAGCACTCGTGTTGCTGACGGCACCAGATAATCTGAAAACAACCAACCAACCAAATGCAATGGTGTAACTGTCTTAATGGTATAAATTAGTATTTCATTTGATTTCGTCAGGGAAATTAGCTTTTACAGATATCAACAACTTTTTGAATTTACTAATTATTAGTTTCTCGTTAATTCAGTAACACACCCCTATGCGAAGTTCCTTAATTCCTTAATAATCTCACTAACAACTATTCTCATCGCAAAATTAAATTGCAAAATAGTGCTAAACAAAATATGGCAAATAAGTCTTGAAATTAAGACTAGTTAAAACTAATCTTAACTTGAAGAATGCACAAATTAAGAAATTGAAACATTAACTACCCTAATTTGTATTTTAAAAAGAGTGTTACCAGACAAGCATTATTTGTCAAAACGTATCTGCGGCTTTTCAAAAGCATCTAAATCATACTAATTACATGAATAATAGCCTATTCATTACATAAATGATTTATAATAATAGCTTGTCTGCATATGAGACGAAGAATTTACGAGAGCTTCTATCCAGGATTAACCCCACTTGCAGTAACACTTTCCACTTGGATAGATTTATATACTTCCACAGACTAATCGATATTTTGCCTGAATTCTTCCTCGTTTCTCGATCGCTACTATAAAAATTCGGTTACGTAGTTTGAAAGTTAAAGTAGAAGTGGAAACTGCACTCAGAAAATGGACTGACTTGGAGTTTTTTAATAAACCCGACAAAGTTTTATTCTAAACTTTTTTCCTAAAAAAAAATCTGCTATAAAACTTTTAGTTCCGGTAAAGTCAGCTTCATAACTATAGTTTGAGTAGATATGAAGCGATTTTTTTTTTATGTAAAATTAAAAGTCTCGATAGAATATAAATTCACTCCTATCTCAATGTACATTACAAGTATGAATGTTGGTAAAACATAAAAGTAGATATTCAATGATTCTAATAAAAAACGAGCAAATGGAGTTAACTGCATTCTTTAAAACTATTTTAAATGGAATCAAGGAGATATCAAATTTTTTAATTTAGTTTTATTTAAAGAAACTCGTGCAGTGTTAAATGGCGAGATTGAATAATGTGCTAGTTCTTCATGCGGTTAAAAATATATTTCAGTTAAAGTTTTCTTAATTTTGCAATTTACAAAAGATCTGCGAAATTGGATGTTAAATCATTTTAGTGTTTAATTTATTTTCAAATTTATAAAAGAGTTTCTGTAGAAAATGTGTATGACTGTATTAAATTAATCAGAAAAATATGTTTGAATTTTAAATTGATTCCTTTCACAAATATTCCCTAAAAATTAAACTTAAATTTGCTTTCAAAATTTTATCAATTTCATAAATTTTGTTTCAAATTATTTTTTGGGATTCAATTAAATGAATTTTTTCTTACTTTTTCAGAGTGTTTTATAAGAGCCACGATTACTCATTTTCTAAAATTTCAGAATAATTACAATGTGGGAATGATTAAAATTAGAATTTAAAATTGATTTTTAATTTACTTTATGGCTAGTAAAATAATGTTTTATATTTAGTTTTGTAACACATTCAGAAAAAAGAATTTAAAACTGTGAAGTTGAAGTGGTTTTATAAAATAAATTTTTTAACTGCTAACATTTATAAAAGATAATTTCACAAAAATTTTTACTTATATTTCTTGTTTATTTTCTGTTAAGCTCAAATAACCCTTTTTTTTTCTTTTCTTTTTTTTTTTTTTCAATTTAATTATGAGTCAATCGTTTTTATTTCAAAAACACTAACATTTTCTAATTAAATATCTAATAAAATATATTTTCGAAATTTCAATATTTTTTTGGTTACTTTTTATTTAAATTCATTTCCGATATATTAGATTACAAGCTAACAGTTTACATACATAAAAACATCATAACTTTTCAAGCCAATTTATCTTGATACACACATTTATCATATTGAAAAAAAAAATGAGTAAGTGTAATATGACTAAAAACTAACGAAAAAAATTAACCTTGAAAGATCTATTTTTATGATCCCTTTCATATTTAGGAATAGTAAATTTAAATAATGCTTTTTTTTCTGATTGATGTTTGACAAACATAGCGGGCCACTTATAGAACAACTTCAAAGAAATTGCTCGACTAACACGATTTTTCCACTATGTAATAACATAGTTTTTGCAATAATTGTATTAAAGCCTTAAAAATAAAACATTAATCAAATGTGAATAAATGGGGATCATTCACATTTGAAATGATCACAATGCTGAATCATGTAATTAGTTAATGTATAATGTTCTTATTAAAAATTATTGAATAATATCAAATTACCATTAGTATTCCACTTGGCTTAGCTAACGTTGACAGTGCTGAGTAACCCTGTTGTTAAACAGCTTTTGTGCTTAATAATTTTAATGTGTTGAAAAACTGGGGGTGTGAAATATCGCACAACTTTCAATTATACTATAAAACTGGACACTGCATTTAAGTTTGTCATGGTTTGATGTTATTTTTCAATTTCATACTTTCATTAATTTTTTTTTTTAAATATCAGTTTGGCTATATTTTTGGCGTTAATTCTTACAATGACCAAAACAGAGAAAACAAAAGTCAAAACGGTAAATTTTCTGATGTACTTTTTAATAATTCTTACATTAACCTTTCTTGTAACAGAGGGAAAACAGAAGGAAAACAGTCTTTAATAGGCGATACTCTACGGAAAATAATATGTTAAAAATATTATATATTTTTTTCAACTTTTTACGCCTTTATCGCATTTTCACGACAATTTTGGAGGTGGGAATGCTTAGAACGCTTTAAAAGCATCAAAATCATATCTTTGGCCATTGACGAAAAACATGAATTTTTCAATGGCACCTACCTTATGTACATTTTGACCGAAACCTCAATGACAGATGCCATGGCAACCACTAACTCGTATACAAAATTTGAACATCGTAGGGCAATTCCTTCAGGAATTATGCTGACCACGTATACATACCAGCATACATTTTTTCTTGACCACTTCATTTTTTAACTCAGTGCATTCCAAAACATATAGAAATCTAAGAAAATACATTTTTTTTTCTTTGACCGAATGCAATACTTTCCATACTCTATATTACATAGTAGGTAATTTAAAATAAAAAAAATACTTTTATTCATAAATTTATTTAAGTAAAAAGTAACCAACAAAAAAAAAACTTTCCCAAACAATCACGAGGAATTATATATAAAACGTGTAAAATTTGTTTACCCTTTTTAGTGTTTTTGAAAAAGATTACATTCGAACAATATACTCTCTCCTTACCTAAATATGTGTTAACTTTGGTGTAAATGGTTTGAAATAAAAAAAATCTTCAAACAGAAATATCAATGATTTATCACTAAATATATCGTCAAATACCTTATCATATTATAAATTACAATGTATGCCATATTTCAGATCGGATGACAACATATTCCTCATTTGGTTTATCACAAAATAATTCTTTGAATTTTTCATAACTAATGCAAGAATTTATTTGTGGGATCTTTTCATGCAAAATGTTTGTTGGAAAGAATTTTGAATAAATAAAGGCATTGTCTTTAAGATTCTAGGATTCTTTTTTGAACTTTATAAGCTCTTACTATAGGATTAGTTTTGCATGGAAATTATGAGCTTTAGACTCAGAAGTATGTATCTGGAATAAAAAAGATCATTAGTGTATATAACGAAATCAAAATTGAGTGAAGAGTGAAAGATAAATCACATATCAAGGAAAGTGGTACGCTATTCAATTTATAAAACTTATTATTCCAGAAATGAGTTTTAAAAGTATGTTTTCTACATATAATTCATTATTTACATTAATTTTTCTATTCTCTTTTATATAGCAGTCAAAGTATTTTTCATGTAATACTTTTCATTATAACAATTTTTCATTATCTGAAAACCTCCATATAAAAGTATTTTTCTACCTTCTTATAGGCAAAAAACTCATTGCTTTATCCTAGAGGCATCACATATTTTGAAAAAAAATCATTTTGACAGATAGACTTGTTGTCAATGACAATGCATTTTATCAAGTTTTGAGAACTACCATTAAAAAGCGGCATTACGCACATTTATTATACCGTAAGCCAGATCTAGGTACCAAGTTATTATCCAGCCTTTACGATTTATTTATAGTTAAGAACTAAAATTTTCCCATGTTAAAGTTGATGACATATCATAATAAACTTACAATTTGATGTTTTTAAATCTTTCATTAACTTCTATTTTGTTTGTTTGTGGTAGAAGAATTCTTCGGAGGGCTAATTTACCAGCTTGCTGTCTTGATAAATCAAGCTGAAACTTGGAAGATATATACTCATTTCGATAACAATACATTTTAGCAAGTTTTGAAGCAAAACATAATATATTCAATGGCACGGAATATAACTTTTCTTTGCAGTGGCTAAACACTATGAAAACAAGTTTGGTTTTTATGAATCAACAATTTTTTGTGCAACTACAGTTATTCAAAATTTTGTAATGGCATTAATGATAGGTAGCATATCAGAACACATTTTATTTAATTTCTAACATATTTGTTTCATTTAGGAGAAAAATTAGTAAATATTTTTTAATGTTTGCAGGTGATCTTTAAAGAATAAACGGAAAAATATCACATAAACTAAATAAACTCTCAAAATTATCATTTAATATTGATTCAAATACTTTTCTCAAAAAATCAATTTAGAATATAAGTAACCAATTATACTCATGATCCGCTTCGACCAAAAAACTTCATTTATGACCATTCTTCAATTTAAAGCCTTAAAAAGGATCCAAATTTTTATATTAAATTAATACGAAATTATGTTCTTCATTTTATTGAGTTCAAGGAGTCCCTACTTAATACACATAAAACATTTACTTTAAGCCCAAACTGCTCTTTAGCGTGTGTGTAATCGTCTATGTTTGGTGGAGTTAACAACACGAACATCGATTGACCGAGATCCTAGATTGAATCACATCAAATATATTAAATTAACATAATACATAAGAATACATTGTATCAACTAATCATTAAATAAACTATAAACGAAAATTTTCCATAATCATGTAAAAATATGTTGTTTCCTCATTAACTTTAATATTAATGTGGATTGTGTTATTTTGTAAAGCTATGATGTTTTCAAGAAAAATGTTTGTTACTTGAATTATTGTTACAAAATTTAAAAAAGCGGCACTTTTATAATAGTTTTTTTTTTTTATATATATATATTTTATTCTGTACTGAAAGAGTTAGATTGTGAAACAAAAATTTCACAATATTCATTGAAAACTAGAAAAATTTCACACTTGAATGGTGGTCCGAGAAGAGAAATTCATTTACTGGCACTTTTATCCAAGACGATGCTTTACAGAAATTGCTAAATATTGGTTGACGCAATCTAATATGCTTTATTTGGCATCATTTCTCTAGACTCTCTTTAATTCAATATGCAAATGCTGTGTAATTCCCCTTTAAAATCCCTCTGTTAGGCACTTCCCTTCCCTCTTGTATATTTAATGAAACTTTTAATACGTTTATTAGTTCAGATATTGGTACTGTGTTTAGATGCAATGGGATCTTCCTGTTGCTCTTGCAAATACAAAAAAAAAAAAAAATCACAATCAAAAGTGTTAACACGATCAAACTCAAACAAAAGTGTTACATTCATAAACAATATTAAAATAAATTATAACTAGCAAATGTATTTCAAAATAAATATTAACTGACAATTTTAAGTCTCATGATAAGTTAACAGTTTCAACTGCAATAAATATTAGAAAATTTAATTCTCGTACTTTTACCACTGCTTATTTAAAATATTTCATTTAAACAGAATTTTCCACTTCTTTGCCACCGTAATTTATGCTCTTAGGCTTAAAGAAAGATAAAAAGTTTTTGCGTGTTGTTAAGTGATTATTCTCTTAAACTCAGAGATAATAAGGTCTCTCTAATTTCTAGAATTAATCTCAAGAAAGCAAAAGTAAATCTTTTTATTTTATTTCACCAAGCAACGTAAGGTCGATATTTATTCACTTTAACTTCAAGAGTAAATACTGGATAAACTCTAGAGAAAAGCATATTTGAAAGAAAGTTTATAAAAGCTGTGATATTTTTGTAATTGCCATTCGACTTCATTATATTTGTCTCAAAAACTAACTTTATTTTTTAAATCGATGAGTACAGTTCCTAAAAAATTATCATTTAATTTCAGTGTTTATTAATTAAAAAAGCGTTTTTCTAATTAATAAACACTGAAATATTTTTTGCAACGAAACTGCGGTATTTTTTGAAACACAATCTTAAAAAGAAGTTTCGTTTTTAGAGATGAGAATATTTTAGTACTTTACCATAAGATAATTAAATAATAACATACATTTGAGCCTCCGAAACAAAATTAGAAGGAATTTCAGATAATGATTCTCTCATGAAATTCTAATGATATACAATAAGTTAATTTTGCATTATTACTTCCCCTCCCCCCTCCTCAGTGCCCAGTTTAGTTAACCATTCACTAATTGTCAATTTCGACAATCAAAAATTATTAACGAGTAATGAAAATGAACTGAAACATACCAATGGCAGAATTTGAATCTAAACATTTTACAGCAAAGAACATTAACAATAGATGGAACAAAAAAGTTATTGATTCACAAAAGCTCAAACAATTCAATAAAAAGCATTTGCCAATCGAAAATGAACATGGACGGCCAACTAAATGCCAAAACAGATTATTTTTATCAGTAAAAATTATACGGTTTCCTGCGTTATTGAAATATGAATGAAAATTTCGATTACCATTTACATGCCTTTAAAATTAGATTAAAATAGAAAATGTTAAAAAGATAACGAATAATAAAAATTACCTTAAAATGGAGTGAATCTGAACACTTTTCAACTTTCATTGTAAAAATAGAGTGTAATAAGATCGTTTACGGAATATATTTTTGACTTTGAAACTTGAGTCTTACCTTCTTCTATAAGGTTTGATAGTGGGTCCTTTTGCATGCTGTCCAAGCATTCTTCCTTTGAACAACTAATTTAATTTTACTGAGTTAAGTTTCCAAATGTATTTATAATAATTGTTTCATATTTTATAAAAAATATATCGTGCTATAAGCACGAATGAAGATTATTCATTAAACATAATCATTAATTCAAAAGTATTTGCTATTTATTGCAACTGCAATTTCCAAATATAAATTATTTCTTATGAAAAGTTAGAGTTTCCAAATGCACATATGTTCACATCCAATGCAAGCATTATCTGTTATAAATATTTTTAAATAAACTATTAGTCAAACAAAAGGTGATGAAAAGAAGAAAAATAAAGTTTATCTTCAAACTTTAATTTATCTTGCTATTTCTTCTACGCCATTTAAATATTTTTTTCCAATCAGGAAACAATTAAAATTCTGGTAACCTGCAAAGGAAAACGGACGAATAAAGAAAGTTTCCATAAATAGATTAAAAGGATTTAATTGATTAAAGTTGATTCCGAATATCTCAAAAAATATGGATTTTTGGACTCTACTTCCAATTACAAATAATTTTCATTTTTGCTTATAATTATGAAAATATATGCGATGGTTTCTGAACATCCTGTATATAGGTTAAACTACTCTACCATAACAAAATGCACCAAGTAAACTCTTCCTTCTTTCAAATTTCAGAAATTATCATAAACTTCTTTAAAAATTCATTTTCTCCAAAGATCAATCAGCTATAAAGTAAACGTAATTAATTTTATGATAATTTTAAATTAGAAAAAACAGCTTATTAATAATACAATCTCTAGTATACAGTGACCTCCTGATCCTTGATAGCTAATAAGGGATTAGTCAAATCTGTTACATTCTTCAAGAAGCTTTAAGTTCCCTTGTTAACACAAGATTGTCTCGTTAATTAGCAGATTTAAAAATTAAACTACCCTAAGTCTCCAAAAACTATGCTGCTTTCAATTTATTTAAACTAATCATACGATTTAAATTGGAGTCATTGAGAACTGTTAAAATTAAAAAGAAAAAGAAATCAAATATACGAAATCAAAATTTTACTGTATTTTATAAATAGAAATGTAAACGATTGAAGAGCTTAAATATACATAAAAATACAGTCGAATAAAGAATAATATAAAGAAAGATATGGTGATTATTTTTTTCCAACTATAATGTTATCGTTTATAGTATATTATCAATAACTACAGTAAATCACCACCTAAAGTACTACAGTCAATCATTTATTGCAGCACATACCAAATTTACTATTAATACACACATACTTCATGACACTCAAATTATCCTCTAAAAATTAATAGACTTTATTTTGTACCCTGAATTATGATATATAAATATACATAAATAAATATAGATTTGTCTAGATATTTGTAGAAATAACTCGAGTTATCACTATAAAAGTTTGATCAATGTTAAATAAATATTGCCTTACAACCTTAGAAAAATATTTAGGTCTCTTTAAGAAGTTTTCGTTGAATTTATTTCTTTTACTGTTGCCGATAGGGCATCTGTGCAGTTAAAATCAACCGAATTAGAAAAGTTTAAATTTGAGGCAAGATAAGTACTAGCAGTTACAACTACATGAATAATATCAAAGCTCGACAACAGAAAATATTTCATCATTTCTGCAAAATAAAACTATAATACATTTAATATTAAAAATTTCTTTCCATACTCAAATAAATGACAGATACGTATAACTTGCAACAGATTCCAACGAAAATCTGCATGGAAAAGCAACAATAAATGGTTCACAAAAAAGCTTTTTATCACAATCTTTAATGCCAAAATGTGAAAAACTAGAGGTGTGGAACATTGCATAACTTTTCACTACACCTAATATTTGTAACTGAAATATAACTTTGTCTTGGATTAATTTAATTTACCGTTTCCTGTTTCATATTTTCAGTAACTTAAAAAAGGGCAATTTTGCGACTTATTTTTCGATAATTATTCCAATGGCAGAAAAAAAAAACGAAAATGACAATATACTTTTCGATAAATACTACATTATCTTTTCTCGTAAGTGAAACGATGGATAAATAGTCACTGAGGACATGCTTAAGAATAATTAAACAAAAAAGGTACAACATTTTGAAGCTGATATCATATAAGCAAATCATTAAACAAAGTTAATATCATCGTATGACAGTATAACAATCAAAGCTTATATTCTATCTCCAGAATTATGAGAAACACACTATGGCTAAAGAGAAATTTCACTAACTTTTAAAATAAAATTGAAGAATCTGACACTAATAAAAGAATAAAATATGATGACCAAGAAAAGAGATAAATGATAAACATCTTTGAGAAAACTAATTGACGTGATGACTTATTTCTCCTCGTTTAATCCCCTTCAATTTTAAAATCAAACTAAATATTTGTATTCAATTTTTCAAGGAAATCTATTTGCAAAATATTAGAAAACAGAGAATAAAGTTGTCATAAATTAATATGTTCTTGAAGTTTAGAAATACTAACTCAAAGTATGGTCATTAAATACTAAACTTTACCTAATCTTAGGACTCCAGTAACTAATTGCTGAGCTTTATCAATATAGTTTATTTTTATAGTTCATTTTGAGCAGTCAATTTTGTTCAACAAAATAAAGACAAGCAAATACTTATCTCAAATTATAGTCAAGCTATGGTCTACCATTTTTTTCAAGCTAATAATCTACTTG
Organism: Linyphia triangularis; assembly: GCA_963978545.1. NCBI lineage: Eukaryota > Metazoa > Arthropoda > Arachnida > Araneae > Linyphiidae > Linyphia > Linyphia triangularis. Next base: position 94,786,430 of record OZ021722.1, read on the forward strand.
CATATAACTAGACATTACATAGTATGACATCCTAACAAATATTGTTAAATACGAAACCTTTATTCTTAAAATTTAACGAAAATAAAAATCATTCTCTATGTGTGCATACTTGGTACGGCTTGAGTTGCAAGTCGGTCTTCTAATAAATCATATCCGGTACATCAATTATAAAGTATTCAATGGAACTTTTTGAACATTTAAGTTCAATTTATAAACAGATACTAAAGATAATTGTTGAGTGCGGAAAACTACCTCTTTTATATGATAATGAATAATAATATTTCATGTTTTCATGTTTTTCAATTATTGCTAAAAAACGGCTCTAACGATTTTCATAAAAATCACTGTGCTAATGCCTACCAATGTGTTCTAAACATCCCCAACTCCGAAATTCCTGACAAAAATGATTTAATGGGGTAAAAAGTTGAGAAACGAATGCCCCCAACACAGAGTCCTCTTTGCTTGAAGATAGCTCATCAACTATCGTTTTTTCTCCTCACCTCAGTTTTATTTATAAGAAAGGATAATATAGGAATTTTCGAAATGTATATATATATATATATATATATATATATATATATATATATATATATATATATATATAATATATATACATAACCAAGGAACAAGAATTAAGTTAGAAATGTAAAATCAAAAAAACGTATAAACCAAAGAAATACAATAAATTACCAGCGCATAAGCTGCTAGGTTAAAAAATTGCATATAATAATAATAATAATAATAATAATAATAATACAAACAAAAGTAAGAGAAAAGAACACGGCAGAAATTTGGAATTTCATCAGGTGGTTGACCCAAATTTCCAAAACTGTTAAATCCAAGAGCTTTTTCTATAGATATTATTTTGAAAGGCCCTACCCCAAAAGCTCAAGAGAAGAAAGAAAGGAAAAAACAAGAAAAATGCAAAAAACTTACGAACCAAAATGCAGGAAACTAGAAAAATCTTCAGATAGAAATCACGCTTTCATTTTTTTTTTTTTTTTTTTTTTTTTTTTTAAATTTGTAATAAACATTGTTGCCAAAAGAAGCCGGGAAGAATTTTGAGTTAGATAAAAGATAATAAAAAAAAATGCGTGACTTCAAGAATGGTTGAAGGCTATTTTGAAAAACATTGTTAAAATTGGGTTTTTGCCTGGTTACAATTATACTTAGTGAAGTTAATAGGGGTGTAGTTAGCCAACAGTGTTTTAACGAAACAATTAAGTTGTTTATCGTAAAAATAACATTTCTATTGACTGTAATTGAAGTATTGGAATTCCAGAAAATGAGCTTGTTGACTTTGAAATGAAAGGAATTGCGTTTGTCAAAAAAATCAACAGCAGAACCATTTTTCTCGACGGTGATAAGCAAATCTAGAAATCAGCTGAATTATAAGAATTGTTAGTTTTTAATAGTGGAAGTTCCATGGGATATATTTTTTGAGAAATATTACTGAAGTTATTAAAATTGAAAATAATAAAATCTTCAATGTACCAAAAGCATTAGGAATTTGATATGTATAGTTTTTTTCATAAAAGTGGAGAAAGAGATCGGCAAGAAGACTAGAGAAGGAGCTCCCTTGAGTTATGCCAGTAACTTGCAGAAATATGTTTTCACCATTGAAAATGTAGTTATTAAGCAAACAAAAGTTGACGTTAATTTTCAGAAAGTAAAATCAAATTCAAAGAGATTCTGATAGTTTGATTAATAACTACAATTTCAAGGAACTACATTTTCAATGATTTCTTTGAAAGCATATTTCTGCAAGTTATTGGTATACCTCAAGGGAGCTCCTTCTCTAGTCTTCTTGCCAACCTCTTTCTCCACTTTTATGAAAAAAACTATTTACAACAAATGTCTAATGCTTTTCGGTACATTGATGATTTTATTATTTTCAATTTCAATAACTTCAGTAATATTTCTCAAGAAATCTATCCTATTGAACTTCAACTATTAAAAACTAACAATTCTCATACCTCAGCTGATCTCCTAGATTTGCTTATCACCGTCGACAAAAATGGTTCTATTGTTGATTTCTTTGACTAACGCAATTCCTTTAATTTCAAAGTCAACAATATTATTTTCTGGAATTCCAATACTTCAATTACAGTCTATAAAAATTTTATTCGTTCTCAAGTACTTAGATTAAAATATATTTGCAAAAAAAAAAAAAAAAAAAAAAAAAAAAAAAAAAAAAAGATAAACAACCTAATTTCCCCGTTAAAACACTGTTGGCTAACTATACCCCCATTAACTTTATTGAGTATCATTGTAACCATGCAAATACCCAATCTTAACAATGTTTTTTCAAAATAGCCTTCAACCATCCTTGAAGTCAGCAACTTCTTTTTTATTATCTTTTATCCAACTCAAAATTCTTCCCGGCTTCTTTTGGCAACAATGTTTATCACAAATTTTTCAAATAAAAATACGAAAGCATAATTTCTATCGGAAATTTTTTCCAGTTTCCTGCAGTTTGGTTCGTAAGTTTTTTGCATTGTTCTTGCTTTTACCTTTCTTACTTCTCTTGAGCTTTTGGGATTGGGGCATTCGAAAAAATGTCTACAGAAAAAGCTCCTTGATTTAACGGTTATAGAAATTTGGGTCAACCCCTGATGAAATTCCAAATTTCTGCCGTGTTCTTTTCTTTTCATTTTGTTTGTATTGTTATATATATAAATCTATGCATATATGTTTATACTTAACATTTTAGAAAGCGACGTGAAGGTGATAAATGTGTCCCATCATTTTATTTCATGTTGTTCTGCCCTCTTAAAAAGATATAAACTTATTACATTACATTTTCCTTCAAAATCTAAAGAAAATATTTTAAAAACTTCATTTCCAAATAATAACCAACTTCAACTTCCAGTTTTTAGAGCATATAAGTATAAGCAAACTATTCATTGTTCCTCATGAGCGTTAACTTTGAAATTGTTATTTTAGTAAACAAAATTTTAGGATTTAATCACCTTCAATAATTTTTCTAACAAAAATGCAATAATATATAAACATCTAGGTGCATTGCTTAAAAGTTTGGAGTGATATTTTTAATAATATTTTTGAATTTTTACATCTGACGTAACTTTATCTTGCTTAAGCAAAATATTTGTGAGATATCTTCAGTATTATTTTACTAGCTAAATATCCGTAATTCCTTGCTGGATATTATCATGACTTCAAAGAATTGCGATAATAAAAGAAGTGTTTCCAGATCATTACCAAATGATGTCACCAATGATTTCCAATATTCTCCACAAATCCGATGACAGCTTTCCTAGACATATGAATCTTTAACTAACTTAAGATAATAAGACAGCAGTTGTTGAGCATCATTAGTGGGTAATGAGGAAGTGTGACGTAAAAATATTTTTAATTTATTTTTCCTTTTTTATAATGACATTTCTAAGCAGGTAAATGTCGTATTCTCTTTTTTAATTTTGGTACTAAATGAAGAAAATATAGAGAAAAGTCAATCTTTTGGGTAAGATACTTTTGTTGTTGTATTTTTTGTTTTTTCTCAGATACATTAATTTACGTGCTTTAAAAATAAAATTACATTGGGATTGTCTTTGAATAGATACAATTAACCAACTTTATATTCTATGATATATTTTTTGTAGAATACAAAGCACTTAAGCATTTTTAATTGACGTAAGTTATTGCTACTCTGTCAGTCTTAGAAGAATAAATTTATTTATTAAACGTGGTAGATTCACTAAAAAAATGGCAAATAAATCTAATTTATAAACAGTACACAAATGAAACCTGATTTTATACAAGTGTTTTTGACACACAAAATTCAGAGAAAACACTTAAATAAATTCATGATATAATAAATTATAAAGAAACTTAATTCAATTTTTAACAAGTGCTCAATTAATAATTTTAAGAGTAATTTTAGTAAACTTATGTTTAACGATTCAAATTATTTAATTAAACAGATCATTATATTTGGAGCTTTGTTTACGAATCACGTAAAATGAATATTCAGTCTCTAACGTTTAATTTGGATCTAGAAAAAAAAAAAAAAAAATTTTATTAGCGAAATGTGTTTAAATATAATTTTCAAATTTGAACTCGAATAATTGTAGCACATAATCTATTTAAATACTTAATTAACTTTCATTCTTTCATTTACAGAAGAAACGAAGTTGTTGCTTGATACGTTATTCGATAAAAGTATTTGGAATAATAAGGAAATAAGGACCCGCGTTTTCTTAATCTTACGATTTAAAACAGCTTTTCCCTCTCCTAAATTAAATATTTAAGATCAAATAAGCGTATTAAAAGTCATTATTGCTTATTTTTCATAACTTCTTTCAAACCCTAACTAAATTATGTTTAAATTACTATTCTTTTTATTTCGCTTTCTACTAATTCCTTTTCTTAATCTCTAATTCGGAATAATAACTAACATTATATTTAAAAACGCATACATCTTGGAAAAAAGTGGTTTTAATGTAATTTCTCACTTTCATTTCATATACTTTTATTACTATATTTAAAATCCATTACTAACTCACTGACTCGTTACTAATTTTTCATCCACACATGTAGCCATCCACTTCCACACATTTACCCATAAGTCTTAAATTTAGTTGGTTGGTTGTTTTCAGATTATCTGGCGCAGTCAGCAACACGAGGGCTACAATGCGCCGAAACATTAGACAAGCCAACATACATTTACAAACACCCATGCCTTACACGGGACTCGAACCCGCAACCTCGCGGTCTAGAAGCTAGCCCGCTAACCACTATACCGTTTGATCGGTCTTAAATCTACTACAAGTGTCATGAAGGGCAAGCATAGAATTAATTTGAATATTCTGATCTCGACTAACTAATTTTAAGGGATTGAAACGCTCCACATGATTAATATCCTATTGCTCCATTTGCGATAAAGTTCAAACTCTGACATTTAGTATAAATATCAAAAAGGTCAATAATAAAAAAGTAATGTATTCCGATCTTGACTAACTTTCAGTAGTTAAATTTTCTAAATGCGGAATACCTACAATTTCCTATGAAGCCTGGACGCTGAATTTTTATACCAAATGCTTACATAGTAAAACAAAGTTATCCAGGAACGCGGCGGTGTTTCGCCTCCAAGTCCGATGACAAAGCGACAGACATGCAAGTGTATATTATGTTGACTAAATTTAGGCTTGTTTTCAACTCCTCACAGCTCAGCTTCTATTACAGTTAGAACCCTGATTTTTTTTCCACCGTGTTGCCAAAAGTGAATAACATTGAGTGTAATGTAATTGATAACATTGAAGCAGGGAACATGGCGAAAAAATCCTTTGAAAAACGCTAAACTCAAAGGAAATTTCTTCTTCTCCAATTTCTGATTCTTCTTTTTCTGGCTGTGACCAAAAGTTTAGCCAGGGATACAGCCAAAACTATTTAATGATTTTTGTCCATTCTTTTTATATTCATTTCAGCTTGATTAGAGGACATGTCTTTTGCATGATTTGATGGGTGCGAGGGTCTGTACCCCCCTCCACCGATAGTAACCCGATACTTGGGAATTTTCGCCAGGCCTATAGCTTAATCGCTTTAACATATTCAGTCCTTTCTTTTTTCATTCCTTTCAGCTTGAACATAGAGCGAGCGCGGTTGGTATAAATTAATACGTACGACGGTCTATACCCTGAGAAAGGATCCCGAAAGTTGGGAATTTTAGACAGGTTAATGAATGACCAAATAGGAAAGTGACTGGAAGTGTTCTAGGTGTCTAGTTGGATTTAAACCACCCGCTTTCTTATCTCCAGACTGATACTTTAATTACTGCATCTCCGAAGACTGATCAAATTTCTCTTAAAATAGTAATCAGTCTTATATTTCAAACTTGAAGCGAAAGTTGGTTTGGAACACATTTTTTTTTTTATTTTTATTTATCGATATGTAAAGCGAATAAACCTCTATTTTGTTTATAAATCAAGTATTTTTTTTTCTCTCTTTCTTTGTACGTCATACTTACTTTTCATTATTACTAATTTTTAGTACATAATGACATGTTTTTGTACTCAAGTTGCTTATTTATTTAATTATAAAAAAAAATATAGTATTATATAGAGGATTTCTACTTAAGTGAAACGAAAAGGATTTGGATTGCAAACCTAAATCTCTCTACAATATTTAATCATTATATTTATTTCCCTCTCAATACAAAGAGTCGTATGTGAATCTAATGGTGTAGGTTACTCCAGTTTTCGCTTAAAGTGGCAGCGATATGACAATTCACGCTAATATATTCATCGACCGTATCTTAAGCATTTAGAACATAACAAACGCAACAAAAAGAATTGATATCTTCCACACACAAAAAAACTAGATTAACCCTCCAAGTAAAATGATCAGTCAGAATTTTTTTTTAAATCTAACGTTTGTCGTCAAGCGGCCGAGTAAAATATTTTGGGGTTATTTGTACATAATGATCTAAATTTGAATTATTGAGAGAAATCCTATAGGCAATCAATACCTGACATGCTAGAATTTTTATAAAATCTCGATTCAGTGCAATGGGTACAAAGCAGCTGAAGCATATATTAAGAGGTTATTTCGAAATAACTCTAAACTTTCAAGTTTCGATTGTCTATGAAGATTCCTCCTAATAAACCAAATTTAGTTCATAATGTTCAAGTAACCCAAAAAATTATACGCGGACTCTTTGCAGCAAACATTAGATTTTATCACATTTTCCTGCCGACCATTTTACTTTTCGGGTTATTTTACAACTTCTAATATCGCTATTTTGAATCATCAACAATTAGATTAGAAAAAGTTTCAAACGTTCCAAAAAGGGCATTGTTCAACTTCCCATTTAGCCAGGATGCTGAATATTGGTTAAAAAATTTCCAAACCTAAATATTACAAAAGATAAAATGCATATGGAAAATTATGTTGTGAAGAAATACTCTGCTAATACTAACTAAGACTCTTTAATATACACATTTTGGTTCTACGCTTAGAAAAGTTCTGCGTTATTTAATTAATAAATTTTAAGACTGTTGCCATATACTGCATCTAGAAAACCAACAGAATATTAACGATGATCATATAAGCTGATTAGTCAGATCTCTGGTATAATTAGTTTAATAAAAATGTGAAGATACAAAGTTGGTTAAAAATTCATCTTAAATTTATTAACTATTTTATCATTACAGGCCGTCTGACAAATATATTGTTTTCAAATAAATACATATTTCTCAAAAAAGGAATTCCATTCTTAAAGAATATTGTAATTCTAACAAAATGCATTCCAAACATAAAAGAATACTATTTTTTCTAACAGCAGATAAACTTTTATAATTTCGACAAAGAAAATTATGATACTGACACAAAGTCACCAAATCTCGAATTCATAACTTGATAGTTATAAAGAATATTTATATACCTCTACTTGAGCGGCAAAGCATCATTCAAAATTAATTATGAAAGTATTTCATTGACTATGAAAAAACTTAAAAATTATAGATAATAATTTGATTATTCATTTATTTATTCTATTCAATAACCAAAGAAGGGGAAAAAACATACCAGTGATGCTACAAACGAGTAATGAAAAATGCATTCGCTAAATCAGAAATTACGAACCATAAGAGTTCTTTAATCTCGAAATATTCAAGTCAAAAAGTTCCTAGTTTATGAAATAGTGAGTAGTTTAACATAAGTAAAAAATGAAATTCCATCACTTGAAAAGTTATTAATCTCCTAAAAATAATTATTTGTGTCCCAAGCATGTCATTACAGTTTATTTCTTACCTAAACATTTTCAAGAATGTTACATCGAAAGAATTAGTTTCAAAAACAATTATCTTACACAGGATGGAGTGTTTAACTGTAAATGCATTCTCTAATTAATCTTCCCGTTTTCCAACAGGTACATTTTTTTCTTTTATTGAGTATATTAGTGGATAATTCTTTACAATAAACAGTTTATGATGCACTTGTTAATTGTTTCATTATATTTTAAATCGTTTAATTATCCAGTAGGAATTATTGTAATTAATCATAGGTTTCTGAAAAGAAGTCCTATAATTGTTCTTTTCTTTATTTTTACGACATAATTTTAAGCGGAGTTTAAGAAAAATTGTTATTCTAATAAATACTGTTTTTTAATAAAATATTTTAAAATAATTTATTATTTAGATTTGATTGTAGTCTTTAACTCGTACGTTTCGCAATCACAAAATAATAAAGGTAAATAATAAATTGTAGCGGTTCTGTTACCATGCCAACGGCTCGAGCTGGGAACCCGGTTGTAAAAAGTAACTTCACGAGATAGAACAGTTGTGCTAATTTATATCTGACTGCATTATTACTACTGTCAATCGTCACCGTTTGATGTTTAGTATTTGAGCTTGTTAAATTAAAATAAATTCGTGTTTGACTAAAATCCTCTCTGACGTTATTTTGGAGTTATAAGTTGAGTGTATTTCCACGATAATATCTTTCTATCCGCGTACGCCAAAAACATTATAAAGTGCTTTTTTCTTTTTAATTGGTTCATTGCTAACAGTGATGCGCATTAGATTTTCTTTCTTTAAAGTATATAAATAAGAAATTCTGAATTGAGTAATAGTATAAACAATAGTATTATTTTAAATAATTATAAAAAAATTATTATAACGTTAAATAATAATTTTATGCATAAAAAGCATATTCCATTATATTAGGATCATTACATTAACAAAGTAAACTTATGCTGGAAAATTTTCGGTAAGTGTTATAATCAATAATTTCTAAAAAACACATTGTTTCCTTAGAATTTTATACTGATTATCTATACTAGCATGCGATAAATTAATATTTAATAGTTCGAATACGGATTTTTTATTATTAAATTTTAATATATGCTTTAATGATTCTTTTTTAATTTAAAGATATAACTTGTATACAGCAAACACTACTTTTAAATATAAACATCAAATAACTTTACTTTTAAAATTGAGATGAATCACCCAAATATTACAAAAGTAACTTCTTTTTTATATGTTTTAATTAAAATTTATAGAAGAGTGAGCACTTATAAGTAAATTTTAATTTATAGTTTTTCAAGTAAAAATATGTTTCTATTTTTAGCCCTATAAGTTAGAACAAAAGATGAAGCAAATTAAACTTTTTACCAAAATTTTTTCTACTAATCTATTATGGGAAGGGACATTTTTAAAAAAGGCATGGGGAAATATCAACAAAACAGCTATAATGACTTTTTCTCACTTCTAAATAAAATATCTTACATGTTATTTAAAGTACATATACAAAATCAAATGGCAGAATGATTCAAGTTACAAAATGAAAAATTTGATTTATTATAGCACAAAACTTTGTATATGGTTTAATGCTCTACTTTAAGTTTTACTTTTTTTTAACCGAGGAAAAGATTGCAGGCAACACCAGGAGCTTTCTATATTTTATTTCCTTGGTGTTGAGAAATCTAAGGAAGTTTCTTTTTAAACACAACTAATATTGTCCTTTTCAGTAAAATAAAATTTCCGAAATCTTCTTTCCTTCGTATAAAGTTATCTTTTTTTACCTTCAAAAAGGACATTCATTCTTCTCTTCTATCATTCTAATTCAACAAGTGCAATACATGTCATTAATATTTGGTATTTGACCATTTTAATCACAGCATTACTATAACTCTACTTTCAATAAAGCCTTTAAATATTCCATTACTTCAATCTAAAATTTGAAAATCCAATTTTTGACGAATTAGAGTTCTTTTGTGTATTTAATTAGATTCCCTCAATTTTCCTTTTAGAGGATACTGACTTTAAAAAAAAAATTCTAAATACGGAGGGAGAAAATTTTTCAATTCCAATGATTTATGTAAAAATAGCCAGATTTATCGAAATAACTCAAAATAATTTTTCTCCAGAGCTGATTTTGCTAACTTTTTTGACAACCAACGTGGACATATTCTTACTGGCGATATCAATGTCGTAAATAAATTGCATTACTTTATGTTTTTTGCAAAGGTACTAAGTTTTGTTCTATTTTTTTTTCTCAAGCATCAAACGATTGCTTGGATCCATCTTTGGGGATTTAGATTTTTTTTAAACTGAAATGTTCTAGAATTTTTAACACTCCTATTTCTCTATTTATTGATTGGAAGAAGAACATTTTTATAGTTTTAAAGATTTCTGTCCTTCGGCTTGTTTACGTAATAATAACTTCTTTGACCAAAATAACTTTTTTTATGACTTACGAAACAAATTTATTATTGTTCCTATTGATAAAGCTTCTAAAAACTTTGATTACATCTGCAAAAAGTACTACAATGGTCTACTCTAACACAAAGTCTTCTACTTTAAGGAAATGAAATATCAACCTCAATACAATAATGAAAAATATTCTTGCTCTTAACAAAGGATTCATATTTCTAATAAAATCATCTCTTTACTTTACACTACTTGTAAATCCCAAGTTTCACAAAAGTCCAATAAAATTCAGATTCATTTATAGTGGAGTAAATTCCTATAAGAATCAACATGCAAATATTTTGCTAAATCTTTAGAAAGCTTCTTCCCTTTCTTCAAACAGGAAGGCTTCACTTTTATCATTAACAACAATAAGCCGATTGTTGAGCTATCAAAAACGATAAAATTCCTGTCATTGAATCATTTGATTTTAAAGATTTATTTACTGACATTCCTCTTCAGAAACTCAGAGACGTTTTATTCTTTTTTTATGGTTACTAGAATTTTTTTGAGTTTTATTTTACTTTATGGTAAAAGATTGTGAACTACTGTCTGTTCAATAATTATATTTTCGATGCTGAAAACATATTATTACAAGTCATAGGTATTTCTCAAGGAAGTACTTTTTCAAGTCTTCTACCTTTTTCTATACTTCTACGAAAAACTTAATTCTGTATATATATTGAGCGTGTCTTTAAATGATTATTTATTTCAATAATAGCCTTGGTTGTTTGATTATAAAGTGTCTATTACTGTAACAAATTGTTAATGTAATTAGCTTTTTCTTAAAGGTGAGCAATGCAATGTAAAGTAATGACATTCTTTTGAATTATCAACAATGATGAGCTTTAAATACATACTTCAAAATTTTCTCAGATATAAAGAATACTCTTTAGTAAATATTGAAATCCCCTTTTTAAAAAATTCTATTTTCTTAACGGCGTTTCAAAGAGGACATAACTTTAGAATAAAATGAAGTAATAGTGTACTTAGCATAGATAAGAGTTTCAAAACCTTTCGCTCTAAACTTTATAATACGCATTTTTTAAAAGACTGTCAAAAATACTTAAACACTCTTTGATGCCATTTTATATTCTTTCATTAAGTTGAAAAGGACAGTTTTTATGGCTCAAGTTTCCTTTATTCGTGTAAACAACCTTGTTGTTTGAAAAGAGTGCATCAGCAACTTTAACAAAAAACTTATGTATAAATAAGTTATGGCTATAAGTTATGTAACTTATAGCCTCATTCACATCATTTTTATTGAATTTTTAACTTTCTATCAGTAAAAAAGGAATACCTTCATTTTTAAAGTACTGAATTTGAATTAATAGAGCGTCAAGATGATACTTTTACTTTCTATTACCCATATGTATACATACGGTAATGAAAGTACAGGGTTACTACAAAAGAATCATTCGTTGGAATAATTGAAAGATACTGAACCAGTGCTGCCACGCCAACTAGTGGTAAAACTTGAGTACCACCTGGAGCATAAAACTTGCATATTTTGTTGTTATTTTCATACATCAATTATAATCTAAGCATAATACTTTTGATTAAATCGGGTATGGAAAATGAATGATTCTTTTGTAGTAACCCTGTAGAGTATAAGGTCAAAAAAAAATTTCATTTCTTTACGTTTTGGAACATTTTGATCTAAAAATAGTAATCGAGAAAAAATGTCTATCTGTGTGTATGTGTGTACGTGGTCAGTATAACTCCTGAACAAATTGATCTACGATGCTCAAATTTGGTGAAGGCACAAGGACCTAACATTAAAGTTTTCGTTAAAATCGCACATGCTCATAATATAGCTGCCATTGAAAAAATCATGTTTATCAATGATTGCTAAAAATCGGCTGTAACGATTTTTTATCAAAATCGCTGTGGTAATGCCTCAAAGGCATTATAAACATCCCTATTCCAGTAAAAATGCTTTAATGGCGTAAAAAGTTGAAAAATGAATGCCTTCAACACATATTTCTCTTTCCTTGAGCATTCCTCTTCAATGATCGGTTTTTCTTATTATACAGTTTATTGTAAGTTTCACTTGTTATAAAGGATAATATAAGGATTTTCGAAAAATATTTCGCCAAAATCACCAGACTGTGTGTGGGTGTTTTTAATTATTATTATTATTATTTATTATTATTATTATTTTAAAGACCCGTACAATAATTTTTCCAAGAAATATCGCCAAACTGGCCATTTTTTCTATATGTATGATGAAAATATAATAACGGTAAATGACACAAATCCACGTTAGTATTATAGTGTAAATGGAATTTGTGAGATGCTTTTTTTAAAAACTCATGAAAAATGTTTTTAAATTTCTATAAAATTTTAGAATTCTGATTAAATTTCTCAAGTTTTATTTCTTCAAGTCGTTTTTCAATTGTTAATGAAATTCAATAGCATTCTAAAATTTAACAATGAACACCTATTGCAAAACCCTTTTTTTTAAATACTATAGCTCCACAAAATTCTAATCCAAGCCACATAACCCATTACCTCCTGTCAAAGGATCAAATATGCGTAGTAGTTCAAATTACATACTTAACAAAATTAATAACTTAAATATACAAAGAAAGTATCGAGTCATAATAAGGAGTCATAACATAGTTTAGTGAAGGTTCACCACTATTTGACCGCTAATCACTACTCCTAGATGAATGACATAGAACAACACATGCTATAATAATTATGAAACATATCGGTATCAAATTTATATTGATTTACAGAGAGTGACGAGACAGTCAACTAATGAACTGCGAATTCAATTTGAGTCTGATAATAATGAGCAGCTTTTGTGTGTGTGAATATCACTGCTCATTTATTCAACGGCACTTCATTTGTGCCACGTGCGGGTCTGATCACGTAGTTTCTCCTCGAATTGAAACGCATCTGTTAATTTTAACTGAAATAAATAATGGATTCGTGGTTATATGTGTTATCATTCATTTATTTGGAGTAAATATAAAGTAAACCAGCTGTTTGAGTATAGTAAACAAAGTTAAAAGAAGATAAATGTTGCACTTTTTCCTTGCCCTTGAATGAATTGTTTAATCAACTTCTTGGTATATGAAATACTGCGGTACACTATTACATTATGATATTAATATAATTAAGCATATATTGGAAGTTTTTGCTATACAAGTTAAAAAAAATTGTGTGTGATTTTAAAACTTTATGTAAAATAAAAATTATCTGAACCAAAAATGGCGTCATTTTAATGAAAAATGTAACTGAATATAACTCAGACTTTATACTTTTAAAAAAATTACTTTTTCATTGTTTGTATTTCTTTTAAACTTTCAATAACTTCTTAGTAATCTATATACAATATATTAAGTCATAAATATTATTTTAAATAAAAGAATTTTTGATAATTATACATGAAATTCAAAATGGTATGAAATTTTACATTCGCAACTTCTGAAGATAAAGTTGCGGGAATTTCAAGAGCATTTTAACTTGTCATAGATTTTTGAATAGAGGCTATATTACTATCACCAACATATTTTGTAAAGATAATAAATGCCCAACACAGAAAAGCATTTTTAGTGTTTATCGTTATAGTATCTAGCATATGTATTATACAAAAAAAATCTGATATTTGATTCAAATAGTTGCTACTGATTTCCTATATACATAAATTTTAATCAGCATACTTCCATGCAAAACCAAGAAAGATTATATCATTTTTATTGCTTTTCAAATTTCCATTTACAAAGGAAAATATATTTCCCTTATAAAATATAAAAATGCATTAAGCAAACAAAACACAAAACTTTTGAAAATTTTGAATGGACATTATTCCTGTTTAGAATACAACCACAATTCTCCAACCCATCACTATTATCTCTGTCAAAGCCTCCCAGGTTGTCCTAGATAACCTTTAGTGCTTTTTCTCCCCATTATCACTTTTAGAAATCTAAGGAAGTATAACTATCACCATTCCCTTCTCGTTAAACTGTGTCACATTCGGGAAAATGTTCTCCCCCCCCCCTCCCCACTTCTCCCTCCCTCTCCCCATTGGTATTATTCCTATTTTTACATTTGTCCGTTTGGAAAAGCGTAAAAACTAGAAAGTTATGAGTTTTGAGAGAAATGGAATAAAAATTTTTGTGAAAGCAATAAAATCGAATGACGAGAAGCAGCCACTTATGCTTTTGAAGTTGTATTTGAAACTAGTGTTTTAGGAAATGAAAGCTTTTTTCAATAAAAGTGCTTTAAGCTTAGATGTGAGAATAAACTGTAATATTAGTTTAAATCCAGTTTATATGCAGGGGTTTTTTTTGGTTTTTTTTGGTGGGGGGGGGGGAGGAACATCTAATAAAAAGGTATTTTCAGTATATTTAATTTTAAAATCATAAGATTTTATAAATGTTTCATTTAAGCCTCTGATTTACACGAGTGTTGATAATAGTAATCGGCTTACGCAATATTATAACCTAAGATGGTTTAATAACTTCAGTCAACATCCTACTGGAAGAAGTTTAGACAACTGCTCTCTTAGTTGAAAATCACAATATTTTTTTCAACAGTAAAAGTTAAACACTATTTCAATGATATAAATTACTTTCAAATATTAAAAATTATCACTTATCCTTTAAATGCTGTATGCGGTCTGAGAGACCGCGAGTCATTTTTCACGCACATTGAATCATATCACATTGAATAATACCCGGATCTTAAAATAAATAATGGTCTCTGCCATTTTCAAGTAAATAATACTTCTTAATTTAGTATATCAGTTAACATTTAATTTCACTTTTGGTAGAGTGGCATAAGTGACCACTCACATTAGTTATGCAACGGCTTATTTCACAACAGTTAAACATTAACCACATTCCACCAAAGTAGGTATACTAAAGATAATAATTTGCATGTAACTTTAAACTTTGATGTTCACGGAAAATGTTAGAACCTCATAGTTGATTTTAAGTGAAGGTAAGCAAATTTTATCTCCTAGTTATGAAGTTCTGATAAAAGTTTCATAACATGGACATACTAGATATCCCTAATTATTATGATATCTGCTAAACTTAAACTATCGATCTTCTAAAATTTCCCTAAAACTGGTTGTTATATTGATTTGTTAGAATTTAATTAAAAACTATTGGACTTCAATTTTAATTGTAAGAATAACCGAGTATTTTAAAGTTAATGAAAAAATTTGTATTTATAAATAAATCATATTATTTAAATATAAAGAACTTAAGATTTGACTCTTAGCATATTGCTAAATAAATGATGTTACAGATTTAACATGAACATGTATTATTTTCCTTCCTTCCTATTAATGTTCAATAAATATATTATCATATTCCTATTATATTTCTATTATATACCATTACATTCCTACAATATTCCTATTCATTAACGTTCAATGAAGATATTCTTCAAAAAATATCATATGTTTCATTTATTTCTTATAGAACATACAATATTAGTATTTACTTCAATTTTACTGCCTTGCACATAAAAGGTGTTGTCAAACTTACACACGTATAATCTAAAACTTATTAAGTCACATGAAAATTTGGTTTCACAATTTATTTAGATAATACGGCTATCAACAATCTAATACTTATCACCTAATCAACTACCTATATACATTTCAAAGTAACTATCAACTATCGATATAGATATCTACCATCTTATCATTAACCTTCATATCTATCCACTATTTAATGAAATATTTACCTCAACTATTGGCTATAAACATCGGCCTAGTATAAATTGCAGAGATGCTACTAGTGTAACAAGTAGTTTCATATTCATGCAACTACAGCACATAGTATCTAATCATAATACTGAAGATATTGTTTGAAAAACATATCATCGGTAGTAATTCAAAACTATTATAATTTTCATTCTTTTCTACAATATCTTTAAAATTTCTCAAGTATCCTTATGTTAGTTTTTATATCAATCATTCTAAATAATACATGTAGGCAAAAAAAAAAAATTAAGTCAATCTAAATTTATAGAAATCTGAATATTTTTCTAAGATTGAATGTTCTAGAATTGTAAAAAAAAAAAAAAAAAATACTAGAATGAAAAATGAATATGCAACAAGTGAGAATTTAGGAAATATACTTACAAAAAAAATATTTCTTTAAAAAAAAAAGCTATAGAATATATATTTTCAAGGATATTTATTTACGCCGATTTATTTTTTTAAAAATAATTGACAACTTGAATTTTATTGCAGTTGTTAAAACTACATCTTACGAACATGTATAAACTACTGTAATAATCAAAGTTAAGTAACCAATAATTGAAAGTTAAATAAGTTAAAGAATAGTTAACAGTATATAAACTAATATTTTTTAAATAAATATAGGTAATAAATATAACTAAAGTAGTATTATGGAGTAAAACGGGTTAAGTCATTTTAGAGTGTTTTATAGAAAATTGCATTTAAAAGTTTAAAACGTTATACAAGTCAAAAACTATTAGCGGCTCAGAAATATAATTATTCTAAAAGATTAACTCTTTAACAAATTATAAATACAACTTTTATGTCAATTTCCTAATTTTTTTACTAGAAACATTAATCTGTTGGATAACATTTGAGCTAATACTGCTTTTTCCTTCAAAACCATTCTTTACAACGAGTACTGTTGGTTTCATCCTCTTCTTTTGCTTCTTTGTGTTTTTTCCATAAGAATTCATTTATTCTTTTCTTTTCATCAGCTTTTCCAAAGGCTTGAGGTTTTCATAAAATTTACGTTATTCTGAGTTATCCAAAATAGTTTTTAATACTGAAAATCTTCCTGGCTTTGCAGCATTAAAAATACTTCCGCTGTATAGTTTTCTTATTTTTAGCATTTTTAAGTGAGTTTTTCTTATAGCTTTATAATTACAGTCTTTGTGTATTTTTACATGTTCCTGTGAAGCAGTAACAGAGGGTTCTTTCTTGTCATTTCAAGCGATGAATGTACTAGAGGTAATTGGCCAAAACGTAATCTTTTCTTAGAAGAAGGCCTCTTTTTTTTAGAATGGTTGTTGTTGTCATTAGTTATTTTAGGCATTCTCACCGTACAAGTGTAAATGAAGAATAGAACGAGTGGAATATATATATATATATATATATATATATATATATATATATATATATATATATATATATATATATATATATATATATATATATATATATATATATATATATATATATATATATATGATTGTTATATTTCCAAAACCATATAAAAAAAAACACTGGCAAATGCAAGCATTACTATAACACAAAGATTGAAATATTAAATAAGTTTCTAAATTGACGTTTGGTTCAATTTGCACACTTAAAGAATATAAAAACCCTTGAATATGATCATGCTTGAAAATGAGTAGAATGTTTTCAATGTTTATAATAACCTTAAAAGTATTTCATTTATTTTTGAGAAACACACTTTTTGACAAATTTATATCTTTGTACCAGAATGCAGAATTTTAAGCTCAGTATTTCTCGATCTACAGTTTATCGTTTTGACCACTTCTTCATCCGAAGTCCTGTAACTATTCCTCAAAGAACTACAAAATATAGTTTTTGAATTTAAAAAAAAGTTTTTTCGCTGACGTTACTTTTTTCGCATACGTGCATAAAAACATGTCGATAAACTCGTACAGTTAAATTTCTTATCACCGAATGATTGCGTAAAATATTTTGTTACTGAATAGGGCGAGTTTATGAATCTAATTTTATTGATAAGTATATGATATTTTGTTTATAAGTATGCTTGAGTACAAGAGAATTTTTTAGAATTTAGCTAATATTTTTAATTCTGTACTTAAGCGAGTTTTTTAAGTGTACCCTTGAGATTGATTCTATCTTATTTATGATTTTACTTGTTTTTCAAAGCAATTTCAGATGAGTATGGAACGTTCTCATTTCTGTGTAGTGCTCTTTTTTTTTTTTTTTTTTTTTTTTTTTTCTTTTTTTTTCCCCAATGTTGGCATGTTTTGTTTTTTTTTATATATATATATATAGAGAGAGAGAGAGAAATATACATGTTACTGTATACCACCACCTGCACAGCCAATGCAAAAAAATATCAGAACATATTTAAAAAATTCCGCACAAATACGATGCTTCAAATAAAGAAAATCAAATGCAAAGAAAATTGTTCAATGTATTTTTCTGTTGTCTTTTTTCCATCCTCTAGACATTTGACAAATAAATAAACTAGTTTAGGGAAAGGGATTTGAAGTGAAATTTCTTCCAGGCAAGCAGACTACCCACTTTATATTCACTACAATCCAATTAATGTCCTCCTGATGTTTACGATGCCTATTTTTTTTTTTTTACTCTCAAGTTGAAAATTCAAAATCAATCGAATTCCCGTCGCGTGGAATCGGAATCTTTCATCTCCCAATGAATTCAAATAACTAATTCCCCCCCGACCTCTTGCTAAAGGTACAATTCGCACGCCTCTAACCCATCGTCGTGTGTTTAATTTAAAAAGAATTTTGCGCGTACGCTTCTCTCTAGACGATGTAATTTGCGGGGCAATTGCATTCTAAAGTGTCCAGGTTTCATCAGGGTGAAAAGTTTTCCTGTGTATTGAAATACCTCGAATTCCAATCTCATTGTTGTTTGGGCTTGGGTTTCACAAACCTCTTCAAAACCTTTAACAGTTGGTACAAAGAATAAGCTCGAATTCTGACGTTCTATTTGGAATATTTCTGAATTGAAATGGAATTTGTCACGATTAAAATATTGATTGTTTACTGTAATTTACGTGTCAGAAACAATTATAGCTAGTTTATGTTATTAAGGTATTTGACTACCTTCAAATGTCAAATTTTCATAATATTTCCCAATTATTTCTTTTAAAATTTTGTGAAAACTTGTTTCCTAACGTTTCTAAAAATAGTTTTAATTTCCAAGTCAAATATGAACAAAGTTATGATAAATTTAATACAATCATATCAACAGGTTTCCAATGCAACTTTGTACTTGAAACTCCTTTTCTGCAAAATGGAGTTTTCACCGTTTATTTAACACCGATAATATGATAACTTAAAAGGTAACAAAGATATTTCTGTGAAATTTTATGTGGAAGTTCTTTGTACTGCTCATCATAAAATGACGTTTGATATAAGTTCCATAGTTATTATTTTCTAACCGTATTTATGAAAAAAGTTTTTTTTTTTTTTTTAAATTAAAATTTTTTGGAATATATATTTTAAACAACCGTATCTCAGCAACTTCTAAAGATATCACTGAGCTTGAACTTCATTTTCAAGATAATTAACTTATATGTAATTGGTTTCCAGGATATTGCTTTCTATTCATAATAATTTTATTGCCAATGTTAAGTGTAAACGTTAAACCAAACTAAAAATCATCCTAAATTTATTCAATTTTTAAATTTTTTTTTATTAGTTTCACAAATTTTCTCTCATTTTCCTCCTTTTGTATGCTGTCGAGACTAATAGAATAAAAAAAAACTGTATTTACATAATTTTCAAAAAATTGTCTCCGAAAGTAATCGGATACCGTAAGAGATTTTAAATCTTCCAAAATTTTAATGTAAAAGAAACTCTTTGGTAATTAAACTGTATTGATGTACATTAAGTATACTTGCAGGCCTTAGAGGCTCGTTTAGCTAAGATTTCAGTCTTACGACCGAAAACAGTTGTCACTATCAAACCAATGCACTTTCAAAATACATACGTGTAAAACAATGGTGGCTGTGTCTGTCCGTCGTAACCTAAATGTTATATAATTGTTATGACATGAATATGGAGAGAGAGAGCGAAATTCTAGCTCAAGTGTCTGCTTCGTCAGCAGAAAAATTAAGTAACGTATTTGTACGAATTTCTCATTTAAATATAAATTAATCATGTTTACTTTAAACAGTTAATTTTTAAGCTTAGCTGTAATCCAACTACAAATAAGTGCAGTCATCACTTAAAATAGAAATGTAGAGTTTTATTGAGAAATTCTATTATTTTAATATTATAAAAATATGTTTCTTTTAACATTACAGAAACTTTATTAATAAATAATGCGCTAGAAAAGGGGAATATGCCAAGTTTTGACCCGATTAACCCATTGCTGCAGTGAAAAGATATATATTAAAAATGCTTTAAATTATACAAATAACCCATGGTTAAGTTGCCAATATGCAAAGTTCCTTCACTTCATAAATATCTCTAAATTTACGGAAGCAACGCAAAGTATAGTTGAAACAGATAACGAAATATAACCGTCGCTTTTAATGGTTTTCTTTGACGTTTAATGGCCAACGAAGGGAGACGGAAAAGACGATTTAGTGTCTAATTTGAACAGAATAGGAGTCCCTATGCGACCCTAAACCCTTTCTCTTACTTTTACCACTCCTGCTGAACTCAGCAGTTCCTCCTTTTACAAACATCGGTACGGATGTTAAAATCTAACTGGAAAACCTGAATGCGCTGTATATGATAACAATGAGCAATTGATTGCAAGGTACAATGCATCGTTGTAAAATAATAATTACGTTCTGAAAAATAGCTATTACCCAAATACTTCAAAAATATAGTTACCTATATAAAGTTTCTTAATGGAAGGAGAGTTTCCAATCATCAACACTTCTTGAAAATTATTATGAAGCATCAGAGATAAAGCTCAAATCTTAATTTAATCTCCACATTGCATGCCAAAGGTGCCGGTTTTGAATCCCTATGGATTCGAAATGGATGTTCGTTGGATAGATTAGTGGACGAATTAGTTAATGAATATGAGTCGGATTCGTCCACGTTGGAATGAATTCGTTGGAATACAGGTTAAACTCCAGGTCTCTGCCTGATTAGCCGTCGTTGTGCATATCAATAGGTTGTTGAGCGTACAAATCAACCAAGTTTATTTTCATTAATTCGTATTTTTACGTGTCAATGACTAAGCGAAAGAAGAAATGTCACTGTTTAGTGACATTTCTTAGCTCGAGAGTTATACATTTCAAAATATTGTTAGAAAAATATTTTTAAAAAATAAAAAATACTGTGTATTTATAGAAAAACTTCATACCTCGTTTGGGATAAATGTATTCGTTATTTAAAATTTAGTGGTATCTAGCATCTACTCTTCGCACTTTATCCTATGTGACAGAGTGCGGAAGTAAAATTTTCAAGGTACGACGTTTCACTGTTTGTTCAGTTATGCATTAAGTTTATACGTTAACTTACAAGAACGAGATAACTTGTGACTGGCAGACTAATTTCAAAATAGATTTAGCGATCAACGTTTTGATATTTTATCAATCCATTTTCCTAAAGGTTCGGATTAAATTAAGTATAGATTGACCAACCAGAACAGCAGTAGAATTTGGACAATTTATCAATTGCTTAGTCCTTACTTCCAGATTATATTACGTGTCTTAACCTTAAAATTTAATTCAAAAGAGACACTGTGTAATAGAAACCACGAACATTAGCATAAAGTCAGGAATTAAGAGTTTTCATAGTTAAAGTTCTTTGATTTAGATCCGTAAGGTGTGATAAGATCTGAATAAAATTATAGATATGAACTACTGAGATTGAGAACTTCTAATGAAACATTTTAAGAATTCAAATTTATGCAAATGACGTTTTAAAGGCAATAACTATAGAACTGTTGCGATCACGTAATTTTTATGAATCAACCGGGCTAGTAGCAATGTTTAGCAATCACATAGGTGGATATATTCCACCAGACATATTTTTGAATCTCTCAATTGATATTCCTGAATTTTTCTCTAGAAAAGAAATTAGTTTATTTCTCCTAAATCCCTAGCTCTCCACTTTTCCTCATACAGTAAAATTGAGCCATTGCAGCAATAATTTTAAAATTTATGCTATAAAACAATCAATCAAGTTTGCTGTTCTTCGTGGGTGAAAATCCGCCGTTTACAATCTGTCCACCAGGATCATTGCTAGATTAAAGGGAAAGAGAAAGCGATATAACAGCCCTAAAGGACAATTAATCAAAACTCTTTTTAATCTTTTCTATTGTTTGGTATGAACTACAACTTCTCTGATAAGATTCAATAGTAAAGTTAACTTTCATTTTTTTTCCCTAAAAGCATAGTGTTTGCATCTCATAAAGAGAATATGAACTAAAATTTATTTATTTTTCATCAAATATCCTTATCTCACATCAAATATCCTATCATTAAATATCCTTATCTCAATATCCTTAGTAATAAAAATACAAAATTTATAATAACTTATTGATTAAACTAAGTCACAAAACAAATAAATTTAACACTCAGTATTAAAAGCTTTGATGTTATAATGGCATATTTGATTGTTCACTTCATGAATCCAAGGAAAATTTGACTTTTCCTCATGCTTTAAATGTCTTGTTTCTGAAAGTTAGTTTGTTATTCAGTCCAATATTTTTTTAATTTTAATATCTACATCAAAGGATGACAATGATTGTAAATAAGGAATTCCAGTACCAAAATTTCGTCAAAAATCCAAATTTGTTTCTGATTTTTAAAAATAGTTCATGTATTCCTGAAGAGAATGATGCTTTTTTTTACCTTATTCCTCCGGTGATTAGAACACCACGAAACTACCTGTTATTTCATGGGCTTAAAACCTTGATGCGTCTGCTTAAAGTACGTTATTCGAGCACTAGTGTTTCTCACAGATGATTTTCACAAATCGATATATTTCCAGAACCATTAACAATTGGCTACTCAAATTTTTGGAGCATTTAATTTATATAGTTTTAAACATTTTGCTTTAGTAGTATTTCATTTTTTAAATTCTGTTTTAAAATTTAACATTTAACTTGAAGGATAACATTAAAAAAAGCAAAAATTTCAATATTTTATCTTTGAGAATTTTTTTAATTCACCTATCAAAATTAAAAAAAAAAATTTCTTGACTGATATCAAAATACGCAAATATCAATTATTATAGATTTCTTTTGGTTTATAATTTGTTTAAAAATAAATAAACACAATATTTAAAAAGAAAAAAAAAAAAAAAAAACATTATCTCAAAGATATATAAATAGTATCTCATACATAAAATTAATTTTTGACTTAAAAATACATATAAATAAAAAAAATTGTACGGTACCGAATCCCCTTAAGGTTTTTTAAATATCTTAAAGTACCAACTGCATATTTTTAAATGATGATTTTATGAACTCATTATCTCATGTTCTCTCACCCACCCACCCACCCTTCTCCCTCTATTCAGTTTTTAATTTTTATTACTGTAACAATCAATTTAAATTTATGGAAACTATAATTATTATTTTTATTTTACCTGATAACTCAGAATTTTTCTGTGTTTAGTTGTGTGCATCGTATAAAGAATAATATTTCCGAAAACATTAATTCAAATCTATTCAGTTACATTTTTTATAGATTTTGAATTTACATTAATAAATTTAAAGTAATTATTCCTTTACGTTCAGCGTTAAATTGATTTTGCATTTAAATTCGTTGTTTGATTTTAAAGTATAATTATTCTTATAATAAAAAGCAGAAAAAAACGTATATTTTTAATATCATAGGTGCGTAATTATTCAAAATATACAGAGTGGAGATACCGAATTTAATTTCGTATTGTTTCCTTTTTCAATTGCTCATTATTTTTAATATCATCCATGATGTCTAAAGCAGTTAAAAATAGTTCTGAAAATAAAAATCTGCAAATCAATGAATCGATAGTATTTTATTTTTTTTAGTTTCAAGAGCTACCAAAAATTGATTTGATTTAGAGACAACTATGGTAATTATTCAGAAAAAAATATTACATAAGTTAATTTAGCGTATTACGTAATGAAAAATAATTTAAAAGTCATTTTTTAGGAGCATTTAAGAAGTAAAAATGGGTGGAGCAATTTTCTAAATAAAATAATGATCAAGAACGAATTATAGTTCTACTTCATTCTTTCCATAATTGAAGTGATTACTTAATGGATATATCTGTTTAATCGCAACCAATAATTGTCGACATATTATAAATAAACTTTTAGAAAGATAATAAGATAAAAATACTAGAATTATGCAGTATTTTTAATATTCAATACCTTGCAAATGTATAAAATTAATCAAAAGCCATTTCAGAAATATATTTCCTTTCAAGTGTTTCTTATGATAGTTTATGTGAATTCTTGAGAACGGATTTAGTCATTACTGAAATAATTTCTTTACATTTATTTATGATCACATTTATATAGATAAATATAATGTTATTCTTTTCCCATGTTATATATATATCATTCTTATCATTTATCATTTAAAACAAATTCTGAAACATTATATTTTATTTCATATTAACTTTTTTCTTTTATAAAAACAGTCGAAATTTGAAAGTTTTAATATTTTACGTTTATTCCATACACAAACAACTTTAAAATAAATTTTTGATTGCAATCATTTTGATTGTACCAAAACGGGACTAAGCTCATTGAATGTATTTACTATAATAGCGCAAACGTATGCAATTAATAAAAAAAGTATTTAATATTTTGTATAATTTGGATAACTTTGCATACAAACTAATATAACGATAAAGTTATTTCTGTGAATGATAAAAAAAAAAAAAAAAAAAAAAAAAAAAAAAACTCTTATTGAGATAATATTTCGTATTATTCTATTTCCTGTTTTCTATTTTAAAACTCCAAGATCTTTACTTGAAAGGAATACGAAGTATTTCAAATTTTATAAAATAATATTAGCTTATTTTGATAAAAGAAAACGTTTGCATTGGACTTTTAATATAGACTCCTTTAATGAATTCATATTAGGAAATATTTTATTTTTATTTACGAGGGAAATATTTTTTTGGGAAAAAAAGTTTATATTTACTTAAGGCAAAATCTAAATTTAGATATGGAACGTAAAAAATTTTTATAAATTCTCAGCTAAAATAATATGGAAGAACACACATATAATGACATAAATATTTCTGTTGTTACTTTTTATTACAAATTAACTATATTTTAAGTGCATGCTTTAACTTTTATAAAATTAATTTTAATAACAGAAATTTCGTTTTCGTAACAGAAATTTCGTTTTCATAACATAAATTTAATTTTAATGCCCATTAACATAGATAAAACAAGACATAATCTTGAAAATCCCCAACATAAAGGATTACATTTAAAATCACCACTATCATATAGTGTTTCAAGTAAACTATTTTATACAAACTGAATTATTTCCAAAAAATTAGATTTTTATCTAAAATTCAATGTTTAAAAAAACAGTTCTGAAATAAATACTTTTGTTGGATAATTAATTTTCAAACACATTGTTTTAATCTTCCATATATTTCAAACATTCAAATAAAATACATTTTAAAATGGAATTAAACCATTAAAATTTCGGGTAAAGAATTAGATGTATACTCAAATAAATACATTAAAATGTTTTCTGGTGCACTTAGGAAATATGATCCCGATTTAACATTTTAAAATCAGCATATTTTGTTAATATCTATTTACTTTCGTAAAGTTTTGCTAGGGAAGTTTATTCAGACATTTATGTTGTATTTTTAAAATAATAAAACTTAGAAAATATTATATCCCTAATAGAGTTTTAAAAACAATTTACATGTGGTTGGCAAGACCAAATTCCTTCTAATAACTGCTAGATATACACAAAATTTTTTAATAATATTATAAAACAAAGATCAGTTTTATGAACTCAATTTATTTTTTTTTATTTATTTTAAAATATCTACATTAGTTTGATTATTTTATGTCTATAATGTTATTATACACTTTAGGACTAAACCAATAACTTCTGATAATATAATTTTTTTTTGCTCTGTCAATGAAAAAAGCCTCCTCAGAAATATACAAAATTTACAATTCTTTTGATGTATAAAATATGTCAAAAATGCCAATTTTGATCGAATATTTTGCATTACAAAAAAGGGTATTTCATGAAAAACTTTCATAAAACATTTCTTTAAGAAGAGGCGACAAAACCTCTAATGTTAGAAAATAGATATGTGTTTGCCCTTGGTCATGTACTCAGCTTAGAGATTTGGAGGTATCACAATTCAAAGTGAAATGTTTCGTCTCGAAAAGACATCCTGTGACTTTTAGGTTAAGCGCAAAGGAGGAACTCTTAAGAAATGTGCATTTATTTTGAAAAGAAATGGAATGGAAAATGCATTGACGCATAGCGATTTATCTGTGCTTTTATGTAATTAAAGTAATGATTGTGTTTTGTTAGTTGATGAATATGTTTAAAAATCATATTGATTTTAATATAAAGATGAAAGCATTGTATTCATTATTAATTATTTTTTTTCTATTTACATTTTTGCATGTGTAGTATTTCATATTATTATCGTTATGTTTCTTGTTTGAATTTTGACAAATCTAAAGTAGAAAATCTGTACTTTAAATTTAAGCTAAAAACAAATGCATCTTTGAATTGACATACTTTAAGCAAATAAACAGAAAAACGGATAATTTACAGCAAATATCTTAATAAGAAAAGTCTCTCAAAAGTGTTGTTACAGATTTTACTTTTTATCTGTTAGGGATTCTATGAAATTTGAGAAAAATGTGCAAAATTTCATAACAACCATAAAACTCTAGTATAAAAAGCAATTAGTAATTGAATTAGAAGTTAAAAGCACTTAATAATTATACATCC
This sequence comes from Linyphia triangularis, assembly GCA_963978545.1. NCBI lineage: Eukaryota > Metazoa > Arthropoda > Arachnida > Araneae > Linyphiidae > Linyphia > Linyphia triangularis. The sequence goes on from OZ021722.1 coordinate 94,813,260, forward strand.
CAGTAGTTAAAATTCAATTAAATAATGTATTAACTGAAAAAGGTTCTTGAGTACTAATCACATTAAAGCAAAACATTAATAATAAATCTTTAAAATTTAACAAATATAACGAGTTTAATTTTTTTTAACCTCAGGAAAACTTTTATATTTGACCTTTGCATCTTTAATAAACTCCATAAAAAAAATTATTTACAAAAAAAAAAAAAAAAAAAAAAAAAAAATGAGAATCATACATATTTTTTATTATGATTCCCAACCTATATTAGTTCATGAAAAAATTCTATAAAGATTTCTTCATAAACCTTGCAAAGAAAATTTAATCTCATGAAAATAATAGATTGATTTTATTAACTAATTAATATTACTTAAAAATAATTCAACCTAAACGCATTTGTGTTATAAATAATACATCAATGGATTGCTTAACTTCAAAAATTAAAGTTAAGAATATTCACCAAAATCGTAACCTTTATAAAATAAATTTACTTTTGAAAAAAACTTAACTATGCCCAACTTACATTAAAGGAAGTGGTAAAAAAGTAATTTCAGTTTTACGTATAAGCAAACGATTTGTTTTGTCTTTTGGGGAAAAATACATCAATTAATATCCACCCGATCAAACAGCAAAAACTGTAATTTTAGTACAATCAAGTAATTAATGATGTTTGAGGAGAATTTTGGTATGACAATCAACTTAATTTGAAAAATCAACCTCTACACATTTATCACACATTTTTCAATCTTATATATGTTAAAATTGTTTCAAAATGTAATTTTTTCACTAATATAAAAAAAAAAAGAAATATCAGATAATTAATTAATAATATCATTAAATACTGACCTAGTAAAATGTAAGCAAGTTTAAAATTAAATAAAAATTAAAATTCAATTAATGCAATAAACAATTTTTAAAGGAATACGTTTAATAAAATGATATCATGATATATAATTTTGAAAAATAAAATTGTTTTGAGATAATGGAATGACAAGTTTTCTTTTTGTTCGCAAATGCGATAAGAAGCTTTTCAAAGATGCTCCGTTACGGTACTTTAACTTGAAAAGTTATTGTGCCATGCAAATAATTAATGGGATTTAATTTATTTTTATGTTCAAAGTGTGAGGGAGAAACGTTTATAAATTTTCTATCTGATAATTAAACTTTTTTTATGTAGAAGATAAAATATCTTAGTTCCCATGATTTAAAAAATATATACATGATTTATGAATGAATTCATGAAAATGAACGATGATAGTAAATGTATATTAAAATCTTTGAATTTCAAAGGATATAGTTAAGAAATAATCTGGGGAACGGTAGTTGACAAAAGCGAAACTTTACTAAAAATCGAGAAATGTTATTAAAAAAGTACCTAAAAGTTTAGTTTACATTAGTTTTTCACACATCAAGGCAGAGTCAAGTGAATGCGCAAAACTTTTATTTTTTATTTTAAATTTATTTCTATTAAAAAAAAGTTTCGAATTTGTACCACCATTTTCAAAATTAAAAAAAAATCCATGTTATTATTTAAAAGGTCAATATTATAAAAAAAATCTGTGAAAATACAATTCATATTATGTAACTTGTTAAACTACCATTATATTATAAAAAAAAAAAGGCTAAAGATAATTTTTCCAATTTAGAAAAAAATATAGTTGCGCATAATTGAATTTATTTAGTAAATGAATAATGATCTTGAAAACCTTTTTTTATTTTATTTATTAACTCTAAAGCCTTGAAACCTTGTGAGTGCAGATGAAATAATTAGTTATTGAACTATATACATAACAAAGTTTCTTAGTGAATAACGTAAATTCATCTAGTTATAACAATACATTTTTAAAAAATTTGAAAAATTATCCTTTCTGAACATAAAAAGTAAGTACAAACACAAAAAATTCCATTATATTAAAATTAAACATATTTACGATACTTGATGATATTAAAAAGATACTTGAATGTATGTATCCACAAGACGGAAATTATCTATATATATAATTCTCTTACGTAACGTCCAAATTCGGCTGAATTTCTGTGAGCATAATGGCAATGACTTCAAACAAATCTTTTAAATGTATTTATGCACGAATTTCCAAATTCAGCAATCCAGCCAATCACAATATGGATTCGCTATATTTTGTTTTTCTTATTACAATCTACATATAGAAATTATTGCCTATTCAAATCGTATTGATTTAATAGTTACGATGATGCAAGAATAAATAAATCTAAGATGTGTATATTTCTTTTGATTGGAATTCCGGATAAGCCAGACTTTTCGGAAAAGTTATCTACTGGAACATGTTCCGGAGGTCGCCGGGTTGCATTCAGCGCTAATTCGCCAACTTTCAAAAAGTCTAACAGGCATTGTGCAGTAAATCTGAACCTATATTCATTTCTAATCAGTGCAAATTCAGCTATTACGAATTGAAAACTATCAAAATAACGAATAAAACCACCCGCTCAACTTCAAAATCTCATATGAAATAAATAAAAAACTTTTGGCGAAATAGGGCTAATTTTCTCGCCAAATTTGATTTTCAAAAAATTCCTGTTGATTGAATGCCGGAAAATTGGCCTTTCACTGTTTTATTTTCTAAGTATCGCAAAAAAGATTATGCGAACATATGATTGCTTCGTTAAGAAATTTCGATAAACAACTTTAATTATTTTAGTGCTTCATACGATACCAGCCCGTAAATTTTAATTGTTCAATGAAATAATCGATCTTTTTTAAATATATGTACGATACTGTTTATTTTTGTTGTTTTCCAAGAACTTTCTACTACGTTGCTACACTGTCCCTGCTTAACGCGTCTCGACAGCAATAGGATAATGACGTGAAAAGTATTCTGGCTCTTCATAAATAACAAAACGTTTTCAATTTCATGGCATTATGCAGCTGAAATAGCTTTTTGCTAGGGTATATTTTAATGCTTCACTTTGAGGCGAGCAAAGCGAGCTAAGGGGATTGCATAGCAATCCAGGGGGTTGGCGAGCATTAGCGAGCAGGGGGGCGGAGCTCCCTAGTTATTTTGTAATTTCTCTATGAAAATTCTTATTTAAAAGAAAAAAACTCACAAAATTGTTGGTTCGTAGCAGACACTCTAATTTAATACCTATATGAACCAACCGTACTGACAAACAACTTCTAACGACCTTCTTTAATAACAAGCCTCAAAATGTAAAAATGTTTCCTCATGAATTAAACACATGAATTAAATAAAAAAAATAATAATAATTATTGTCTGCTTAAAATTATACATAAGAGTAAGAAAATTATTTTTTAATTCCTTCGTGTCACATGGAAGAGACTTGTGTACCTAGGTACCCCATGTACCTAGGTCCACCATGTACCTAGGTCCACCATGTACCTATGTCCACCCCACTTTTATTGAATAATGTTTAGTTCTAAGTTTTTTTACTCACTTGGGTAAATGGCAACACCCAATAGCTCTTTTGGAAGCCATTTTGAAATCTTAGAGGAGAAAGCTGTGACAAGTTATAAGTAGAAAACGTTTTTATGTGGTCTGCAGTAACATTTTGCAGCTCATATCTTTATTACTTCACAAAGTTAAGTCAAATACTTTTGTTTGAATACTAGTAAGTAATTTTGTTTGTAACATTAAGCACTAAAGAAGATTTTTAAAAAAGTCTTTTCTCCATGTGCATTTTTAGTAGAAGACATTTTATATGAAATTACCAAGTCGTGTACCTAGGGTCACATAGTTTCTTGTTGTGTTCAAATTGCCAAAACCTAAATCTGTAAATGCTTCCAAGCAATAATGCATGCAGCAATTCTTGCATTCTTTTTAATCAGTTTTACAAGTTATGAAAATACTTGTAATTCACTAATAATTTGACACATTGCAATTTAGTATAGTTATTATATGATAAACCAATGACCAATAATTACTTGATATTGTTTGTTTTATAAAATTCAAATGTGTGTGTTTGTTTTCCATTCATTATTGACTAAATCCTCACTTAAAGAGAATGGCCCTAGATACATCAGCTACTGGCCCTGAATACAACGAGGTCTTGTACCTAGGGTCATTTGTAAAATTTCTTTAAAAACCTTCTATTTGATAGAATCTATTATTTTAAGTATTTATATTAATCCCAATGGGAAGTAATTATTATAACAATCTATACATATGAGTTTCACATTTTTAAACGGGTCAGTGGCTCATTTTTTGTGCATTGAAAAAAAGGTGACCCGAGGTACACAAGTCTATCCTACAGTGGCGGAACTAGGATTTTCCTGAGGAGGGGGGGGCGCAACACCTGTGCCTTAGCCAGGATAAAATCAAATATTTTAAAAAAGTTTTTTAAAAAAAAAATCTATGCAGTGTTCTAGAAATATACTTCAAGATAATCTGTATCCATTGATTGACCCCCCCCCCTCCCCCTTTTTTGTCACATTTCTAACTCGCTATCTTAGCGTAAGGGGAAATGCCCAGGTTATACCAAAATTACTTTTCAATTAAAAAAAAAAACTCCCCCCTCCCACTCCTCAAAAAACACCCTTCTATGCTAGATATTTTTATGAACTTCTTTGTTTCTTTATACTCATGACAAATAAAACGTTTTTGCAAAGTTTCATGAATTGACCAATTTTTTTTATTTTTTAATGTCGTATTTTACCTTTCTTTGGATTTTACATATGTTTTCGTTTATAAAAAAGAACTGTAACTTTCTTTAGATTAGTTATATCGTTTTGCTTTTTTTCATTCGATTCAGCATACAAAAAAGTACTCTAAAAACATGTGTCACTTGCCTAGATTGCCCCAAAATTAATTTTTCAGGCAAAAACCCCCTGAAGCCCCCCCCCCCCCCCCAAAAAAAAAAATATCCCCTTTGCTAGATATTTTGATGGACTTATTTGAATATTCATTTTCATGACAAATATGGAACATTTTTGCCAAGTGTGATCAACGAACCAATTTTTTTGTTTTTCTTATGGTCTTGGGTACTATTTTACCAACACTAATACATATATTTGGTGCGATTTTATACATCCATATTTTTTTTTTACTTTCAATTACCCGTATGGTATAAAAGTATTGAATTCGGTAAAAAAAAAATCAATTTTATTGCATTTCTACACGTTTTGGAACGTGATGAGTTCAAAAAATGTTTGTGCCTGTTAGTTATCAGCATAACTCCAAAAACGGATTGACCTGCGATGTTCAATTTTAATGCACAGGTTATTGATGGCCATGGGACCTGGCATTACGGTTTTCGTCCAAATTGCACATGTGCATTAAGTAGCTGATTTTGAAAAAAATACGTTTTTCAGCGATTCCCAAAAAATGGTTTTAACGATTTTGATTAAAATCGCTATAAAAATGCCTTTAAAGGTGTTCTAATCATTCCCACCTCCGCAGAAATGAGATAATGCGAACGCCCATCAATTTCTGCTCTGTTGCACTTAAAAGAAAGGATAATGCAGTGTTTATAGAAAAATATATCACAATTTTCACCATTTCAGTTGCTTTTTTTTAGAATAATCGCCAAACTGGCCATTTTTTTTTAAATAATGAAAACAAAATGGGTAAATTATATCAATCCGTGACAAATTAAAAAAACATCGCATACTGAAATATTTTGTTCCAATTCTTCTATTATAACTGGAAGAGAGAGATTGTAGGAGGATCATTGTATTTAAAAAATTTTAAGAACTTCATTTTGAGTTGCAATATCATTTTACTTCTTTCACGAAACTTCTGAACAAGAATCAGTAGTTTCATAAAAAATATGTTTTGGAAGAATAGGCTTAGAATAAAATTAGAGTAATCTTAGCCTTCTCTAAAAGTATGTATATATATTATGCCGTAAGCGTTATAATTACTTATAAAGTGCAATATTTCTTTCATTATTTCTGCAATAACGGGGGAAAAAAAAAGAAGAAAAAAAAAGAATTTGAAAGTATGTCCAGGTGAATATTTGTACAAAACTTTTCAAATTATCGTAAAAAATATACACATTTATTTTTTTAATTCATTCGTTTAATTTCGTACAGGGTTTGAAAGCGATATTTTTTTAAATAATTATTTCTGCTACTGTAGTGCTACTTTACACAGATAATACTTCTTACAAAATTGTTTATAAGTCTATTTTATGTAAAAAAAAAACAAAAAAACAATTGGCATACTTTTCCAGTGTGGTGCAAGAGAGGATTGCTAATCGAAATTCAAATATGACGCTTAATTTACAAGCCGAAGCAGAAATTAAAGCTGGATGAGTTCTTATGCAGTTAATAAATAACCTTCCTCTTCCTTTCTTTCAAAAGTTTTAAGTTTAGCCTATTACCATGTACAGTTGAATGGGGGTAGCCATTTCCGGGGGTAACCCAAATAGTCAACCTCTCATTATTTTTTTTCCCTCTGGTTGGCTTTGGACATTACGCATGTGAGTCAAAATCTCTTCCTCCCACTCGACAGAAAAGGGATCGGGTATCAGAGGTCCAAGATATCTTCAAGGTCAAGAGAGTGGAGGTTTGAATACTTGTACAGTCTTCCAACATCCGTTTGAATGGGAAGAGAGAAGGCTATAAATAGAACCTTGGTGCAAAAATAAGCTTTTTTTTTTTTTTTTTTGCTTTTTTCGGAAATTAGATGAAGATTAAAATATAATTGTTGCGTGAACTTATTGAAAAAAACTTGGAAAAAAATATTTTTATTATTGTTATTTATTTCTGTAAATTGTAAAAAAAAGACTCCACCTGAGGAGGGGGCGCGGCACCTGAGGAGGGGGCGCGCGCCCCCCGCGCCCCCTGGCTGGATCCGCCATTGCTATCCTACAAAGTATTTTAAATGCTGCATTCATAAAATATGTAAAATATTATGTTTAACTAATTATATCTTTAATATCATGTTTGATTTGAACAAGAATTGTTTAAAATGGATCATTTAAAAATTAGGAGAATTGCATTCTTATAATGGTTATTATCAAATATAAAATTTCAAACAGTAAAACCAATATTTTAGTACCAAATAATTCATCGCATAGTAAATCAAGTAACGAATTGTTTTAAGTTATTTTTGCAAAAAATAGTTCTCATTCAGCAATTGTATTTATTGTTTCATTAACAATAATCACTTCGATATTTGCCCAGGAAATGTTTTCAGTTAGATTATTAATGCATTTTATATGTAAACACCTTCATTTATGCTCATTTTTACCTGAAATTTTGACTTAAATTATTATAGTAGTGGAAAATTTAATAGTATGATGATAGATCAAAAGAAATATTCTAGTTTTACATTCTATTTATTTAATTTCTACGACAAAGCTTTGCTTTGAAGTTAAAACGTGCCATTGATTAAACCTTCCAAACAAATGAGAATAGTAAAGATATTTTTAAAGAATAAAAATAATTTGTATACTTTTTTCAACATTAAATATATTTTTATTTTAATCAATATGAGGATATTTTTACATAATTCCATGATCGTTGCCAAATACAATGTCTAATTTAAAAAGCATACAAATTACTATATTCATTACAGAGACCCCAAGAAACAACAAAAAATTAAAAATATATTTACATATTCCCCCTACAATATTTTATGCTCTAATATTTTATTAATATTATTTAGAAAATAAAATTACACTTTTGCAAACAAGATATTTCATTGAAATATATTATCTTCGCGGTAGGTTTTTGTAAGTTTTTTGTGTTAATACAGAGTGAGAAATTAATTATTCAATATTCATATAAGTCATAATACAATATAAATAAATAAGCATGTAAAACTTTTTTATACATTCTTAATCTCATTATCTAGGTATACTTATTGTATTTTCAACTTTGTTTAAATTGAAAAAGTTTGCAGACATAAATATTACTTTATTCACTCGGTGGGTGACACTGCTCAAATAAGGGGTTTCAAGGAAGTGTTCTTTACTGTATATTTTTCTCTTATCTAGTGGTGATATATATTATTATAACTAATGTGTATGTGTAGTGGGGATTTTTATTATTATTGAGCAGTTGAAGTTTGGTTTGAATAATTTTTAATTTGATTTACAACTTCTGTAACATTTTCAAATAGGTTTATACATACCTTACTTATATATATATATATATTTTAAATTCATAGAAAAGATAAGAACGTAGACAGTTCAAGTTAGACATTTTTTATTTTAGAATTCTTAAATCATATCAGTTACAAGAAGTTTGTGTATTTTCAATAACCTGATATAAAATAAGATAATAATTGATAATAACGATAATAAATGATAATTGATAAAATAAGATAATAAACTTGTAATTCAATTTTCTAAGTATTTAAACAAGCGATTGTTTTATCTGTTGTGTTGATTTTATAACAGCACTTTAATCACTTTTTTCTCCGTTTTAAAAACACTTAATTAAAAAATTAAAAAAATTAAAAAAAAAATCGTGTTGCTGACGGCGGCAGATAATCTGTAAACAACAAACGAACCAAACTTTAATAAAAAAATTTAAAAATTAAAATACAAAATAAAATTATAAAACTAGAATCTAGGATGACTATATAACTAACAAAATTTTAACCAATACTATAAAACCTATTATTTATAACCTAGAACTTTAGTACCCATTCACATATGCCAATATTTAAACTATACCTTACCAACCAAGTATAGGTATATATGATTTCGAAATTCCCCCCTGTTGTGTTATTCTTCGAAATACTGCAATCATAGCATGCTATTTTAAGCATAAAATCCTTTAACCGCTATCCAACCCGATTATGTCCTTATCTTGGATTCGTAGAATTTCCTAACTAGAAACTATAATCCTATTGATAGTCTCGTCACATGAGAGCGATAGTACATTCTGTAGTCTGGAACATCCATTTCCTCATTAAATGATAAATTCTACAGAATCTTAAGATTTGGTTTAATGGATTATAGAATATTACTACATAATTTTAGCTAATATTAGAATTAATATTGTTTTAATTTAATAAAATTTCATAAATAAATATTATATATTATAAAAGGCATGATATGTTATAGTGTATTGTGAATCGTGGCGATATGCGCACCATTTTAATTATACTTTTGTTGGTAAAATAAAAAGAAAGAAATTGCTTCATACTAAAATGAGAAAAGTCAAAATGTGCAATTGAGTCTAAGGGGATGTCTTTAAAACATAAAAAAAAGACAAACTGTAAATCTTTCGGGGTTTTTTTTTTTTTTTTTTCTCCGTTAGATTTGTTTTCACATAAATTATGATAATGATATTGAATAAGGTAATAAAATGCAAACAAAACTCCGACCAATAAGTTTAAAATAAATTTCTTTCCAGGATTGAAAACATTGATAAAAAATATTGGATTATCTAGGAAATGAAACTAAGAGATTAATTAAAACTATTCAAAAAGGTAAGTCTTTAATTAGAAACATTCTTTTTATTTTATCTTTTATAAAAAGATATTCAAATGTCTTTAAAAACTCTTTTAGCTCACTTTTTTCGCTATTTTTTTTTTTTTTTTTATGTCTTGAGAATTTTCGTCAGCCTTGGATAATCATCCTAAAATATAGGCAGAATGCTATATTTTTTAGGATAAGCTTAATAATTCACATAAATATTGCAAGAACACAAAATTACCAACAAGGTATTAGAATCATACATAAATATTCAAATATAGGAAATAAAAAATTTCTTGGAAAAATGCATAATTACTTTAAAAGATTTTTTTTAAGAATTGAACAATTTAAAAAAATCTCAACTCCTATAGGTAATTTTACTCTTTCATCAATTTAATACTATATGTAAATTTAAGTACATCTCCACAAATACGTTAGGCCATTATGGCAACTATAACTTCTGCATCTCCACATTATATTCCCATATGTAAGGCTTGGATTTATGCAAATCCTTAAGCCTTAACGCATATTTACTCCTTCGAATAGTAGTTGGTTGATATCGATGGTGCAACAAGTGAGATACGTATTTACCCATTGCCCTTGGGAATAAGTTTATCCAATATCCTTTGTCCAATAACCAACAATGTTGGTACACTTACCAAACCATTCCACTAATTTAACTTGCTCCTTAGGGATGTAACCTCAGTGGATATTCTGTTTACACTGATTAGTTCCTCTGGCATTTAGACATATCATATCTCAACCCTAAGTTTCCAGATAAACCCTAAGACGGTATCCAGGTGAATACATTTACACCCGCACTATCCAATTATTCAAGATTAGGAATTAGTTGAGTTTAGATTTATGCTGTGAAATTTAGGCACTTCTGTTAGTTTGATTTATTCCCCCTCGCAAGAAGTGTATAAGGAATATGCTTCACCAAAATTACGTCACAATAAGCTTTGAACTTCTGAAGATACTGCCAACTGTTAAGGGGGAAATAACTTTCGAGGTTTTTTTTTTTTTTTAGAGAAAATATAGTCAAAATTTGTATCTTGAATTTAAGAAAAATCTGAAAATTCCAAGAGGCATTCTGACTAACGAGCCCATGTGACACAATCGTGGTCTTGTTTCATCATTTCTGAACCACAGTGTTTATATGTGAAATCAAGGCCTATTCCTCTTAAAATATAAGATTCTATCTTTCTCTGAGCCTGGAGTTAAGTCTGTATATACTGATACAGTCTGCATATATTAATATCCTTATGTGGAAAACACTATTCTTGATCTTAAAAGTAGTTCAGTTTTTTCTTATTCATTTTGTAATCTGGACTCTTGATGTTCAAATTTAAAGTTTTAATTCATGATGCTCATTGAACTTTTGAAGCGTATTTCCAAGTTGCTATTTATGTACTGTAATTTCAAAACCCATTTTTTATAATAATCTATCAAAAACAAATACAAGCAAGCATATTTCAGCTATTTGAATTTTTACATGATATTCTAGGCAAGTTTATAAACCATATTAAAATATTTTATGCCAAAATCTTTTGTAATATAACTTATAAGATATACAAAAAATAAGGTCTAACGAAATGTAGAAATTTTTTTATATTGAAAATTATTGCACATTGACAAGCATTTATTCGATTGAATTTATAAACTCTAAACAGAAATCCTATTTTAAAATTCAATATTATATTTAAACGTCTAATTACAAGATTTTTGTATTTAACTAGATATTATTGATATTAAGATCAGCAACATAATTTATATTATATTAAATTTCAATTTAAAAATCATACAATTTACCAAATATCTCACGTTTTGTTTTTCAAATTATTAATTACAAATTATTCCACTAGATTAAATAGAATATATTTGGGAAAAAAAATAAACTAAGGCTCAGTATAAAAAAATAAAAATAAATGGTATTTATAAGACTTTATAAAAATATATTATTTTGAGAATAAAAACTTATTGTCCTATCGTAAATACTTCAGAAACTCAATTAATTAACCAATGATGACAAAAAGTTACAAACACAAACTCAATTATCTTTATCAAGAATTGATGTAGATTATTAACTGCAATATTTGATGTTACACACTGTGACAAAAAAGCAATCATTTTTATAATATGCACTTCTTTTATATGAGGAATGTAAAGTCACAGAGATATTTGATCTTCCGAGAATTGTTCTATCAATGCATAATTTTAACACAATTCTGAAGTTATCTATTAAGATGAATAAATTATACATACTCTCAGAAAATGTGGCCTCAACATTTATTAAATGCATAATTAATTTCAATTTTAAGCAGCAGTTTTGTGTTACTTATCACATAAGCATATTTGTATGTTCTTCAATAAGTTATGTATTTAACTCTTCAAAAGATTCGTAAGTGTTTAAATACCCTCCGTTTACAACTTGACGTGTTTTTACTCAATTACTTTCGCATTAGAACATAATAATATTTTCAAAATAATATGCTGAGGAATTTTCTATTCAAAATAAAAAATAATATGTTTTACACATTTTAAATTTGTCAATAATAAATTAATTTATTCTTCTAACACTCAAACATATACGTTGCGTTATTTAAATTCTATATAAGTGTTTAAAACTTTTTAATTATAATTAAAATGTAAAGTATACTTTACATTTTATTTTCTACATTCATAAATGCATTTTTTTTTTTTTTTTAATTTTAATTTCTAAGGTTATTCAAAACCTTTTTTACTTATTTAACTGAAGCTGTACCATGACAATATGAAATTTGTTTTATTAACATTAATGAATGTATAAAATAAAATGACTTTTATCATATTCATGTTCCACAAAAAAAGCCTTCATTTATTCAGCCCTGGCACATTGCGAAACGTACCTGGTTCTTATTGGTCAGAACTCCTTGAGGAATTCCCGCCTCTTACTATTTTATGCAATGTCCTATATCCTATCTGGCAATTTAAGGGGGAGGGGGTATATGATTTATCACTCCGAAAAAGACCCTAATGCACAAATTACAAAATGACAGAGAACCTTTCAAGGCATATCACATGAGGATAAAGATCGTAGTTTGTAGGTGTGGATTTAAAAAAAATGAGGGTTCTTTGGGATGATATATATATATATAACGGGGTTGAGTAGTGTAGACAATCTTAAGAAGCAAATCGTGGTTGAGGTAAACACAAGTTTATTTCCATAGAGATGGGAGGTGAGGGTGACGTTTGGCTAGCATAAAGAGTTAATTATTCCAACAGGCATGGTCGAACCGAAGTATGGGGCTTTTATAGACTTCTCAGTAACATTCGATGAGACTCGAGGCGCTTCTCGCAAAATCCGGAAAATGCTAGAGAAAATGCTAGAATTCTAAAGCCAAAATCAAAAGTTCCAATGGGAATAGATTACATACGCATACTTAGTGATCTATCTAATGAGGTTATGGATGGAGATATCAGAACGCAATGATACGCGTGTTCATTTTCTTTTCTTATCGCTCTTTATCCTACTATCCGGAATCTGAGATGAGTGGCAGCCCAACCGCTTGATTCTAAAGATGAACCTTGACCGGAAGTTTTCAGTAAGCACAACGAAATGTGCCCTGTAACCTGTCTGACAACCTCTATGAAAATTTGCCAGACGTCTGACGCTCTAAAAATCGCTATTCACGCACCCTTTTCTTATCAGCAACATTAGATGTCTATCATTTTCACATTGTGCTCAGCCAGTACTATGACTTTAACATACTTGAATGTTAAAACTTACTATGAATGGATTTCAATGCCTGACTTTGTAATGGTAAACTTCTTGAGGATTATTCTATTGTTATTTATTGTTATATGAATAAATGTGTTGTTTAGGTTTTTAGAATGCTGTTTTATTGCGAGTCATTTAAATTAATTGAATTCTATATTTTAAACATAACGCTTTCTAATGCCTGTAATGACAAATTTAACACTTTTTGCTAATAATTCCCCTAAAATGTCATGACATATGTGCATAAATTTTACAAATTAAAAACAATTATTTAAAAAAAAAAAATGTGAATCATACAACTTAAATCAATAACAAACCTAAGTAAAATAAAATTATCAAAAGTGTATTTCAATTGTTGCACTTCATATTTATATAGCACATTAAGTAAATTTCCCTGGACCTTGCTTGTTTTCAAAATGATATGAGAACTTAAAATAATTAAAGTACATTGTAAAACTGAATGAAATTTTAAATATTATATTTATATAAATAAATTGTTATAATTTTCGAAAAATTCTCCTTGTGTTCTGAAATAAATTTCTAACAGATTTTTGCCTATTAAAAAAAGTACAAATATTTTTCAATTATGTAAGATATATAAAGAAATTCTTAATTATTGTTTTCTTTTGTCCTGAATAGTTTTTTAAACTTTTCCACTAGGTTACAGACGAAATAATGGGTATCCTAATTGTTAATATTTTATAAATTTGTTGCAGTGCTTCAGGCTACGAATGTGTTACTAAGAGCATTTAGATAATGACTCATTAATTAGATAGGTTAGAGCAAGAAGAAAATGTTCATCGTCGCAGAATTATATTTCTTAATCATGGAAATGCACAGAAGAAGAAAAAACTTCTGTTCTAAATAATATATTCTCGTATCACAAGTACTTTAAACTTATAAAAGAATTTTTTTAAATTGCATGGTTTTTTTCAGTTGAATAGAAAAATTAATGAACCAAAAAAAAAATGAAATAAAAAAAATGAGATTTTTTAGACTGTCTAAAATATACGTTTGAAAAAATGTATCAGAATTTTTTCTGCAAACTATTTGTACGTATTTCAGAAGTATATAATAATTTATAATAACATTATATGTCTTGTTAAATAAATAATATAGGAAGATTTCATAGCTAATGATGTCAAAGCTGTATATATTTCTGCATAAAATCCATTATTTTCTTTTACAACGTCAAAAAGCCAAATGACTTTTGCATTAAAAATATAAGCACAATGGAGAGAAAACAATCAGTAATTAAGTAATAAAAATAAATCCTATAAATTAATCTGCTATGTAAATATTATTTATTGTATAACTAAGTTTGTTTTATAAAAAATGCATTTTCTCTAGAAATACCATCATCATGTACGTAATTTTTTGTTTATAACTATGTTAGTTATACAAATAATGTTTTTTTCTATAAATATGTGTGTTGTATAAATAGTTACTGATTGTTTTCCCTACATTGCGCTTATATTTTTAATTCAAAAGTCAATAACCATTTATCGTCTGCTAAAATATTTAATTTAAAGGAAACTTTCTAGAATATATGCAATTAAATATTAGTGATATTTAAGACATAATTACTGATTTCTCTTACAACCTATTTGTATAAATTTTAACTGAATACAGTGTTTCTATTATAGCGAAGTACCACGAATCGTGTGTGAATTTTATTCAAATTCATTAACATTAAGGCTTGTGGAATTGCTTAATATACTGTAGTAATATGCAATATAACATAAAAACCATCGCTTTACATATTCTTGAAAACCCTCCCAAACAAGTCAAAAGCAGCATATCATTAATTTGTAATTAAGTTGTGCCAGACTGCGGTGTAACTTTCACTGAAACTTTTATGAATTAATGGATATTGTGTGTATCATATCATTCACACAAGCTACATTACCCGGCAATTTGTCTTATAAAATGTTGGAATATTTGAATAAGTGAGTGAAAGACCATGAGTATTATATTGAAAAAAAAAGCATTTGATTTACTTGTTTATAGTGGATTAATTTATTGTTTATTATGTTTGACGATGCATTTATTTTGGCTTACAAATTCCGAACTCTTGCTCACGTGTTTCTTTCCTTATATTAAGTGAGATAAAACTCTGCAGCTCAGAATACTAGGTCATAATTATGCAGCTTTGAAGGAGAGTTTAAAAACTTAATCCTACTGCCATAGGAACTCTTTTTATAATGCTCTGTTTTAACTCTCACTAATACTTTATAAATTGTTTTGAGTAAATTTCGTTGTAACAACTCGATAGAAAACGAAATTTTAAGAATTTACAGATAGTTTTAAAAATTTACAATTTTGGATTTAAGCTCATCCTTCTCTGAGGACTTTTATGATAAATTCAGATAAATAGCTAAAAGTGATGAGTGTACAACTTATTGTATCTTTATTTGATGTCTATACTTAATGTAAGAGTTAAAATAAAGCCTATTATTCAATAACATACTTTAAAATACAATATAATCCTATCACCTGTTATAATTGTCTAAAATAAAAATGAGTCTTTGTTTATGATCACGGCTTTAACTAGTGTCAGTTTTGCAGTCTGCTCTAAATGTAAAGCTCAAAAGGCTTCTTCTGAACACATCCTGAACTATCTGTTACTTTCCAGAGAGGACATCTACTCTTCCCCTCTTCTGGTCCTCGACTTCCTTAAGGTGAATGATCTAATGAACCTTGTTTGACTTCATCAGACAGCTGGAGGATAGGCCACAACAACAACAAATGTTTCACAAAGAAATTTAAACTAATCAACAGCTGAGTTAATCTTCTAATATTAAAATCACACAACACGCAAATGTTTAAAACTCTAACAACTTAAAAATTCAGATCACTTGTGGTTTACAATGTCTTAATTGATGCCAAATGCATTTTGATTTACAAAGAACATTTGCAAATATATCCTCCCTAATTCATAACGCATCATAATGGGGAGTTAACAAATATTGGTAGCAAAGTCAAACTAAATCGTTGGTCTCTAACTGTGACTTCTGTAAAGCTTATAAAAGGTTTCTACTTTTCAATCAGATGAAACAAAGTGAATAGCTTCAATACTGTCCCCCTTTTAATATTGCGTAAAAGGGTGCCGGTGGTTGCCAACAGACGTTAACTAGTTTGGGGCATTGTTGTTAATATAGATATTTATTGTTTTTGTTAGGCCTTCTTCTACTTCATGTCAATAGCAAAGCATACATACTCTGACAGACATTGCAGTAAAAGATCAGTGGACTAAATTGACCAACATCTTAGTGACCCTAAAATAAATTCAGGAAATTGAATCCTGTTGTGATGCACAGATATTTTTAAATACAACTGAATAAAAATAAAACTTCTAATAGCTGTTATTAACTTAAATATTTTTAATTTTTCCTAAATATTTATTGAGTTGAAAGAGAACCGTTTTAAGGTCAAACTATTAAATGCAACTTATAAAATATTAGCAATTAAACAGCCAAGCACAAATAAATGGGATTAACAGCCATTTGAAACACACAAATTTTGTTGTAGCTATTTACAATATTATTATTGTTTCGCAATTTCTCTGTATATAATTGTGAATAGTGTACATAAGTTTTATTTTATTAAATTTATTTTATCATCAGCAATAATACTGCTTGTGGGAATTCGCAACAACTGAGTGAAAACATTTCACGATTTTACTGCGTGATATGTTTTTTTTTTTTTTTTTTTTTTTTTTTTTTAATTTGTTTGCTCAAGATTTTTTGGGAAGTTCACACGTGGATGTATAAAAACCACCAGAAAATAGCATTCTAAGTCAGTTGCATTTTGAGTGTTGTTTTGGAAAGAGCTCAGCGCTTGCTTTTTGATGCCTGAATTACCAGACTTACATTGTTGAGCCTGAAGTTCTCTGTTGTTTAAAGAAGTTTTGTGTGTATCTAAATGAAGGGAAAATTATCAATTTTTATTTTCTGAAAACTGTGTCACCATTTCCTCTGAAAAATTAGTAGCAATGTTAAAGATTTATATTTTTTGTATATATATTTAATTCAAAATATATAACAACCCGGTAAGGAGAAATTTATAAAAGCACAAATAATCATCTTACTCCAAAGGAAGTTCCTTAATCAAGCGATAAATACAGGAAAAAATCTAGATGCATTGTGATTTCATTGCTATACAGAAAGATAAAGAAAAATATACAGTACAGACAACATCCTGTTCGACCAGTATTCCCAAGAAAGCAGATAAAATATTTATGAGTGCAAACTTTTCCAATTTGTGCAAAGTTAGTTCATTACTATTGTATTCCTAGATAAGAAGATTAAGAATGTATAAAATAATTTTACAAATTTATCAATTTGTATTGTATTAAAATACTTTATATGAAGATTAAATAATTAATTTCTCCCTCTGTATCAACACAAAAACTATATAATTTCTCATTATATTATCTTTAAAAACTCACCTCTAACATAACAGTCCAATGAAACAACTAATTTGCGAAAGTAATATATTATAATTCAATATTAATAAAATAACAGAACATAAAATATTTTAGTGGGAATATATAAATATATTTTCTATTTGATATCTCTTTGAACATCTGCAATGAATATATTAATTTTATATTATATTACATTAATTTGTCTATCATGAGACATTATATTATATTAATTTGCATCCATACATTATATTAATTTGCATTTGCATTCATTATATATTAATTTGTCTATCATGAGACTACATCAAATATCTAAACATTTATTAAAATAAAAATGTACTTAACATTGAAAAAATACACAAATTACATTTATTATTAAAAAACAATTGTTTAATAATATAAATGGTTAGAACGTTTAATCTAGTAATCTTTGATAGCAACTTTTCACTTCAACGCAATGTCGTAAAAATGCAGCGATGAGAATATAAAATTAAAACAGATGTTTTAATCTGTCTTTAGGCTAATAAAGTTTTTAAACTATTTTTTAAATGTAAGTCGAAATTCCAGGTAGGCATGAGTAAAAATAAAGATGCTTATTATATTTATTAAAATCTAACTGACAAAATTTTCTCGACAAATATAGAAGAGATTATCCATAATAATAAAACAATCGGTCTGTCTGTGGCTCCGTGAATCTTGAGAATCATAAAATTTGAGAATTTTCAACTTACGAAGTTTTGGCCTTCTAATAGTATAGATGTCAAACAGAATTTTAAAATTTTTATTAGTTCTTTTTTAGTTTATTTTTTTATTTACTATTTTTTTTTTTTTTTATTATTAATTTTTTTTTTATTATTAATTTTTTTTTATTATTATTTTTTTTTTTTTTTTTTTACAAAGTGACTTTAAATAGAGATACAGCTCCGAAATTTTCAACATAAGTAGTTTTAGCCTTCTAATTGAACCTTTGAAAAACAGAATGTTTAAATTTGAATTAGTTATTTTTTAATTAATTTTCTTAATTAATTAAAAATTATTTTTACAAAACGACTTCTAATAGGACTACATATCTGAAATTTTCAACTTAAGTAGTTGTGGCCTTCTAATTGGACTTTTGAAAAATAGAATTTTAAATTTTTATTTAGTTTTTTTAATTAATTAATAAATATTTTACAAAACGATTTCTAATAGGCCTACAGTTCTGAAATTGTCAACATATGTTGTTTGGCCCTTCTGAATGGACTTTTGAAAAACAGAATTTTAAAATTTCACTTGTTTTTAATAATTTTTTTTAATTAGTTAACAAATATTTTACAAAACGATTTCTAATTGGGCTATAGTTCTGAAATTTCCAACACAAGTAGTTTTGGCCTTCTAATTGGAATTTTGACAAAAAGAATATTAAAATTTTAATTTGTTTTATAATTAATTTTTTTAACTAGAGCTCTGAAAGATTCAACATAAGTAGTTTTGGCTTTCTAAATTTGCTTTTCACAAACACGTGTTAAAATAACCTTAAAGGGGTGTTGTATCAACACCGAATTTATATTTATTTCTCTACAATGGAGAGGATTCTAATGGTAAGGTTTTACGTAGCAATTAGATATTAGTGAGCGAAGCGGCGTATGCTTACGCTGCAATGGACCTCTAAAAGAGCAAAGCTAGCCTATGCTTGCATAGCAATGAACCTTTCAAAGAGAGAAGTAAGCCTGTGCTAATGTGTCAATGAACTTTTCAGGGTGCGAAATGAGCTCGATTTTGCGTAGAGTTGAACCTTCCTGCGAGCGAAGCGCCAAAAACTGGTACCTATACACCAATGACGTATTTCCGCAACACGAGGCCTCACAGCTAAAATATTGCACATGGTAAAATTTCGAAGCAAAGCACGGGTATTCTGCTAGTTGTTAATAAAACAATAGTTTATTTAATATTTATCAAACAAATACACAATCATTAATGCCATTGTAAGTTTTATACCATGCATTAATTAAATTTCTGAAAAGGAAGTAGAAGAAAAAAATCTGATTTATAACTATAACTTACAAAAATATAAAATAATATTAATACAATTGCGATACTTTTAAAATACATTATTTTGTTGGCTTTAATTTTTCTTACAGAATTGCAACAGTTTTAAATAATAAACTTACGTGTTTTACTTTAAAAAAATTTAGTTTCAAATAAAATATATTTTAATGAATAATGAATGTTTCTTTTAAAATAAAACTTTTAAAATAAAACTGTTACACCAAAACAACTATTATTATGTTTATTGCTTTAAGGTATACATATACATTAGGAATTGCAAAATTTGACTCAAGTCTGCATTTTTGTTTTAAAATATTCCCGAATTCATTATCTTTAAAATAATACCAATTTCTTTCTGACACTCAATTTACTTTTTATATTACAGTGGGTTTTGTGAATCTGTTTTGTATCACTTTCATTAGTGTTGTAAACTTTAAACGCGTTTTCTGGAGAATGACATTTTGGTGTTATATGACTTTACGCCAACGGTCATAACTTCATAATAAATTGCCCGATTTACAAGATTCTAATTCTGTTCTGTAGACACAAGTTGTGAATGTGTTTCCTATGGAGAATCTAACATATATTGTTGTAAAAACATTTTTTTAAATATTTTAATCTTAATTTTTTATTAAAAACTTTGTATTTTTAAAAAAAATGTATTTACAAATTTATAATTAAATAAATATTGCATCCGAATTCAAAATTCTCCATAGAAACATGCGTCAATATAATATTTTTTATAAATATTTTATAAATAAGTAAAAATCATACCTCTAAGTTAATTACAAGTTTATTTATGTTTGTTCTAATAATTTCCTAATTAGTCACTTTAATTGCAATTAGCTGATTAAAAAATTGACGGGAAAAAATAGTTTATATATATAAATGCATATTTTCTAATTTTGATATACTGACAAAAAGTTTGAAATTATTACCTAAAAATTAAAGAAAATCATCTCAATTGTATATGTTTACCTTAAAGTAAAAATAACATTTTTACAAACAACGTGATGACTGTACGTAGGCATTTTTATAATTTTTAATTTCCTTAATTTGTTATTAGCAAAAAAATTATTCAAAAATTAAAAATTTAAATTTCTTTCCATTGGTTGGTTTTTAAGAAGATAATGTTTATTTAATTCTAAACATAATAATGTTATTTTAATAAAAATAAATAAACGTTATTTACTTGAAAATTATCAAATTGAAAGCGTTGTTTGAATAAAAAAAGGATGTTTTTACATAACTTTTACATAACACTTTTCCCCTCCAGTAGTTATTTTAACTAAAAATAATTTTATTTATATATATATCATTTAAATACTTTACCAGACCATTAACATTTAACATTTGCATTCGTGAAAGTATTTTATTCTTTTTAAATACATTTTGAACAATTTTATATGATTTATTGTTGCTTGGAGCAAGAGGGATGCCATGCAATAAAATTGAGCGATTTCAAATAGCTAAAAAGTACTAAATATTATAATTTTTAATCCTTTTGAAATTGAAGCTTCCCTCATACCTAATCCATGTATAAAACATTCATTTGCAATTATTTCTCAACCCTTTTCAAAAGCATAATTGTAATGATTTATGAGATATTAAATTTTTTGTGGACTTTTATATCTGTCTCTTCCAAAACCGGTTCCATCAGTTCGCAACAGTATCAGTCTGGGGAATGAATGAAACTCGAGTGTATGTTAAATGTATAATAAAATTATATTAATGTTCATGTTAGAACTAAAGTTCTTTTTGAACATAAACACTATCGTTTCAAAACATTTATATATATATTGACTTAATTTATGTGCTTTTTATTTAGTATTAAATACATAAAGAAGTTTAGTATCTTTCAAACATGTGAATTAAAATGAAAAAAAAGAATTAATAAAATATCTTCAACAATTTCAGTAATTACCCTTTTCCACTTCTAAATTAAATTAAATGAGTAATTAATTTAATAATTATTAAAGAAGGTTGTTAGAAGTTGTTTGTTAAAACGGTTGGTTCATATAGATAAAAAAACAATTATGCCTGCTAATCACCAACAATTTTGTGAAATTTTTCTTTTAATGGAAGTTTTCATAGAAAACTTCCGAAATAATATTTTGCATCGTATGGATACAAGAGTCCAAATATTGGTCTTTAATTTTAATATAATGATACATAATTTAATGATTTTTATGCGTTTATGCTTAGATTTTATGCCTAGATACTCTAATTTTTTGTAAAAATTAAAAAAAAAAAAAAATTATAACTCGAGGAATTTGCATGTATCACTAAAAAATGTGTACTATGTATAAATTTTAATAACCAATTAGTTCATCTACCCTTACTACGTTTCGAATCCTTGGAGATGATAAATAGGATCAAAAAAAGTTTTTTCAGTAACATCCTCAATTAACTAACAAAATATAATAATATTCTCCTATAGTTTTTCTAGAGTCAAACCACTGTTGTAGGTTAATATATATCACAGAGCCTTTTTATAATATAATCGTAGCTTAACAAGTCACATGGTGTGAGTTGTATTTCATTATAAATTTTGGCTACCTTTTTCATTGTAATAGTGACTTTTTTAAATTAGAAAATGAAAGTACAAGTTCAAAACATTTTGATAAAAAAATAAATTTAAACTACCAAATAAACAGAAACTGCGTAATTGACAAAATAAGCTTTCACTTGACTGCAACTAGATATGTGGTAAACTAAAATAAACAGAACAATCTCTTTTTTAGCTACTTTTTATTAAAATTTATCTATTAGTAGAAAAATTTCTCTTTTATAAATGATCTTTTCCCAGATTACTTTTTAACTATATCCGTTTGAATTTAGCAGTTTTCACATACAGTTATTATCATCATTAATTTTAATAAAAGGTAAACCAGGAATATTTTTTTAATCATGAGACATCCAATAATTTATTTCCCAAATAAAAAAGAAGTTTAATTATCAGATAGGAAATTTATAAACATTTCTCCGTCTCACTTTGCTCATAAAAATTAATTGAATCCCATTAATTATATGTATGGAACAATAACTTATGGAGTGTTAAAAGTACAGTAACGAAGCAACTCTGAAGAACATCCTATCGCTATTTACGAACAAGAAGGAAAATAGTTATTCCATTATCTCAATATAATTTTATTTTTCAAAGTCACATATCATGATAGCATGTCAGTAAAAGTATTCATTTAAAAATACATTTATCGCTTTAATTGAATTTTCATTTTTATTTCACTTTAAACTTGCTTAATTTTTACATGTTCAATAGTTTATGATTTTGCTAATTAATAACAGGATATTTCTTATTATGACATTTTTGAAAAACTTACAATTTGAAACAACTTTAAAATATATTACAATTGAAAAATGTATGATAAATGTGTAAAACTTGGTTTGTTAAAATTAAGTTGATTGTCACACTTAAATTCCCCTCAAACAACATTAATTCTTTGATCGTACTGAAATTAAAAATTTTAATGTTTGGTCGGGTTTGGTTAATTTTTGTTCTTTTTTCACAAACAACTTAACAAATCGTTTGCATACTTGTAATGCTGAAATAACCTTTCTTTTTTACCACGACTTGCAATCTTAGTTGGGCATCGAAAATGACTTTTTGAGTTTTCGTAAAATTAAAATTGCTTTTGAAAGGTAATGGTTCCCGATTTGTTTAAAGAAAACAATTATAAAAAGGTGCTCAAGTTAGTAATTTTGTTTGTTTTAAAAAGTATGGGGAGCAGTGTTTTTTTTTTTTTTTTTTTTTTTTTTTTTCCCCAAAAAAATAAACATATTACAAGTTTTTCAGGAGAGAAAGTGTCATTAAAATGCTTTATTTTTAACTTGAATTTTTATATTAAAAACTACATTTGTATTTGTGTCATTTTAAAAGACATATTTATTTGTGTCGAATTGCTTATAAATAAAACTGACTCACGTTAGTCAACTACATTTGTGAATTTAAATCTACATTACAAGGTCTCATTAGAAAATTGTTAAGAAGTTCATTTTTTGAACAATTGTAGATAAGGGAAAAAAATTTATATGAAAGTTATGTGTTATTCACGAGTTTTTTTATTTGGGCACATTTTTCATACTAATGCAATAAATAGCATTTTATCTTGAAAATAGAATTAAATCGAACACATTAAAAAACGGGACTAAACAACACTCCAGAAGACACCACTCATTTCCATATTCATTCTTGTTCATTCAAAAGTTCAAATGTTAATATTTCACTTTAAAGTTGACCTAAGGAATCCTTTTTTTAAATTATCCTTTCCCCTTTTTTCCTTCACGGCTATATAACCATAAAAAATAAACTCCTCATTATAATCATATTATTAGGATATATTTTTTAGGATTATTTTATATTATATGCTTTTCTGTTTATTTGCATATATTCACTTGATTTCAAGATGTACTTGTTTGCAGTTGAAATTTAAAGTGCAATTTCTTTTTTTAATTTTTTAATTACCAAAATTCAAACAAGGGAAATAACGATAATTTTATAAAATATTACACAAGAAAAAATGCAAATATAAAACAAAAAATAAATTTTAAATAATGTATTTGATGCTTATTTTTTGTATTAAAATCAATATGATTTTTAAAACATTTATCATTCAACAAAGCAAAATCGTAACTTTAGTATATAAAAGCACATATAAATCGCTATGCATAGATTTCGTTTTCCATTCCATTCCTTTTCAAAATATATACACATTTCTTTGAGTTCTGCCTTTGAACGTCGCATAAAAGTCTTCAACTCTATGAATCTCTTTTCGAAACGAAACATTGCACTTTGAGTTGTGATACCTCTAAATCTCTAAGCTGAGAACATGGACAACGGCAAACACATATCCATTTTCTAACATTAGAGATTTTGTCTCCCTTTCTCAAAGAGATGTTTTATGAAAAATTTTCAAAGAATACATTTTTTATAACCCAAAGTATCCTATCAAAATAACATTCTTTTTTTTAACATTTTGTATACATCAAAAGAAATGTAAACTTTATTTATAGAGGTTATTTTTCCTTTAAAAAGCAAAAACAATTCTTTGAAATTATGCTTTTTAATTTTAAAGTACATATGAACTTCATGGTCTAGTAAAATAAAAGTAGTGTATTTTTTTTTTTAATAATAATTTTAAAAATATATTTTCTTTATGTTTATCTTCGGTTTTAATTATAAAAAGGAAGTGTAGAGTATGGAATATACTAGAAGGAATTTGAACTTACTGAATCCATATGAATTGTTTCTTTTTTTTTTTTTAAATATTTGGGGATTAAATAAATTTAAGGAATTTTTATTTGATAAAATATTTTAAGGGTTTTTTTTTTTTTTTTTTTTTTTTTTTTCCAGAACTTTTTACTATTTTAGCAAATACAACATAAATTTCTGAGTACAGTTTGCTAACCAATATACATTTTATTAATGAAAGAAAAAGCAGTTTTTTAATAAACTGTTTTCTAAGCACGACAATGAATAGAAAACAAATTAAAATCGGATTTCTAACCTACCAATACAATGTCTCTTCTCTTTCTTTTCACTTCATTTTACTATCCTGCAATTTTATTGACTTCCATCATTGTCTTTCTTAATTCAATACCATAAAAGAGATAAATGGCTTTCAGAGGGTGTGTTAAATTACTAGATCATTTTCGTTATTTTGGGGTAACTACAACACAAATGAACAAAGACACATTTCATATTTTGAGTGAAGAGTATACATTGTATATCTTGACATGAAATTTAAGAATGAAAGTAAAGAAAGCATCTGAACTAGAAATCAAAAGACAAGTTTGATTAGTCCAAAAATGTGGTTCTTTCATCATTTCAAATTAAATCATGTCTTATGAAACAATTTGTAAAGATATTTTCAAAAGAAGGCAAATGTTTGGAATAAGATGCAAATATTTAAAGTACGAATTCATGTGATAATAAAATAAAAACAAAAATCTCTAAATTATTTAAATTGAGAACAGTTTTTGGGTTTATCCGAAGTTAAGCTGATGTAGAGTTATTTGTAGGGCCTGGCATAAAAAAATTTATGAGAAATGAAAATTTTGAGCTTACAATGGAGATAAACTAGAAAAAAGTCTGGAAATATTTCAAACTAGTAGTCAGCATTCTTGGAAACCAAAAAAATTCAATTTTTAAACATACTCAACATAATAGACTGAGTGTTTAAAGGAGGTAGTTCCCGGTAAGTCCACAAAAAAAGATGGGGGGAAAATTCACTAAAAGAAAAATTTTCATTAACTTATTCATCACTCAATTTTCAAAAATACAAAAATGTCTAAATTATTTGAATTTGAGTTATTTCAACCAACAAATGAAGTCGTTTTGTGAAATATCCTTACATTATAGAGAAAAAAAACGGATTCCTCATTTGGAATCCGCATTGAAAATAATATGAGAATCAGTTATCAAAACTAAAACAATTTTCAAAAAGAATTTTTTATAGACCTTTATTAGTTAATGCTCAGTATAAAACCTCTAAGAAACTACGAATGCTTTTTATTTTGGAGAAAGATGTTTAATATTTAAAGTAAAGCCATTAGGTGGAAAATTCGAAAAAGGCACTTCAAGAAACATAATATCACATAATGGGCTTTTTACTCGGGTTTAACACTTGAAGATCCCTAATGACCGAAATAAAGAAAAGGACTGCAGCATGAAAAATTCCTATTTATCATTCAATTTCCTTAAGGTTGCATGTAGACGTCCCTATTTCGGAACAAAAGACAGCATAAATAAGTTAGTTTCTCAAAATTTAATATTTAGTCCTAAATAAAGTTAAAAATAGCTTCTTCATTTTCAGATAAGCCTTATTCATATCTGAGGGTCCTCAACTTTACTCATTAGCAGATAACATCTAATATATGCCCAACCCCAAAAGGTTGTAGTATTGGCTAGAGTTTTTCCAAGGACTGTACTTTCCGTGAGTTTACTATTGGACAGGCTCTAAAACAAATAGTGTTCCGGTGGACACTTCTTGCCCTTTACCCTCAATGGCCCGATCGTTTGAATAGTCTGAAATTGTATATTATGGTGTAGATCACTAGACATCTTGTCTGGACAGAAATTACCATGCTCAACAAGGACAACTTGAGCTTTTCCCCAAATTACCAAAGTTTGGAGGGGACATCCCTTCCCCACAATTTTGTTTTTGGTTTATTTTTATTTTTTAATGTATTTCATTTATGAAATTACAGGGCATAGATTGGCATTAAAATATTAATTAAATTTTATATAAACGACACATTTATCATTTACATGGTTATAATGAACGCCCGAGAAGAATTATCATCAATATTAAGGAAATATTTAGCATTGAACTTGAATTAAAAATTTTAAGCATAACAATCCAATAGAATCAATACATGCGCACTAAAGATATATTTTACAAGTGCTTGATTGTATACGTATTAAACTGAATTAGATGAAATAAATACACGTTTATCACACGAAAGAAATCAATCACATAACAAAATAATCTAGAATAGTCACTCACTTAATAGATGGTCCCTGAAGAGCAGTCACAAAAGTTACCCAAATATTGATCCTCAACAAGAATAACAGAGGGAGGAAGAGTAACAATGCGAAAGATTATGGAAGAGGAAATCCCGACCAGCAAGATTTCCTTTGGTGAGTATTCTATTAATGTCCTCTTTATTTTGGAAGGGAGTGATAAGAGGAAGAAAAAGTACAAGATGCGACATGTGAAAATTAATTCATTTTAATGTCCACAAATCCTAGTTAATTAAATTTTGTTGTGAACTAAGTAAAGCTCTCAAAGGATGACTTAATTAAACAGTTAACTGTTAACTGGTTGGAAGACAATATAGAGGTATTAGTGCATTTTTCGAGTAGAAAATGCTTAAAAGTCATACTTCAAACTTTTAAATGAAATTTTCTAATGTAGGAAAGTTATCTCTTGTAAATAATTCTAAAAGAATGTTGAACTAAACATTTAATCAAAACTTTCAGACTGGTTTCGTAAAGTTCAGTTTCCGCGAAACTTAGTAGTAATAGGATGTTTTATATTTAATTTGCATTCAAAAGACTACCAAATTGTATTGATAATATTTAAATTTATATCTGCTATTGTGGTTTATGGATTTAAATATTTAGAATTCAAAGAACGTATTGATTATTGATATGCTTTTATTACTGTGTAAAAACTTTTGAACGTACTTTTTAGGGAGAGACTTTAAAAGTCTTCAATAAAAAAATTATCAAGAAATTACATAAAAAAAAACTATTTTCCATCAAATACGATTTTGAAATTAGAAACCATACAAAACTAGTTTAATATGAATAAGCTCCAAAAGAGATAAAATCTATCGCTTCTATACACTCTTTAATGTACAGGATGGTCATAAGGAAACTTTTCCGATATATCAACCTCTAGCGGTCGTTCCGTTCAACAGATCGAGATGAGATATCAGGTTAAGTTATTCAAAAGTATGAGCTCGAGATTCTGTGAGCGAATACAAAATGGCTCTCACGTTTACAGTTATAATTACAATAACTCAAAATTTTTGAATGGCAACGCTCACTTTTCCAGTCACAAAATTCTCAGCGCATGCGAAAACCTTAAAGACGTTAGAACGGTACGTATATCATAAAAAATGGATGAGTTATGCACGCACAAAAATCAGCTCTGTGAACGATCAATAAAAACAATATTGCAAATGACAGAGATAAGACACCAACCACAGAAGGCCGCTCATCCATTTTTTGTGCGTGAATAACTCATCCTATTTTCGTAATACACATACCGTTCCAATCTCGCTGAGTATTTTTTTTTTGTACCTATAACCGTAACCGTGAGAACCATTTTGTCACAAGTTACAGACTCTTGAGCTCATACCTCTGAATAACTATACTTGAAATCTCATCTGGATCTGTTAAATGGAAAGCCTGCTAGAGGTCCATATATCGGAAAAGTTTTTTTTATGACCACCCTGTATATGTTACTGTGAAAGACCGATATTTAGACAACGTCGATGAATGTCAGCATACACATTGACGCTTGGTATATGTTCAAAATATTTGCTAAATATCCTTATCTCTCACACGTACACCGACAAAAGAGAGCATTCACCATGAACTGGGTGGATGTTAATACATTTATTTATGTTAAGTTTTTAAAAAATACTTTATTAAAACATATTATGATAAATTCAAAGTAGGAAAATAATCAAGTAACAGCCCATATAAATAAAATATTTAACTTAAAACGAATAGTACATCCTAAATGAGAAAAGAAAATAATACCAATACTAAACTTACTTAATAAGCAATTCGCGTATTCTTTTTTTTTTTTATTATTCAATTCTAAATGTTTTGAAAAGGCCATAAACACAAAAATTTCTGCTCAATGTGCTTTTCCCACTTTTTAATTTACGATCAAAGATGCCTTGTTAGACGTTGGCTAGAAAACGATTCATTCCGCTGGCATTGAATGTGACGTCACCGCTTCCCAAATATCTTGACTTGAAATGCGGCAGCGGAAACCAGATTTGCAAGTTTCTCGTAAATCACGCCAATTTGTAAGGAATAGGGCAATGGTCTACCAACGACAACTACTTGGCAGAAACCTCAAGATAACCATAGAAACTGTAGGAATCCTTGACGTAGCAGATTTTGCTGAGTGTTTTGATCGGACTGTTTTTGGCTCGGTTTTGAGGCATTTTCTTTTTTTAATATTTAAACAAGTAACTTTTTGAAAGAACTTTTGTTTAAATATTTGGCATCAAAAAAAGTTCTTGATTAATATAAATTAATTTCACTCATTTTTAAAAAATTCGAGAATTATCCATTATGTGATTAAAGTTATACAATCTTATTTATTACAACAATTTAAACTTTTATGACACTTTGAATTGTATAAGAATCCCTTGCTTTTACAACTGCATTTAATCGTGAAACACTTCTTTTTACAATGAAAGCTCTTTTTTCACAATGAAAGCTTCTCTTAGAATTAGTTGCAAAGACACTTCTTGAAAAGAAATCTCATCAATGGAAACTAACTTTTCTTTACAAACACGAACTGATTATGGCTATAAAGCTGCTTGAGGGTACCATTTTTGTTAGATAATTCATAAAAATTGGATTCTTCTATTCCAATAACAACTGCCAACACATTTAGGGCATGTATCTATACGACCACAGTCGACATCAGGGACTTGTATTCATTCGGTATCACCAATTTGAGCCCGAATGAAATTTTCTTTTTGAGGTTCGTAACATTTTGGTTTCGACTTCCACCTGAGCATATTAAAGCTTGTCGACATTTATTAGTGATGGTCCGAATGTATAAGAATATAAACAAATATTCAGTCTTTCAATACCGTGTTTGGTATGTCGACATTCACCATAGAATGTTAAAAATTTTCAATTTCAGTCTTTTGCAATAACATACATGTGTTTCTTATAATTTATGCAAGGTTGTCATTTTAAATAGTTGGTAAGTAAGAAAAACTATATTTTGTAAAAAATATATGGGCAATTCTGAAATTAAAGGGAATTTGAGGAGGTAAAAAAACATAAAAATAAAAAATAGAAGACGAAATTGAAATTTTACGCTTAGGATTTTGTTAACAAGTCTAGTACAATAACCAATTCAAAAAAATGTCAAGGAAAAATATGTTTTCTTTAAAAAAAAGTTTTCTAATTTTGCTTGTGACCTCCGTGGTTAACACAACCCATGGAGGTTATAAATAAGCAGATATAAGTAGATAGCCGTGCTAAAAATAACCAAAAAGACTGAGGACACACTGGCTTACCTTTTAGAGAAAAAATTGGCTATATAGTAAAACTTAACTGCAAAATTATGCTTAATACTATAAGGAATAATATTACTGAACATGGAGGTTACAAGAACAAAAAGAACTCACAGGATTTGTGAGGATTGGACAGTTTTTTCACAAACAATATAAAACTATGCACATTCAACAACATCAAAAGACAAAATGGTTGACTTGAGCTTCATTTCAGCTCTGGTGAAGAAGACTTTACTGCTATCTAGTAGAATTTTATTCAAGAAAAGGATGTTCCATAGAGGTTACCTCAACACCGCAGGGACAACTTATGTGCTTAAAATAAAGTGGTAAAATAAATTAAACTTATATTTCTTTGTGATTAGTTCATTATTTATATAATAAATAGATGTTTAACACAGATTTTTCAACAAATATATTATTAATCAGGTTTATTTCTTCAGTTAACACTAGAAAAAACAGGGGGTGGGGACATTCCATGGAGGTAATATTTCCCATACTTTGGATTCTTTTTTTATATATATATATAATGAATAAATATGTAAAATAAAGACTGAAAACATTAAATGTAAACTTTTTTTCAACTTAATACCAATTTCCCTTTTTAAAGGAATAAATATTATGCCAGTAAAAGCACAGGGACTGAAATTTCCCTTGATTTCATAATTCCCATATATTATGTAATTTAAAAGTTCTTATAATTTAAATTAATATGAAATAAAATTATTCTAAAAATTAACCACATACACATTTTATAGAGCACGTTCCTTTTATTATCTTTTTACACTTTCATATTTAATTTCAACCTAAAATGGAAAAAAAGTGTATATTTCTCTCATAAAATTACTAGATGACAGTTTAGTTACGAATTCTTTTCAGAAGCAAATGATGACATGAAAATATAAAATAAAGTATATACATTTATAATCTTCAAATAGCATTTTTCTACAACAGTAAACTCCTTATAAAGCATTGACAATAGCTTAAGTTCTTACAACCACAAATTTTTAAACAATACAAGCTTTGCAGAACCAAACAAAAACTAATTTTTCAAAACCACTTTTAATCTTAAACTATCTAAATTCCACTTCGCTGTAACTTATTTATCTTGGATTACCAACTTTACCGAAAAGTCCAAAAAATACCCAACAAGTTAAAAGATATCTCAAAACTTAATAATTTTTCTGTTACCACCACGCACAAGTTTGAATTACTGATGTCAATACTATAAATATAAGTCTTAGTAGTAAATATGTAAACATTCACAACATTGTCATCTTCATACAGTTCAGAGAAGTGTTCAGAGAAATGAAATTTCACAAGGAGGAAATGTCATCTAATGGTTAAAACTAAAATACGGAATAATCTATATATCTTTTTAATGTAGTATTGTATAAGGTTGGGTTTAAAGGATGATATCTATCGAACCTGAACCAGGTTTTTGTTGGTCTTCTTAAAATACAACGGGTGGTCCTTCCCATTTTACCTGGAGATTAGGGGATAATTCTTTCTGATGCTTCGAGTTCCATCTTCCCATCTTTCTGGAATTATCATTTAGTTGTCTTGGCATAATATCAATAACTCATGCATTCCGTCATAGTGACCTCTTTTTCTTATCATAAATAGAAATTTTCGAGTTTGGACAGGTTCCAGTACCAATATATGTTGTTGTGTAAACTTCGTTCTTCCAATATCTTTTAATGAAGTAAAAGAAACATCACGAAATTCCTGTATAAAGTCTCTAAGTATCTTTTTCCAATTACCATCCACTGCAAATCCCTGATAAAATGATGTGCTACATTTTCTGTATGCTGTAAATATTCCTTACAATATCGTACAGTGTTCATAAAGAGAGTACAAAGAACTTATACCTTCCCCTTACTTGGTAGCCTTGGTCCCATCACTGCTGTTGGGCATTCCCCTCGGACACCTTATCATGCGATAAGTCAAAAGAAATGTTCCGACTAACATTTCTTTACTTGAAGAGGCAAAATCATAAATCATTTGGGACCTCAGCACTACTTTTCCTTACAAATTCTGTCTATGAGGGAGTGGTGATGTCTTCTAGAGCTGCAATTACAATCTTTGAACCAATTCAAATAGTTCTTGAACATCCAGACAAAAGAGAGGAACCACTTTATCATATTTACATTTGTTCATCCTCAAAATTGAAACACTTTTATTTTTCTTCAAAAAGTCAGACCTGAGAATACTTAGGTAAATTATCTTAACAACAGGCATTGTGAGTATTTAGCTATTAAATTCAAAGGAGATATCCAGTAATTGTCTCTGCATAGCCATCTTATCACCGTTTGCAGGCTGTATCGAAACGGGATGTGACGTGTAGCGAAATTACCTATTGAGAAATCAAGCCAGATCCGATTAAACGATCATCACATTTAATCTATATCGGTTATTTGATGGCGGCTGTGAATCCTATTAGTGTGCTCATTAACAAAAAAGTCTTCGATTTCATCTTCGTTGTGACTAAATATTCAGGACTGTCTTCAATTTTAATTTCCATTCATTACTTTTTAAAGAAATTATTTATTGAAATCAACAATAGCCACTTATACCAAATGAATCTTAAACATAATTTTTCTTTTGAGTGATCGACAATAAAAGTTATAACTTTTACATTTTTTTTTTATCAATCCTACATAAAAAAAGAGGTAGTTTTTGATTCCTTCAAATATAACAAATAGTAAAAAAATATTTAATAAAAAAACATACCTATTTAACTTATATTTGCAGTAACTTAAAACCCAAAAATAAGACTGTAAAATAAAATGCAACCCCTTTTCCTGTTTTAACTTCATTTCAAGTTGCTTTTTTCCCTAACTTGTGAACATTAAAGACCTATTCTTCAAATTTTCATGTGTGGATTTCAGAGAATATTGCGTGCTACGTAAACATTTCCGGGATTTGATTTAAGCAAAAACTCAATTTCCGACATCTGTTGTTTATTCAGTTCTTTCAACAGACCATTTAAATATAAAAAGAAAAAATCGTGCTAAATCCTTTGGAGGAAATTTAGTCCGGGTTTCTTCAAATGTAACGTTTTATAAGCCAAATATACCATTTTATCTCCCTTTCTATTGGACGACTAACTATTTCGATACGTTTCTGAAATAGCGAGAAAAGAATGGAGTGGAGTTTTCGGGATTTTATGTAGTTAATGGACAACCTAAAAATACTTAACAAAGTGAAATAAGGAAACAAGCTTTGGAATCTGTCAAACAATTCTTGCTGTATTATAGAAACTACGCTTAGTTTCATTTTATCATATTACTAATTTGTCTAATACACTGTAAGTGCATTAGACAAATAAGTAAGTTTATAGTATAGAAAATAATTTTAATTTGATAGTATTCAAAAGAAATATTTGAGCAAATCCTTATATATATGTAAAATTTTATCGAAAATAACTAGACCTGCTTTAGATAAATTAATGTAAGATTGTAATAGTAATGCACAGATACATAGGAACTTTAAATATTCAAAAGAAGCATAAATAGAAAAAAATAACAAATTCATGGTATTCAGATAAATTCACATGTTGCTTCAATAGAGAATATTTTAAAACAGTAATTTAACATACAGTGAGCAAATACTACGATATAATTTAACATACGTTAAATAATATCGTAGTATTTGCGCAGAAAACTTTCAGATCCAAAATAAGCTAAAAGTTAGCTATAATTGGCTCATTTTTATTTCAAATAAAATTTGTTGTAGTTTTCATTTGGAAATAAGCTACACAAGATTTATTAAGACAGGAAAAAATAAATATTTACGTCAAAATACTCTTTTATTTACAGACTCAAAGAATTTCATTCGCAAAGTAGGCGTGAGACAGATTTACAAACTTAATTTGCAATTTCAAGAAGAGAAATTTCTAATAACCTCTATACTAGAAGTAGGTATTCATCAATGAAATGGTGATATTTTACTAAAATAGTAGAAATAAGTAATGTGATTCTTACTTGAACTTAACTAGCATACATCTCAAGTATTTTTACACACTGTCTATGGGCTCTCATATTTTTTAAAAACATCTTCTTGCTATATTTGTAATGCCAAATTTTCAAATGTTGTTACATTATTTGTAATTAAAAATACTTGTGTTTTCACTTTCCTCTAACTTTATGTTGTTACTAAATTTTCGAATTAATGCAGTTCACCAACTAAGCTCAAATTGGAATTATATAAGTCCTAAGAATATTACAGAGCACAGTATTGTGGTATGCGTGCATAATTTCCAAATTTGATCAAATTCCATTCTTCACAAAGTACCACTTCTAAACTAATTCAAATGAGTTGAATTCAATTTCGCTCTTAGGTAGGAACGTCAATTAACAGCTTTCAATTTCAAACTTATATCAAATGAGCAAATGGGGGATCGAGTCAATCAACCGGAAAGGATTTATGGGATATTGGGAATCAGGTTGAATCCATAGTTATAATCTCAGCAGCTTAATACATTTGCCACTTGGGCCTGCTATAAGTTTTATTTTAAATGAGAAATAAGAACTGTGTTTATTTAAAATATTTTTACCGTTATTCTTATAAAGAGAATCTATTAGAAAACATCATTAATCTAGGCACATTCATTTATTCATGTTAGTTAATAACGGGCGTATATATATTTGTCGTAATTGAAGGAAATTTTTTTAATTTAAATCCTATGCAGATTTCCAATCCACTTATTTTGTCAAAATCTATATGTCTAATACACACTAAAGTAATCTTCACATAGTACATTTTAAGGTTCTAGGACACATTCTAACTCTAGTACATACTACATTCTATTACACACTAGAATCTAGTACACATTAGAGGTTTACACCCTTCTAAACACTAGGTTTAGAACACGCAAAATCTTATACACACTAAAATTCGACTCACTTTATTAAACAAATACAATATAAAGTAGAGATAAGTAGAAAACTCTTGTACACACTAGAGCTTACGAAAGAACTTGCTTTAAAATACGTTCCAAACTAAGCAATTAAATTTGAATTTACTGCATTATTTCATCCTCCGTTTAAATGTTTCATATTGTATTTAAGTTTTAAGAAATAGCCGTAAGCAGTCAAACTATCTAAATATCAAAACTGGTTTTTCTGACTAAGAAACCTTATGTTAAATCTATAAGAATAATAAAAATCGTAGAATTCTTAATCTTTGACTACTGTAATGATATAACATATTTAACCCATCAAACGTGAAACACCATACCCCTACAGAGCAATAAATATTCAAGAAATTAAATAACCTTTAAGATGTTACAAAGACTATAACTCATTCTTAATGAGGTTTTTGCAATTCGAGCCTAAGGTTAAGAATTTCCCATTATGATACTAAAAGATTGCATTTTTGTTTCACACAAGAAAGATTTTATAAACTTAGTATGTTTGGGAAATCCTTGTTTCAGAAAATTAAAATATTTTAAAGGCATTGGTGTAAGAAAAAAAAAATACCTTTCCGAAAAATATGACTCATTTTAGTTATGACATTATTTAAGTAATGAACAATTCCATTTTTTTGTTATACTAATTATAAAGAAATTTTAATTGAAAGCATGCAAGACAAAATTGTATAGCAAATTTCTTTTTACTTTCAATTACCTATTTGTATACATAGTGTAATGAAAGTATAGGATTTGGTCACAAAAAAAATTACTTTTTTGCCTTTCTCCACGTTTTGGAACATCCTGATTTCAAAAAAGTGATCTAGAAAAAATGTATCTCTGTGTATACGTGGTAAACATAACTCCCGAGCAAACTAACCTACGATGTTCAAATTTTGTGTGCGGGTTAGTAGTGGCCATGGGACCAACCATTAAGGTTTTTCGTCAAAATTACGCATGCGCGTAATGTTGAAATCATGCGAAAAAGGATGTTTTTTAGCAATTGCTTAAAAACCACTCTAACGATTTTTATTAAAATCTCTGTGCTAATGCCTCTTAGGGTATTTTAATCGTCTCCACCTCCTTACACTTGTAGAAATGCGATAAAAGCGTAAAAAGTTGAAAAAGAGTGCTTCTAACACATAGCTCTCTGCTCTTGAGCATCGCTTATCAACAAATGAATTTGTTTTGTTTCACGCACAATAAAGGACAATGTAATGTCTATCAAATATTATCGACAATTTCACCATCTTGGAGAGGTGTATTTTTTCCCATGTAAAAATTGTTGCCAAAAATATCGCCCAAATGACCATTTTTATTTAAATGAGTGAAAATGTGAAAATGGTAAATAATATCGTGCATTTTAATACAATGACCAATATTAGAATGTAATTTAAAGTTGTTCAATGTTCCACTCCCCTAGTTATTATAATTTTAAATATCTCATATTATTTGTGTGAGCTGATAATAAAGTTTTATACTTTCACTCAATTACATTAAAAAATCATTTGCATATTTATATTAATTAAATTTAATTTTCTTCATAAACTAATGTCGCTGAAAATGCCTACCCCCATCCCTCCCTTTTCCCATTTTCAAAAAAATACACAACGGAAACTCAAAAAGCGTAATGTAATAGTTTTCCTTATGAATTAGTAATACTTACTTATTATAGCTTTAAATAAAAAATTATCGCTACAGATATCGTCACATTCATTAAAAAAAATCTTTTAACGATTGAATAAAAAAAAACTCATAACACTATACATAGTTGAAATTGCTTTGTTATGGTTTATCCACATAAATGACACCATCATGAAAAATTTTGCAGTTGGCAAAAACCACTCATCTATCCATGAAGTTGAACAAATATTTCTGTCAGCACAATCCATCAATAGAATCTAAATATCACACATGCTTGACTTTACTTCCTGTAAGCGATTACTATCCACCTTAAAAAAAAAAATTATACATTTAGGAAAAAAGACGTGTAAAGTAAAGGGACGTTGGATAAAGTAGGTGGGATGGCTAAAGTGACTATCAGGATTTTTTCGAAGTCTAACTGGGAACCCGTTAAGGAACACATGCTTTTCACCCTATCAACTATGTATAAACCTATTTGGGAAAAGTTTACCATTTTGCATACATGATGTTAAACTCCCATCTTCATGCTATGAAATCTCCTCAGGCATTTGGCACTTTGTGCATAAAGGTGTATAATATGTTACATATAATGCATTTAGTGTGTCGGAGTGCCAGCTTCTACACATCCCCATAAAATGTAAGTAGGGAATATAACTTTGCATAAATAAGAGACTTTCCCACGAAAGATTTTATCACTGAGAGCCATGGATTTAATGGAAAAGGGGGATACTTGAACGAATTGCACTCATAAGATGTGCGTTGGAGACTTTAAACTAAGAAATCTGTAGCAGTCACCAACAGATGGCGTTGCACGTTTCTATCAGTAAATTAGTTTATGACAAATTATGTAGTATAAAAAGCCGAGTAACCTGTCTTTACCTTGAGGATCCTTTTGGTAGTCAAGGGTTACGAAAGGGCTACATTGGTGACCTGCGACGATGAAATGAATAGCAAAAAAAATTCTGCCATGGATGGTATACAATTAACAGTTGACTTGCTAACTGGGAAAAAATATATAGGTGAACTTAATGAAGTCCGATCACGCAACTATCAACTGTTGGTATCATCTATCGAACTCCATCTCAGATAAAATTCTGGGGGGAGAGTAATGTAGCAGTCGCCAACAGATGGCGTTGCACGTTCCCTCCAGTAAATTAGCTTACGACAAATTCAGTAGTATAAAAAGCGGAGTAACCCGTCTTTATCTTGAAGATCTTTTTGGTAGACATAGGTTACGAAAGGGCTACAGATCTTCAGCATCAGGATATCATAGCTTCAATTATACAGCAAGTTATATCATTTAATATCAAATTCAAGGTTCAGTGGTGATTGCTAAGTCACTCCAGTAATGTCCTACGTTTTCGTATAGTTATTAATTGAATAAGGCCTTAAAATTACCATAAGTCAGTCAATCATACCTTTATGCATGTCAAATAAACCAGAACCTTGAAGTGCAATACATCATAGCATATTTCAATAGTAGGGAAAAGACCATACATTTTACACTCGTTAATTTGTTAGCGTCATGGAATTGTGAATAATTGGATGTGCACAGTTAAGTTATTGTATTTTTCAAAGACCTATAATCCTGAAGTTTACAACAAATAGCAAACTCTCTTCTTATAAAAAATGATTTGTTGCCTCAAAGGGGAATCATAATTAGAATGCTATATTAGATTTATTTTACATAATACATTCAGTGGAGCGTAATGGTATTTCAATTCTTTATAAATTTTAATACTGCCATGTTTAACTGTAGATATAATAACGAATGTTAGATATAATAGCGAAATCGTTTTTGATGCATCACACTACATATCACGTTATAAAAAAAGGAGTGATTCTCTTGAGATCAATTATAAATATTTAGTCAAGAATATCAAAGCATTTCTTAAATTCTTTTCTTTCTTAAAGATGACTTCATATCCAAACATCTAGGTATCAGTTCATTATTACGAAGAAAATGCCCTCATCCGTGCTTTTTTATTGATTTTTTTTTTATTAGAACGATGTAATAAATATTTTCTAATACGATGCATTTAACACCGATTCTTGTTATGAAATAGATTTCTTATTAATCAAGAATAACAAGTTTAATATCATTGAATAGTTCTGGCAGAAATCTTAGGATATTTGCATGAAAAGACGCATAATTATTGGTTAGATGCTTACAAAAAATTTTATTATAGCCCAAATTGGATACTTCAATTTGAAAAAACTAACACGATTGAAGTTTGCTTTGGAAATTCATACAATTTAAATAATATGTAAGTACTTGTAGCAAAAAGTATTTTCGGATTTGAAGGTTGACCACAGACAGATTGACTCTAATTATCAACTTCAGCAGTGCAGTTTAAAAGTAAACTGACAAGTGGCAAACTTTTTTTCTCCACCCAAAATAATTTTGAGAACCAACAAACTTCTTTTACTATCAAGTGAAGAATCAATTTCTTATCCTGTACATCATTATCAGATACATGGTTCGGTCTTATCAGGGTCAACTCGAAGCTGCAAATGCAGTTGGTAGGACTCTTATCATTGATAATTTCTTCTAAGTCTAACATTTGAATATCCTTGTCAAAAATGTAATCTTAAAATATTTTATCAAACGTTAAATGGGCCTTATAACCACTTATAGTGAATAAAGAATTAAACTTAGAATTGGATTGCGTCGATTTTTTTAGTGTGTTGGCAAAAACTTCTTTACTAAAAGATTTATAACGGGTTTTGATAAAATTTCAACTCAAACAGCCGTTAAACACGATGCGAAGACAGGTAAGAGATGAACAAAAATTATACATTTGATATAGTTTGACCTTGTAGAATATTCACAGAATCAAAAGACAGCGTTTATATCATTGGAAAAGTTACTACAGATAATTGTTGAGTTATGAATATAGTAAAACTTTAAATATACGCTTGTTTCAAATTCAGCATCTGAAAGATCTCTATCAAGACAACATAAAAAGTGAGTTGATTATTTCTATATTTTAAAATTTATATTCAAAAAAATAATATTAAGTATTTGAATAAAAAAACCTTACTTTAACTTTATAAAAATTGTTGAGTATTTGCAATTTTTTTTTTTTTTTTTTTTTTTTTATTTGTCCGTCACATTTTTTCACGCTAAAGACAAACATGTTATCCTAAAATTAAAGCATCAAAATAAATTAGCCTTAATTATTCAATCAATTTCATCTTGTTAAAATGTCTAAGTATTTCTTATACAGCTATACAATAAATTAACATCAAAGATTATTAACGTCGACGAGTAATAAATACATCCTCAAAGAGAAATATAATTCACAAAAATTCTCTTTTAAGATTAGAATTCGTTATTGCAGAACTTCCAAAACAAACTTTGAGGTCTTTTTACTACTTTATAACCAAACTCAGCTTCCGGTGACTAGGCTCTGAGCTGGAACACTAAAAGTTGGACTTTTGGCACACTGCATTACTATTGATTGAAGATAAATGCTGATCCATGGAGGGAGTGCAAGGAAGTGTATAACCTGTTTTTTACTTTAATATCCGATCGTTAGACTAAACGTCACCAGCCTCGAGCATTTAATTTTGATTGCAGGATTATCCCTAATAATGTTTTCCAAACATATAAAATGTATGAGACAGTTTTTTGAGAATTTAAGCATGGATTTCATAATTATAAAGTGTTTTAAAATATTTTTTTGCAATTAGGTATGTTGGATTCTTGTGTAACCGGCTACTTAATTTGGTATTTCACGAGTAGTTTTTACAAAATCAAAGCATTTATTAGTTGATAAAACGTTTTCTTATCTTGCTTTTAGCTTATATTTCGTAACACCAATCTGAGAATATTTTTAAAAACAACCTCAACAACTAAAAAGAGCGAGGTGTGAACGGCTTTTGTTCTTGTCACATAGATCTCCTCACTCAGAGGTAATAATTAAGGATATGAATAAGGTTAAATATCAAACAATATTATTTCTTTTTATTAGAAAGAAATATTTGGTATTACGACACGTATGTCGACAAATTTGAATTAAATGAATGACGAAAAATTTAGGTAGTCACAGACGGCCGCTTCCCTCGCAGTATCAAAAATTATTTGAAATTTTTAAGACATTATTAGTTGGGAGATTAATTGTGAGTTTGGAGAGTAATTTGAGTTGCAATACCAAACAAAATATTAAAAGTACTCCTTGAATTCTAGACATTGATTTTTCCGACAAATAACAATTCAACCAAATAAATACGAAAAGCTTTATTTGTCGTGATTGTTTGAATATAGTACGTCCTAGTTTAAAAATCAACTTTATCATAAAATTTATTATTTTTGATTATTACATTGCTATGTGTCAGCAAAAGATTTATTTATTTTAAAAAAAATGCATTCAGACTTTCATCTTAGGAAATTACACATTCTAAAATAATGTATCTTTTAACAGTAAGAATATGCACGCTTTTCAAATTAAAATCATCAACTCTAAAAGACATAACATAAGTACAAATCTTTACAAAAGGTTTATTTACGCCGAGATTCAATCGGTTACTTTATGAATGAAATCTATAACGACATGAATGTCTAGTATGTCGTATTTCCCTTCTTCTTCATCTTAGGCACTACAGCCTAGAGTAGACCAAGACCGTCCTAAAAACAAAGTTGCCATCTTGGTCTGTTGGACTCAATAACTCTCCAGTTCTTGATTCCAACCGTCTTTAGGTCCCTCTGGACGCTTAACAGTCATCTAGTTGGAGGGCGACCTCTTTTTCTAACTCTGTCTTGTTTAGAGAACGTTATCTATAAATGACTCGAAGCACTAAATTGCTTTTTATTCTTACAATGTGACAATGCAACAATAATATTATAAAATTTTGGTTTACAAACATGAAATATTCCTATGATTGTTTGGGATTTACTGGCGCTATTGGATAAATAACAAATATGCTACAAAATACTCCCTCTAAGCTCTCGCCTACTTCAATGGAAATGCCAAAATAAATGGTGTTATTCTAACAAATAAACTCCAAACTTAGAAAAACAT
Source organism: Linyphia triangularis (assembly GCA_963978545.1). Classification (NCBI taxonomy): domain Eukaryota; kingdom Metazoa; phylum Arthropoda; class Arachnida; order Araneae; family Linyphiidae; genus Linyphia; species Linyphia triangularis. Next base: position 94,855,218 of record OZ021722.1, read on the forward strand.
ACACTTGCAGGCAACAGGTGAATATAGTAACTTTCTATTAGATATTATTTTTTATATCAAGAAAGGAAAGAAATTCCTTTTGAATGAACTCTTAAGAAACATTCCTTTTCCTTTTAGGAGAGTCAATGGAAAAACAAACAATAATCTTCATTTCTGAAGCTTGTATTATTACAATTTCTCTTTTGCGATGGGTAACAAAAAAGAAGGTAATTTTGTTTTTCAAAGTTTGAAGATTTTCTATCCTTTATAGGTTGATTTCTATTAAGTCGGAATCCCAAATAAAATATTAGCAAATTTAAACCTGCTTTCAGACATTTTCCGCGTTTCATGTTTAGACGACGAAATAATTTTACATAGGTTGAACTGTAGCTCCTTTGTATTTGAGATTTAAAATCTATTGTTATCTGAGAAATTTAAATTATAGTTGAAGAGTATAATGCTCAGAAAATATTCGGCTTTTGATACCGCAAAAAATATTGTTAGTGCTTACTAATGATTATACAGTGATTTTTTTGTGTTTTTTTAATATTGTTAGTGCTTACTAATAATGTTTTTTTTTGTTTTGTTTTTTAAATGGGAGATAATTTTTCAATTTTGTTTCCTCGGATATCAATGCCAACCTGACGACTGTGGGGTTAGCGCTCTGGCCTCGCATGCCAAAGGTGACAGGTTCGAATCCTAGAATGAGGCATGAATGTTCGTTGATGTTCAGAATCCACTTTAAGCTGTTGATCCCACCCTGATTAGGCCGACCAAACGGTATAGTGGTTAGCGTGCTGGCCTCTAGAACGCGAGGTTGCGGGTTCGACTCCCGTGTTAGGCATGGGTGTTTGTAAATGTATGTTGACTTGTCTAATGACGAATGTTTCGGAGCATTATAGCCCTCGTGTTGCTGACGGCGCTAGATAATCTGAATACAACCAACCCAGCCTGATTAGCCATTATTAAGCACAAATATAGGTCATTGAGCGTACAAATCAAACTTAGATATCAATAAAAATTCGGATTTTAATGGAAATTGTCACTAAAGAAACGTTTTTATGAATACCTTAATTGAAATGCAACCGGTAGAAATTTCTTAATAAACTTATATGATTGATACATAATTAAGGGAATCAACAGAAGTAATGTTTTTAAAAGTACTTTTATATTTATTTGTCTACATTGGAAACTTTTAATTTCACATTTGACAACAGAAATTTTATCAAATTTGAATTTTTAATACTGCCAAATCAGAAATCTTTGTTTCGTTGATAATTTTGGAGCAGAAATTTATTGCTGTACCTTCAAGTGCCAACAGACGTTTTTGAGCAGTTATTACATTAACATAATATTTTGTAAACAATGTTAAGGCAAAAAAATTCTTAGAATTAATATTGAAAATTGCTTTTGTTAGTGTCTAAACACGTAGTTTTCCCACTAAAGTATAAGATATAAAAATCATAGTGATTTTCTTGAGATAATTAAGGGAATTTCAATATACTCAAAGTCTTAACCAGTTCATTTTTGAAGATTATTGGTAAATATTTCAATATGAAGTATAATGCCAAATCAAATTATTTTCAATTTGGTATACGAAATACTTTTATTCATGTTGTAATAATAATTATTTAATACACATACTTACACACACAGAATCTTTATATTCAATTTTCATTCTATATTGTTTAGAATAATTAGAAAAACCTCTATTGAAAACCCCCATTTTAGTACTACAAATTTAGTAAGTACTTAAAATACTAAAGTTGTGACATTTAACTTTTCACGGGTTTCCGAGTTTAGTTTTAAATTTTATTCGCATATAAAGTTTTACTGAATTCTGGATTGTAAGTATGCTATTAAATCAAATATTTTAAATTTCTCTCGTTTATAATATTTGTATTTCAAAACTCTATTTATTAAGTGACCCAATGTATATATAATACATTTCCCATAAACTATCTCATTTATATACTGTATAAACATTTTCTAATGTAACCGATTTGGAATTAGACTACCTTTGATTTTGCCTAGATTGAATGAAGTATTTCATTGAATTCAGTTTAAACTGGCTTCCAGGTCACGCCATATCGTTTGAGCATGCGACGTCCTAAAGGCCTATAAAAAGAACTATAATTCGTGTTTGGCTTAGCACTTTTAATTTATCTAACTAGAAGTCATTCCGCTGCTGTTTTCTCCTTCTCGTAGACAAATAAACTATTGTGTTTCCATGACAACCGTTTAATTCTTAACTCTGACACACATGCTACTTGAGATCCTAGAATTCATCTTTGCTTATGCCGTTTTATATACGTGCCCGTTTACACTAACCAATAGTCATAAAAATATTAGTATAAGCAATTTAATAAATATTTATGATACTGGTAAACATTAAAATTCATTAAAAAAATGATCCAATGAAATTTTAAGTAGCTATCATTTAAATGTTATCTGTGAAGTCCAATTTAAGAGAAAATTTTATTTTATGGTGATCTGTGGATTTTAACAGGCTCTAGATTGCTCTAAACAGTACCAGTTCAAATATGGTGGCACTGTATTAATTGATAGTCATATCTATATTTTGAAACAATATTCAAGTCCATATAAGGAATAATATACAACGTTATAAATCTTTATTTAACGCCGCGTTATTATTTATAGCTCGAGAAAATGTGACGATTTTAGCGTAAATATTTAAAGCACTCTCAAACTTAATACATTAATATTTCAATACCAAAACTGAACCTCAAATCTAGAAAGTGGGTAATGGATAGTGGTTACTTAGGCATGCAGAGATAGGAGTGTTGGAATACAAATAATAGGCCAGTTGATTCATAAGTCGAGCCATATCTCGAGAAAATATGGCATTTCGGCTAAGTTTGGACTAGACGTCAAGTTCAATTCCAAGAGTAGTTTATTGTATCACCATGGAATGGGTTTTGCATGGGTTAATACACTTTTACGTCATGAAACTGCGTAATCTATGACGTACAACTCCCATCAAATTCACGCCTTATCTATAGCGGCTCAACTTGAGAAGGCTTAATCATTTTCCCTCAAGATACTGCAATTTATGAATGATTTGGCTTATTGTTTTTTTTTTGTTTTTGTTTTTCAATAATTTATATTCGGTTTTGTCGACAAATCATGCTATATAACAACTTATAAATCAGGTCATCGATTTGTTGTTCAGTTGATATTAAAATACTAGTAAATTAAATTTGTTAGTATCCTAAAGACCATCTATAAAAATACGACACGCTCTCGAACTATTGCAATGGTATTACTTCTTTGTTATTCCTAATCTTGCAATTAATAGATATAGTATACCCGTGTGCATCCTGTGTATTTAAGATTGTTTAGAGAAATTACTTTTTGGAAGTTCGGCAGAGCTAAATATTGTATTCTATTGTCGAAAGATATAATATTACTTAGGTTCCCTCAACGTAACTAAATTGGGTGTTCTCTTTCAATAATGCTGCCATATACTGTATACTATAACTATTTGTGATATTTTTTAACTCTGATTTTAAGATAAATAACACAATATGAAATTTTAAATAAACTGTTAGTCAAAAGCGGAGATCTTTAAATTTGTATATCATTTATTAATTTTAGTTTCGTTTAAAAAGAGAAAAATTAATCGTTTAAAAAAACAACGTCAAAAAAATAATGCATAAGGGTGATTCTGAAATTAAAGGGAATTTGAGAAGGTAAAAAAAAAACCATAAAAATAAAAAATATACAACAAAATTGAAATTGTACTGAATTTCATCAACAAAAACCATAGAGGTTATAAATAAGTAGATTGGCATGCTTAAAATGACTTCAAAATGCATTGACCACTTCAAAAAAAAAAAAAAGTACAAGGAAAAATATCTTTTCTAAAAAAAAAACAGTTTTCTAATTTTGCTTGAAGGCTCCGTGGCTAACACAACCCATGGAGGTTATAAATAAGTAGAATAAGTATAATGGCATGCTTAAAATCTAACCTAAAAGTCTGAGGTAATCGCACACTGGCTTTGCTTTTAGAGAAAAAATTCTCACCAGATTTTTGAGGACTGGACAGCTTTTTCACAAAAACAATACAAACTATGCACGTCCAACAACATCACCAGGCAAAATGGTTAACTTGAGCTTCACTTCAGCTCTGGTAAAGAAGACTGTACTGCTATCTAGTAGAATTTTAATCAAGTTAAAGATATTGCATGGAGGTTACCTCATCACCCCAGGGACAACTTATGTGATTAAAATAAAATGGTAAAATAAATTAAAACTTATACTTCTTTGTAATTAGTTAATTATTAATATTATAAATACATGTTTAATCCAGATTTTTCCATAAATATATTATTAATCAGGTTTATTTCTTCAGTTAACACTAAAAAAACAGGGGTGGGGACATTCCATGGACGTTATATTTACCATACTAAGGATTTTTTTTTTTTAATAATAAATATGTAAAATATAAAGACTGAAAACAATAAATATAAACTTTTTTCTACTTAATACTGATTTCCTCACTTAAAGGAATAAATATTAAGCCAATAAAGGCACAGGGACTGAAATTTCCCTTAATTTCAGAATCGCCCATAAGTTATAACGTTAAGAAATAAAGATACAAAAATGTTTTTCCCACAATTTTCTCGAACATATTTTTCAAAATAAAATGATTTGAGCGTGGTTGTTCTTGTTGGAAAATACACACTTTTCAATTATAAAACATGTTTTGTGTTAATATAATTTCATAATTTAGTTTTAGAAATTTATTTTCTATATTCCAGAAGCATTTTTCTCCAAAAAGTTTCCTTAGAATTAGAAAAGAAATAAGCATGGGTTTGTTTATCACTTTTACAATTACTATTAATTATTAAAACACGGAACAATAACAAAAATAAATAAGTTACTCATTCAAGTCGAAATAATGTACAACTAAAATTGAATTCAGTTTCTTAACTCCATATCTAAGTCAAAACTGCTTTAGATTTTAATATTACTCATAATATTTAAAACTCGTCAAAACTTCGCCAGATTTTAAAATCTACATATAACAGAGGATAATGTGATAGATGTTAAGAAATCTTTTTCTTGTATAACTTTTAGCTAAAATAATAATATATAAAAAAAATATATTAATATCTAACAGATTAAATATACTGCTTTCATTTTAAGAATGCTTGCAGATTAGCTTTCTATACCTTAATTAAAAAAATATGACTTTTTTTCTACATGTTGGAACACTTAATTATACGAAATAACTTTGAAGCACATTTTAAAAGGGATATTTATATCTTCTATTTCGACCTTAACATTAATCCTGATTTTTTAAATTTGCAGTGACCCATTTCATCCTTTCAATTATGGCTAATGGAAAACTTAAGTGGAAGAAATTGATTGAATTGATTTTCTGCTCTTTTCATAGCGAACAGGTGCATATTTATCTTTCGGAAAAATTTTATATGTTATAAATATCGATTGTGGAAAAGTTGCTAATAAAGATATTTCAACGCAATCTTACATTAAAACTTTGATTAATATAATGTGATTCAAAATCACGATAAACAAATTTGAAAAAAGTATTCGCTAAGTTAAAAATTTCAAATTATTAATTTCAAGATTTTTGCATATATTTAAAATTCAAACTATTCTGTTTCTTTTAACACATACTTTTGGTCAGTAATCTAACTAATTCTCATTTTAAGGAATGTAAACACAGGTTTGCATTGTTACAAATTCACATAAAAAAATTTAATATTCAAACTTCAATGTAACTTTTTTAGAAAATTACTACTAACTTGTTAATGATATTTTTGCTATATATTTCCCTCATTAAATCTATAAATTTTCCTCATTATATCTGAGGATAACTTGTTATTAAAATAGTTATTTATAGTTTTTTAACTTAACTCAATAACTTAATAAACTTTTTTTTTTCTAAAATAAATATGATTTTCTGAGATTTTCAATGTTTAGTGTGTTTTACTTGAAATTTTACAAAAAGCCAACCTACTGTATTAGAAGTCGGCGATATATCGATACGACGATATTTTTATAGATAGAGAGATTTTTAGAGATTTTTAATATCGATAGTAAAAATATCGATACAAGTCACCGATGTATCGATATTTTCAAAAAATTTTAGTTTTTTGATGATCGTTTTGAAGTTCCATGTTTGTTTGGTTTTTTGCGATTTTCTTTATTCTCTTTTCAAAAACTTCAAAACTAAAGTTTGAACTCGGCTGTGTGACAGTTTAACCAAAAAGAAAACATAATGTAATGGAAAGATAAGCTCATTTATAAGTAGTCAATAACATAGCGCCGTTTCTGTTGCCAGAGTGTGCCTGGAATTTGCCTCTAATTCTAAATATTAAAAACATCTCTATCGGCAAAATATGCGATAAATTACTTTTCAAAATTTCTTCTTTTAAAATAAATGTGAATTTATGCATTGACATCCAAATGTATTTTATGTATTCTGATTGATAATATAATTTATTTACTAAAACAATTTTTATAATTTATTCATTAAAACAATTTTTATAATTTATTTATTAAAACACTGTTTATAATTTATTTATTAAAACAATTTTGGCATAAATTCATGAAAAGTAGAAATATGCCCCGAAAAACATCGTTTCTAGCAAAATTGAAAATCAAATTTTTAAAAAAATCATGTATCGATTTATCGATATTTTTTTTCTATGCAACGATACAGTATCGATATTTATTTTGATCGATATTTCCGACCTCTATACTGTATCGATATTAATTTCATGTTATTAAAGAAGGTTTGCCTAATGCAGTGATTCTCAACATGTGGCGCGAACACACTAGAGGGGAGGCGCGAGAATATCCAAGAGAAAATATTATTTAAAAAAATTGATTAACTGACTGAAAGGAAAGCACACATACACATAGAAAACAAAATACATTTCGACATATTTAACAAATAAAGTAACACAACTTACTAAATCAAAACTTACTTAATCAAAACATACTAAATAAAAAACAAATTTAATAATTATTAGTGACTTTCTTGGGCCTGTCTTGCAGAGCAAAGTTTTTCGAAGAAGGGCTTAATATTAGAAATAGCCACTCTTAGTTCTGTTTCGATATTTAGCCGAGATCTATATTTTGTCTTCAAAGAAACCACAGGTGAAAATCCAGTTTCACAATGATAGGATGTGGAAAATGGTAATAAAATGCGAAATACAATTGTTTTAAGTGCAGAAAAATCCTCATCTACTCCTGCCCAAAATTCAAATAGTGATTTATTACTAAATTGTCTTTTGGTTTCGCCACTAGTCGTGAAGTGTATGAATATTTCTTCCTCATCAATTGAGAGTCCTTAGCTAGTCTGATGAAATGGATCCCTAACCCACTCGTAACTTGCTATCAGTTTGTCAGCAAGAAAATACTTTTTAAAATTCTTTGCCAGCATGGCTAAATGATTTTTAATGGTTACAAAAACAAATTTTACATGTTCTTCTTCAGCCTTTAAGTTTTAATACAATCATCCACCTTTGCAAACATTGTTAGGTTTTTTTGCTTCAAATTTCTGCTCCACAATTCCGATTTTTTACAAAAAGCATTAACTTTATCACTCTTATCCAACATAAGTATGTTTGTTCCTTAGAGATGAAGATTCAAGTTATTTAATTTCCCGAAAATGTCGACCAAATAGCTCAATTTCATCACAAATAAACCATCGCGAAAATTCTCGGCTTCCGGTCTGTTTTCTTCTTCTAGGAAAATGGTGATTTTTTCTCTTAATTCATAAACACGTTGCAAAAATTTCCTCCATGATAACCATCTTGCTTGCAATAAAATAGCAACGCTGAATGTACTGAACCCATGTCTTTACAAAGTGCGGTCAAGATTCTAGATTTCAGGGGTCTCATTTTTATATAATTTACTACGGTTAAAACCGTAGTTAACACAATATTCAGACCAGGACTCATTTCTTTCGAAGCCAAAGCTTTTCTGTGGATCAAGCAATGTGTCCAGACGCACTGAGGCGATTTTTGTTTTACAAGTGCTGTATACCTTGGAATCTTCCGGACATTGAACGAACACCATCGGTGCATATTCCGATGCAATTTTTCCATTCTATGTTTGACTCGTTCATAAAATCATTTAAAATAGCAAATAATGCAAGCGCTGCTATTGGTTTGCAGAAAAGTAGTTCTTCTACTACTGACATATTATTACAAAATCGAGCATAGACAATTAAATTAGCATCTTTATTTCTATCTGTTGCTTCAGCCAGCTGTATTGAAAATAATTTGTCACGCAACTTCGAGAAAATCTGACACTGTACATCTTCAGCTATATCACCAATTCGACGAGCAAAAGTATAATTTGAAAGAGGTACTGACTGCAATTGTTTTAAAAAATTATCTCCAAACATAGTTTCTACAATCTCAATTACTGCTGGCAAAATAAGCTCTTCACCAATAGTGTGAGATTTTTTACAACTAGTTAATTTATATGAAACTTTGTAAGATGCAATTAAAGCTTTTTTATCACAGACAAAGTTTCTTTAAAAAATGAGTTTGGCTTTTTATATGATTTTAATTTTAATTCGAAGAATTCTCTGGGCTTGTTGACGTACTCATAAAATGTTTCCAAATGTCGTTCCAAATGAAGTTTCCAAATGTCTTTTAAGTTTATTAGGTTTCATGCTGTCTGCGGCCAATATTATTGAGCAAATGATACACAGAGGCCTTTCTTCTTCATTTACTTCAATACTGGTAAACCCAAAATTTAAATATTCTTGAGAATATTTTCTTGATTTTATTTTAGGAACCACGCTCGTCTGTGTACTTGTTGATGCTTGACTATCGTCTAATGCTCGCTTACTTCCGCTTAAAAATTTATTCATGAGTCTGCATAAATCTGCTGCCGTGAATATTTAATAAGGGGAATTACAATTTACTCGAAAACATATATAACATTCACATTCGCGATAGATTCGATAGCGATAGAAGGATTGGCTCGAAGGAGACTGGCTGGATTTGAAACTTGTGTTATCGAATATTTTCCTTCTTCCTATGAGAAAACATTTGCTCTGAGCATGCTCGAGACGGCATTGGTCGTGTTCACCACCCGCTTGGCAAAATGCCAGATGTGGTTTCGCTCCAACGTTGCTCGCTTTTACTCTTGTTTTGGCAGTTAGTTAAAAATAATTTAAAAATATAGTCCAAAATACTCAATATACATTATTGTTGTATACATTTTATTGTAAGCGGGGGCGCGATGAAAATTATGATTGAAAACTAGGCCGCGAATACTGAAAGGTTGAGAAAAGATGGCCTAATGTACTGAAAAAATTACAAATTATATGTGTTTTAGTTACTTTAAAATTGCCCTTTTAACCTTACTGGTAAAGGCCCTACCGAATATCCTAAATTAGAATTTTTATTAAAACGAATAGCCCTCACTCGGAAACCAGTAAATTAAGCTGATCAATATATTTCTACATTTTTTTACTTTCAATTACCCTTTTATTTATACTGGGTAATGAAAGTAAGCATTCAAGTAAAAAAGATTTTTTTTTTTTTATTTTTTTAAACATTTTGGAACATCCTGATTCCAAGTAAGTGGTCTAGAAAAAATATCTGTCTGTGTATCCGTGTGTCTGTGCGTGCGTGATCAGCATAACTCCCGCACAAATTGACCTACGTTGTTCAGATTTGGTGGGCGGGTTTATGAAGGCCATAGAACCTACCATTAAGGTTTTCATCAAAAATCGAGCATGCTCATAATCATGCAAAAAATTGCATGTTCGTAATCTCATAATCATGCAAAAAATCATGTTTTTCAACAATTGCAAAAAGCGTCTGGAACGATTTTGATAAAATCTCTGTGATAATGTCTCTTAATGTGTTCTAACCGTCCCCACCTCCAAAATTCCAGTGGAAATGCGATAAAAACGTAAAAAGTTGGAAAACTTGTGCCTTTAACACTGAGTTCTCTTTCCTTGAGCATACCTCATCAACGATCGTTTTTTCTTCTCTCCTCAGTATCACTTACAGGAAAGGATAATTGCCCTTGAGCATCGTCCATCAACGATTGATTTTTTTTCTATTTCACGCACAAGAAAGGACAATGATGTATATCAAATAACATCCCCAATTTTACCATTATGGCGGTGTTTCTTTTTTTTTTTTTCTTTTTTTTTTTTTTTTTCCCCCTCTCTTTCTCTCTTGTGAAAAATTACTGCCAATAATATCGCCAAACTAGCCATTTTTATTTAAATGAATGAAAATATGAAAGTGGTAAATAATACCATATCAAATTTTGATACAATGATCAATATTATAGAGTAATTGAAAGTTGTGCGATGTTCCACATCCTTCGTTTTAATTAAGTTGTATTATTTATTTTATATTATAAATATTTTCATTTATGCAAGGTTTTATGCATTCAATGTTTAAGAATACTTAGTGATTTGATAAATCCACCTCAGTTATGATATTAAGTCTAAATCAACCTTAACGTCCTAACAAATTTTAATTCTGAAAGAATGCAGTAGAGGTTTACAAAGTTTATATTGTATAAACTACCAAAATAATTTTCCAATGTGTGCTGGAAAGTTACAATTTTACTGACGTACAAAACTTTAAGAGAATGTTTCTCAATATCAATGAAAGTTTTTTTTTTCTTAATGTGGTAATTCTTCATTTTAATAGACATATAAAAGGGAACGAAAAAAAGTACTTACACCAAAGGGGCAATTTTCAACGTAGGTATTACCCAGAAATTTCTTCACCTAAGGTTTTCCCAGAAAAACCTTACACTCCGTCATTTAATCATCCCCTTCAATGCCATACATATATAAAAACGCCACGGGGAATTGCAATGGAAAGTGTTTAGTGCAAATGCAGAACTCTTTTGAATGTGTTATTTTCTCGTTATTGTTTCATTCTTCAGCGTTCTCGAGTTTTTGCGCCAACAGCTGCAGTTGGGGAACTCAAATTGAATGTGGAAAATAAGAAATACGTTACGAAAATTTCTTTTGTAATCCTGTTTTCAGGCACGAAAAGTGATAGTAGGATCCTGACAGTTTTAGAGGGGTGAAAAATGATGGAAATGGAAATTTAACGCAATATAAATGACCGATTACCTTGAAATGCTCGTTAAAGCTTCATTCTGACATGCAATTGTTGCTTGTTCCATTGGACGGATACAAAGTATTTTACCTCAAAATCATAAAAAAGTGGACCTATTTCTTTTTTGCGTGCAAAGGAATTGAATTTAGTCAATAATGTATTCTTGTGCTTCAAGACAAGATTTATTGCTAGTCATAATTTTCAGAATTCTTATATTAAACTTTTGATTAAAATTTAAATTCCTGGATTTAAACCTATTTAATTTTAGCATATTGATGCATTTTAATGAAATTAATTTTACGCGATTTATAAAAAAAAAAAAAATATTAGCAAAACAAAGGGGAAGTTTTTTGATATTTCCGAAACCACAGCAGAGAAATTTCAAATAATTCATACTAAAATTATATTAATAGCATTATAATATATTAACTAAAAACTATTATATTTATTGCTGTTCATTTATAATGAAATACGTGAAATACTTTAGAGCATACTTTGTCTGTGCGTGTGTGCGTGCTTCGTGTATGTGTGTGTATTTTCAAGAATTCTCACATTCTAAAATTATAATAATTGCTGTTTTAATCTCTAGCAATTCTGTATATTTTAGTAAAAAACCACTGTATCCGTAAATGTATCGGATAACCTATCACGCCATACATATACAGAATACAAAATCTTTTTTTTTTTTTTTTTTTTTTTTTTTTGCCTGCTTCTGTACTAAATATCTTAAATAAAGTGAAAACGGAGGAATTTGACAATTTGTTTCAATTAAAAAAAAGGTTAAAAAAAGAAATGTAGGAATAAAAAGACACCAACAGGGAAGATTCTTTATCAGAATAATTAATAATTACAGTTGTGAATAAAAAGTGTTAAAAAATGAAATTAAGTTAAGGGAATGTATAACAAAACTAGTCATGGGCACTTAGCAATGAAATTCGAAGAGGAGAATGATGTAAGATGGAATAAAATCATGTTTGATGGACTATTAATGATCTTGGGTGTTATCGTTAATGTCCTTTTCAACGTATCAGCCAATGTGGTACGTCGTTACTACTCCTCACCTCTAATCATTAAGAAGTATCTCAGAGTTACAACACTGATATCTCACTTTCTTACACTCAACCAAACGCTTTATTGCGAATATCTGGTTCGTAAATGTTCCTGTATCATTAACTCAAGAATCAAGCAAAATCTTCTTTTTTCAATTCTGTAGAAAAGTTTGAATAAGATTTCAGTAATGTGTGCGACTAAATATTTTTAAGATATCGAGCTTTTTTATTATTTGATTTGTTAGTGAGAAACTTGAGTTGCTAAGAGGAAAAAGTATTGAAATATAAAACTTTTAAAACAAGTAAGAAAGCAGGAAAACTTTCCGCACACCTTAGGCAGTATTATTATTGCTTTAATAGAGTCTTTGAATAGTTATTTTTGTAAGTTTACTTAAAGGTTATTAAATTCTGGATATGTTTGCAGAACTTAATTTTTCAGATCAAAGATGCACAATTATTTTTAACTAAATATTGAAAGTCAGGACCTAAAGTTTTTTCTGAAGGAAATATAAATTCTCAGAAATAAAAATAAAAGTTTAGTACAAAGCTGATTAGGTTAGTTTTTCTTTTAACTATTTTGATTATTAACTTAATTTTACTTAACTAAACTTTTGGGAGAAACTCAACTTTCCCATATTAGAAATTTGACGAATATGTATAATAACGAAATATTATTTAATTAACTTTACAAATTACAGGATCAATAATTACGACTTATTAAAATCTAAATAGAAATTAAAAATGTTAGATACTTACTTCTTAATGGAAAAATATTTAGCAATAATAATGAAATTATTCTTTAAAGCATTTTCATAAATAATTTTTTCAGTAAATGAAAGAAACTAAATTTTTCCATTTAATCCCTTCATAAAATTTAGCAGATACGAAAATTTTTATAATATATACTTTTATTAATTCAATAAGTGAAAAATTTGTGAAAATTAAAGTTCATTAAATGAAATTAAATAGTAAAAACATTTTTAAAAAGTGCATCTAAAAAAGTTTAATGAATTTAATATAATATTTCCAATATACAATAATTAAGTATTTAAAATTTATCTTGGGAAGCTGAAACTGTCTTCTGTTAAATAAGTTAATGAGTATATAAAAATATAAATGTTTTCAAAAACTGAAAAAATTAAAAATTTTATTTATGAATATTTAATCATCCTTTTTTTTTTATTTATTCATTATATATATTATTGAAATTCACTTTTTATACTTCAAAAGTAAAATAATTCCTTAAAATTCATATAAGCATGCAAAGTTTTATTTATTAAAAGTAAATAGAAAAAAATTCAAGTATTTAATTACATGTAAGACACCTTCTTAGAAATAAATTGCTTTCAAATAGTAATTAGTCCAAAAGAAATGTTGGCAAGACAAGAGAGTTTAGATTACTCAAGCGTAATAAAAACTGATATCATGAGATAGAAAATATTTGTAAATTTATTTGATATGATTTACAAAGTAATCAAATGTATCTATATTTTTCCCTATCGTTTTTACCTTATTAAATGTACCACTCGCACAATGTTTCCTAATATATATTCAATTCCATTTCAGCAAAATATTATTTAGTTAGAAATCCAATAAATATTTTATTAGCTGTCAAAAGGTGGATTGAAGGAATGGTGAACAAAACTCAAACAATCATCACTAGTTTCCCTCAAAAACCAAAGCTTTGAAAATACATTTTTTATTTTTTTTTATTTTACATGTTTCGAAAGTCAAAAGTAAGTAATGCTCAATAATTATACACATACAGCATAGCTAATTTATGCAAATATAAATAACACAAAATAAGATCACAACATCTGAAAAATTGTTTTAAATGTCTTTTTTTACTGATGTCATTGATAGCATATGGAAAACGTTATACATTTTTTATGTTAAAATAATCAAGAAACGCAACTTGCAATGCAAAAATAAACATTACTGATCTATTATGCCATTCACTCTTGCAAATGAATTTTATCTTAATTAAATATTTATGCTGAGAGTAAAAACATTTGTTTAGCAAACGTTTTTTAAGAAGCGTTTGAAATAATTAAAGGCGTACTACACTAAAGATTAAAAAACGAAACTGGTGTACATACACAAGTGTTGACTTTATTTTTTATGCCCTCGTTTTTCCTATAGTATACTTTTAATCAACGACAATTTTCTATGTTAGTCTATAGCAACTATTCTTGACCGTTTAATGTATACAAACAAATGTTGATATTATTACACTTTCTAGCTTGTCTCACATTCAAAGAAAAAATATCGGTAAATATTTAAACTGTCTCAAGTGAAACTTTTCTTCTGCGATATTGCAAAACTACAAAATAAATTTGGAAAACACACATTTTAACATACGATTCAAATGTTACGTTTATAAACTAACTAGTCAATTCAAAATAATAATGTTTTAGATTAGTAAATCATCTGGTAAATTGTTTAGTTGAGATCTTAGAAACAAACTTGTATGAAGTCGTAATACATCTATTTATAATATTACTCTTACAAAACTATACACACTTCATTTGTAATACAAATAATATTAAATAAAAATATATTATCAGATATTATAAATAAAAATATAACATTATTTTATGTTGTAACAAAATAAATTTAATGTCATATTTGTAGAAGCAAAAAAATATAATGTAATAACAGTGGTGTTATATTTGCCAGGCGACTTATTTTATATGTATTCCAATAACCATCAAACTACTTCATATTACAATGTGAATTGAAAAGGGTAAAAAAAAATTCTTTTGGGCAGGTTTAGTAAATTTTATTTATGGCATAAATGTGTTTTCCTTAAACGGATTTTCCATACTTAAGATCATTTTGATCTCTATTTAGTTTTTAGCTTAAGGGTTGGTAAACGAACAGAGATAGAGTCCTCTAGCAATTAAGAACTCAAAGCAGTAAGTTTTAAAAAGTTATAATTTATAAAGAACTATTAAAATACAAAATATAAAAAAAAAAAACTTCTTTTTTTTTAAGTTATTGAAAAGTTCAAACTTAAAACTATTGAAAGCATGGAAAAAAAATTCACAAAAAGCTTCCCATCTTAAAATAACTTTCTAACTTAAGCGTTGACTTTCTGAAATCATAAGAATTATATTTTATTTTCATCATTTACATAATTTTGAGTTTTCATTAAAATTATAAATTCATATTCATCTGTAAAACTACAAGCAAGTTATTTTATATAAATATTCATACTAATAGTACTAAAAAATAAATTGTAACAATTACTAAAATAAATTTTTAAAAAAAATTTTACTAATGAAAGTTCCTAGTTAGGAAAAACGTTAGTCTGTCCTTTCTCCATAACATAATACCTTATTTTTCAACCACAATTTCTGACAGAATATTGCTTTGCACACGAATTTTTATAATAGGCATAACATCAGTAACAAAAGTACATTAAAATATTTGAAGCTAAATAACTAGTAGATTTTTTTATTATTATTAATTTTAAGTAACTAGCTTGCAAAAACTTTTTAAGTGTAATAATAAAAAAAATATGCCGATTTCGTTTTCAAATTATTATTACTAATATATATATATATATATATATATATATATATATATATATATATATATATATATATATATATATATATATATATATATATATATATATATATATATATATATATATATATATATATATATATATATATATATATATATATATATATATATATATATATATATATATATATATATATATATATATATATATATATATATATATATATATATATATATATATATATATATATATATATATATATATATATATATATATATATATATATATATATATATATATATATATATATATATATATATATATATATATATATATATATATATATATATATATATATATATATATATATATATATATATATATATATATATATATATATATATATATATATATATATATATATATATATATATATATATATATATATATATATATATATATATATATATATATATATATATATATATATATATATATATATATATATATATATATATATATATATATATATATATATATATATATATATATATATATATATATATATATATATATATATATATATATATATATATATATATATATATATATATATATATATATATATATATATATATATATATATATATATATATATATATATATATATATATATATATATATATATATATATATATATATATATATATATATATATATATATATATATATATATATATATAAATTATTGGTGGCATTTCATTTACATTGGTGCAAAGTTATTTCAAAACCAAGACAATATGGACTTACTACTTAGTATGTGAGATCCGAACTCTACCGTAACACTGCTATCACAGTAAAACATAAAGTAGTACTCAAATTTTAGCCATACAAAAGCCCTCGAGCATTTTAGAGTAGGTGTTAAAGGCCTTCTCAAATTTCATATATTGGCACAACAAATTAAGGACTTAGTTGTTGATTAGAAGATATTTTACCTTAACGGTTCGTAAAACTGAATTAAAAGATTTGAAGTACTTAAAAAAAAAAAAACTTTTTTATAGTTTGATCAATTATTTTCTAAATTTGCTAAGACTATATCTTTAAAAACAATTTACACCACTTCTCCCAGAAATTGAAAAAAATGCAATCTGGACTCGTAATTCAATATTTTAATGTTCAAAAACAACCACTGTATGTTTTTTGGAGCATTATTGCTATTCGAAATAGCTATTTGTATGTTTTTGAAAGCACATTATCACTTCGATAACAGGCCTCGTAGCCCAGTCGGGAGAGTATGTTTATCGCAACCAGAAGGTTGCGAGTTCGGTCCTGGGACCGATTAAAGACCGCAGTGTTCACTAATGGTGACTGGAGCATGTTAAATCAGTCGTGGTTGCAAAGTTCTCCATGTTCCCCTACAAATTAATACCTCTGGGGGTGGCAAAGCCAAGTCTTCTGCTGGAATTGCTTTTAAATTAAGAAGTTCCGAATAATGTCGGTAGTGCTGCTATCTTCCGGGTAACTACTGAAAGGAGGTAAAAATGAACTCTTCTGCGGTTACAGGTAGACTTGCGCACTCCCTCTCACGAGCGAGTGTGTGTGCCTACATCCTGTGCAGTACTGCCCACTATAGATCTGCACTAGATATGGGATTGGTACAAAATGCTTAAAAGAAGCAGAGGTGCCTTAGTCCCCATAGCCCTTGATAAGAAGAAGAAGAAGATCACTTCGATATTGTAAAAACTTTATTAAAATGTTGGGTTTTTTTGTTTAATATTTATTATAATTAAAAAAAACTTATGTTTAATATAGTCTTAGATACTGAGATGCTTTTCTGTCTCTTCTATATGTATGAATGAAAGTTATTCATTAAAAACTAGAAAAATAAAAAATCAATTATCAATTATGAATAAGAAAATATAATCATAAACTGAAAATAAAGCTACACCCAGCAAGCGTGGCGGCATCAGCCAATATGAAAATCTACGGCTGTAATTTTTTAAAAGAACATGCATGAATTCATTTAAAATGTCTAAAAATACAAAACAAATTCATTGAAGTTTAAACTAAATTTTTAAATTTCAACTTGTATTGAACTTTTAGTCAAGACAAAAATTGTAAAAAATAGCTTCTAGAAAACTTAGTATAAATAGTAGTTAGTATAGTTTGTATATCATTCTTTTATTAAGTTTTATAACTCGTGACATACTATATCGGTGATTGCTCCTCTTCACCCAAACACATTGTGGCAATTTTTGAACAATTTCTTGTTTCAAAGTGTAGAATATAAATGCAATTTTTACATTTTAAAACTCTATTCCTTTTTGTAATGGCCAATGTGAGTCCGATATACTTAGACCACCAAGGTTTATTCTTTTTAATATTACAGGATTAATATTGAAAAACTTCTGCAACAACTCCATAATAAGATATTATTGATGAGTAGGTATTATTTGCTGTTGAAGCAAAGACATAGTATGGAATACAATTTCTAGTTATTGGTATTGGTCCATCCTGATGAAGATATAGACAACAAATAAGTATTGATATCTTATATTTCTATAGAAGATAATATATGGTCGAATGGAATGAATGGTCACAAAAAGACCAAGTATGTTCCAATCAATAAAAATATTATTGTAATGAGCCCGCCTAGCATTCTTCCGACTTTATCTAAATACAACGCCCTTTTGATAATCCACATTAAGTTCGCACTATGAATACCCATGCTTGGTTAAAACACCTTAAAAGATACAATGCTCTACCCTCAGAAATACTAGATATTCAATTAAAAAGATAATCATTGATTTATTAACATGGCAAACACTACTTTCAAAATAAAACCAAGAAATCCTCAAGTCCCAATTCAGCGTAGACACAAGAAGGGCTTTCCAGGTATACAACAAAGCACCACAAAAAAGAACGTCAGATCAAATCCTGAAAATTCGGCATACAGACTAAAATGAAGTTAACTTAACATACTGAACCTTAAGGAAAAATTTTGAATTAATTTATCAATGTTACAAATACTTTACCTAATACAACTTACTCTGTTTATGACAGTATGGGGCTTGCACAAATCAACAGATGATTATACAAAAATTTATCTATCTACTTATTTCAAAGACAAAAAGGTTTTAAGGAAAAGAATTAACTAAAAGGAATAATATTATTTTAAAGAAAAACGATGGTTTAAATTTTAGTAAATTATGCCGTAATAACAACAATGATATTGAAGATTGTTCAATTTATGATCGATAATTTAATTCAGAACTTTTTCCTTAAGGTTCAGTACGTTAGGTAAATTCAAGTTCTTTAACTGACAAATTTCCATCTGATTATTTGATCTGATTTCTTCAGAGTTTCAGATTTTTATCTTCAGATAGTTCTCAAATGTTCTCCACGGTATGTGCAAAATTATATGCATTTCATTAGAACAGACTCTAAATGGTTCTACGCAAATGAAGTTATAATTGCAAGTACCCCAGTAGCACAACTACTTTGGTCAATATCGGCTGACAATGGCCAAACCCGATGTGGAATGATGTAAATCAGCTTTTGGACACCAATATTGGTCAATCTCACACAACCCTGGAGAAAATAGATATGGAAGCTCTAATATGTTAATGCACAGTTTAAAAATTAAAATATTTTACTTATAAGAGAGAATGGAGGATAACAATATGCTTTGGGGTGTTTTTCCCATGTTCATTTAAAAAATAAAATGTATATTGAACGATTTTCAAGTTTTGGACAGGATTTGACAATTTTCCAGAACCCTTCCTTCGAATATTGGACAATATTGCTGTACTACCCTAATCATTGGCATCACCATTGCATCTACTTAATTTAATAGCATTGTAAAAACTAGGAGTGCTAAACATCACTCAACAGAAATTACACTATAACACAGGTCATTGCATTTAAATTTAACATAGATTGATGTAATTTACCATTTCCGTTCTCATATATTCATTAATTTATAAAAATTACCAGTGTGGTAATATTTTTGGCTACGATTATTGCATTAGCCAAAAAGAAAAGAAAAAAATGCCAAAAAGAAGAAAATGACGTTATAATTGGAGATAATTATTGCATAATTTATTTTCGTGTAAGTGAAACAGAAGAAGCACAGTCGTTCAAGGGCAATGCTCAAGAGGAGAAAATTCTATGTTGAAAGCGTTCATTTTTCAACTTTTTTCACCTTTATCGAATTGTAATGGAAATTTCGTAAGTAGGGTTGTTTAAGACATCTTAAACGGTAATACCACAGTGATTTTTATCAAAATCATTGCAATCATTTTTTGACAATAAATGAAAAAAAAAAATTTCAATGCCAGATAACTTATGCACATGGGCATAGGGTTCTAATAAAAACCTTTAGGACCGGTTCCAAGGCCACCACTAACTCGTATACTAAAGTTAAACATCGTAGGTTAATCCGCTTGGGAATTATGCTTCCCACAAACAAAAAGACAGACAAATACAAATATAATTTAACTAAGGACCTACCAAAACGTGTCGAAATACCAAAAATAATAATTTTTCACCGAATTCAATTTGTTATTCTATATTACGTATAGAGCAATTGAAAGTAAAAATATCTACATTTATATTCAAATCCTTTAAATGAAGCTCTAATGTCAATCGAAAAACGGTCTCTGCTATGCATGAGGTTATTTACAAAATCGAATGAGATAAATTATATACAAGTACAAATTCTGAAAATCTTTCAAAAATATCCTGCGTAACTAGTTAAATAACATTTTTAATGTGTGTTATTTTAAATTCCCAAGAAAGATAGCTCTTTATAAAAAACTTGTCACCACCCAAATGCAAACTTACACCATTGTTTTATTATATTGGGAAATTTAGAACAAAACAATTTCATTTCTTGTAAAATATTTTAATTAAAAAACTTTATATGTAGAAAGTGGATTTGTGCAATTAAAATTAGATAACTATTAACTTCGTAAGGTCAACTAAAATTAAATGATAGACAAAACTTTAAAAATAAGAATCTCAAAGCAGCATTATCACTGAACGAATGCTCAAGTATAACAGAGAGAAAAATATAAACAATAAAACTCCTCAGAATCCAAAATTTATCATATTGACTGCAGGTTAACAGTTATTATACATATTAGTTTGTTAATGTTATTAATTTGAGGTAAATGAACAAAATTATTGTATTAATAAGATACTTTTTAGTATGTATAATAACTGGTTAATACGCTAAATGTAAGAAACTACTAATAACTTGTCATATTAATGAGTTTAAACCTATATACAGCAGCAAAAACAGCTTTTATAGTGTAATGTTCAATATGCTTTAAATTAAAATATACTACATATTTGTAATTGATATTTTTATACGGTACAATGTTTAATTCCTACCTAAAAAACAAAAATTATTTTAGACATAAGTATGTTTTTTAAAAAATTATCATGGGAAACGTAATGACAAAAAATTTAGAAAAAAATTTGTTGAACATAAGTTTACCCACTAGATATTTTATTAAGTTTCTTGAATAAACTCAATATTAATATCGGAAATTAAAGCTAATTTATGGGTTCATTATCTAAAGCAGAATTGTCCTTAACAATATATAAAAAAATATTTTTATGCAAAAGGGAAAATTAAAATTTGAATTTTATAATTTTTCTCCAATTATAAACTCTATTTTATAAAAAACTTGTCATCTATATTCTTAATTCCTGCTTCAGAGATGGTAAAACTATCACGTGTATGTCCATTAAATGTTTTCAAGCGATAGGATAATATTTTTTTTTAATATGTGGGTAACTTATATTCAGAAAAAAAAATTCTAAATTTTCCATTATTACGTTTCACTTGATAACTTAAAAAAAAAACATACATATGCGCAAAATAATTATTGTTTTCCAAGAAGGAAATAAACATTATGCTGTATAAAAATATCAATTAAAAATAGCAAATACATTTTATTTTAAAGCCCATCAAAAATTAGGGAAAAAAAGATGTTTTTGTTGTCGTCAAAAGGTTTAAATTCCTCTTAATAGTGATAGTTATTTTGTTACCTATCCAGTTGTTATGTGTATTATTCAAATTAATCAAATTAGCCGTAACATATATATTGTATTCATAACTTTACATTTATAAATAAGTTACAAAAAAAAAATTATCTGCAAAATCCCAATTTAAGAGTTTTCTTTCCATACTTTTCAAATATAAATCTTCCTAATGCCTCAACATATATTCATACTAGACAAAGTGGCTTTGTGAAATTGGAGAAGGTCCAGGATGTCCCAAATCAAAATGACTTGAAATTGGATAAAATTCTTTTAAATAGGACACTATACTAATTAGTTCAATTGATATATATTGTGTCCATAACTTTACGTTTATAAATAAGTTACAAAATTATTTAGAAGAAGAAAATTTTTGAAGCCACAAATGCTTAAAATATCATTAGTGATATGCAAATAGCAGCCTTAAGTATAACGATTCTAATTTTTTTTAAAATCTGATGATATAAAGGAAATATAAAATATGTATGCCTCAAGTTTTTTTTTGTTTTTTCTAACTATATACATCTTCCATTAATACAATTATTTAATTAACCTCGACTCAAGTTTTTGTAAGATAACTTTAGATTGCAGCATCTGCGTAGTTTTCTCTATCATTTTGTGATTTGCATAAAAGCAGTGATAATGATAAGTTCATAGCAAGAGCAGGCATCCTGTTTGCTGAATTTAAAATTCAATCGATATTTTCTTAACAACATCATAATGTCAAAGCTGGATTTCATATTTAAATTTATCAACATTTCAAACTTTTTTTGGAACCTTTTAGGCGAAAAAATATCCTAAAGCCCATATTATATATTACTGTGTGAAAGAGAAAATAATTTGATCCCCCTTTTTATCATTCTAAGAAAATGCAATTTGATTTTCACTTCTTTATATAAATTTACTTATGTTATTAAATGCTTATTCAATTTCTCCTTAGTTCAAACATCTGGATCTTACCATTTCTGATTTTGACCATTTTCCTACAGAAACTTTTCAATACACGTAATGGAAAGTTGATGTAATGAAAATTTATGAATGTATAAATAAGTGTTTTCTATTTTGTATAGACTAACTGTAATCGAGAAAGTGCTTAGTTTTATTCACATTTTAAGAGATATTGACAGTAATTATATATGCAACTTGCATATTAAATTCTGTGATTTATACCTTTATTTTTTAAAGAGTTATATGCTATATTAATCATAAAATATGTATAATTAAATAGTTTTAGTATAAAATGAGTTTTACTTTTTTTTAATTAAGTATCCTTTCTCAGAAAGAGTATTCTAATTAATTTTTTATTGACAACTTATTAATTATTAAAAGTTTACGAAACTTGTTTATCTTGATGTTATTCATTACTTCCTTTTATTTATTTAAGGGTATAAATAAGTTTAGTAATTCTTTGACTAAAACATACTCATTATTAAACTAACCAATTTCTAGAGCATTAAGATTTCGATTAAAAATGCAATGCTCTAAAATAATCATTTACATCAATAAAAGCGAATTATATAAAAAAGACATTCAAATATAAGAGTTAAAAAGTATTTTACAAGAATATTCAATAATTTATATTATTAGTAAAAGGGATTGATTAGGATTCGAAATTGAAAAGCATTATTATTGGTTAAAATATATTTAGAAGTATTTTAGGAATTTTATCAAAATTTTTCTTATTAATTAACAAATAAAAAAGAGGAATATTGCAGAAATATAAAAAACCGTTTACTGTACTTATATTTTATATTTTTATCATAAATTTAAGAGCACAATATTCTTCGAAATACTTTTTAAAAGTATAAAAAGACGCCGACTTCAAAAGCACGAAAAACTTTCTTGCTGTAAAAAAATCATAAACATAAAGAAAAGTTGTAATTACAAAAACTGTGACATAAAAAAAGATAACCTCTGATTATAGCCATCGACTGCGTTTCGCTTAAAAATTTATGTTTAGTTTACTTTTAAATTTAAATTCCGCTCCCATAAAATTTAAGCTGTTTGAGTTTGGCGCTCGTCATAAGAATTTGAACAATGTTTGCGTTTAAATTATTTTATGTCTTTTTTCACGAATTATGGGGGAAAATATGATGGGTGGGAGATTTAAAGTTGCGTTAAGTTTCACGTTCTCGTAGTTTAAATTTCCAAATATTTTTAGTACAAAAAAACTGTGCAAGCATTTGAAACTTTAGTAAAAAAATTTTAATTGTAGGAAACTGAAGTGCTTATGGTAATATTTTACTTAGTTAATATATATATTTTGGAAAGTTTTTCTTATACGGGGAATTTAAAAGTTTTGGATTAAGACGGGCGCCAACCTCAAGCAGCGTAAATTTTTGTGGGAGCGGAACTTAAATTTTAAAAGCTAACTAAGTTAGCGTACATTTTTAAGCTAGACACAGCCGAAGGCTATATAAGAGATTGCCCTTTTTTGATATCACCGTCTTGTTGCTACAACTTTTCTTCGTGTTTATGATTTTTTTATTACAAGAAAGTTTATTGTGTTTTGAGGTTGAATGCTTTTTTCTAATTTTCAAAAGTGTTTTTGGAGGATATCAGAGCTTTTTTAAAACATTTCTTATGTAATAAGAATTCGATATGAGTATAACAGAAAATATTTCTCAAAAAGCAGCTTCATAAATTTCCTCCGCGGGTGAATACAAAGTAAAAATTAATAATAATATTGTACAGTTGCATTGAAAACTTCTGAGTTACACACAGAAAAATTATTATAACAAAACAACAAAAATTACAATTACATTATAAATACACTATATCATCAATTACTAGTCAAACAAGTATTCCTGTAATTTATAATAAACTTTCAATAATTGTTAAACTTAGAAAATTTACCCATAAAACTGTTCTTAATATAGGACATTTATATTCATTTCCAACTTTTATGTGCAATTTTTAGCTCACGTTGACTAAAAGTTGACACGCTGACGCGAAAGAAACCATCGATAACGTGCCATAGACCCACCTACACACACACACACGCACAACAAAACAAAACAAAAAACTTTTTAACAGAGTGCATTGCTATCGACAAAAAGCCGATCTGCCGAATTTCAACTCGTTTGAATGAAGGCAAGTTGGTTAATTTGTCCTCCAAACGCGCACACGATCAATAAGGACGTGCATACAATCTGCCTTTTTAGAGCAGCTCCAATAACTTGTTAGAATGCATAGTCATACAAAGTGAGTCTATCTACCAAGTTTCAGGTCGATTGGATGGTGACAAGTCGAAATATTTGCTTCCCACAAACAAACATAAAATCTAAGTTCATATGAAGTATTTAAAAATTAAACCACAAAAACAAAATTTTTAATATAAATCTTTTTAAAAAATGTCAAACCTTTTTGTGCAATGGTAACTTATTTAAACGATCTTGAGCTTAGATCTAATTTTCATAATGTTTGGTCAATACGAAGAAAACTATCGATTCCATGCCATGGACTAGTTTTTCTCCAGCCAAAGGTCTGTAAAATGTATTGCCAGTGACAACTCTATCTGCCTAGTTTCAGCTTAATTGGATAATAGAAAGTGAGTGAACTAGTCCTGAAATGCACCAACAACAAAAAAGTGTAAAAGAGGTCTTTTAGTGACAACCCCAAAATCTCGATAGAATGTATTGAACTAGCATACTTTGGGAAATCTAGAGCTGAGAAAAATCTAAAGTATTTTTGACCCTACGGTTGGAAAGAATACTCCCTCAAATCCTAGGGACAAATTGAATGCATTGAAGATTTATTATAATAATTCAAGTACATATTATGTCTTTTCTTTTAAAGCCTAATTTTAAAAATTGACAACCTTTATGTGCAATTGTAACTTATTTAAGTGATCTTGAGCTTAGATCTAGTTTTCATAATGTTTGGCCACTACGAAGAAAACTATCGATTCCATGCCATGAACTAGTTTTTCCCCAGCCAAAGGTCTATAAAATGCATTGCCATTGCAACTCTATCTACCTAGTTTCATCTTGATTGGATGACCGAAAGTGAGTGAAATGCGCCAATAAAAAAAATGTAAAAGAGGTATTTTAGTGACAGCCTCAAAATCTCGATAAAATGTATTGAACTGGCTACCACATCGTGGGAACTCTCTCAGAAAAATCTAAAGTTCTATTAATCCCATGGTTGAATTAATCCCTCAAGTTCTAGAGACAAATATAATGCATTGAAAATGTATTATAATAAATTGCTACAAGTACATATTAAATATTTTTTTAAAGCCTAATTCTTACAATAGTAATTGCCTTGACTAATAAAGCTTACATATAATCCATCGATTTTGAAGAACTTTCAAAATAATCTTAATATGATTCTCTAACAGGGCTTGACAGTCTAATTAACTGAACGTTGACTACTAAGTCAACGGTTCGTTGTCCAAAACCCATCCGGTTCAATTTTACAAAGTTCAGCGAAAATTACCGCAAGATTGAAATGTTTTAGAAAGACTCTAAATTGCCATATAGTTTTATTAAATATTCAATTTGTCGATCATATATTCCTCTTTAATTTTGTAACCTCAAAAATTAATTTATTTCAATATTAATGTTGTTATAAGCTATTGTACAAATTGCTAAATCATTTTTCATATATCTTACCGGAATTGACTTAAGCCTAACGTGGACAGGACAGAATATGAACACCGAAATGATGGCAAATCTGTTTTGTCGACTTGGCAGATAAATATGAACCTTAATGAATAGTTTTTTGCCTCTATCTAACGCCAAATTATGAAATGAAAAAGTGGTTTTAAATTAATTAAAAATAGAAAAAATTATTTAACGAAGTTCAAAACAGCGTATAATTTTAAGTCGAAACATTCCAAATCATACAGTCTAATCCATTTAAAGATCCATAGCTTAGTTAAGTCGGAACATTTTTTAAAGTTTTTTTCATCAAAATCGGGCTAAAACTCGATGATTTTATTTTTTTTATTCAATATTTTTTTCTTTTTTTTTTTCTTTATTGTTTTTATGTTTTTATCCTAGACACTCTTTTTTTTTTTTTTTTTCGTTTAAAATCATTGCCGAGATGTGTCTATGGAATTTTTGCATAATTATGTGAAGTTCCATAAGAATGGAAAATCATACTAAAAAAATTCGGCTTTTCCTTAGGAAGTTAATTATTCAGAGAAGTTATACTTACTGTCGTTTCTGCCTTTTGAAGGATGGTAGCGAAACAACCGTTTCGTCTGCTAATACTATTTAAGTTTATTAAAAATTTAGATTAGATGAAAACAAATTAATGATCACGCAAAATTATACATTTCGTAAAAATACTTTTACAAATAAAGAGGAAGCATAACATATTTTTAAAGTTCTTCCTTAACAGAAAATGTTGGTTAAAAAATTCGCAGACTTATCCTAATATCAGAATGTTTTGAGCAATAATTTAAAGATCTTATTTTTAGCAAAATTTGGTGTTAATATAAAAACTATTTCAAGTTAACTAATTTCTCATCGAATATCTCGGAAGATATCTTATTGAATACTACTGGATTTGTTGCACACTTATTCATGCTTTCAATATTTAATAATCTCCAATTGTTAAATTCACTATTTTAATATAAAAATTTTTAATTATCCACCTATTAAATATAACTTTGAATTAAAAATATTTTTTTTAATTTTTACATATATATTTTGTATATTATTGCAAAAAAAGTTGCATCAAAGGCTCGAAAGAAAAGTATAACAAAATTTCAAGAACATAATAATAATTTGCTTTATATCATTATTAAATACAAACTTTGTCTACAAAATAAGTTTCCATGTTGAAAGTATCTCAATAATAAAACTTTAAATCATTGAAAAACTAAACACATAAAAAAAAGATTTCAAATTATGAAACATTATTAATTTCGTAAGAATGGACATTCTTTACAAAGTAAACAACAACAAAAAGGTCCAAAATATAAAACATTAATAATATCGTTGTAACGGACATACTTTAAAAAGTTACTATGATTACTACTTAGTGTTTTTAATTTAAATAAATCTTTACAAAATGTGCAACTAAAATTTAAAAATATTCGAAATTATTGAATGCATTAGTTAAAAACAATATTTAAACTTTCAATGTTCGTATCATCTAAAATATGTAACCAAAGATTTTTTTCAATAGAAGAACTTACAATAAAAACATTACAACAAAGTAGTTTGCTTTAATATGAAAAAGTAATTATTATTTATTAAAAATAAATCTCCAAATTTAAATGTAAGAACATCAGTAATTAAATAACATACAAAATCAACTACTAGATAAAAACCTGCAGATAATCTGTGAAGTAAGATTTGATGTTTATTTTTTAATACTTGTATAGAAGAAGTTTAATAATTTGAACTTTTATTATTTTAAATCAACGCCTTAAATAAAAGGACTTTAATAACAAACGGAGACAAGCTATTGACTATTAGAAGATTTTGCGAGGTTCCATTATGTTTGATAAAACATGTATAATAAAAAAAAATTCAAATGCTTTCAAAATACGTCCTTTAACTATGATGGCAACCTATTTTAAACAATAATGAAATATTTTTACATTACTTAAGAAACTCTTCAAAGTAAAATAATACAAAGATGTCGCAACTATTTGTTGAAAAAACTATTTCCTAAGTATTCTTTACAAGAATATTAATTTGAAAATTTTATTTTTCAATTAAAACCATTCTAAAGTCGTTCTAACTAATTCTAAGGTTTCAAAATCTCACTTTGACAGCAAACTTTACTGCAGTAACGATGCATCTAATTAGTAGGAGTAATTTTGAAGATTGTACTTTTTACAAAAATTGGTACTAAAAAGATTTAAAAACAATAATATCAAACTTATTATAGAAACAATTGAACGAGTTAAAATTATACATAAAACTATTTAGCTTTATGTATCATTTTATCCTTGATGTTATAAAGACTTCATCCTTAATGATGATCCTTAATGATGAAAAGACTCAAAGAAAAGTAATTTGATCATTTGTTTTGTAATTAAAACAATCTTTAGGCACATTACAACTAATTATAAATTTTTAAGAGCCTACAACAATATCAAAACTTTATAGCAATGCAGAAAATATATAATTCTCAATAGCAGTTTCTTACAGTTTATCTTTTATAAATTAAAAGATTTAAACAATGGCGCTTTAAAGCAATTAAATTAACGAATGAACTACTTACAGTAAAAGAATCAACTAATTTCCGTGAATTCGTCCTTAAGTTCAAACAGAACAAACTTACAAAAAAATTAATTTGATAACTTCGATTTACTTTCTAATTCAAACAAACTAAAGTACACCTTCTACTAATTTTAAATCCTCAAAAAAAAATTAAATTAGTGCCATTTCTTTTCTTGCAATAATAGGATATTTAAAGCACATAAATTATTTTAACGTTTACAATTAAGTTAAAGCACGATCCTTCAAACTTTAAAAAAAAGCATTATTTCACACAAATAACTTTGGTATAATTTTTAATTTTTTCTTACTCACTTTATCTGCGTAATAATAATTTCTCAAAAAAAAATATTTTTTAATGACAATTAGTAAATTACCTTTCTTTAAAAACTTCTTCACGGGACTCCAAACAACTGTCAAACAAGTTTCCTACTAAGAGACAACTCTCTTAGTGGGTGCAAAAGGAAGTGTGCGCCCCGAATTGTTGCTTCACATAAGGCGCCTCCTTGAAGTTTTCTGCTCTCTACAAGATCAACCTTCTATTACGTGGGGCAGCGCGGAGATTGGCGTGTTTCAGCGCCCCGTTTTCTTGATATGGGAGATGGCGCCTGCGCACCACATTAAAAGTGTGGGTGCTCTTTTTTACTTATTTTTTCTTGTTTCCTGGGTTCAGGGATACTTGTATTGTTTGTTTGTTTTTCAATTCGGTGGACAACGCGTCGTTACAAAGGATTCTTCGGCTTAAAAAAGAAAGGACGAAATGAAAAATTGAATTTTTGAGTGCGATAAGAATGGGGATTTAATCAATTGAATCTGATAATTTTGATAGATTTATTTGGAATCTAATCACATTTGTTTTTGATTTTTGATAGTTGTTGAATTGAAAACTAACTTAAATCAAAATGAAATTTAAATAAGTGGTTTTTTCACTGAATATGCAAATAATTGCATCGATTTCCACAACTGAGTAATTCAATTGGAGAAATGAAAAGACAAAATTCGAAAACAAAATGAGTTGATGATTACTTTTGGAATATTTTCTGTGCATACTTAATGCCAGTTTCATAGGACCAATCTTCTGAACCAGTTTGCCTGAAAAGAATGAAGCACAGACAAAAACATTTCTTGATTTTTATATATATATTTTTTTCTTTTGTATTGAGAAATATGGGAATAATTTATAATACTCTATTTGAATCGATATTTCATAGTTTAAAAAAATGGAACAGAAAATCATAGAAATAATTTCACTTCTAAAATATAGAAATCTCAATAAATATTTAACTTCTGCATATCCTTAAACTAGCATAAGAATTAACAAACGTGTTTTGAAACATTCCTCTTGTCAGAATTATTGATACAGCAGACGACTAACGCCAATTTAATTAAATTTTGCATTTCAAAAGGAATTCGTAGGAATCAAGTTAAAATGTTTTATTTAAGGAAAAACAATTGAGTTGAAGCGTATTCATTCCTTCTACTGATTCAGACGAGTTTATAAACATTTAAATCAAATATGCTCTAGATTTACAATAGTGTAACTATTTTATTTAACTATTTCAACATTAATATTTGAAGCAGATACTTTCTAAGTTAATTTTTTGTTAATTAATTTTTTACATAAAAATTTACTATTACAATAACTTAAATGCAAACTCTTTAAAGAAGGATGTAAAAACTCAAACTCAATCTAGTAAAAACTTAATATGCAGATACATCGAAAAATTATAGAGATTTCATGTAAATACTTCTTAACAATTTGATTAATATACATGGGTACAATTCACTACTTTACGGATATCCTTAACTTTTTTCTTTTTTTTTAATTTAGGAGTGACGGAAATGTCTTAGCGGAAAAAAGTTCCACTACAGTTAATGTTTTTCAACAGCTAACTCAGAATTCAAAACGGAACCTGCCTAGATTCAAACTTCCAGAAATAACCGATGGAATGAGTAGTTTTTCCATGCATTTTCTCTGATGTCATAGTCTCTATCGACGTTGATATGTATTTTCCATTTTACTAAGCATTACGGTGATGATGCCGCTATTCTCATGATTATGACGGGCGCTATCGCTGAGAATCACATTGTTGAGTGATGATCATTTTCGTCAAATGTTACGCCGATATAATCACTGACGCAATTGCAAAGCTGTACAGAATTTCAGCTCAATTGGGCAACTACTTGGCGTCATTCAAATGCTTTGAATTCGAAGCTTAAAAAAAGTTTTATTCCACACAAAAGGTGTGTTGTATTTTCTATCTTGATCATTTTTTTTTCCTTCTTAAAGAATTTATGAACACATCCAGGTATAATCCCAAAAATGTTTTTAAAATATAAAAAATCACATTTCCCAATAGTAAATTTGAAAAACAGAAAAATTAGTTTGTTTAATAACGAGGGCAGAAAACATATTTTTATTTCCAGAAATATAATTTATGTAGAATACAAATATAATGTAAATAAATGAACATTATTTTTTCCTAATATAGAATATAGTACCAGTTGAGTATTTTATACGGTCTTTGTAAAACATATTTCTTAGTATCATCTTTTGTAAGAATGTTATTGTACTTCTGAATGAGCTTGACACATCTTTCTGCTAATTCAATCACAACTACCTACTCAAAGTTTTCAAATCCAATTTTATAACCAGGATCATATTTTCATGTTGAAAAATTGTTACCAAAGAAATCGTAGCTGATAGAAAATCTTGGAAAAAAAAGTATTTTTTATTTAACGAATTAAAAAAAAAAAAATGGAAACTAAATGTTTGTAAAGGTAGAAAAATTATTTTGGTGCATAATATACCTTTAGATTATTTTTCTTCTTGGTCCTCTTCGTCTTTTCTGCTTCCAGTATAATTTGATTCAAACTTGTCTTAACCAATGTTGGAACGTTGCCATCAAGTAAGGACAAATACTAATATCCAAAGATGGTAGGACATATGGCTCTATAATTTATGGCTCTATAATTTCTTCTAATGATAGAAATTAGACACTTGAGCTAGAAAATACCTATTCATGTTAAAGAGTTCTCCCTGTGAAGGAACTGACAAATATAAAATTGTTGCATTATGATTTTCTCGGACATTGATAAAATTCTTAATATTAATTAGGTGACGCTTGTTTCTTAAACGTTTCCTAACCTAAGAATAAAGGATTACAAAATTTAATTTAATCAATTAAGCTTTCGTTTTGATACTTTGTGTATATTTTTCAACGTAATTGAACATTGCATACGAATACTTAATTCTTAAATTACAATAATACCTGACATTGATGAAATGTTTTGTGTAAATTTAATCCCGTCGTTAAGGACATTCTCACTATATTTTACTTAAAGATGTAATCTATTAAAAAATGGACTAAAGTTCATGTTATTGAGTCTTTCTAAAATGTCAAAAAGTTTTCACATTGCTCATCGTTTTAATTTTTTTTTTTTTTACTTATTTTATTATAATTTTAAACTCAATTTGGTTGCATCGTTACTTCTTATGGTGCAAAAATATATAAGTCCCAATTTCAAGGGGTAATGCGTAAAAGAATGAGTTTATAAAGGAAACGTCTCTGTACCTCAAGTATCGAATGGTTGAATCCTCAAATTGATGGCTCCAAATGATGCCTAATTGATAACACACAATTCCCATTGTGTCTACTTATTTTTTTAAAAGAAATAACGCAGCTTCGAAGCTGAGAATTGAGCCGGAGTCATCTCAAATGCTAGGGGCGAGTGTTGCCTCTGAACTAGAAATTTGGATTTTTCACTAAACAGAAATTTAAAAGGAAAGAATATAATACACACCTTTCAAAACTTCCTGTGACGAAGCCATGTTTCATCACACTCGAAATTCATGGATGGAGACTCCAACAGAAAGATTACGACATTCTCCCTCCCCTCTTGTTTCAGTTCAGAGCTGCGACGTGTAGATACGGTATCTGCCCAACAAATAGAAATCAAATTCCTTATAAGAATGTCTCATAAATCCAGTTGTCAGGGAAGTCAGACATAGCTAGACATTGGCGCCATTTTGGACACTTTTTCGACAGATTAAGAATTTAAGAGTACCACTCGCCACCACTAAAAATACCAACCGCTTCACCAACTACAGGACACAAGGGCGGGTTTGCGCCAGACTTTAAACTCTCTCTTAAGACCCTTGTGGGCCAGAGTCGTTAAAATATTGAAAACCAAACGTAAGAATAAAAAAAAATTCTTGAGAGGTTTTAGTCATGAAAACCGAAAAAATATATCTTTTTATTTAAAAATTTGTAGAAACTGTTTTATTAATTAATAATTAACTATTACAAAACTGTTTAATGCAAAAGTTGAATACTACTTGTATTTGGCCGTTAAAAAACTATCGTTTGAAATAAAAATTAGTAAAATATATTAATTTAAGAATTTACGATTAAAACAATTTCTTTTTAACTTTAATTTTTCATTCCCTTATCATCATTTAAATTACTAATATTTTTACAAATAAATTACAAATTTTATAATAAAGTTTTCAAAATTTTAAATTTTGCCTTTTTTTGGTTCAGCTGAATATAATTTATACGGCATAATATTAAGAAGCTGCCATTAAATGTTTTAAATTTTGATTTAGTTTTAATTTGTATATGATGATCCCTCATGACAAACACAGAAAAACTATGTACAATTATTAAAAATCTTCCATGAGTTACAACAGTACAATTTTATTTTTTTTACAGTATCTTGAATTTCTGTTATTGTTGTTAAAAATAATAGTATAAGTCTGATAATAATAGCATTCATTTATTTAATAATATTAATGAAACTTCCCATAACATTATTCCCGTGGCACAAATTCGGTAATTTTTCTGGGAATAACACCATAAGAAGTCGATTATTTTTCGATATAGATTATTTTCCAGAAAAAATTATTGGTATCATGAGACAGTCACATTGGTTCAAACTAGTAAAAACTTGCATTACTTTAAATGCTTATAAGTAATTAAAAATTAAATAACTGGAAAAAAAATATCTAAAAAAATGACTTACTGGAAGAAAATTGTAAAACTTCATGATCGATGAAGGTCAGCTCGCAATAGTTTGATTAAGCTAAAATGCTAAAATTTTGCATAAATCTTTTTTATATATATATATATACACACACACATATATATATATATATATATATTTAATATTAAAAGAAATAAGGATGGGAGCTAAACTTTTGAAAAATAAGAGCTAACTTAATATATGTGTAGTTAGTAATATTGTTAAATGATACAACATCTTAGTTCATCATTCATTCCATACTGGTAAATATCTGTCCATAGTACATGATGCTTTTACCATAGATACATTGTTACTTATTATCACTAGGCATTATGTTTAGATCAATTATATATACTTATTATTAAAACAAATGTCGCAATATATTAACAGCAATTAACAGCAAATTTCTTTACCTTAGATCATTTTGATCTCAATTTGATTTGTTTTCAAAATTTATTTATTCACAACACTGGTTTATAAAAGTAAAATTCTCATAGGAATTTCCAATTTTAAAATGTATCATAGAATGTATTGTGAAGTGTATAATACTAACTAACAATAGAAAAAAAAATTCAACGTAATCGGACAATTATATGTTGAAAGTTAGAATATGAAAATTAGAATCTTATTTATTTTTCGATTTTTAAACTTATGCTGATGAATACATGAAAATGATTTTCATCATAATTTTTATAATAGATTTGATTTTTTGAATACCTTTTATTTATTTCGAAACTTAATCTATCTCTCCCCCTTCCCCCCCCCCCCCCCACACACACAGAGAGACTTAGGAATAAAATAATCTTGAATGTGATCTTATTGAAACAATTAAAATATTTAGGCAAACTTACTTTATTCACTTTGCTCAAGTGATGTATTGACAATAATTTTTATACCTTTTAATTAATCTTCTATATAGTCTCGACCAAAGTTCTTAACACTAACCTATTATTTAAAAAAATTTAGTTACTCACAAAAAAAAAACTAACTGCGTTGATAAAGATTCATTGCTTTTCAATGTAATATTGAGTTTGAAATTATTTATTACAATTTCCCAGATCATTTATTAGAAGCAATAAATTCACTCAATTGTGAGGAAATTCCTAATATTGGTACAAAATTCACCCAAATAAAGCCAGTGGTTTAAAAAGCTCATTGCTATTAATGCTCAAATATATCATGTATTTTAAGAGGAGTTAGTACCCACTCTACCGGTAATGTTAATTTGGCATAATTCATGTACCTTTTTCTCAGAAAGTAATTGACATAGAAACCAATTTTTTTTTCAATGCATTTAGCAGATACTTGTTATTGTACTGAAGTTAGATTTTGATTGTAATTCATTTACTTTTTTTTTCTAAAGGATTTTTTGGGAAAGTCTCTCAAATTTGTTAAAAATCACTAGTTTTTGTGCCAAAATAAGCCAAAACAAAAAATATTTTTAAAAAAACAACAAAATCTCACTACGATATATACAGATACATAAAAGGAATATATGGTAAAAAATTTAGGATCATAGTTTGAGCAGTTTCTGAAAAAAAAAAAAAGGTATATGAATAATGAAGTATGTAGTTTTGAGAAAAACGCATTGTAAAGAAAACTTAACCTATACAAATAATTACCAATTTTGTCTTCAAAAAATTATTAAAAATACTTTTAGTAGAGATATTATTACAAATGAGGTATCATTTTTAAAGGGAACATTTAAATTATGACAAACAATAATAAACTCATATTCGATTATTTATAAATTTTAAGGTATCAACTCCCCTTTGAATCTTCTTAGTACAGTACCCAAAAAAAAAAATCAGAACGATGGCTATATCTTGTACTCTAATTCTTGAAATAACAAACAAAAGGTACAGTTGTATATCGTGGAAGGTTTTTAATAATTGCATGTAGTTGTGGTTTTTTTGTCATAAGGGGTCATCTACATATTAAAACAGAACCAAACTTTAAAAAGTTCAATAGCAACCTCATAATATTATCCCATATTTGGATTCAGCATCCAAAAAAATGTCGAAATACAAAAATTCGTAACTTTCTAATGAATGGTTTGTAATTTAAATTATAAAAAGAAAATGATAAACTAATGTTAAATTAAAAAATTGGTTTTTTGGCCATAAATACTTAAATAATTAATATACTTCTGTAATTTTTTTTCAAAAGATAGTTTGTAAATGACCAAACATAAATAGCAAGCAACTTTTGCATCAATTTCTTTTTAAATAATTAATTATTAATTAATAAAAGAATTTTAATTTTTTTTTTTTTTTTTTTTTTTTTTTTTGTAAATAGAAACATATATATTTTTTTTTTTCATTTTGACTTTTAGTTCTCGATTTTTTAGCGCAAATGTAAAAAACGCTCACTTTAAGGAACCGTATAGTAGACGACTTTTGAAAACTATCAAAGATTAATTCAAGGTAAACTAGAGGTGTGGAAAATCGCACAACGTATATATATATATATATATATATATATATATATATATATATATATATATATATATATATATATATATATATATATATATATATATATATATATATATATATATATATATATATATATATATATATATATATATATATATATATATATATATATGTATTATTTTATACAAACAAAGCAGTTTTATTTTTTGTATGTATATTTTTAATCTGTCTAACGTGTTTGGAATCGTGGAAAATATGTTTTGTGTGGCTTTCAACAGTGTCCTTTTTTTTAAAAAAAAAAAATTACTTCCTTAAATTACATTTATTTAAATCAACATTTTTTAAGCAATTTCAATAAGTTATCCTTTAAAAATTTTACTGAATCATATGACTTTTTCATTTTATAAATAATTTCAATGATCAAGTTACATGTGTGTTTACAGTGAAATGTTTCTGTAAAATAATCACGCTTTGCTGGATATTGTTTACTAATGCCTACATTTTATATTTATTAATTTTCTAATTATCAGTAGTATACGTTATACTTCTGCAATTACAGTTTTCGATATTTTATTTATTTCGTGTGAAGAATGCACATCTTTTACGTTGTAAATAAATTATGCTACTTTTGCGTTTACTTGCTATTTTTGTATTAATCTTAAACATGACACTATAAATCCAAGTAGTTTCTATGCAATTTTAGACTAATATTTGTATTTTATAACGTCGTGAAACGCCGCACTGACCGTTCGATTTCTCCCGCTGTGAAGTAGAACCTTAAAAATACCTTTCGTTTTATGGAAATTCTCCCTGAAGATAGGTCAAAAACTGGTCGAAACATTTTCGCTCATAAGTGACGTGTTTTTCAACATAATGCATTGAAATTTGGTGAATAGAGTAAATGATGTATTCTGAATCGAATGAAATGATAAAAAGTGAGGGTTCGTATTGAAAAGTTCGAAGAGAGCGTTACTTTTACTTAGTAAATAGTCCCTCAAGAAAAAAAAATTGCATCAGATATATAGAAAATCTAAAGCAAAACATTTTGGTGCAAACCGTAAGATTCTACGATAATTAGAGCCGAAGATATAGCCATAGTTCTGATTTGATTTTTTTTTTTTTTTTTTATTATTATTTTTTTTTTAATTATTATTTTTTTTATTTATTTTTTTTTTATTTATTTTTTTTTTGGGGGGGGGGGGTACTGCCTTTCTCCATTCGGGTCAAAAAACCTAGTTTTAAAAGTTTACTACAAACAGCTAATGACAAATATATATAAAGAATTTAAGTAACCAAAAATTATACTTTTCCATGTAGTTATAATATGTGCTTACTTATCACATTGAATGATATTTTCAATCCTAACTTTTAAAAAAATATTTAAGGAAATACCTACATTGTACAGTTAATAACTACCCAATTTAAATCAATTAGTTCTCTGATAATTAATGGAATCATTATGTATTCCCTACAGATTAGGGCGTAGCTCTAGGCGAGTAACCAGTTAAGAATATTGATTTAATAAATTGAATGTTATGCTGGCAATAAAAGCGAATTGAAATGTGATCGATGAAAGACGCTGTCCTCGTAGAGTATTTCCGAGCAATTTCCGGGCTGTTTACTAAATGTCAACGCGGCTGAGTGACGTCATGCAGATTGACTTTCCCCATTACAACCTGTAAAACAATTTCCATACGAAATGAGCAGTCTAAGTTTAGATCCGGAATTTTAATAAAAAAGACATACTTGAGTAAAAAAAGCTTGGCGTATAATAATTAAGGGTTATTTTTTTTTTTTTTGCTGAGATGGTAAACCGAATCAGGAAGGCGGAATAACTCCTTTCGCTGAACATCAATTTATGG
Organism: Linyphia triangularis; assembly: GCA_963978545.1. NCBI lineage: Eukaryota > Metazoa > Arthropoda > Arachnida > Araneae > Linyphiidae > Linyphia > Linyphia triangularis. Next base: position 94,893,455 of record OZ021722.1, read on the forward strand.
TTAATTTTTTAGATATATATTTACTCTCTTAAATTATTTAGACATTGATGTAACGACTAATAGAATAATGGAACGATGGATAGAAGAGGTTTGTACTTTTATGTCTTTTGATATTTGAAGCGTATTCAATTTAATACATTCAGATGAATATTTTTTAAGAAAGAAAATTAAGTAGAACTTTTTATGTAGAAGATAAAAGTAAGTAGGCTCGTATAATAAACAAAACTCGTTTACTTTTACATGAAATGACACTTCCAAAATCTCTATATATATAAGGCAAAGCCCTCACTCACTGACTCACTCACTCACTCACTCACTGACTCACTCATCACTAATTCTCACACTTCCCACATAGTCACAACTCTGAAAATCGGCAAAATATCAACAATGGTAAAAATAGAAAAAGTAAACTATTCCGATCTCGATTAACCCACTTTAAGGGGTCGAAAAGGGGTTAAACGTTCCAAACGGGGGACATTCGAAAATCCTACTTCCCACATAGTCACAACTCTGAAAATCGGCACAAATATCAACAATGGTAAAAATAGAAAAAGTAAACTATTCCGATCTCGATTAACCCACTTTAAGGGGTCGAAAAGGGGTTAAACGTTCCAAACGGGGGACATTCGAAAATCCTACTTCCCACATAGTCACAATTCTGAAAATCGGCACAAATATCAACAATGGTAAAAATAGAAAAAGTAAACTATTCAGATCTCGATTAACCCACTTTAAGGGGTCGAAAAGGGGTTAAACGTTCCAAACGGGGGACATTCGAAAATCCTACTTCCCACATAGTCACAACTCTGAAAATCGGCACAAATATCAACAATGGTAAAAATAGAAAAAGTAAACTATTCCGATCTCGATTAACCCACTTTAAGGGGTCGAAAAGGGGTTAAACGTTCCAAACGGGGGACATTCGAAAATCCTACTTCCCACATAGTCACAATTCTGAAAATCGGCACAAATATCAACAATGGTAAAAATAGAAAAAGTAAACTATTCAGATCTCGATTAACCCACTTTAAGGGGTCGAAAAGGGGTTAAACGTTCCAAACGGGGGACATTCGAAAATCCTACTTCCCACATAGTCACAACTCTGAAAATTGGCACAAATATCAACAATGGTAAAAATAGACAAAGTAAACTATTCCGATCTCGATTAACCCACTTTAAGGGGTCGAAAAGGGGTTAAACGTTCCAAACGGGGGACATTCGAAAATCCTACTTCCCACATAGTCACAACTCTGAAAATTGGCACAAATATCAACAATGGTAAAAATAGACAAAGTAAACTATTCCGATCTCGATTAACCCACTTTAAGGGGTCGAAAAGGGGTTAAACGTTCCAAACGGGGGACATTCGAAAATCCTACTTCCCACATAGTCACAATTCTGAAAATCGGCACAAATATCAACAATGGTAAAAATAGAAAAAGTAAACTATTCAGATCTCGATTAACCCACTTTAAGGGGTCGAAAAGGGGTTAAACGTTCCAAACGGGGGACATTCGAAAATCCTACTTCCCACATAGTCACAACTCTGAAAATTGGCACAAATATCAACAATGGTAAAAATAGACAAAGTAAACTATTCCGATCTCGATTAACCCACTTTAAGGGGTCGAAAAGGGGTTAAACGTTCCAAACGAGGGACTTTCGAATATCCTACTTCCCATTTGGTCACAACTCTAAATATTGGTACAAATATTAACAATAGTAAACATAGAAAAAGTAAGCTATTCCGATCTCGATTAACCCACTTTAAGGGCTCGAAAAGGGGTTAAAAGTTCCAAACGAGGAATATTCGAATGTCCTACTTCTCATTTCGTCACAACTCTAAAAATTGGTGAGAATATCAATAAAGACAAACGAAGAAAAAGTAAGTTATTCCGATCTCGATTAACCCACTCTAAGAGGTCAAAAAGGGGTTAAACGTTAAAAACGAGGGATATTCGAATGTCCTACTTCCCCTTTCGTCACAACTCTGAAATCTGGTGCAAGTATCAACAAAAACAAACGTATAAAAAGTAAGCTATTCCGATCTCTATTTACCCACTCTAAGAGGTCAAAAAGGGGTTAAACGTTAAAAACGAGGGATATTCGAATGTACCACTTCCCATATGGTCACAACTCTAAAAATTGGTACAAATGTCAACAATGGTAAACATAGAAAAAGTTAGCTATTCCGATCTCGATGAACCCACTTTAAGAGGTCAAAAAGGGGTTAAACGTTCCAAACGAGCGATATATTCGAATGTCCTACTTCTCATATTTTCACAATTCTGAAAACTGGTGTGAATATCAATAAAGACAAACGCAGAAAAAGTAAACTATTCCGATCTCGGGTGGATCAAGGGGTGGAAAAGGGGTTAAACGTTCCAAACGAGGAATATTCGAATGTACCACTTCCCATATGGTCACAACTCGGAAATTTGGTACAAATGTCAAAAAAGATTAAACATAGAAAAAGTAAGCTATTCTGTTCTCGATTAACCAACTTTAAGGGGTCGAGAAGGGGTTAAATGTTCCAAACGAGGGATATCCGAATGTTCCTCTTCCAATGTAGTCATTTTTCTGATATTTTTTTGCAAATGTTAAAAAAATAAGTCATTCCAATATCGATTAACGAATTTTTAAGGGATGAAAAGACGACGCAACATTGAAACTATACGAGGATTAACTTAATGTCTAATTAACTTAATTCCAATACAGCTACTACTTTGAAATTTAGAACTAAGAGCAAACATAAACACAATAAACTATACCAGTTTACTATTCACAATTATAAATTTCGTTTAAAATGTCAACAAAGGAAAGTTCCTATTTTGATAAATCAATTTGTCGGGATCGAAATGGGAGCAAACGTCTGAAGTGTAGAATACATGAATGTCTTTTGATCGCTAAAATGCTAATGGTAAAATTTCGTAGCGCAGCACGGGTATTCAGCTAGTTTACTATAAAATAACTACCATCATAAAAAGTTCAATTTCATTCTGTTTACCAGTGTTGAATTTTAACTAGTTATTTTTAATTAAGATCAATGTAGTTTCAAATATGTGCATTACAAATGGAAATATTATTAAAGCTGCAACTCTTAGTAAATAGTTTGTGAAAAAAATGTAGAAAATTATTCTAATTAATATTTTTAATTTAATATAAACAAAAATACAGAAAACCATGGGAAGGAAATTTTAATTAAGAAATAAAACTTACAGCAAAAGCAGCAAGTGTGTTAGCAAAATTTTGTTATTAACAAATTATCAATAATAAAAGTAATAGTAATTTATACTATTTTATTTATATATAATACACAACAACAATAATAATATTTCGCTTTTCAAATTACCTTTTGTGTTTCTTAATTTTTCAATTGCAGATTTACATATGAGAGGGATTCGAATGCTTATGTTTTATTAAATTATAACTTTATTAACATTATTAAATTATAATTTATTAAATTATAATAATACATTACATTGTACTGTTACGAATTTACTCAGAGGAACAAAAATCTCTACAAACAACACTAAACTCGTTATCAAACTACAACAAAAGCTTCGAGCTTACAAATTCGGTTACAGTGATGATTCAAAATCCACAGCAAGCTCTGAACTCTTTTTACATAGCTAAAAATTCTACTAACCGCAATTCCATCCTTGGCACTTTTTATATCCTCGCTCGCAAACTTTCCCAAACAATCCAAAGTAAACGATTTTGGAGATTAGAACGCGATGGGAAACATCACGAAATTTCTCTATTAACTCACGTGTTGCCAACTTTTTTAAGCCTATTGTATAGCTGTTAACAAATAAATTTAATGAAATAGAACTTCAAAAAGAAATGTGTTCACTTTTTAAAATATACACACACAAAAATTGACATATTTTTAAATAATGTTTCCAACTGTTTCTGCCAATAATACCCCACGCAATTATATTTTATTATTGCAATTAAAGAAAATGTCATGAAAAATTTCCGAAGTTAAATTTTTTAAATAATTTTGTGACATTTATGACTATAAGTATATCCATATTTCCTTTTCGATTACGAAATTTACAATAAATTGATATGAAAAGAGTGCACCATTTTTAAATCCTTTATATTAACTACGATTTTGTGTGGTATGTCGATGGGATTCAAATCTACGGACGCCTGATTAACCCTCTTGGCGTCATCCAATCAGGCTGAAACTTGGCAGATAAATTTGATGTCGATGACAATGCATTCTATTAAGTTTTGGGGCTGTTACTGTCACTAAAAGGTCGCTTTTACGTAATACTAATAAACCAAACGCGATGAAATAATAATGTTGCACAAATTGTCTGTATATAGTGTAAATAGTGACGTATTATTTTAAAATTCTATTGTAATTTATGTTATCTTATTTTATTTATTAACAGCGATTATACAAGTTAGAAAAAGGTGGCAACACCTAAAGCAATTGAGAAATTTCGAGATGTTTCTTTTTCAATGAATTGGCTGGAAATTTCGGGAGTGTTCTCACTCGCCTGGTATATAAAGATCGGAGATCGGGAAAGTTTTCAGATTGACTTCGGACTTCGATGAAAGCTGATCGCTTTGTTTACTGGAGATAGCTTGTATAATCGTCGTATTCGAAGTTGTTCTTACTGAAGCTTGTGTTGAAGCTTGAGATAGATTACACTGTTGTCTTTGAATAAATGTTGTGCCTGTGAAGAGTGAATAAATAGTAGTTTTCATCTTAAAAACTGTGCCATCATTGTCTCAGTGGAAAAATTCATAACAATAATTAACTGACCATTATTGAAACTCTTTCTTGTTACCAAAAATTTGTTTTAATAAATAATACAATTCCTTTATTCAGAATACATAAATGACATTTGGATGTAAGAGCATAAATTCACGTTTAATAACTAAATTTTAAAACGTAGTTTAATGAATATAAAAATTGACAATCCATATAAAAGATTTATATTAAAAGCTTTGTTTTTATGGGTTATATAATTAGAGTGCAGAAATATAAAAGTAGTTGTTAAATTTTCGTGGAATCATATTTCAAAAACATATTAAGTACCTATTCAATAGAATTAAGAATAATCTGAAAATATTGAAGATGAAAGTAAACCTTCTTTTGGTGGGAGTAAAATTTTTTAACAGCGAGGTAATCCTAAAGAAAACTCCTTATTCATACAAAAAGAAAACCGGATTATGTAGGGATTTTGAATAATTGAAAAACCGCAATTTGGTAAAAAACACTTTAACGGTAAGATTTTAGCTTAAAATTCTTGCATATAAAACCCTTTACAAATTGTTATTTAATTAATATTAACCACTTTGGACGCAGACAAGTACTTGACATAAAGACTTCTATTGAATTACAGTAGCTGCAAGGTACTTAGCGGTAATTAGTTTAGGAGCATTAGTCAGTGCTTATATACTTTATGAAATTCGGTGTATATTTAAGGATTATTTTTTTTTATTCATTGTTTGACTGCTTTTATGACTTGGAAACATTGTGCGTGGGTTCATTAAAATATTCTGAAAGGATGATGAAAGTAAAAATTTAAAATTTGTCTTTTGGAATGAATTTTATTTATTATAATGTATATTATAGCAATTAAATGTTTGAAGGAGAGCCATTTGCTAATTTATTCATGAATTGATTTTTAAATTGTTGTGACTTATTTTTGTAAATACAAAATATTAAAAATCTATTTATAAATGGGCATAATCTATCTCTATTAATAGAGAAAGAAAAAGTTATTCATTCTTTTTAAGTATTAATTTTAAGAATAATATTTTTAATCTGTTTCAATTTATACATTTATTCTACAGATATTAAAAAATTCTATTATATAAACACACATTTTAAAACCAACAAGCTTAAGGCCCAACCGAGTTGGTCGAGTAAAAACAATATTTACTTTTATCTTATTAGAATTTTTATACATAACACAAATCACAAAAATTGATAAATAACATGATAGACGATACAGAATTTGTATAATACAATATAGAAACACCAAAAATGCATAGAACATATGTACCAAGATAATTAATTTTATAAACATAACATAATTACACCACATACAGTTCATAATTCTTGAAGTTACTGGATAATACTTACAATATACAATAGTTACAGGATCATACATAATGATACAATACAGTATACAAAGTTGACACAGCGTATGACAATCATACTGGAAAAATACAATACATAACGCAAGTCAACAAAGTTTATAGAATCCAACAATAAGCAAATATAAATATCCTTTTTATCACTAAATAACCAAATATAGTACACTAAATAATCCAAATTAAATACATACAAGCTTTGCAGCACAGAATATAAGTTACTTACCTAACCAGTGTAATCCAATTATTGTCCACTGACGATCCCCCAGTGGTATTTAGTTTAAATAACATTTCAGATATTTCTTAACGTTTCAGTTACAATGGGAAATTCTACAATTAAGAAGTTACAAAGTTCCTGTTAAAAATCATAATTGTATCATGTTATAAATTTTTCAGAAAAAATTATTGACTGATTTTACAAAATAATAGCCGTACTTCATTCTTCATGGCTCACAAAATCTCTCTAAACTACAGTAACTTCACTATCAAGTTATAACAAAAGTTTCAGTGCACACAGCTTTAAATACAGTGATAATTCAGGCACCACGAAAGTAAATAAGCGCTGAGATCCTTTCAAAGCAGTTCTCAAAATTCAACTGACACCGATTTCATGCCATGGTGGTATTTCTTTCCTCGTGTGCAAACTTTATCCAGAGCAAATGATCTGGCAATCAGAAAGCGCTAGAAAAAATCTTGAAATTTCTAGATTCATTTGGGTGTTTCCAACTTTAAAGTATCTTTTAACTTTTTTAATGAGTAAGTATTTTTTAATAAATTTTTTAATTAATTAAAAGTAAACTTTTAATTTAAGTATTAAATGAGCTTTCGAAAAAAATATGTACACTATTTGCAATTATATACAGAGAAATCGCCTAACAGTAACTCTCACTGAATCATATTCTTATTCAAAGGTAAGGTTCAGAATTTGCATACCGAAACAACTTTGGAAGACATTATGAATTTCTATTGGGTTAAGTTTTCAAAGTTCGTATTTTGTTAAGGCTTATTGTATCATAAAATGAATCTAGTTAATCTAGTTTAATGTCTTATACATCCCAAAATTAAAACTTTATTCTGATCCGCTGCTATCCAACTTCTATGGGCCCTCCTGATGGCTGTGGGGTTAGAGCTCTGGCCTCGCTTGCCAAAAGTTCCGGGTTCGAATCCTGGGTAAGGCATGGAGGTTTATTGTGGTTCTAAATCCTGGGTTAAGCTGTAGTTTGGAAGGATTAGCCATTATTGTGCAAAAATAAGATTGTTGAGCGTACCAACCAACCAACTTCTAAGGAAGCTTAGTAAATTCCATAATTAAGGTACATGGGGGTAATACAGCCGGCCAATCTTATTTCAAACTCGAATCGAGATGGTTGCGCAAAATAAGAAAACCTCGAGTGGTTAAATTATTTAATTCTATACTTTTTGAGTTTTAAAAATAATATTTGTTTCACTTTAGAAATTTCTTTGCAAATTTGAAGCTTAGTAAAGTATATATTTTTGAACATAATATAGTCTGTGAAGATAATTCGGGTTCCATTATATTAATCTAAATAAAAAAAAATTACTTTATCATGGCAGTTAAAAAAAAAATACCAATGACATGATTTTTACAAACACAGCTGTATTTTCTATGAAATGAACCGAAGATAAGTATAAGAATTCAGAACAGGCCATCACCTAAATTCCCAATAAAAATACCATTACTATACAAAATTCCTCAATATGGGTAAATAAAACAGTTTTTGTATTGTTTCATAAAACTCACACATGCTAATAGCCATATTTCTATGCAGCTAGGTTTCTGAAACTCTTGTAGGTCAGTAACAAACCACAAATGTTTTTTTTTTTTTTTTTTTTTTTTTTTTTTTTTTTTTAATCATTGCATACGAGATTAAAGAGCATTAAAATACAAAAATAAGGTGTAATAGATTCAACTAAGCATTAAATTTTTTCAATTCAACTCTATGTATAAAAAAGAAACTTACAAAATACAAATAATAACGACCGAATCAGAAGTCAATAAAGTACAGATAGGACCTCGTCCACAGAAAATATTAATCAACAAATCACCTTTTTTGAGTAGCAATGATATTTCAAAACTTTCTTTTCAAAGTGGTATAGTCTTTAAAAGGTAAAAGTTGAAACTGACACTGAAACCATCAAGTATTGGTATTGCCAACACTGGCTGTAATATCCTCAGATACCTAAAATACGTAATAGCAAGTGTAAACACGTCTGGTATTAGAGCCATTTAAAGAGAATTTTAATTATACGGCAAAATGACTTAAATTACGCAATATTTTTAATTATTGAAGAGCATTAATTAAATTGATAGCAATATAAATAATTGTAAAGCCATCTCAATAAAATATAATTAAATTAATTATGAATTAGTTATTATTGACATCAAGGCTTTTTTTAACAAAATAGAATAACTGGATGTAATCTGGAATACTCCGAAAATATATTAAATATTAACTTTGTCTATTGATCGAAGATTCGTGCCTTAAAACTTCACTATTGATCATTAATTACAATTCAACATACGGTTAAAAGGTTCATGAAGTTTTTTCAAGATTCAAAAGGAAATGATTGGCCGGGGTATTTTATTTCGTTCAAGTCATTACTGACCATGAAGCTTCCTTTGAAATCTGAAGCTGAACAAAAAGCTTTCCAGAAATCTGGAGTTGTACTGAAAAGAATCAAATCATCGTATTCAACTGTTCGAGGACATTATAAAAGGATAAAAAGAATGAAAATGAAATTTTATAGATTGTTAGAGATAAAAACCACAGTTTGTCGAAGAAATATTATCTTAAAAGTTTCGAGTTACTACAATGCATTTTTTTCCCCGAATTTGCACGTAAAACAAGGTAAATAAAAATACTAACTAAAGTCAAATAGTTTATATCAGAAGAGCGTTATATTTAATCTACCATTTACGATGTGAAAATAATGACTGAAATGTAATATCAAAAACTTCTGTTTAATAATTAATGCTCCAATGTATTTAAAAATAATGATCCATCAAAAAGTTATTTTCATTAAAAAATAGCATTCTCCATATTTTACAAAATCGTTTTAATTTCATTTCATAATATGAGACTACTGCCAAATTAGCGGTTATATGCATTTGGCATGTGATAAATAATAAATCATCCTGTACTCAAAAGTAGCAAATACAATTCGAGACATAATTATTTCTTAACTTATAACCATGAACTCTTTTAAAAAGGATCTATGAAAAGAAAATGTTCAATTTCTTCTTTAAAGTTGCTTGGCTTCCAAGTTGAAGACTGAAACAACTTTATTGAAATTCATTCATCTCTAACTCTAATTAATTAATTTGTTATAATTAATAATTCACTTAAAATTATAATATTTTTGTAAATCACCAACGTAGTGCTGTGATTATAGATAAAAATGTGTTAATTAATTGTTGCCATTTTAGTATCATTGTCGAAGAATCAACTACGCCTAATTTGTTGCAGTTTTCAAATTGGAGATTCAAAAAAAAAAATTTCGCTACTAATAATTTTAGATTTTTATAGAAAAAATTCTCCTACAAATGATATTATGAAAGCTCTTTTTATCATAAAATTTATACTAATTAATGACACTACATAATTTCTTAACCTTGGACAATTATTTACATTTTTATTCATCCTTAGTTAACAGAAAATCATACCAATTAATTGAAGGCAAAGGGCCAAAGAACACATATTAGTCCACTGCCATTATACAATGCCGAACATCATATCAACTTTTCTATTCAATACTCTTACATTTTATATCACAATTTTAATATTTAAAGTAAATGGAGCAATTCTGTGGTGGCAATCACTAAGTGGCAAATTTTATGATTAGCAATCAAACTAAGAAAAATCTTTTATATCGACTTATCCGTGCTTTTAAAACCCTTTGACGGTCATGGGAATGGGTGAAATCCTACAGTTCTTTTCCCTGAAATAATTTTGAAATTATATTTCTAATTCAAATACATACTTTTTTTTAATTATTTATTATTTATTTTATTTTAGATAATCCAAATTAAAATATTTAAAAAAATATTTTATTTTAAAATTTATTTATAAATTTAAAAATGTATATTGCTGGAAAATCTGAGGATCAAATGACGTATATATACGTGCATGACCGTCAGTGGGTTAAAGCCATCTCACGTCTCTTTAAGTCTCAAATAATTTACTGAACCCAAGTTCCCAAAATTGCAGGAAAGTATTTTTCTTCATTTTTAAAAATATCATTTCGCCAGATACGATGCACAAACTTTAGCAACTACAAATAACTCAAATCCTTCCTACACTTAAATTTTACTAACACATACAATAATAACATCGTGAAAGGGAGAAAAAAATTCCTCTAATTGGCACATATTTTTCTGAATTTGCATGTTATATTATCTTATGTGTATTTTGCTTTGCTTTATAACTTTATATCAGGAATTTGTAAATAACTGTACATAATGTAAACTTTGGGTAGATTCTTATACTATTTTAGTTCTGAATCTCGCTTTTGATTTTAGTTTACTATTCATGTAAAAAATTTGAAAAGTATCGGAAATACAAGATTTAAAATCTTAGCAAAACGTTTGGATTTATCTGAATATTTCTAAAATTTTATCTGGATAATTCCAAAATTGTAGAATTCTTTGTGAAGAATAAAATTATTTTTTATAATCATGTGTCATTATTCCTCGAGAATAAATTCATAATCACATTTAGCATCAATACCATGTCTAACCTTGGACTTATTAGCATACTTTTTTTTTTTTTTTTTTTTTTTTTTTTTATTGGCAGAACAGTTACAATACAGATTATTTATTATATTTCTTTGCGTTATTACAAAACTGCAAAATTCTATTTACACTTCACCTTTTTAATATTTGAATAAAATTCTCTGAGCATTCTCAAGTTTTCAACTCATGCTACATTTATAAACATACATTTAAAATCCAGCCATTTTCCATTGTCCTACTAAAAATCATGTCTCAGATTTTAAAACTGCTTTTGGAATTGAGGAAGACTAACGAGAAGAATAAGTACAACATGTTTGAGACAAGGTGCATTCTTAACTACCGTGTCAAAGTGCAACTAGAATACGGCTGAATGTCTGCGACGCAACAATGTGAATTAGATTGAAATCTAATGGCTAATGGCTGACAGCTGGCAACGCGACACAGTTAAATCAGATTTTAAATTCGCCGCGTAAGCTAGAGCCTTAGCTGTCGAGTCTAATGTGTCAAGGCTGTCGAGTCTGCTCTAATGACCATCCTATATTTTGAATTTATATGTAGGGCAATAATCCTCTGCTATTCACTATGGAATTTTGAGTTTCATATTATAGTTTACATGCAATGCATTGATATTAAATTTTTTATGAAGTATATTTGAGTGCATGTTCTGCATTACTTCAAACAATACAAAATTGACTTAGTTCATGAAATATTTTGTAATATTTTTTTTTTTTTTTTTTTTTTTTTTTTTAAGTTTTAGCACTTTTCAATGACGGTTCGATACGATAGATATTATAAAGATTACACATGAATACTTTTAATTTATAGAAAACTTTAATTTTCAGTTATTAACAACCATTAAAAAAAGTATAAAACTTTTTACAATGTTTCAAAGCTTTACTTTTAATACAATTGATCATATTTAGCTAAAAAAAAATAAAAAATAAAAACTTAAATCCTTTCAATGAAAAAATTTAATGGGTGATATACTCAATAAGGATACGAAAGGAAAAATGTATGTGTTCACTTGAGTAAAGTTTTCGGATTTTTATGAACACTTTTCCTACCAAACCCTTTAATTCAATAAACGACAAATAAATTTTTGTAGAAACACTTGGGATTCCTAAAAACCATTTTTAGAAGGTATCTAAGTGAAAATCTTTGGAGTCCATAGAGCATATAAAATTACTTCAAACAAATTATTTGCTGAAATTTTTAAAAAATTACTCTATTGATTGATATAAAACTTAAATCATAACTATTTTAGTATGAATTTTCATCTATATGTATCTAGAAAAATTACGCGTGGATATGAAAGCTTTTTCTCTATATATGTATTCAGTTTCTTTTATTAAAAAAAAAAAATGAACATTCAAGAAGCTGTTAGTGACAGAAACCATTACACAAAAAAGTCCCTGTCTCAAACTGAAAAATAAAAGATTTATGGTGATGTTTTAAAGGCAGAAATCTAAAAAAAATTCCTGTGATATTAAGAGAGTAGGAAAACATTTCAATTAAAGTTCTTTGAAGTCGCTCTGGGAGAACTTCGAATAAATGCACATTTAGCTATAGCGGAAAGAGAAAAAAAATTCCTTTTAAGAAGATATTTTAAACAATATCGTTTTTAATCCTTTTGTGGGAAGTACGTATTCTTTTGAAGAATTCATCTTTGATATTTATATAAACTTTAAATGATATATATTCAAAAATAGTAATGTAATTTACCAATTATTGCTGGATGCATTTCATTGAACAACTAACAAAAATCACAAGGTGAAAAATTGTATTTATTGTGTTTTTGGCGAGTAATACACTTATTACAAATAACTATTAATTAAACATGGACTTTAATAACTTTAATTTAGAATGTCACATGAATATTTTTCAGAATTCTTAGATATACTTTTTAAATATTTTTTTATTGAAACTGATAAAAACTTCAACTTAAATTTTAAGAACTAAAAACAGGTTTTTTCAGTGATAAATGCAATAGTTTACATTTTACAACTGCAGTTAACTAACAAATATCACAGTAGGTTGAAAACCAATTGTATAAAATTCTTCATTTATAATAATTGAACTGGACTTTGTTGATTTGAAATTAATTTTTTATCAAATGGTTTATTCATTTTCTTGTTTAAAGTCAAAAAACAAATTTGAGAATTTGAAGGAAATTCATTGCGAGCTTCTTCCCACCATGAAATAACTACTAAAGTGATGTGTCTAATAGTCTGAACTAGCAGGTACAGTATTTTTATAATATATGCCAATAACATATTCAATTTATCTACCGTAGGGTTGAAAATAAAAACATTAGTATTATAAATTTAAAAAACTTAATGAAACAATTTATCGAAATTAGACAGTAGTATCCCAATCAAAATTAATTACTTCAAATTTGAAGATTGCTTAAATGAGTTTTCTCCCATTAGAATTATTTATAACAAAACATCTTATCTGGCCATCAATTTTTAAGAAACGGGGGATTACTTTTTTCCTGTTGAATAACCACTGTCATTTGTCACGAATAGTATTATTTTTAATGTAAATATCATTGTTTAGGATGCGTTTTACTAATGAGTGATAAAATGATTATTTGTGTAATTTGTTTATGGTGTGTTATATATGACATCATTGAAACCTAAGAAAATAAAAAATTACAAATGTATCGAGCGTTTATATTCAATATTTTCATTTGCGCTATTACCAGATTCACACAAGTTATTTCTTAGTACTATTATTTTTGAAATCAACGGGAATATTCTTCTCAATGCTAATCTAGTAAAAATTCGTTTCGTTTTAATAAAGATATATCTTGATTGTGATTCATCCTAAAAAATTTTATTTCCAGTGTAATTTATTTTCACTCACAATATCAGAGCGTACAACTAGTAATTGTTAAATTAAGCTATGCATGTTTCCAGGAATTAACAATAAATGAAAAAGTATCATTGCCTCAAAGAAAAAAATAATAATAATAGGTAATAACTGTTAATTTGCTTATTTTGTTTGCATGTCTAATTTCAATCTCATTTTCGTAAATCTATAGAAGAGTGGCAAAATAATAGACAATCAGCAAACATATTTAATTTTATTATACCACTTATTTTTCGAAACAATAACGTCAAACTAATTTAAAAACTGAAATGCTGGCTTTTTATTTATAAAAAGACTTTCAGCAATACAATAAAGAAAAGAATCAGGGTATTTAGATTTTGTACTTTTCAAATCAGTCAAATTATTTAAAACAGATTGAATAAAATCCCTACAAAACTACAGCCCATATTTTTCAATAACAACCCCTGTAACACAACAATCCTGGCCAATATTGCACGACATTGGCCAATCACGATGTGGAACGTTCCAAGTAGCACAGCAGTATTGACAAATGCCGGAAACAGTGTTTCTGGAAGCATTGGCCAATCTTGGCCAAAACTCAAAAATCATTCCAAAATATAGAATATTTTTAAATATAAACATTGCAAAAAATATCATAAAATATAATTTTTAGCCCTTCGTCATTTCTTATTAAAATTATTTATTTTTTTCAATACTGTGCTTCAACATATCAAAACTTCCAATCTATTTTATTCAGCATTGCGTGAGATAAGCGAAGATCTGTAAAAACGACCGGTTTACAATGATCCACATCCGGATTGACCAATGTAGAGTGATATTGGCCAGTGTTGTTGGGCTACTGGGGGTTTTAAACCGACTTTTGTTACAGATATTGACAAATCTTGCCCAAATCTGGATGAAATATACTGGAAGTTCTGAAATGTTGATGCACAGTTTTAAAATTGAAATATTTTATTTTTAAGAATGGACAAAAAATAAAAATATATTTTTTGTGATGTTTTGACGTATTTATTTTTTAAAACTTCGTGTAATTTTGGAATGATTTTCGAGTTTCAGCCAGAATTGGCCAATATTCCAGAACTTGTGTTTTCGATATTGACCAATACAGATGTGCTACCAACGAAAACCCAGATTTTAAAAAAGTATCCCATACCATCATTCCATATTGGTGTAAATTAAAAACTTATTTACTTATTGTTAAGTGTTAAAAAAAAGTCTTCAGTTAAATATTATGTAAACCAAATTTTATAATGTACGTTGATATGGACAGGCTCTAGGTGGATAAAATTTTCTCTTGGCAATTCCATAAAATTACACATTTTAGCCTATACAATGAATTTTAGGCAGCTATAAGAAATTATTTTAAAATTTAATACTATTTTAAAATTCTGGGAGAAATTGTCGAGGGCAACAACTTTAAATTTGTTTCATTTTTTTATATTTTTGTTCAAAATAAAGTACCAGGGTCCAAAAATTAAAAGTGTATTTTTCAAAAATTTATCATTATTAACACCTAAAACCAATATTTGTATGGACTACCAAATAATTTCAAACAACATAATTCAAATAATCTGACAATATTTTTATACCAACACTTCAATGACTTATTTATATTTTAAATCATAATACTGACAGCAAAATAAGCAACTCAATTCACAAACTCAGAATAATATTTCTTGGTACACCTCGTAAGTGCTAGAAATGAAATAAAAAAGATCCACAGTATATTATAATTAAAACATAACATATTGCCTTTTAATTTCCTATGTAATGAGAAACTTAGTTTGTATATTAATATTATTGAAGAAACACCATAATTAGTTTGTTAGTTTGCCATAAAAATATTAGTCGATATGTAAATAAACATAAACAATAGTTAATATTGAAATGAACAATGGCTTATAACAGTAGTTAGAATAAAAGGCAAAGAATATAAACTTTTATTTGTATTAGTCCTACCGTGTTTATTCTTTTGTTTAATAAATTTATTGTGTGTCTTAGATGTCTTTAACTCATAGCTAATATCATTAGCAAATAAAAGTCCCGTTTTAGAAAACTTAGATTTCTTTCTAATTCAAACCGTAGAATATACAGCAGAAGTTTTAGTAAATAAACGCAGCAAATAAACTTATTATCCTTCTCGTTATTAAATGCCATTTATGACGCTGTATTAATTCTATACTAATATTGAACAACAAAATATTAGTAATGTATGGTGTATTATAAAAATGATGACATTTATTTAGTTAGAAATCAGACGTTGCTGAAATATTCCAACTTGCATGTCTTAATTTTCAACAGACTTATGGGAAATATTTTCAAATTCTCATCTTTGGTGCATGACAGTACGATAATTGTTAAAAAGAATTTTTAGAAAGTTGACTAAAAGGCTTCCATTAATAATATAGTAACACCTTTGAACTAAAACAATGTATTATTTCTACTTTTTACCTTTGTTTAGAAGTAAAAATATTATTGACAAAATATAAAAACTTAATCAATATAATTTCTTTTAAATAATTCATAAATAATAAAGTACTTCATGTATTTCTCTTAACTTAAATATATTAGTATTATATGCTTTATATACCACAAACACAATTGCACAAAAAATAGTGCCTTTGATCCTATTCTAAAAGAGAAATTTAATCAGATATCAACTAAAAATAGACTAGACAATATAAAGGCTTCCTATTGAAGTACATACTTTCAACCTTCGATTTCAATTGTAGACAAGGTCCTTTGAAAAATATCTTTTCTGGAAAAATTGAAAATATAATACATAAAACGTATGTATAACTGAAATCAAACTAACAGCTATATCTGAATAAAGGTTACATATGTACTAAAGTTTACATATGTTGTAACCTTTTGCACAAATGTTATATGTTCTTTGTTTACTTTCTTCCACATATATACGCCGGATTGTTGTTTTTTCAGATTATGGATAACATATGATGTTTAATTTCTAAATATTAAAATATTTTGCTCTTTTTGTAGAAAGTACCTTCCAATATTCTCAGGAAACGCTGAAAAATACGTTGGTTTATGGGCAAAAAAATACAAAGTTACAAATACAAATTTTAAGACCAACAACAGGCTCGAGGCCTAACAGGGTTGGTCGAGTAAATATATATATACATACGTATATAGAAATAGAATTTGCATACAATAGTTGCAGGATCATACATACAATATACAAGAGTTACAGGATTATACTTAATAATACAATACAATATACAAAGTTGCCAAAGCGTTTGACAATCATACTAGAAAAATGCAATACATAATGCAAGCTGACAAATTTTATAAAATCCAACAGTACGCAAACATAGTTAATCAAATATAGTAACTAAATAACCTAAATAAGTTGTAGAATATCTTCTTTTTGGCTAATGGTTTTAATGAGGCTGAGTTGGAAAACGTCGGGTTTCTGTTTTTGTGTTGTTTTGATCATAGGAACCATGTAATCGCATAATTATAAAAAACAAGAACAGTCTGTATTACTTGAAGTATTTAAGTTCATATTGATACAATACATTGAAGCATCATGATGTTGTTTTATATTTTGAGTATTGTGCTGTAGCAAAACTTGAAGTTACTTTGACAGCTGTTTAGTTTACTTTTTGTTGATTTAAAGAGTAATTCGTAGTTATTTTCCTATTTACATCATTTTGGTGTAGTTATTGATTATATTAGTTTTTAAAAAAATAGTACACAGTAAACTTATATTTAAACACTAGGTTATTGATATGAAATTATAGAATAGATAAATGTTTTTGAATAATATAATAAGAATTGTGTGATATATAGTTTAGTAATAGAAAATAATGTTTCTATCATCATATTAAATACTGAAATCAGTAAAAAATATTTCTGAGAATACAATGGCATTTACATTACGCACAATATTTACAAGCGTAGGGTAATAATAATTAATATAATGCTCGATAAGATTATGAAAACATGCACTTATGTTTCTAAATAATGAAAACGTCTAAAGTTCCTAGGCTTTTCAAAGCTTAAAAAAAGAATATTTGAAAATATGTTACGTATTTCATAAAAGATAAAGTATTGTTCAAAACTGGTAATAAACTAGGTTTTTATATTTATGAGATCTTGAAAGTATTTGATCATTTCTAAATGAACGTTAAAGTAAGTGCAAATAAAATATCCAATATCGCACAAATAATAACGTTTCCTATACAAATAACTTTCTTCAAGTCTTATGCCTATAAAATTTGCATTATATCTGATGAAGAAAAAAACAAGAACAATTATACCCAAAATATTTATAAACTGGAATTTACTTATTATAAATGAAGCTATTGTGACAATTTCTTCAGAATGCGTGTTTTGGAACTAGTCACTAAATAAGAAAATACGTAGGAAAATAATAACTTTACATCTAGGAAAAGAGCCAAGATGTGATTTAGTTCTTTGATAGACTTTCAATGCAGTTCTATTATGACTTTTAATGGAAAATAGATTGTTTATAAAAATAGATTCATGTTTCAACTCCTTATATAACTAAAATCAATATAAAAGACAATCATTTCTTGAGGAAAATAGTTTTAGCACCCCATTAAACAAAACGCAATTATTTCTAAATAACGTTAGCTATTGTTCGTGATAAAAGCCTTTTCTTTAACGTTTACATAAAACTTCCTCAAACATTTAATTAAGATTTTAACTTACAATAGTAACACATATAGAGTTTTCACATAGAAGTCATGTTTTGAATACAATTTTAATTAATTTTAGTAACTATAATTTTTATCGTAGATACATCCAGTTTTAAAGTGAATCTATTGAAAAGTGTTTTCAATAAATTTTATAAAGGAAACACAATACTTAACTTGTAACCTTTATTTTCCATGCATGAATAACTACTGTTGCTTCAAAACAATTAAGTAAATTGCACCGAATAAGGTCGTGCTCCATAAAAAAAACAAGATCCTCATTTTAAAACATAAGTAGATTTTACCACATTTCATCATATATTTGAAACATTTTCTAGATCTGTTGCTTGTGGGCTGAACATTAACCCATTAAAAACGACTTTGAAATGGATAAACATTTATTGTTAATAACTTTTACCTAGTTTATTTAGATCATTTAAGATATAATTTGAGTTTTTTAGATTTTTTAGAAAATTATTTTATGATTTTTAAAAAACACTAAGTGAAACCACAATCGCCATTTTATACTAAGAAGGAAAAAAATGTCGATTGTCAAGTTTTCTTGCCTATGGTCGTTAATGAGTTAATATTTAATCAAGTAACGTAAGACATGTTTTCCTAGATATAAAAGGGGCATTTGACAATGCATGGTGGCCTGGCATTCTCTATCTCCTTAAAGAAGAGGAATTGCCAACTAATAATTTTACACTTGCTGCTGACCTTTTGGATGACAGAGGGGCTAAAATGAAACTTGGTTCGGCTTCTATGGTTCATCAACTTAAGAGAGGATGCTCTCAAGGCTCGGTTTCAGGACTTGCGTTCTGGAATTTAATTATAAACGATCTTCTTGTTAAGCTCAATAATATTGCCTGTTTTAATACCATAGTTTTTGCAGATGGCATTCTAATTTGTTTTCAAAGTAAGAATCTTCATGCAACTTCTCTACACGCTCAGGAGACTTTAAACCTTGCCTCTGAATGGTCAAAAACATTTAAACTGGACATAAATCCCAATAAAACAAGTGTCTTACTCACTGAAAAACGAAATATTTGTTATGATTCTTACCAGCTACAACTTAATATAATTCCTTTGACTGTGGTAAAGCAAATTAAATATCTTGGTGTTATTATTAATTGTAAATTCTCATCTAAGCGCCGTTTAACAATCGTATCAGAGAAGTGTGAAAAATTGCAAAACAGTTTGAGTAGAATTGCACGAAACATCTATGGCATCAATTTTAACTTTCATTCACTTGTCTATGAACAAGTTATTCATAATGTACGGCTCAAGGATTTGGGGTATCTCGTTAAAGAAGAAAATTAATTTTAAATTTTTGAGGAGGATCCAAAGACGTTTACTAATACGAGCTCGTTCTGGATACCGAACTTTAAGTTATGAAGCTGTGTTTAATTTACTATTTCTAGCTTTCCACCTATAGACATTGTTATCTTAAATAACATTGCCCTTAGAAAAAAAAACTTGCTACCTCTTCCTCTTCAGGTTATGATCGTGTCTTGCTTCCCTCTGATCATCCCCACCCTTCTGAGAGAAATGCCATTGAACTTATTAAATTCCTCTCTAAAACTGAAGAAGATTTACTTATCACGATTTATACTGATGGAAGTGAAATTGATGGTAGAGTTGGTTTTGGTTGTGTTGCCTTTCGGAATGATATTGTGGTTTCAGAATTTACAATACAGAATGAGAGATGAGTGCACGGTTTTTGTAGCTGAACTTCTTTGCTTGAGTTTTTCCATCAAGTGGATTGTGCAACAAAATTGTGTTGCCTCAAAATATCTTATCTTTTATGATTCGCTCTCATCTTTGGAAACATTAAAAAGCATCTCTTCTCCTATAATGACATTGTTGTTGAAATTCAAAAACGCCTAAAATACTCAAAGATCAGAACATTACAGTTTTTTTTTTTTTTTTTTTTTTTGTACGTAGACATTCTGGTATTTTAGGGCAACGAGAGAGCTGACTATCTTGCAAATACTGCCATGAAAAGGAAGATTGATTTTCAAGTCAATGTTCCCCAATTGCACTATAAGAAGATTAGGATGGAAAGTGTCCTGAAATCATGGAACGAAATATATATCAACTCAGATACAGCAAGCATCACGATGAGATTTTTCCCAAACATTAGTATAAGACTGTCTTGTCGTCACTTTTTAACTAATTTTAAAATTACTCAACTTCTTACATGTCGCGGTAACTTTAAAAAATACCTCAAGAGATTCAATTTAAGTTCGAATGCAATTTGCGACTGAGGTGGATGGAGTCGGAGGTGATGAGGACGTCGAGCACATTCCATTTTTATGTTCAAAATTTGCCTCACAGAGGAATGTCCTTAAATTAGCTTTGAAGAAATTAAACATTAACTGGTCTACAGCTCTTAACAGCTTAATTTCTAGTAAAAGTTCATTTGCTGTATTTATTAAATATATTGAAGATACCTATAAATGTACTTAATTTTCCAATAATAGATCATTCTTTTAGAGAACAATAATTGAAGAAACATTTGGATTTTTGTTAATACATTGTATTATCACATGGTATTTTTTTAACTAATGTTTTCTACTTACTTCTGTAAGCCCTGTGTAATACCTAGTGGTACACGGGGATCTTCTATGTTGCTCAGTGGAAAATGTAGAAATAATTGATGTTTGGTAAAAAAAATATCAACAGCAAGAATTAAAAAAAAACTCTTTCAATGTCAATAAGTCAATTTTAAGGAGTCGAAAAAAGGTCGAAACGTTCCAAACATGGGCTATTCAAATATCCCACTACCATTACAGTCACGACTCTGAGGGTCGAACAGGGGTCAAAGCGTTCCGAATGAAAAATATTCCAACGTCTTACTTCCAATATAATCACAACTCTCAAATTTGGTACCGATGGCAAACATAGATAAAGCTATTCCGATATCGTTTAACTAACTTTAAGAAATCGAAACGGTCCTATCGTGAAATAATGTTCCGATTCATATTATCACAACTCTGAAATTTGGTACAAAGCTAAGATAAAGTAATCTATCTATTTGCATCTCGATTAACTAATTTCAAAGGGACGAAAAAGGTGTCGTATGGCATAATGTCCCACTTTCAATTAAGTTGCAACTCTGCAATTTAATACAAGTGTCAATAATGTAATAAGCTATTAGAGTCTTGAGTAACTGTTAAGGATCAAAAGAGGTCTGAACATTCTAAACGAGGGATATTCAATGTCCCACTTCGCTTTTAGTAGTATCTCTGAAATTGGGAACAAAAGGAAGGCACAGAAAAATTAGCTCTTCCTATCTTGATTAACTAACTTGAAAGGGGTGAAACGTTTCAAAAGAGGAATATCCCAATGCCCCACTTTCAATAAAGTCACAATTACAAAATTTGGAACTTTCAAGGGTTGAGGTCCTTAGTCTAAAATGTAGAATGTTTGATCTTTTGATTGCTGAAATGCACATGGTGAAATTTCGCATCAAAGCAAGAGTATTCATCTAGTATTATAACATTCTTTTGTTAGATGAACATATATTTTAAATTTTTAAGAGTTAAAAATATGCTTATCGTTCTTTACTTTATGATTACTAAAATCTGGAGAAATATTATTATCATTCTGATACCTAAATTTTGAAGTCCTTAATTAATTTATCTTTGAATATTTTATTGATAGAATTTTAAGTATTTGTTCTATCAATATTTTGAGCATTTAACTTTATTTTGAGTATAAGTTATAAGTTAAGTATGAAAAAACTACATGTTTTCTGTTCTACAAAAATAGTAGCTATACAAAAACGTTCATTTCTATTTAAATAATAAAGCTGAAAATTAAGTATTTGGTGAATTTATCTTAAATTATGACTACTCCATAATTATTGACCAAACCAAACTGACACAAAGGAAATTTTATATTATTTCTGCATGTTTTAGGATGAGAATTTTACTTTTTGCTTAATTTACATGTTTAAGTATAATTATCTTTGAAATAAATAAATATGTTTTAGGAAACTTCAAAGTTTTATGAAGATACAGTTCTCAACTTCCTAAAAATTATACAAGTGTACTTCAAATGAAATCTTTATAATTTGAAAATGTTGAAGCCTAAAAAGGACGTTTGGCGAGAATGACCCTTACCATTAAATATGATTTTGAAATCCCAAAATAACAACATGGAACAAAATACATTATTTTTATAAACTGGTTTCACATTCCTAAACTTTTTGAGTTTTTCTGCTTGTGCGCGTTTTTTGATAATTTTATATACCTGTACGGCGAATTTTATACCTTAATCTGGATCTGGATTCCAAGTATTTTATATCTTACTGATTTACTGAAAGGAAATATATAGACAATAATGTGGTGGGTTGTTTTTTTGTTTTTTTTCACACGTGAAACATTAGAAGAAATCAAATTATCCTGGTAAACATGTGCTCAACATTCCATCCATGTCCATTAAAAAATAAGTATCATAAAAATCATTATTACTACTCATTAGTAGTAATTATGTTTTTTGTTCTTGTTTTCTTGTTTTTTAATCTTGTTTTTTAATGAACATGGATGGAATGTTGAACACATGTTTACCAGGAGAATTTGATTTCTCCTGGTAAACATGAACTCATTAGTAGTAATTATGTTTTTTATGATACTTGTTTTTTAATGAAAATGGATGGAATGTTGAACACATGTTTACCAGGAGAATTTGATTTCTCCATTTCAGGGAGAAATGCCATTGCATGAACACTTTTCAACAAATATCTCTGGTATCTTCAATTTTTTCCTCTCCATAGGTTCTAAAATGCAGTTTCTGAAAATTAAAACAAATACAGTTCTCCGTTGAGGATTCTTGGAAAACGTTAATAGTTTTTTTTTTGCCTATTTCGGCAATAAGTCAACAGAGTAAAAATACAACTTATGGAGAAACTATAAAATATGATTCTGATATGAAGCAGACTATGCCTGAAGCTGATATCTCCATTAGTGCCATTTGCAACTGCGCACGAAAACTCTTTTGTATATTAATTCAAATTGAAATCGGAAAGCTCTCAGAAAACGGTCTCGCTAAATGGATTTTCCTGAAAGAATTTCAGTAAGGTCCATTTACAATTTCTAATAATGAAATTCATATAGTTTCTTAAGCAAACGCATAAATATAAATGACTGTTAATTTACTTCGGAAAATATCACTCATATGAAATTATCATTTGCCAAACGCTTCCAGATTATTTCTTTTGAAATAAATAATAAATAAAATAGAACATACAGGGTGGTCTTAAAGAAATTTTGCCTATATATGGACCTCTAGAGGTCGTTTCGTTCAACAGATCTAGATGAGATTTCAGGTACAGTTATTCAGAGGTATGAGCTCGAGATTCTGTGAACAAAATGGCTTACACCTACTTTTTCCTGTCGCAAAATGCTCAACGCATGCGAAAACCCTAAAAAGCGTTGGAATGGTACGTGTATCAAAAAAAAAACGGAAGCGTTATGCACGCACAAAAACAGCTCTTTGAACGGTGTGCCATCACATGCAATTTTATCGGTTTTCTACGATGAATATCTGACGAGCGGCTTTCTGTGATTATTATCTTGCCTTCGTCATGTGCAAATTTCCAACTTGTGCCCCGATTGAATCTCTGTTGCCCGTTAGAGCTGTTTTTTCTGAGTGTATAACACGTCCGTTTTCTGTCATACACGTACCGTTCAACGCTCTTTAGGGTTTTCGCATGCACTGAGCATTTCGTGACAGGAAAAAGTCGCTGTTGCCATTCAAAAATTTCGATTTTCTGTAACTATAACCGTAACCCTGAGCGCCATTTTGTTGCCATTCACAGAATCTTGAGCTCATACCTCTAAATTAATATGCCTGAAATCTCCTCACGATCAGTTGAACAGAACGACCGCTAAAGGTCCATGTATTGGCAAAGTTTCTTTATGACCACCCAGTACTATTATCCATAGAGTCTTTGTATTTTATATCGTTCATTAATGTTATTTAAAAATATAAAAAGTGCATTGAATTAAAGTTAGTTTAATTTTGATAAAGTTTCCAACAAAATGATTTATTTTTTCAATTAAAAAATTTGGGGTTTTTTTTTCCAGAAATATTCAAGTAAAATTTTTTTATATATATGCCTACTTTTTAAAAAGTTTGCTTTGTATTTTTTACTTTCAGTTACCCATATGTTGACCTACGATGTTCAAATTTGGTATGCGGGTTGGTGAGGCACAGGGATCTACCATTAAGGTTTTCATCAAAATCGCGCATGCGCATAAGGTAGCTGCCATCGAAAAAATCATGTTTTGCAATGATTGCTAAGAAACGTCTCTAATGATTTTGATCAAAATCGCTGTGGTAATGCTTGTAAAGGTCTTTGAAGCATCCCCTCCTCCAAAATTTCCCTAAAAATGCTTTAATGGCTTAAAAAGTTGAAAAACGAATGCCTTTAACACAGAGTTGTATTTCCTTGAGCATACCACATCAACGATCATTTTTTCTCTTCTCCTCAGTTTCTCTTATAAGTTGGTTGGTTGTATTCAGATTATCTGGCGCCGTCAGCAACACGAGGGCTATAATGCGCCGAAACTTTCGTCATTAGACAAGCCAACATACATTTACAAACATCCATGCCTACACGGGACTCGAACTCGCAACCTCGCGGTCTAGAAGCTAGTACGCTAACCACTATACCGTTTAGTCGGCTTCTCTTATAAGAAAGGATAATATAAGAATTAATGAAAAGTATATAGCCAAAATTAGCTATTTGGCGAAGATTTTTTTTTTTAATTTTATTTTTTTATTAAGACCCATAAAAGAAATATGGTAAAAAATATCGCCAAAGTGGCCATTCTTTCGAAATGCATGATGAAAATATAAAAAAGGTAAATGACACAAATTGACAGCAGTATTATAGTGTAATTAAAATTTTTGCGTTGTTCCACATCCCCTAGTTAAACCTCAAATTTCTCTAAGTAGATTTTTTTACCTAGTCAACAATACATTAATCTACGAACACGATGGGGTTCTGCCTCCAAGTCTGATGTCAAAGCGGCAGAACATGCATCTGTATATTATGTTGACCTATTGAAATAGTACAACTGAACTATTAAAATAGTACATTTAGAAATAACTAAAACTAACATATTTTTCAAATAAATTGCATGCTCTTCAAAGCTCTGGAAACTCATGTTTCAACTTTGAGTTAGACGCAATCACTTAAAATAACATTATCTTCCATCAAGTATGAAATCTTTTAATCACTAACCAATAATCTTCATAACTGTACCAACGAAGATCGCTTAAATCTCTCAAAATGATAACAAACGTTATTTTTCAAGCTCAAAGCTAAAGTTGTTCTGCAAACACATTTTTACTAAATCTATTCGTGTTTAAAACTGACCTAATTATCAATAATCTCATATATAAAGCAAACAGTTATGTTGTATTATTTCTTACTTACAATTTATTATTAATTATTATTTTAATATGTGCATGTTTTTGTGCTCAAGTTTAAACTAGTTTGTACTTATTTTTAATTATGAATAAGTAATCTTCTTGATAAGGTAGAAGGGTTCCTACTTAAAGAAAATAAAACGGGTTTTGATTACAGATCCAAATCTCACTACAATATTGTATCATAGTATGTATATCTTGTCACTTCTCAATACAAATAGTCGAATATGAATTTTACGTTATTATTACTTAAAAAAGTAATTATAACTTAGGCTAAAATATCCATTGGCCGTATCTTACTTGTCTCGAACATAACAAGCGCAACAAAAAGAATTGATGTCTCTCTCAGAACAAAAAAAAAACTAAACTTTATAATAAACTTGACAAGTAAAATTATCAACAAGAAAAAAATAAATCTAATGGTTGCCGCCAAGTTCAGTGTTTAATTTCTTTTGGGTTCTTGTTCACTCTGAATTAAAATGAAGGTATTGGGTTGTTGTTGTTGTTGTTGGAACCTCTTCAAAAGAGGCAAAGGAAGGAGAACTACGGGCATACAACCCCTGTCTCCGTATACATATTTATGCTGACGTCATAGAACGAAAGCTTTTTAAGCGAAAAAGCGAAGAATCACTTTTCCGATACATGGAGAGGATAGATTAGCACAATTCAAAATATCTTTGACTGAAGTTTTTTGGCTGGGTGAGATTTTTAGGAGATCAAAAAGAATTGATCTCTCTGAATCGTATCGGGCGCATTGGAGAAATCTATGGGGATAATCGTCTGGGATATGACAAGAGTTACAAAGAGGAGAAGCCGAGAGTCCTATTTTGTGAAGGATGCTTTTGGTGGGATAACAATTTGAAATAATCCTGAAAAGCTTTACTTCTTCATATCTCGAGGAGATCCAGGATAGGAAGGGAGGAGTGACTAATTGATCATGAAACTTGAAGTTATATTTGGAGGAGGACCAAAGAGAATCAAATTCTTCTTGTCGTTTCCTCTTGATGAAACGTTTCATATCCATCCAATCCAAAATGGACATGGTTGGAGTGGAGGGATCTGATGCAGCCTTGCCGGCTAGTTGATCAGCTGTTTCATTAATTTGAATACCAGCGTGGGCATTACACCAAACCAGGATCGTTGGGGAGAGGATGGATTTGTTAATTAGGGCTAGTCGTGCTTCAGTAATAAGAGACGAACCCCTTCCACAAACATTGCCAATGCCCTCAACAGCCCCTTTATTATCTGATAATATTAAAGAGGGGACATCTCTTAAAAAAAAGGTGGCTAAATAAAGAATGGCAGCCGTTTCGGCGGTGAAACTCGAGGAGGGCATAGGAAGTCGAATGGATCGAGAGACTGAGCCATTTTCATTGACTAGGCCGAAACCCACCCCGCAGCCAGTCTTAGATCCATCTGTAGCCCAGAGTTCGAAATCCTCGTATCTCTTACGAAGTTCCCAAAAAAGGGATTGAATTAAGACAGGAGATTTGGTTGAGGAGTTCGGGAAAAAGTTGGTGATGCATTCCAAATGGTGGGTTTGCGAGGGGTGCACCTGAACTTGTAGGAAACGGGTTCGATTTTGAAGACCAAATTGGACTTCCAAGTTGCAGATCGTGGAACGAATCTGATGGTTTTTGATATAGGATTCAGGCTTTGGAAGGGGCAAATTATGAAGTTGAACTTTTAGAGCCATTGTAATTTGAGACCATTTAGCACGAATTCGGTATGGTGGGATATTAGAAATTTTCCGGATGATGTCATTTGGCGCCCATTTGAAGATACCAAGTGCGAAACGGATAGCAGAGTTTTCCAAAACTTCATACTTGAGCATGTTCATCTGGGAATCATGTGTTCTCACTGAGTTAGCAAAATCAATCCGTGGAAGGAGGACTTGCGAGATGATTTGGAGGGCTAGTTTGGCTTTGATTCCCGTGTTTTTACTGCTGATGAACTTGATGATGTTTAGGATTTTTGAGCCTTTTTTGCAGCTGGCAAGGCAGTGTTCTTTCCAAGTGAAGTTGTTTTGGAAAACTAGGCCTAGAACTTTGGAGCAAGAAACCCAGGGGATAATATTATCATTGATAGAAATAGGCTGGGATAATTTCGAAATTTTGGGAGAAAGATCAATGATGGATGATTTCTCACTGGCAAAATCCACCTTCCAGCGTTTGGCCCAGACTGAAATGTTCTCCAAGGAATGTTTGATATTAGCGACACACTGAGCAGGGGACGAAGCCGAAACTACCACAGTGATATCATCTGCATATAAAAAAACCTGGGAGTGAGGGGGGACTTCTTTAATGAGATCATGCATGTAAATATTGAATAAGAAAGGAGATAAGATTGATCCTTGAGGAAGGGATGACACCTCCAAGGGGTCGGAGAGCTGACCTCTCCACCTTACTTGGATCGGGCGGCAAAAGAGAAAATCCTGGATCAGGGAGAGTAGTTTCATTTCTAAACCAGCCGACTTAAGTTTTTTGACGAGTCCCTCAACCCAGACTCCGTCATAGGCTCCAGCGATATCAAGGGAGATCATGCAAACCCAATTTTTCTTGGATCTAGCCCAGGCAATGTGTTGGGAAATGTTATGGAGGCAATCCACCGCCGATTTCGGTATAAAGCCAAACATATTTTTATGAAATAACTTAACATTTGAGGTCCAAAAAATCAGACGGGCGAGAACCATTCTTTCCAGGATTTTACTAATAACGGGAATTAAGGCAATTGGGCGATAGCTGGTGGGTAGATTAGCTGGTTTGTTGGGTTTTCTAATCGGAACAATAACAGTTTTTTTCCAGCTTTTTGGAAAAAAGGAAAATTCAAGGCAAAAATTGAAAAAACTTAACAGTTTTAGACAGTCCACATTTGGAAGGGATTTAAAGGCTCTTGCAGAGATACCGTCAATCCCCGGGGTCGAGACCCTCTGGAGTTTGATAGATCTATCGAGTTCCTGGATGGAGAAGAAAGGCTGACAAGTAAAATTAGGCTGAGATAGAGGTTGGATAGGAAGAGTCGAAGTGGTTTGAGATTTGGAAACGAATCTTTGACAGAGAAGGTTGGCTTGGTGGAGAGGATCACTGATTTGTTTATCTTTATCCTCAAAAATAAGGTTACTGGTGTTGTTAGAGGGGGCCATATAGTTGTTGATATTTCTCACCACTTTGAAAAGCTGCTTGGGAGAGGAGATTGATTGCATTTTTGAACCCCAAAAATTACGTTTTGCTTTTAAAACAGTCTTCTTAAAAATGGCAGTTGCCTTTTTGGCCTCAAGCCACACCTTATCATCGAGAGATCTTTTTGCTTTTTTATAAAGACAATTTTTTAAGCGTTTGGCTTTAGCACATGCCTTATTCCACCATGAGAGCAAAGATTTTTTACCTCTGGAAGAAACCTGAACAGTAGATTTTTGAATAGAGGAGGACAGGGTAACCTGTATTGAATGGGCTGTTTCCTCAGCGGAAAGGGCAGTAGAGTCATTGGTGGGGATTTCCACACAACTCAAAACACAATTTTCTGAGAAAGATCGCCAATTTGTATAGGAACGATTTTGGGTATTGAAAGAAAGCCGATTCTTAAATTTGATGAAAGTGGGGAAATGGTCACTAGAACCCTTTTCTTCTATTCTCTTCCAGTCCACTTTATTCATTTGAGAGGGAGAGCAAAAAATCAAATCGAGAACACTTCCGACACCTGCGGAGTGTTCCCTTGTTATTCCTTTGGAGTTTAGTAAAACAAGAGGGCCATTATCAACCCACTTCGCAAAAGCTTGACCGCTTGGGGAGGAGACGTTGTCCCCAAAAGAGATACTGCGCGCATTGAAATCACCAGCAATGAAGCAGGGGTGATTTATGAAGGAATCTAGGGTTAAAAAGTCTTTGTTGGACCAAGGTCCAGCCAGTCTGTGAACATTGCCAATATGAAAAGTTTGTTTACAAAAAATAATCTTGATACCAAGAAATTCCATAGTAGGAGAGTCTTGAAAATCCGGAAGGATCCAACCCGGAATATCCGATTTTATGAGGATGGCAAGACCACCCCCCCTCTCTTTCCCAGATCGAGGTTTATTAAAGTTAACATACCCTTTCAGGTGAAGGAGGGAACTATTCTTATTAATCCAAGTTTCTTGGAGACAAATTACCGAAGGATTTAAGTGATGCACCAAAAAATGTAAAATGGTGAGATTGGCAGCAATACTGCGGCAATTCCATGTTAACAGAAAGGCCATGTTGGCTGGGGAAAAGACAAAATTCGAAAATTGTGTCTAAGTTCCCTCTCCAAAGTTCATAGGAGATGAAACAAATTGTTCGTCGAAATCGGGGCTGTTAAAGTTCTGTCCATGCCACAAAGGGCTACCTCTCTGAGCAATGATAGAGGTCAAACGCTCAGTCTCTGACTTTAGAAAGATTACTGTATTATGAAGTTCTGAGACTACGTCTCCCAGTTTGCGATTTTCTTTTTTGAGGTCTGCGATGTCTGCTTGGTATTTTTTTTCCCTCAAGATGAATGATTCTGCTGTGTGGAATTCTTTCTCTTGCCCCTCTGTAGCGTCAACAATCGTTGTTAACTCTGAAGACAGCTGACTTGTTACGGCTGGTAGGGTTAAACTGGCCTGGTGACCAGAAGGAATGTCTGTGTTTCTGGGTTGAAACAAAACGGCTTGAATAGCTGCGATGGCACTTTTCAGTTCTTGAATATCTTTTTGGATACTAGGTATCACCTCCCAAGTTGAATGGGGATTGTTGGTCTGGGCTGTGATTGCCGCGTAGGATACTTTAGTCTTCAAAGATGCTTTAGCTAATTTGATAGGGATCTTTTCTTTGATAGCCTTGTTGATGGCCGATTTTTCGAGTTTAATGAACTCACACGAGGAGTCTGTAGCTTTATGGTCTTTGCTTTTACATCTAAAGCAGATGCTTTCTTTTAGACACGGGGTGGAGGGAGGATGGAAGTCTCCACAAGCGGCACACCGTTGTTTGCGGTCGCAGGACTTCTGAAAATGCCCAAAGCGGAGGCAGTTGTAACAGATTTTGGGGGATTCGGTGTAGGAGGACACCCTGTGTAACATATGAAACAGGGGTACTGACTGTCGTTCCTTATATCCAAGCTCTTTAACGAGAACGATAGGAATAGGATCCTCAGAATTCTTTCTTGTAAATCTCACAATTTGTGAGAATTTAATTCTCACCTCTTTGAGCTCTGTTGCAATATCTTCAAGAGGAATAGAAGAGTCGACGCCTCTGATAAGATATTTAGTTGTGATGGTTTCTTCTATCGCTCGCCAGGTAATGGGGACAGAGCCAATTACTTTTAAGTCTGCGAGTTTAACGAAAGTCGAACAATTTTTAGATTCCAGAAGAAGTTTTTGTCTTCTGGTAATTTTGAGCGTATCGTCTGATGATAAAATATTTTTAAAGGTAGACTTGATAACTTGAGGATTCGAAAAAGGTAGACTGCCTTTTCCTAAAGTAGATTCGATAATGACTTTCGGACACGTTGCACCATATTGAATAGCGAATTGGATTTTTTCTAGCTCAGATAGCTCGGTGTAAAAAACCTTGCCACCTCGACGTTGCTCTTTGGTGGAACCACCCTCGAGGAGATCTTCGTCGTCCAACGACCTCTTGAGGCCTTCAGTCATGGTGAAGAAAAAACAAGTTACTTACTTGGTGGGGATTCTTAAAGAATCCAGAAATTAAAGTAGTGAAAACCGACACTGTCGATTAAAAGTAGAAAAACGAAGTGACGAAAGTGGTAAAGAAGAGTTTTCCGAACACGTACAACAGTCTCCAGGTCTAGGAGTCGAAAAAACAGGTATTGGGTGGAATATCCATAGGCAATCAGTACTTGGCAGATTACAGTTATTTCTAAATAATCTCACCTTCATATATTTGAACTACTTCTTACCCATTGCACTAAAGTGAGATTAGTTCCATGAAAACTGCAGTCTGCCCAGTATTGATTACCTATATGGGGATCCTTCCAAAAACCCTAAATCATTGTGTGCAAGTACCCAAAGAAATTAGATGCGCCCAATAGCAGGCAACCATTAGATTTCGTAATTTTTTTTTTTTTTTTTTGTTCGACCATTTTACTTTTTTTTTTTTTTTTTTTTTTTTTTTTTGAACAACTTCCAGTTAATTTCTGTAAGATTACTGTTGGCATTAACATCGATATCAATATCCACACACTTCCTTTTATCAAGCATGTACTGCACTGCTGGACAATTATGCACCCTTGCGTTTTCTTCGATATTTTCTTTTTTAACATTTTTTTCTTCTACGGATGTATGATTTGCTTGTTTCCTCCTGATTTGTTTTACCATGTTGTCTTGATATTTCATTAATAAATTATGTTCCTAGTTATATCTGTGTCTGTGTGTACTGTTCTACCATTTATTAATACTTTAACACATACAACCTATTAAGAAGTTACTGGAGAATAAACCGAGCTGTTGTCAGTGCGAGAAAACATTTTTTTCTGAACAACACACAAAAAAGAGCGGAAATATACAAACACGAATAGTAATAAGTTTAGTTGCATCAAGTTCTAGTTCTATTTCGTAGTTCTCACTGTTCAAATCATAACACTCCTCCCCATCAACGTTGAGGATTCCATGGCCGTAAGTTGTAGGAGTATCTAGGTAGTTCAGGTGCAGGGTCCGGGCGATGATTGTTGGATCTTCCAGATTCCTGACCAGAACCCTGCTCAGCAGCTACTTCAGGTGAAAACATGGATGTCGACGCAGATGGCGTTGCAGACACGGATGTTGGCACGAGTGGTGAAGGAAAGAACACTTGCGCGGTGGGAAGTATCTGATCTAGCGGACTTGCAAAAGAAGGTTCTTTATCCGAAACGGTAGGATTTTCCGAAGTGGTTTGAAATGGTGGTTCTGCATTCCTTCTTAGCATCTGATCCACATGGCATCGCTTGATTTGGCTATCTTCGGTACGAGATTGGTAGGACACAAGTCCTGTGGCTTTATCACCGTGGCTGGAATCCAACTTGGCCCTGGATTGTAGTTTCTCAGCAATACAGAGTCATTCGCTTGAAACTGTCGTAAGCCATGATCTTCACAACAACCCTGGCGGTAGACAATCTCTTGCTTAGCTCTACGTTCTTCTGTGAGATCTGGATGGAGACTATCCAATATCGTGCGAAGCCTCCTCCACATCAAAAGTTCTTCAGGACTGGTGCCCGTAGTTGTAGTTGGCGTGCAATGCTGTAGCAGAAGAAAATTCGCCAAACGTTTCCTCCAGTCTCCTTGAATGATACTCCACAGGGAGTCCTTAACTGTTTGTACAGTTCTTTAAGCTTGACCATTGGCAACAGGGCATCTGGGAGCGAACAAAACTTGGCGTTTAGCGTTTCGTTCCAGAAAGGACTTGAAGTTAGAAGAAGTGATCTGCGTACCATTTTCTGAGCCGACTACTTCAGGAAGACTGTGCGAAGCGAAGATTTCTCGAAGAACATCAATGGTCGCATTAGCCGTAGTAGAAGGCATTCGCTTGACTTCAATCCATTTAGAAAAGGAATCGACGAGTATGAAGAAGTCTTCTCCTTGGAATGGACCTGCAAAGTCGACGTGAAGACGGAACCATGGACGATTTATGATTTCCCAAGGATGAACAGGGGCGAGAGTTGATTCACAGTTTTTACAGTCTTGACGAAGGAATCGATGTCAAGGTTCATCCCTGGCCACCATACGTATGATCTGATAAGCATTTTCATTCTTTCAATTCCAGGATGACCAAGGTGTAATGCTTTCAGAACACGGAAATTTTCCGATGCTGAAATTATTACTCTGTTACCCCAAAGTAAACAGTTCCTGTGAACTGATAGCTCGTTATTTTTAGAAAAATAAATTAGAAATTCTGAACTTGGTGGTTTGATAGGCCAACCCCTCAAAACGAAATTTAGGATTCTAGAGAGTGTTTGATCTGGCAGTGTCATTTTTGAAATTTCCGCAGCATACAGTGGTGGATTCTCCAGTTCATCAGTAAAGAGAACTTCAAGCGGTGACGGAACCTCACAATCCTGAACTTTCATAGGTAGCCTACTTAATGCGTTTGCATTAAGAATCTGTTTCCCTGGTTTATGAACAAGAGAATAATCGTGAGTAGGGGGGGTTTAGAATTAAACACCACCTCAGCATCCTAGGAGACATTATCTCTTTAGTAGGTTTATTATTACTGAAAATTCCCAAAAGTGGTGTTAGCGTGCTAGCTTCTAGACCGCGAGGTTGCGGGTTCGAGTCCCGTGTTGGCATGGGTGTTTGTAAATGTATGTTGGCTTGTCTAATGACGAATGTTTCGGCGCATTATAGCCCTCGTGTTGCTGACGGCGCCAGATAATCTGAATACAACCAACCAACCCAAAAGTGGTTGGTGGTCAGTGATGATGGTGAATTTAGGACCGGAAAAAAAAAATGATGTAATTTCTTTACTTCGAAAACAATTCCTGACGTTTCCTTACCTATCTGCGCTGCAGACGTTAGAGTACGAGACGCGAACGCAGTTGGTGCTTCTTTCCCATCAGGAAGGATATGACTTAAAACGGGGCCCAATCCGAAAGGCGATGCGTCGCATGCATGCACTATGGGTAGCTTTACGTCAAAGGGGACCAAAACGCTATCTGAACTGAGCAGATTTTTTAGGGTTTTAAAAGCCTCGTCATTCTTTTTAGTCCATTTCCACTCAGAATGTTGTTCAAGCAATCTATGTAGGACTTCTGATATTGTAACCTTGCCCTTCAAAAATCCATTTTAAAAATTGAATAACCCCAAAAACTCTTGGAGTTACGTTTTGTTCTCGGGCACAGGGAGCTCTTGAATTGTAATTACCTTTGACTTAGATGGGTGAGTCCCTTTCTTATCTATCCGGTACCCCAAAAAGTCAACTTCTCGAACTCCAAAAAGACATTTGTCTCTATTGGCTTTTAACCCATACTCTTTCATTTCAGCCAAAAAAAATTCTAATCGGGAAGCTAGCTCTTCAGTTGAATTTGGCATAACTAACACATCTTAAAGGTAGGGAACTACCCCCTCCAGATTCCGGAATAAGTTCTCGATTATATTCTGGAAAATCCCAGGAGCAACGTTTTTTCCAAATTGAAGACGTTTTACTTTAAACGCGCCTTTATGGGTAATTATAGTTTGAGCCTCAGCCGATTTTTCGTCAACTGGAAGTTGAAGGTAAGCCTGTGCTAAATCTAATTTAGCGTAAAATTCTCCTCCTTTTAAGCCTAAAATTAAATGGTTCACAGCAGGAACGGGGTAGGAGTGGTTAGCCATAAACTTATTTAACGTTACCTTATAATCTCCACATAGCCTTACTTCCCCCAAAGGTTTGATCACAGGGTCCACAGGCGTTGTCCACTTAGGATCTGTGAATGATTCTATCATCCCTTCTCTAAGCAGCTTATCTAACGCATTTTCAATTTTTGGTTTCATAGCTAGGAGAACGTTTCTTGATTTTAATCGTATTGGGGGAAATTCTGGATTCAATGGTAAAGAGATAGGTTTACCAAAATAAGAACCAACTCCCCCTCAGGTGGAGTCTTTCTTTACAATTTACAGAAATAAATAGTAATAATAATAATAATAAATATATATATATATATATATATATATATATATATATATATATATATATATATATATATATATATATATATATATATATTCAAGTTTTTTTCGATAAGTTCACGCCAACAATTATATTTTAACCTTCATCTAATTCCCGAAAAAAGCAACAAAAAAAGCTTATTTTTGTACCAAGGTTCTATTTATAGCCTTCTCTCTTCCCATTCAAACGGATGTTGGAAGACAGTACAAGTATTCAAACCTCCCTCCTCTTGACCTTGAAGACATCTTGGACCCCAGATAACCGATCCCTTTTCTGTCGAGTGGGAGGAAGAGATTTTGACTCACATGCGTAATATCCAACGCCAACCAGGGGGAAAAAAAGAATAATGAGAGGTTGTGACTATTTGGGTTACCC
This sequence comes from Linyphia triangularis, assembly GCA_963978545.1. Taxonomy (NCBI): domain Eukaryota; kingdom Metazoa; phylum Arthropoda; class Arachnida; order Araneae; family Linyphiidae; genus Linyphia; species Linyphia triangularis. The sequence continues at coordinate 94,929,319 of OZ021722.1, forward strand.
CCGGAAATGGCCACCCCCATTCAACTGGACATGGTAATAGGCTAAACTTAAAACTTTTGAAAGAAAGGAAGAGGAAGGTTATTTATTAACTGCATAAGAACTCGTCCAGCTCTAATTTCTGCTTCGGCTTGTATATAAGCGTCATATTTGAATTTCGATTAACAATCCTCTCTTGCACCACACTGAAAAGGTATGCCAATTGTTTTTTTTACATAAAATAGACTTATAAACAATTTTGTAAGAAGTATTATCTGTGTAAAGTAGCAGAATTAATTTTTTTTTAAAATATCGCTTTCAAACCCTGTACAAAATTAAACGAATGAATTAACAGAATAAATGTGCATGTTTTTTACGATAATTTGAAAAGTTTTGAACAAATATTTACCTGGACATGCTTTAAATTTTTTTTTTTTTTCCCTTTTTTTTTCGTTATTGCAGAAGTAATGCAAGAAATATTGCACTTTATAAGTAATTATAACGCTTATGGCATAATATCTATACATACTTTTAGAGAAGGCTAAGATTACTCAAATTTTATTCTAAGCCTATTTTTCCAAAACATATTTTTTATGAAACTTATGATTCTTGTTCAAAAGTTTCGTGAAAGAAGTAAAATGATATTGCAACTCAAAATGAAGTTCTTAAAAAAATTTAAATACAGTGATCCTCCTACAATCTCTCTCTTCCAGTTAAAATTGAAGAATTGGAACAAAATATTTCAGTATGCGATGTTTTTTTAATTTGTCACCGGATTGATATAATTTACCTATTTTGTTTTCATTATTTAAAAAAAATGCCCAGTTTGGCTATTATTCTAAAAAAACGCCGCTGAAACGGTGAAAATTGTGATATATTTTTCAATAAACACTGCATTATCCTTTCTTTTAAGTGCAACAGAGCAGAAACAGTCGTTGATGGGCTTTTGCCATTATCTCATTTCTACGGAGGTGGGAATGATTAGAACACCTTTAAAGGCATTTTTAGAGCGATTTTAATCAAAATCGTTAAAACCATTTTTTGGTAATCGCTGAAAAACGTAATTTTTTCAATATCAGCTACTTAATGCACATGTGCAATTTTGACGAAAACCTTAATGCCAGGTCTCATGGCCATCAATAACCTGTACATAAAAATTAAACATCGCAGGTCAATCCGTTTTGGGAGTTATGCTGATAACTAACAGGCACAAACATTTTTTTAACTCATCACGTTTCAAAACGTGTAGAAATGCAATAAAATCGATTTTTTTTTTCCGAATTCAATACTTTTACACCATACGGGTAATTGAAAGTAAAAAAAAAATTATGGATGTATAAAATCGCACCAAATATAAATATTAGTGCTGGTAAAATAGTACCTAAAACCATAAAAAAAAAAAAAAAAAAAATTGGTTCGTTGATCAAACTTGGCAAAAATGTTCTATACTTGTCAAGAAAATGTTCAGATGAGTCCATAAAAATATCTAGAGCAAAGAAGGGGAGGGAGGGGTTGCGGCTGAAAATTTAATTTTGGAGCAATCTAGGCATGTGACACATGTTTTTAGAGTACTTTTTTTATGCTGAATCGAATGAAAAAAAGCAAAACGATATAACTAATCTAAAGAAAGTTACAGTTTTTTTATAAACGAAAAAACATGCAAAATCCAAGAAAGGTAAAATACGAGATTAAAAAATAAAAAATTGGTCCTTTCATGAAACTTTGCAAAAACGTTTTATTTGTCCCGAGTATAAAAACAAAGGAGTTCAAAAAAATATCTAGCATGGAAGGGGATTTTTTGAGGAGTGCTGAGGTTTTTTTGTTTTTTTTTAAACTGAAAAGTAATTTTAGTATAAGCTGGGCATTTCACCTTACGCTAAGGTAGCGAGTCAGAAATGTGACGAAAAAGGGGGGGGGGGGTCAATCAATAAATACGTATTATCTTGAAGTATATTTTTAGAACACTGCATAGATTTTTTTTTTTTTTTTTACTTTTTTTAAATTTTCGATTTTATCCTGGCTAAGGCACAGGTGTTGCGCCCCCCTCCCCCTCAGGAAAATCCTAGATCCGCCACTGATAAGAACCCAGTCCCTCACTAAACACATCACGATACTTGAAAAGTAGATTGTTGATGATGTCAAATTTGGTCTCATTTATTCCACCTAAATAAATTTTTAAAGCCTCAAACCAAGAACAACCCAGAATATTGGTGCAACGACCCCCTTGAAACTAAAAGTTCTAGATTAGCTTTATGGTTTTTGAAGGTAACCTGAACTTTGCAAACCCCTGCGAGTGAAATTTTGTTCTGTTGAAAATCCCGCAGTTCGACATGCGTCTTCCGGATCAGTGGCTTTGCAACCTCAAATAATCGTTGGAATATACTCATGGAAACTATCGAATAATAAGAACCTGAATCAATCTCAAAACTTAAGTGTTTCCCTTCTAGTTGCACTTTGATTTTTTGCTTTAAAGAAGAACTATTTAAAGAATTAACATATTCTGCACACCAATTTCATTTGTACGAGACGTATTTGAACCCTTTTTCCAACATACCTTTTAAATATGACCTTTACCCTTGCAAAAATGACAAACTGCGTTGCGCAATTTGCAATCTGCACGAAAATGATTGGATCGGCAACTGTTACAAACTTTCCCCCTCTCATTTTTCCCTTGAACGCGTTTATGAAACTTGGACGGCTTAAAAATTTCATTCGATTTAGGGTAAAAATGAGTTTTAAGTTTCTCTGCAATATCTTTAAACGAAACTTCAGTAAGTCTATTCGGTGTGACAAGATAACGAATAACACCAAGTGTTTTCATTCCACACATTGCTAAAAGCATAGCGAGGGGTTTTTTTTTTTTTTTTTTTTTTTTTTCCGAATCATTAGTAATATTATTTGCTTCAAAATAAAAGCCTAGTTGCTCTAAATATAACTCAATATTTTGCGATTTAGAAACATCAAACTCGGAAATAGTACCGACAGAGCCAAAATATTGCACGGTAGTTTCCATTTAAGAACAGTAAAAATAATATATAATATAATAAAAATTAAATAGAAATACTTAATAGCAGTTAAACTTTAGAAAAGTAAAAATACAACCCATTCCAGCAATCGGTAATCCATGAAAAGCAATCTGGATGCGTCTTTCCGTTCAGCAGAAATCATAGAAAACATGCTAAGTCATGGAAGTTGCTCTTGGCAGCTGTGTTGAGTGGACGAAAACACGCCGATTTCGAGATGCATCAATTTGCAGTCGAATCTTTTTGTGAAATAACAATTATTTCATTGCTTCCGTGTGGGCAGACCTGCCATGTCGCCAGTATTAAGAAGTTACGAGAGGATAAACCGAGCTGTTGTCAGTACGAGAAAACATTTTATTCTGAACAATAACGCATAAAAAAGAGCGGAAATATATAAATACGAATAGTAATAAGTTTAGTTACATCAAGTTCTAGTTCTAGTTCGTAGTTCTCAGTGTTCAAATCATAACACAACCCACATAATCCAACTTCTCTACTCCTATTGCGTATCAATTTCAGTCATCGAACAGTTCAACGTTTTGAAGGATACTCGTATCGAACCTTTCCTAGATGAGATGATGGGATAATTACTGCTATTAATCAAACGTATCGTAACTAGTTTATAAGAGCACAACTACAAGTACACTCCAGCGCACATTCTGCCTAGCTTCAAATGAACCAAGAGAAATTAACAAGTTTCCCATTTCATATAAAAGCACGTAATTTTTCAATGACTCTCGACGTAAATATGCCCAGAAAATTCAGACAGTTGTATCCTAAATTTATGTATTATATATTACCTAGTTAATAATTTATCTACATTGCATTCTAGAATAAGGTTACAACTTAATTTCATTTACAGAACTAAGTTCGTCAATATTATTAAAAGTTTAATTTTGAACAAAATTTTTCAATGGCTTTTTATGTGTGATAACCAAGTACCAAGCTATACTAAATATGAAATTGAATGCTAAATTTCTAAAATGGTGTACAGGATATTTTTTTAATATACTTAATACTTTTTGATAGCATAAATCTCTTCTACATGTAACCTTTGCGAAATCATTCGAATAAAAATTATATAGATTTGAATATTAGGCAATGGGCGACATCATGGATCCATATTCATGCCTTACTCATTGAACTGTTTAAAAAAACTATGAAGTAACTGGTATTATAAATATGCCATTTAAAGAATCTTAAGTCATATTCTGAAATATATTTTAAAATCTCCAAGTATGGAATGAAATAGATCAAAAATTTTCATTGACCAATTTTAAGATATGTGTCTATATAACAAATTATATTTTAAGGGACATAACGTGACAATTAGCAATTTGCAATGAAATGTTGTTGATAAAAATATCCTGCATACTTAATCTTCATATGGGAATAAAAGTCGGGACAATTTAAAACAGTGTAAACCATTATGCAGCTAACATACCTATAATAACATATTTCTTAGTTGTTTTTTTCTAAAGAGTACTTCAAACATCTTATCAGATTTAGATCTTGTAGTATTAATTAAGGAGCCTTTTACGCACTTTTTTACAATGAAGATAAATACATGAAAATATTATGTTTAACATTACTTTTTTTAAAATGGACATAAATAGGTGATTCGTTAGAAATAATTATAAACAACAATGTTTTCCAGTAGTTTCAATTATTTTTAAGCAATGATAATGTGAATTTTATTATAAGCAATAAATATAAATTATTTTTAATTTTGTTTAATTGCTTCTCATTCAAAGAAAGTTTTCTTAAATTTAAAGATATTTATTTTTCATTGAAAAATTTCATTAAAGTTAGCTGGATTTATTTATTTATTTAAAAACTAAAATAGCTATAAAATACTCAGCATAATTCAGAGTTTGGCAAATATCTCAGTAAACATTTAAAAACACAATGTTATGTTTCATTATACTATGTAAAGTTTTTAAATTGCAATGAGCTGAGGTAAAATTTCAATAACATTTAAAAAAGCAAATTGAAAAAATTAAATGTAAGCCATAAACCTTTTTTAAGCATAAATATACTATCAAGTTTAAACCTAACATTTACTAGTTAAATATACTCTACTATAACTAAAAATAAATTAAGAAAGTAAAAGTACTTTACCAAAATTATCCTTAATGAAGACACTCAGATAAAAACTTTTTATGTATCAAAACTTTAATTAAAAGTTTTCATACAACAAAAATAGTCTTCCGTCTAAAAAAAACTTAAGTAAAACAACATTAAGGGAGAAAATTGGCTTTCTGTTCACAAATTTAAAAGTTCAAAGAACACTTGAATAGAAAAGGTTCAAAAGCTTCTCAAAATGAAATATGAAATGCCGCAAGCGTGATGAATATTTAGCATTATGTAATAATACGAAGTAGTTCTTTAGAAAAATATGTACAGTGCAGTAAGATCGATATGAAAGAATATGGGGTGAAATTCTCTTAAATTATAAAACTAAATAAAATACATAAAAGGGCTTTCATTTCATTAACTTTACTAGAAGGCATCGACGTCATTTAAGAGGGGGGGTGGAAGGAAATGACTGCTAAATCCATTGTGGTAACTCAAAATTAAACATTTTATTTCGAAATTAATCTGTCATTTTGTTTTCAGAAATTTTTAGCTGTTTGTTAAACTAATGTTCTGAGTGCAAGATCTTGCATTTCGCTCCTTTAAGTTTGAAGATTGGTATTTCAATTAATTAGAAGTAAATAAAATAAAAAATGGTTGAAACATAAATGCCCCACAAACTCAAAACGTAAAAAACAATAGCATGACATGCAAATAGCAAATAGGTAACGAAATGTTTTGAATTGATGTTTTGATAAAGTTATATCAGCTGACCGATATCTAAACATCTGTAGTAATTTTACTATAATATATAAATAATTACATAACTTATTTTCAAAACAGCTAAGTAATTTTTTTTTTAAAGTGATTGAAAATCCTTTCAATTCCTTTTTCTAAAAACCAGTGATCGTCACTTAACTGGTATGTGTATGAAGCCTTCCATCTACAATGTATTAAAGTACAATTACAATTAACTAATGAACAATTACAATGTATTAAACGACAATTACATTGCCTAAAAGGACCATTACAATAAACCAAACTACAAGTTCAATGTATTAAAGTACAATTACAATGTATTAAAGGACTACTACAATACTTTAAAGAACAGTTACAGCGTACTAAAGTGCAATGACAATGTATTAAAGGATTAATTAAAATGTACTGGAGGACAATTACCTTATAAAAATTCTGTTACAACGTATTAAATGAAAATTACTAAAGCATGATTACAATGTATTGAAGGATGTTTAAAATGTACTAAAGGATAATTACGATGTACTAAAGCACAATTATAAGGTATTAAAAGCTAAAAACAATTTATATTTTCCTAACTTGTAAGCAATCAAGCACCAATTGGCAAATATCATTCAAATAAATGCCATAAAGTTTCGTTTTACAACTTTTTAATATGTATATTTTATACAAATGAATCTCATTGCTAATTTCTAATTATTTTCTAGAAAAAAGAAACAATAATATATTTAATGCAAAAATACTATAGAATTAAGAATATAAAAATACAAGTAAATAAATATTTTAAGCTCGTTAGATAAAATTAAAAGTTTATTGAGAATGTATAATTTTAATTAGTTAATTTCTTAAATAGTGTTGTTAATTTCTTAAATAGTGTCGAAAGTCCCATTCTTATATGAGAAGCTAATAATGAATCACTTTTTGTTAAATATTCAAATCCTTTAAGTTAAATTGAAATATTAATTAAAAAGGTGTTTAAACTTTAATTAACTTTGTTACTTTTAATCAAAGTTTGCTTTCAATTAATACTTAAAAGAAACTCTTCTATTCAAAAATCGCAAGCATATGGAGTTTTAGTTAAACTATTTTCATTCACAGTGTGTTGAGTCAAATTCAAAATAATCATATTTGCTGATAACTATAAGTTAAACCAAACAATTTTTTTCAATAATGTTTCCAATTGGTAAACGAAATTCGCTCAGTAAACTAAAATATACAACATGAAATTAATAACAGTCATGATTTATTTTAACCCTTTCATGACAAACATACACCAGAGGCACAATTAAGTTTAAAGAGTTCAAAATTTCAATCTAATCTATTACGACTTTTATTGTTTTCATGAAATGATTTATTTTAACCCTTTCATGACAAGCGTACACCAGAAGCCCAATTAAATTTGAAGAGTTCAAAATTTCAATCTAATCTATTACGACTTTTATTGTTTTCATGAAATGACTTAGTTTAACCCTTTCTTGACAAGCATACACCAGAAGCACAATTAAGTTTGAAGAGTTCAAAATTTCAATCTAATCTATTACGACTTTTATTGTTTTCATGAAATGATTTATTTTAACCCTTTCATGACAAGCATACACCAGAAGCCCAATTAAGTTTGAAGAGTTCAAAATTTCAATCTAATCTATTACGACTTTTATTGTTTTGTCCAACTTAGAGGCACATACCATAAACATGTTTTCAGAGCAATTTAATAATTTGTTTTAAATCTTCTATGATGAAGATATATCCAGGACAATATTATTAATATTAGGTTTAAATCTTTCTAATTTGTATTCTAATCAATTTAGTATTTCAATAATTTGTCCTACTTTAGTCACTCACGCATCATTTTCTAGGAACAATTTGGAATAGCTCTTTCCATATATATATAATGTTTACTTCTCTGAATCTGTCCTAACTCCTAATTGTTTCCGAACATATATATATATATATATATATATATATATATATATATATATATATATATATATATATATATATATATATATATATATATATATATATATATATATATATATATATATATATATATATATATATATATATATATATATATATATATATATATATATATATATATATATATAAAGGTACTTTATGTAAGCCATGATAAAATTGAAAGATAAAAATAGTTTTTAAATTACAAGTATAACAGAAATTTTATTTTTACGGAAACATTTAGGAGATAGGACAGATTCAGAGAAGAAAACATTAGTATGTCTCATCAAAACCATAAATCCAATGAACTTTTATCTATTAGCAAATTCTATGAGCCGATAAACTCTTTATGCATCCATCACTAAATATATCCAAACACATAATTATATTTATTCCATCTCTAAATATAACTGCCGAATTTAAAGGTTAATACGCAAGATATACTATACTATATTATTCCTCGGTTCAAAGCATAGTGCCAACCAAGTGAAAGACAAATACAATATCACCCTTCCTACGGTTCCCCGCCAAACATCGATTTCAACCCCCGATTTTAATAGTTCTATCATTTCTCAATTTACTCTCCGAGCCATGATATCCGGGCAGGGCATAGTGACGGGAAGACGGTTCCCCATATACAAATGAGTTGCAGGCCGTTGATTCGTCGACCTCATCCGATGTCCCGGAAATGAAAACGACAAAACCGATTTCTGCAACCAAAAGACCCGGTGCCTGTTTCAATAATTCAATATCACGTCTCCCTCGCAGGAAGCGAAGAGTGACAAAAGCGTATAATATTCCAGCGAGAGAGTTGTGAATATTGTAAAGTACTCAGTGAATTGTGAGGGTGAGAAACATTGAAGTATTTGGAATATGCGATGCTTGAGAAGCTAAAAGTGATTCTAGGGGAACTTATTTCTGGTTTATGTGTGAACTGGAATTTTCATATTTGTTGGAGACTCATAAATGCTCTCAAAAGGAAAATATCCAAGGAATAGAGCTGGCTGACTTTGATGTTATGCTAAAAATTCTTAGAAAGTTTGGTATTTGCGTTAAATTAAATTTAAGTATAGTTTAAGAAGTAGTTTAAGTGAAGAAAAGGAAATTTAAGTGATAAGACAACAGAATTGTTAATTTGAGTTTTTTATAAATTTTTATTAAAAGGAAAATTATTGATTTTTTATTCCATTAAATAACAATAATAAACTTTCATAGAGTTAACAGAAAATAAATTACGTTTCAATACTTATAAGAAAAAATTAAAATATGATAGCCCATTTTAATAAATAGAAATTAATTGAGAGTATCAGTGGACGCTAATTTGAAATACAATTTATTTTATTATAAGAGAGAGATAATTCTCGAAATAAAATTATTTTATACAGTCTCAGAAAGATAAATGGAAAAAAGTGCATCTAATACCATTATTCAAAGCTTATCTTACACACACACAATAAATGCAATGCATAAGTAATGATTTTCTAGATGTGTACTTTGTTTACTTTAAAATATGTTTGCAATGAATATTATATTCTTTTTAAAACATTATATCACAGAAATATAAATATATGCACAAGACAATATCAACCAAACTCCATCATTCACATGAACTGATTTATTCAAATGTTTTCAGAAAGCCTGAAAACAATTTATTCTTTGCGCTTTTTCAGACTGAAATTCGGATCTACATTGAAAATGAAAAGGAAACACTAAATAAGATTTTTAAAGTACATCAAATCCATCATAAAAAAGGATATATCTCATTTGCTATTATTTATATTTAAATTTATTATTTAGCAATACTCCCTTATTCAATAATAGCTACGAAATTAAATCATCTCTTTGTCAGTTTTAGTTTTTACCAAAAATTGAATGTTAATCTAAAATTTTAAATTGTTATTTTTGAAACTTACATTATTATTGTTTAGTCTAAACTTGTGATAAGCTTTTTTCATTAAAAACTAATTTTAGCTATCGCACATACAAATATATATAATAAACTATATAAAAATAATAAAATGAAAATTTAATCTTTGTGTTTTATCATAGGAGAAAATCAAGTTTAAATAAAGAATAAAAAAAATATCGACTTTTACCTACTTTGGAAGTATTACTAAGTAAAAACTAAATTTTATTAAAAAAAAAAAAGTTCACATAGTACACAAAATTTTCAAAATTTGAAATGTTTTAAAAAAAATTCATCAAATTTCAAATTCTATCTTTTTTTTTTTTTTTTTTTTTTTTTCTTCTTCTTTTTTTAATTCCTTGTAATTAACTTGAACTTTACAGGCATTGGATTTAGAATAAGTAAAATAGTTTTCGAGAAAAATGATAATTACTGTACCTATAGGTAAAAAAAGCTTAAAAAACGGTTATTTTTCAACATTTAAATTTGTAAATATATATATATATAATTCAAAAATCCATTCTTATTTTTGTCAACAAGATATTAAAAATGACAAATAAAAATTTCAAGTTATTTCATTCATATTTGCTGAAGTTTTAGCATTTTGAATAAGGTGGGAATTTCAAAAGTCACGAACTGAGAAAAATGCATTCGAAACATTAAAAGAGCTATTGCAGCAATGCTAAATTCTCCATAAGAATATAGTTTTTTGGCAATTACAATTATCGGATCAGCTCAGAAGCTTGCAAGAATAAGGAGAATGTTTCAAAGATTATAAACACGTAAAAAAATAGAAAATTTATATTTTATTTTTTGTGAAAACAAGGAATACGAAGTCAACTTAAATTAAACATTTATTTGAATGTATCTGATTTATCCCACTCTAACTTTTTGTTTAACCAATTTTGCTATTTCTTAGCTATTGGCTTATTCAGTATAAACATTCAATACCTCGAAACATTTCAAATACTATTTATAAGTAACTTTTGAAATTGTACAAAAAATAATAATTTAATTTAAAGTTATAATCTAATGCTAATTAAATATATAAAATAAATATAATTATAAGTTACAAAAAAATACTGCTCTGTTAAAAAAAAAAAAGTAATGACATGGTAAAAAAAAATTAAATTATGTTACAATTATTGTCTTTTTGAAGAAATCGCCATTTTTTACTGTTTTAAGAAGGAAAACTAAATAAATATTCATTATTTATTAAGAACTAAATAAATATTCATTATTTTTTAAGAACTAAATAAATATTCATTATTTATTATGAACTAAATAAATATTCATTATTCATTAAAAATAATAGTGAATATATTTCTTTAAATTAAATTGATGAAGAGGATTCATTTTATTATTAAAAGATAATCAAAGAGCCTAACAGAAAATTTTTAAATATATTATGGAGAGAAAAGCCTGAAACTTGACATGAACAAATCCTAACTTCCCTAACGACTCAATAAAACTCCAATTTTATTTCGGAAATAATACTCTTTTTTTAAGTGACTTCCCTAATGGCAAGTACTCTTTGAACAAACTCCAATTAAATTTTTCAAGCCAACTTTAATTTGCGGCACAAATCAAGCAATTCGTGTTAAGGAGCTGCAATTTAAAACGGAATAGGAACATTTGAAAACATGAGAATTATCAGAAACTTCACTCATCTCACAAAACTAGAAATTCTGAATGGCAGATATTATATTTTACACAGGCTTATGATTTTTCTCGTTCTTAATAAATAAACAAGTATGTTAAAAATAATCAAATACAAACATTTCACTCATTACCAGATACATAAATTTCCAGATTAAATTTGAGAACTAAGTAATGGAAAATGAGTTTCGAGATTGTGAAAAATTTATTTATTTTGAAAGGTACTTCAATGAGCTACTTTTGTAATGATAAAAAATAATATTGATTGATGAAAATTAACATTGCTTTGAACAAAATATTTTGTAAAACTCTAAAATATACAAATTCTTACTAAAAGTGTTTTGAAGTATTCATTAGAGTATGAAATAATGTGAATGAAATCATTGAAGGGCAAATTGATGTTTTCACAATTTTTTCAATTCATAAATTAACTTTTCTTCATTCCATAGATTACAATTTATTCATTTAGTTTGACATAATTGACTAATGCAGTTTCGTATTTCACGAAAAAATTCTAAATTAATTTTTTATGATTTGTAATTATTTAAATTCGATATTTAATTTTTTATTTCTCACCTTCAGTGTATGAATGGATATCACTTATTTTACCATATTTATATAATAAAACAAAAAATTTATCTTTTAAAGTAATTGGAATAATTTTAACTGTTCATTAAATTTCAATATTGAAACTGCAAAATATATTTTACATAATATGCACATTTAACATAATGCATATTCAAATAATGTTATTTTTAAATTAATTTTTATCCTTATAGAGTTTCGAAAGTTTATTACAAACCTTAACTCAAAGATAGTTACGAAAAATTAGTTGATCAACGAATAATTTTAAGGAGTAACTTTCTATATATTTTTTATAATATTAATTCTAGAACATTTTAAATCTCCTACTTAATTTAGCTTTAAAGCTCAATATTAATTTTAGTACACCCACTTTTTCCCTTTCATTTCATACTGTTTACTAATGTATTAACTTCATATGTTTTGTTATTTAACCTTTTCGCTGCTGAACTATTTTGAACTAATTTTATAAATGGACCACTAATAAGCTAAGTTTTTTCAAATATTGTAACTATAATAGTATAGCCCTTTTGTTCCTCTTGCGCCAGAAAATATGCCCTCCAATTAATTTAAGTTGAACTCAAAATGACCTCGAAGTCTATTTACTTATATTACGACCATCCTTAAAAAATATCAAATGTGGAAACTCACACGACAATGTTTCATATGCACAATATTAGTTTTATGCGTATTCACACTACAATGTTTTAAAATCATTTATAAAAACTTCGATTTTGTTTATCCTACTAACGGAAGGAGTAAATCTTCGTAATGCTAATGGAAGCATTTGTCAACATTCAATCGATTTTAAACTTTGAAGATATACTCGTTGTCAACGACAATGCATTCTATCAAGTTTTAGGGGCATTTAAAGAAAATGGACACGACAAGTCAAATAGTGAAAGTAAAAAGTTTATTGTAATTGCTCATAAAAGTTGACAATGCTTATAAAAGATTTATAGGGAAACTTACTTTTCATAGGGTTTTTTCTTAATTACTTAAAAGTCAACATTTACCTTTTTATATCTTTTTTTTTTTAAGTATATCTCAAAAAAGGGAGCACTAAATTTTGTTCGCAATGCTTGTAAAAAACTTTCTTCAATATGTATCAAACACGCAACAATCCAAAACAATAAAACTAAATTAGATTAAATCTTCTTTAAGATTTTATCTTTGTTTTTATGGGGGGGGGGGGTATTGCTTAAAAGTTAACCTCAACAAACAATAAGCTTTTTTTAATTATCTTATAATTTTTTTTTAACAATTTGCTTTGTTTAGAATTATTTTACGTAAACCTCAACAAACAATAAGCACTAACTTTCGTGCACAGTACTTGTAAAAAACTATCTTCATCATGCATAAAAAAAACGCAACATTCGAAAACAATGAAACTAAAATAGATTAATTCTTCTTTAAGACGTATTCTAATTGTTTGTATAGTTTTATACGTTGAATACGAGAATAACACTAAAAATAAACAATGGTCACTCTTTCACTTGAATCCTCTATCAATCTCCCCCAATGTTATCAAGAAAGAAGGAGAGAATCAAATCCGATCGGATCTTCAGCTAATTTCCTGGAGTGAAGACATTATCGATTAATTTCGATACTTTTATATCGTTTCTTCTTTTATTTTTATTTTTCTCCCTTGACGAGTAGCATGTGTCCAAGAAACGACTCTTGACCCTTCATCTTACAATCCGTAATTGATACAAGTGATGGAAAAAAAACTGCCGGGATAATTCCAATTCATTGTAGTCTTTCTATTGCCCATTGTGGTTTGTTTCACTGTGTATTTTCTGTACAGATGTTATTTAGCTGTCTTTGTGAAGGAAGGGTGGGAGTTCTTTATGACACGCAACAGTTCACTATATCAGTTTACAGTATGAGTAATTGCACAGGCAATGAAGTAATCACAAAGAATAATATATATTAATTTAATTTATGTTGCGGCCATTTTTTTTTTTTTTTTTTTTTTGCATTTTTCTACGTTTTGGAACATCCAGATTTCCAAAAAGTGGTCAAGAAAAAATGTCTGTATGCCTATGTGTACGTGGTCAGCATAACTCCCGAACAAATTTACCTACGATGTTCAAATTTGGTGTGCGGATTGGTAGTGGCCCATCTAAATCGCGCTTGCGCATAAAGTTTAAATCATGAAAAATCATGTTTTTCAGCAATTGCTAAAAAACGGCTCTAACGATTTTCATTAAAATGTACGTGATACTGCTTGTTGTAATCGTCCTCACCTTCAAAATTCCTGCACAAATGCGGTAAAAGCTTAAAAAGTTGAAAAATTAATGCCTCTCTGCCCTTGAGCATCGCCCATCAACTATTAATTTTTATCTGTTTCACGCACGAGAAAGTACAATGCAATGTCTAATGAATAACATCGCCAATTTTGCCACCTTGGTGGGGGTTTTTTCATGAAAAAATTATTGCCAAAAATATCTCCTAACTGACATATTTTTATTTAAATGGGCGAAAATATGAAAACGATAAATAACACCATACATTTTAAGGTAGTAGTCTGGTAACTTGGGTTCAAAAAATCGAAAAAAAAATTTTACTTAATTTGAAAGTACAATGTCTTGAGAATATACTGTGAAAATTTCAGACAGAAATTCGAAATATTTCGGGAGTTATAACGAGTTTCCTAGAGCTCCTCGGAGTCCAACCTTTAAGGTCGACCGGCAGCTGCAACCCTCTTGGACCCTTCTATTGTTTGCGCTTTTAGTATATTTAAGTTAAAATTCACAGTACTCTGTTAGTATTTGATCGTACGTTGACACGTAAGCATCTAAGATGGATAGGAAAGGAAAAAAACGTGGTACGAAAAGTCTTGGAGATCCAGGCATTAAACGCGTTTTTCTCAAAACATTGTTTTTCTGGTCGGCCCGGGTCCTAACTTTTTTTCTACTGAACCGATTGCTTTCAAATTTTACCAGGCTGTTCTACACACTTATAGTTCTCATCGGTACTAACGAGAATTTTTTTCACCCCTAACTTTTTATTTTACAACCCTTTCTTTGCTAAAATAAAAGGACTTTTTTTTTCAATGTCCGCCATTTTGTTATTTACTCTTGAAATGTAACTTCAGTAGTTCCGACCAGAATGACATGTCTATAGATTAAGAATAATCAAGAATATTTGATTTCAGATAACATCAAGAGCCAAAATCACCCGGGCCACCCACGTGCATTTTTTTTGAGGTTCCAACTTCGAGTGACAATAATAATAGTAATAAACTATTAAATTTTTTCAAATAATTTTTTTTTTTATATTTTCAATATGTAAATAAAAACACTCTAAATATTCAAGATAATTCATTTTTATTTTCCTATAAAAAACCACCCTCCAAAGAAATCATGAAAATAGGCATAAGTTACCAGACTACTACCTTAATGCAATGACCAATATTATAGTGTAATTGAAAGTTGTGCGATGTTCAATATTGAATTTAATATTGTATATTCATCCTGTCCCGTATAATACTGTTCTCTAACTACAACTTTTAAATTGATTATAGACTCGAAAAAAAAGAAGTCTTAACAATCACCGTATGCATATATATTATCAACTTTCCTCCCAAACTAGTTAGAATGCGTTTATAACCATGAGTAACATATTACGTAGTATAGAAATATTCAATTGGCTTCATCTGCTTGCAGAGCAGGAACATCTTAAAAGATATTCAAAGTAGTAGTTAACGATAGGGGTCGTACAGTTCACCATTTTACTTTAGTTTGCACGGTTCCGGCTGTCTATATCTGCCAGAATGAAGTGTTTGTCACAGCCGAATTCGCTTAGTAATTTTGAACTGCAGTAAAATTACGAAGTCGAAACCTTATCACGTACACTTCTCACTCCAATCCCACCACATCAACAAGATTACATGGAGATCACTACCTATTTAATATGCACCAGCCGCCACTGTCGTTCACACCCGTATTTGACGAGGCAGGGACCGAACCCGCGATCTACCTCTCATGAGTTCAGTGCTTTTACTCAAAACGCCTCTAGTACCCTTCGGTTTGTAAGGTAATTAAATAACGTTTGGATATAGAAGATATAGTGAATTCTTTACACAACTCAAATAATTATCTTATATACATAAACGGAATGTTCAGAAATATTCATCTCAGACAGGAAACAAGTCGTGTCGGAAATGTATGGAAAGTTCTAGAAACTTCAGCTAGAACCGGGAAATGAATAGAAATTAAATAGTCGGAAAACTGTTTCCGGTGAGATTTTATCCCCCGAATTTGTAATCAGTAGACTGACGCTACACTACTAGACAATTAATGCTCAACAATTCAGTTACAAAATTTCGCAATATAATGTACTCATAATTATATGTTTAGAAAACTGCTCCGGCTTCGTTTAAATTGCCAAATTTAAAATTAGTTTATAATTATCTGAGTAGTGAATTACGATAACTATCGTTATAACAAAGCTAATCAATTTTCTCAACTTAAAAAAAAAATCTCAATTAAATTTATATTTATATTATAATAGTGACTAATTACACATTTTAGCTTCTAATATATAATATAGTTAATTTAAAATTAACACTTCTATTAACAATTTCATTAGCTTATAACTAAAGTAACTTCTAGGTGCAGGATTTTAGAGAAATTAATGTCACTAAACTTAATGTTCATATGTATACAATTTTTAGCATTAATATTTGGCAGTCATTTCAGAAAATTCTAAGTTAAAGAAAGTTCTATTGTAACTATTAATATATTTCGAAATTACTTAGAGACTAAAATATATTTAAAATAAATTCATAGGTATTTTAAATATGTAATATGTCTAACAAGGATTTTAAAGCCATTAAAATAAAATATTATTAACTTTAAATTAGGGGACATTGGAGCACAGTGAAGCAGGGCTTATAATTTTTCATAAGAGTGCTCAGATCTCTACATTTGCAATAGATCGTTTTACAGTCGACAATTGTTCTTGTAGAAACATATGAGGTAAAAAATTTATTTTTCATTTTATAAAGTAATTTTCACCACCTACAAGGTAAATGGAAAATGTGTTGTCTCCAGTTAAGTGTAAATAATTTTTTTGTATGTTCATTTAAAACATTATTTCTACCTACAAGTCATCAGATTGCAAAAGGATTCTTTGCCATCACACTACTATTTTAAGTGAAGAAATATGGCATGATCCATATTGATACTTTTTGTGGGAAACATTTCAGGATGCAACAAAATGAGAAATACGGAAAACAGTTCTTATTTTTTTTTTTTCTTTCTTTCTTATTTTTAATTTTAAAGAGACATGAAAATAAAAAATAAAAAAACAATAATGAGTTAAAAGAATTTAAAGTGAAGAATCATGTAAAGATTCATAAAGTTCAGGTGGGGATTTAATTTTTAACTCCCAATTATTAGTATTGACAATGGGTTTAAATCTTGTTTGCTTTTTTCACTTCACGAAAGTTCACTGAAATATACTAGCTTAAAAACTCTAATGAAAATTGTTGTGCCACGACATCAATTATTATGTTTCACTATGAACCAATAGTAATGTGCGATACAAAGTTTTGAAATATATATATATATATTTCTCACTACACAAACATTTTAATGATGATAACAATTGCTACTATTTCCATTTTTTTCTTGACATGAATGCGAATCCTTACTTCCTAATACAATAAATTAAAAACCAAAGTTTACGGAATTTTTAAAAAATATTCATTGTGCCTCATTCTCCCTTACATAGGAAAGGGATTCCGAAGATAAGACACAGAAGTCTAAAGAAACTGGTGTAGGTATAAATCCCTTAAAAATTTATCTGAAATATCTCATAATTGCTGTTTGTTTTAAAATTTTGGCGTTTGCAATGTTGAAATTGAATTTTTTCTCTTTATAATTAGAAAATTTTTGAGTAATAATCTAAAATAATGGCTGCCTATCGTCAACAATTCTATCAAAAAAATATAATGTTGATAATCCTTTCAAGAATTCAGATCAAGTATTTATTCGATATCTGAAAAGAGCGTTGAAAAATAGTCAATAAATACAATTAAGTATTTTCTCTTTTAGTAGTTATAAAAAAGTACCCTAAATACTCATTATATTTTTAATACTACAAAAAGTTAGTTTACTAAATAGCAATATTGAACTACGATCATTATACTCTCATACAAAGGCTCAGCATATAGCTACTTAGTTATCTTACCCTTGTGATATTCTAAAACTTATATGTTACTACATGTGATTACTTTTCTTTGTTCATAAAGTAGAACTTTGTAAGTTATTTAGTAAACTTTAAAAACAAATTGCATCTATAAAAAAATTGTAACCGTTTCAGCTTTGAAAATATTCTAAATACAAAATAAAATTATAGTAAAACCGCTTGTTTAACAGGCTCTAACATAGCATCGCTCTCGAATATTTTAACTGATTATTATTTAATAAAACTTTATAACCCGCGAAGCTTTGTAAAATGCGACACTTACCTAGCGTCATTTCATTTTTATTTAGTTTTAGAAAAGATATAGCATTTAAATTTTAAAATAATGTTCAAATTCAGGTTCTTATCCACTTAAATAACACCGAAAGTAAATTTTTAGTATGATTAAACTTTTGAATTATTAACTGAAGAAGCTTTAAAAGTAATGGTTATTTTCCATTATAAGCAGTCTTTAAAATCCCCGTAGGCTAACTTCAACTCAGTATAAGTATACATTGTCGTGAAATGTTATAATTCAGGGTTAAATTAAATAATAATATTTTATTTGAATAAAGATTTATAAATTACTTTTCAAACTGCTGCGTAATTGCTTTAAAGGGATCCTTAAATAGTTTCAACTATATGAAGAAAAGAAATTATCTATGCATTCATTAGTATATAAGGACATTAGTTTTTCAAAATGAAGTTCCTTATTTTGAACTTATGTTCAGTTAAAGAAATTCACGGAAGATATTTTTTGTTGTTACTATAAACTAATTTTTAGATTCACAAAACATTTTAGTTAAAAATTGGTCTTATATTTTTTTAAATTCATATTTGTTACTTTTTAAAAACTTAGTAATAAAAGGAACAAAAAAAAAAAAAAAACGCAATTTAGAAGGTAACAATTTAATTAACAAAAAGAAAAATCCATACATCATTGATTATCACTTATCAAAAACTAAAAATTCAAGACGGTTAATGTTAAACATTTGTTAAGGAAGGCTATAACACAGTAAGATGTCCCTCAAGCTAGTAAGGAATAGGAAATTTGCGCCAATTTTAATTTTCAATTAATATACAAATTGCAGAACTCAAACAGAGTGGCTGAGAGTGAGAATGCAATGTTTGTAGATATATATATTAAACCAATAAAGCTTCTACAGCAAGCTATGATAAAGAATATGCAGTAAAAATACATTCAGATGATAATACAAAACCCAAATAGTAATAAATTGAAGTTACGCAGTCGCAGATCAATAATTATTTTAAGAGTTGCTGTTATTTTAGATTAAAGTAAAACCAACTTTAAGAGTCCTCAATGGTAATATCATCTATAATAAACGAGAAAGACTGATCTTCCTCTACCATAAAGTCCGACTCATCTGTAAAGTCTGTAGGGCTTTCAAAAAGTACAGTTTATCTTGAACACCAATGTATTTGCCATTAAGCTGCTGAACTATTAAAAACACAGTTTGAAGCATAAAAGTCAGCTGTTCGCCTGGATGGCAAATTATTGTTACCCAATTTGACATAAAAAATAATACAGAAAAGTTAGGTCTTTAGTGGTACTATTTTCTTCTTTTAAATATAAGAAGTACTAAACTTCTTTGCGTTCCTAAGTTATTGTCTGGAACTGGCATAGCAGCATCTGATGTTATTTCAGAGCTCTTATAAATGCGGGAGCTTGAATCCTCCAAGTAATTGAGTGCATGAGCTTCATTACAACTGCCAAAAATAGTGGAAGATTTGATGGAGCATGTACTATTCTTGAACAAACATATGAAGAACCTTTTGTGGATAACATTTTGGTAACACATATTTGAAATCTTACTTTCCGATGGAGTCAGTGTGTGTTGTGAGTAATCTAATGGGTATGAAAACCTTTCATTTAAGAGATTCCGATAAAATTCGTTCAAGGTCAACCACTATGAACTAAAATCGATCAATACTCATAACCGGCAGCATCAGACAGTTTAAAAACTTTCTTTTTGATCAACTAAAACTTGCTGCAAAACTGCTTAGGGATAATTACAGAGAGATTATCTTGCATCATTAAGGATTGGATTAGATTTTTAATTTATAATTTGGAAATCAAATGCTCTTACTCAAACTTGTTGGGTAGCAAAACCAATTTTCTCATTGTTTAATGGTAATTAAGCCACCAGGGCATTAATTGCTAGAAAATTTCAAAGTGTGCAACAATATAATAAGTTTGTTGTGTGTGAATATTTAAAGTCTTGGTTTAATTGACGATCTACAGTTGAAACTCCTCTATTTCTGATTCATCATTAGAAGGAGCAGAATTCTGAGGATGAAAGAGCATGACGACAAGCAATTAAGCAGTAAAATATTAAGAATGATTTTACAGCATTCCTGGTTACTATTTAAGCGAACTTGCAAATTTAGCTTGTTTTCAGAACTTGTTTTTGACAAGCACAAATTAAAGCTAGTTTTGAGCATCGAAAAGGAAAATGTTCGAGTTCACATCTATTATAAATACTTATTCTTAAATGGAATGGTTTGTACGTAACTTATAGTTTCTTTGAAACAGCTAATTGGTTGGTTGTATTCAGATTATCTGGCGCCGTCAGCATCACGAGGGCTATAATGCGCCGAAACATTTCGTCATTTAACAAACCAACATACATTTACAAACACCCATGCCAAACACGGGACTCGAACCCGCAACCTCGCGGTCTAGAAGCCAGCATGCTAACCACTATACCGTTTGGTCGGCTTGAAACAGCTAAAATTAAAGATAGTTTTTCAGTGTATCAGTAAAAGATTGGTCGGAAACGCATTATATAAAAACGCTGTGGTATATGCTAAAACTCGCCTTATGTAAATGATGTTGATGAACAATTTAATTGTGTAACTAAGAAAGAAGCGCAAAAATAGTTATGCTTAGAAAGAACTTTACGAAGTGAAATCGACAAAATTTCCCTAAAATGTAGTTGATAAAATAATGTAAATATATGATCGTACTAAAACGTTCTTCCTCGTTGGTCTTATTTACCAATTATAAAATAATTAATTGCTTACTTAAGTTCTCTTTGTACATAATTATACAGACGATAGAGAGGTCTACTAATTCATATTTTTCATGATTTCAGTGACATTTTATGTCTCTCTCTACCCAGAGCAAAAACATAATCAATAGAGAATTTGGCTGAAACAATATACAAGTAACATAATTTAAACATTAGTTGTGTGAGCTAATAAAAAATACAGCATTTCATACTATTTTATGTAAATTTCAGCGACTTTGAGGGACATCGAAATATCTTTTTAAAATTCTGAAACAATCCCATTTGTTTTATAGTTACAGAAAGAACATTTCTGGAAAGTGGACGTTTACATTTTTAAAAATTGCTTTTTTGAGACACCCTAAGGTAGATCCAGAAAACTATCAAGTTTAAACATTGTATAAAAATCATTAAATATTCCATTAATATTAAATGTATAAAATTTCATTCAATATTCCATTCCTCTAATTTGTTTTATGACAATATAATAATAAGTACTAAAACAGTATGACTTGAACTTTCCAATTTCATGCTGAATTTTATAATTTTTATCAGTATGATACCTTGATGAATTTCAAAACAAATGTCAAAAATACTTCATTATTCATTTGAATAAAAAGGTTAATGTTATCTGATCAAAATATATCATATTAATAACAAAAAGTAGTAAACATTATTATAAAAACTAATAATTGATGATAGTTAAACAGCATAAAATATATTACACATTTCGAAATCACGAATTTCGAAATCGATAATTTTGAATTTTTCCTAAATATTATTTAAATCTTCTTTAATAATCTGAAGTTAACACTTGGGAATTTTTTTAGCTTGGTTTTTAAGAAGAAACTCAAATGATAAAACTCGGAAAATCACATTTTTTTTTAAGAAAAAAATAATTTTTAATAAATAATTAATCCAAATTTCACTAAAAAGTTAATCTCTGATCAGGGGTTGAAATTTGTGGTTGCTCGAGGCAACCTTATTTTCAAAAGGGCAACTTAAACAAAAATTTCAGTTATCGTTTGGGAAACCAAAAATTTAGTTTGTTAAATTTGAATATTCTTAATTTCTCTTTTCATATTCTTAATTTTCTTTTCAGATTCTAAATTTTCTTTTCATATTCTTTTTTTTTTTTTTTTTTCTTCATTTTCCATATTTAAATAACTAAACTTATAGATCTACATTCTAAAAATTCTTTACCTTTTCTTACCATTGACTATACAAGTAAATATCACAATTTTATTTGATAACTAAACTTTTATTAAGTAATTCTTACAATAGTAAAAGAAATTTCTAGTTTTCATAATCTGTAACTTTGAAAAATTTAAAGACAACAAACTTTGATTGAGGGCAACCAAGATCACTTCACTGGTTGCCCTTAAGATAACCATAAGAAATCCCAAGATTCGAGCCGACCATACGGTATAGTGGTTAGCGTGCTAGCTTCTAGACCACGAAGTTGCGGGTTCGAGTCCCGTGTTAGGCATGGGTGTTTGTAAATGTATGTTGGCTTGTCTAATGACGAATGTTTCGGTGCATTATAGCCCTCGTGTTGCTGACGGTGCCAGATAATCTGAAAACAACCAACGAACCCAAGATTCAACTCCTGGCTCAGCTAGATTAATATCTGATATAAGGAAAATGTATGGTAAAAATTTCATGAAGAAGCTACTATCCGTCTCTTCAAAAAGGTACATCAAAGTTTGGAAAGTAGCATTTTGAGATACATGCATTTTTATGTGAAATTGTGGCATAATAAACCAGTGTTTACATTTTTTTAAATCCTCTATAATAACTTCGATTTTTTGTGTATGTATGTTTATGAGTATGTTTGCCGATGGCGGAAAAATCTGCGGAGGCCTAATTAACTCCCTATGATATGAAATTTGGAAGATAGATTCGATATTCGATGTCGATGAATATGCATTCGGTCAAATTTTGGGGGCTGTCACTGTCACTAAAAGGACACTTTTAAGGAATATTAATAAACCAACTTGAAGTCTTCCAATCACGCTGTAAATAACATTTAACTGATTATTGAAGAACCTCTTTTCTGTTCCCAAAATTGTTTTAATAAATAATCAATAATTTTTTATTCAAATTAAATAAAAAACATGTGCATGTGAATGTATAAATTCGCATTCAATTTTAATAAATATATTTTGAAAAGTAGTTTACCGCATATTTTGCTGAGAGAGATGATTTTAATATTTAAAATCACATGCAAACACCAAGCACAAGCTGACAACAGAAACAGCGCTAGTTAATGAATATAAAATTGGCAATGCATATAAAGTGTTACGAATTTTTGTATATTTGTAAATATTTCGTAGTGTTAATTTGGTAAATAGGAAAATGTATGTACATTTCGCATAAGGCAGTGCAATAGTTCGTCTTTAGTTTGCTTCCCCGCAATGTGTGTCTTAATGCTTGATAACGAGTTTTACAGAGATAACGCTGGGAAGCGAGTTTTACAAGGAGCATGGCATTTAACATTATGGTAATGGAAATCTCGCCCAATTGGCGAGATAGTGCCAAATTGGCGACGGTTTTGGGGACTAATTTTTATCACCAAATTTTGCGAGAAATCGCCAAATGTCGCCAAACTTGGCGTCCGTTTGGTTACATTTTCGGTCCACATGTACATGTATAGGACCTTTCAACTACGATTTGGAAAGTTCTCCAAATATCTACCTCTAGAAGTTTCAAGAATGTTCGCCTCCCCTATATAAGACCGGCCAAGTGAGCGGGGAGTTAGTTGAGTGAATTGAGTCACTGAGTTAGGTTAGTCAGTGAGTTTACTGAGGTTAGTCAGTTAGTTGACTGGAATTACTGAGTCTCAGTGAACATTCCGAGTAGTTTTAAAGCGAACTGTATTGCATTGTCTTTTGCTGCGATTTAGCAGTTGTGTGTCAAGTTTAACTGCTTTTTGTGCTCTATTGTTGTGTATAGAGCTGTATTAAGTCTACTAGAACGAGATGTTCTGGAGTTGTAAAGGAATCTGTGAAGAGTTATATAGGAATAAATTTCTGCAAGTTTTGATCTGCTTTGGCTTCAAATCTTTCGAACCCATCCACGCAACAAAAGGATTTATATTAAAAGCTTCGTTTTTATGGGTTATATAATTTACTAATTTTTTTCCAGAACTAGAAGGAATAATAGTTAAAATTACTTATTAAAAGAAGTTTGAAATTTAAATATATGCAATAACCATAAAATCGACAATTTTGAAATTTTTAGCTTACCGAACCCCCTTGACCTTTTCGTTAATTTATATAGTTAAATTGATAAAACATCCTTTCTGATTCTAGAATGTTTAGTAATAATACAAGCAAAGCTGCTATCAAAAAAATTATTTTACCGGTAGAATAAAATATGTAGCTGTCACATTTTCAATACTGCGAATGTGTTATTAAGGAATTGTGATTAACTTACAGAAATTTCAGTATTATTGTTAAAGATACTATGATTAATGATTAAACTTCTACCTTATTATTTTAAAGTTTATCTTCATACGCATTACGATATTTATGAGAATATTTCTGATTTGGAGCTATTCTGAATATTTATTTGATGCGATTAGAAACAAATTACGTGCTCGATTCTAGGTTCTATTATTTTATTATTGCATTTGTAGCAGTTGAAATTTTAATGAAGTAAGGTAAATACTTTATGCAAGAAGAATTAGATCCTCTGTAGCAAGACTGAATTATTAATAAAGAGCTTCCTCACTTAGAGCAAAGAAACAAACATCCATTAACAGAACTTTGGTACTTCATCTAATAACACTAAAGATAACTCTATAACTTATAAAATAACTCCTTAAATTCATAATTTCTCTTTAGTACCTCAGTACTCAGTAGTTTCATATCACCACACTTCCAACCATATAACTATTTATGTGCTTTATTAATGTCTCTTCTTTTATGATTTCAAAAGATTACTTTATTTGTAGTATGTTTTTAATAAAGAGCCTTTAAAGTATTTTAATTTTTCAATAAAACAAGATCAGAAAGACTAAATTATAAATCGTTGCGTGTGAAATATTTCCTTTTTATTCCAATTACAATAAGATTATTGTCTTAATTTTCATTTCAATAAAATGAACGGATATCGAGTTTCAAATCTTAAGATTTATAAAATTCTAAGAATTATCAATTGTATTTCTAAAAAATTATTTTAAAAACTGTAAATTTTGAACTTTTGAACAAAAATATTGAAGTTTTCAAACTTTTTTTTTACAATTTGACATGGGATATCAAATGATAATTATTAATAAGAGAATTTCGTAACTATAGCACAATAGTGGCAATTGTTATAAAACACTAATTATAAAAAAAAAATTAAAAATAACTAGTAGATGGCATTCTGCATGTACATGATCATGTGATTTACATAGATGGCACTCTGTATTCAATGATCATGTGATTTACATACCTGCAGGTGTCTGTCTAAATCAGAGTTAACCACTAACTTTTAGAAACGGGCCGCATGACTTATGTTGGAACTATCCGTGGGCCGCAGATTTATACCGAATACGCCAATAAATATATTGCTTTACTACATATTGTTGCGGGTATGGGTTCGAAAAACTTGAAGCCAAAGCAGATCAAAATTTGCAGAAATTTATTCCGATATAACTCCAGAACTTCTCGTTCTAGTAGACTCGATACAGCTCATTACACAACAATAGAGCACAAAACAGCATTTAAAAACTTGATAACAGAACTGCTAAAATCGCCGCAAAAAGCAATGCAATACAGTTCACTTTCAGAATTCTCTGAATGCTCTCTGAGATACAGCTAACTCAGTAACTCCAGTCAACTAACTGACTAAACTCCACTCACAGCCGGTCTTATATAGGAAGTCAATACTTCATGAATCTTCTAGAGATAGAAATGTGGAGGACTTTCCAGATCGTAGTCGAAAAGTCCTATACATGTACATGGGGAACGAAAATGTCGCCATATAGTCGCCAAGTTTGGCGACATTTGGCGAATTCTCGCCAAATTTGGCGACAAAAATTAGTCGCCAAAACCGTCGCCAACTTGGCTCTATCTCGCCAATTTAGCGAGATTGCCATTACCATAATGTTAAATGGCCTGCTCTTTGTAAAACTCGCTTCCCAGCATTATCTCTGTAAAAACTCGTATTCAAGCATTAAGGGTCACATTGCAGGAAAGTAAAGTAAGACAAACTATTGCACTGCCTTATGCGAAATGTACATAAATTTATCTTTTTACATAATTAATGCTACGAAATACTTACAAATATACAGAAATTCGTAGCAATATGTTCAATGTTAGAAATGTGATAATTACTAAAGATTCAACAATATAAAACAATTTTGAAAACTGAAACAGTAATTTAACTTTTTTATATTAATAAAATAACAATTGATATTTGATTCTTGTTTCAAATAATTAAAAAAATAATTTTCTTTACATCGTAAATCAAAGTCATAAAAGATTGGTTGGTTGGTTGGTTGGTTGGTTGGTTGGTTGGTTGGTTGGTTGGTTGGTTGGTTGGTTGGTTGGTTGGTTGGTTGGTTGGTTGGTTGGTTGGTTGGTTGGTTGGTTGGTTGGTTGGTTGGTTGGTTGGTTGGTTGGTTGGTTGGTTGGTTGGTTGGTTGGTTGGTTGGTTGGTTGGTTGGTTGGTTGGTTGGTTGGTTGGTTGGTTGGTTGGTTGGTTGGTTGGTTGGTTGGTTGTATTCAGATTATCTGGCGCCGTCAGCAACACGAGGGCTATAATGCGCCGAAACGTTCGTCATTAGACAAGCCAACATACATTTACAAACACCCATGCCTAACACGGGACTCGAATCCGCAACCTCGCGGTCTAGAAGCCAGCTAGCTAACCACTATACCGTTTGGTCTGCAGTCATAAAAGAAGTTAATCTTTTGTGACAATATTACAATGTGACTTGACATAAACTCATAATCAATAAAGATATTTAAACCATACCTCCTAAATCTTCCATTTGTAATCGATGTTAATTGCGAGACCATGACGGCCGGTCCGCTTTTCACTATCTACTTTGCGTTTAAAACTAGTCTTTGAAGCCATTATTGCACTGGAGTCATAGAGATTGCGATACTTCTTTTCACGTCAAGACAAAAAAGGCCAGTATGCATTAAAATACCCAACTCCTGCCCATCACATTCAGAAACGTAGAAATCGAATTGTGCCATTCACGAATCGAGGGGCTAGGATATCATAAGTACAAAACTAAGCAATGCGAAGGAATGCGTCATTGGTAATAATTCAAATTATTGCTTTTTTTTTATTTTTTCTCGTTGGCAGTCTCAGAAAAGAAAAAAATGGGTGTGGGGGGGATTTTTCAGACTTAATGATGCGGGCTACTTAATGGAAAATGCGGTTTTTGGTAGTAAACACATACTATGGAAGACAAATAGAAATTATTTCCGCAAAATTTTATTTTTACTCTTCTGTAAGCCGTCGGGCCGGATCTGGCCCTAGGGCTGCGTAGTGGCTGACGCTGGTCTAAAACGTTTGATAAGATCGAGGTCTGATTACAAACCTTTCCACTTATGAACCGTACGCCCTGAGTTTATAAAGGCTCATTTACAAAGTTACCAGTCGGCAAACCAGTTTAGATCGTCAGTTGTATCAATCGCTGGGCCGCTTTGACAGTGATCACGGAAAAGCGCGTGCTTGGTAATAGACATGAAGTCGAAGAAGGTCTAACAATCATTATTGGGATATATATAGTAATGACCTCCCTCAAACTAGTTAAAATCTGTTTGTAACCATGGGCAACCCGTTAGATAGCATTATGGGGAGAATTATTCAATTGGATTCACCGGCTTACAGAGCAGAAAGACATAAGACTTACTTCCGAAGACTTGATGTCTATCACTTCTTGACTTAACGTACTGATGATGACTTAATGACATTATATGCTATGACTTTTTGACTGTGACTTCCTAAGACTTGATGTCTATCACTTCTTGACATAACGTACTGATGATGACTTCGTGACATTGTATGTTATGACTTTTTGACTGTGATTTCCTAAGACTTGATGTCTAACACTTCTTGACAAAACGCACAGACGATGATTTCGTTAATTTACATGCTAGGACTTCTTGATTATGAATTTGTGACAATGGCTTCCGGACTATGATGTCCTGATCAAGACTTACAGTCTATGACTTCCCTGATTTAACACGCGATGTCTATCACTTCTTCACTTATAACGTTCAGATTTTTAAATTCTATGATTTTTGACTGATGACTTGAGATTTTGTGAATTAAACATAAAAGTAATAAAGGAAATATGCCAACTGGGGAACCCGGCCTTACTTTTGCAAAAAAGGGTAATGGGTTAATGAACTATAATACCTCTTGGGTGAACATGGAAATTAGTTCAATAAAAAAATAAACTTTCAAATACCACACATAAAACATTTTACAAAGTATATAAGTTAGTTTTTTTTTTTTTTTTTTTTTTTTTTTTTTTTTTCAAATAGTTGTTTATTAAAAAAAAAAACAAATTGTATGCAATTTTTGGACTAAACAATTAATGAAACAGTTTTTAAAATATGTTTCAATGGATATATATATATATTAACTTTTATAACAAGGAAAAAAGCAGAGAATTTTTGTTCTTTTCTTTTCAACGTTTGTTTCTCACTATTTTATGAAAAATGTAAAAGAAGTTAAGTTTTAAGGATAATATATAAGATTCCATTCAATAACAATCAAAGGACAAATGAAGTAAAAATTAATGTTTCAATAAACACATTTTTAAGTACTATCTTCACAAGATATTGAAGCGTGGATGGTGAAATTGAAAAATTATAAAAAATTTACCAGTAAGTGCAGATAGTCACAAAAGAATATCGAAATATACTATATATTTTGTTACACCTAAGATTAGGCAGATGTGCATTAAAATCTTTCCTTAGTAGGTTCTGTCCAGCGATCGAAGCTGACTCCTAAATCAAAGATAAAAATACGCTTCATTTCGATTCTCAGCGAGCTAGGTAACATCTGCTTTAAAATCTTGAAGACGCAATGACGATTGTTTGATAAGTTGCATGGTTTAAAGTAAAAATTCTCAATTTCGATGCTTTTCCTATTAGATACTGGAATACAAAAGAAATTCCCTTTAAAAGATCCTTCAATTATTCAATCACAGTTCAATTTGCACTAATCACAATAAACTAAATCAGGGGCCGGCCATCGATATAGATAAACAACTGGATAGACTGCATAATAC
This sequence comes from Linyphia triangularis, assembly GCA_963978545.1. Taxonomy (NCBI): domain Eukaryota; kingdom Metazoa; phylum Arthropoda; class Arachnida; order Araneae; family Linyphiidae; genus Linyphia; species Linyphia triangularis. Next base: position 94,958,728 of record OZ021722.1, read on the forward strand.
TGGGGAAACGAGCCGTTTCCACCGCGGTAGCGAGATGCTTGGATGGAGGAATTTGTATTGCCTATGTAGATTTTCTTCGATCTTTATGGTTTATTCGCGTTACTTTTTATATTTGGCAAGCAAAATAAGAATAAAACATATTTTAATAAAATAGTTTAACCAATAAATAAAACTGATCAAAATAATTCTAAGTATAGGATTTGTATATTTGGAACAAACATTTGAGATTAGCTACTGTCGATATCTGTAAACGCGTTATATCTTTAATGATTTGAATTTAATTCCTTAAATTTTAAATTACATAAATTAAATGTTTTAAAAATAAATTATTATCTACAAGTTATGAGTATAAAGTAAACAAATGAAAATAGATTTTAAAAGTATATTTATTTTAGAAGTAGAAATTAAAGATAATTGAAGAAATACAGTAAATCAGTTAAAAATAAGTAATAACAAGATTGCAAAATACAAATTCATTTATACTATAACTAATGTAATACAAAAAAAAAATGTAAGTTTCAAAGGCAAATTATTATATTAATTTTTCATACCCAATAGTATTACATAATTTAGGAATTTCAAGATACAGGTTTTGAAACGTGTTTATTGCAAGTCAAATACATATGTTTGATCAATTAATTCTGAAGTGGGTCTCTGAATAATTCTTAATTGTATTATATTAATTAATAAAAATTGGGGTTTCGAGTAAAATAAAATTGACCAACCAGATTAATTTTGGTACTATTTTAGCTTAAAAACTAAATCAAAATTATATGCAATGAAAAATATTTAATCAGTTTAACATTTATTCAATAAATCCGACTAACATACAACAATTGATTTAAACAAGTATAGAATAAAATCCGAATGCGTTTTACAATAAATAATAAAGTGTATTCTAATAGTTGAAATTTGAGAATTAGAAAACTATTAAGAAACTCGTGGCTACCTGACACATAAACACTTAACTTTCTCCTAATTTAATAAAAACATTTAAATAAATGCAATTAAAATTAGCTTCGTTAATTTAGTACAAGCATTTGTAAACGATTGCAAGAGGAGAGACAATTTCTCTCTAAAATTCAAGGTTTACATTTATAAACAGAAATAAAACTGAAATACAAATTGCTTTCGACAGTTTGGTGGGACTTCGAATTCCAACAAACAGTTGTAAAAGACTGAGTTTTTAAAATAAATAAGTAAGTAATAAAAAAAAATGATACACTTTGCCGTTTGCAATCAGCAGTTCCATTATTAAATAAATTTATATCAGAACACTAGCATTTTGAATTATTGTTTCAATTTCCATTCCATCCTTTTTTTTTTTCCCCTTTTTTTTTTTTTTTTAAATACAATTACTAAATGTTCATGCAAACGTTTAAAAACATAGATAAAATAAAACATATTTAAAATAAATTATCCAATTATAAATAAATAAAGTAATTATTTTAATTATTAAATAAGTGAACAAGTAAAGTTTTAATTTCGCTCTCTTTCCCATTTCTTTGCGAAATGCCCTTGAAAACGCATAAAAGCAAGGATTAAATAAATATAAATCAAGTCTTTTATTTTCGATCATAATATTTGTTTTGAATTTAAAATAGATCATTTATGATAAGAATTGCCATATAAGAGATCAATCATTAACCACGAGCGATCAATGTTAGAAGGGTCATTTTAGATATTTTTCAAAAATAAATAATAATAATAAAAGTACATTAACATATCTGAATCACTATTTTTTTCTTACCGGTGAAAACTATTGTTTATATTTTTCCGATTTGCGCTGTTGTTGGTATTACATGCAAGACAGTAATTAATCATGGTTCAGGAAATCGTCCTACATTTTTTAAGGAAAGCAAACACTTTTGCTGGGGCGTTTTTCGCCTTGCATTGCCATCGGAGCAGTCTATCCAGTTGTTTATCTATATCAATGGGGCCGGCAGACTTCACAATACTAATCAAAGCATTTAGTAATTAGAATGGATTTAAAAAATATATATATATATAAATATATATATCTAAAGAAGAAAAGGATACAATTTTGTGTTCTAAATCTTAAAAAGTTTACGAAATTTTAATTTCAAGGATTGCCAGATAAAGTAGTTACGTTAAACGTTTCTTCTATGTCAGATAATATAGTGATTTAAGAAGTTAGTATTTTTATGCAACGTTCAAATTACATTGAAAAGTAAGCACAAAACTTCAAACAATATATTTTTTAATTACATTTTTACTTTCAATTACCCATTTGTTAACATAGGGTAATGAAAGTATTATTTTCGGTCCAAAAAAAAAAAATCTTTTTTTTTTTTTTTTTTTTTTTTTTTTGCATTTCTCCACATTTTGGAACATCCTGACTTCCAAAAAGTGGTTTACAAAATTTCTGCCTGTGTGTCTGTGTGTACGTGGTTAGCATAACTTCACAACGAATTAATTTATGATGTTCAAATTTGGTGAACAACTTAGTGGTGGCAATGGAACCTACCAATAAGGTTTTCGTCGCATAAGGTAGCTGCCATTGAAAAAATTACGTTTTTCAGTAATTGCTACAAAACTACTCAAACGATTTTGATCAAAATTGCCTGTTTTTAAGTGTTCTAAACATCCCTACGTCCGAAATTCCCGTGAAAATGCCAGAATGGTGTAAAAAGTTGAAAACAAAATGACTTCAACACAGAGTTCTCTTCTCTTAAGCATCGTTCATCAACGACCTTTTTTCTCCGCTCCTCTGTTTCATTTACAAAAAAAGATCATGTAAAAATTATCGAAAATTAAATCGCTACAATTGTCGCCAAAAAAAAATATCGCCAAACTGACAATTTTTTCTGAATGAAAAATGGAAATATAAAAACATTAAAGAATACCATTCCAAGTCATTATAACAGTTAATTGAAAGTTGTGCGATGCTCCACACCTCTAGTTTCCTTAATTGCTTTAGAAGAAAATGGCTTCCAGAGGATGTGTTAATCCGATTGTTTTCGCTGTATTAATGATATAGTAAAAAGCTACAGAAAGGATTTCGTAGTTTAAGAAAATCTTTACTTTGTTTATTTTGGCATGAAATCGTGTGTAAGACGAGCATTAGATCTCACATTTTGTTTCGCTTGTAAAGGAAAATTGAAAAAATAATTTCAAGGTAAGGAATACCAATGGTTTCGGTTCGGTATACCAGTGTTTTAAAGAAAGTCAGGAAAACAAACTAATTGCTTTTTAGTACATGTAATGTAAAAGGTATTTTTTATTACATTTGTCGATGTGCTTTCTAAATAAAATATAAAACTTATGAAGATATCTTATCCTAATAACATCCCATATGAATTACGCCTTGTGCCTCATAGATTTCTTTCCCTCCAGATGCATTGGAAATTTTTCACGAGAACATTGCGTCAAAGGGAAAGTAATAATGATAATAAAAAAAAATACGTATGACCTTAGTGTCTATGAACCAAAGGTTTTTTTCCAATCCAATCTGAATGAAAAGATTTAGTCAGAGACTCAAAACTTCCTAATTGAACCGGCACAGTTTTTATCGTGGTTAGCTTAATACCTAAACTGTAAATGTTTTGCCACAATAACTAATATTTAATAACTATGGCCACTCTAATCAAAAAGGTCCGTTAGCATTGAATCTGGGAGACAAGGAAGCGAATCATTAACAGTAAAAGAACAGCATTTATTACTTTAACCGCTTAACATAAACATTGAGTAACACGTCAGATTTTATGGTACATTATTAAATACGCGGAAGTGCAGGGTTTTGATTAAGGGAGAGAGAGGAGTTCAACTTACGACCTGGAATGGGCTAGACTCATGTTAGCGTCTACGTGTGGCTTCGTATGCTAGACTCTTCGGTCAAGGGTTCCGGGGAGATTCTCTGATCAGGTAGTCTGGTGAGATCGAAGCCATGTTGTAGGGTCTGGTCTGCGGTCTGGCTCTATCATAAGGTCTCCTGGATTCGCTTGATAAAGGGCTGCTAGATTCGTCCGGTCATTCGGCTCTGGGTCCGGTCATTCGGACTCTGCTGGATTGTCAGTTGAGGATTCCAGGGTTCGAATGATCAAGGACTGCTAAGTTTTTCCGGTCTAAACTCTGGGTCCGGTCATTGGAGGTCAGCTGTGTGCTTCGGTAGAGGGCTGCTGAAAGGATCATCTGGCTAGATAGACTTGGAATCGCAAGTAGACTTTTCAGTATACTAACTCTCACTTCTCTGCCAGGTCCGTCTCTCTATTCACAACATCCTTATAGAAATTGAAAGTGCGTAAAAAAAGTGGCTCCTGAATGCTTGCAAGCCCTTTTACGTCGACCTGTGCTGATCCCTCTTTTTCCTTGCATCCAATTGGACTTGAAGGTCCTCCCCCGAGAAATCACCTCATCTTCCCTTCTGCCCGATCCACACCAGGGTTGTAAATTCACCCCTGACCTCTTGACCTGATCCTGCTAACTCTTGGGTCAACCCGCGCCAGAAAGTCTACTCCCCTCTTATAAAAATTACCCTTACATCTAGGATAGGTATTTTCCATCCCCTAATACTTATAAAAATTGTGATGGAGCAACCTCACCATCACAGCTTTTAGGTTCAAGTTTGAAAGAAAGAAAAATATTAGCTCCCAATGCATCATTTTGTTATTTTTGTTTAAGTAGAGCAGTTAGTTCCGTTTTTCTTCCAAGAGGGTGCACTTGTTCGTTGAAGCGATGTTCCAACTTTCATTGATTGCATCTTTCAGTACGCATATCAAATATGAAAAAATGGAGACTCTCATAAATTCATCTAAAAAAAAGTTTAAAAAAAAAAAAACAATATTATTGCGTAATGGATATAAGCATGCTTCTGAACCTGTTGGACTTTCAGTTCAATTTAAAGAGTGCTTTGAAATTTTTTGATTGAGGCTGAAATTTAGACGAACGTTAAGTTCCAAAAAAGAAAATAAACTTATTCATTTAAATTATAAAAGAGCTAGGACATAAATGTTAAGTATGCATTTATGAAGTGAAAAAAAAAATACAAAATTATCAAAATATCTTGATTTGAGTTATTTTACCAAAAATATTAAATCATTTTGTCAAAAACCCGTACTTGATAGAGAAAAAAATGTATTGCATTTTGGAAATCAGCACTGAAACTAATATAAAAATCAGTTATCAAAATTCCTAGTAAAAACAAATCAGTCGGGCCAGCACTGGTTGACTGACTGTGGCTATCACCTGAACTGCTGGGCCATCCAAGGATGACCTTAGCTATTTAGAGCATAAAAGTGACCGTCTGGCCTACACTAAGGCCAGCAGTCATTTAACTGCTGTTGCCAGCATCGTTTAAACAGTATCCCAGAACCGGATTGCCTAAAAAATTGCCAAAAGCGAGCCAGTACTGATTTAATTGAAGTTCGATGAGAACTATAGATGCCTAGGCATTGTGTAGAAAGCCGGATTTCGAAATTTTCCGGTACCATTAAAATAACCAATGTTTTCCATTCTTGAGAATAGAAATGCAGCATTTAGGCATCAAAATACTCTGAAATCAACAAGTAATGCTGAAAACACAGTTTGTAGGGATCTCGTGTTCAAAAGACAGATACAACAACTAGGCACTAGTGGTCACTTTTTCCTAGAGGTTAGCACGCCTGTCTACTGACCTAAGGGTTCCGGGTTCGACTCCTGTAGCTCACGTTCGCTCTTAAGTGATGACTACCGAACAACTGAATCATGCTTCCATCTATCGGCGCCTTCTTAAACTACCAACTCAGCAGGCAACATCCGACGACTCACAACTCCCATGCAATGCACTACAAACTCAACAAACGAACTGATCAGCCATGACTCAACAACTTTTTAGAATTTAATTTGCACTGTTAAAACAATTTTTATTTTCAATAAGTAATATAGTTGTATTTTCATGTTTAATTGCATACTTGAAGTTCATCATATATTTCGACTTTAAATAAAACTTTACAGATAAGCCTTAAGGTAACAAGTTTAACAAGAGTCCCTACATATGCCAAACCGCATTTGACCAGAAATCTCCGGTCGCCATTCAAACATTATTTTGAATTTCGTGTAGATTATAGAGAGATATTAGTAGTGATTATTCTGATTTATCAGAAAATATTTTCCCGAAAGTGTTTACACAACTACTCTTTAAGAATTTAATTAAAACTAATACAAACTTCGATTACTTGCCAAATAATGTGAATTCTATTTTTCTCTGTCAACTTGTCGCTCTTAAAATTCCAACGAGAATCCAAATCGTCTAATGTTTCTTTTATCATCACAATTCATTTCTTTTCGAAACTGGTACCAATTTGTAAAGTATAACATCACATATGCATACGTCACATAGCAGATAATAACCATTGATAAGCGTCTATTAAAAAGCGACAGGCTTCCTGACACAATAGGATCGCATTTCTTAGCAAGTGTTATGTCAATTTTGGATATCAGTTTGTAATTAAACTTAGTGAAAGCCGTGTTTTTTTTTTTTTTTTTTTTTTTTTTTTTCCCTCATATGTATACATAGGGTGATAAAGGTATTAAAGTATAGTATTCGGTCATTTTTTTTTTTTTTCCATTTCTTTACGTTGTTGGAACATCCTGATTTCAAAAAAGTGATCGAGAAAAAATATTTGTCTGTGTGTGTCTGTGGTCAGTATAACTCCCGAACAAATTGACCTACAATGTTCAAATTCGGTGTGCGGGTTAGTGATGGCACAAGAACCTACCATGATGGTTTTCGTCAAAATCGCGCATGCGCATAAGGTAGCTGCGATTGAAAAAATCATGTTTTTTGGTAATTGCTAAAAAAAAACGGCTCTAACGATTTTGTCCAATATAGCTGTGGAAATAGAATTATTAAAAAGTATATCGCCAAAATCCTCTATTTGGCAAAGTTTTTTTTTTATTTTTATTTTTTTAATTCCCATACAAGAATTATGGTAAAAAATATCACCAAGCTGGCCATTTTTTCTAAATGAATGATGAACATATAAAAACGTTCAAAGACACAAACTAACATCAGTATTATAGTGTAATTGAAAGTTGTGCGATGTTCCACACCCCTAGTTAACAATTTGGATCAAATTATTTCTAACAGACAAAGATAATCTTAAACCAGTAGAGTAGTTTTAAGTAACCTAATTGTTTAAAATTAAAACTATTTAAACGTGTTCAGTGTTCGATACTTTTATCTTCAGTCTAAAAGATTTTTAGACTGAAAAAACACTCTTTAAAATTAGAAAAAAAAAGCTTATCTCTAAAACATTAGTGGTTATAATTTTATTAACTTAGGTTAGTTAAAACTAATTTTCCGGTTTAAGATTATCCTGGTCTGTCAGAAATAAATTTGGTCAGCGAGAATTTATTGAGAGGGTAAATAATTTCAATTTTTATCAATCAAATTTAATTTAACAAATGTGTGTTTCTACACCTGGATTTAACTAGATAATGTTGTTTGAAGGTGGGTTTTTTTTTTTTTTTTTTTTTTTTTTTTTTTTTTGAGTTTAATAGCTGAAAGATTTATTTCATCTCAATTGAATAAATCGAAAAAACTTTTCATTTTCTTTAAAAGCATTGACAGCATTCGAACCTTTTAGTCTAGAATACTGAGAATGAATTTTTTTTTATTTGCTTATAAGTTGACAAACGCATGACATGAAATCAATTTTCTTTAATAGAATTGTCATGTATGAAATATTAAAAAAAATGCTTTGTCCATGTTCAGAATATAAATAATCTAGTGAACTGAACAATTTTTATTCATAAAATGTCATAGTTCCAGTAAATATTTCATATATTTATTGGTTATTTATTGGTTGGAGACAAATAAATGGGTAACAGAATAAAAATTCATTGAATTTAAAACAATACATAACTCCTCTTTTATTTTATTTTCTAAATAACATGAAGTTTTAATAATATTTCTTTGTGAAAATTTTAAAAAGTTTCAATTAATCTTTAAGTATTTAATATATAAAATGCAAAAAATATATTGCTATACATTACTCGAATAAAACTTTAAAAATTATTTTTTAAATTAGAAAACAGTATTAATACGAATGTTTGAAAAAAATAAAACATCCTTTATTGAAAGTACTCAAGTCAATTGAAATATGACTCTTAAAAACATAATTTAGTGCTATTTACTTTAGGGAAAGTGCATAAAAATACTTTCAACATCATTTAAATAAGCAAAATACTGGTTGAAATATTTTATTTGTATGGAGCAAATGCCAGACCATCAATAGAATATGATAGAAAAAAATTTGAAATGATGGCATCCGGATGATTATCTACTTATAATAAAAATGAATCATGATTATTTTTACCACACAGTTCATATTTTATATTATATGCATTCGTCATTCTTATTACGAGCCCGTTATTTCCACAAGATGTTCTCTTTGTATTAGTTCAAACTTAATATCATTTAAAAATAATTAGTCGGTTGGTGTGGATATTATCTTGTACAAGAGATGTCACTAAGCATATGATGCACCAAAACGTCGTTGCAACTATAGAATATCAAGGAGGATCATCTTTACAGTGTTTTTTATCCTGTCTCATATTTCCATATTGAATGAAAGGAAATATCATTTCAAAATGAGTCATGGAATTGTATATTTTTCAAAGAAAACTTAAAATAAATACAACTCGCCATCATTTTACAATGTTTTTTCTAAAATGGAAAGTCGCCAAACAGTTTCTAATCAGCCTAAGAAATTTAGGATAGTTGTTGTAAGCACGTACATTTTGAAATTAATCAAACACGTTCAATTGTTTTTGAAAATTACGTTGTTTCATCCAGTCTTATTGCAATAAGACAAATAATGACTACAATAGTCTGGGGAATAGAGACTGAAAAAGGGGTCTTACCTTGCAAAAGGTTATGTAGTTCTGATTTTTTAATATGTTATAAAGGTCGGTCCAGTGGTTTATAAACCAAGTTTTCGACCTTCTAACCCTTGTGCGTTCTCCGTGGTGCACCAAAAACTGAGCCGTTTTTCAGTTTATACATCATAACTCTTTGTCAATGCATCTTACATACAAACATTATGTTCAAAAGTTGTAGAATATTAAATTTTCTACAACATTTGTACACAAAGTACAACACGGGACTCGAACCAGCAACCTCGCGGTCTAGAAGCCAGCACGCTAACCACTATACCGTTTGGTCGGCCTTATTTTCTCGGACTAATAAAAAAGGAGTTACTCTGCTTTGTGTATTTTCCCGTGGTGCACCAAAAAAAATACGGTTTTCAGTTTATAGATCATAACTCTTTTGCAGTACATTTTAAAAACAAACATTAAATTTAAAAGTTGCAAAAAATTAAGTTTTCTACAACTTTTAAGCATCCAGGACAGTTAAAATTAATCAAATTTAATCCTGATTTACTATAATTTTAAAATTTTAATTGAAAATTATTGCAATAATCCTAGCTTCATCCAGATATATTTAGTAAGTCTTTCATCCATGCTTTTCAACAAACGTTATTTGATCCAGACATATTATAAATCTTATTTAATCCAGGCTTATTAGAATAAGACGTTTAATATAATTTAATTTCAATAGTTCAGATATTATCCAGGAGCATTATATAATGATTTTATCAAGGCTTTTAGTAATAAGCCGGGATTTATCCAGGATAATTAAAATTAATCAAATTTCATCCCGATTTATTATAAGTTGAAAATTTTAATTGATAATTATTTCAATAATCCTAGCTTCCTCCAGATATATTTAATAAGTCTGTCATCTATGCTCTTTTCAACAATTGTTATTAGATCCAGACATAGTATAAATCTGAAGTAATCCAGGCTTTTTAGAATAAGACGTTTAATCTAGTTTTATTTTAATAAGCATGGCTTTATCCAAGCTCTTTGCAACAAACTTAGTTTTATCCACGTCCAATCAAAAAGTCTAGTTTCATCCAGGATTTTTATAATAACACTAATTTAATATAGACTTATGTAATATGTCCAATGTCGGATCCAGCAATGGGCGGAAAAGGCAATCGCCCCCTACGTTTTTCTGCTTTAAATAGAGAAAACATAAAGATGACGAAGAATATTGTATGTATTGTTTGTCATGAATATAATAAACAAAAGTCTCTCATTGGCCTCAAAAATTAACACATATATTTAGTTATTTAATTTATTAAGCATATGAATACGTGAAAGATTTTTATTGAGATTAATACTAATATACTTGTTATTCGCTTACACAGACTCTCCCGTTTTTTGCAGGTTATATATGAAGTCAATCAAGATTTGACGAATATGTACTGAACATCTTTAATATAAATATTCTCATCCCAAAAATTGGAAATGAAAAAGTGGAGGACAAAGGGTTTTATTACGAGGACCGCCACCTCAGTAATAAAACTCTGGGTCCGCCCTTGAATATGTCTAATTTCATCCAGACTTGATACAACACACTTAATGACATACTGAAAAAACAAAACTTATAAGCACACTTGTTAGTAAGTCATATCGAAATAAAACTAGTAAGATAGTAAAAAAAAAAAAAAACATTTAAAATTTTTAGATATGAGGGTGCATTACAATAAGATGATAGCTTAAGTGCTAGATAAGGTGGACAGTTTTAAGCTGACGCATTTTTTCAAAATGGCGGTTATCAGCTTATTTTACAATGATCGTGTGGCAAAAAACATAAATATAAATAAATTTTGGAGCTATTGAGGACAGCTTAACACAGTATAAATTACAAAGACCTGCCATAAATTGCCCAAAAATCGAACCACGCACCTTTGTCATGTGATTTTCTATTAACTTATGACAAATTCACTATTGAATTAATTAAACTTTCTCAGGAGAACATAAAAGCTACCTCTCTATATGTCAACTCAAATTAAAATTTAAATGTTCCTTTAATGCATGTACCCTTAAATGTATATAAGAATAAAATTTAAATGCACCATATGATGTTATCCTTATGAAGCATACTTTTTTAGTAATATTAAAGTTTACTCCTTGATGTTAACATTTCAAGTGTATATGACTATTCGTATAGGGTGTTTACTCACTGTTTCAGGCATGTTATGTATAACAAATGACTAATATTATATTTTAGGTTCTGATACTGACTGTGACAAGTTTACCCCATAAATTATATCAGTGTAACCCTAAGGGGCTAGAAACTACAGGTTTTGATGCACTCATTTCACCGGACTACAGAACTCTGGTATCCTGCCTGTATTACCCGAATTGATGGTATCTCGTAGTATGGTTTCGTAACATCCGGCACACTAGCCTACGACATAATATTTGTAAGGTTTCTGAATTAATAATGCTGTTGCATCTGTTTATTGTGCTAGATACCAGCCACGGGATAACAAACGACTTTTATAAATTTGTAAACGTTGTAGCACGAGATAGTATTTTTGTTTTAAAAAAAGTAATGAAACGTATTTGAATTGTATCGTTTTAGTTTTCGAAAAATAAAGGAAAGTGGCGGTTTGTTGAGAACTGGATGTGATTTCTTGAAACCTTTTGCTAACATTAATAAAAGGCAGCGACCTGCAATACTGCTTTTAAAATCTTTCTCAATGCTAATTCCCGAAAGCTCATTATACAAAGATTAGTTCTTTTTCGACACTTTCCTCCCTATCAGTTAGCAGAGATGGATCACGCGAGTTCCTCTCTAATGCAATCAAAGAGTACGACTGTACTCTTAAATAGTATTTAAACTTTCGTCTTAGAAAAATAAAAATTTTATTATGGGGAAACTATATAAAGTATTAAAGCTTCAAACAGAATGTCGTCATAAAATATTGAGAAATAACTAGATCATAGTTGTTAGATTTATAAACCAGTTAAAGTGCTGGCATTGCTCGGGCTCAAACAACCAGTGCCTCTCTAATATAGGGGGTGCTGCACATAGACCGAAACCTATTAGAGATTGGAAATTTAGCAAATATGTTTTTAATGGTAACTTATTCATTTTTAATGTTATTGCAGATCAAATTAACTATTTTAAGGGAACAAATTCGGTTGAAATACATTTATTACATACATATCGACATTTTATTGATCGTTTATGTAGGTATTTCAAATAACACTGGCGATATTATTCTGCTATTGTACTCTTCTCAAGGAGTTTTTTGTGAAATATCAGTTATATGAGGATCAAAGGAACCAAGAAGATTTTGGACCACAACTTCTACATACTGTACACGTGAGAATTTTATAAAATTCTATGTATCCTTTTATGTACTTGTTTCAAGAATCTTGCTCTTCCTGTAGAATTAAGCTTAAGGAATAATAAATAATTAAGCTTAAAGGAGCAATAGCATATTCTAAAATTTGATAACCTTGAAATGATTTTATATAAAGCTGTAAGCAAAGAATTCCATAGATAATGCTTCATGAACATATGTAAAATATATTGAATTTGCTTGGTAAAATATTTACTTGTAATTGCCAAAGGTATTATATAAAATTGATACATTATGTTTTCATTTAAGGTTATTATATAAGCAGACTCTTCATAATTATGGGAAAACTTTCCTGCCATATTTCCATAATTGTATTTCCAAAGCTAAGCTTTAGTTTATTCACTAAAAGACTCACTCTTTTCCTGAATACTTCTTGCACGTGTTTCTTTTGTTTTTTTACAATTTTTTTTCTCTCTTTTGTGTGTGTGTGTGTGTGTGTGTGTGTGTGTGTGTGTGTGTGTGTGTGTGTGTGTGTGTGTGTGTGTGTGTGTGTGTGTGTGTGTGTGTGTGTGTGTGTGTGTGTGTGTGTGTGTGTGTGTGTGTGTGTGTGTGTGTGTGTGTGTGTGTGTGTGTGTGTGTGTGTGTGTGTGTGTGTGTGTGTGTGTGTGTGTGTGTGTGTGTGTGTGTGTGTGTGTGTGTGTGTGTGTGTGTGTGTGTGTGTGTGTGTGTGTGTGTGTGTGTGTGTGTGTGTGTGTGTGTGTGTGTGTGTGTGTGACGTCAACCCCACTAAAATTATCATGCTGAGAGTTTTGAGTTGCTTATTCCTCATTTGGAATTGCCTCATTTAATGTAAATACGAGTCTTTTGCATAGGCGCCCCTAGGAATATTTGCAAGGGGGGACAAGACTAGATTTTTATCAAAATAATTAAATTTTTTTAGAAATGTTAATAATTATGAATTATAAATTATACTCTTTAAGAATAGTTAAAATTCATGGTATATATTTTTGAAAGCGCAACCCTATTAAATAGAAAAAAATACAACATAGTAAAAATATTGAAATATATATTTTTAACAATTTTTTTATCATCCAACTAAATCTCACGGCATTCAAGAGACAGTGTTTAGAAAAGAGAAAGTCGAAGATGCAAAAATACAGAAGAGTAAAATTTTTTTATTTCTTCCAAGTTCCGGATATAATGTAAAAAAAAATCAAATTGAAACACGAAGCCAGTATTAGAATATGTTCAGTTGAATTCTAAAAATAGATTTCAAGACAGTATATCTGATGACTTGAAAGCAAAACATTTTCCTAGAATTTTGAAAACTACACAGGAAATTATTATATAATAAAAGGAATAAATACTTCTACTCATCAACCTCTAATAATCATAGACAATTAGCCCCAGAAAATCGTCACGGGAGTAGCTATAAAAAACGACGGCGGAAAGAAACAAAAGACTAGATTAATAAGGGGGAAAATGCTCATTCTAAAGTAAAAGTATAAACGGCATATGTGCTTTTTTTTATCTTGAAATTTACATATTTTCCCTCTTTTTTTTTAAATTTTCAAGAGCCAGGGGGGTGCAAGTGCACCTCTTTGCACCCTCCTGGGGGTGCCCATTGTCTTTTGCTGTGTGATCGAGTAATTCTTGTAAAGCCATTTCCACTTCCATAACACATAATATCGGAGACAAAAATTATTCCGGTATTGATATATCGATGATCAGAATTTTCTTGCGTCAGTCATTGATTTGTAAGTAGAAGAATGAATATGAATAACAGTTGTGGATGTTTGGCCTTGTCTCAGTAAATTATACTGAATTTTTTTAAGTGAAATAAGTGTTAATGCTTCGTCTGGTGTATAAGGATTATGCAATGAAATTAATAAACCGCAACTCCTTCTGTAACAAGAATATCCTTTACAATTTTAGCAACATTTGGCTGTCCATGTGCTCTCAGCTTAATTTATGTAGCAAATTACAGTTTGCTGGTATAAATTTTGGAACGTAACTCGTTTATTTTTTCTACGTTTACTGCAGCTCGTAAAGGCGGTTGAAACACTACCACCAAAGACAGGCGTATGGCCAACTTTAAAGAAAACATTTATACATGTACCCTACCATGATGAATCTTTTTTGTTGAAGATTACTTTATTACTTTTAATTACTCATATGTTTACATAGGGTAATGAAAGTATAGCTTTCGATATATTTTTTTTTTTTCCATTTCTAGATGTTTTGGAGCACCCTGATTTCCAAAAAGGGGTCTAGAAAAAATGTCTGTCTGTGTGTACGTGGACAGCATAACTTCCAAGCAAATTGGCCTACGATGTTCAAAATGTTAGTGGTAGCCGTGGAACCTACTACTATTTAAGTTTTCGTCAAAATCGCGCCTGTGCATTAGGCTGAAATCATGAAAAAATCATGTTTTTCAACAATTGCTAAAAAAGAGCGCTAACGATTTTGATAAAAAAAATCTCTGTGATAATGCCTGACCATTTTTATTTAAATGAGTAAAATATGAAACCAAGAAATAACACCATAAATTTTAATGCAATGACCAATATTATAGTGTAATTGAAAGTTGTGCGTTGTTCTTCACCTCTAGTTTTTATAGTTAGCAGTGTATTTAGATTTATATTCATGATTGAATATCGATAATAATTGCTTTGACAAACTATTTTCTTAGTGAGTAACGATTTGGACTTCAAACAATCAAAATTTTCAATTGTATCTGTCGATGTACAATTAGTATAATACTCTAATAACAGTCTTCTATATATGGCCTCATGGTCATCACATAAACCTACAATTAAAACCAAAATGTGTGTTACATAAAAAAAAAATATATATACTTCTTTTGATTTTTAGTGACGCGCGCTTACAAATTTGCCCTTTTCTCTAAAATAAGCAAAGGTTAACAGCTAGAACTTTCGCAAATAGTTAGAAGACATTCTTATCTTAATTACAACAGTCAAGCAATTGATGGGTTCTAATGGATTTGGAAATTTTAGTCACAAAAAAAATCAAGTTCTCGGAAAAATATGTCAATTTTTATTACTAGTATTTGTAACTCTACAACTATAATTAAATAAATGAACATAAACTTTTTACAGGAAATAAGTAGTTACATACCTCTAGGTTTCGAATTCATTTTAAAAATCGCAACAAAAATTCCACGGATTGGAACAACAAACATTCCTCATCATCGAAACTAACTACGCAAGAATTTTTAATTATACTAAATATCAACGCACAATTAGACATATTTCTGACGCCCAACAAGACTTATGTTGGACTGATATAAACAGAGCACATGTTTTTGTAGGCATAAAAATCCTCTGCACTACTGAATAGTACACATTCTAACTTTTCTAGAGAGCTATAAAACTCTAAGGAAACTACCTGCAAAGAAAATTTTAAGTTTTAGGGTTTTGGCCAGCTTTTTGGTAAATTGAGCCACTCTGCTGGTACAATCCGGTTAAAAAAATTTCAGTCAATTGCAAATTATAAGCATGCCGCCCTTAACCCCCTAACCTCGATTTCATCATCTTAAACAAAAAAAAACATAGTTTCCGATAATCTGATCTGCATTCCCGTTAATCTGGATTAATTAAAATACCAGTAAGGAAAACCAAACTTAAATTGGCTCAGTTGATTACAAATTATAGTAATATCCTCTTTCACCCTCTCTCCACGATTTCTCAATCTTAACTACCAAACATTGGATTAAAATTGAATTCCCGATAATCTGGATTAGTCAAGATGCCTATAGAAAAAAACCATGTTTAAATTTACCTCAAATTACAAGCACACCCTCTTTCATCCCCTATTCTTGATTTCAGCACCTTAACTACAAAACATGGAAGTAAATAGTGCTCTCGATAATCTGGAATAGTCAAGAAACCCATAAAAAGAAGGAAAAAAACTTTAAAGTGGCTCAGTAGATTCTAAGTTATGATAACACCCCCTTTCAAACCCAATTCTCGATTTCACCACCTTAAAAAATATAGAAATATAATCAAGTTCCTGATAATCTGGATTAGTCAAAATACCTATAGAAAAAAGGAGCTCAAATTGGTGCAGTAGATCTCAAGTTATTGATCATACCTCTCAAAGGGTTAAAAAAAGGAGGAGGGAGAGTTTTCCGAAATTCCAAGCATCCAGGAATCTTTCTCTTGTTTCAAGAATCAAGTATGTAAAATTTCATTTAGATCAGGATAAAATTGTATGCTTCATGAAAGGGTCAAAACGGTGAAATAAGAGAGATTTTTCGAAATTTCGATTATTCTTCCTTTATAGTATATACCTTCCACTTATTTCCAAGATCAGGTGTGCAAAATTTCATCAACATCGGAATAAAACCGCAGCTTCCTATACAAAACATACAGACATACATGTGTATAGTTTATCTCTGCAAATAAATGATATTATATAAATTTTTCATGCATTTATAAATTTAAATAAATACTCTAAATCTACTAGAAAAAAATTCTTCATTTTTTATTTAAATATCTTTACAAATCAAAAAACTACATAAAAAATTTTTATAATATGTGAGACATTTCCACTAATAGCTTAAATTTCAAACGTAATTGCTATTTGCAAACTATTTAGAATAAAAACTATATAAAAAAAAATAAAACTTTACTCAGCATATAACACGGTGAACATTATTTTTGTGCCTCACAAAACAAAAACTTCAAAAGCACTCAGTATAACAAAGAATTTTGGATAACAATTTTGCTTAGAAACAGAAGAAAATCCCGAACTTCATACTGAAAAAAAGAACAGTATATTGGAATTTTCCGATACAAACTCAGAAAGCGTGAGTTCGGGAAAGCAAAGGCAACTAAACTTGATCTCTCCATTCAAGCGTCAAGAGTTCAGAACCAACAAACATTTCCTTGGTTTCATTTTAAAACTTTTCCGAACATGTAACGAACTAAAGTCAGTTTCCATATTGAAAAGATTTGAAGCTTCTCTTACAGATAGGTTCAAAGCGGGGGTGGACATAATTTTTAAACAGCCTTTTATTTTGAAATAACCAAAGTGTAGTAATTAAGATTCATTCATAAGTAAACTTTTATTTTGACGTTTAATAGATTTCGCAACTCTTTTCGTTTAATTACCTACAGATGTCTTCAAATTTACATTATTACTTATTTTACCTCGTTGTTTAATTTTTTCTAATCCATTTTAACTAATTAGGTATATTAGTAAATGTACAATACCATTTTTTAGTATGCTAATAATGCAAATTATTAGTAGATATATACTTTCATGCATTATCATATATGTATATTTTCATTTATTAGTATATATACATTTTTACTTATTAATAAATGCACATTTTATGTTAGTGTACGTACTTTTATATTTATTAGTACAGGGTGGCTATCATACAAGTGCCCCTATATAAGAGGAAAACATAAGTTTCAATTCGATCATTCGGAATTACGTTTAACAATCTGAAACGCTGACCCTCTTTTAATCTGTTGCCACCCTATGGATATCTGTACATTTCTCATTTATTGATGTATAGTTACATTTTTATTCATTAGTATATGTGTATTTCCATTATTAGTATATGTTTATTGCCATTATTAGTATATGTATATTTCTATTTATTAGTATTACATTTACATTTATTAAAATATGTAAATTTTTATTTACTAGTATATATTCATTTCCTTTTATTAATATTTAAATATTTCCTTTTATTAATATTTAAATATTTCCTTTTATTAATATTTAAATATTTCCATTAATTAGTTTATTTATATTCATTTAAGCGTGTGCATTTCCTTTTATCAGTACATAACCATTTTGGTATATGTAAAATCAGTATATGTGTGTAAGTGCATTTATTAGTAGATGTTTTCTTGAAGCAGGAAAAATCAGCGTCAATATATTTTTTTCAAGAAACATAAAAAAATACATACGAACATGAATGATATCTATGCTAATAGTACAGGTAAAATAAGACATTGAAAAAATAGGTCCGATCTTGAAACTTGGCTAAAACGTTCCATTTGTTATGAAAATGAATCATTAAAAGAATCCATAAAAATATTTAGCAAAGAAGGGTGTTTTGGGGGGGGGGCTGAAAGTGGGGGGAATTCAGGGGATTTTAAAACTGAAATATTAATTTTTGATTGATCTAGGCATGTGACACGTGTTTTTTTAGTATTCTTTTATGTTGAATCGTATGAGAAAAAAAAAGACGATATAACTAATCTAAAAAAGTGATAGTCCTTTTTATGAACAAAAACACATATAAAAAGTTGCCTTTTGAAAAAAGCATGCTAGATCGTATTAAAACATATGATAAACATATAAGCAACAAAAATAGTCTGAAAATTTAAAAGTTTAAATTCAAGCAGCTAATTTTCATAAAAAAGGGATGGAGCAAACTTTTACTCATACACTCGTATTCGGTGATTATGTTAGAGATGTTTTGCTTGTTTTAAACGAAAAAAACACTACTTTATAAATCCAACTTCTGGTAAAAGTAAAAAACGTAAAAAAGATTTCTAAAAACTTATTTGCACCTAATATTTTAAGCCTTTTATAAGGTTTTTTTCGTCTTTGACCAACTGTTTCCCATGTTTGTACTGACCCCGCAATACCCTAAGTGCAATTAATTTGATTTCCATGTACTCCAACTTAATGAAAAATTAATTGCTTGTTTAATAACTCGTCAACACAAGTCATTTTATAGTATAAATTATTAAACAACGTGACAAAAAGAGAAAACCCTCTTCTGTTTGCGCTAATGTATTTTTTACAATCCGAAATGGGGCTTGAAAACTAAAAGAGATAAAAAGTTCCACCACATAAAATTTTTAGATGTTTTGAAAGCACCTTACTTATAATTTTTTTTTTTTTTTTTTTTTTTTTTTTTTTTGCTAAGGTAAATAATTCTTTTTAATATGTGAACAAGAAAGCTGTCTAAAAACTGTTACTTCGCGCAATTAAGTTAATTATCTTCCTTTTGAACAATGTCATACCTGAAAGGAACTGCCATATTCATTTTTTAAAGTTGATGGTAATTTACCATGAT
Source organism: Linyphia triangularis (assembly GCA_963978545.1). Lineage (NCBI taxonomy): Eukaryota > Metazoa > Arthropoda > Arachnida > Araneae > Linyphiidae > Linyphia > Linyphia triangularis. The sequence goes on from OZ021722.1 coordinate 94,977,964, forward strand.
TCTGTTTTATAAATTCCCCCCTCCGACATTTACTTTTCTTTTAACTCAGTTAATGTGATATGTAGAAATTGCAACTTTCTCAAAGGTCATTAAAATTCATATACTACTTTTACTGATCATAGTTGAAGAATATTTATATTTTCCCCCTGGACTATTAAAAATTTAATATTTCAACAATTACCTACACGTATCAATACTAACAGAGAAATTACCATTTATTCCAAACTAAGTTTAAATTAGAAAGACCTAATTTGAATTAAGTGCAAGTATTTAAAGCTGGAAAATTCACAAAACCATTTTTTAAAGCTTCAGTTGTATTATACCGACATGAAAAAAAAAAAAAAAAAATGGTTGGAATAAAGCGGATTTGTTAATGATCATCTTTAATTCTCATCTTGAACTAATGTTATAAACAAAAAAAATTGCTCTTTTTTTTTTCTTAGTTTATAAGAAGTTAAATGTGGAATAGTGTTTTAACTTTTTTTTTATATCACACGTGATAAAATTCAGTCGCGGTGTCGACCATATTTTAACTGAAAAATTAAACGTAACAAAATATCTACGACCTCCTTTTTAGTATTAAATATATTTTTTTTCTATTATTACTATTGTTATTAACATATTATTACTCAAACCTTAAATAGGCACGCCTAATAATTATAATAAATATAGATTACTAGCAACATGGTCCCGAGATTCAGAGACTTATCAATGTGTATTCATCCTAGATTTTGATGCTTTTATAATATTTAGATGATCTGGAGATACGAAGTTTCTGACCTGTTTTACTAAACAACTGATCAAAAAAATAGGCGTACCTCCCCCCCCCCCCTTCTCCCCAATCTTTGCTTGAAAACTGTTTTCCCACTAATACACTGAACCTGCTTTGGTAAATAAAAAAATTAGTGTCAATATCATATACCCCCATCCCCTTCTCTCTCTCTCTCTCTCTCTCTCTCTCTCTCTCTCTCTCTCTCTCTCTCTCTCTCTTTTTTTTTTTTTTTTTTTTTTTTTATCTCTTCAATATAAAACTCTTATTAGCCAAGGTTTTAGTACTTCCGCCGAGAAGTTTTTAGGAACTGTGATGACGCTGAGAAGTTGTTTTTACTGCATTAATATCAAATGCAAAAAAAAATAAAATGAAATCATTGTATTAAAAAAAAAGCTCATAAGAATTTAAATATTGTAGCCGTCAGAACAAGTTTGTGTTGAGGATGATGTAAATTAAAGAAAATTCCGAACATCGCTACCATTTTCTTATCCCGACATCAAAATGGATAAGGGAAACTAACGATGGTTTTGAACTACTCCGAGAACACTTTTCTAAGTGTGAAAGAGCAAATATGCAAACTACATTTGGTAAGAATCTAGCTACTTCTGTTTTGAAACTCTTAGATTTTTGTAGAAAACCTCTCACCTATTTAGATTGAATCGTGACAGAAATAGTTGACAAAAACCCAATATCTCAATTTGCATCCAATAATCACATTCGTTAAAGAAGCTTAATTGATTTATGTACACTCCAAAAACAACATTCAATAAATCAGGTGTGAGGTAGACTCAGTAAAATGCTTATAATATTCTTTACGTTAATGATACCAAATGACATTGAGATAGATGCAGTGAATTCATTACACACGTATTCTCCTTAGGCTTATTATGTAACTGAAAAGATTATTCCTGCAAGAAACCCGGTCGTAAATTTTCCTTCCGTATAACTATTGATCTGAGATGAAAGATCTGATACGAAAGAAACAAACTTACAATGGAAGTAATTCACAAAAGAATGGAATTAATTAATTTCGTCGGTCGACAGGTGTACTATTTCAAAGAGACCATTCTTCTCTCTTGGGTAATTACCTCAGAAATATATTCTCGAACACACATTTTCGCAGGCAAATGTGCTTTATTCGAGTAGAAGACGTGTTTAAGAGCTCAAGTCATTTTTAGACAAGCTAGAATTAATCGCTTCTCACATAGCGCTCTAGTATAACTCCGTTATTTCTTAGTCTATATATTTTTGATTATCGCTGCTTAGATTATAGCCATTGTTCTGTAACCTAAGTAAATTTTAACCAATTCAAGCTAATAGCTTCTCGAATGATGCTACTGTCCTTCAGTATTCTTATCACAGTCGGTTAAGACTATTTGCGTCGTTTGTTTTGTCAATAAAACACTTAGTAAGAGAAAAAGTTGGAAATCAGTGAACAAATAAGTTCTATACTGTTTAGTTAGGATGTTCTACTCGCTCTCACCCCTCTCTTTCTCATCTCATGAATGTTGAGATGTGAATGTTGTACACCCATTTCATTATAAACTGAATAAAATCTTAAAATTTTATATTTGAAAACGCAAGAAAACCACTATCCAATGTTACTTATTCTTTTAAGCTCAAGTGACTATTAATTTTCCATGCATACTGTTATGACTTTCAGTTGATGGTATATATTTCAAAACGGTTTATTAAAAATTCGTACTGATTAGAATGGTCAAACAGTATACGCTACTGTAATTATTATATTAATTTCCAGTGTATGAATTTATATGTGTCTCAAAACCAGGGTTACAAACTTGTATGAAGGTAGATTAAAGTAAAGCGACTGCAAATCATTTAGAAATGCAAGATCAAAAATACTTTCCTGGTGTGATTACACGTCACATTTTGCCTTCCACAACAGCTACTACGATGCGTTCGATAAGTTCTTCAACATTGTCAACAGGGATGCCATATACCAGTGTCTTTACATGTCCTCAAAAAAAGTGTAGTCCGACTCTGGCTATTTGGCCGATTTGGGAGATAAAGCGATTCGGGCCTTTTCTACTCTCAGCAACTAGTCCGAACCGGTTAGTTTGTGCTGTCTCCTCGACCAACTAGTGGCCGAGGAGAATTTATAACCTTGATGCTGTGACGTCCTGCATAAAAAAGATTCATTCACAATACTCCAAAAAGTTAAAAACATTAGTTTGGTATTTTTCAGAATACTTTATCAGTAGAATTATCTTAATTAATAAAATTGTTATTTTTTAAAAGTTAAATACTAAAAGAATAATAGCCATTCACACATACACTATTCGACAAGTGCGATGCAAAAGAAAATCAGCTTCTTGTTCAAATGTCTTCACAGTATCTCGGTATTGTTGAAAAGCAATCTACCATTGGTTTGAAAGAATAAGAACAAGATTTTCCAATAAAAGCATCTCTAAAACAGATCTTCAGTACAGAACTTAATGTCGTATGTACTCCAAAATCCCATTCCCAATTGCATAAACAAGATGAAATTTACAAGTTTTGTTAGTACTAGCATAACCAATCCACACCATTCACCACAATTACATGAATACTTAATACTTTAAAATTCGGATAATAAGATAAAAGTTCGATATTTCAACGAAGTTTCATATTTGATATATATTGATACTGCAAAAAGATTATATCCTCGATGAATATACTATTAGTCTTCCTAATTATAAAATCAGTCGAATGGTGTCGAGATTGTATACACTTAGAAACCTAAACGAAAAAACATTATCACTACGAAAACAACAATAACATATTTTTATCCTAAAAACTTTCATGTTACATGAAGAAGTTTCATAAAAATGTATTTTTAAAATTTAAGTTTCATACGTATGACCTGAAGACGAAATAAAACGGCGCAGTGAATACATTTTATTGCAGTCAAACTAAAAAAGAGTACCACTCAAAATGTTCGGCGATCGTAAAAAATATGTTATTTTTTCGAAAACCCGCTTTAAGGTATAAATTCCCCCAATAGTAGATAGTAGATCGTTAAATGAATGCAGTTTCTTTACTAGAAATAGTGAGTAAAAAGTAATAAAAATAATTTTCAAATATTTTATTTTTAATTTAAAGGTCGGTCAAAGTTATTTATATTAATAGTGCTACTACAGATTTTTTTTTCTTTAGTTACATATCATCTTTCTATGAAAATTCATTGAAGAAAATATATAAATTTAGAGTAAGAAGTGTTAAGGCTAGGAAGATGAATGCGTGGCTAGTATGCAAGCTTTCCCTTTATCGATTCTTGTCGGGGACAGCACTTTGAAGTCTCTCTTCAAAATTAGAAGACATGATGACGATCGTAGCAGATAGTTTCTTGTTGGTTATCAAGGTATCTTATGGGAGTATTCTGCATTTCCTCGAATTTTATATGTGGATAGATTTTTCTTGAAAGACCTCCGGGAAGACAGTGATCCCCATTCACACAGATACAATTCTACGATTTTAAAGACACTCGTGTAGTTATTGCACACACAAAAATCCTCAGTACAACGCACAGTCAAATAACAGGGAGAACTCCAAAGTCTTAAAAAAAATGAAATTTTTGTGGTTTATAATCTAATATGATGCTTTACGTGAGAAGAGTTTCCTTTTATCTTTTCATAGTTATGACACCATCCAATTTACATTTTAAATAGTTAAGAAACAATAAGTACTCTGAGAAAAAAAGTTCTACTAAAAAATTCCTCTACGCATTTTAACTTAGATAAAAAAAATTGCAAAAACAAGCAAATACGTATTCAAAATACTGGCAATCGTTTTACTTAAAATCTAAAAATATTGCATATTTGATTTCTTCTATTATATGTATCAATAAAAGTCAAATTATGCAATCCTTTTTTCTGTTCTGCAATATTTAACAAAAACATTTCATAATGAGAAGTTTCTCCACTAACTATCACATTTTCCCCAAACGAAAAAAACTAACCTTTGCAAATCCTATTCAACTTTAAAATTTAAAAGTATAGTAACATTTTCTACTATAACACCGAAAGAACTCCTATAGTGGAATCGGCAACCCAGCGAGCTGTAAATAATAAGAAAGTTGTTAATTCAAAGCCAGACGTTAGGAATATTAATATTTTCAATAAAAAACTACTACGTGAATTTTTCAAAATCCAAATACCTACTTTCGTATCTAGGAATAAGTAAGGGAGACCTGCGTACCTAGGGCCATCCCACTTTTATTGAATATTGTTTAGTTCTAAGTATTATTACTCACTTGGGTGAGTGACAACACCCCATTGCTCTTTTGGCTGCCTTTTTAAAATCTTAAAGAAGGTTGTGGTAAGTTATAAGTAGAAAACGTTTTTATATTGACTAAAGTAAAATGTTGTGCTTCATCTCTTTTATTGTTTTACAAAGTTAAGTTAAATACTTTTCTTGAATTCTAGACTATAATTTTGTTTGTAACATTAAATACTAAATGAGGAGATTAAATAAATCCCTTCTCCATGTACATTTTTAGTAGAAGACATTTTGTATGAAATTACAAGGTCTTATACCTAGGGGCACATAGTTGTACCTAGTACCTAGGTTCATGTGTTGTGTTGCGGAAGCGAGCCTTTTAATTAGGCTGGTAGTGCATTACGTTGCAATAAATAACTAGTATCCGTAATAATATAAACAGGCAATGACAATAGAATTATATAACAATAGAATAACATGTTATAAATCCTTTCTTCAATAAATGCAATAACTCAAATATGCAGTAACCCAAGCGTGACTGAAATCTGATAGAAGAAAACTCTTTAACAAACAAACACAGATTATTTAAACACCAATTTGATATTACAGCAATTAAATATTAAAATAAAATAATTTAATCTGACTTACTAATAAAATACAAGCATAGTTAAAATCAACTGTAACATTTAACATTAATTAATCAAAGTTCTTATATTAAACTCATTGTTAATTGCTCTTATTTATTTTGTATGAATGCTTGCTTGCTCCTCTCTGCCTCACCCAATTCCATGGAATTTCATATTTTGGTTTAATTTTGGGTAATCCGTTTTAAATTTATTAATAATTTTCAATAGAAAACACGCACGTACTTTTTGGACCAAGCCAAGGATGTCTCTATGTGTAACAGGCCGAAACCTGGTGCTGGTGAAGCCACGAAACGGGGCCATTAATCGTAACCAAAACAAAGCGATGATCTTATGTATTAAATATATATATTTGATTTAAGTCTATTTCTGTTGATAAAACTGAACTAAATTTGAATTGCACATTAATTTTCAATACATTTTAGGTGCTTAAGTTATAAATCAGCTAGAAGTTAGTTTTTTTTATATAAATAAACATTACTATGAAAGCATTTAATAACGAAGAAGTCGCTATCAATTCAACTTGAAAACACATTTAAATCTATTTTAATTTTTTACTTATAACTTCGTTACTTTATAAAAGAGGTTTTCATAGAAAAGTTGGTATATATAAGAAAAAAACTTTACATATTTTGCATAAGCAAGATTGATAGATGTTTTTCAAATTTAAAATAATTTTATGTATAAAAAGTAAAACACTATATTTTTAAAAAAATTATTACACAAAATATACATTTTAAAACAATATATTTAATAAATACATACTACTTCTTCATAGAACTTAACTTGCGTTTATCACACTTCATTAATTTGTCTTTTTTTTTTCTTTTTTTTTTTCCTTTTTATCTAAATTGTTATTTTTTATTTTCCAATAATTGTTCAGCAAAATATTGGACATTATTTTTACACACTGTATTTTAAATCCAATGCAGTTTTTCCTCATACACATGAAATATCATCAGTTTCATCCGATTATAAGAACTACAAAATTAGTTTCATAATTAAATCCCGTTTGCATGACTAACTTCGAAATTTGTTTTCATAATATTCACAGAGCATAACATTAAAAACCCTTAACGTACTCATACAGTAATGAACAGTAAGCCGTGTAGGATATGTTAAGACACCCCACTATCAAGCACCTCCAAATATTTATACAGGGAACCTGAAAACTCAAAAGCAATGGCGCGATCACTGCAAAATTTTTGTATGCAATCGCGATAAGGAGAAATTTGGCGAGCAACATATCCCGATATATAAATAATTACTCGTATCTCATTCTCATCAAAATTAACATAATATTTTTCATAAGTAATATTTTCAAAAAACTCATAATCACTATTACTTACTGAACAAATAAAAATTATGTTTGCTATTATTATTCAGGGTTATTAATTTGTTTATATAAAAATAAGAATTTATTTAAATAAAAACTGTAGTATTTCTTAAAGGGTCAAACACACAGAGGTATGTTTGGACCTTTAAAAAATACTACTGTAATTGTAAGCTGACAAACCCTGAAAAACCAATCACTATATAAGAAGTTGCGGGGGAATGTTGACAAATCCTATCCTTTGGCCTTTATTTCTGCAAATATTCTAGAGAGCTTTCGTGTATCTGGTGTATGGCCAGTTAATCAAAACATATCCATAAGTTCAAGATTGACTGACAGACCAGATACATCCATAAATTATCAAAATAATAATTTTTCCAAGGAAGAAAGGGAGTCAACAATGTGGATGTTTTTTTTTTGTATTAAATACAGTTTTACTGCAGCATTTTCAAAGCCTTCGACACCCAACTTCGTGTCATGTGCAGCTGAATTTTGTGAGCATCCGACATCTAACTCCATTTCATGTTTCATGCCTGAACAGGTACCGCCTTTTCTAAAAGCGAAACCCGGTACATCCAAAAGAGACGGCCGAAAACCAGGGACATGTAGAATATTGACAGACACTACAAAAAAGAAATTGAAGAAAAGATTTGACTAGAATGGGCAAAAGAAAAAGAAAAATCGTGACAATATATGTGATATCAAATTGAGATAACTTCATCCGAGGAATTATCAGACATTGCATGTTCTTCTTATTCCACTGATGATGAAAATTCTGCAAGTATCTGATATAAATGATGCTATTGAAATTGGAATTTTCGGTTTAACAATTTTACGAGGCAAAAAAAATAAATTATTGGGAAGAAATAATAGATGTTAAAGAGGAGCAATGTAGTGTTAAATATTTGGAAAAAAATTTCACTTTCGAATAAGTTTCTCTGTGATAAAGATGGTATTTATGAAATTGAAAACAAAAATATTGTGTTCAAATTGCCAAAACCAAAATCTGTTGATGCTTCAAAGCGATAACGCATGTAAACTCATTTTTTGGAATCAGTTTTTCAAGTTATGAAAATACTTGATATTCACTAATAATTTGCTATATTGCAATTTATTATAGTTATTATATGATAATGGAATGACTGATAATTACTTAATATTGTTTCTTTATTAAAATTCATCTGTGCTTGTTTACTTACTATTCATTATGAAGTAAAACCTAACTTTAAGAGAATGAAGAAACTTTAAGAGAACTTTAAGAAAAAGGTGAAACTGATATGCATTCATCGTTATAGTAACAACTTCCCATTGGGATTAGTATAAATACTTAAAATTATGGATTGTGTCAAACAGAAAGTTTTTTTTTTTTAAATTTCACAAATGGCCCTAGGTACAAGACCTCTTTGTTCCTAGGACCATTTGTGCAATTTCTTAAGAAAAACTTCTATTTGACGGAAACAATAATTTTAAGTATTTATACTAATCCCAATGGGAAGTTGTTACTATAACGATGTATGCATATCAGTTTCACCTTTTTAAGAGGCTCAGTGGATCCTTCTTCTTGCAATGAAAAAAAGGCGGCCCTAGGTACACAGGTCTCCCCTACTCAATTTATTTAAAATGAGTATACCAACTTATTTCTAAGTACTCTACTTTAACTGTGAGTTTCAAGCGATTGAAACACATAGTTGTTTGTCCGAACCAAACAAGTATCTGAACATTCAAAACTTTCTGTGCACGGTAAACAGATAGATCAAAGTGTAATATAATAAGAATGTCACATTAAATGCAATCAACTTAAAACTCTTTAACAACTCTTTCCAACAACAACTCTACTTTTACATAGAAATACACCTTCATCGTCAAATCAAAATCATTCATTACATCGTGGACTGAATTATATCAAATGGTGAAGAGTACTCATTGCAATGTGTAATTTACATACACATTCCCAAAGATGACCAGACTTAAAGAGCTTTGAATCAGGACAAACAAATAATCTTTAATCTTACTGAGAACATAATTTCCTATGCACAAATGTTCAATAACCTATTGCTAATAACATTGACTACAAAATGCAATTTAAGCAAAATTAGGACCCCGCATCAGGACCCTAACCGATACATTCTTAAAGGAAATCAAATACATTCATTAGTTTAAACTTCGTTTATTTTAAATTGAATTCCTGTTTAAATTGAAGGTGCAACTTGCAGTCAAACTTTAAGAATGGGAAGCCATCTCAAACAGTTCATTCATTTGACACAACGTACACATAAGTGGCCATGAGTGTTTTTGGATAAGAATTTTAACTCACATACAGGTGGAAGGATAGAGCTTAAGCTTCTTGTTACAGCGTAGCGTATACACTAAAATATATAATAAATTCAAATTAAGATAACAGAAATAATGCAACATACATACTAAAATGTATTAAATATAGTTCAATGTATGAATTAGAGATAATCTTCCTTTTTGATTCTGACATTTTTATTGGATGTATCTGATTCTATAGGTTAGATATTTACTATGCGTATGCATTGTTACTCAATAATGTTAACAAATTTATAAATTGAAAAATGCCGAATTGAACCTTTGTATCAAATGATAATAATTATACTTTTTAATAGAATATTAAAGTTAGTTTTATAAACTATTTGTAAAACTAATAAGGGTATTGTCAATTAAATACTGTTGAACATTAAATGTGATGAGCTTTACCAGGGAAATATTTCGTATTTGTCAAAATATAGGGGGATGCTTTGTCACTGACAACAGTTTTATGAGAATCTTACGAGATGTATGATTGGTGAGAATCATATGCCAAGTTTTGCTACACAATAAAGCATTTTTTCAAATTATTCCTTGCATTAACTCCATAAAGACTATTTTCAAATCTGCAACAAATACAAAAGAACTTTGTCACTCCTCCACCTTAAGATCATTCTCTTAACCTAAATTTAGACAATCAATTGCTTCATATAGATTTTATCTTTTTTTTCCATACCTGAGCGGTAAGTTTACTCTCAGCCGTAGATACAGCTGTATCTAGGGACTAGAGGAATCTAGACGCCAGAGGTACAGCTGCATCTGCTAGCAACGTGTTAACACAAGCCATTATTTCATTTATGTATTGTCGACGGAATTACATGTTTAGGTAAGTGACTGCATCTCTTTTTCTCATTTTTAATGTTCAAAGTAAAGTTTTATTTCTGAAGTTTTTGATTTTTCACTTTTCGATTATTAATAGTGAAAGAATAGGTAGTTAGATTCCTTTAGCTGTGTATTTTGACAAACATTTTAACATCAACGTTCCTTATCAAATGACACCATCTGAACCACCAATTAATACTAAATGGCTAGAATGTATACCAAGGGACACATAAAGGCGTCTTAACAGAGGACAATTATAGATAGGTCTGAATAACCCAAAATATGTAGAGAAAATGTCTGGGGTTGAATCTACCAACAGGTATTTCGGTCCGCCACCATTCGTCCAAATCCCATGATCTGAAGTCAGGGTATCACGTATCACTTAGGAAATGTCTTATTAAAATCCTGAGGGTATGAGAAAATCCAAACTCTTTATAAAAAGGAACCTGAAACAAAACGCAAAAATTCATACTGGGACTGTACAGGCTGTCCTTTAGAATTATAATTATGATTGCTTTGTTAACCTGTTAACCGGTCACTATTTAAGGAACCATCTAATAAAATGACCGTTACCGAAGATAACTTGTACAGAGACTGTGGAAACTCAACTGAAACAGTAAAGCATGTTTTTAACAAATGCCAATCATGGGCACTAAGCTTAAACCCTGTGGTGTTATAAACATCAAGTCTGAAGATTTGTGCAATGTCTCCCTATCAAACTTATCAGGCCTTCTGTATTAAGCAATAGTACTCCTTAGCATGTCATGAGCTGTACATCTTTTTAGTATGAGAGGTACAGTGGGCTCATCAGGCCTAAGTACGCTTGGCTTTCTCAAATCTAATCTAATCTAGCCACCCCCAGATTACTGTCCTTTAATTCGGTCCAAAAGTAAGTCAGGAGTGCTGAACCTTGGAAATTATGAGAGAATCAAAATTCAACTTTTCTTAGTGCTATAATAAATAGTTTTTAAAATCAAAAATATATGTACAATTATGTATCCAAATAAGTTTCCTTTCCAAAAAATTAAGCCGGAATTTATATAAGCAATAAAAAATAAGGCGTAAAAGCATACCTCTTGGTAGGACAGCCTCCTATATAATCGAAAAATAATCTGAACCAAAACACTTTTTCGAATTAATATAATGATTTATTAAATAATATGCATAATATGTTAACAAACGAATTCGTATAAATGAAACTAATTAGTCCAAGTCCTAAAATGAAACAAAATATTGAAGATTACTCTAAAACATATTGTAAATTTTATCCTAATTCGTTCATAAGTACGCTTACCAGACGTCCCGGTTTGACCGGGACAGTCCCAATTTTCAGACAAAATCCCGGTATCCCGGCCGGTTTACTTCACGTCCCGGTAAAAATTAAATTAGATTTTATAGATGACCAAAAATGTCTAAAAATAATTAACTGTGGAGGATTATTTAGGATAATTACTTTGTCATTTATTTCTGTACTGTATGAAAAGTGAAAATTATAAAAGAGTGATGGTCTGTTAGTAAATAATATTGTCATCGTATCGTCTTGTCTCGCCAATCGTGACCAGTTGAGAGAGTATTTTCTTTGATGAACAACGCATGGACTGCTGATAGGGGTTTGATCTACGGTTAAAGGGCTTGATGACATGTAAAATTAATATCGGATTAGGTTGAGAAGATTTTTATAACAAGATTAAAACCAAAAAAAAATTCCTAAAAAAAGTCCTAGGCAATGAAAAGTACATGTAAGTATTATTCAAATTTTTATTCTTCATTCAAAGTGTTTCTTCTTAAGTAACTTATAAATATTAACAAGTAAGAAATAAAATGTTTCAATTTATTTGCTAGTGTCATTTATTATTACCCCTGGTTTAGGTTCCTAATCAGAAACCATTTATTAATAGCATTGAGAATAAACTACCCTCTAAAACACTAAATACCCGCCAAGGGTGTGTACCCTTGAATACCCGCGACGCTGGGGGGCATTCTGGTGTCCCGGTTGTACATTTCAGAAATCTGGCAAGCCTATTCAAAAGTAATATAGAGATACAATGAATTTTTCTCTTCTCGTCACTTCTTTTATTTTCTTTAAAATCTGTTTATGCGAATAATTTAGAAATAATATAGGTATTTAATAGAAAGATTGAATAACTTCAGAAATACTTTTTTCTTCTCGTCTCTTCTTACTAACACATACGTCGAAGTCTCTTTTTTCAGTAACTTTCTCTTTTCTCATTTTCTTTTCTTATAAAGCTGTTTATAAATGTGAATGGTTAAGAAATTATATGAATATTAGAATTGTAGAACAAACTCAGCAATACTTTATTCATCACAAGTGTTAGTATGTGGGGGTTTTTTTAATTAAGAAATTGTGTTTTGGATTTTTTACGAAAACGAAACAACAAAAAGGTTTCTTCAGAATATTTTTAGTACGAAAGAAAAGCAATCCGCCCACCATCGAAACAAAGCTTCGTTTTCCAAAGCAGGGAAGTTGAGTTGTTTTAAAAATCCCTTTCATTGCGAGGAAGAATTTACTATCTTGCTTTAAAAGGATAAAAATGCGTTTGTACTATTTAAGAAGCTTACGACAAAATTACTATAGAGTTGCTTCGAGCACATTTCTTTCAATATATTAAGCACACTAAAAAAATTTCAAAATCGACCGAAGATTAATATATAAATAAAGTTTATACAAGAATATATAATAATTAGTAATGTTTAAAATCCCAAAATAAAAAAAAATAAAATAAATTTGAGAATTTTTTTCAGTAATCCTTATAGCGTCAAATTAGTATTACAAAATCTATTTAATTTGCTAGGTTTGAGAATAAAAACAAATTCTTTTTCTTAAACTTAGTAAATTAAATATAATTAAGATATAATTAAAGATTCTATTTTCGAGCAAATAGAATCTTTAACACCCACATAAATTAAATACATGCCACATTGAAAAGTAAAACATAAGGAAAAAAAAAAAACATTACTTAAAAATTATATTAATAACATCTCATTTAATTCGGCATTTATCAATTTACGTTCATAGTAAATAATACTATTTTTATATCAATATATTTACTAGATTGTTCATCATGGTACTTAGTTTATATCAAATTTAGTAAAAACACCAGTCATACCAAAGTATAAAAATACTTTTAAAAAATTAAACATTTACAAACGCAAGTTATTTCGCCACTTTTTATACATAATAACAACAGACAGAATCTGAGTCGACCCCGAAGGAACTTTCAGTATAAAAAAAAATATTATTTAATAGTTGTTTAAAAACTATCTCACTGATGTCTTTGTTTGCAAGGAAAGAAATACAATACAATATTATCTAAATGAAGCTTGCAATAAAAATGATTTTTTAAGCAGAAATATTAGGAAGCACCAGCAAAACACAAGATACAGCAATCATAAGACGAGTTAAAAAGATTAATCACTAATATTATTAATACGATATCTTTTTTATTGTTCTCGTCGGATCGTCTTAACGATTCACCGATTTTACGGTCTCCTTTATTCGTGCCAAATTTAGATGGCGTGGAAAAATGGTATACTGTAAGTTATTAAACTTTCAACCGTGTCTTAAATTCTTAACTGGTTGGCCTTAACCGTCTTATGCTATAAACACAACTTAGATAAATTAAAAAGATTAGTGTTCTTTTCTTGATTTACGTATGCAAGAATTGAATCATCAATTTTACATAGCAAAATTATTTATAGACTCTTTCGGAAATAAAATGTTATTTCATGTGTACAGAAAGAAATTGTATTATGAAAATAAATGCCACTAAAAGATCACTTCTACATGTGTTTTATTGCGGTACATTAAGCCCCGATATCGACATTTTAAGACTAAAATCTTCCTTTTAAGGTTGACGACATACAACAAAAAACCAGACAATTATGAGTTTTCTAATAAACTAAAATGCCACCGAGTTGTCAAGTTTAGGAACAAATTATCGAAAAAAACTTGTCACTAAATTTACAACTTCTCATCTTATCTCTTTTTCAGCCTGGATTTAAGCTTCTCCTTATAAATACTATGGAAGTATTCTACCAGTCGAATTTAAAGAAATTCCGGTTATAATTTCCCATTGAATTTTATTTAACTTTACTAATCTTATCAAGACTTTAATACTGATTTATTACACATTCCTCTTAGATTTATAGTCTAAGCTCAACGAATTCCAAACCGACTTCCGATCACCATTTCCGATACTTTTGATTGAGTTTTGATATCTTAACTAATCTCCACGAGACCTTTCATTTAACATATCTCATATTTCTCTATGGCATTTGTGTTTCTTAGTTAGAAATGAGCCTATATAAACTCCTCACTATATTAGAATATTATATAATCTTAAATTACATAAATTGGAAATAGAATTAGTACTGTCTGACTTATTTGAAAAAAAAATGGAAAATTATGCCAAACGTGATGACTCAGTAATCTTCCTATAAAAAAAATTTAACTTCGAATTCCACTGTAGCATGATTATTATTTATTCTTATTATGGTAAGTGACGATTACTTTCCTGATACTTCAATAGATTCTAAATTATATTTTATACGCTTTAAAAATTCATAACTGTGAAATTTTATTTTTAAACTTTTGTTGATTTGGAGGTGAAATTATCCACTATATTGGATTTCTATCTATTTTTTTTTTTTTTTTTTTTTTTTTTTTGTGTGTGTGTGCTCAAGCATCCGTAAATGATATAAATTTTTATTAGAAAAATCACAAATTAGCTGACTTTAAATGGCGAGGAATTTTTAATATTTGAGTACTCTAATTTGTTTCATGTATTTCTTTTAAACTATCAAAATTTTCAACGATTCACAGCATTTTATTATAATGTACAAATACAAAAAAAATTCTTAAAAGTACATCTATTTTTAGGGTAGTTAGATAGTATTAAAAAAAGAAAAATGTGTCTATAAGTGCCTTATAACACAATGACAATGAAAATTCTTAAAATTGAAAACTCAATAATATAAGGTTCTTTCTCAATAAAGCAATTAACTTTCTTTAACTCTTTTCAAACCTGAATAAATTTTGCCCTAGTATTTCAAAGTAAAGAATGGTGATGGGAGGAATTTGAACATTCATTTCTCCCATGGGAAGCTATTGCTCTTATTGCTGAGCCACCACGTTTATTTTCGTGCAAGAGGAAATGTACTGATTCCAGTTCACATCAAGTGATTCTTTTGTATATATAACACACGACTAGTATTGAAAAAATCAGTAATTCTGTTCACTATGTAACTGTCAATTAAATTGAGTCTTTAAAAAAAGAATGAAAATGTTTAATCAAATTTATGGTAAAAAAAACCTTGTTCTTCTACAATAAATAATTTCCTTTTTAATTATTTCCTTTTAAGAATTGTTCTCTTAAAATTTAAATGATTTCCTTTTTAAAAAAATTTCTCATCATTGTGTTATCAGATACCTCGATTTTTTTTTTTTTTTTTTTTACTTTTTAATATTTTTTTAATCAGAAAAGTTTATTTTGCCTAAAATTTCATTTTCTGTGTAACAAAACATATAACACTGAATTACTAGAACTTAACAACTAAAGTTACATTTACAGAACAAATTAAAATATTTTTAAAAATTGAAAAAAATTCTTTTACAGTTCAAAAACATTTAAATAGTTTATTGTTACTTATGACATTCTAAAATAAATATAATAATAATATTTACTTGAAAATTCTCTTACTAAAGATTTTCTTATTTGAAAATTCCTTTACTTGCTACCAAATTTAAAAAATACATTGTAAAAATATGAATTTATCAAATTACATCTAATCTAATTTGAAATATGTTAGACCAAGAAAATAATCTATAAGTGTCATAAATAAAGAAAATAATTACCATTAATTGTCGCACTACTTGAGTTTAATTTTAACATTTGAAGTAATCAATTTTTCTTCAAAACTTAGTTAAAGGAAATAATAATTTTGCGATATCCTATAGAATTTTACTATGTATTACACAATAGATAAATACATCATTATCAAAATATAACGTAATATTCCCTGAAATGATTGTAATAATTTATAAAAAGTTACTTAATTTAATTAAAAATAAACACGAACTCTTCATTCATGAATCTAATAAACTCCAAAAACAATTGCTTTTAGGGCTCGCATTTTAAGTCCGATGGATAGAACTTACTTTTAAATAAAAAATTTATCAAGTTTTATCTGTTATTTGAAACTCTTTAAGTAGGAAAACTGAAACTTCCTTCGGCATTCAAGCATATATCCATATACACTCAAACACAATTTACCGGCAATTATCGTTCCGAAGAAACGATTAAATGGATGAATTAAATCATGTTATTGCAAAATGTTTCGGATTTGAATCGAATGACGATTCAAGAAACATTTTTGAACTTGTGTAACGTGCCAGGTAGAACTTTCTTTTACGACGAAAAGATAGCCAACATTTACATTCTTTTTTTTTCTTATTTCAATTTTGTTAACAAGAAAAAAACAATCTTAGTTTATTTTTTCGATCTTTCAAGATTAAAATCTTTCTCCAAAAATACAGAAACACATCGCATGTCTGACAGTACTGGCTGATGTTTCGAATATCAGGACAGGATTCTAAAATTAAAATAACTGTTTATCTGATACTAAAAGCAATTCAAACTTTAAATCTTGCTTGCCACCAACTTTTAACGGACATAAGAATATGATCAGTTCACGTGTATTTCAGTGAGAATCGATTTCCACTGGAAATCGCTGCAATTTTCAGTAGCAAGTAGAAAACTGTAAAAATCGTTTTTCGCATACCTTCTTTTTCACCAAAAAAATTAAATATATTCCATACTTGAATGAGATCTATCTTGTATGTGAAAATGATTATTCATATTTTTATGTTTTTAAGACACCATTTGATGTTACAGTGAGTATTAAAGCAGGTTAATTCCTTTACTTTAAAATGTATTGTTAAAATTATTGATTCCCCGTCTATTAGGTGATAACGGAAGTATTGTAAATTTACCAGAAGAGAATGAATATGTTAAAAGGCATTTGTCCATCCAGGTACAAAAAGCAAAATAATATTTTATGGCATAAAATTTTCATTTAGTTATTTAGTGTTGGTTTAATTGTAATTTTCAGTTTAGAATTATTGCACTTGATAAAAAGCACTTATATTTTCTATTCGTTGTCTATTGATATATCGATTCGCAGGTCTATCGATAAATATTATACCTGTATAATATTTATCGATAGATATATAAAAGCTTTTTTCGTTTGTGTGATAGAAATTTTAATCAACAACTTTTTGTATAACATTTAAATTACTCTATCAGTAATGAATATATCTGGATTTTCGAGACCACGTTTCCACAATAAGAGATAATTGAATACATATGTAAGGTGATAACTATTGGGCTATA
Source organism: Linyphia triangularis (assembly GCA_963978545.1). Lineage (NCBI taxonomy): Eukaryota > Metazoa > Arthropoda > Arachnida > Araneae > Linyphiidae > Linyphia > Linyphia triangularis. The sequence goes on from OZ021722.1 coordinate 94,995,493, forward strand.
TGAAAACAAAATTATTACTTTAAAACCGTTGGAAGGATTCAATTTAAACGTGGCGGTTGGATGCATTGCATATTGAGATTTTTTTTTTTTTTTTTTTTTTTTTTTTTTTTTTTAACATAAGCAATCTTATTGCTGTTGTTCATTTTTTGTTGCAAACGTCGAAATACAGCGTTTCTGAGTATATATCGATCGTCAAGGCCTACTATTCAATCAGTGCCTGATTACGGCTCAGAGGAAATTTGCGACGAATACAAACTGAAAACAACCAGTCCAAGAGTTACAGCAATCCAAAATTTGATTTAAAGTTCGAAATAACTGGTCACGGCACTTTTTCGTCTACGCCACATCATAGTCATTGATGGCAAGCATATTGAACATGTCATTAAGCAAAATCCAATTATCTGTGGTTACTTTTAAATTTTGCATAAATAATTTTAACCCAGTAGTTTTTGAACATTTTAATTTTTATTTCATACGACTCAACAATTTTTCACACCGTATTTAGTATACACATCTGTTGGTGCATATCATTTAGTGCACATCTGTTGGTACATTTGTTTGGGTTTTTTATACATATGTATTATAGGCTATAAAACTAATTTCTCCTTAAATATTATTACAGATTCTTCAACTTAATTTACCGATTCAGTACAAAGTATTTGAAAATATATATAATTTATATATCCTAAATAACAATTAGTTTTTTGTAAACGGGTTTGTAAACTCTTATCATTGACTGAACTGTTTGTTTCAAATATAATCAACAGATTGTATGAGGGCTCTGTCCTTTCACATTACATTTTATCGCCCTACAACCCTAAATGAAAAAATATGGTATTGTCCAAAAAATATAGCTTATATTTTAACTAAGTTGAATATTCCTTGGCCCATATTAGATAACAAGTTGCTAAACAAAATGCCACACCTCTTTATAATTGGGATACAAAAGCAAAGAAAGTTTTTGAAGTTTCATTGCAACAAGAAATAAACTTCACTCACAAAATATCACTTATCTTTACTCTGTGACGGTGCATCGCACGTCACTCTTCCCAATGTCCATGTTTTCAACGCATTTACCTGTAGTTGGTCTTTTGACCGGTAGGAGAGGCACGGCACGGCGCATGTGCGGACCTGCAACAAGCGCTATAAAACCGGCAACTTGAGGTGTAATCCTCAGTTTCGTAGTTTCGAAGAGTTTCACAATGTTATAGTTTCGCGCTAGTTAATTTACCTTAGTGTTCGTCTCGTCTATTTTTAGTGCAGTTATGTTTACCACGTTGCAGTACCTGATGTAGCGGTGCCATCCTGGACGTTGCCCATGTGGCACTTTTTGATGCTCTCGTCTACCGACGTCTTAATCCAGCTGCCACGGTGAGCGGTATTGTTTTTATTTAATTATGCTCGTGTATTTCCCCATCCTCCCCAGGTACCAGTCTGTGTGTTTTGTTGCCGTAACTATAAATGTGTTGAAGGTAAAAATAAAAGATATTCTAGCGCTACTAAAAGTCCTCTCATTTAGTGGACATATTTTGGAGTGTCATAAACTGGCGTAAGTGTTCGCGATGTCATAACCTGACCGCGACTTTAGTATACCTAAATTTCAAGTCTTTTTTTTTCAACACAACGGCACGGACACATCTGGTTAGGGTGGAGGGGGGATATAACGCACATTGAAAAGTCTGTGTTTTCTTCTCCGTACCTCGCCACAACTGCCGCTGTGCAAGTATTTTTGTTATTGTCATTTTTGGGAGATGTTATTGATGTTTCGGTGTTGTGTTCATTAATGGTTACTGTGTATAGTATTAAATTTATAAATTGAATGTAAGTTGTAAGATGGATACCTTTGATCAATATTTGGCATTTTGCGTTATTGCCGTCGGTGTTTACTTGGTCTGCTGGTTTAGGTTCAGGCAGGGGAATGTTGTTGTTGTACATGGTGCACGGCATATTAGGAGTACTGAAAGGCCAGAGGTGGTATTTTCTGGTATGCCTGGTGAAAATGTATTTAATTTCATTTCAAATATTGAGGATATTACTGGATGGGCTACTGAGGAGGACCGAATAGCGTTTGCGGTATCTCGTCTTCACGGAAATGCAGGTCAGTGGTTCCGGTTCCGTGAATTTGACGTTAGCACATTAACGTGGGATGTCTTAAGGGCACAGCTGTTAAAGCAGTATGGGCGCATTTATACTAATGTAAATTTGGCTGACGAGTTATTTTCTAAACGGTTTCATATGGGAGAGGATTTTGAAAAGTTTGTTTGGTATTTTAGGAGCATGTACTTATTATGGAATGCACGGGCTCATGAAAATGATATTATTTGTGCCTTAGTAAAGAGGTTGCCTAATCCGTTATCATTTATACTGATGCACTCCTCGACCATTGAAGAACTCATTCGGAATTTCGACCGATGTCAAGATGCGTCAGCCATTACGTTTAGCGTGACACCCGCCGTAAATGCGTCCAGCGCTTCAGCGAATGAGCGATATAAGCAAACACCGTTTCGGGAGTTGCGAACTGAGTCGTAACCCGTGAGATACCCACGGACTTGTTTCCGGTGCGGAAGAGAGGGTCATGTAGCCCGGACTTGTCCGGACCTGGCCTCGACCTCTAATCCGACCTTTGTGGATCCGAGAAACGTGTCTCGTGGTTCTGTGAATGAGACTCCTGTTCGGGATTCGAGAAACGTCCGTTGTTTTAGATGCAATGACATGGGACATGTGGCCCGGCGTTGCCCTTTAACCTTGCGGTACGTGGTGCTTCGCCCTCGGACGGGTCTTTAAACTAATGAGTGGCCTGGTTCAAGAAGGTACTAGACCACCAGATATAAGAAAACCTTCTTTCCTGTGCCCGAAGATTCAAGTGGGAGCATTCTATATGAATAGCCGAGTTGACACAGGGGCCGATACCTCGTTTATTTCTGGTAGATTGGCTGGAAAATTGCAGGGTCAAGGGGCAATTATTGAAGAACTAAGAATACCGATTAGATCTGTGGATGGTCGACATGTAAAAGCTGACGGTAAACTGACGGAAGAAATAGATTTTTTTGGACATCGTCTAAAGTTTTCTTTTGTCATAATAGCAGAACTACCGGTAGATGTTTTAATAGGACTTGACTTGCTGCAACATTGTGATACAATCATTGACTTTGCCAAACAAGGGTTATCCGGGGGATCGCTCCCCTTTAGAGGAGAAATAACAGAGGGTACTCTAGAGAATATTGCGGGGTTAGCACCGGATTCCCAACACCAGGTTTTTGAGATGCTGTTACGAGTACGGGACATTTTCCGAAATAAACCGGGATTGACGACTGTTTTTGAGCATCAAATACCAACTGGAGATGCCCGACCGATATTCCAGAATCCCTACCTTTTACCACAAGACAAGATGAAGGAGGTCAGAGAGATTGTAAGTGAAATGTTAGAAGCTGGGTACATTGAGCCATCTGACTCGCCCTGGGCTTCACCAATTGTTTTGGTAAAGAAGAAAAACGGGAAAACTCGTTTCTGCGTGGACTACCGGAAAGTCAATAATTTAACCGTTGCGGATAGATACCCATTACCGTTGATTCCGTCAATTATCCAGAGGGTTGGACAAGCAAAGATCTGGAGCACCTTGGACCTCGCCTCGGGTTATTGGCAGATGCGTGTGGCTGTAGAAGACAGACCTAAGACGTCTTTTGTGACTCCCTTCGGGACGTATTTATATCGAGTAATGGCTTTTGGTTTGAAAAACGCGCCTGTGTCGTTCCAGAGGCTTATGAATAAGATTTTGGCGGATTTTCTAGGGGAGTTTTGCGAGGTCTATTTGGACGATATTGTGGTATACTCTGAAAACCTGTCTGACCATGTAAGTCATTTAGAACGAGTTTTACGGGCCTTACAGCAAGCGGGATTAACTTTGAACGTCGAGAAATGCGAGTTTTTTAGGGATGAACTGGAGTTTCTGGGTCATCATTTCACTAAAGATGGTTTGGTTCCTCAGAGGTCAAAAATCGAAGCAATTGAGCACTTTCCAGTTCCGAGAAACGTGAAGACATTGAGAAGATTCCTGGGCATGTGTAGTTGGCACAAGGGGTTTATACCGAATTTTGCGGTGATAGCTCGTCCCCTGTATGACATGACAAAGCCATCAAGGCCGTGGAAATGGACTGATCAGGCTCAGCACGCTTTCGAGGGATTACGGAACGCTTTAATATCCGCTCCGGCATTACAGTTTTTCGCACCTGATGCACCGCTCAGGCTATATACGGATGCTTCAGAAATAGGGCTCGGTGCCTTTCTAACCCAAGTAATAGATGGAAAAGAACAACCATTGGCTTATGCAAGTCGGGTTTTGAGACCTCCAGAAGTCGACTATACTGTGTCTGAGAGGGAATGCCTTGCCATAGTTTGGGCGTGTGAAAGGTTTAAGACGTACTTCTCTGTTCCAGTAACCGTTATAACTGATCATTCTGCGTTAACCTGCTTACAGGTCAAGAAAACGCTGAAGGGAAGGTTAGCTAGGTGGGCTATTCAACTGCAAGAATACCCTATTACGATTGAGCATCGAAAAGGTTCCCATTTGGTAGTTCCAGATGCGCTATCTCGAGGTCCGGTATCGCAGGGAGAAACACCGACGTTACCTAGCAGATTCTGTTTCTTGGTTCAGGGTATTGAGTACGACCAGCTGGTCCATGAGCAAAGACATGATCCATTATTCTCAGGGATATACAATTTCTTAAAAAGTGAAGTATTACCAGGAAAAGGTGCTGAAGAAATCAAGGGTAGAAGTAAATACTATAAACTCGAAAAGGACGTATTATACTTTCAGAAGGAAGATAAACCGCATGGGTGGAAGACTGTGATTCCCAGTTCTTTGAAGCCGTTGGTGTTACAAGAATTTCATGACAATGTAGCGTCCTGTCATTTGGGTTTTCTTAAAACTTTTCCGAAATGTGCAGCAAAAGTTTTCTGGCCGGGACTTAGAAAGGATGTTAAGGAATATGTCCGCTCATGTGAAATATGCCAAAAATTTAAGTTTACCCAAGTGCCAAAGTCAGGGTTGTTGCAACCAGTAACAGTAAATGCGCCAAGTGAAATCTGGGGAATTGATTTGATTGGGCCGCTTCCAAGGTCGACGAAGGGAAACACCCACAATGTTTAGTCATAGTAGACTACTTTTCAAGGTGGGTGGAATTGTTCCCAATACGACGTGCAACTGCTCGAGTGATTTCTTCGATTCTTACTAAGGAGGTGTTCACCAGCTATGGATTTCCCCGGTGTATATTATCTGACAATGGTACTCAATTTTTGTCGAATATTTACAAAGAAACTTGTGCGCAATTTGGCATTAAACGTAAACTAACTTCGCCTTACCACCCTCAAGCCAATCGTACTGAGCGAGTGAATCGAACACTAGGACCGATGATCGCAAGTTATGTACAAGGAAAGCACGGGAAATGGGATGAAAATCTTTCTGTTTTTGCTTTTGCGATACGAACTGCTGTTTCGGAAGTAACTGGATTTACACACGCCAAATTGTTTATGGGGCGTGATATAGCTTGTCCCTGGGATACCATGGTAGGAAATGATGCTTGGGAGAAAGCTCAGAAATTTGAGGAAGTCTTGGACCGGGTAAATCAAGCTGTTGAAAAGTCACAGAAACTGCAAAAGATGCACTACGATAAGAAACGAGTAGATAAGACCTTTGCAGTGAATGACCTTGTGTGATTGAGAACTCACCCGTTGTCTTCAAAGGATCACCACCGTATCTCCAAGTTCATGCCTAAATGGGAAGGTCCTTGTCTTATTACAGAGATTATCTCAGAGTTGGTATATAGACTGGTGGATTTTGAAACGAATCGACCACTAGGTACACATAACATTGCTGATTTGAAACCGTATATTTCACGGGAAGATAAGTTTGAAACTACGGCCAAACAGTTCGAGTCTTCTAGATTGTTGGAAAATTCAGGGAATTCTTTGAATATTTTTGATTTGGAAGACGAATTTGACCCTCTTTCTAGTGACGATAAAATTGCGGCTGGGCCTAGTGTTGATATTAGATTTTCCCCTGGGAATGGTCTTGATTCAGGTAGCATGGCCCCACAAATAGGTAGTATTGCGAATCCTGTTTCTGAAATTGATCAGTCTGGTGTTCCGAAAAAGGTTCGACCAACAAGGGTCCCGAGGGTTGACTATCGTAAGCTGGCTGGTTTTCGATGCGTTAAAAAGAAATAATTGGGGTTTTGAGTTTTTTTTGTTGGGATTAGAAGTTTTGTGGGATAGGGCGTCGTTTCGGGCTTTGTGGATTTCAATTTTTGTATAAATAAGGTGTTTTTTGGGATAATAAAGGTTGTAAGGTTTTAATTAGGGTTTGGGACTACGTTTCGGGAAAATGGTTGTAAAATTTTGCTGAGTTCATTATGTATAGCAAAACTGGAATATGGTACAGTGTTGTGTTAGGTTATTAGTTATTTTTGTGTCAGATTTAATTGTTGCTGAAAGTGTTGTGTAATTATGTTTGTTTTGTATGGATTGTTTAAGTGTGTGTGATTGGAATTTACAGTATTCGGTGTAGTTAGGTTCGAGTCGGGTAGTGTTTGTCTCTTGTACTGCGCAGAAGATTTTAGGGACTTGTACTCGACGTGGGCTGAGAGAGTTACTGGGTGTTCATCTTTTAAGTATTTGTGTTTGTTTGCTGGAAATTTTTCCTGGATATGTTGGTAGTAGAAAAAAAATTGCTAATTGGTGGGGGTACATGTTTTCTGGGCAGGTTACTTTGGCACAGTGGCAGGTTTTGTGTGTGACGGGGGGAGAGGGGGCTCAGTGAAGCTCGTTCACCAAGGAGTACCTCATCTGTGCGCCTCATCGTCTGTGTGTTTCGCCTGTTTACCTCGTCTGTGTGCAGAGGGATTGGAAGTACGACTGCATATTCGTCTGTGCACCGGACATTCCAGACGCTTTGGACATTCTAGACGCTTTGGACAGTCTGCTCGAGTCACGAATTTTGAGTATCATGCATTTTTTGTATTTATATTATGTATCTATTTTCAGCTGGTGCCTTATCGATGATGGAACGGGGATTTACATATATATTAGGGTTGAATTTAAATTTTTGGAAGTATTAAAATAAAAGTTAAAGAAATGTTTTTTAGAAATTTATGCACTGAGTCGACGCAGTGTATTCTACGGAGCTTTTGGTGACGTTTTGTTTAGTTGCTAGATATTCTTACTTATGCAATGTTTTCCTGTGCTTCCTTTTTAGCTTTATTGTTTGTCGCCTCAAGTCTCTGCTGTGGAGACCTTCTATGCAAACACCATAGGGGTGTCAACTGTATTAATTATGTAATTAGATTTCTTTTCTTTATATAAAGACTGGACCTGAGTTTTTGAAAATTTGTAACCCCCAGTTTTAGCATAAGGGAGCGGAGGGGAGATGTGACGGTGCATCGCACGTCACTCTTCCCAATGTGCATGTTTTCAACGCATTTACTTGTAGTTGGTCTTTTGACCGGTAGGAGAGGCACGGCGCATGTGCGGACCTGCAACCGGCGCTATAAAACCGGCAACTTGAGGTGTAATCCTCAGTTTCGTAGTTTCGTACAGTTTCACAATGTTATAGTTTCGCGCTAGTTAATTTACCTTAGTGTTCGTCTCGTCTATTTTTAGTGCAGTTATGTTTACCACGTTGCAGTACCTGATGTAGGGGTGCCATGCTGGACGTTGCCCATGTGGCACTTTTTGATGCTCTCGTCTACCGACGTCTTAATCCAGCTGCCACGGTGAGCGGTATTGTTTTTATTTAATTGTGCTCGTGTATTTCTCCATCCTCCCCAGGTACCAGTCTGTGTGTTTTGTTGCCGTAACTATAAATGTGTTGAAGGTAAAAATAAAAGATATTCTAGCGCTACTAAAAGTCTTCGCATTTAGTGGACATATTTTGGAGTGTCATAACTCTAAGCTAATTTTTATTTATTCAGAACGTTAATGTGGTTACATAACTATTTATTGCAAAATGTTTCCTCATACTTAATTGTAATTATATGTGTCTCACAAGAATAGCTCCCGACTTTTTGTCTAGAGAAGTGTTGACTGTTACTGTGGAAACAGGACTAGCCTCATTTTCTGGGGGGTCTTTCAGAAGAAAGACATCTACTCTTTATAGGCTATGGACATCCAACTTCTCCATGGATTAACCCTATTCTATAGACTATATATAGACCCTATATATAGTCCTGTTTCTTATCCCACCCCATCAACCAGACTATTTAGAGGAAGCTATCCTCCTGATTGACAGACCTCGAAGAAAAAACAAACACCAACTAATTGCTCAAATTAAATTCGCACGTGGAATATTCCATATATTCCAATAAAGGTTTACTTAACTTGAGCTGAGAGTAAGGAAAATATTTCATGTCTTTACACTGCAATGATGGTTGCCACCAATGTTTAATATACAGCCACTTAGATTGTGACTCAATAGTAAAGATTAAATGAATGGTAAATCTCTCTATATATAAGGCAAAGCCCTCACTCACTGACTTACTCATCACTAATTCTCCCACTTCCCACATAGTCACAACTCTGAAAATCGGCACAAATATCAACAATGGTAAAAATAGAAAAAGTAAGCTATTCCGATGTCGATTAACCCACTTTAAGGGGTCGGAAAAGGGGTTAAACGTTCCAAACGGGGGACATTCGAAAATCCTACTTCCCACATAGTCACAACTCTGAAAATTGGCACAAATATCAACAATGGTAAAAATAGAAAAAGTAAACTATTCCGATCTCGATTAACCTACTTTAAGGGGTCGAAAAGGGGTTAAACGTTCCAAACGAGGGACATTCGAATATCCTACTTCCCATTTGGTTACAACTCTAAAAATTGGTACAAATATTAACAATAGTAAACATAGAAAAAGTAAGCTATTCCGATCTCGATTAACCCACTTTAAGGGCTCGAAAAGGGGTTAAACGTTCCAAACGAGGAATATTCGAATGTCCTACTTCTCATTTCATCACAACTCTAAAAATTGGTGAGAATATCAATAAAGACAAACGAAGAAAAAGTAAGTTATTCCGATCTCGATTAACCCACTTTAAGGGGTGGAACAGGGATTAAACGTTCCAAACGATGGATATTCGAATGTCCTACTTCCCCTTTCGTCACAACTCTGAAATCTGGTGCAAGTATCAACAAAAACAAACGTATAAAAAGTAAGCTATTCCGATCTCTATTTACCCACTCTAAGAGGTCAAAAAGGGGTTAAACGTTCCAAACGAGGGATATTCGAATGTACCACTTCCCATATGGTCACAACTCTAAAAATTGGTACAAATGTCAACAATGGTAAACATAGAAAAAGTAAGCTATTCCGATCTCGATTAACCCACTTTAAGAGGTCAAAAAGGGGTTAAACGTTCCAAACGAGCGATATATTTGAATGTCCTACTTCTCATATTTTCACAATTCTGAAAACTGGTCTGAATATCAATAAAGACAAACTCAGAAAAAGTAAACTATTCCGATCTCGGGTGGATCAAGGGGTGGAAAAGGGGTTAAATGTTCCAAACGAGGAATATTCGAATGTACCACTTCCCATATGGTCACAACTCGGAAATTTGGTACAAATGTCAAAAAAGATTAAACATAGAAAAAGTAAGCTATTCTGTTCTCGATTAACCAACTTTAAGGGGTCGAAAAGGGGTTAAATGTTCCAAACGAGGGATATCCGAATATTCCTCATCCAATGTAGTCATTTTTCTGATATTTTTTGCAAATATTAAAAAAATAAGTCATTCCAATATCGATTAACGAATTTTTAAGGGATGAAAAGACGACGCAACATTGAAACTATACGAGGATTAACTTAATGTCTAATTAACTTAATTCCAATACAGCTACTACTTTGAAATTTAGAACTAAGAGCAAACATAAACACAATAAACTATTCCAGTTTACTATTCACAATTATAAATTTCGTTTAAAATGTCAACAAAGGAAAGTTCCTATTTTGATAAATCAATTTGTCGGGATCGAAATGGGAGCAAACGTCTGAAGTGTAGAATACATGAATGTCTTTTGATCGCTAAAATGCTAATGGTAAAATTTCGTAGCGCAGCACGGGTATTCAGCTAGTATTTTTATATTAGAAAGGAGTACTTCACACATCATTTCTGTATCATATAATCATCTGAAAATCAGTCTAAGTCAGTGTTTAAGCTAACAAAAATATTAAGTTATATTACGGGAAAGCGAAATGAGCATTCAATGTCAAATGCTTAACTATTTATTTTTCAGATAATGACTGATATAATTCTTTGATCGATTATAAGACAACGTAAAATACATCATTAGATGCTTAATGTTCGGTTAATAAAAGATATACTTACAAAAGTTCATTTATCTATAAGTTTTGAATTTCTAACAATAAAATTGAATGTTAGATAACAAGTGGTGTTATACTTTTAAAAAAAACATTAGATAAATTAAATTTAATCATTTGGAAAAAAAATCACTTAAAATCTTATTAACACCATATTCACGTAAAAAGAAACTTGTTGAATACCATTAAAATTGACAAGCGGAGCGGTTTGCTTTGTTCTTTATAATACTTAAAGTCTGGATGATGCTGATGAAGAAGGTTTGATTTTTTTTTCTTTTATTTTGTGCTCAAAATTTAAAAAGAAATACTCTTTTACTTCGTTGCAATTCTGATAATGCCTTTTTTTCTGCACCTTGCCTGAATAGTCTCTTCTTTCTTCAATTAAGGTGACAGAGATTAATTTTCTAAAAAGAAGAGTAGAACTTGCTTTCTATACGAACTTAATTTTGCGTAGAATTTATTGTAAATAAGATGGCGCAGTATTCTATTAAAACGTTTGTGAAGCTCCAAGTTAATCAAGATTTTGCCAGTATATTTTTTGGTTTCTTAAAGTTATTTCTTTAAGAAACTGTGGCACTTTAATATTGAAGTAGAATTTTTATACATAAAAAAAACATTTTTTGCATGGTAAAAATGTTAATGCAAAATATGAATAAATTAATGTGAAATACAATGTGATATATGAATAAATAATTCCACCCACTTCAATTATTTACATATTTATAAAGATTGTAAATAATATCAACCATAAATTGTTATAGTTCACATAAATTTTCCGTTTTTAGCTTTCTATAATTAAAAAAAATGTTAGTATTCTCATTATTATAATTATTCATTACTGTGTTTTAAATCAATAATGAAGATTGTATTTGCATTTATTAATGTATTTTTAATTTTGTTTATAAAATTAGCATATAGTATTAGTAATTTCACAAGAATATGAGACGAATATTAATTGGTTATGGGTATGTAACAAAATATTCATAATTTAGAAGTTTTTTTTCTGAAATTGAAGGTTCGTTTTGAATTGAAGATCCACACTATGATTTTATTCATATTTATGCAGTTCTGAATATTTTGGCAACTGAGTATATTTTTTACAGTAAAAAAGTAATTTATTCATTATAGCTGAATAAAAAACATGTTAGTTATATTATTTTAAGTAAATCTTTCGTGTTCCTGTTGCCGTTGATGCTTACAAAATTATACATATTAATATTACTTTATATAGAAATAGTTCCAATACTAATAAAAAAATATTCGTTGCTCAACACATTTTCAAATATATGTGGTCCTATATAAAATTATATAAGAAAATAAACTAGTTATTGTTTATGCTTACTAAGTTTTTATTAAAAAGAAACTGTAAGTTATTAACCTAAGTTAATATTTCAAATGTAAGTTATAAATGTGACTGTAATGTCCTCCCTGTGTATTCCATCGACAATTTTGCCATCTATTTATTTTTCAATTTTCTACTTTGTAGCATCTCTTTTCTTTGGTCAAATTTCATTCGATACTTCTGCATCACATTTTTTGAAGATGTTAAAATTTCACAGAGATTTACTGAAAAATGTAACTCTCTTCCACATTTACTGTTACTTAAGTTACCTAAAGTTGTTTAAGTTCAGTGTTGGAAAAGCTTCTGACAAAATACACCAGAATATATTTTAAACAAATAACTATAACTGATTTATTATCAGTCATAGTCGTAAAATTCATGGTACTACATAATTTCTAGACACCATAAATATTGGGAAAATTATTATCCTGAGGTAAAATGTATTGCATTGGATTCAGTAAACGCAGAACCACTTCAAAGTTTGTTTACTAAGTATTTAATTACGATGTACTTGATGAAAGTTAATTGGAAAACTGCTAGATGGAAAAAATGTTCTTCGGCTCTCCCAATCGATTAGAAAAGTACACATGCTTCAAGGTTTTAATCCTTTTTTTCATTCAGGTAGTAAAAAATTCAAGAGTCTGATTGCTTGGACTCTTCTAGTAAATAATGTTTTTATGAAGAAAGGAGAAAATATTTCCTAAAGTCAATCTTTTTTGGAATGTCAAAAATTCAGTAAGTAACCTTTGAAATTTATATTTTTTTCTGTGTAGGGTCACAGAACTTGTTTAGTTTAAATGTGTCAGTTTTGTTCGATATTTGATATTACTGGAGATCAAGGAACCAAGACTATTCGGATCCGAATCGGAATTTCAAATCTAGACTGAACTGGAACTTTATTGTCGGTTTTGCTTTTTTCCTTAAAATTTAAAGCTATGGTTTGGCACTACTTTTATATTTTCAATTAAGGAATGGAAGGAAGTTGATATACCTCACATTTATGGTTTATTAAAAAGCAAAGCTTTTTAAACCCGCATACAGTTTTACCTCTTATACTTATCGATTTTAACGTCCTATTAAAAAAAAAATATTTTTAAGTTTGTGTCGGTATGTTTTCAATCCTTGTACACATTGGGAAGCATTTGCCCCCACAGATAAAAGATATTAATTTTTTAATATTTTGTTGCTTGATACATATATATTTGAGTTTATTTCATTGTTATTTTCAGTTTATATTGCCAATGTTCTAATTTCAATTTTATCATTATATATTACTCAAATTGCAATAGTGGAAAAATAGTCTTTTCGAAAATTGAAAACTTACCGTCAACGTACATTTTTTCCAATTATATTTTCCAATTTAATATTTACTCCTTGATTTACACTTAATATTATTACTGCTCTAATCTGCTCTAATAAAAAAGGTGAAAAAAAAATTTTAAAACACTTTTTTCATTGTCTTTATTTTTAGTCAACATGCATTTTCCACGAGAAAAAAATGCAAATAAGTGATTCAAGATTTTCTTTTTAACTCATGGTTGATGTGAAATACGACAAACGTTTTCCCGGTTGACCTTGCGTTTATAACATGCATTATACGTAACTGCACAATACTACTAATCAAGTGTTAATTTCATCCTATCATATTTTTAAAAGAAGCTTTGCAAATCACTCTTTTTTGTTTTAATTAATTTCCTGATTAACTGGTCGCTATACAGGGTGGTCATATAGAAACTTAGCCGATATATGGACCTCTAGTGCCCGTTCCGTTCAACAGATCGAAATGAGATTAAAGGTATAGTAATTCAGATGTATGAGCTCGGGATTCTGAGAATGGCAAAAAATGGCGCTCGTGGTTATGGTTATAGTTACAGAAACTCGAAATTTTCGACTAGCAACACCTACTTTTTGCTGCCGTAAAATGCTCAGTGCATGCGAAAATCCTAAAGAGCGTTGGAACTGTACGTGTGCCACAAAAAGCGGATGCGTTGTGCCCGAACAAAAAACAGCTTTGCAAACGGCCAACAGAAACACAACCGGAACATAAGGTAGAAATTTGCACATGACAGAGGCAAGACACCAATATACAAGCAAATTTATAAAAGTAGAAACAAGAATCAATTATCAAAAACATCAAAAAGTTAGGATAAAACAATACAAGTCCACGTTGACGTAAAAGCAGCTCAACTGTAGAACTTATAACCAGTACAAACACTAATTAGAATTATATATTGAACTACGACTGGTCTCTCATCAGGGGGTTTGACCAATCGAAAACCTCCATGAGGCGTTTCTGAAAGAGTACCGCCCCAAAAGGCCCAAAATGTCACTCTTGAACCCCGACGCCTCCAACCAAAACAATAAGAAATCAGAAATTACAACACAAAAAGTATACAATGCATTGAAATATAAAATAATCCCGAGAACTTACCCCTTTGAAGAAGGTACTGAGCAGTTTGCGATGGGAAAAAGTATGTGTTGCTATTCGAAAATTTCGAGTTTCTGTAACTATAATCGTAACCGTGAGCGCCATTTTGTTGCCATTCACAGAATCCCGAGCTCATACCTCTGAATAAGTACACCTGAAATCTCGTTTCGATCTGTTGAACGGAACGGAATCTAGAAGTCCATATATCCGCAAAGTTTCCCTATAACCACCCTGTAGTCTAACAGAGTAACTATGTAACTATGTTTACACTTTAACTACATGATTCCTTTTTTTCCCTACATCCTCTGAATATTAAATTTTACATTTTCGTGAAATTTGATATATTCTCTCCCAAATAAATTTTTTGTCCATGCCCTTTGACAACAACACAACAAATGATTATTAGTTTTCAAGTAATTACTAAGTCTGTTTGTCAAAACAGTGCTTTGATAAAAATAAAAAATAAGTCTTCAGTCTCATAAAACGTATCATTACATGTAAATACCCATTTTCAATAGCTTAAAAGAAAATAAATTCGGCTAACGTAAGTGTCATCATTGTACGCAGGAACAAACTCCATTTTTAAATGTTATTTCCTTAATTGATACTACCACTCCAAGAAACCATGATTTGCCTGTAGCTAATTTTAATTAAGCATTAAGCTCATACTTAATGCTTTACGCAATTGACAAGATACTTAATTGGCTATGGAGCTGCAGGATTCAACAGAAGTAAATAGTCTATTAACTGGCATCAGTACAAAGGCATTAGCACTTATATTCTTTTCCCAAATCATCCTAATTAGTCATTCAGGGTTCATGTCTGACAAAACTTGTTCTTTGTTATCCATTATTTGATATAGAGTATTACCCCGATATCCACCCAATGGTTCAACATTAATACTTTTTCAGAAAATCATTAACTTCGTTAATTAATGATTGACTAACATTGAGGTAAGCAGTCTTAAGTGATAATGTGGCTATGTAATGTAAGATTCTTATTCGGCTTTTTTATTTAGAAACAAAAAATAACACTTCACTACAATTTTTATTTTGCAAATCTAACATTTATGACCCTTAATGAATTTAATAAAAGATAAAGTACATTACAGTGTAAATAAAATATTGTGTATCTACTAATCTAGTGATTACCTGATTTATATTAATAATAGTCCGAGAGGCGGCGACCTTTGAAATAATAGCTTTGAAAGTGGATTGCTGTCAGAAAAGAAGTTCCAGCTTTATAGACTGAGATGTGACTGCAAGTTTAAGTACCTCATCGAACATCATTCTGAATTTTTTTATAGAATGTGGAGAAAAGTTAGTAAATTACGAATCCACTGGTCTGCCGGGGCAAAAATGGCTGAAACTGGTCAAAAATCGACTTTGAATGAGTTGAACTAAATCCGACTGCCAAATATGTCATAACTTGCCAAAAAATGAACCCACTTTTTGGTCTGATAATCCATAGCACTTTGATTTTCATTGAAAAAGGGCGCAGACGATTTTTTACTTATGGGTCGGAAAAATAGCATGTTTTAAAAGTAAACCGAATTGGCGACATCAATTATGTCATTAGTGGCGTAATATTTATTGCCAACTTGGCTCATTTTTAAAAGAGGTATGTAAGCCATCGCCAGATATCTGAATCGTCTGCAGCCTTTAATTGAAAATTAAAGAGCGAAGGGTTACCAAATCAAAAAGAGTGCTCACTGCTCATTATTTGGCAAGTTATGGCATATTCGGTAATCGAATTTAGTTCAATTCATTCAAAGTCGATTTTTGATCAGTTTGGCCATTTTTGCCACGGCAGACCAATGAATTCGTAATCTACTAACTTTTCCCTACATTCTGTAAAAAAAAAAAAATTTAGAACGATGTTCGATGGGGTACCTAAACATGCAGTCGTCTCTCGGGCTATTATGCACCCCATCGAGAGTCACTCTGAAACTCGTATTGAATATAGAGACATACTAGTTGACCAACAATAGCGTGGTCTATCGGGCCGGAAATGTCCAAAAAACGTGAAAGAAGTGCAATTTTTAGGTGCCTAAATACGGCATCGCACATCTCTCTGAAAATCACAGGAATTGTACGGAATTACCAATCGAATAAAAATCGCTTAATGATGTTCGATGACGTATTTTGGCACCTAAATTCCGCTCTTTTGGAATTTGTCTACCAGAGAGTTCCGGCCAAATGCTGTTCTACAGAATAAGAATCTCTTAGTCTGCCGAACCGCATTTGGCCGGAACTGCCCGGTAGACTAATTCCGAAAGTGTGGGGTTTAGATGCCAAAATATGTCATCAAATATCACTCCGAAGTTTTTAGGGAATGTAGATAATTACATGTCAACTTGGATTTGGTCAGATGTGTCCGTAAGACTAACCAGAAACTGTATTTTTTTAGTATGGGACGTTATCATGTCTAAAGATTTTTTTTTTTTTTTTTTTTTTTTTTTAAAGGTGGCCGTCCTGCGGGGTATAAGATTTTCTTAAACTAAGTACATATTTATTTAAAATAGCGAACAGCACTTGAAATTTTGTTAAACTAATAATCACAAGTCTAAAAACTGGAATTATTTTGAACAAATGCTGGTAATTCGTGACGTTTCAGTGAATTTCTTTGCTTGGGAAAATAAGGAAAACGCTAAGTATTACTCTAATGTAGCGTCAGCCACTACGCCAGCCCACGGGCCGGATTTGGCCCGCGACAGATTTTTCTGCGGCCCATCGGTACCACAGAAGAAAAAAGAAATCAAATTCCATGGGATGGACTTTTTTTTTTTTTTTTTTTTTTTTTACATAATTGTCATTTATCCAAAATAATGTGTGTTAACTATGCAGAACGGTTTTGCCCGCTACTTGCCCGAAGAAACAACATAAAGAAGCTTTCAGCAAGGTGGTTTACATCAAGAATAAAAATAGTAATAACTTAACTGAATCTCGTTCGGACAATTTAATAAAATCGACTGCAACGAAGACTCCGAAAGACCAACGAAACTATCATAAAATAAACTGAACAATTTCGACCGCCATCTTCTCACAAGACACTATTGATTTCAACTAAAACGGAGTAAATTGGAAGTGCAATTTAAATATTTTTATTAAAAGTTTGGTCAAGTCACACTAACACGTTGAAACAAAAGATTCACTTCTTTTTTAGACTTTGATTTACTTATAATGAAAACTACTATTTTTTTTTTTTTTTTTTTTTTTTTTAATTATTTAAAGGGGGAAAAAATCAAATATCAATTGTAATTTTGTTAAAATAGTTTTTTGTTCTCCAGTTTTGAGAAATGTTATATATTATTGAATTGATAATAATTTAAGATACATATTTTGGTGTATCCGGCCCGCGGAAAGCTCCAACATAAGTCACAAGGCCCGCCTCTAAAAGTTAGTGGCGAATGCTGCTCTAATGAGATAAGAGATTTCGAATGAGTATTTAAAAATGTGTGATTGGTCACAAGTGCGTCACATGTGTTGTCATTTGAAGCCATCTCACGGCTTCATTCACAATTTTACCGATAAGGTTGAACCTTATCGATAAAATTGTGAATGAAGCTTTTAACAAAAAAGAAAATAATCCAATATAATTTTTAATAGTATTTAAATAATTATTCTGTCAGAATACTGTTAACAGCGTCATTTTAGTTGCGGCAAGACTGTTATATGAAAAGCATCCAAAGATTATCTAGAAGTGAAACTTTCAATATTCCTTGATAATTCCCAGACACCCATAATTTTGCAATCACTAAAAACTAAGTTTAAAGAAATTCATTGCAGAAAAAAACATAGTACATAAATTTTCTATAAAATATTTAATATTTTTATAGAGAAGGGAACAGGAGAAGGGGAAGAGGTTATAGATTCAAAATGTGTGTGGTCAGAATAACTTCCGAACAAATTGTGACCTACGGTGTTCAAATTTGGTAATTCGGTGGGCGGGATGGTGGTAGGCATGGGACCTACCGTTAAGGTTTTCGTCAAAATCGCGCATGCACGTAAGGTAGCTGCCATTGAACAAATCATGTTTTTAACTAATTGCTAAATAAACGGCTCTAACGATTTTGCTAAAAATCGCTGTGGTAATGCATCTTAAGGTGTTCTAAACATCCCCACCTCCAAAATTCCAGTAAAAATGCTTTAATGGCGTAAAAAGTTGAAAAACGAATGTATATGAAAATTTATGTACACTTCGCATAAGGCAGTGAAAGAGTTCGTTTGTCTCCGCTTTCCACCAATGTGTCTCAAAATGCTTAAAAACGAGTTTTACAGAGATAACGCTGAGAAGCGAGTTTTACAAGGGGCAGGCCATTTAACATTATGGTTAATGGCAATCTCGCCAAATTGGCGACCATTTGGCGACATTTTCGGTCCCCATGTACCTGTATAGGACTTTTCGACTACGATCTGGAAAGTTCACCAAATTTCTATCTCTGGAAGTTTCGCGAAGATTCGCTTTTCCTACATAAGGCCGGCCAAGTGAGCGAGTGAGTTAGGTTAGGTTAATTAGTTGAGTCAGTGAGTTAGTTGAGTTACTGAGTTAGCTGTCTCTCAATGAGCATTCAAAGAGTTCCGAAAGTGAACTGCATTGCATTGTTTTTTGCGGCGATTTTAGCAGTTGTGTATCAAGTTTTTAACAGCTGTTTATGCTCTATTGTTGTGTAAAGAGCTGTATTGAGTCTACTAGAACGAGAAGTTCTGGAGTTGTAAAAGAATCTGCGAAGAGTTATATCGGAATAAATTTCTGCAAGTTTTGATCTGCTTTGGCTTCAAGTCTTTCGAACCCATCCACGCAACAACTGGTGTCAGAAGTGGGATTTGAATGCCGATAACCAGTACAATGGCAGAACAAGATGAAAAATCTAATCAGCTTTTTGCATTCATGCAAGAAATGAAAAAGAAAACTCTACCGTGGCAAAAATATCCGAAACTAGTCAAAAATCAACTTTTAATAAGTTGAACTAAATCCGTTTGCCAAATACGCCATAACTTGCCAAATAAAGAGCATTCTTTTTTTTTTTTTTTTATTTGGTAAACCACTCTCTTTAATTTTCAATTAAGAAGGTTGCAGACGATTCAGATGTCTGGCGATGGCTTACTTGCACCTTTCACAAATGAGCCAAGTTGGCAATAAAAATAGTCTATTAGTCTCTCAATAATAATTTTGTTTCATGCTGTAGAAATGCATAAGAATCATCTTGCTCTTAATAAAAATACATTGAAAATATTCGGAGGAATTAAAAACTAAGAATTATTTAAAATATATTAATGATACATACATAAAGCTTTTTTGATTATGCATAAAACTTTCATTTATAAATTTCATTTTGGTATAAAAATTGAGTGTTTGAAACAATATTTCTCTTAACACAAAGCAAATTATTAATATACAGAAAATAAACAATTTTTTTTTCCAGAAAAAAGTAAGTAATTATAATAAATTAGCACGAACTAATTCCTGAAAAAAAATCAATATAATTTTGATGGCAACATTGGTATAATTTAAACCTTTTTGTTCTTTAAATAAAATACATTAAAAATACACTAAATCAACAAATTGTTAAGGGCAAAGACTTAGAAATTGCTTGAAACAAATTTGCAAATATAGATTCAGAATTTAAAAATAACTTATTAAATTTTGGCTTGATAATAACATATGTGAATAACTGTAACAGCAACTTAAAAATAAACAATAAATAAATATATATGCTGAAATATGTCAAACTCTATAACTTAAATTTAAATGGCATTATAATCACATAGCTTATTTTTTTATTTATTAAAATAAAACAAATACCAACATTTAACCAATTGAAACACTAATAAATGACGATTCCCCAGTATTTAAATCATTAAATCTGCAAGCCCCCAAAAATAAAACATCAGGTCTTAAGACCCCCTTCAAATCCAGGCCCGACATTTACGAAGCATCTCCTCTTTTTCTTTCATTACTGTTTTCTAATTACAAGTTTTCGAACTATTCTTTCGGTTGATCGCGAATGCCTTCTCATACCAAATAAAACAATGATTAAATTGCTTTTAAACCCCGAGAAAGACTTTTGTGTTCGTCTTTTTTTTTTACCACCCGCTCCCATCCGTGTACTTCCGTTCGTCTATTTCAGCGTCACTGCATGTAATTAACTTTCACTACAAGACAGGGAAAAGAGATGTCTTTAAGAGGTTAAAAAATGGCGGGGTTGGCTTTTTGACGAGAGTTAAGGGGCAAACTTTTCTGGTTCTAAAAGAATAACGTCCTTCCCACTGAGAAGAACTGTTTCTGACAGAAACGAATGAATAGGGGGTCAGTTCAATATTGAATGCCTGATTTTATGTCTTAGTGACTTAAGTAATTTAAAGATTCGAAATTTTCAATTCGAAAGCAAAGTTTACAGAGGATTAAAGTGTTAAATTTGGAAATGGAACTCAAGCCATAAGTTGGTCTTCACCTATAAAATGATATGCTTATCTAGGGAAAATATTTTATGAATACCTTCAATATTCTTTAAAAATAATGGGTACTTAAACATACGCAATATCCTGTCAACCATTGGCGATACAAAATATTAGCCAAATGGTTTGTGTTTTTCTTTTTCCTTCATAAATAAGATTGGATCAAACTTGATTTGAAAAGAAAAATTTTTATACATGTGTAGTGTATCTAAATTTAAAATTTAATATAGGAAAAATTTTATTTTTATTCATGGGCCCTAGAAAGATTTTTGATCATCCATACTGAGAAAGCTTTTTCAAATATTTTTCCTAAAGCACAATGTTGTAAAATGAAAACATTTAGGAACACACAGCAAACATACTATATGCATTCCTTATCGTGTATCATAGATATGAAGAATTAAATGACTAAATAAGTGATTATCTTACACAATGCAATGTAAATTTTTTCAGTAGAAAAAATATACTAATTGAGTTAAATATCAATGTGAGCTATACTCATTTCAAAATAACATTTTACGATATTTTTTAAGCTTTGAATTGTAAAAATTAAACGAGAAAAAGGGAAAAATTATCATGATTCTTCAAGCGTGAATTATTTAAAAATTTGTTGATAGAAAACTCTTAAGCAGATGTAAATTCAAGTAGCTCCGTGCAATATTTTTGTCAACTTCGTCAACAACTTGTGGTCTGCGAACAATTTATAGAAAACTATTGGTTTTTAGAAAATGATCCATAGCATAAATCAATACTTATTACTGAAATTTTAAATATTTATCTTCAAATTTGCTTTGTGTCCATTCAATTTTAAATTCAGAAATAGCATATTGTACTAACTCTTTAGAAGATAGTTACCAAACAAAATTTATAAAATTTGTTTTTTACTCTAGATATGATTTTTTTTTAATTCTGAAAGAAAAAAATTTTAGCTTTTACAGTTAAAATTTTTTATTTTAATATCCGCTTTAAATATAAAAATTATGTTTGCTAAATTTTCTTGTAATATATTTGTGAACACATACATATATTTTTTAAGTTAATTAAGATATTTTTTACTTAGTTATATCAAAATATTTAATGCTTTGTTTTATAGTAATTATAAAATTTTAATAAAATAAATTAATAAAAAAAATTGAATAGATTTTATAAACCAGTACACTGTTCTACAATTAAATAAAAACAATTGTGTTGATCCAACAATTATTAAAGAAATTAAAATTTTGGGCCCCAGACACCCTTAAGCTTTGAATTGTAGAACTAAAAAGAGAAAAAGGAAAATGAAAAAAAATTCTCATGACACTTTACGCAGAAATTATTTAAAAATTTATTGATAGAAAACTTTTTAGTAGATGTAAATTCAAGTAGCTCCACGCACCCCTTTTATCATCTTCGTCAACTACTTGTGGTCTGCGAACAACTTTTAGAAAACCATTGGTTTAGAGAAAATGACTCACAGCACAAATCCACATGTATTACTGAAATTTTGAATATTTATCTTGGAATTTGCTTTGTGTCCATTTCCATTTAAAATTCAGAAATAGCATCAGTGTTTTACTAAAAATAAGTCACCTCTAGAAATATTGATACTTTTTAATTTGTCTATTATATTTTATAAATTAAAATAATATTTTCCAATGAAAATATTAACATTTTATAGGGTTTCTAGGATATTAATTAAAAAAAATCTATCTAAAAATCAAAAGCCATTAGCATTATTTTCCTGCGTTGCTTTTTCTAATTTAAAGAAATCGAAAAGTTTCTTATTGATGAAATGAAATATCGTCAATCTAGTAATCACATTTTCTTTACCTTTTTTACTTTCAATTACACATTTGTATTATACATAGGGTAATGAAAGTATAACATTCGGTCAAAGAATTTTTTTTTTTTTTTTCTTTTTTATTTGCATTTCGCTACGTTTTGAAACACCCTGATTTGAAAAAAGTGATCTAGAAAAATGTCTGTCTGTGTATCTGTGGTCAACATAACTCCCTAACAAATTAACTACGATATTCAAATTTGGTATGAGGGGTGGCCATGAGACCTACCATTAAGGTTTTGGTTAAAATCGTGCATGCGCATAAGGTAGCTGCTATCGCAAAAAAAAAAAATCATGTTTTCAATGATTACTAAAAAAAACGGCTCTAACGATTTTGACAAAAATCGCCGTGCTAATGCCTCTTAAGGTGTTCTAATTATCCCCATTTCTGAAATTTAAGTAAAAATGCTTTAATGGCGAAAAAAGTTGAAAAATTAATGCCTTCAACACAGAATTCTCTTTCCTTGAGCATATCTCATCAACGATCGTTTTTTCTTCTCCCCCTCAGTTTCACTTATAATAAAGGGTAATATAAGGATTATTGAAAAGGTGCATGGCCAAAATCAAAATTTAGGCTATTTTTTTTTTAAAGACCCATACAAGAATTATCGCAAAAAATAATATCGCCATACTGGCCTGTAATTGAAAGTGGTGCGATATTCCATACCCCTATTTTTTTTCTAAATACTCAGAAAATATGAGGTTGCGATATTTATGTGCTTTAATCACTCTAAACTTTTCCACCAAATGATCGACTAAAGTTGAGCTTGAAAGAATTAATTGGATAGAATTCTCTATCTCATATAAACTATTTAAAAAAATAAACACGTTCTTTACTGAAACTCCTTTACTTTTTTCACTTTACTATTTGAACCAAAGCCGACAGTTTCATTGTCAGAATCGCTACCTACCGAACAATCGAGAACTGTGATTAGACAATGGATATCGAATCAATTATTCTTCACATGAAGGGCTTTTAAACTTTATTAAAAATTGATAACTTTTCATTTGAAATAGATATACTCGTACTTTAAACACTGTATATACTTTAAATTTAGTGTACTATTCTTATATACTAGAAACTTATATAAAAAGTGTGTTCATACGAAAACATAAGTGTATTTCAAGTAGTTAAATCATTGTTAGAAGTACCAAGAAAAACTCAAGCCTTTAACCACAATATGCATTGTTGAAAGTAACATATTGGCTAGAGTTACCTATGACAAAGTGAACACCGTAGGATACACGATACAAAATTTAGTTAGAAGTATGTTTACTGCCACTTCAACATTGAAGTAAGGTTTTAACGTACAAAAAACATGTTTAAACTCAAATGTCATTTATCATTATAAGCCTTTAACTTCAGCTACACTTCTTACTTATAGACTGTTGAAAAATTACAGAGAGACTATTGACAGAATGTTGAAAAGTAAACTTCAAAATACAATCTGTATCCTCATCTAACGACCAATGAACGATAGCCAAAAATTACAACCCTAAGTATCACAGTTAGGTTATCCCTGCTGGTTTACAGTACATCGCCAACGACAGCCAATGAAAAATAGCTAAATACGGAATTACTTGAACCTTCGTCAAAGAACACCTATCCAGTTCAAATCAAGTCACAAGATCTCATTTAGAACCTTTGACCTTGCCGAAAATTGAGCAGTAGCTCTTGATGTCAAATGTGATTAATATTGTGCCTGTTTTAAAGATGTTTACATTTTTATAAACTTTGAAAATGTATTAAATAAATTATCTGGGGCAAAAACTGAAAAGAATTTAGAAGACATAGAAAAATTTTCCACCTTAACCTTTAACATTCTCATGTCATCTGGACTACGACTTAAAACTTAGGAGATTATCTTAAGTAAGAAATCGTAAGTCTTAGTAAGAAATCTTTTAATTTTCAATATTTTTAGTTATAGATATTCCCATGCCTCTCAAAAAAAAAAAAAAAAAAATTTGAATTTGAAAAGCGGAACTAAAATTGATCGATTGAGTCCTAATAAAAACGCTGGTCTGTGCTTGAAAAGGTCTGGAAGCTCAAAAACCAAGATTTTCGCTCGCTTAACATCGTAACCTAAAAGAATTGTTGTAATAATAATATTGAAAACTATGAGCAATAATGGATAGGTATAAAATGAAAAATATCTTTAGTTTCAATTTTATTTTTTGCTGCCAAGGAACTTTTGTTTTCCAATAAACTTATAAAATGAATTTAAGATTACCTTTTTTACTTTCAATTACCCATATGTATACATAGGGTAATGAAAGTATAGCATTCGGTCAATTTTTTTTTTTTTTTTTTTTTTTTTTTTTTTTTTTGAACATCCTGATTTCAAAAAAGTGATCTAGAAAAAATTTATGTATGTTTGTGGTCAGCATAACTACCGAACAAATTGACTTACGATGTTCAACTTTAGTGGGCGGGTTGGTGGAGGCACAAGGACCTACCATTAAGGTTTTCGTCAAAATTGCGCATGCGCCTTTGAAAAAATCATGTTTTTCAGTAATTGCTAAGAAACTGCTCGAATGATTTTGTTCAAAATTGCTGTGGTAATGCCTTGTAAGGGCTCTGTCTACTTTGGATGCATAAAAAAACCGCTATTTTTATAATTAATTTTTTTCTTAATTCACGGATGTTTTTGTTAATCCTAACAAGCTTTATATCAATAAACATAATAGTATTCTTTAAAAAGAAAAAAAATATATAATTAAAATAGCTTTTTGTTTTCTTTTTTTTTTTTTTTTTTTTTTTTTTTCCATCATGCATATAAAGTAGACAGAGCCTTTCAGGTGTTCTAAGCAACCCCACCTGCGAAATTTCCGTAAATATGCTTCAATGGCGTAAAAAGTTGAGAAACGAATGCCTTCAACTCAGATTTCTCTTTACTTGAACATAGCTTATAAACGATAATTTTTTTCTCCTCATCCCAGTTTCACTTATAAGAAAATAAGATAGGATGATATAAGAATTTTCGAAAAGTATATCCCCAAAATTCCCATTTTGGCTAATTTAAAAAGAAGAAAAAATCCATACAAGAATTATTGAAAAAATAATAGTTTAAAATTCTAAAAACACGCTTTAATAGAAAAGTGAACTAAAAAGTAGAAAATAATTTTAAATAAGAATAGAGTGATTAACAAGAGATATTAGAGAGATTTAAAGTATATTAGAGAGAAGAGAGATTTATTTTATCTTAAAAATGCGAGGGGTGCTTTTTAAGATATTTTCTTAATGGCTCTAATTTTAACAATATCTGTCATTGAATATTTGCAACAATTGACATCAAGTACCCCACACTTTTTTACGATAAAATAAATATTTCTTGTTTATCACTCTATTCTTATTTCAAACTTATTTTCTACTTTTTAGTTCATTTTTCTAAAAAGCGTGTTTTTTAGTTTTTTTAAACTATTATTTTATTTTCTACTTTTTAATTCAGTTTTCTGTTAAAGCGTGTTTTTTAGTTTTTTAAACTATTATTCATTTTCTACTTTTTAATTTGGTTTTCTATTAATGCGTGTTTTTTAGTTTATTAAATTATTAATTATTTTTGTTGTTAACTATAATTTTTTTTAGTTGATTTTTTTAGTTAAGTGTACAAAACTCTCCAGTTGTTCCTGCCAATAGTCACATGCTTGTCCCAAATTTAAGTCATGTGTATGCCTAAGTACACGCCGTATTATGTGGCACAAAACACTATACCGTGTCTCTGAATATGATAAATCGCTAATCCTAAAGATCATGGTAAGGATAATGCGACTAAAAAAATACGCTTTCTATAAAAGTTAGTTTTTTTAGTTTTTTAAACTATTAACTATCCAATTGTCAAACGTGAATAAAACTCCCAATTAGTTGATCCAGCCACTAGTCATATATGCTTGCCTCAATGATTAACTCATGCATGTCTCAGTACACGTCATATTGAGGTGAAACCGCGAATAGCTCATTAATTCGGGTATGGCCCCTTAGGTCGTATCCACATTTACACTGAAAACTGTGGAATTTCTAGAGCTAATCCTTGCAATATAGAGCTCCGACCAGATGAAAGGAAGGCTTTAATATTAGATCAAAACCAATCGGTGGCTCGTCCGTCATTATTATATGATAAATCTGAATAACTTTTTGTTGATAGTATAACCATATTGCCCACGACAGATCTTTCAAATGGCTGCCTTATCAACTGTCGATGGTAGGTTCTGTGACTACTGGGGTTGTAACGGGTAACTGGACACCAGGATTCGATTCTGGAGAAGGTGGGTTAGTTGGAGCTTAACGACGCAAGGGCAACACAAGCTCATCCTTGCGATAGTGCGACAAACTTATTGAACTATTGTATTATCATCGGTCCTTGATAACTGTTAAAAATTTCAAATTAATCGAACGTTTTGAAGTGATCGAAAATCGAGTTCAAAGATTCCGTTACATAGATACATACGAAGCTAATAAAAGCGTGTTAAAAATATCGCCAAACTGGCCATTTTTACTAAATGAATGATGAAAATATAAATACTGTAGATGACACAGATCCACATAAGTATTATAGTGTAATTGAAAGTTGTGCTGTGTTCCACCCCCCTAGTTTATATTTAGCATTACATA
Organism: Linyphia triangularis; assembly: GCA_963978545.1. Lineage (NCBI taxonomy): Eukaryota > Metazoa > Arthropoda > Arachnida > Araneae > Linyphiidae > Linyphia > Linyphia triangularis. The sequence continues at coordinate 95,022,522 of OZ021722.1, forward strand.
CGGATAAGCTTAACAAAGACTATGTTCTTCTTATACGTGTTCACCATTCTAAACCAAAAGTTTTAATTGCCAATTATTTTTTTTACCGATTTGACAAAATTTCTGTTACTTAATATTCCAAATATTCTTAATTTGATAGATTTTTTTTAAATCTTATTCATATCTATTATCCATGTATCTAACTTCTCCTTATTTGGTAGACATGGTTGGTATCGCAATTACCTCTAGGAGTAAATGGCGCTTACCGTAAGCTTCACCCAGGAGTCGTCCTCAAATTCTGATTAAAAATCATATTCTTTAAAGAAATTATTACTACTGCACTATTAATAATTTTAAAATGAATTTTGTATAATAATAATGAGAAGGTTCATCAAATTGGGGAAAATACTAACCCATAAAAAAATTTACAATAAATTCTTCATATGCATGGCCTACTTTTATGCGCAATTTCAACTTATTGTATCGATTTTAAAGTAGTTCGGATTGCATTAGAATGTATCATTCTAATTCTACTAATAGTATATAAGAAAAATAATGTGTGCAAGAATAGTACAAATTATATATCTCAAAATATTGTGCTTTAATTATGAGAGTTTACTAGCTGAAATAAAATATTCTCTTAACTGAAATAAACTAAGTTTATTTTTCATCCCCCTGATATTTGTGTGTATGTAATTAAATATAGAATTTTAACTTTTTTTTTACTAGATGATAATTTTACTTCATTTTAAATATTTTTTTCAGCTTGAGAAGTTACTATCATGCCCTTTTTAAGAAGTTTTTAGAAACAATCTTAAATGAGAAATAACAATGTTATTAAAAAAAAGTAGAAAAATATTTTGAATAGTAATGAACATTCTAGTTTTAAAAATTTGTTTATTTAAAAAAAAAAAGATCTTACGTTCTGTTTGAGTAAAGATATATGTAGCAAAAAAAAATTAAAGGATTACATTCTTGACAATGAAAGGGCATATAACTTTTTGTGATTAGCAACATAACAATGTACACTAAGGAAAGAAATTTAACGCACAAAAAGCAAGCAAAACATTTTACCTGAAAACATGCTTCCTTATTAGAAATTTATGAAATTTTTAATAACTTCCGACTTTTTACCGAAATATATACTCAAGTTTAAAACAGAATCTGCTGAAAATTTCTCTAATGATGGCCAACAGCAATGCTGTGTTTTTAATTGTAACTTCAAAGTTTCCTTATTTGCAATGATCGTCGTATAAACGTTTTTTTTTTTTTTTTTTTTTTCTTTCTTTCTTTTTGTTTCACTCAGCACATAATGTTAGGTTTAACCAAACGATTTTAATGTTTTAATCAAAACCATAATTGCGGACCTTAGTTACTGGAATTCTCAAAAAAGATACTTATAACGAAGATAATTTCGAGATATGTTCGGATGTTTCATGTATTTCACCTTAACAAAATTTCGCAAAAGATTATCCCCCGAAAAACTTTTTAAAAAAAAAAATTCCAATCATTAAACGAATCTCATTAAGGGTAGAAGGCGTTTCTTAAAAGAAATCTAACGATGAAAGAAATAGCTATTTTTTGTAACAGTATTAGTCTAGATAGATAAATCGTGGAATGCTTTTTAAAAAATACACAAATTAGATCTCATTCTTGTTCATTGTGTATTATGATGAAAGAGAAACGACTCACCTTTAAGGAAAACTGAAGTAAATCAATGTACAATTTATATTAATCACACAAATTTAAAATATTTATTGGAAAATTATTTTCCCTGCTTTTAGAAAGCATTACGACGCTAAGTTTATTTGGGATCTCAGGTAGAACAAATAACGCTAAATTTACGAATATATCATATAAAAAATTCCTTCCTTAAAGATTTTTAAGGATATATGAGAAACTTAAGTCATTATTTATTCAAACACTGTTATTCAATATTTCATAACTCTGCAGATAACGTTTGAAACCCATTATTTCAGAACTCTTTACAGTTTACAGCGATTTTAATAATTTAGGCAAGAAATTCATTGTCAAAAATAAAATTCCTTCAGTTTTGCATTTTTGTCCTTCGATATATCTAAAGGAGGAAATTATAAATTTATTTACGAGTGAGGAAAATCCATAAATTGTCACTAAATTGCATAACGATAAGGTAAAGCCGTCACCAAAAATTGGAGAAAAAATTACACTTTATTTATTTTATATCTTGTAAAGTACATATCTGTTTCTTTAAAGCAAATATAAAATGAATTCATCTTTGCTTTCATATTTTTATTTATATATATATATATATATATATATATATATATATATATATATATATATATATATATATATATATATATATATATATATATATATATATATATATATATATATATATATATATATATATATATATATATATATATATATATATATATATATATATATATACTCCCTAATAACCATGTGACGAGTATGTGACGAAAAGCGATATCGCATAGAGATCACGCGATGTCACGGCGATATCACACAGGGGTCACATAGTCGTCCAATGTCCGTTTTAGAGGGGGGTTTGCGACGTAACTTTGTGATATCGCTGCGATATCGCTTTTCGTCACATTGTGACATTGGGGACGAATTTGCGATTTTTGCGATATCGCATTGTGATCTGTATGTGATCTTAGTGATTTTGGCGACATCTATGTGATTTATGTGATCTTCGCAACGAAAGCTTTGTCACTGCGATATCGCTTTGTGACCTAAATGTGATCTTAGTGATTTTGGCGACATCCGTGTGATTTATGCGATCTTTGCAACGAAAGCTTTGTCACTGCGATATCGCTTTGTGACCTAAATGTGATCTTAGTGATTTTGGCGACATCCGTGTGATTTATGCGATTTTCGCAACGAAAGCTTTGTCGCTGCGATGTCACATTGTGACCTAAATGTGATCTTAGTGATTTTGGCGACATCCGTGTGATTTATGCGATCTTCGCAACGAAAGCTTTGTCACTGCGATATCGCTTTGTGACCTAAATGTGATCTTAGTGATTTTGGCGACATCCGTGTGATTTATGCGATCTTTGCAACGAAAGCTTTGTCACTGCGATATCGCTTTGTGACCTAAATGTGATCTTAGTGATTTTGGCGACATCCGTGTGATTTATGCGATTTTCGCAACGAAAGCTTTGTCGCTGCGATGTCACATTGTGACCTAAATGTGATCTTAGTGATTTTGGCGACATCCGTGTGATTTATGCGATCTTCGCAACGAAAGTTTTGTCACTGCGATATCGCTTTGTGACCTAAATGTGATCTTAGTGATTTTTGCGACATCCGTGTGATTTATGCGATTTTCGCAACGAAAGCTTTGTCGCTGCGATGTCACATTGTGACCTAAATGTGATCTTAGTGATTTTGGCGACATCCGTGTGATTTATGCGATTTTCGCAACGAAAGCTTTGTCACCGCGATGTCACATTGTGATCTCAGTGATTTTGGCGACATCCGTGTGATTTATGCGATATTCGCAACGAAAGCTTTGTCACTGCGATATCGCTTTGTGACCTAAATGTGATCTTAGTGATTTTTGCGACATCCGTGTGATTTATGCGATTTTCGCAACGAAAGCTTTGTCGCTGCGATGTCACATTGTGACCTAAATGTGATCTTAGTGATTTTGGCGACATCCGTGTGATTTATGCGATTTTCGCAACGAAAGCTTTGTCACCGCGATGTCACATTGTGATCTCAGTGATTTTGGCGACATCCGTGTGATTTATGCGATATTCGCAACGAAAGCTTTGTCACTGCGATATCGCTTTGTGACCTAAATGTGATCTTAGTGATTTTTGCGACATCCGTGTGATTTATGCGATCTTCGCAACGAAAGCTTTGTCGCTGCGATATCGCTTTGTGACCTAAATGTGATCTTAGTGATTTTGGCGACATCCGTGTGATTTATGCGATCTTCGCAACGAAAGCTTTGTCACTGCGATATCGCTTTGTGACCTAAATGTGATCTCAGTGATTTTGGCGACATCCGTGTGATTTATGCGATCTTCGCAACGAAAGCTTTGTTGCTGCGATGTCACATTGTGATCTGTATGTGATCTTAGTGATTTTGGCGACATCTATGTGATTTTCACAACAAAAGCCTTGTTCCTGCAACATAATTATACAAAAAATTCACAATTAATTTTTTTTATCAACTACCTATATCTGCTTCAAGTACCTACTCTCACTATGAAGAGGCTCAGTATCTCTTCTTTACGTCAAATATTTTCTAATACTATGGTAATATAATTTATACTATCAAGGCCAGTCATTACTTTAATGACTGGCCTTAATGGTATAATCATAGTATTAGAAAATATTTGAATATTTTCTAAAAGTATGAACTTTTCTAAACTTAATATACATGAACTTAATGGTATAATAAATTAAAGAATCATAGCATTAGAAAATATTTCTTCGTCTTCAACAAGACTTTGGGAAGTAAAAACTAGTCTCCTATATTAAAAACCAATGAAACAGTTAACTACCTAATTAGCCTTTAACCAAGAGAATTTATCCATTCCAATAGATTTCTCAGCTAAATATATACCTTAAAAATAAGACAAAACATGACTAAATCTATTAAAGCACAATGTAATGTATCTCATACATCTCAATTTTTCTTTTAAACAGATTACAATGTTGTTTTGCCATTTTGTGCAAATCTTCTCCTTTATAAGTTTAGCATAAAAGAAAAATACAAAACTAAAAACAGGTTGAACAAATCAAGCAAAAATGGAAATATGCAATTAAAATAAGAGTAAAAACATAAAAAGGTAATAAGTTTATTTTATTGAACACAAAGCAAACATATTCTTTGTTACACTAAATATTGCAGAATGCTTTTCTTTTCAGCAAGGTATCTGTCCATCTGACTGCCAGGAATTAAGCCACTTCCTTCAATGTAGCCTATTCTTTCTTCGTGTTTCAGAGCATTAGGTGTAGGCTTTGGACCTAGAAAATAAAAAATAGGTTATTCTTAAATTTTAGTTTAAAATACACCATTTTTAAAATTGCCACTCACAATACAATTTTAAAAATCTAATGCAATTATAGCACAAGATGCTAGTTAATAAAAATAAAAACAGAAATTCTGTGCCAACTTTAAGTATTCATAACAAGGTTATAATAGTAATTAAAATGTGTAATTCCAACATAAATAATTGATAATTACACTCAATTTTGATATTGTTACAAGTGATTATTTACAGCTTCCATCACTGTAATCCATTAATTGCTAAAAAATTAATTTGGAATATTATGACTTACTATTTTCTGATTTTTTTTTTTTAATATTTTCCCCCTTACCTTTGTAAAACTAAAACTGATAAATGGTATACCAATTAAAAAGCTAAAACACCTCTGCTTCTGACAAATACTTTATTTACAATTGCACATATTGCTATCTGTTTGACAAATAATTTATTGTTTTTGGCTTTCAATGAATATGCAGTAGGAAATATGTTAACTCGATCTGGAAATGATCCTCTTTTCAATTGTGAGACTTAAAACTACAAAAAAAAAAAAAAAAATTGTTTTAAAAGAGTTTTTAATTTTAAACATTTCCCTCCATTATTTCTTAAAAAATATAACTTATATATTAAAAAAGTTCCATTGAATTGAATAATGGATTCATAAGATACAATTTATCACTAGACGACCAGATATCCGAGCCATGCCAAGTTCTGTCTTTCAAATCAAGGTTCAATACATATCTTAGTAAAAGAATACAATACCTAACGCTGATATTTATGTTTATCTATGACTCACTCTGATAACAGAGGTTTTATCAGACTAATACTTCCTAATTAGTGAAAAAAAAATTATTCCATTTTTAATTATTGCTAAAAAATTGACTTGTTACTGAAAGTTGTTACGTCCAACAACCATTTGGGACCTCTAATTCCCCAAAATTGATATTTAAGAACACTATTATTAAAAGCAATAAATTTGGCAACAGTAAGTGATTTAAAAAAAATAAGGCAATTTGAGGGGCTTCAAACGACTGTTCGAAGAAGATGCCTGCTATACTTTTTGTTACTTTTAGAGTTTTGCAACAAAAGATAAAATAAAAAATTATAGAGTGCTTTTATTTTACTATCTAATTGTCTATCATTAAAAATTTTATACAAAAACTAGTTATATCACAGAATAACTAGACAACTGTTATAACTAATTATTTCACAATTTAACCTCTACGATATGTTGTTTCAAACTTTGCTTAAAGTACTTCAGTCCTTATATAGAAAAACTAATTTCACTTTCATACATTGACAATAACACACGCATAACATATATGGTCCAATTAGAGAATTCAAAAGCTAAAAAAAAAAAACATCCTCAGACTTAACTTTTTCCTTAGTGGCATTATTGTATTTCTTCTAAATCAATTACATTTTATAGAAGATTTATCTGAAGACTACAATTTCTTGAAATTTGAAAGAAATTAATGCTGTTATGTTCAATTAGTATTGCAAAATGTTGACAGCAGCCATACTTAACCATCTATGTAACACTGTTCTTGCTTCATGGATTACATAAATATTTTTAGGTATATATATATTTAGATATACAAACAAAATAAAATGAAAAACGGCAGAAATTTGGAATTTCATCAGGGGGCAACTTTCAGGGTGTTTAGCAACTTGGAACTTCAAAAAAAGGGACTAAGGGACCAAAAGTTTGAAAAAAAGGTACTTGTAAAAAAAAAAGGGACTTTTACACAAAATTTGTTTTTATAGCATAGAAAAAAATGCCTAGTATTCAGTACTTACAATTTAAGGGGTGGAATTAAAAATTATTTGTCCAAGTGTAAACTTTGCACTCCAAACATTCATCTGGAATGCCTATTAAAAAGAAAAGAATTAATTATTGACTGTATATTACTAAAAAAAAACACTGAAAATTATGATTACCACATTTTTAAAATTGTAAACAGACAGAACGCAAATAACAATTTTGGAGTGCAAATTTCACCTTTGCATCGGATTATTTCAACACATGATTGAACACTAGAATTCTTACGATCTGCAGAAAACCCTTTCATTGAGAGTTAAAAACATTCTCTCATTCCATCAGGTGGATAACCTTAGAGTTATTCCTCCAACTTTCCCCATTTCACCTTGGCATCATCATGAAACTACAATTTTTAACCCTTTCTCAAATTTTAAAAAGTCTGAAACCCCTGATACTGTTTTTAAAAGTATCTTTTATGATCATCGTAATAATTTTTCTCATTTCAAATCTATTTTTACTGATGTGATCCATGTTGAAACAACATTGACATTCAACGTGGAAACCACATGGGCAAAAATGAACACTCATGTGGAAACAATGTGACAAATCCACGTTGAACCAATATTGACATTCAACATTGAAACCACGTGGGCAATAGCTAGCATGTGGAAGCAGTGTGATATATCTATGTAGAAACAACGTTGGCACTCAACATTGTATCCACGCTCCTTTAAGTGAACACTTCCGCTTGAAAACAACGTTGCAGTTCCACGTTGAAACAACATTGTGCATGTTGGTATTGAACGTTGACACCACATTGAAACAACATGGTTGCGTTGCTTGGGATATATATACATACATAAATACATATAGTAATTTCAAAACAATAAAGAATTTAAATTGAAATATTTTTAGTTAAAAATTAATATTGTGCATGGATAGTCAATGGAATTGAAGTTAATGATTCAAATATATTTAAGAATCATAAGCAAATTGAAATTGTCTAGAGTTTTAGTCGAGAGTTTAGTGATTTTATAGACTTTTAGATATATAGATTTTATAGACATGTGAATTTATAGAATAGAGACCAGGTAGTCTCTATTCTATAAATTCTATTCGACTATTATGAAAAGAATGTTTTTTATGCACACTTTTCCTGCACAAAAATTATAAAATGAGTAAAACTACATGAACAATAATGGCATTTTTCATTTAAAAAATTTTAGCCAGAAAACTAGTTTTGCTATCAAAAGAGTAATTTACCTGTTGACTATTATAATCGTCTTCAGCTCCATGTTGTCTTTTCATTGTTCTTGCTTTATCCATCTGGTTTAGCAGGTTCTTGTCCCATGTCAGATACTTCTCCATGAACCATCAACTAAATTCTCCCCAAAGGTGCTTTTGAGAAACTTTCTCTCAAATATGGCAAGGACCTATTGACTACAAAATAGTAAAAATTAGGTGACTGATTTTTTGGATAACAGATCATTTATATGATAAAATGTGGTACCAGCATCATAACAGCCATATGAAACCAGGAAAGAATGCTATTAAACACAAAACTATAGATATTTTATATCACAGGTTTTACAAATAACCTTACTTAAGAGTAATATTACACTAAAGTAGGTCTGAACCTAAAGTTTAGAAAAAGTTATACATTTTGAATTGATGATCATTAACACGAGATGAAACATTTTGAATAGTGAATTTTCATCATCGGTCATCACAGCTTCACATGTAGCTCGGATATCAGCAAGGCACTTTTACCAAAATACGATGATTGCTAAGATACATTCAAAAAGGAAATAAGATATATGTTTGAATTAAACTAGAGATGATGTCTTGACTAAGCTGCAGTATGCTTATCGGATAACAGAAGAAGAGGTAAAATTATGCCTTGTTTAATAAGAAGACACGTAAGACATAATAATGTACAACCTCAAAAAACAATTACCATATTTTTTATGGCATCACAATGTAAAAAAAAAACAATCAAGCTATTTCAATATGTTGCAAAAAGATACTAATCAAAAATTGATTTTAGCAATAAGTTTTCTATAATTCAACAAGATGAGGTTTAAAGTACCCACTTGTAACAAAACCAGGTTATATTATATACAGCTTGTATATGCTACTTAGAAAAGGTACTTTGCTATGCTATTGTGCTTTATTCTATCCATCATGATAAATAGCAGAGCATTTTTGTAACTTCCTATTAATTGAGGAGACATACCAAGAAAGCATACAAAATTTTTCATCAACAAATTTCCTGATGGAGCAGGGCAACCTATAAACTGGCATTGTTTTGTGGCCTCTTGAGGGAAGGGAGTAGTAGATGATAGATAGTTTATGAATTATGATGTTTTTACGGATGCAAATACCTTTGTTAAATATATTATATCGGCGGAATTTGCCAAAAATACAAAAACTAATGTAATTTTTTTTACAAAGAAAAAGTAGAAAATGCCTTGAGGAATTGGATAAGATCTGGAATTTAGCGGAGTTTTGGATAAGATCTGTGATGCGCAACCAATTCCACTAATACGGAGAGTGCATTGTGTCGTATCAGTTTCTTCATAAACCATAAACTGCTTAGTGACTTTTAATTACCCTCAAGGTAAAGTTGTCTATACATCAAAGAAAATGGAGAGTGATATTGTACAACAAGTAAAAAATAAAGTTATTGTCACATGATGAATATTACCTCAGGAAAGTGGTATGCTGCATATTGGAAAGAATAATCACTAGTTTATTGGCCGGGCACTTAACGTTAGTCTTAATGAAGACAAATTCTCATACATCTACCAAACTAAGCCATCTAAAAATCAGTTTTAAGAGGCTTAAACCTTTATTATCCAGCCACACCCCTCAACTGTGTATTACCGCATGATTTTTAACACATTGAATCAAAAGTTTGAAATTTGTAACTGCATATAGTATTTTGTTTATTATCTTATTTTTAGTTTACTTTTCATAAATATTTAAATGCTTAAGTTTATGTTCTGTGCTTAGTCACCAGATTTATTTGATTGTAGACATATACTGTGGGTAAAAAAAGTCTCAGTACGGAAGCCAAAGTTACAAATAAATTAGCAAAATTTCTACTCTTTTGCTTCATATCTTCAGTAACTACTGAAATTATGTTTAATTTGGTTCTTTAAAATAAGTTTAAAATAAATGTCTGTTTTTACAAAACGCAGCAAGTATTTAAATTGAAATACTTGGGAGATATTGCTTAAGTCGCACATGGCTTAAAAATTTATAAAAATATTGAAGGGACATCTCAAACGGTGAGAAATATTATTAAAATAGCGGGTCTGAATGAACTTGCAGCCCGTAAGAATCCTTAAACAAGTACCTGTAACAGAAAAAAATGCCTTGAGTTTGCAAAAAAGCATGTAAGTTATCAGTTATCTTTCTGTGAATCAGTTCTTTTTAATGATGAATTAAAATTTAATATCCAAGGGTCAGATAATCGAGTTATGGTCTGGATAAAACCAAACCAACAAATGTTAATTTAGAATTTATGTGGAACTGTCAAACACAGTGGAGGAGGTGTTATAGTATGAGGGTGTATGAGAGCTGTTGGTGTGTCGCAATTTACGTTATGTAGAAGGAAACAAGCATAAATATGTGTATCTTGAAATTCTAACACAAAATGTCTTAACCAGTGCACAGAAATTGTCACTTGGGAAATTGTCTTCCATGCTTTTGTTAATTCTTAAGCCAAGTGCGACTTGAGGTGCACTTATTCGCGGATTAAATTGAACCTTGCAATAGGATATTTCTTTTATGAAAGCGTTTTAGCTTTGAAGATCTTCTGGATCAAACTCTATCCTCAAAAGTTTGAAGCTCACAGTGCCTTTCAATAATATATATTAAAGATTTCGCCAATTTTTTTCATAGATAATCCATCATTTCATAACTGGGTAAATTCCTAGTTCACATTTATGGGTTGGCGCACTTTTGAAAAGTTGGCGACAAAGCCAGAATGTCGCCAATTCGGAATTCCAATATGAAAAATTGAGAAACGAACCAGCTCTATGATTTGTGGTATAGAAAGGTTGAAGCCAAAGCACGTCAATAAAAAAAATGAGGTTGCCAAATTTAGAACTGTATCGCCTACAAAACAGCGCCAAATCGGCTTGGCGATATTTTAACGTCAACTAGGAATAGACCCATAACTGAATTACCAACTCACAAATGGATTTAGGAACTCTATTTTAAGACAATCAGCTACAAGCTAAAATTAAACAATTGCTGCTATCATGTCTTCATAACACTTGCGTACACTTCAGCTTGGAAAATTTATTGCAAATCTGTTATGGAAGACATCAGAATTCATTTGGTCTATTCCTAGTTGACGTTAAAATATCGCCAAGCCGATTTGGCGCTGTTTTGTAGGCGATACAGTTCTAAATTTGGCAACCCTATTTCTTTTATTGACGCGCTTTGGCTTCAACCTTTACATACCACAAATCATGGAGCTGGTTCGTTTCTCAATTTTTCATATTGGAATTCCGAATTGGCGACATTCTGGCTTTGTCGCCAACTTTTCAAAAGTGCGCCAACCCATAAACGTGAACTAGGAATTTACCATTCATTTTCATATTGCATACGGAAACTTTTTTTGCATGGCACTTAGCAATATCTCCTAAATATTTCAATTTAAATACTTGCTGCGTTTTGTAAAAACAGACATTTATTATTAACTTATTTTAAAGAGTCAAATTAAACATATTTCAATAGTTACTAAAGATATGAAGCTAAAGATTAGAAATAATGCTAATTTATTTGCAACTTTGGCTATCGTACGGAGACTTTTTTTACCCACTGTAATTAACTCAGTTTGAGAACACATTTCTGATAAAGAAAAGTTTAATTGACTAAAAATAATTTTAAGTTAAATAATAATAATAAAAAATAAAAAAACACTGATTACCATGCTTTGATTTGATTTGGTGGTGGTTTTGCTTGATTATGCTTCCCGGGAGACCGATCACCATGCTTTTTGAGGGTATTTTGGAGTTTGGAGCAACAACGTATTGTCAACTAGAGTATTGCCACTGCATATATCTAAAACTAATACAATTTATGTATGGTTACGTCATAGTCAATTGCTTATACAACGTATAAATAAAATGGATATTTTTGATTGGTTTAAAATTTGAATATGTTTTTAAATCTGTACTTTTCATTAGTTGGGTTTTGATACCATGTGCTTCAAAAATTTCTTTTGTCATGAAATGAAAAATTTTACTTCTTAATTAGTTTCCAAATTTTTGATTTCACGTACTTTCCTTTTCTTTTTAATTATGTGTTATTTTTTTATTGACATGCTGAGTTATATAACGAATTGAAAAACTCGTTTCAATCAAATGCATTCACGTGCATTATTAAATATAAATATGCTCAGCTTACAAATTTCCTAAGTTACATATAAGCACACACAATGAATTTATTTTCTGATTACAACACTATATGCTTATAAATATTCTAGAGCAGCGTTTGCCATTAACTTTTAGAGATGAGCGGTATAAGTTATGTTCCAGTTTTTTGTGGGCCGCAGATTTTTACAGAATATGCCAAAATGATTCCTATATATTTATTTTTTTTTTATTTTTTTTTCATTTTTAGGAGTTAAAAAAAATATTCTCATTAGATTATTTTAGCTAAGATTATCAAGTTTTAGATTATTAAGAAAAAACTATTATAAACTATTCAAGTTTTAGATTATCAAGCATTAGATTATCAAGTCTCAAAAAATAAGCGAATCTTTAATTAAAACCTGTCTATTGTGTTTTTTTGTGACTTCTGACTTGACATAATATTCTATAAAGGTATTTAAATCATAATTTCCATATATTCTGCTGATTTATTCGATATCATCAATCTTACTGATCATGTTATTCATTTGCTTAAACTAATCATGGACGTATTTGTTAAAGTTTAAGCTGACTTATGATGGATTTTAGTGTATTTGTAATTTGGCAAGTAGCAAGGACTCTTTAACCGAATGATATACATTTTTGCAAGTAGTGTTTTTCATATTCATATAAATTGTGTGATCAGTTTACATCAGCATCATATGTCCAGAAAACACTCAAATCTAAACATGTTATTTTAATAAATTTTGTTTGCTTAATTGTATAAATATGGGGGGGGGGGTAATAGATATTTTATTATCTATCCATAACATCCAGGATATATTTTTCAAAAGTCAGGTTTATACAGAATTCTGATATCCAAAAGATATGTCATATATGCATCGTTTATTGCATTAAAAATATATTCGTTTTCGGTATACAATGCAATTTATTTGTCTGGAATCCTTGTAAATCTATTACTTATTACTTTCAATTACCCATGTGTATACATAGGGTAATGAAAGTATAGTATTCAGTAAAAAAAATGTTTTTTTTTTTTTTTTTTTTTTTTTTTTTTTTTTTTTTTTTTTTTTTTTTTTGCCTTTCTCTATGATTTGGATTATCCTGAATTCAAAACTGTTATCTAGAAAAAATGTGTCTGTGTGTCTGTGGTCAGCATAACTCCCGAACAATTTGACTTACGATATTCAAATTTGGTGTGGAAGTTGATGATGGCACAGGGATCTACCATTAGGGTTTTCGTCAAAACCGCGCATGCAAATAAGGTAGTTGCCATTGAAAAAATAGTATTTTTCAGTAATTGCTAAAAAACGTCTCAAACGATTTTGTTCAAAATTGCTGTGATAATTCCTCTTGAGGTGTTCTAATCATCCCCACCTCCGAAATTCCCGTAAAAATGTTTGAATGGCTTAAAAAGTTGAAGAATGAATGCCTTTAACACAGAGTTCTCTTTCCTTGAGCATACCTCATCAACGATTGTTTTTTCTTCTCTCCTCAGTTTCACTTATGGGAAACGATAATATACGAATTATAGAAAAGTAAATTGCCTAAATCATCATTTTGGCGAATTTTTTTTTTTTAAAGACCCATGCAAGAATTATCGCAAAAAATATCACCTAACTGGCCATTTTTGCTAAATGAATGATGAAAATATAAAAACCGTAAATGACACAAATCCACATCAGTATTATAGGGTAATTGAAAGTTGTGCGATGTTCAACACGCCTAGTTTTTATTATAATTATAGTCTATATTAAAGAAACGTAACTTTACAATCGAAATTACATCTTCCACATTGAAAAACTGATTAATTCAAAATCGAAAATCTGACTAAAATTTTATAATGATTTGTTCGAAATTCCGATAAGATGATAATTTTTATCATTCATTCCAATATTCAACAAATTTATTTCAACAAATATTTTTATTGCTTTGAAAAGAAATTCATTTCCGGAATACATGCAGTTTGGATATCCGGAATCCAAATAAATTAATAGTTAACTTTTACTGTAATTATAGTAAAGAATGGTGAGTTTTTTCTTGAAATAACTTACTGAAAGGCATCCGGCCAATATTGATTATATTATTCAAAATCGGAAATTTGATTTTAAATTTTTGTAATGGTTTGACAATTCGGATAAAAGTAACCTGGAATTTGGTTTATAGGCCAAATTAAAATAACTTCGTGAATTTTACCAATTGTAAAATCGTATAAAACGAACAACTATGACATTTGATTCTTTTATAGCAAAATTCTAATTTCTCATGAACCAGAATAACATCTAATATCGCCTCTGTTTACATCTGTGCATGGAATGTATTTTCCTCTATAATCATGGCCAGGGCCTGATCATCGCCTAGGCCCACAAGGCCCGGGCCTTGGGCATATGATTTTAGGGGGCCCCGAAATTGGCTGTAAACCATTTTTGTTTCACAAAAGCTATGTGAATCTTTTATAACCTGTATAAAATAATTTTTACAGAAAAATAATTTCGTATTGATCTTGAACAGTCTTTAGTTTCCCAGAGTGTTTTATTTAAATAAACCGTTTAAAAGCGTGAAACACAAGGTTTTTTGAAAGGTAGGGGGGGGAAAAATTTAAAGGAAGTCTTGACGAATTTATAGTGAGATCAGCAAATGTTGACTTTGAAGTTGTGAATAATGCTGCAGATATTGTTGTCACGGATAGACACATTGTTATAGTGAAATGCAATGTTATACATAACAAAGTTTTTCCTCTTTTGATTTATAAATTTGATTGTTTGAAATTTGTTTCTTTATTTGTGATAAAAAAAAAAAACTTTTAGAACACAATATTAACATTAATTCATAAACCTTTTCTATATTTCATGTTAATTCATTTGACTTTGCGTTGAGTCCATTTCTAATAAATCACCCGTTTGAAAAAAAGGGCCCCCGAATGTGTCCGGGCCTTGGGCCCCAACTTGTCATGATCAGGCCCTGATCATGGCACATTCGCAATCTACCATTTTATGCACAAAATGGTGAACGCTCAAGTCAATGAGATTCTGACCGTTCAACTTTTACCCGGAATTTAATACTGGCACAATTAAACGATCACTATGAATTGTTGCAATTGAAATTATTAAAACCAAAATATATATATATATAAAAAAATTATTATTATCTGCTCTCGAAAAGCATACAACATTAACTGAATTAAGAAAATTTAAAATAAATATGGTATCCTTTATTTTGTCCTTGCAAAAAGTAAGAATTAAATTTTGCTGAATACTATAAAGTAGTTTGCATTCTATTATTATTAAAAACTCTTTAACAATCAATCAAGTATTAAATCCGCAATACCAAAATAAATTTGTCGCATCAATAATTTTGTTCAATTTTGTTTGTTTGTTGCATCAAAGTATAATGTATTAAATCCGGCATTCTATAGAATACCTGCACCTAGGCATTTTAAATTATTCCAAAAATTAGCCGGCAAAGTATAAAACGATTAAACATTTCACGCATTGCTCAGGCATTCTAAAGAATGCCAAATGACAAACCGACCAAGTATAAAATACATCACCAATTTTTTGTATAGTTCATATAAATAACGATTTTACTTTTTATAAGAAATAAAGTTAAGTGAAATTGAAATTAAGTAAATTATCAACTTTCTTGGTACAACAAAAAGGTTCATATTTTATTTTGTTTCATTAATAAAATTCATAATTTTTTTTTTTTTATTACTTAAATTCTTTTTAAGTATTTTAAATAAAAGCTTTTTCAAGGGCTGTTTTTCATTATTTTTTCAAAATTACAAATGTATTGTTGAGGAAGAACATTTTTTTTTTTTTCTTCAAAGTTTTATCATGGCTCTTTTTCATACTTTGCTAAAAATGCCGGTCATTATATAAGGTAGATCGGCATTTCGTACGTTGCCGGTCATGTGTTCTCAAACATACTTTTCTTGACGAGGGGCGGAGAATGAAGGAACAAGGGACAAGAATGAACAATGAAATCCCCATCAGAGTTTTCAGAATCTGACCTTGAAAGGACCCACAGAAAGAGTGGCAGCAAATGATCAACGACACGTTCTGTCGAAAATCTGACCGGTTCGTGACGTCACTCCCCGTTTTCAAGTGAACGCTGGATCACGGGACGCTTTCCTAGGAAACCAGGGCTTTTAGACGCTTTCGTTTGAAACGGTTTATCATACTTTTTTTTACAATGCTCTGTTTTCTGAATGAATTTAAGTAGTGAAAATGATTTAATTTTTTTTTTAAATTTTTATATATATATATATATATATATATATATATATATATATATATATATATATATATATATATATATATATATATATATTACACATTTTTATTGACTGGAAGGTTAAAATATAACATACGTATCGTTATGTTATTTTATTAAAATATTTGTTACTTTTAATTTGTCTTCTGCTGGCTCTGTAAGTTTATACAATAACAGACTTACATAGTTTTCGTTTTTTTTTTTTTTTTTTTTTTTTTTTTAACTATTTAATGTGAAACAGAATTCGGTGAATATATGTGATATGTGAGCATGATAGGAATTAGAAAAAAATTACAAATATAGTAAATAAATTATTCGATTGCATCATGCTTCTTAATCGTTACTGAAATAATAAAAGGAAATAATGTTTGCTTCCAAATCAAAATAAAGTATTTTAATTGTCAATATGTGTTTTTCATGGCTCTCTCAAGTTAATTAACTATTTTTAGAAATAATAATCTTGCGGTTAAAGTTGTATTATTTTTATATTTATCTAAAATTTTCAACATCATTTCCAGATTGGTTGGTGCCCATCTGATGGCTGTGTGGTTAGTTCTCTGGTCACACATGCCAAAAGGTGCTGGATCCGAATCCCGGATTAAGCAGGGATGTTCGTTGTGGTTCGGAATCCACGTTAAGCTGTAGGTCCCGTCGTAATTAGCCGTCATTGTGCATAAAAATAGGTCATTGAGCGTATAAACCAATCAAACAGATTGGTAGTATTTCTTCCATTTGTACTGCTTCCTTTATTGAACAAAATCAAATTGAAAATAAATCATTATTTGCAGTTATTTATTATTCATTTTGTTAAGTTTTAAATGAAAAGCATTAGTAAATAACCAAAGAATATCTAAGAATATTTTTCAATATTATTTGGAACGTTAACCCAATTAATAGATAAAAATGGAAAAGAAAAAAGCCGAACCTAACAAATCATGTGAGAAAATAGAATCGGTTTCTGTCAAGATTGGATCAAGGGAAAGATACTAAACTTTTCATCCCCCCCCCCCCCTCTCCTTCACCCGACAACGCGACCAGTCTTTTAACAAACGGAACAGATGTGCAATCTTGGTTCTTTGGTTCATTGAATTTTGCTTGCGAGACAAAAAAAAAAAAGGAGGAACAGGAGGCCAGAGGCCAAACTGACCTAAAGCGACCCTCTATAACCATTTCAATTAGTTATCCCGCCAATCGATCTTATTATTTGTTCGCGTCTCTTGAATTGATCTCGTATTTCATCGCCTGCTGGTTTTGTAAAGACTCTTGTCTCTTCAACACAAGCTTCACATTATCAGATTATCCAAAGAAATACTTCTTCCGTAATAAAATAAAATAAATAAATAAAAAATACACCATTTTTTTAAAAAAAATCCGCAAATACCCTCATTTTCAAATTATCTTCCAAAATACCAGCCAAACTTTAAAATACGGTAATTTTTGCAGGTAATTACCCGATTACCGGCTGCTTGTGTAAGTTGTTAATTTAACCTTTTCACATGGGCTCCTGTGAGAGGAAGGGGGCATGTGACAATTTCGGAATTGGGGTGAGAGGAAGAAATTTCGACAGCACACATGGCCAGCCCATTCAGTTGGGACACAAAGGGGTATTTTGAAGCTGCTTGACAGGGGGGCAATTTAGTAAATGATAAGTGACTTTTACCTGCTAGGCGGGTTTTCGCTAACTGCATTTCTACGATTTCCTTTGCTGAATGTTTATTCTTTTGGCTCTATGAAGTCTTGATATTTTTTTACTAAATTATTTTGCAAATGTTTAAAGTATCCAAACCATAAATAAAAACTTAACTTTAAGTTAACTTTAGTGAATTTTAAGAGCATTTAATATTCTGATTCCATAAATCTGTTAAAATTTGTCGTAAAACTCTTTTTAATATTTTTCAACTTTTAATTTAAATTTTTGTAGAATCAAATTATTTTAAAAGTGTTTATTTTAAACAAAATTTTTAAAATCAAAATTCCCTTTATTGCGTGTCGATAGTCATATGACCAATTGTTATCAATTTACAGGTTATGAAATAGAAATGTGGGATGTAAATTTGGTATATTATATTTTACACTTATGTTGTATTATTACTTTTATTTACTAAAGACAGATAGATAAATTTTCTATAATCTGAAGAATTATAGTATGAAAGGTGTAAAATTAAAATAATACAGACAAAAAGTACAATAATATAATTTATCGTATGAGTTTTCATCCTTTTATTAAAAAAATATATAAAAATAAAAAAATGTCTTCAATTTTGACGATATGTAGCAACACAAATATTGTTTAGTTGGTGAAATTCCCGATAAGAGGAGGTGTAAATTTCTGAAACATGATCTGAAGAAATTGAAAGACATAGGCCCTTGAAGAAAGTTATCTCCACAGTGTAATACAGGGGCTAAAATGACGTAGTTTTAAAAAAGAAGGTAAGGAAGATGAGAAGAGTACGCGAATCTTTTTTTATTTCAGTTCACATGTCATAAACATATTGTGAATAAAAACAGTCAGTAACTGTTGCAAAATAACTGTTTTATTTTACAATTTGGTTGATTACGTCTTCTGTAAATTTTTACGCGAATTTTAGTGGTGAGGATGTTGAAATTTTTTTTTAAAGTAATAAACAATAATTGGTATATTCACTATAAAAACAAAAGTAATAAATATAACATTAATAAGCAGTTTTTAAAATAAATCAATATATATCCTTTCACGCTTTTGTACAATTGCTTTACTTTTTTTATATATATAAATGGCAGGCTTTTATAGTTCTTCGCATATATGTATTTGAAATTCATTACAAGCAATAGGTACAGTTTCTATAACATATTTTTGAATAAAAAAAGGAAATAAACGTTTCACCTTTTACCTCTCTTGTCCAAAGTATTGAATCGTTATACCTTATTCTTGTACGTTGTTCTGTATTGGAGCATTTTGAATTTATAGTAAAATATTGCAGTTTCTTACTTTAGAAAATAGTTTATGTTTATATAAAAAATGCAATAATTTTCAACTATTGTGACATAATGGTTAAGTACTATTTAGAATATTTAAGAGAACTTAATAATTACACAGCAATCCAATCAATTATCCAATAATGATAAAATGTTTTATACGATCGTTCACTATTGAAACAAACTAAGATTTATACAAATAGTTAAAACTAATTGCATACAAGCAAAAAGAAAATAGTTAAAAGCACACTAAAAATGTCATTCTGATTTCAAATATTTCATACCGCATTGAGAAACATTTTTAAGGTGTATTTTTATATTTTGGAAATCTGAATAGAAATGAAAAACAGATTAAATTTTAACATTTATATTGAAAGTGTGCAAAATTTTTATTTTATATCTCATTTTTTATTAGCATCCTAAATTTTAATTGCGTCATTAGATTTCCAACAAAAAGTAGGCTACTAATATATGTACATTTTCTATTTCTACCACACAATCTTGAAATTCCAAATCTTCCACACCTGTGAGGGGCGTGAATGACTGTCTTCAAGGATGGACGACTGTATTGTACTACTACCAGTACCTTACAATGGCCAAGGAACACCCCTCTGGGTAGACTCCAATAGTGAAAATTTCTTTCCCCCCCTTCAAGAACGACCTTATGGTGAGCCCCTAGCTAATGTTGCATGCAAATATATATATATATATATATATATATATATATATATATATATATATATATATATATATATACAAGGTTTCTGGGATAATTTTTCTTTTAATTTTTTTTTTTATTAATTAACAAATATTATAAATAAACGATTTCTAATAAAGCTACATCTCTGAAATTTTCTAGATAAGTATAGTTTCGGCCTTCTAATTGGATTTTTGCTAAACAGAATTTTAAAATTTTGATTTCTTTTTTTTAAATTAATTTTTTTAATTAATTAACAAATATTTCATAAAACGATTTTTAATAGGACTACAGCTCTGACATTTTCAACATAATTAGTTTTGACCTTCTAATTAGACTTTTGACAAACATAATTTAAAATTTTGATTAGCTTTTTTTTAATTAATTTTTGTAATTAACAAATATTTTACTAAACGATTTCTAATTGGCTATAGTTCTGAAATTTGTAACATAAGTAGTTTTTGCCTTTTAATTGGTCTTTTGAAAAATAGAATTTCTTCTAATAGGCCTAGAGCTTTGAAAATTTCAACATAGTTATGGCCTTCTAATTTTGTTTTTTACAAATAAGTGTTAAAATATTCTCAAATGGGTGTTATATTATTGTATTACCAGGGATTTTTTTTTTTTTGCTTCTTGACAGGGTAGGGGCTTCTAATATTAAGGGTTTACGTAGCAATAACTTTTTAGGGAATGAAGCGAGCTTATGCTTGCATAGCAATGAACCTTTCAACGTGTGAAGTAAGCCTGTGCTTATGTGTCAATGAACTTTTCAGAGAGCAAAGCCAGCTTGGTTTTGGGTATCAATGAATCATCCTGCGAACAAAGCGTCAAAAGTTGGAACCTATACACCAATTACGGATCTCGGTCGGCAACGCAACTCTAACTAAAATATTGCACATAGCACAATTTCGCAGCGAAGCACGGGTACTATTCAGCTAGTTGCGAATAAAAACGAAAACTAATTAACTTCTGAAGTAATTCAGGAGATCATGCCTCTAGTGGCGCCATCTAGTTATAACTGGGGGACTAAATAGGGGAAAATGCAAAATTTTAAAGTAATAAAGAGATGGGAAATAAATATCATCAATATATATATATAGTTTAAAAGACACGAGTCATATCTAATACGATCAGATTTTTCTGATTAAAAAATCAGGACATGTCTCTGCTATGGGAAAGGGATAATTTTTTTTACGTATTTATTTATGGATTTCGGAACACACAATTCTAAAATCTTCAATGTTTGCGGTTTTTTCGGAAGATATACAATATACATTGTAATTCATAGGTTTATTTAACTTTTTTATTAGCTTTCAACCATACTTAATATATTTTTTTGAGGCTATAATCCAGAAACTCTGCAGAAATATGACAAGTTAATTTTAGTTATTAACAAAGATTTCAGAGTAATTGCAGAAAGTTGTGCCTTCTCAGAATTCCAAATTTTACTAACAATAGAAAATGTTCTTTCAATATCTGCAGTTTTCCCGACAAACTAAAGCTGAATTCCACAATTTTCATAATTTGGCAATTTCAATTGAATGCTGGTGGAAATGTAAATGGGTAATGTAAATGTCGTCAAAATCACTAAGATCACATACAGATCACAATGTGATATCGCAGTGACAAAGCTTTCGTTGCGAAAATCGCAGAAATCACATGGATGTCGCCAAAATCACTAAGATCACATACAGATCACAATGTGATATCGCAGTGACAAAGCTTTCGTTGCGAAAATCGCATAAATCACATGGATGTCGCCAAAATCACTAAGATCACATACAGATCACAATGTGATATCGCAGTGACAAAGTTTTCGTTGCGAAAATCGCATAAATCACATGGATGTCGCCAAAGTCACTAAGATCACATACAGATCACAATGTGATATCGCAGTGACAAAGTTTTCGTTGCGAAAATCGCATAAATCACATGGATGTCGCCAAAGTCACTAAGATCACATACAGATCACAATGTGATATCGCAGTGACAAAGTTTTCGTTGCGAAAATCGCATAAATCACATGGATGTCGCCAAAATCACTAAGATCACATACAGATCACAATGTGATATCGCAGTGACAAAGCTTTCGTTGCGAAAATCGCATAAATCACATGGATGTCGCCAAAATCACTAAGATCACATACAGATCACAATGTGATATCGCAGTGACAAAGTTTTCGTTACGAAAATCGCATAAATCACATGGATGTCGCCAAAGTCACTAAGATCACATACAGATCACAATGTGACATCGCAGCGACAAAGCTTTCGTTGCTAAAATCGCATAAATCACATAGATGTCGCCAAAGTCACTAAGATCGCATACTGATCACAATGTGATATAGCAGTGACGTGAGATTCGTTGATAAAATCACATAGATGTCCCCAAAATCACATAGAGATCACACTGATACCACAAAAATAGCATAAATGTTAAAATGTGATATCCCTGTGTATCCCTGTGATATCGCAAAATTACGTCTTATATCACATACATGTCACAAAATGACTTATTTGTGATTTTCATTATATAAAATTATTTTGGGATATCACTGGATGTCGCTGCCATATCACAAAGTAACATCACGACTTCGTCACAGTGTGATGTCGCTGCGATATCACATGGAAGTCGAAAGTGACGTGAACTTTTGCGACATCGCTGCGATATCCCATGCAAGTCACATTGTGACCGTGATCTTTGCGACGAAAAACTTCGTTGCAGTGACGTAACTGTGACAAAGATGGTTAGTAGGGCTGTTGCTTTTTTTGCAAGTTATTAAATTTCTTATTTTGGACACGATATTATATATATATATATATATATATATAATACTTCGTGTCCAAAATAAGAAATTTAATAACTTGCAAAAAAAAGCAACAGTATTTGACAATCCTAAGGCTCATTTACACGCTACCACTTGACAGGCCAGTTTAGATTTTCAGTTATGTGACGTCAATAAAGCGAACGCTGCGCCGCCTGTCGGAGGTTACGGAAGATCTCTGGTAATTGGATGATGGTAGCCGCCGACGCCAACAAATAATCAGCAGCTTGTCTATTTCGTTATAAAAATAAAAGTTTAAATTATACTGTTCAGTGAATGTAAATGGATATTTCTCACAAAAAAAGTGAATTTCAGAAGGAATAGCTGCCTGTTGGGTTTAGAATAGATTTTTTACGCAAAAATCACTTTTGTATTTTCAAATTTAACATAACACAAATAAGGACACTTCCGTACACATTTTTAAGTAGAGTACTTTTACTGATGAAAAATAGTTTTAACCGTGAATTATAAGGAAAAAAAAGGATCTCTCTCATTAAAATGTTTTATATTCATAATAACAAGATGAAAAATAGACAGAAGTCTTTAAATTCAAAAATAAAAGTTTCCTTTTTAATCCGACATGAAGTGAATATGGCTTATTAGCTTAGCAATAAATATTACAATTTCAAAGTGCCAAATTTTCGATAACGTACGTTCGACTTGCCAAATCCACTCATACCCATACTTCATTTTTCAACTTTTTTCCCATGTCAAGTTTTTGAAACCAAATGAATAAGCCTATACTAAGAAAAAAGTTCTTATCAAAAATCTAAATATACACCTAGTCATTTGAACTTAAGAAAAGAAAATTTCAAACAAGAATAATGATGTACTCAAAATACAAGTACTCTCACGTCTTACTTAAAACCGAGTAATCACATAATATTCAGTTTTCCAAAGTTATTTAACATTAAAAAAAATTGATCGCGTTCTTTTTGAAACGGAAGTTAATCCGTTCGAAATTAACACTTTTTCCTAACTACAACGAAATGATTTTCGCTGCTTTAAAGTCGGAAAAAACATTCTCTATCATCTTAAACGTACTTAATTTAAACGATCGTCACTGGTGTTAAATCGAAAAATCTCTATTCAAAGTATACAATATACATGTGTTAATTTAATTTCTACTTAATTTAAAACCATTAGTAGGCGTCCTTATCAAAATTGAAACACATGTTTTCAATGACAACCCAATTTTACTTATTTAAAATCAAATGTAATATGTACCCGACTTTCCTGAAACAGGATACTTATCTCTAAGTATCTGTTTTAACAGTGTAAATTCGAATATCACTTAAGGAACATATCCCTAAAGTTGGAGGAACCTTGGAACTCAATTTGTTGAGCAACCAGACATCCAGCTATATTTACCTCCAGCGAAGATATCAAAGAAACCTCACGTTGTGTCGACAACCATTTGGAATAATCTCAGGGAATGGGAAATTCCATTTAAGTGCCTCCGTAACTCAAAATGGCTTTCGACCTAAATTCGACATGACACCCCATACGTCTCTGAAGCAACGTAGGATCTGGTCTGACTGCTCTTGGCGGCCTACTGGAAGCGAAATGTCCCTACAATCAGTATAAATCTAGAAGATCGATGGCGGATGGATCAATCGGTATTAGGAGACGATTTTGGATCTGATGAGGGAGTTCTTTTAACACGAAACGTGCTCAACATGGACAAACTTTTCTTTTGGAGTGCGATGTAATAATGAGTCTGTAACTTACTAAATTCATCTTTAAAAAGGATGGAAAAGGCCTGGAATCCGTGTTTTGTTTAATGAGGAACTTGCACAAGTGAGGAAAATTAATATTTTTTGTATTTTCTAGTGTTATCCAACGTATATATTTGAGTAGTGCAATTACTTTTTATCTTTATTCTTTCAATTAATCAAAAATCGAGTTTGAAATCAAAGCAAATGTCACGTGACCAAAAATGCATAAAAAACCGTGACGTAGTTACGCGTAGATTCCATCGAATATCTGAGGAGGAACCTGGTCTAAAACAGGTTTGAGACTGGTTCATCATCTGCGCCAAAGTGATAAACTAAATATTTTTTTAACTATCTATCCGAGCTCAAATTTTTGAAAGAATGGTATTGTTTTTCATGATTTTTTTCCCTACTTTTATTTAAAAATAAAACCAAAAAACGTGAAAGTTCCTCATTTTGTTGCCTTATAGAATAGCGATGAAATTATACTTGCTAGCAATGGAATTAGATATTGGTGTGAATCTCATACAAGAAGAATACATTGAATGAGAAACAGATGTGTGTGCACTGAATATTGATGTTTTTTTTTTTGTTTTTTTTTAATTACAACGAAATTCTATTTTATTCTATAACTATTAAACTACTTAAATTCAAATAAAAGAATCATAATGAATTAATCAATTTTAAATTAATTCGAAAAATTGTGCGTCTGTGCGTGCGTTTATTTACAAATCACATAATTTTTACAGCAGTCATCAGAAAACATGCTTGATGTATATTATCACTCATTAAAATAATTTTATTTCCAACATCATCAGTTAATCATCCCCCCCCCCCCACTCCTCCTCCTTCCTGCAATGCTGGTCCTACTGTTAGGCCCCTGACGCAATATACTTATTTATTTGTGAGATATACTTATTTATGGAATTATTAAATACCGCGATAACTGAAAATGACAATGTGGACATTTTCTTTAAGGGAGAAATTTATAGTACTTGTTTGGAGATCTTCTTTTACCCAACTAATAAAAATCCATTTAATCATCATAGCATGCATTTCAAACATTTAAAATCTGAATTAAATCTCACAAAGAATCCCTTTCAATATACAGCTGATAATCAGAAACGCTAACAACAGTGATGAAAGAGTTTAACTTCGAAACCACCCTAGACAAGTAAAATCTATTGTATCTTGTTAACTTAAAAACATTCTCGTCAAGTGTTAATGAATCTTTTTAATAAAAAGCCTACTTACATAGCAAAAATTCTTTTATGTGGACTTTAATAATAAACTAGTAAAGTTTTCTATTCAAAGGCATATGCAAGCAACCAGCTTAAGTGACATAACTTCTAACGAGAACCATAGATCAACGATGCCTGACGTTAATGAAGCTTTTGCTTCAAGTGTTCTCCCCATTGGAGTTGAGTTATCCCTATAGCTACTACAGACGATAATTACACTCCATCAATGAAAGGAGGAAGTATTTTATACTTTAAACTAGAAAGTTACTCTTTTGTTGGTATTCATCATCTTGGTTTGGGACATCGTTGTCGAATACCACATTGTGTAGAGGAAAAAGTTTTTTCTGTATTTAAGCACGAAGTAGGTCATAAACGAAAGTCAGTTTTTAGTCTTTATCTCGCATTCTTTTAGTTTTCAGTTCCATAGAGAACCTGCCACTTAAGCTCTTCTAGTTAAGATCTATTAAATAACAGCTTTATGGAAAGTATAGGGGGAAAAAACATATTACATTGGATATTTGTTAAGTTTTAGTTTAAATAGAATAGTGGGCTGGTAAGAAATATCTCATACAACTTAAATACACGATTTGTCCTACTTTTACGTAAAGTTTTTTTTTTTTTTTTTTTTTTTTTTTTTACTTAATAATTAAAGGTATTCCTTCAGTTACTTAATTGCAATTATTAAATTTAAAAAAAATCAGAATTTTTTATTGTTTTTTAAACGTATACAATGAAGTAATAATTGTAATCAATAATAATGGTAAGACAATAATAATTTCGAACAGCGTTATTGAAATTTCTAATGTTATTTTGTATGTTTTTAATGTTAAGTTATGTTATTTTGTATGTTTGTAATGTTAAGTTATGTTATTTTGTATGTTTGTAATGTTAGTTTATGTTATTTTGTAATGTTATGTTATAATGAAATTTCTTAATATCTCTCA
This sequence comes from Linyphia triangularis, assembly GCA_963978545.1. Lineage (NCBI taxonomy): Eukaryota > Metazoa > Arthropoda > Arachnida > Araneae > Linyphiidae > Linyphia > Linyphia triangularis. The sequence goes on from OZ021722.1 coordinate 95,049,320, forward strand.
TTCAGCTCTATCGAGTAGTTGTAACGCAAGTTTCAATAATTACCTATATAGCTAAAGCGGTAGACATCAATTGATTCATAGTCTGAAAATGAGTTATCCATATATGGGAAGACATTCTCCCCCACCCCAAAGTTAGGAGGAAAATTATTTTCTTTTCTAGAATTTTAAAACAATTACACACCTTGCTATTCGACACACATCATGCCGATGATTAAAGGGATCTAAGAAACCAGTTTACCCTTCCTACTTGTCGAATTTTAGTCTTCTTCAGGTACTGCATCGGAATCTTGCAGTCTGTCCCCCTCACTTTCGATACTTCTTGGTTTTTAAGTAACTACCATTGTGCAAACGGAAGAAATTTACCCAGTTATATGAAGCTCAGTTATGTAAATCAACACAACACCAAAATTAATTCTAATAAATACCATGTTAAAATTAGTATGAACAAACCCAAAGTTAGCCCTTTATTTTTCTGAAGTGACTTATAAGTCCCGTCAGTTTTCTCATGGTATTAATTTAAACGCTTTAAGACCCATTGGGACATTAAAATCCACTCCAATTAAGTTCTTTCTTCAATTGTTAGATGGAAGCTAGTTAAGACTACTTATATGGCAGTAGTAAAGACAAGTCCCAATGGGTCTTAATTTTTTTAATTAATACAGTACTTTGAGAAAACTGACGTAAATAAATTCTCGTCAGTAATTAAAGGGTTAAAAAAAGGGTATATTTTGTTTTTCAAATGAAGCATTGCAATGGTAGAACTAAGTCACGATTGAACTTATTGTGTCCGTTTCAAACCCGGAGCGTTTCTGGAAGACCATTGTGGATCAAACTTTTTAAGAATCCGTGCATAGCACGTCCGCAAATGCACCATAGAACCCCATCCACAAAAAGCCATCTATTTTACTGTACCTCTCTCCAAACAATGGGGAGCTATTTCTACCCATGTAAATAAATTGGTCCATATAATACTAATTTTGTTTATGCTTCGTTGTACAAAAGCGCATTTGTAAATTTTCTCTTCAGCCACAATGTGAAAGAAAAATATTTACCTACGTGGTATCGCGTTTCAGAGATCCGTCATTCTGTATAGGTCCCACAGTTCTCAAAGTTTAGGGAACCAGGCAGTTCTCGCTGAAAGGTACATTGATAGGAAAACCCAAGCTCGCTAAAAGTGTAATTGCTACGCAAGCACATGCTAGCTAAAGGGATAATTGCTATGCAAGTACAGGCTCGCTTCGCTCGCTGAAAAGTTAATTGTTAAACTAAGCTCCAGGTCGCTTCGCTCGCTAAAGATTTCATCGCTGTTCAAGCATAGGCTCTCCTAAAATGTTCATTGCTGCTCAAGCAAAAACTTGTTTTAAGTTCAATTGCTTGCTACGTAAATGCTTATCATTTGAACCTCTGTCTAGAAACAGCAAAAAAATTCCCCTTTAGTACAACCCTTTTCCCTCATAGAATATTTTAACTTTCTGTTTGTGAAAAGCAAAATTAGAAGGCCAGAACTACTTGTGTTTATAATTTCAGGGTTATACACTTATTGAAAGTCACATTGCAAAGAAACTTTACGAAATAATAAAAAAATAATAAAAAATAAACTAATTAAAACTGTAACATTATGTTTATTATTATAAGTACAATTAGAAAACAAAACTACTCAATTTCAGAGTTCCACGCCTATTAAAAAAAGTCACTTTATAAAAAAATTCAAACACTTTAAAAAAAAAAAAAAAAAAAAATATTCTGTTTGTCAAAAGCACAATTAAAAGGCCGAACTTCTTACACTTAAAATTTCAAAGTGCTTCGGATATTGGAAGTCACTTTCTATGAAGCTAAACACACAGACTGTTTTATTATTACAGATAAAATGTTGAAGCAATCTTCCTTTTTCCAAAACTTTCGAGCTGGCGAAATAACTTGTTACCAAATATTTCAAATTTTTTTATACGATATCTCTATTTGCATTGTCGTCATTATGGATATACACTGCAAAATCGAAAGCATTTCTGGTCGTAACTTCCTTTCTACATATTCCTAATAATCTTATCCTGATATTTTGAACTAATATATGTGTCATTCCATGTCAAATGCAACACTGCTCCCAATCCGACCCCTTTAGAATTTCATAAAAATTTGGTTCACTTATTAGATTCATAGAGAAAAGAAAAAATGCCAAATATTAGGTTTGAATCTCGTATGGTTTCCAAAATATAGAGTTTCAAAAATGGACCAAAAGTGCAAAATTTCGTATTTCTTGCTTTACATATTTGGGTATAATTTTTTCCCTAATAATCATAAAATATTAGTTTTGGTGTCAAAAGAAAGAAAAAGATTTGATCTTTCTAATGATGTATTATTTACGTGTATTTTTTTAAATTTTCATTTTAAGGTCAAACAATTTGACCTTTGACCTTGAATATCTCAAAAAAAGGGTATTTTTATTTTTTCAAAAAAATATATATTATTCTTACATCAAATCTCTACACAAATATATTACTTTCATTTTGGGACCACAATGGGATGCCAAGTTATAAATTTCAATCTTAACTGTAGTCCCACTCTTATCCTACAAAAACTGTTTATAAGTAAATAGCTTTTCCTTTTAAAATCTCTTTATATACATGTAATGCAAATAAAACTTTAACCTTGATTATTAGCTAAAAATTATAATTATTTATATTTGATTTCTTATAACTTTTTAACTTTAAGAGCAAAAACTAATTGTTTACTTATACATTGAAAAAATTACATTTTTCGGCATTGCATTAAGTATCCAAACATCGTTTGCTGTAAAATTAAAAAACATGACATAGATAATTGGTAATAATAAGCTTTTGAGATAATTATTTAAAAGGAATTGTTGCATACAATCAGGTTGGTTGTTTTCAGATTATCTGGCGCCGTCAGCAACACGAGGGCTATAATGCGCCGAAACATTCGTCATTAGACAAGCCAACATACATTTACAAACACCCATGCCAAACACGGGACTCGAACCCCCAACCTCGCGGTCTAGAAGTTAACACGCTAACCACTATACCGTTTGGTCGGCTGCATACAATCAGAAACATTTGTTTATACAAATTATTAGGAAAATGTCATATTTCGAAATTAGAAAACAGAAATACTTACAATTTTTTTATTGACACATTATCTTTAAACTATTGTTGAAACTAATTTATAAGATGCATAAGTAACTTCCTTACATATGTAACTTCTATTAATTATTGTGACACTTTTTCACTTGATTCATTGCGTAAGTAACTATTAATTTTATAATTTATTTTTTTGTTTGATTTTTTTTCGACCATGGAATGAGAATACATTTTACACAGAAGTTGGTTGATAGAAATGGGTCTGAATGCATGAAATTTTTGAGTACCTGGAATAGTTCGGGTGGTTAAGAATCGTTTCTGAAGGAAGATTTTTTCTCTTTCTTACTGTAAGGAAGTTACATATGCAAACTGCATTCCTTCAATATCGGCAGTTGCCCATTCAAATAACTGTCGAGAAGTCATTATCTGATCTTTAAATGGGTGCTGCAAACTGGCTCGAGCGGCTAGCCTTTTTATAGTACCTTCAATGCTATCTGAAACTCCTTTACCATGGGCAGTGGCAAAAAAATTCCATTCTTCTTGAACTGCAAAATCTTTTTTAAGGAAACACAAGTTCATAAATTTTTATTTCGATTTTTGTAGTGAGAAGCGGCACCATCAGAAAAGTACAAAAGTTTGTTAGGTTTCACATATAATTTTTTTCCGATAAATTCGATCAAATGCCTTTGGAATAAGTGAACTGCTGTTACGTCATGGTGGAGACAGTCAGAAACTACTACGAAATTAAAATTATCTACGACTTGGTCAGTGTCTCTTCTATAACAAATCACAAACGGATGTATAGTCGCTGGTGAATTATTTCAGTAGAATCCTTGAATTGCATCTTGAGGAATAAAGGAGTAATTTTCAGAAAAATCACAAACAGCTACATATTCACCTGATTTCAGATTTTGATTACAAGCACTAAAAAAAGACGATTGTTCCTTAGCAATGAATGAATGTCGTATAAGTTTGGTATGTTTATCCAGAAACGAATCAATAAAGTCATCACAAGGGCTCGACAAAGTTTCAATGGTAGATCTGTCAACATTAATCCACTATTTGTACGTAATTCTTGTAATCCCATTTTCATCAAAAAAGTCTTCAATGCACCTCCTAAATTCTTCGAACTTTGGGCAATTGCTGCACTCTCCCAAGTAACATATTGTTTGGGGAGGATTACAAACAATTTTTGATGTACAGGTTTTATAGGAATCACATGGAGTTTCAATTTCTTTACTCAATTCCTTCAAATGAGATTCAATTAGCATTAGTTTCACATTTTCATGTATTTGACAAACACAGACGGTATGTGTTCCGCTTGCTCCGGCCAAAACACAGACCGATTTTACACATATTTGGAACACGATGTCTTGTTTTTTTTATGCATCCAAAAATAATATTGAGTCATCTGTTTCTGCATTTAACGACCTGTTGAAGTAGAATTATAAATAAAAGCAAGGGCATACCTAGATATTTTTCGGAAGGGGATATGAAATTATACGTCAACAAATCATTATAATCATTTTAGTTAGTAATGCAGAGTATTAGTAATTCATATAACAGGTATTTTTTTCTACATATGTTTAAAAATTTAAAAACATTTGAAATAAATTTACCATTTAAAAAACAATCCTTTGATTTTTGCGTTCTAATATCTAACAGAAAACTTCGGGAGGGGATATATGTAAGCTTATATATATATATATATATATATATATATATATATATATATATATAAGCCACTGAATAAAAGAACCAAGATGAAAATCTTCACCATTTCCTTCCTTTTGAAAACTAGTCAATTTGCACTCGATTGCCTGTATATTCGACTGCATTAGGATATGCGAATATGGGATTCTTCAGTTCGCACTCAAAGACGATTATTGCGTGAAATTAAGGACAAGAGTTCACATTTGAATTTTTATTTTGGCATCCCATTATGAAACTAGCGTATTTTTATAGAGAATTAATGTAAGAATAATATAATTAATAATAGAATTATAAATAATTATAAATAATAGAATTAATGTAAGAAGAATATTTTTTTGAAAAAAATAAAAATACCCTTTTTTGAGATATTCAAGGTCAAATGTCAAATCGTGACCTTAAAATGAAAATTAAAAAAAATATCCATTAATAATACATCATTAGAAAGATCAAATCTTTATCTTTTTTTTGACACCAAAATCAATGTTTTATGATAATTACAGGGGTCAAAGTGACAAAATAAGAATATATAGGATTTTTTTAAAAAAAATATAGGACAATATAAGACATCAAATAACAGCACATAGTTGCCACTGAACTTAAAAATTAACTTGTTACATATTTATATACTCGTTAAACTTAATTTAAGAGAACAGAAAACACACCTTTAAAAAAAGAAATCGCCTGATTCTGAATATGTCATCTGTTATTGCCTCAATATTCCATCCCTAAATCAAGTTTTATTAATTACATTACATACAATCTTGAGTCTTTTGCTTCCAATATTTATAACTGCTTGAACTGTTCCAATTTCTTTAAGTATTTTCTTTTTATCCCTGTTTGCAGTCTTTTGTTGGTTCAGATTTACTGTTCAGTGTCGGCTAGATTGGCGGCGAAAAGCGGGAGATTTAGCGCCGAATGTGGCGAACCGGGGACTTGCTTTTCCGGAAATCCTAGAGACCGTTTGGATTTGACGACACAACGTATTGACGTCATTTTCAATTTTCGCGACTTTTATGAAAAAATCGTGGCTAATATTCCGAACCCGGTACGGATTCTGCGCAAAGATGATTTTTGCCAAAAAATGGCAGCCCTACCATTTTTTTATGAGCAAGAGAATTGCCTATGGTTGCCATAATTTGGCGCGGTTTGATGTAAACTATTCGTGTGGCAGAATCCGTACCAGATTCAGAATAAAAAATCGCCATCCGATATCATACAGTAAATCTTGACCCTTTTGTTTCCTTCATCAATTATTGACTGAGCACTAGAAATGTTCTTTAGTAGCCCTGCAAGTTAATCACAAGTTGTTTTCATCCGTTTTTCCGAGGCAGAGTTTTGTTGCTGCATCTCTCTCTGTATTATGACCAATTAATTTACAACGTTGGAGGAGAAAACAGATAAGAAATTCAAGACCGCATGCTACGGAAAAGTTTGCAAGTTTACATTTTACAACTCCCGCCGGTCCAGTAGAGTTGAGTTGTAGGTTATGCAGCACGTGACGTCACAAGAGATAAAACGCCGCCGTTACAAATATCAGTTTTGTCAGGTCTTTTTCACCTACGATCGAGCCAAAGAATCCGAAATATAAAAAATGGCAACGAACGGCGCCGTTATTACGAATTCGAAGAAAATATAGATTGAATCAATATAGAAATATAGGATATATAGGACAATTGTAAAATATAGGACAATATAGGACGTTTTTGTCGATTTTTTTAAAAAATATAGGATTTATAGGACATATAGGACGTCTGCGACCCCTGTAATTAGGGACAAAATTATAACCAGATATATAAAGCAAGAAATGCGAAATTTTGACCTTTTGGCCCATTTTTGAAGCTCCGCATTTCAGAAACCAAACTATATTCAAACCTAATATTGGCCATGTTTTCTTTTCTATATAAACCCAACAAGTGAGCAAACAGTTTTTTATTCAATTCTGAAGGGGTCGGGTTGAAAATTTCACTTTTTTGTGTTGATTTGACATGGAATGACCCATATGACACATTGTGGCTTTTAAGTTTCAAATTAGAGAATCACAAGTAGAACTACCGTTACCATTTCCAGTTGAATTTCGGTAAGAGAACATGACAAGATATTTCATTTAAATATATCACACGTCTATAGAATTTAGAATTTGTGACACTTATCCGAGAATGTTGACCTCCGACGGACACAACCTTTGTATAAGCTTCTCCCTAAATCCATGCTGTGCAAAAAATTTTAGTAAAATATGTAACTCGAATACTCTATCGTTGTCGCAGCAGATATGCTTTTTTAGCAAAATTCTTAAGAATTTCTTAAATGAAATGTGATTTAGCTAAAATTAGAAAGTGAGGTTTGTTTAGCTCTTTCACAAAAAAGTTTTGACAGAAAATTTGCAAAATCACCATTGTTGTCATTCTAAGGTAAGTCATCGACCTAAAAGAACAAGTAAACTGAAGTATTTTTCCATTATATATTTAGTATAAAATAGCTTTATATTTAAGGTTAAGAATGATTTTAAAGTAAAAAGTGTTTTGTGCTAAAGATTGGGAGATAGAACTCGTAGTAATAATTTTAGCAATTTGATGCTAAAAGGAAAATTGTGATTTTAGCTTTTTTGCTAAAGAAATTTTGTACCCCAGCTTAAACACCCGAGTCACTGGAAAATTATGCAAAAGCATGCAAGAATAATACGACAAAAACATCCTCCTCTCCCCTCCTACCCTCAAATATGTATTATTAGACTGGATTTAATATTATTTAAATGAGTTTGATTACTTCTTGTAAAGCTGTTTACTTGTCATGTAAATAATACTTAAAGAAGCGTTTTGTTTTTAAATGAGATGCGAGAATAAAAAAAATATTTTGCAAAACAAACCAAATGCATAAAGAAAAATTCTCTCTAGGAAATCATAGCCTTTCCAATTACTATACAATTCAAAAACGCACTTCATCCAGGGCTCTAAAGGTGGGATTTGATATTTTCTGACACAAAAACTATGCAAGGACTATACTGTCCAGGAACATTGTTACAGTAAGATTGGGGACGACTGAGAATAGTCTGTATGGCAGGGCTAACTGTCCTGCTTTTGAATGGGGAAAAACACCCATAAAAAAACACAATCATTCAGCGTCTTTTGGACAGGGCTTTTAAGAGTGTGTTTTACTCAAATTAATTCAATCGATTTACAAGATCAATGAATATTCCATTTTGTATTTGTCTCTTAATTTTATTTATTTGATGTTTGGTCCTTGGCTGTTTTATTTTTACTTAATTTCTTTTAATTGTATAAAATGTGTTTAATTTTGTCTCGGTTGAGTTCATAAAATAACATGTCACAAAAAAAAATGTAATTACCTTTGCTCTGAAGAGGAATCCTGTGATGTTTGCTTATATTTTAAAGTTGACAAATGATAAACAACAACTTAACCTTTTTTTATCAGAAGGACAAAGGGCGCAATGAGTTTTCTAAAAAATTTAGGTAGAATTTTACAGATAATTCCAAAAATTTTAGGAACATTTAAGGGATATTTCCTCAAAATTTTAGGGAGAATTCCAAAAGATGTATTCTTTCTTTTAAAACTGACATAGGCTCCTAACACATATTCTTTTCAATACAGGCAAAAACTACCAATTTTCAAAAAATATAATGTTAAACAACTTTTTAGTAAAACAAATTACATAATAAAACAATTATACTATTTTGACAAACATGCAAATTTAAATAAAACCACTTATTTTAATTTTTAAGCTACATTCTAAGTACTTCAAAAAGAACTTTAAAAGTTTAACTAAGAAGAGTTTGGCAACAATTTAAAATTGTTTGTCAATAATTAAAATTTCAGAAGATTTTTTTTTTCACAAGTTTTTGGGGAAAATCAGAGAATTTTTGGTGGTTTTAATTTTTTTAGTAATCAACGAAAATTTTAAGAACAATATTAGGAATTTAGAGAAACAAAAATGTAAGGAATATTAGGAATTTTAGCACGGATGCAACCCTTGGTGGTAGTAATACAAAACTACAAAAAAAAAACCTTCTATACAAAGAACAAAAGACTAATCTTGATAATTTTGTGCTTGTTTAAAACAATAAATAGTTTTCTCATGTCTCCTTCTTTCAAAATAGAAAATTTTCAGAGCTATTTAAATGTATTACTTTTTTGTTTTTTCATTTGGACATTTGTATAAGAGCTTAGAATTGAAAGACACACTATTTACAAAGAAATAAATTTCTGTGCGAAAAATCAATTAAGAAATTTCCATTTACACACTTTACATCTTTTCACAATGTTATGGACATTCTAATAAGTTGCAAAAACAAATTCGATAAATTCTAACCAATTCAGTTCCAAGTGTAAGTAATTTTTTGTTCATTTATTTATAGTAAAGATGTTATTAGCAATTAAAATAATAAAGTAGCTTCAATTAATATGCCCAATGTTTATTTGGAAAATATTTCTAGATAAATCATCAAAAAATGTACAGAAAATAAACTGAAATCTCAAACATGATTTGTTCAATGCAGACTTTCTTTGAAGCTACACAATTGCAGCCCAACACAAAGCATAGTTGAAAACATGGGATTCTATAAAACACAAAATAAGTCAAAGTAAGGCACACATACTTATCTTACAGAAATTCCACAACTAATTAGTTATTAAAAGCAAATTCTTTTAAGTACAAAATATAGTTTCACTGGTGACACCTTAAAAAATGCACTCATTCAAATTCATATTATTCACTTTGCTAAGGACAATTTTATGAATTAACAATAAATATTTATTGATAAATTATGAATTTATAACAGCTTCTAACTAAACACATTTCTTATTTTAATTTATAAGGAGATTATTATATTTTTTTAATCTCTAAAAACATCACAATTAAATATTTTTGTAAAGATGAGATTTCACCTTAAAAATATAGCTCAAAATGATTAAAAATTATGATAAATAAATACACACATATCTAACATTCAACTCTATAGAAATGAAAACTCTGAAAATGAGTATTAAATATCTATACAAACATTCAACCACTTTCATATTTGAGAAAACCTTTTATTTCAAGTAACATGTGAAGGATTTCAAAATGTCAAATAAAAACTTTTGTATAATCAGCTCCCCTATAGTTAGTAATAAAAAAAAATCACTAAATAAAAATAGCACAAATTATATTAGACCTATGATTTTCATTTAGAATTATAAATATTAACACATTCAATTGTACACATAGAACATGATTATAAAATAGATTTAAAAGTTTATTGAAGAGCAGCTGTAATCATTCATTTTAAAAATATTGTATATAAATAATATTAAAAGCAAAGCACTTCTAAATTGCACTAAATCTACAGAACAATTCAAGATTTGACATAATGGTCTTAGAAACTTCTATTGGTTGTCATAAGAAATTGTATAAAACACATATGTGTGTATCAAATTCAGTAAAGATGACAAAATATGAAAAATATTCTGAACAAATATGATATGGCTCGGTACACGATGACAACACTTTACACAGTAGATGAATAGGAGATACTTTCTTAATTTAAATAGACTATATTGCCCTTTTATTTTGACAATGTACACAATGTAGGATGTTTGCAGATACCAAGCCTCTTGCTCATAGTTTGCTGTCTGGAAGCACCAATTATCAAAATTTTAGGCCATTCGTAAAACTTTTTCACTCTAACAACTTAAGCACATTTCACCATAATTGGAAGGCACTGCACATCTACGTTATGCTTTGTTTTTATTCTACATCTCTTGCACGGGATTTCAGCCAGTATCTACAAAAAAAAGTAGGAATATACTTTGTTGTAAACCAAAATAAAATTATTAATTTTAAAACGTACTGATAAATGTTCAAATTAATAAATTTTGCAACAAATTTATAAATGCTGCAGATGTCTTTTTCCTAAAATCACCCCATAAAAAATGTGACTTGCCTGGTTTCCACAGCAACAGACAATGCTAGACAAGCTGGAGGGGACAATTCTTGTGAAAACAAACAGTGTGATATCCTTTCTTATAATGTATTTTCAATTCATTAACGTTTTTGAAAAATGGGAGATACATGTAATATCAGCAGTGCGGTCCAGCATTGCAGAGACCCCCTCCCCCCTTGCACAGTAAATATAGATCCTAGCTTCTGATACTTTGCAAACCAAGCTCACTTTACTTGCTAAAAAATTCATAGCTATACAAGCAAAGGCACATTTTACTTGCCAAAAGGTTCATTACTGTTCAACTGTAGGCTCGTTTCATTTGCTAAAAGAATTTATACAAACGTAGGTTTACTTCGCTTGCTAAAAGGTTCTATCCAAACCCATACAAACTTCACTGCTACACAAATCCCCCTTAATACCCCCACCCCCCTCCCCAAACAAGTGTTTTTTAATTTTCTTTTATTACTACACTCCATAGGTAGTAAAACTTTTTAAAAATTATTTTCCCATTAACAATCCTCCTCATAAGAAAAGCAAAAATTTCCTTTTAATTCCAGAAATTCCCCAATATTTGTTTTCCACATGTTCCCCATTGCTGAAAACCATTTATTTTCCAATAACCATTACAAACCTTAAGTGGTATTTATACTTACAAAGCTACTATACATTCAATCAAACAACATCAGTCTGTAATAACTCTCATCTGTTCGAGTCTTTTCAAGATTTCTGAAAAAGTGGGTCTGTTTTCTGGCTCCAGATCCCAGGCCATCTTCATGATGTCATAGATGTCAGAGGGGCAGCCTTCTGGAGCTTCCATTCGGTAACCCTTTTCAACGTGCTTCACAACATCAGCTAGCGGCTGCAAATGCAATTAACGATTTATTAAATATTGATTTACACATAAATAGTTTCAATAATACAATTCATCTTATAAGTTGTAATACCAATAAAAACTGGTATAGATATGAAAAATATTTTCATTGTCAATACATAAACGCATACTATACTTTTGAATGAAATTTCTTAAGAATTTTGATTTATGACTGACTAACTTTAACCAAAATTTCAGATAACATAACTTTAAAAAGCTTCTGCTGCTTAAGAAATTCTTAACTAGAAGAGAAAAATCAATCAATAAATATTTGGTAAAAATATATTCCCAATTTTATGTCTTTGAAGGCTATTTTAACAACAATATTGATTAATCAAAATCCAATCAATTATGACATTTTTAGAGCCAAGGTAGGAATATTCTAAAATTACTACCATTATTCAGGACCATATTTCAATAAAAAATTTGGTTACAATTTCCATTTGAAGATACAGAACATTATTCAGGACCATAATTTTAAAAAAATTGTGGTTACGATTTCCAGTTGAAAATATTTTAGCTAAAAGTATGTATGCAGTGGTATGAATTTGTTGTAAATGTTAAAAGCACTTCAACATAAATTCAGAATTGGTGAAACTCATCTCATAATTTCAAAAACTCGCTTTCAAATAAATAGCAAACTAGATTTAAAATATGTTATAGCAAATGATGCTGTATGTCTTATTCAATTCAAAATATATAATTCAAAAGGATTGATAATTTTTTATTTTTTTTCCTATACTTACAATTCTTGGATAAGGCACTCTACCAAAAGAGTATATTTCCCATAGTAGAATTCCAAAGCTCCACATATCAGATTTATTAGAAAATTTCTAAAAGTTTTAGAGAAAGTATACATAATTAGTCACTCAAAATAATAAATAACATCAATTGTCATTTCAAAAAGAATAAGAGTACCTAAATAAATGGAACATTTGATTTTAAATTAATTTTTTTTTTAAATTGAATTGAATTGCTAAGATAGTTTTCAAACTTATAAAGTAATACAACTTTAAATTATAACTCAATTTTACCAATTTAATAAATAAAACTTGTGCAAGTAAATGATACTTGATACACTAAGAATTTCATGCATGTACAAGTTCAAAATGTAATTGTGCTTTCTAAAGGAATGTTAAAAAACTAAGATGAATTCACATAAGTTGAACATTTCTTAATGAACTCTTTTAATATGATTCTACGGAGACACCTACCTTGAAATACATTTGAAAGTCTAATAATATAAACACAGTAAAAAAATTATCTAAAAATGTTTTCAATTTACAGGTTATGCAGTTACCACATTTATTTTATCGTTGCATCATAGACTAAACTTATAATGTGCTTTAGACTGCTGATTTATTATGCATTTAACATTTTTAGTCACTTTACATCTAGAACATTGCTTCCCATCCTGTAATCAGTATAGAGTTCAAGAGTGATCGATGGAGATAAGAAAATAGCATTAATAAAAATATTATCAATAATCAAAAGATATAATTTCTAATTAAAACACAAAAATAAACTTAAAAACTTGCTTTTACAATTATCATTCCTATAAATACACTAAAAAAATAGTAAGATTTCGAATTCTAACAAAGAATATTGTTTAAAACTAAAAATATTGTGACTAGACTACACAATTAGAATCCAATTCCAATGAAAATAAATCAACTTCATTTTTGCTTACTTTTGTACTTTGATATAAGTATATTTTCTGCATTAAACTAAAACTTTCTGTGTTTAACTAATACAAAAAAAATGTATAAGTAGTTAATATGAAAATTTTATTCTATAAACATTTCATATGACTACCTTATTGCATATTTTGTCTTTAACATGAACACATCAGTGTTCATTAACAGGATTTATCAAGCCAAGAATTCTACAGCTGATACTTCAAATCATAACTAAAATATTTATTCATCTCAAGTAGGGCTGCAACTATTAAAGGTTAACAATAGTTATTTTGTAAAATAGTTAGAAATATAATAGTTTTGTAGTTTTTATTAGTTAACAAAAAAATGGGGAGGATGTTTGTGGTCATTATCTATTAACTTCAAAATCATTGATCACCTTAATATAGAAAACTCTCACTCTAGAATAAATTGTTATAAGTATCAATACAAAATTTATTTTTAAATTAAGCTACCAAGAATATCTAAATAAGAGTTTATTGTTAATGTAATTTAAAGGACAAATTTTAATTCTTTGAACGATTATTTCCAGGTTTGAGTGAACAGCCAAAATTATGCATAAATGAAATAATTAGTTACTAGTTATATTATTAGCAAATGGTTTTCTTTGGAAAAACAATTACATTATTAAAACTAATAAATACTAGAAAGAATATTTAGAACAATTAAAGACAATATTGTACACAATTGTAACCTCCACATTAAATGGTATTATGTTCATTTTTAAGTAAATTTTGATAAATTATAAGCTTCTTTGATAACACTATTCTTTCAACATTCCTTTTAAACAAGCCAAAAAATAGTAATAAAACTAACACTATGCCTCAAAGCTTCTGGTGCTGTCCACTTAATAGGAAATTTACCCCCTTCAAGGTTGAACGATTTTTCTCTAGCTAAACCAAAATCACAAACCTATAGAAACAATTACACAATCAGTCAAGACAGATTACAAAAAATATACATTTAACATAAAATTTACATAGTTGTATACATACATCAATTTAGATTAACTATGCCATATATCAATCAACAAATATATTTACTTGATATCTAACAGTACTTACTTCAAAACCCAGAAGTAAGAAATTTATTGCCGACAGTTATAATAATCTGACAACTGCTGTTTTAGTAATGAAAATTCCATATAGAGAAAAATGTAAATATTTTTCTTTTGTGCCTAGTATCTTTGTATATTTCTTTTCTTAATTTTAAAATAACTAATTACAGAACTGAATAGTTTTCAATTTTAAAGCATGTAGAACTTTCGATGACAATAATTGATATGGCATTTCATACAAGAATTCTCTTAACTATAAAGTTTGTTATTCTAATTTAGTTTTTTACTTCACTTATTATATTAAAAGGTCAATTTGAATTGGGTTCTTATGGTGCAAAAGGTGCATGAGAGCTAAACTATAACAACTGAATTAGCAAAAATATTTGAAATTCCAATGGTAAGTTTTTTAGGAGAAAATACAGAGGATTTGTGTCTTCTATCCTAGAACCAAACAAACCAAATAAAGAAAACTACCACCAGGCAACTTCAATAAAAATCAGTCACAAACGCCATCATGTCAATCAAACAAGTACTAATGCCAAGATTCATACCCAAGTCACTTCTACATGCTAAACACAAAATCTGTGCCTGGAGATCCACGAGATCAACTTTTACAATAAAACTTCATATATTTTGTCATTTGAATGATGTTTTATAAGTATGTTTAAAATTTTTCCCAATATAAATACCCAACAACATTCCATTAATTTCAAATAGAGTTAAATTCCCTGTTTAGTAATAAAATTCTATACCAAATTTAGTGTTTAGTTTCAAATATTTACTTAAAGTTAAAAAATATTAGTATCAATACTCAAATACTCACTTTAGCTTCATTCTCATCAGATATCAACACATTACGAGCTGCCAAATCTCTATGAACAACTTGACGAGATTCCAAATACTCCATGCCAGCACAAGTATCTCTGAAAAAGTTGAAAAATTAATTTAGAAGAACTAACCAAATAAGGGTAAATAAAAAACTAAATGAAAATTTTATTTATCTTTATAAAAAAATTTAATACAAATGGAAGTGAAGATTAATAATAAGTAACTTACGTTGCAAAGTGTATCTGATCTTTTTTCGTGACATGTAGTCTACCTCTAGAACGTAAATAATCCACAAGTGACCCTTTAGACATGTATTCTGTTACTATATAAATAGATGGCCAGTCGAATACAACACCAAGAAGTTGGACGAGATTTCTATGAGCTAGAGAGCTGAAAACCCAAATAGAACTTAGAAAATGAGACACATTTAATTACTAAATACAATGAATAGCTTAAAAGTTAAGCTTAACAAATAACTAACATTTAAGGAAAAATTTTAATGAAAAGATGGACTTTACACTTTGAATACAAAGATAGTTAATATTCAAGAGCTGTTGGTTTTTAAGAAAAGACGCTAAAAAAATTCGTAAGATGGAAGCTAAATATCCAACACTTGCAGAAAAATTAAATGCAATATAATTTATGTTTCATTAAAAAATGTCTTAACCTGTACTAATTTATTTTAATATTTAACATTAAAGTATGCCAAGGCCCGAAAAACTCATTCAAAATTTTAGAATCTATTAAAACATAGGCTAAAAGCTTATAACTACAACAAGTAAAAACAATAAAAATAATAAAACAAAATATTTTTACATTAATAAATAACATTGCAAAGTTAGTACGACAAGAGTAATTTTATTAACTTACGTCATGACGGATGCTTCAGCTAGAAACGTCTGCGCAGCTTTGCTATTATCTTTCAAGACTTTCACAGCAACTTTTTGTCCCCGAAAGCAACCAAGGACGACATCTGAAACCCAATTGGAGTGATAATTAAAAGAAAAGTTACTGAAACTAAAATTCCCAATGAAAAATTAAATTTAAAAATACCCTTTTTTTTATTTATTTTTCAAAGAATATTAAATAATAAAAGTTGATGGAAGTACATACCACCAAATTCTCCTTTCCCTAGAACTTCCCCCAATTTCAAATCATCTAGTTTTATTGTCCATCCAGCTTTCTCGAATTCCTGAGAATCAACTGAGAATTCGGGACCACCTTTTTTGGGAACAGAGAGCATGAGCCGCGTACACAGCCCATCTGCATCATTTTGATAATGCTAAAAAATGAACCATAAAAAATAATAATTTAACTTGCCACTGATTATAACTATTTGATAATTATTACCTTACTTGCTCTTTCAATCTTTAAAAATATACATACATACAAATTCATTTTAACACCTACATTACACTACTAATAGTTAGAAGCAAGGACAAAAGCTGTGAGAGTCAGAGGTCAACATTCCTAAACAAAATTACAAATGCTACAGACACCTGCATACGTCAAATGAAAGGTCTAGTCGAAACAAAGTCCCACCCCCCACTAATACTCAACCTGAAATACTCAAAAAGGTAATTAATTTGGAATTCATTCAGCATCTATACATGCTATGGACATGAATCATATAAGTTTGAAGATTAATATTGTTCAATAAAATCGGAAATGCCTTAAAGTTCGACTATAGCAACTCAATGAAAAATCCCCATTCTCGTTCGAAACAGATACAAACAGAACTTGGATATTTGGGGAAGTTTTCTTCCAAACTCACCAACTTGGTGATAATTTTATTGAAAAAAGCACTCCAAACTGACTAGGTTTTTGTTACAATATAATATATTAGCAAAAAAGAGAGATTTCAGTCATTAAATGTCTATAAGTACAGTAACGAACCCTTTATCCAGCAAACCCAAAAACCGGAATGACCTAAAAACAGGAACATATATAGAGATTTTAGTATTTTGGAATTTGGTGTCAAAGTGAGTGATTGCATCACTCGGTGAAGTCACTTGACAGTTAGTTCCGTATGCAAGTCGCTGATTCATAAAACATACCAACTACTGACAATTAAGACATTTTAAGACATTCCGAAATATATATTGGCACAATTAATATTAGTTTTTATTTATTTACGTCTCTTAATGTCACTGACAATTAAGACATTTTAAGACATTCTGAAATATATATTGGCACAATTAATATTAGTTTTTATTTATTTACGTCTCTTAATGTCACTGACAATTAAGACATTTTAAGACATTCTGAAATATATATTGGCACAATTAATATTAGTTTTTATTTATTTACGTCTCTTAATGTCCAAATTACAAAGAAATGGAGGAGAAATTAGCTGGTTCAACGTGGATTTTAGAAACTAGTTTTCTGATGTCAGAGAACATCCTGTTAACTATTCCTTTGACAAACCAGAAGAAAAAAAGTGTTGTTGTAACTTAACCCTTTAAATCCCATGGAGTCAGCGTTGTGGGTTTCACAAAACCCCGATGACTTTCCATTCATAAAAACTGGAAATGAACTCGCCCAACTCGTTCTCCTGTCTGCCACTCCTGGGATTGCTGTGGGGGGTCACTGTCGACCATTAAAAGATCATTACTATATGTATACAGCCTGCAATAGGGGTGTGCGTTGGGTCATCTGCTTGATATGTCAGAGAATTTAGTTGGCGTCTTATCAATGAAACAAACGCCACCGCTAAGTACATGACAAGATTCGCATAAAAGAAAAGTCCCTGACTATTTTACTCCATGTCCAAGGGTGGGGCAGTTTGACATTGAGTACTTTAAATCCATGTCTCCCCTCTACATGCCCCACAATAGCCTATTGTTGAGGACCGTCACGCTTTAAACAACTAAGGCAGGGCAGTTCCCCTCACTTGAAAATATACGTTTACCCCTGGTTTACCCCTGCAACCGCCCGAAAGGCGGTTAGCTGGGAAATTCTCTACAAGGCGGTATAGGGCGGGTTGGGATTTAAAGTGTTAAATGGAGGAGTTTTTGAGCGGCATGAAGCAAAACGTTTTTTTTTTTTTTTTTTTTTTTTTTTTGGCATTGTGTCAGCTTATAAAAATTCAAGATTCTTTTGAAAGATAAACCAAAACATTCACAGTAGTTAAATTAATAGTGTTTCTCAATGCGTAATTTTTCAGTGATGTGTATGTTTCAGGGGATGCAGTGAGTTTTCTAAAAAAATTAAGTACATATTATAGATAATTCAAAAAATTTCAGGAACATTTGAGGGATAATTCCAAAAACTTTAAGGGTAATTCCAAACACTTTAAGGATAACTTTAAAAAATTTAGGGATATTTCTTTTAAGCTGACATAGGCTCCTAACACAGACATTCTTTTCAAAGCATGTTTCAATACTGGCAAAAAAAACTCAATTTTCAAAAAATTGAAAAATTAAAATCTAAAGGTTTTCTCCTCTAGAGGATTAACTGGGTTTTTGAAAAAAATCGGAGAATTTTCGAGGTTTTTAACTTTTTTTAAGGAATTAATATATTGAAAAATTTAAGGGAGAAACAAAAATTTGAGGAATATTAGAAATTTTAGTACAAATACGACCCCTGATGTTTGGACTATCACGGAGGAAGAAGGCGATGTTTACATATCCTTTCAATACGATAGGAAATGTTTATAATTATTCATCTTTTGTGAACAGCAAGTGCTGGTGTGTAGAAAGGAGCACTTATTTTCATTACTCTATAACTGTTGTGTCCTTATTGATGTTTTTTCCAGAACAGAGCCGAAATAAAGCAAATTCGGAAAAACGTAATGATGCTTTTTGAGCAAAGGGTCCATTACTGTAATACTTACTTGGCCTCTTTCTCAATAGAAAAATGTACTAACTGTTTAAATTAGTAGAAACACCATGTCTAGAAAAATAAACTTAATTTAAACAGTGACATTACCTCAACTAATCTGGACAAGTTTTCAAAATATTCCTCTTCATCGATGGTGAGCTTATTCTCCTTATAGATGACTCTATAATGCTCTACTTTATTCTTGTAACAAACACAAAGAGTATAGTCCCCAGGAAAGTTGGTGCTTTCTCTCACAAGAAACAGGCCATCCTCTCTTGGTTGAAGCAGAATTTCAGCCTCGTCTCGAGTGATTTTGCCATGAAACCATCTGCAAGGTAAGAAAATTCATATTAATGCATACACATTGAAAATCTACTAACAAAAACTCCTTACACTATCCGGAAAAAAAAAATCGCTTTACAATGACAGGAATATGAGACACAGAAATATAAACACAACTTTTCAATTAAGCTAGTTCAATACAGTTAGATTCAATAAAGCTAGTAATCATTGAAAAAAAAATGCAAATATATTGTCAATAATAAGTATTCAATTTTGTAATGTCAAACCTCTTAAAGTATGACTTTACAAAATGCTGAATAAAATTAATCAGATTATTAAAAATATCAAGATAAACCTCAATATATGTTGGGAGAGTGAAAAATTACATACAAAAAGTACAAAATTGTAAAAAGTAACTAGAGTTCTTATGTTTTTATATTGCACAACAAAAATTGTTAAGCAGCAGTTTTCAAAATTTCAAATAACTTGACAGGGAAAATTTATTCAACACACTTTCATGGTTCATAGATGTTTAGAAAATAAAAATGAGGTGCATATGTGGACTTTTAAGGACCTTAAAAATGAATTACATTTTTGAAATGGCAAATGACTTTCAAGCCATAAGTACACCATGAAAATTAGTACATATACTCTGGTTAGTTTGTATACCCAACAACCTATTTTTATGCACAATGACAGCTAATCAGGCCGAGACACGCAGCTTAACTGGGTTGGCTTGAAGAGCTTGTGAAATGAAAGCAAACATTGATGCTTGTCCAGCACCCTTCCTTCCTTAACTGTTCGTTTACAAAATACAAGAGATTCTCTTGAAAGAAAAGCCAAAACACTTAAATCAGTTAAAAATAAGCAAAATGTTTACAAATGTGCCATCGACATCCAAATAATCTTTCTTCTTTTTGTAGGCAAATGAAAATAAATATTTATATCGTTTTCTAATTGCAAATGTATGTAATTTAAACCCATTTTTTCAGAAATATAAATGTTTTGACAACCGCGGAAGAAGCAGACAATGTTTACATTGCCCTCCAGTACGATCGGGAATACGGAATGTGGTGAGGGATGGGGGGGGGGGATAGCACGTATTTTCGATCTACCAAAACAACTACGTCATTATTGGCGTTTTTTCCGAAACAGACCAGAAATCCGGCAAATTCCGAAATCCGGGATGATATTGGCCCCGAGCGTGCCGGATAAAGGGTCCATCACTGTACTGTGTTTTATCTTTCTTGTCTTGCTTGGGTAGCTCCTTTCCATTTTAAAGAAAAAAGACCCTAATATTGAAACTGAAAATGTGCCATTGGAATCCGATGTTTATCCTTTAGAGTCTGGTACAGGGTGCATACACTTTTTTGGAAGTGAAATTCAAGGACTTTCAAGGCCCTTTTCAAGGATATTTCAACAAAAATCAAGGCCCTATTTTACCGTTGCAGAGTCGATACCAAAATTTAATTTTTATATATTTTTTTTAATTAACGAAGTTGCAAAAAGAATTAAAATACTTATTACTTAACAACTAAGATGCAACCACATATATTTATTGATAATTATACCTCTTACCAGGATAAGGAAAAAAACTAGGTTAAAAAAAAAAGTTTTTTTTTGGGTTTAAACCAGTTTTTTTTTGTTTAAACCGGGTTAATTCTTTTCTAATTACACGTACACGTATTTATAAATAAAATTTGTCATTAACTAGAATAATTAATGTTTAAAAAATAATTAACATTTTTTCTGAAAATAATTTAAACTAAGTAAATAAACAATTATTCCTACTTATGTGGACATTCAAATCACATTAAATTTTAGTACTTTATTTAGAGATACTATTCTTTAAACAGGGTTCATACACATTTTCAGAAAAAAAATTCCCCGAGGTTTCCATCTCGGAGTCGATAATTTTTAGCCACAGAAATAGATATAGCCATCATTTTCACAAGTTCTTCGATAACTCGAAAAAAGCGAGTAATTTTTTAAACCCCCTCCTTCGTCTTTGAGTAAAAATACGATTTTGGAGCAGAAAATTATTACATTTAAATTAGTGATGAAGCAAATATTTTTGTATATTTCAACCTTGATATTTCAAATTAATTTAAAGTAAAAAAAAGGTGTAACTTGTTCATAAATACGTTTGCATTCTAAATTTACAATTATTAATTTGATTGCATTACTCAAAAAATAAATTAAAAAGCATGGCATTTATTAACCTCTTTGCCAACAATTAAAATATTAGGAAGTTTTCAATGATGACATGATATCATAAGGTTAGGGGCACAGCATGGCCCTAGTGTTGCTTTTGCGCCACAAAAACTAACCAACCAATCATAAGGTTCGGTTCATCACTGAAAGTTTTTCGAAATAATCTCAGTTAGAGCTACTTTTAACAACTGATGAAATAAGTTCTTTAAAAACTCTAGTCTGCCTAGTACCAATAATTACCTATAGAAGTTCTTCCCAATAATCCAAAATAATTTAATTCGATACAAAGTACTTTCTCCCCCCCCCCCCCCCATGCAAAAAAAGTGAAACAAGGCTGCTTAGCGGCAAGCATTAGATTTCATAACTTGTTTGGACTGATAGCTTCACTTAGCAGGTTTTTTAGGGCTATTTGTTTATTGGGAGATAATTTTTTTTTAAACTCAAACAAATTAAAACCTCTAACTGAAATTAGACAATTATACTAGCATTTAACATAAAGAAATAACTTCTAATGTAATTAAATAATAAACTAAAACAAGGCAAGCTGAAAAATATTAATTTTTGTAGTGGTTTGTTTTCTAACACTCTCCATTGTCTAAATGGATTATAGAGGGTTCCCATGTGAAATCTCAAGGTCAATGGAAACAAAATGATCTTAAGTCTGTGGTTATTTGGTTAGTTTTTTTTTTTAAATATGTGCCAAAAAAATAATCATGCACTCTTAAAGTACTAAGAAAAATATTTATTATTTTTACTTACAAACAGGCAAGAAAAAAATATCCAAATTGGATGCATAAAGATTGATTTCATGCCTTCTACAGTTTGAATTTAAAGCGCGAATCCCTGGATGGTTGTTTGAAGTTTAACGGAGCAAGGGGCATACTGCCGCGAATCCCTGATCTTTCCTATCGCTAATTTAAAGGAACAAATATTTGTAAATACAAGAAATCCTTACTTTTTTAAAATAAAGACATAGCTTAAATCCACCATTCAAGTTCTTCGTAAAATTTCTAGTCTAGGGTACGACTTTGCGCTTTTTCTGGGAATTGGCTACAATAAAAGAATGACGTAATATGCGTTTTCCCGTTCGTTGCCAAGTCAAAATCATGATCCAACATCCAGCGTTGCCAAAAAATCATTTACTAATAGTCACCAATCCTTCCAGATAATCAAAAAGGCAAGTTCAAAATTCAAATCCCGTTTTACCGATGACTTAGAAATTAAGCCTGGAAATGTTTGGGGAAGGGGGCTGTCAATTGGATTAAGTTTAGAAATTTAAAAAAAATATTCGCGTTTTCTTTTAGCTTAAAAAAAGCTATATATTTCTTTATTATTGAAACCAGGCAAGAGTGCAAATCTAAACCAGATGCACTAAGATTGCTTGTGTGAAAAATACAATACTTGTATTCTATTTTTAGCACGAAGTCTCAGTAAAAAAAAAAAATTTAAAAAAAAAAAAAACTTGTATTCTATAAGTATAAAAAAAAAGTATTAATTTTCTATACCTAAAATCAGCCAAGAAAACAGATTTAAATCAGATACACACTGATTCATTTACTACTTCTTTATAGTTTGAAAAACCTACAACAAAACTGAGAGATTGTAATATGTATTTTCAAGTGCGAACCTTTTCCGGCACGTTAACTGACGAAAAACGCCCTTGAAGGGCAAAATACTCTTTATCGCTTTGTTGGTGACGTTTTTGATAATTTTGAAAAATTTCGAGACAAAATTCTAGCCAAGTAGTTTTTCAAGTCAAAAAATTATTTTTTGGCGCAGTTCGGCGCAATCTTAACCGAAAAGAGGTTTTTGGCGCAGTTTGGAGCAGGGTAGTCAGTTTGGCGTAATTGGAACAGCTCTTACATCCCTGTAATTAGAATTTTTTTAATGAGCTCAAAATAAATTTAATAAAATTGGAAGGTTTTTTTTCCCAGCAACCTTAGTTAATAACTTTCACGGCTTTAAAGTAAGCCATTTTAGTAATTGATATAAAAAATTACATACCCTTCACCTTCTACAGAAAAAGAAATTCTTCTTTCTTTAAATAGGAATCGACATAAATGAAAGAATGATATAAATCATAATACAATACCGAAGCGTAACTGCTATTTTCTCTGTAGGCGATATACTCCTCCAATAGTTAGTGTCAGGTTTTTGCAGTCTGGAACATAATTTCTCCACCAACTCGTCGAAGCTCTCAATCGACATCCGGAAAAAGTTGAAATTTTTTACTTTGTCTTCCCTTAACTGCGGGTAAAGACAGAAGAACATACCGAATGTTGATCGGCTCTAAACAATGGGATGAATCCACATAGTGCGATTAATTCGATTATTTTTCCTTCGATATTTAATATACAAATATGCTAAGCGCGCTCTTTTTCATTCCATTTCCAAAAAACACAAAATCCTCTCAGAGGAAAATTTTGGTCGTTTGAGAATGCACCTAATGAGGGAGAGAGAGAGAAAAGCGAAAATATCCTGCATATCAAATTACACCCTCTTTCCACCGGATACTCATCGTGCAACTTTTTGTCCCGTTCGGGGAGAGGTCAAAGGTCATAGTGACCGTGCCGTTCCAGGGCCGCTCGGGAGGAACCGATTCAAGTGTGATTGACAGATCCGCCAAAAGTGAACCGGCTAGAAAGTGTGACGTCAGAATAATGGTAATACGGGAACGAGAATTTTATGGTTTTAGAATTGAAAATGGGAAATTCAAGGACTTTCCAGGCTTTTTTAGAAATAATCCTATTTTTCCAGGCTATTCAAGGCCTTGAAAAAAAATAATGAAATTCAAGGACTTTCCAGGTTTTCCAGGCCGCGTACGCACCCTGCTGGTACTTCCAAAATCAATACCAAGAAGATTTTGAACAAAACAACTTTTAATTCTCAATCAGGGTTCCCACTCAAATCACAATGAAAATCAATAAGTTTTCAATGACTTTTAAGGGCCTAAATAACGTTTTTAAGAACCTTTCAAAAATTGCTTTCAGGCATTATGTCTATATATAAATTTTTAATAAAGTATATTCTACCAAAAAAAGTTACAAATTGGTGCATGCCTAATATAAATATGTCAGAGAATTCCGATAGGGTGCGGATAAGTGGCGGTCACACCAGGAAAGCAAGTCTGATTTGTATTTTTATAAATTTTGCAGTTGGACACACAATATCGGCAAAAATTAAAGACTTTTAAGGACCTCTAGGCATTTTCAAGGACTTTTAAGCACCTCTAAGCATTTTCAAGGCCTCGAAAAGAAGTTCAAAAATATTAAGCACTTTTGATGACCGTGGGAACCCTGCTCAGTAGTAAGTAAAATTTAATTTTCTTCAGCGGTAAAATTTAAAACGCACAGACTCGCAGGAAATTTTTGGTAATGGCATTTGTGTAAGCAGGAAAAAAATATTTTTCTGGAGCCCTGATGTACATATAATTGAAGAAACTAATGATTTCTAAACCACACCAGTTCAATCTAAAATTCCAACTTACGGCATTGCATGAAGTTTAACTTCTGATCTCTTCTGTATGTAATTAGCTGGTATTAAACCCTCTCTGCTATCAACATGACGAGCCTTATACCAGTTTGGATCCTGTAAAAAAATAATACAGATACAATAAAAAAAAACATATTAAAAGAATTGTGTATAAGTCACTTGAGGAAAAAAATTTAAAACAGAGAAGTAGCAAACTTAAAGTCTTTAATCTGATTTAATTCTTGAGATACCTACATTTTCATGGATATAAGTCAAAATAATCAAAAACATTAGCATTATAAAAATGGAAAATGTATCAGAAAAATGCAGTTTTGCAGCAAACAAAATAACTGTCAACCTGTACATTTTACTCACTTTTGTTGGAGTAACTATTGTCATAATATCTCCTTTGTGGAACACTAAATCCTCTTCAGAACTGCCTTTGAAACTATATCGTGCAACAACTTCAGTACCTGGTTGCCAACCCTAAAAAGCATTATAAAAAAAACTTAGAAACGTTTTTATAAAAAAATAATTATATTTTAATTATACTAAATATAAAAATCGGATAATCGTTTAGGACATAGTATACGTAGATTAGATGTAAAGCAATCATGAAGTTCAACATACATTAAATTTAAAAATATTAATTGTTTTAAAAATTCCTACCCTTGTTGACATCCTTTCCTGGTTCATGTTATAAATATCATCTACGTCTGTATTTACCTTCGAAGCAAACCTGGAATTAAGGGAATCAATAAGAAAATAAACTTACAAAAATGAAGCTAAGGAATATAAGTTAAAAACACAAAATTGCTTCCATATTTTTCTAAACTTAAATTTTTACAAGAATCATCACAAAAAAAAGACAATGAAATACTTATTTGTCATGAAACAAGATGCTTGGTAAATTTTCTTTAAATAAGAATATTTAGAGAGAAAAAATAATAAAGTTAAAAACTTAAATTTTAAACAATCGCTTCATCACAAATGTCAGTATAAATTCCCTTTAACATATCACTGTCAAACTTTACACTTATCATAAATATCAAAAATATACATACTACTTCGATTGGCAAAAGTATTTGAATATATCACTTGTTAGTACATAGGCAATATCCATATTTTTTCACCAGTTTATCAAGCAGCCTGCACCGCTTTCACAAGAAATACCATATATTTTTTGCCAAAGTACTACTTGCATTGGATACAAGTGCACTACTGACATATAGCAACATTTGATAACTTTGGAGTAAAAAAAATAGTATCCAAACACAGTTTAAGGTTATCAGAAAAAAATTATATTTATCTTTTAATCATAACGCAATTAAGTTACCAATGAAAGACAGGTACCTATAGTGCATCAAAACTTTATGTTGAGAATGCCATACTTGTTCTTTAAGGAGTCATGTTGATGTTTACTGTTAAGATAATTATGTATGTTTATCACTTTGACTGTTTACATCAAAATTCAATAAATAAATAAAAAAAAAATTATACGATGAAAGCGTATAATTTTTATCATAACAAATTGAATAAAATTTATGCAGATACACTACAAGACACTGGTGACTTTTGATAACTTTTCTTGCCTTCATTTTATTGGGAAACATCGTCAAATTATAACACCTTAATCTAACTCTCTAAATAGTTTCATAGCAACTATAATAAGTGTTCAGCTGTTTTATTTTAGCACTAAAAAGAGTTGCCAAAAACTGTGAGATCCATTTGCGATTCGGTGCCATTAAATTATTTAGTATGTTCCAGACGAAGTCAAAGTTACCGTAAATCACAAGGTACCTATAGAGCTTTTGCACAGGAAAAACCTTTTGTTTTGGTTGGAAGCACATCGTGTTTAAAGAACTGGATGAATTCACTTTTTGTGTTCAAATTTAACAACAAATCAAAATAACCATGATTGTAACTTACATTCTATACAATTGTTCCTGTTCCCGGTTTGTATCCAGGAATGTACCAAATCAGAAAATCTAGTGTACATCCATTCAAAAATGTTATCGAGGGATTGGAAACTAAATTATAAGCTATACATTTAATTGTCTGCCCACATCAATCCCAGCTTCAGCAAGATACACATTGCTTCATTCAACTCAAGAAAAAACTTTGTTTCGTGGCAAACATACTTAAAAAATGACAGGCAACATCAAAGAAAACCCCATTATTAATTATCTGAAAATATAGCAGCGTACTGAACATTAGTCCTTCACAATCTAAGAAATTATAGGGATGAGCACACGTGAACCATATTTAGAAAATGTACACAAAAAACGGAGCCATTAAAGACAAACATCATAAGTTTATGAATGGCAATAGAAACAACAGCCAAAAAGAAAAAATCGAAATCATAGCTCATCATCAGAAAGGAATTTTCAAATAGATATAGATGGTTTGTGATGAAAGTAATCTATCAAAAAAATATAGTATAATATTCCAATTCAGTTACATTATTGTTAATGAAGACTAATATTATTGATATGGTACAAATAAATCGAAATCCTCCATTCAGGATGTTTCTTAACTGCGACCGTTTTTGATTCACTTGTTTTAGTCTTAAATGTGAAAGTGTATAACAGTGAAACATCAAGTATTGTTTTTATTTCATTTCTGTCGTCCGTCCGTCCTGCTTTTAAACTATTTGCAGGAATGTTAATTATTTTGCCAAGTATTCATTAAATTACAATCTTACCATTAAGTAAGTTAAAAAACGTTCTTTATTTATAAATAATTTCTGCTTAGCAGTTGGAAAAAGTATGTTGCTACGTAGTTTCGGATTTATATATTTTAATTTTACTTTTTAAATAGAAGTAAACTAGCTGGGGAATGTTAAGAACAGTGTAACTATGCTAGTTTTAGCGGAAAATGTTTTAGCCGAGTGTTGAGTCATTTAGTATATTGACACCGAATGTTTCGGTCGTAATTAAGGGCCGGTACTGTTTTACTTTCAATTACCCATGTCATCATAACTAAAGAAAATATTGCATTCGGAAAGTAAAAAAAAACGATAATTTTTGTTTTTTTCACCCATTTCTACACGTTTTGGAACGTACCGAGTTAAGAATAAATTAGTCTAGAAAAACTTTTTGTGGTCACTTTAACTCAGTCAAATGTGGTCAGCTGACCTACAATTTTTGACATTCAAATTTTGTGCATGGATTAGTGATTGCCATGGGACCTGTCACCAAGGTGGTACAGAAGTAGTATAGGACATTTCTTTGGCGCAATTTTTTCCCCTAGATAAATGTTGTTCCTGGCAACGGGTCTTATTTTAATTTATATTTTAATTTAATTCATTATTTATGTTTTATTTTGGTTATTATTTTTTTAATTTTGGTGAATTTTTTGATTGTCAAAAGAACAAAATTGCAAAATGTCCTTTGCTACATATGTTCCATTAAGATTTTCGTCAAAATTCTGCATGCTCATAAGATAGCTGGCATTAAAAAATGTGTTTTTTAGGAATTGCCATAAAATAGCTGTAACAATTTTGATTCTTTTTAAGGTGCTTTTGTAAAATCGCTTTTTAAGGTGCTCTATGGCTTCCCAATCCTCACCTTCGAAACTTATGTAGAAATTTGATAAAGGTGTGAATGGTTAAAAAACAAACGTCTTGAGCACAGCATTCTCTTTCTTTGAGCATTTCCCATTAATGGCAGTTTCTTCTCTGTTTCACTTACAAAAAAGAATTATGTAATATTTATCTAAAGTCATTTCGCTGTTTTTACAAGGTTTTTTTTTTCCAATGCAATTATTGTCAAACTGAACATTCTTTTTTTTTTAAAATAATAAAAATGTGGAAGTGAAAACTGTAAAATTACATCAATGCATGACAAGTATAAATGCAGTGACAGTGGACCGATATTCCACATCCCTAGACTTTAAATTATATTCTGTGTTTTAGAATCTTTCCAACTATCGTCAGAAAGAAAACTGATGGACGAGCTTATCGATGCATTTGCGGGTTCTCAAGTAACTTTCCAGCCGAACTCTACGGCTGCGGAACATCCTAAATTTGCCCATTCTACTTTGTACAAGGCAAAATCAAGTTTGACTGGACAGGAAGTTAGGAGACAAAAATTCTTAGAAGCACAGAAAACGTAAGAACTTGCATCTTCCTAGGTTCAGAAATATTCATTTGTTAATTATATTTTTTTATGACAAAAATAAAACAAATTTTTCAAAAATAATATAGCCATTCTGTTTGAGCTATTACTATTTATAGCAAACATTTAATAGTTAAATATGAAAAATTAATGAAGTTTTTACTTATAAAATTATTATGTATTACTTAAGTAAGAACATAACAAAAGTACAGTAAAAGCCCGATTATCCGGAATCGCCGGGAAATTACTATTTCTGGATAACCGAATTTTCCGGTTAATTGAATGTCGAAGTTTTTTTGCCAAATTTAAACGGTAAATAACGCTAGTGATGGCACCTAACATTAAAATCCTCACAACCGGAATATTTAAAAACTATTCCACTTAGCTTTTTTAGTTAAAATAATGTTATATTTTACCGTTATAATCAGCAATAATTTGAAATATGTTACCGAAATTAAATCATTTTCTTACCAGAAATTCCGTAAAAAAAATTTTAAAAATAGAAGATTAAGCCTTGTAAAATATGTAAATAAAAAAAAATAGAGAGGTCTCTTGATTGTACCTATTCTAACCGAACCTATATTTTAGGGTTACTGGGCGGATAAAGTGGACTATCGCTATTTCAGTTCCGGAGGGGAAGTTTTCTTGTGTGTGTTTTCACGGTCAGATTCCGAGAATTCTGGAAAAGTAGCTTTTGTATTTGGAAACCCCGGTGATTCCATTGTCTTCCTCCTCTCCACACACAACCTACTTTGTATCCTAAAGTAAAATATATGCTCGGGAAGACGACCTCCGTATTCAAAGATCGACTATTATGTTGTATAGAAAAAAGGAATACAAGAATTGTAATGCAAATCGCCCCGAAATTACGGATAATATACGGACTATTAAGTTTTGAATTTGATTGTCTGTTTGTCGGCTAATCTAAAAATAAATATTATTGAAATAGAATTACAGCGAAACAGATTTATTTTTTAATTGATTGAAAAACATGTTAATAGTATACAATAAAATATAACCCGTACTTTTTGTACACAAAAAAGAAAAAGAAACATTTTCCGTTTTGTGTACAAAATGGTTGACTAGCCTACAAATCGAAACTTGGATTGGGATTATAGGGGTAAATGCATTTAAATGGATGCAATTAGGTTTTATTCTGATTGATCGTGAGAAACTGATATTTTGTGATAAAAGAATAAAACCTTTAGAATAGTTCAATTCGGCCGAATAGGGTATTTGACACCATCAACAAATAATTACCAAATGCGGCATATTTATAGTATTTAACGAAATAATAATAATGCAAGTAGTTTTAACTCGAAATAATTGCTCAAATTTTTATAAATCAAATTTTAAAAATTGCTTTTCTGAGCTCCTCGTCACGTGATCAGAAACGCTCGGATAAGCTCCTCCCAGAATGTGACGTCAATGTTGACCATAAGACCATGGCCATAGGAGCCCATGTTAAATTCAACAACTTTGGGGGCATCTAATTTAATAACCGATTCTTCAATCATTATGAAACTTTCGCAGTCTAATATTTGGATACTTTTGAATACGTTAACACGAGATTTTCGTTATTTTTCAAAAATTAAAATAATTATGATTTTCTAAAAATATGTTTAAGAAAAATTATAAAATTTTAGACTAATTATTTAAAAAAAAAAAAAGTATGCTACTTATCAATAATTCCTCGTGTTAAAGTACTTAAATACATTAAATGAACATGTCAAAAAAATTTCAAGCATTTATGTCATATAGATTTTAAGCTATGTGCCCCCAAACATGAAAAAATGGCATTTTGAGAAATTCGGGTTTGAAGTTAAGAAACATGCATTAAATACCTATATTTTGTTTACTTCAAAAAATTATAAATAAGATATAATTACAAATGTGGCATCATTTTAAAGACATAAATTTATATTTTAATAAACAGTAATAAACTCGAAATCAATAATCTGAAAAATTTTCATGTGACGGACCCCCTTAAAGCTTGGTTCATCTCTTTTCCTACTATATAAATTATGACTATTGAAGGTAACTTTTAGGAAATATTTATTTAAAGAAGTGTTATTGGAACATTGGAAGACGGTTTTGTAAAGTTATACATTTCGAATTTACCCAAAATAGATGTTTTGTTGGTGGGGTTCTTTTTCAAGTCAAGCTCAGAATTTTATTCTGCAGTTTAGAAATGTTAAAACATTTGTGTAAGTATCAACAATTCTCACAGTTCTTATAATTAGAAAAACTACAACACCTTTTACAGTTATAATAATCATAAAAACATTAGGATAAAAAAAAAAACAATTAATATAATTCGCTGAGTACTGTTAAAATGGAGTGAAAAGGAACAATTTTCAACTTTCAAAGTAAAAATATAGTGTAATAATATCGTTAACGAACATATTTTTGATTTAGGAACGTGGGTCTTACCTTCTTCTATAATGTTCAAGCCCAAAAATTTTGGAAAAAACGTGACTTACATTGATTTTGATTTTTTTTCATGTTGTTCCGATTCACTCCGCAGAAAGGAATGAAACGGAACACTCGTTATAATTTATAGCTGATATTATTTAAAAAAGACAAAAAGGTGAAAAGACAAGTAATAATGCATTGAGGTGAATAGAAACACAAGATTATCGTAAACAAAATCCTTTAACCCTTTATCTACTGACGGTACTATAAGTCCAGTCATTGTACTACATTTCTCATGGTACTGTACTGATTTAAATGCTTTGAAACCCATAGGGACTTTGAAGTCCACTTTTATGAAGTTTGTTCTTCACCTATTGAATGACAGCACAAGATTGCTTCTTTTTGGAAACATTAAATATTCAAAAGAGTTAGTAAAAATTATAAAAAACTTAGTAAATAAAGGGTTAACTGCTGTGATTGGGTGGTTTGATCTTTTTTGGCGCAAGGGCAACACGTGGTTCATACTGCTCCAAAAAATTTGGTGAAGGTCAACTTAAAATTTCACTAACAAAGAATTAGAAAAATTAATTTAAAGTCAAAGATTAAATATTTTAGGGGGTTGGAAGCATTCTACAAAAAATGACTCGCGGTCTGTCAGACCGCATACAGTAATTAAAGTTTAATATGACAGACAAAAAATGTTTTTTTCAAACCAATTCATGTAAACAAAACAAATATTTTGGTTTCAAATTTACAAAAAATAATAATAATAAAAAAATTTAAAAAAATTTTTTTTTTAAAAAATCAATATTTCAATAGTGCATCAGTACTTAAACTTAATATTGTGTAGCTAAAACATTTAAAAAAATTAAATAAAGTATTACTTGCATCAAAATGACCTTCACAGAAGTGAATAGTAGTCTGTGGTGAAAACTAAGTTGATTCTCTTCTTGCAAGATTTAACCACTTTTTTTGTATTTCTGCTTTCCTGGGCACATGTGTACACAACTTTTCCGGAGTTTTAATTGAAGTACTTGTACAGTGGGGTACTGCATAATACCGATACCGGTGAGACATTTTTTGGAACGAAATCAAAAGAAAAACACATTTCGCGCTGGAAACTCACTCGCGATTGCGATGCTGTTCATGCAAGATTGACGTCACACAGACAGATGGGTTTTTGAGCAGCGTTTTAGGGGCGGGGCTTCTACTTGCATTTTAAAATGCAATTTTTAGCGTTTTGCGGGATTATTTTGAAAAAAGAAAAAATACGTGTCTTTTATTTTGTGCATACCTTTTATTTAAAACATATTTTGAAAATTTGTCAAATACCCTATTGCACATTTTCCGGATGCAGCTGAAAATTTACAAATTAAATCGCGGGTATAAATGAATTATGGATGCATCGATACTGTATGGAATAGAATGTTATCCGTTATACATGATTTTAAATTTTGTGAAATGCATGTTCCATATGTAGATCTAGCCTACAAACCGAATGATTAATTTTATCCGGGTTTTGGTCAAACCATTAACAAATTTTGAATTTCCTAATTACTCTTTGCCGGATGCGGTTGAGAACATAATTTCAAGTGGAAAATCACTTTTCTTTGTTATAATTACAATAAAAGTAGTCCATAGATTTATAGATTCCGCACTTGCAAATTACACATATTCTGGAAACGAATATATATTTTTATGCAATAAACGATGCAAGGTTAAATAGATGCGAAATGAGTAGGTTTTTTTTTTTTTTTTAGAATTCTGGATAAACCAAATTATCTACTGGAGAATGTTTTCCCGATACTGTATGTAATGGGATTTCGATCACGGAACCCTCTTTGTTATACAATTGAAACAAGCTAGATTTGTTTATAGATTAGGCAAATAACCACCATATATGTATTTTTCCGGATATATTCTGG
Source organism: Linyphia triangularis (assembly GCA_963978545.1). NCBI lineage: Eukaryota > Metazoa > Arthropoda > Arachnida > Araneae > Linyphiidae > Linyphia > Linyphia triangularis. The sequence continues at coordinate 95,082,764 of OZ021722.1, forward strand.
AAAAAAAGCATTTTCCATTAAGAATATTAAGGTTTTTTGCTGAGAATTCACAGTTGTTTGAATAAGAACTTCAGCATTCCGGATAAACCGGAATGGGAAAAAAATAACTTTTAATAATAATACATTAATTTCTAATCCGTGCAAATTCAGCTATTTCGCCATAGCAAATTAAAAACCATCAAAATAAAGAGAGAAAAAAACACTCAACTTCGAAATCTCAAATAAAAAAAAATTATGGCGACGTATCGCCGTTTTTTGGCGAAATAATGCCAATTTTCTCGCCAAACTTGAATTTCAAAAAATTCCGGTTGATTGAATGCCGGATAATCGGGCTTTTACTGTACTTATATGAAAAACGTTGACACCATATCTTACTGCAGTAAAACTTCCCGGGATCGACCACCCTCAAAGAAGTGTCAACAATTGGCTTGCCAAAACAATTTACCCAAAATTCTTTATAAACTATGCAAAAAATCGGGGGCCTACTGGGACATAAAATCGACACGGTTTTTTTTTTGGTTTTTTTTAGATTTATGTCTGGCCCATATTTTAAATTTAGTTTCAATCAAATTTCAATAGTTATTGTTAATTTTATACCAATTCAATAATTAATCGATTAGTTAATTTTAATAATTAAATAGATTTGTTGATTAATTCATTTTAATAATTGAATTGGTTTTATAATTAATTTAATTAAATCAAATTTTTCTATTTATATCTCCTTTAAGGGAAATTGGTTTCCATAAACCACTGGTAATTTGTTGCAAAAACTAAAACAGAAACATTTTAATTGCAAAATAAAGAATGCCCAGCTATATAACTTGTATGTTTATTTAAAATTGACACCCGAAATGATAATGAATTTATATAGAACTTGCTGAATACCTGTGCTGCGCTACGAAATTTTACCATAAGCATTTTAGCAATCAAAAGACATTTCATGTATTCTACACTTCAGACGTTTGCTCCCATTTCGATCCTGACAAATTGCTTTTATCAAAATAAGAACGTTTCTTTGTTGACATTTTTTTTAAAATTTATAATTTTTAATGCTATATAGGAAATGGGACATTCGAATATCCCTCGTTTGGAACATTTAACCCCTTCTCGCCCCTTAAAGTGGGTTAATCGAGATCGGAATAGCTTACTTTTTCAATGTTTGTCTTTGTTGGTATTTGCACCAATTTTTGGAGTTGACCTTATGGGAAGTGAAACATTCGATTATCCCTCATTTGGAACGTTTACCCCCAAATGTGGGTTAATCAAGATCGGAATAGCTGGCTTTTTCTATCGTTGTCTTTGTTGTCATTTGCACCAATTTTTAGAGTTGTGACCAAATGAGAAGTGGGACATTCGAATTTTCCTCGTTTTGAACGTTTAACCCCTTTACGACCCCTTAAAGTGGGTTAATTGAGATCGGAATAGCATACTTATTTAATGTTTACCATTGTTGGTATTTGTACCAATTTTCAAAATTGCGACCATGTTGGAAGTGACACATTCGAATATCCCTCGTTTGGAACGTTTAACCCCTTTCCCACCCCTTAAAGTGGGTTTATTGAGATTGAAATAGCTGGCTTTTTCTATGTTTGTCTTTGTTGTCATTTGCACCAAATTTCAGAGTTGTGGGAAGTGGGACATTCGAATGTCCCTCATTTGGAATGTGTAACCCCTTTTCTACGCCTTAAGGTGCATGGTTCGTACGGTCCTTAAAAGTCCTTAAAAACTCAAAAAAATTTCTAAGGCCCTTAAAAGTTCTTATTTTTTAAAAAAATCCTTAGAAGTCCTTATTTTTTTCCCAAGTTAAAAACCAACGTTAACGAAATTTGGAGATCATCATTTAAAGTGTTTTCATCCTTCCTGCCTTTTTTGTTTAAAAAAAAAAGCAGTTTTTCTCCGAAAATAGCATCTTTTCTGTTCTTTTTTGAAAAAAAAAGCAAAATTTTCAAATGAAATGCAATATGCGGATCACCCCTACCGAAATCGCCTGTTGCGCAAGCGCATTCATGTACAAACGTGCCACTCACAGAAAAGTGACTCGCTGAAGTCATTGAATGGCTTTTGATGTCAGGTGCATCATTAGTAGGTAGATTGCTGGGGTCCGTCCCAAAAATTACGAGTGTTAGTAAGCATGTATGCCTATTTCATACGTACCTTGATTAAGTGTATGTCTCTGGATTTTTTTTACCATGCCTCCTTACTCAAAATAGAGATGAAAGTTATTGGAAACGGTAGTTTAAAACTTATTCTAAGGCATATAAATCATAAAGTGTTTTTTACGAAGCATTTAAAAAGAATATATTTCCGCACCGATAATCGAAATCGCGATGCTCTCTTATTAAATTTAGGGGAACGTTTTGTGTATTTTTAGCTAATGCTAATAAATTTCTGAACGTCCGTTTTATATTTGAAATTAAATATCACAGGGATGTAATCAAAATCCCGGATTATTTCCGATTTAAAATATATATATATATATACATCTTTTAAAGCCTATAGTAGCTGCATGTATGATAAAAAATTGCAGTTTTAAGCAGAATTTGATCTGATTTTGGAAATAAAAATTCACATATTTTAAGACATAATCCAAGTTCTTTAATTAGAATATTTTTTTTGTGATATCATGAATCTGGTATGCTTTTAATAGCCAGCAAAAAGTATGGCTAAATTTGGCGAAATACTATCTCCTGTCTAACAATGGCTAAGCCTAAAAAGTAAAGTTAAACGGTTGGGGTTGATCAAATTTTAATTTTTTTTTCATTGAAGTTTGTTGCAAATACTTTATTAACATTCTAGCTAAATATTACAGTTATAAATAGCTATTTTTGTACAAATCAGGGTCGTGACAGACCAGGAATTCAGAGAAATGTCAGGGAATTTCACTCTTCTGGTCAACTCTGGCAATTTTGTAAAATTACTCTTTAATCAGGGAATTTTAAAATATTTGAGTTTCTTTTCTCGCATTCCCTGTGCGTGTGCGGACATCTATCTCGGATCGCGTCACGTGAAGTGGATGCCGTGAGGTCAGCGCCGTATTGTTAGAAAAAAATCCTCAAACTTCAATCTGACTACACCCTTTAGAGACATGATTATTTTCTTCTTGCCTCGTGTTTTTTATCAACAAAATATATTAGAACTCAAATGATTTACATATTATTTATGTTAGATTTTTAGTTACCTTATAACTTAGAAGCGTGGCCGCCAGTAGCCTTTCGGTTTAAAAAATCTTCTAATTTTAATCTAACTGCATCCTTTACAACTATGATTATTTTTCTTCTTGGCTTGGATATTTTGTCAACAGAATATATTAGAGATCTAAATTCCTTAATATTTAAAATTGATTCATCAGATTTTTTCGGGTTTTTTTTAACCATTTTAGCGCTGTGTTACAATTTTGCAACAATCCTAAAAGCATTCATAAGCGAAAATGCTTAGATCATGTACTTGATTTTTTTTTTCGTACTTTCATTTTGACATTTTATTGAACACAATTAACTGAAAGTGATGTCTGTGAATTTTTAATTTTTTAATTAATGTTTTCCATTCTTTTTCATGCTCTAAAGATACTTGTTTTGATTTTTAGTGTAAATTTATTTTGGAGCAATTATGCTTAAACTATTTAAAATTACATTTACTTATAAAATTTGTATATTTTTAAATTAGCCATTATTTTCTGTTTCGTTTTTTGAATGACAACATCGACAGAGAGACATCAGGGAATTTTCAGGCAATCAGTGAAATGTCAGGGAATTTTGTTTCTTGAATTCTGTAGCCACCCTGCAAATGAATATTTGAAAATCTTACTAAGTGTAGATGTTTTTCTTTATATTCAATAATTTTCTTTTAATCACATTCCAAGAGAGGTGGGACTGGAGCATTTTTAATTGATATTTTAGTATCATTTAACTTTTGAGTTTTAAAATATTTTCTGAAGAAATTTTTAATTCCTGCCCTTTTGAGCATCATTGTTAAAATTTTGAAATCATTGTTAATTTAAATGTATTCATCTTGGTAGAAAAATAAAATAATGTAGCAATTATGGCAGTAAACCAGTTACGAAATTTTGCAATTTGCTTTAAAAGTACCCTCGGAAACAGGAGATTATTAAAAATATGCATAATTTATATTGCACTTCAAAAATTTATACTACATTTAGTAAAAGTATATATATTTCTCAAAATGATTGGTTATAATCATAAAGAATTAAAAGAAATTTCATTCATGAATTTTAATAAGCATTAAAATTTTCTTTTCATTCAATTTCTCCCCATCGTATAAATCACAAAGAAAATTGAGGTCCTTAAAAAAGTTAACAAAGTACTTAGAAAGTCCTTAAAAATTCCTTATTTTTTATTTTGAAAATCTGTATGAACCATGAGGTGGGTTAATCAAGGTTGGAATAGATTACTTTTTCTACGTTTAACATTGTTGATATTTGTGCCAATTTTCAGAGTTGTGGGAAGTGGGAGAATTAGTGAGTCATAAAGTGAATGAGGGCTTTGCCTTATATATAAAGATAAGTGAATCGCTTAATGTAAAATGGGAGCATGTCATTTTTTTATGTTTTAATGGATTTGTGTAATAGAGACGCCAATGTTTTGTTTTAAATTAAAAATAATGAAGTTTCTCCTCTATGCGGTGAGAAAAAACAAATGTTAAATATTTAAAAAAGTTCACCAAACTGTTCACGAATCTTCCCACTGAAACTAGGGGTTTGGAACATTGCACAACTTTCAACTACACTATAATACTGGTTACTGCATTTAAATTTGACATGGAATCTTGTATTACCATTTTCATATTTTCATTTATTTGAAAAAATTGCCAATTTAGTGATATTTTTGGCGATAATTCTTACATGGGCAAAAAAAAAAACATCTCGCAAAATTGTTGATGTGCTTTTTGATAATTCTTACATTATCCTTTCTTGTAAGTGAAACAGAGAGGAGAAAAACGGTTGTTGATGAGCGATGCTCAAGGGAAGAAAACTAATAAAAAAAGAAAATTAACTCCCGACTAACTGGCCCGGTGATTGCACTGGACAACCGTATGGTCAGCATACCCCTGCAAAGATTTATTAATAGTTTATATGTATTGTTATTTATGAACACTGATGCATAACTGTTATAAGTATAAAAAAAATTAATTTATCTTTATTTTTTTTCCTTCGCGCTTTCTGAATTTTCCATGATAAAATCCATTTGCTTTAATATCCTTTGAGCAGTCCTCGCAAGTTTAGCCTGCTGAATGCCGTCATCATACGGACTCCTCTTCAGACTCAAAATTAGAGCCTGAAAGACATAAAATAAGTTCATTATTCCAAAATTCTCGATCATATTTGATTCCTGCAAACATCAAAAATTCCACCTTTCATCAACATTTTTTGTCTTATTTGACGAAAAAGTTTGCTTTTTTATCGTTTGATTTATCAAACACGACTTTCCACACCGACAACCACAAAATCCGAAACCAAATTTCTCCTCTTCAAACATATTAAGACCATCCCACCGCGTTGACTGCGGTGATCTTTTTAGCTAATTCTGACACTTTTGCCCTGTCATCCATTTGTGGAATGATCAACAGCAAAAAATATTGTGGTTATTTAAGTTTAAACAATTTGATTATGCCATGATCCAGAGGCTGAAGTTCGAAGGTTGTGTTAAGAGTTAAAAATAAGTTTCATATTTTTTAAAACAGTTTCATGTTTATGGCAGATTGCATTGTCTAAAGGAAAAAAATCGCTTCTTCGTTCTTTTGATCGAATTCCCTAAACCTATCATTAAAGATTTCAGATGTCACTTAGGCTTTTTTTCTTGACTTCCATTGAATTCCAAGTTTGCTAATGTCCTTTCACCTGGGCTATTTTAAACCATTCCATTAAGGCCTTATTGGTTTTTAAAAAAAATTCCATCCACATTCTCTTTACATTCCAAAACTTAAAGTTTTCTCATTCTGTAAGAATCATAACTTTTTATCTTTCAAACTTTTATTGCTTTTTCCCAAAACCAAAAATATCTGCTATCTTCTCCAAATTTCCCTTTTCATGTAACTAGATCACTTCAACGCACTGATCCAATGTTAAAATCACTCTTGGACATGCTTAAAGCAGAGTTCATCCTAGAAATGAAAAAGGGCAGGGTGCTATTTTCCAAAAAAAAGGGGGCACTTCCTGTTTACGAGGGCACTTTTATGGCAAATTACAGAAATACGCGTTTTCTGCCACAATTTCAATATTGTTATACTTTTCTACCACAATAAATAATTTTCAATATTTTGAAAAAAAAAATTATAATGCAAAAATCTGTGAATCAAAAACTCGCTCAGAAACTTAAAAGATATCAAAATACTGATAAAATGCTTCAGTCCTAATTCTGCTGGAATGAGACTGAGAAAATTATTAAAATTAATGTGCAATATATACAGTAAAATTTTCATCAAATAGTAATTTTATAAAATTATCAATTTATAATACAGTAAAATTAAGATAAGAATGTTTTAGTATAATGAAAATGTGTTAAGATAAGAACTTTTCACACTTTCAAAATTTTCTAAAGTTCAACCTTGAACTTCATCTCTTAGTTTTGCTATTGCCAGATAGAGAATAGAGTTTCTCCAAATTTAACATTATTCATTGTGGTATATCACAAGGAGTATTCCGACTAAAGAACTTGGACTATGTCCTGAAATTTTTGCATTTTTTTATTTTCAAAATCGGATCAAATTTAGCGTCAAAACGGCGATTTTTTTGCCGTGCATGCCGCTATTATGTAAGCTATAATAGAAGTTTTATTTTTTTTTTAAATCGGAAATATTCTGGGATTTTGGTGGCATTCCTGTTATGTTTAATTTTAAATATGAAACGAATGTTTAGAAATTAATTGGTAACAGGCAAATTACCAAAAACACCCCCTAAATTTAACAGGAGGACATCGCGATTACGTGTGTCCAAACAGAAATATTCTTTTTAAATTCTTCGTTTAAAAATTTGATAGTTATAAACCTTTAACTAAGTTATTCAAGTCTTTCAAATTCCTTTCTTCACTATTTTGAAGGAGGCATGGTAAAAATCCAGCGAAATACACTTAATCAAAACACATACGAAATGGCCATCGGAGTTTACTAATGTGCACTTGGGAAATTGTGAGATGGCGTCCTACAATCCACCTACTAATGAAGTACGTTATATAGACATCTACTCAATGGTTTCAGTCCCTGATATATACGTTGCGCGTTTGAACATGCATGCGCGACAGCTGATTTCAGTAGGGGTGATCCACATATTGCCTACTGTTGGGAGGGGAAAAAACGAAAGTTTTTCGAATTCTTTCAGGATGAAATTTTTTCTGAAAAAAGGCAGGAAGGGCGCTATTTTTATAAAAAAGGGCAGGAAGGGCGCTATTTTTATAGAAAAAAGGCAGGAAGGGCGCTATTTTTATAGAAAAAGGGCAGGAAGGGCGCGCCGCCCCTCGAAAAATGCCTAGGATGAACTCTGCTTAAAGAACTAGCCTTTGGTTTGGCACAGTATGTCCCATGAGTAGCTCTTGCACAATTAAAATCTAACCAACCAAAGAGCAAGTCTGCAAGGATTGCCTCTGAATCTGTACTGTGTAGTTTTCCTGCACGTCATTTGCCCTCTCTACTTCATCTGACAATAGGTCAAGATCGACCAAAAGTCGACTAACCAGTTTATAAAGTGATTTTTGTTTACTTTACTGCTGGAAAAAGGTAGGAAATTTTCGGAAAGAGGGTTGTTATCCAGTTGCTCATAGAGGGTTGTCTGGTCTCTCCCAGAGGACATTTAGCATTAAGTAGATAGGATAAAGAATCAATGACTTTAAAAATTGGTTGTTGAAAGAGGTGGTCTCTCATAGAAGTTTCACTGTAGCAGTATTCATGACTAGTTTTCATTGCCCTTTTATTGTACTTGCATTTTTTTATACATTCTGTATTTTAAATTAACTCTGTTAAAAATTAATGTTTTTCCCTTAGAAAACGATATGATTTTGCTAGCCATGCCCGCAGACTTGCCACTAGCGAGTGGGATGATGATGATGAAGATGAAGAATCAAAGGAGATGGATGTTGAGGAATATGTGACCAAACCTTCTAGGTCTTATAAAAATCAAGTAAATTGAAACTATTGTTTTCAAGTTTTTAGCTTCTCTATGCTACAATGTATTAAGTAGAACACAATAACTTAGACCTGAAAATATCTAGTCGCCACTCGCCACAGGTCGATTAAACGACGTGATGAGGCGACTAAATAAACTAATCAACCTGCCACCTTTCGTTTCTCCCCTCACCTACAATTTTTTTTAATTGTTACCAAATGTACCGAAATTTCCAAGTCATTGAAAATCTCCCTTTCTTTTCTTGTAATCACGTGCGTATACTCCGTTAAAATCCATTCATCTACGATATGAATTCACGAGTTGAAAGGGTGGTGACAGAACCGGGAATTCAGAAAAGTGTCATGGAATCTTGAAATTTTTAAGTTTCCCTTCTTGCATTCCCCGTGCAGGTGCGGCCGACGCTTTATTGTTAAAAAAAAATCTTCAAACTTCATTCTGACTACATCCTTTACAGGCATGATTATTTTTTTTCTTGTCTTGCGTTTTTTGTCAACAGAATATATTAGAACCCTAAATTCCTTAATGTTTCAAATATGGATTTCGACAGATTTTTTCGTTTTTATTAACCCTTTACAGTGCTATGTTACAGATATGTAACAAATCTATAGGTACCCATAAGTGAAAAAGCTTAGATCACGTGCTTAATTTTTTTTTTTTTTTTTTTGCACTTTCATTGACATTTTAGTTAACACAACTAATTTTGATTTATATATTTAATACAAATCAAATAAAATGTTGAAACATCCTCTTCTAAAAAAAATTTAAAAAAATAGGAATAAAAAATCTGAATGTGCTACTTCCCTTCCCTGGCTGGGCCATTGGTCAAAAAAAGAGGCAGCAATGAAGTGGCTATTAAACTAAAAGTGTCTACTGGCCACTGACTACTACTTGAAAATTTCAATTTTTAGGTCTACAATAAGTTTATGAGGTCAATATTCCCAGACAAGGCATGCATATATCAAAGGTCTCGGTAAGACTTGGTACCTATACAAAAATTGTAGCTGGAAGTCCAATTGTAATTTATTAAGCCTAAACTGCAAATGTTGTTCTCCGATTGAATTTCATCACAGGGTCCTTTGTTAAGCCCTTGTCTAAATTTTGAGAGATATTTTTAGAAACTAGGAGTATTCTGTGTCAAAATAAAGAAAAAACACCTTTATAAATCCATTATATTAACTTCAATTTTGTGTGTAGCTGCCAAGTAAATCTACATGGGTCTAATTAACCTACTGCTGCCCTCCAATCAAGCTAAAACTTGGCAGACTGACTCGTCACTAAAAGGCCGCTTTTTACACATGCTTCTATTATCACTTCATAATACTAATAAATCCATTTGCGTTCATCCAATCGTGCTGAAATTTGACAGAAATGTTGTCGATAAGAATGCATTATATCAAGTTTTAAAGTATGACACTGTAACTAAAAGACCGCTTTTACACAATCAACAATTGACATTTTGTTGCCTAATTAACACTTTCCTTCATCCAGTCGAGCTGAAACTTAATAAATAGATTGGATATCAATAACAAAGCATTGAACAATGATTTGGGACTGTCACTAAAAGACTGCTTTTACACTATCTTCTATTAGTTCTTCGAATTACTTATAAACCCAATTCCCGAAATCTAATCGAGCTAAAACTTGGCAGGTACACTCATTGTCAATGACAAGGCTTTTAATTAACTTTTGCGTCCAATGCTTGAACTGGATAAATTAGTTCGCACTAAGATCTTCAGTTGTGTAGATTAGAAAAACACTCGTACAATAAATTTAGTACAAATTAATACTATTTTTTTTTTTTTTAAGTTTGATTCTAATGTCTTCAAGTTGAATGAACATGTTTAAAGCTAAAATTATTCTGTTAAGATCCATTAAAAAGATAATAAATACTATTATGAAATTATGTTTATTTTTAAAGGTGACTAAATGTGATCAAACTCAAGTAATTACCAAGTTTAAATTATTAGTAGTATTGTTTCTGAGCTAATTTAACATCAGGTAATCTTGTTTCGATTCTACTAAAAAATTTAGGATATTAAAATTGCTTTTGAATTATTTTTAGTTTAGTTTTGAGAAAATCAAACGTTTTGAATGTTTATTTTGTTTCAGTACTTAAGATTTAGTTATTGGTAATTTATTTTCCTTGCAGCTAATGCTTTCGGAATGGCTTGTGGAAGTGCCTGATGATTTAGAAAGTCAGTGGTGGCTGGTATTGTGTCCAGTTGGAAAACGCTGTCTTGTGGTTTCATCAAGAGTATGTTTTATTGGTCTTAAATACATGTTTTATAATTCTTCTGAATCATTTGAAATGGTGAAGTATAATGATTTTAATTCGCCTTTTAATAGCTAATAGTTGTAGTTCTACCTTTTAATTGCCAAATGAGTTTAATAGCACCATTTTCTAAAATGTATAGAATGCCAATTTCTAAAATTAAAATTGTCAATAGCCACTTTATTTGATGCATTTTAAATAATTGAATTTTGACAATTAATGAACCATTTTGTATGTCTTCAAGATTAAAAAATTCAAACTTTTATTGAAAGAATTGCTTTATTTTGAAATTTTGTAGCATGTTGCATTATAAATTGTATATTTTAGGGATATACTAGAGTATATACTAAAAGTGGATATCAATTGAATTACTTTCGTTCATCGCTTCCGGGTGGGGGTCGGAACTCGAATGGTAAGATTTTTGTTTATGTCTTAGATTTTTTTCTCTATTTACTTATTTAAATGTTGGTATTTAGTATATTTGTAAGGACCAGTGTTACATGAACAGGGTGTCCACAGATCGGAAAAAGTCTGGGAATTCGACATTTAGGTAAATATCGGGGATTTTGTTAAAAAGTTTAAAGGAATTGGGGAATTTTCTGAAATTAAACTGAAATTTGTATCACTGCTAACAAAAATATCAAAAGCAATTTTGCAAAAAAATTTGGAAAAGTTTTTTTTTTAAAAAAAAGGCAAAAATTCGAACTGCAACATTGATCACATAACTTCTCGCATTAAAATTTCCTGACAAACACTGATCCTCAGACTTCCCAAATCACCGATGGAAAGGACTACCTTTCCTCCTCATTTTTCTTTAATATTATAGCCTCTACCAGCATTATTTACATTAGTATGTGAGCGTTATGGCATTTTCTGAGCATTATGGCAATAAAATGGCTGTTATTTTCGTGATTAAAGCTGGCACTATCGCCGTAAATTAAGCTCTTGCGTGATGCTCATTTCATTGGCATGTTACAATATAATAGTCATTGACGCTATTTCAAAAATTGCACCTGTCAGGCCATGGTGCAGTTTTGCTGAAAGACTGATTTCAGCCCTCTTTTGACTGGAATTTCGATCATTCCCGAGATCGATACAAATCTGCATTACAATTTTATTTGGTTTATTTGTAAGTCTCGCAACCACGGAACCTGCGTACGTTCAAATTTTCGATCATGAATAAAAGTTTTCAGCATTTTTGAGGTTTTCCGTATTTTTTATTTTCAATTATGAACAATTATGGTAGTGTCTTAATGGGAAAAGCTTCACTTGAGTTCATATTTTTCAACAGCAAACAAAGAATTCAAAACTGAGCCTGTGTACATTCAGACTTCCTCAAAAACCACCGATGGAATGAATATTTTTATTTAATGTCATAGCCTCTATCAGCATTATATATGTTGGTATGATGGCCATTTTGCTGGGCGTTACGGGGATGAAATGGTCGCTACTCCCATGATTATGGAGGGCAAAATGGTCGAAAATTGCGTTGTTGCATGTTAATTTTTGTTGGATGTTACGCCGAAATAAGTCACTGATGCTATTGCAGAGATTTACATCTGTCAGAGTGTCAAACATGATACAGTTCAACTGAAACGCCAATTTTAGCTCTTTTTTTTTTTTCTTTTTTTTTTACTGAAATTTCGATCTTTCCTAAGATTGATACAAATCTGCATTACAATTTTATTTGGCTTGCTTGAAAGTCTTGCAACAGCGGAATCTACGTACGTTCAGACTTCCCCAAACATCTGTTATCATGATCACTTTTACTGCAAATTGCCATCCTCTATCTGCATTATTTACGTTGGTGCATTGGTGATTATTTTTGCTAAGCATTACTATGACGTAAGGACTGCTATTGCACTACTACTGTGAATGCTATCGCCGAGGTTTCCGTTGATATGATGTTCATATTTGGCGAGTATCGCACCAATATAATATCCACTACTCTGAGGGTTTGTGCCTCTAAAATTGTTGCTTCCACCAAAATTTATTTAGTTGTGATAGTAAATTTCGTAGAATGTTACGTCGATATAATCGCCTCTATTGCAGAGATTTCCACCAATATATTGGTGCGCTGATATGATAGCTGCAATCGTCAATATTTACGTTAGAGTAGTGCTAATTTTCACCTTACTTTAAATCCTTTTAAAGCAGCTATTGCCAAAATTTGCAACACTATTTTGATGTCATTCGTCTTGACTATCGTTGATGTGATAGCCGCTATGTCCATGATTAGTGTGTAGAATAATTAGAATTTTGTGCAAGAAATTTGTCCCCATTGCCCAATTTTACTGTATATCCTTATTTAAAATTGTAATTTTAACTGCTATTGTATGTAAAATTGTTTATTTTAGCTTGAAAAAAGTTTTACATTTTAATTATAGATATAAGTAGTAGTTTAAAAGTAAAAGCCATTTGCTTTGTATAATTGTTTCAAATTGTCTTAATAAAAATTTTTCATTTTGTAAAAGTTTTGCTTGAGTACTGTACGTAAACAGTGTCTGCAGCTGAATTTAAACAAATCAAAAAAAAGAAAATTGCAAATGATGAAATTGAACAATTTGGACCGTGAAATTATGCAGACTGAAAAGAAAATTAAAATGGTGCAACTCCACCAATCCAACCGGCCGACCAAACGGTATAGTGGTTAGCTTGCTAGCTTCTAGACCACGAGGTTGCGGGTTCGAGTCCCATGTTAGGCATGGGTGTTTGTAAATATATGTTGGCTTGTCTAATGATGAATGTTTCGGCGCATTATAGCCCTCGTATTGCTGACGGCGCCAGATAATCTGAATACAATCAACCACCTATCCAACCACGTTCGAATACAGTTTTTTTTTAAATACACAAATTGATATTTAATTTTTTTACCAGTTTTATTTGATGCATAAAATATAGAAATAAAAAATTTACAGTACGAAAAGTTTTTAAAGTAATTATTGATTTTCTCAGTTTTTATTAAAATTTCAAGTATTAGAAAACAAAAATAGTTAATACAATATAATATAGAATATTTATTGTGAATGTTTCACTCACTTTGACATGATTTATAGTTTGTCTTTATTTTTAAAATTTTACTTAGAAAATAGCTTATTAAATCTGAAATTTAATACTAGTCCCCTTTTCTTGAGATTAGACTGTAAGCATTGAAAAATGTGCGATTTTAATATATGATTGCACATGCATGCATCATAATTTTTTTATGATAAGTCTGAATTTTTTTTTACTTGAACGTTTATTATATATATATATTTTTTTGGCAATAACTTGTAATCAGGGAAAAAATTGGATGTTACATGGAATAATCAGGGAATTTTGAAATAACTTATCTATGGACACCCTGATGAATGATATTTTGAATATAGTTCATGGCATACATATGCATCACAATTATATAGCTCTAAATTGTTATATAATGTATGTAAATCATATTGTGATAAATACTTTCCCATTGACTTTTATTAATAATTACCAATTACATTTTCTGATAAATTTGTTCAATAAAGTGGTGACAATATTAATTTCAGAACATACAGGGGGCGACTGTGAATTATATTATGCTAGACGTTCTCAATTACGAGTCTTGTATTGTGTGGAACCGATGTCACACCAGCTGAAGTTGATATTATGGGCCAGTCTGAGAGGGTTAGGAGACATAACTTTCAATCACATTTAAGAATAAAGAAATATCTTAACTTTTTTTTTTTTTTTTAATTATAAAATTTTATTATTTCTTATTCAATTTTTGATGAAGATTTTTTTTTTCTTTGTAGTTATATTAAAGTTTCTATATAGTAATAAGTTAGCAGTGAGCTAAACACTCTTCATCCCCCCCCCCCTTCTTCTGTGACACTGATAAAGACAGGAACTTTAGAAACAGATGAGACAAATTTTTAAACAGTTAGATTGTCCTATGTAAATGTTTCAAAAGGTTTTAATTTTTTTGTAGCCTCTGAGCAATAACATTGAGTATATTGTCCATATTATTCAACTTGCTGCATTTTTGTCTCATCTGTCAAATGTGAGCAAATATGAATGTCTGAGAATAGTTATTCATTGCAAATGTTCTTGTACAGTAACACTAATCTATCATAAAAATTATATAACAAAAACTTGAGACTGGAAGAAACTTAAAATTTTGAGTATATAATCTTACCTTTTCAGGCACTCCTCAACATGTGTACTGTCTACTGGATTGTATATACAGCGAAGTAGACAAGACATTTTATATTTTAGATGTCATGTGTTGGAATTCTCATCCATGCTTTCATTCTGATGTGAGATTATCTTTCATTCACTTAATAACAAAGTATAACTTGATTATTTTGATTTCAAGGAAGTGGTTTGAAAAAGGAAACACAAACATTTTTAAAAAAAGAGTATAAAATGAATGTCATCAAGCAATGAATTAGAACTTTTTGGTTCTGAAAAGGGTAATATAAGAGGAGATTCATACCAAAGTCTCAATTAGCAGGGTTCCCACGGTCATTGAAAGTCATTAAAAGTGCTTAATATTTTTGAACTTGTTTTCAAGGCCTTGAAAATGCTTAGAGGTGCTTAAAAGTCCTTGAAAATGCTTAGAGGTCCTTAAAAGTCCTTAATTTTTGCAGATGTTGTCCAACTGCAAAATTTATAAAAATTTCAAGTCGGACTTGCTATTTCTGCGTCACCGTCACTTATCTACACCTTATCGGAATTTTCCGATGTATTTGTATTATGCATCCACCAATTTGTAACTCTTTTGGTAGAATATACTTTATTAAAAATTTATATATCGACATAATGCCTGAAAACAAATTTTCAAAGGTCCTTAAAAACATTAATTAGGTCCTTAAAAGTCATTGATTTTTGTTCTGTGATTTGAGTGGGAACCCTGATTAGTATTCTGTACCCAAGTCAAAAGAGAAAACACTTATAAAAACCACTTTGATTTACGGCGGTCCGTCTGAAACTTTGAAAGTTGAGCAGTATAGGTAATAATTGGGTGGTTTAACTTAAATTTATAACACAGCTAGTTCATACATAGACTACAAAAAAAAAATGTATAAATAAAAGCTACAGAAGAGAGAATAACAAAAAAGAGGTGTGGTTTTGATTTTTTTTAATTAAGCATCCAATTGAGGGCCTTAATAACAGAAAATATTTAGAAACGAGTGAAGCAGTAACTGATATCACTAGATTGATTACTTGGTAATTTCATTGTAAAATAATTACTGATAAATAATGCTTCCAAATAACCTTAAGGCTAAAAGCTATTAACTGTGATTATTTATTCATAAACTGCCTGCAAATCTGATGTTATATTTCAAATAGTTCTTGTGTAATACTTACACACAGTGTTTTGTTAGATAAGGAACATTCGGCATGAGAGCATTCACCCTTCATTTGGTTTCGAGGGATGGTGACGTCTCTTTAATCTCTACGATCAATGTCACTGTTATGATTTTGGTTACTATTTGTGCACAAAACTTTAGTACTAATTTGCAAACACATACAGCACTCACAAAAAAAAAATATTGAAACAATATTATCGTATAGGAATATTTATTTCTCGATCAATAGCATAGTGGCCACAGAACTTGAAAATCGGGTAAATGTTGGGGAACTTTCTGATTCTGGAAAAAATCAAAGAATTTTTTTTAAAAAATTGAAAATCAGGAAATTTTTCTATTGTTTTGAAGATGCATTTCTCCCTTGAACCGTATTTTGGCGCCATTTTCCCAAAGAATTTTGGTGATCGTTGGAACTTTCATGTTACGGAATAATTTAAACTTTTTATTATTGCCAAAACTATTTAAAAAGTTATTGGCATATTATCTCTTTGGCATAAATGTTCTATTTAATCTATACATCTGGAGAAATTTATAAAAAAAAGTTTTTGTAAAATCAGGGAATTTTGAAAAATCTGTCAGGGAAATCAGGGAAGTTTTTTTCCTGAATTTGGTGGCCACCATGAATAGGTTTGTATAGTGTATTTTTGTGCTAAACTGCTTTAAAGACTGCAAGAAAATTCGTTGTGTAGAAATGTATAAAGGAATTTTAATTATAGTATCATCCAGTTTTATAAACTTCTCAAACATTACTTTTGCATTACCAAAGGATATTTAACAGTATCAACAAATAATTACCAAATGCTGTACAAATATAGTATTTAATTAAGTTTGGCATGGCGTTGTTTTCTACTATTTGATTTATTTGGAATGCTGACTGCATTGAGCTAAAGAACTACGACTGGAGTGCGGACTCCGCGAGCCGACCACATCACACAACATTCTGAAGTGTGTGTGCGCCAATAATCAAAAGGAGGGGAAATTTTTCTTCGCGTCTTATCTTAATCACCGTGACGGGAAACCAAAGTTGAATTATTTTTCAATATTTATGACATTTCAAGCTGAAACTTTTATATTTAGTTCTTTTAATTCAAATGAATAATTTTTAATAAGAAACGTGTAGCGTTGTAAATTAAGACTAAAGTCACTGATATGTTTTCCTAAGTACCTATTTAAGTATTGTTAGTAAGTATATTATACATAAAAGCGTCTTGAAATAATGAGGCAATTTAAATAAGAGAAAAACGTTATTGCATTAATACTGTAGTATATATGCTGTAAGACATTAAACGTTATCCCCCTGATTGTACAAAATATTTTAAACTCTAAAACGTATAGCAATTACAATTCAATCATAGTGTTTATTATAATTCTTTTGGCTAGAGAAGTTTGAAAATAGCTACTTTAGAAGACATGCTTTTGAAATTGTATATGTTTAATTCTTCCAATAATTGAATAAAACTAAAATGTCCAGAACTTCACACAAGCATTTCTTCGAAATCCTGATTATTCCTACTCCTACAATGTGTCATATCTGAAATATTTACATTTCATGTGGTCTAATTGAAAAGCAACTATTTCAGAGAGAATTTGTCAACTGCTGTCTTTTAGTTATACTATTTTTATGTATAATCTTTAAAGTTGAATTTTAACCATAATGTTTTAAATGCAATCTAAGATCCCAATCTATTATTTACTTCGTCATCTGTGACTCGTGAAGGTCTTTAAAACACACTTCGTTTTCAATTCCATCATAAAATTTAATTTTTTCAGTTAATAGAAGTCCATTTATTATAATTCTTAATTTAAAATTGATATTTATAGTAGTTTGGCAGTTTTCCTTCAACATCACGAGCTTGGCTCGTAGAATCATAGTTTTATACACTCAGTACATTCTTGTGTGGTTGCTCAATTATATATACAAGTGAAATTCAAAATAGTCAAACATAAAATCTAATCATATGTAAAGCTTAAGAACATGGTAATTCGGCGATAGATTTTCTGTTCCAATATTACAGCATATGTTTTTGCGAAACAGATTTTTGGTGAAAATATTCATATCTAAAGCAGAATACAATTTCCTAATTATATCTTAGCATTCGATTTAGCGAAAAAAAGTAGTAAACGAATGCATAAAAGAAGCATCCATGTATTTAACCAGTCATTAAAAGTATCAGAACAATAAATCGGTTTGAAACAATAAATGATTATTTCATCAATTCACTAAAAAAAAAAAAAAAAAAAAAAAACATTCCTTATACAAGTTAGTTTTTATATCCAAAATGTAGATTTAAAAAAAAAAAGCTAGAGCTCGTATTATGTGCTTAAACTTAAAGATATGAAATTGAAGTTCCGATCCATCCTCTATCAATTTTCCCCATCTGTTTCTGCAATTAAATGCTTAACAAGAAATTATCATTAAAAAAAAATAATTAATAATAAATTTAGTTGCATAGCTTGAAAAGCAGAAAACCGCAGAATGTTTTACTATAACACTCTAGGCAACTGGGAGAAAGGACATGTTTTGCCTATTTGGCTGTCTGAAATGCGCTTTTGTATGCTTCCGCGGAAGCTCGCTTGTTAAGTGACCAGGAGTAGTTACTCCAGTTCAGTATTGTAGCTCAGTGGCTGACTGTGACTTTCATGGATGTAGGAAGGGAGAGTGTTTCATCTCTCTAGCTTTTAAAAAAATTAAAGTGTAAATTCACTGCAAAAAATCACATATGCCGCATTGAAGCTATTTTTCGATGCTTTAATGTGTATTTGTTTCTATTTCTATAAAATCTAAGACATATTCTTATGATAATAAAATATTTTAATTGAGTACTAATTATAGAAATGACAGAAATTACCCCAAGCAACTACCCATAGGATGGTTTTGTCTAAAATTTATGTTTGCCGCTCCTTTCCAACCACTTGTTACACTTTTGGCATCTAATGATCTACAGATGATTCTTGTTTGTCACCAAGTTAAATTGCGATGGAACAATTTGAATTTTTTTTTTAAATTAAAAATCATAACTTTTTCCATTTACCAAATGTCAATTTAGCGCCGAAACCTGGATCATACTGTAGATTAAGAATAAAACAGCCAAAAATAGAGTTCTGCTGGTTTATTTAGCGAAGAAAACTAAAAAATATTGCCCAATTCCCAAAGTACCCAAATGTATTGCATATTTAAAATATATTTAAATTATATAAGATTTTATTTCTGTCAAAATGATCTTTGCAAAAGTAAACTGTAGTCTGAGGATAAAACAGATTTGGTTCCCTTCTTGCATGATTTAAGTTTTTCATTTACATGCATTTCTCTTGTAGTATTTGTATGCTGGATATAGCATAATTCTGATAAGACATTTTCTTAAACAAAATCAAAACAAAAGAACAATTGTATGACCTCACAATCTTGCTTGAATCTCAGTTGAGTTTACCATTCGCGGTGTCGCTTGGTAAGGACATCTCAATTGGATTGAGTTTTGGCCAGCGTTTGAGTAGGAGACTTTTTGCTTGCATTTTGAAATGTATTTTTTAGCGTTTTATGTAAATTACTTCCAAGTAGACAAAAGTTTCAGACCCCCTCTCAACATTTATAAGGTGCAATCTAAATTATAAAAACATTTGAGTGCATTCTAATCTGAAATCTGCAGAAAATTGGATATAGATATTAGTATCAATTCAACAGTCATTGTGCACCCTATGTTGACACCTATTTTACGTTAAAACTGTTTTAAATCCATTTTATAATTTCACTAAATAATAACTCAAACTTTTTAGATCCAACTATTAAAACTTTAAACTATTTTATTATTTTGTTCTTACAAAGGTGCGTTTTTATTTCAGACCGAGTTTCGGTTTTACTGGAAACAGTCAAAATTGTCAGAATGTCCTGAAGTTAAAGAAATTTCTAAGAACAATGCAGTAAGTAAATGTATTAAGTTATTTTAAAAACCTTATAAATTAGCTTTCATTATATCCAGTCATGTCAAGATTAATATAAAGATGAATTTTATTCTATTTCTAATTGTTAAATCTAATCCTTTTGAGGGTAAATTTGGAGCTTGTTTTTAAATTGTCCAGATCTATTTAAGAAACATTCCACATTAGTAATATATTATTAAAACAAACTTTGCCTGGTAGCATTTGTCTAAAAATATAAATGCTATGACTATCTTACCAGATAAATATATCTACAATGTGTGTAACAAATTATTGTGTGTTTTAACTATTTTTTCTAAAATGGCTTTCTTGTTTTGAATGCAAGCTCCTCAAATATAATACACAGGGTGCGTACGCGGCCTGGAAAACCTGGAAAGTCCTTGAATTTCATTATTTTTTTTCAAGGCCTTGAATAGCCTGGAAAAATAGGATTATTTCTAAAAAAGCCTGGAAAGTCCTTGAATTTCCCCTTTTCAATTCTAAAACCATAAAATTCTCGTTCCCGTATTACCATTATTTTGACTTCACACTTTCTAGCCGGTTCACTTTTGGCGGATCTGTCAATCACACTTGAATCGGTTCCTCCCGAGCGGCCCTGGAACGGCACGGTCACTATGACCTTTGACCTCTCCCCTAAAGAGACAAAAAGTTGCACGATGAGTATCCGGTGGAAAGAGGGTGTAATTTGATATGCAGGATATTTTCGCTTTTCTCTCTCTCTCTCCCTCATTAGGTGCATTCTCAAACGACCAAAATTTTCCTCTGAGAGGATTTTGTGTTTGTTCGAAATGGAATGAAAAAGAGCACGCTTAGCATATTTGTATATAAAATATCGAAGGAAAAAGAATCGAATTAATCGCACTATGTGGATTCATCCCATTGTTTAGAGCCGATCAACATTCGGTATGTTCTTCTGTCTTTACCCGCAGTTAAGAGAAGACAAAGTAAAAATTTTAAACTTTTTCCGGATGTCGATTGAGAGCTTCGACGAGTTGGTGAAGAAATTATGTTCCAGACTGCAAAAACCCTACACTAACTATCGGAGGAGTATATCGCCTACAGAGAAAATAGCAGTTACGCTTCGGTATTGTATTATGATTTATATCATTCTTTCATTTATGTCGATTCCTATTTCAAGAAAGAAGAATTTCTTTTTCTGTAGAAGGGGAAGGATATGTAATTTTTTATATCAATTACTAAAATGGCCTACTTTAAAGCCGTGAAAGTTATTAACAAAGGTTGCTGGAAAAACACCTTCCAATTTTATTAAATTTATTTTGAGCTCATTAAAAAATTTCTAATTACAGGGATGTAAGAGCTGTTCCAATTGCGCCAAAGTGCGCCAAACTGACTACCCTGCTCCAAACTGCGTCAAAAACCTCTTTTCGGTTAAGATTGCGCCGAACTGCGCCAAAAAATCATTTTTTGACTTGAAAAACTACTTGGCGAGAATTTTGTGTCGAAATTTTTCAAAATTATCATGAAACATCACCAACAAAGCGATAAAGAGTATTTTGCCCTTCGAGGGCGTTTTTCGTCAGTTAACGTGCCGGAAAAGGTTCGCACTTGAAAATACAGTCTCTCAGTTTTGTTGTAGGTTTTTCAAACTATAAAGAAGTAGTAAATGAATCAGTGTGCATCTGATTTAAATCTGTTTTCTTGGCTGATTTTAGGTATAGAAAATTAATACTTTTTTTTTTATACTTATAGAATACATGATTTTTTAAAAAAATTTTTACTGAGACTCCGTGCTAAAAATAGAATACAAGTATTGTATTTTTCACACAAGCAATCTTAGTGCATCTGGTTTAGATTTGCACTCTTGCCTGGTTTCAATAATAAAGAAATATATAGCTTTCTTTAAGCTAAAAAAAAAAACGCGAATATTTTTTGTAATTTCTAAACTTAATCCAATTGACAGCCCCCCTCCCCAAACATTTCCAGGCTTAATTTCTAAGTCATCGGTAAAACGGGATTTGAATTTTGAACTTGCCTTTTTGTTTATCTGGAAGGATTGGTGACTATTAGTAAATGATTTTTTGGCAACCCTGGATGTTGGATCATGATTTTGACTTAGCAACAAACGGGAAAACGCATATTACATCATTCTTTTATTGTAGCCAATTCCCAGAAAAAGCGCCAAGTCTTACCGTAGGTAGACTAGAAATTCTACGAAGAACTTGAATGGGGAGGGGGGGGGGGGGTTAAGCTATGTCTCTATTTTTTAAAAAAAGTAAGGATTTCTTGTATTTACAAACTTTTGTTCCTTTAAATTAGCGATAGGAAAGATCAGGGATTCGCGGCAGTATGCCCCTTGCGCCGTTAAACTTCAACCAACCAACCAGGGATTCGCGCTTTAAATTCAAACTGTAGAAGGCATGAAATCAATCTTTATGCATCCAATTTGGATATTTTTTTCTTGCCTGTTTGTAAGTAAAAATAATAAATATTTTTCTTAGTACTTTAAGAGTGCATGATTATTTTTTTGCCATATATTTCAACAAAAAAAAAAACTAACCAAATAACCACAGACTTAAGATCATTTTGTTTCCATTGACCTTGAGATTTCACATGGGAACCCTCTATAATCCATTTAGACAATGGAGAGTGTTAGAAAACAAACCACTACAAAACTTCTTTTTTTTTAACCTAGTTTTTTCCTTATCCTGGTAAGAGGTAGAATTAACAATAAATATATGTGGTTGCATCTTAGTTGTTAAGTAATAAATATTTTAATTCTTTTTGCAACTTCGTTAATTAAAAATATATATAAAAATTCAATTTTGGTATCGACTCTGCAACGATAAAATAGGGCCTTGATTTTTGTTGAAATATCCTTGAAAAGGGCCTTGAAAGTCCTTGAATTTCACTTCCAAAAAAGTGTATGCACCCTGAATACATTATCTTTGAAAGGCAAACTTGATTTCGTCTATATATATTATTCCAAATAGGAATTGAATAATTTCTAAATTACATTTAATTTTTTCATACCTTTCACTCAATGGTCTTTTGTTTTAAATTGTAATTGATTGAATTCTTGTGTATATTCTATTTGGATGTTTCACTGTTATAATTTTCCTTTTCAGTATAAATTTTTGCCACTTTCATATTTTAACTGTGATTCAAAGTCTATAAAAGAAGCCCTTTGGTCACCTTTACCTTTCCCATCTAAGGTAAGTTCTTCATTTTAACCCTTTGACTACCAGTTTGTATGCAACATAACCTATTTCAACTCAAGCCTTGATGGACTGGTGTCCAATCTAATTGTTGATAATGTTCTAAAATGATAAGTAAGAATTCAGTGTTTCTAATATTTTCAGCTTCATTCGAGTGTTTACGGTAATTAGCTAACAGTAATTTTGCTAAAGATTTACTCTATCTTAAATGTGTGGAAAACTTTTAGATCGAAAATTATATATGCCACTTTTAAAAATATAATTTTCGTTTTTAAATTTTAAGTAAATGTTATAATTATATTGGATATTATTATATGTGAAAATGAAAAGTGTTATCTTTCTACATCATTAAATGCATTGTTAGTGGATGTTTGCATAATTACTAGTCTGAACTCTAAAAAGTTTCTTTTACTGTATGATATAATATTTATCAGGTAATCAATTGTTTATAACAGTAATGAAAATAAAATAAAAAATTAATGATAAATTTATCACTTCATTATCATTGTTACCCTATTTTTATGATTTATATATTTTATTCATTTCAAGTGGTGGAATATGTCCTTGTAAATTATATTAGTATTTTTTTTGTTAAGTTCGAATCTAAAGTATTGTTTCTGGAGTGGATTTTAAAAAAGAAACTGCAAAACTATAAATTTTTAAAAAATGGCAATTGAAAATTCAATTTAATATATACTAAACCTTTATTCCTTACTAAGGTCTGAAGTCATGACTCGTGAGTCATTTAACTGTTTACTAAGCGAGAAGTCTGGGAATCGACTTCCCCTATCCTTAGTTGACACAATAGCTATTCAAAGTGGGAGTTGTCTACCATTCAAAATGCAAATACTGGCGGTTTTCCCTTGAACATTCTCTTGGATGATATTCCCCCTTTTACAATTTAGGATCGTATTATAACTTTGTTTCAACTGTAGAGTTCTTATGTTGCTCTTGTTTGAAGAAAATCCAATATGTTCAACCTAAGATAACAGAATATTTCTTATTACTACTTGGGTATGTTGTAGCAATTTGTAATAGTTATAATAAATTGGTATTTTTTCCAATATTTTCAGCTAGATGGGCTGTTATTTTACCATAAAAAGACTCACTACAATTGTGGAACCACCCCATTAGTGGGTTGGTTAAAAGGGTACATGGTACCTGAAATGCTCAATATAGAGATTCCAAATTCTCTTGCTCAGGAGAAACCGCCCTCTTACCAGACATTGAAACAGCATGTTCCTGAAGCATTTGCCAAACATGCTGAGAGGAAGGAAGAAGAGGAGAAAAATATGCTCTATGAAGAAGAAGAAGAATGAGTTCCTTATCTACACTTATCAGTGCTAGTCAAAATGATCTTGGTTTCAAATGGGCTCATTTCTGTACTCTTCCATTGTATCTTGAAAGTGTCGTTTGAACACAATTTTGAGTTTTAGAAAAATAGTGCTTAGTTTCTATGTCATTATTCAAAAGTTTGTAATAGTGTATTGATGGTTTTTAGGCATTTTCAATTTTCTCTCATTTGTTTTTGTTGTTGAACTGAAAATTTATAAGGACTCTTTGCGACTATCAGTAGAAAATCGACTATTATTGAATAGACAGTAAAAAGTTCTGTTTATGGTGTGTTGGACAGAAAGAAGAAATAGAAAATGTGGAATTATACTGGGCAAATCAGTAATTATGTGAATATCACAAAATTCAGGAAAAATAGTAAGAAATTTGAGAATTTTAAATTATAATGATTAAGAATAAAAATTAATTTCAGTTGAAAAAATCATTGTATTTATGGATTTTATCTAAATGTATATAAAAGAAATTATTAATTGTATTGTTAAGTGTTTAAATTATGCTATTTCAAATTATTCAATCTTTGGTAAAAGAAAAAATACTTACCCTCACTTATTGTGCCTTAATTTATAAAATATCTTTTGGCAGACCATTTATTTGTCTAAATTTTTGTTAGTTAATTTTCTCTTGATCTAAATGCCATTGGAGGGTCCAGTTTAATGAGAAAGCTGCTTAAATAATTCCATCTTGGATATGTTACCTGTTTAAAAAGCAACTTTAAATTTAGAAACAACTTCTAAATTTAGTTTTCTTTTTAGTGCCAACCACTGTATGAATAAATTGATAAACACAGAAATATGCTCATGAAATCGGCATCATTTGACTTGCCCTATGTAAACTCTCAGATTTAGTTTGCGATATTTTAATTAAGAGTTAAGTTAAAATTTACATTGTAAAATAGGATTGAATTTTCTTTAGTAAAAAATAGCAACTTGCTGTACAATACATTGGCTATTTATACATTGTTGTGTATAGTTCTATTTCAAAGTAATGCTTCTGGTAAATGTGATTTAGCCAATATAGTGTGGTAAGCCATTTTAGTATACTTGTATATAATTACATTTCACTTTAACATGCCACAAGAGTATTAAAATTCACATTATTTCACAATGGGTTATATAAAGCCTCTTAACTATATAACTTACAAGTTGTGAGAAAAAGAATTGTTCTTAGTGACATATATATAGAGCTTAGTTCATTGTCATACATGATTTTATTGCCTTTTTAACATTCTTTCAACAAGTATTCCATACTAATTCATGAAACATTTAAGTTTCAAATATATGTAACATGGTGTAGTCTATTTTATGTTATATGTCCACTGACAATAATGTGTCACATGTAAACTAGTTTCCTGTTAAGACAGCTATGTAATAATGTAGTAACAAATTATAGCAATATAGAAAACAATTTCGAAATTATTAAATATTCTGATAAAGATTACATTGCACTAAATCCTTCCTTAAGCTCAAATGAGCTAATTTTGCCAAATGTAAACAATGATCTCAATAAATAGATTTGACACTTCATAATTTTTTTTATTTGCTCTGATTCCATAATAGAAAGAAAACCAATAAGTGTATACTAGTCAGTGAAAAAAAAAATTCTGCTCCACAAGCAAGCTTTTTTTTTTTTTTTGCTAAAAGCTTGAAATAAATTTGTTTTTAAAGAAGCCTGAATTGAATTATGCATCCTTAAAAATAAAAATATCAAACATTGGATTTTAATATAGCAGAAAAGTATAAGAATTATCTTGAATTCATTAATTTAAAATGAATTCTAATTTTAACCAATCATGATTTTGATTTGTCTTTAATTAGCCAAAGCGCATCTAATTACACCAATATGAGCTGGTTTAACAAAAACTATTGCTATATAGTTTTGGTTTTAATGTTTTCATCAAAGTTTTGAAGATAACTAGCTTGATTCTTTTAAATCTAATGAAATAGATCATAATTGATTGTTTATCTATCCAAACATATTTAACGTAATATTAAACTCGTACAATAAATTTGTATTTGCTCAACTAAACTTAAATTGTATTCCACCCGAATAATCAGGATTTACTGACTGAATCGAATGCAGAATTATTTTAGTTTTGCTTTATATATTAGTATCTATGGTGATCTTTTGCCTAGTTTCATTCCACTAAAATGCAAGCGCATGTGTGAAATAAAATATGGAGGGAGAATAACAGGGTATAGCAACGAGGAAAAGAAAAATTAAAGAATCCATTTCATTTCAATTAATCTAATGTGTCCGAACACTAATTAGGAAAATAAATTCCTTGTATTCAGCTCAAATTTCAAGTATAAGTCTACACTTTACGATTTTTTTTATTTTTTTTTTACTTCAGATTATGTTGTAAAAGTTTGTTTTAAAAATGTAGTCTGCCAAAACAAAAATATAGTCTTGCCACATTGTTATCTACTGAAAAAGCTCTAAAGCCTTTAGAAATTTGTAACAGAACTTCTAAAATTATATGTAGTTCAATAGTAGGATTACTATTGGCACTTACTTATAGCACTATTGGGCAACTTTAAAGGAATAAATCCTCTAAAGTTGCCCAATAGTGCCTTAAGCATTTTTGTTTCCAAGGTATAAATTTATTATTTTATGTAAATTACCTTCACAGTTATTTTTTTCAGTAAAAGATATTAGTAAACTTTTTTAGTCGCTATATATGGATTTCAGCCAATTTTATTAGATTCAAGTGTAGCTCATTAAATTGTCTGAACATTGGGTTTTTTTTATGGGCAATTGCTTTCTGTTTTTACTTGCAATTAAGGCTTTGTTAAATGTTGATATCCAGATGACACTCTCCACCAGTTTTTGTGTGAACATCTTTTTAATAATTTTTCAGTTGCTAAGTGTTTCACTATTGCAGACATGCGCTTTTCCCCATTCCGTTTTTTACAGATTTTTTATCTTGCTTTTACAAAATTCGAGTTTCAAAGCTGTTTCTACCTTCTCTAGGTTTTGTTCGTTCTAGGGAAAAATTAAACAGGTAGATTTTTAGGTACATTCTCAGACTTGTCAGCATAACTTTGTCTTAACATTTCTCTGGATATGGGAAATTTCTACTTTAAAGTGTGTGGTTTTTTTTTCTTAAATGATAAAGGTCTCTTGAGCTCCAGTATCAGTTTACAAGTCTGCATTCCTTTTCGAATTTTCGATCGGGCTATAGTAGAATACGGAATAAGTTTCTAGTATCACACATTCAGTTCTGTGTTTTAATATTGTAAATAAAATGTTATTCGATTTTTTTTTTTTTTTTTTGATTATTTTAATGTAATGTTTTAGTTTATGTGTATGAAAAGAATGAGATTTTGGTACTAATTATAAGGTCCTTAAAAATTAAATTTTTAACTTTTTTTTTTATATAAAATAAAAAAATTTTGTTATTACACTTTTTTTTAATGATGTTAACTGTCATTTAATTTATCATTATCAAATTTTAGAAGAAGTTTAGATATCAAAATAGTCATACATTTAAACGAGAGAAAAATATTCAATTCGTAAAAAATACTTTTTAAGTCGAAATTTTTATAAAATTTTAGAAATCGCAAAGTATAAACTTTTAATATTCCGTAATTGTACGAAAACTATTTGTTAATTATTCCATAATTTACTTGCGGAAATTTTTTATTAGTTATTCCATAATTTAAAGTATCAGATTTTCTCAAATTACTTCTATGAGTTTGGTTAATTTTAAGTTACTTATAAAAGTATTTAATTTCAGGGGAGAAGTTGATTTAGGTTATATTTATACAAGACTAATCTTTATATTGATATAATTTAAAATATCAAATATTGTTTTCATTACACAACAGATAAATATTTTCTTGCACTTTTAATGCTCAAACATTTTTGGCATGCAATCATGACACCTTTTTACTTTCAATTACCCATATGTAAAACATGGGGAATGAAAGTATAATATTCGGTCAAAAAAGAAAATTTGATTTTTTTTTCTTTACATTTTGATCTTTAAAGTGATCTACAAAAAATGTCTGTCTATGGTCAGCATAACTCACCGAACAAATTGACCTACGATGTTCAAATTTGGTATGCGGGTTGGTGGTGGACATGGGACCTACCATTAAGGTTGTTTTCGTCAAAATCGTGCATGCGCATAAGGTAGCTGCCATTGAAAAAATCATGTTTTTCAATGATTGCTAAAAAACGGCTCTAACGATTTTGATAAAAATCAGTGTGGTATTGCCTCTTAAGGTGTTCTGAACATCCCCACCTCTGAAATTTACGCAGCTTAGCCAATATTGGTTCTTGTGCCATTAAAATCCATGCAACTAACCACCTCTGAAATTCCTGTAAAAATGTTTTAATGGCGTAAAAAGTTGAAAAACGAATGCCCTTAACACCGAGTTCTCTTCCATTGAGCATACCTCGTCAACGATCACTTTTTCTTCTCCCCTCAGTTTCACTTATAATAAAGGATTATCGAAAAGTATATCGCCCAAATCACCATTTTGGCGGAGTCAAGTCTCATACAAGAACTATCGCTAAACTGGCAACTTATGCAAAATGAATGAGGAAAATATAAAAACAGTAAATGGCACAAATCCAAGTCAGTATTATAGTGTAATTAAAAGTTATGCGATGTTCCACACCCCTAATCTATATATAGAATGCACCAGAAAAATTTCACTTGCTCGGTACACTCTACCGCACGACTTCTTCAAACAATAACTTACTGGATTCTTGCCTCATTTCTATTTATAGTACTTATTTTATAATTAGCTTGAAGAAATTTCGATACAAATAGTTGCCGAGTTTTAAATAATTAGAAGAAAAAAGTTGTTTTTTTTCTTGCATTTGAATAATACAAAACAAAATCAGACAAGTCGTACCCAAATAACTTTAACAAGGATAGAAAATAAATTTAAGTTTGCAAATAAAGTTCCCCTGTTTACGAGTCATCTGGAGCCTATTACCCTATACCCCTCTCATGGAATGTTAGGCTAGCATGCAAGAGGTTTTGAGATCAAACTTCGTTGCTATCTATTTAATCAGGGTGGCCACAAAATTCAGGAAAAAAAGTTCCCTGATTTCCCTGACAGATTTCTAAAAAATTTTGACAACTTTTCCAGATGTGTAGACACCGTATGCTGAAGAGATAATATGCCAATTTTTAAAAAATAGTTTGGGCAGTAATGAAAAATTTAAATTATTGTTATTCCATAACATTAAACTTCTAACGATTATCACCACACTTCTTTGTGAAAATGGCTCAAAAATACGGATGAATGGGGAAATGTATCTCCAGAACATAGAAAATTTACCTGATTTTCGTGAAATATTTAAGTTCCCTGATTTTCAAGTTCTATGACCACTCTGTATTTTCAAATTGAGTCATATTGAGTATGTTCAGAGTGGCCACAGAACCTAGAAATCGGGGAAATGTTGGTGAGCTTACTAATTCTGAAAAAAATGAGGGAAATGTCAGAGAATTTTTTTAAATTCAATAGAATTTTTTTTTTATTTTTTTTCTGAAGTAGTCCGAGAGGCGACTGCAATTTTTGGACCCCATCGAACATTATTCTGAATTTTTTATAGAAATCGGAGAAAAGTGAGTAAATTACGAATCCACTGGTCTGCCATGGCAAAAATGGCTGAAACTGATCAAAAATCGACTTGGAATGAGTTGAACTAAAATTTGGTTGCCAAATGTCGTAACTTGCCAAAAAGAGAATGAACTTTTTCGTCTGACAACCCACTGCATTTTGATTTTCAACAACAAAAAGCGCAAACGATTTCTGATCTCTGGCTCGGAAAACTTGTATCTTTTAAAAGTCAAATTTACGCCATCAGTGACATAATGTTTATTGCCAATTTGGCTCATTTGTGAAAGATGTAAGTAAGCCATAGCCACACATCCGAATCGTCTGCAACCTTCTTAATTGAAAAATAAAGAGCGAGGGTTACCAAATTTTTAAAAAAATGCTCATTATTTGGCAAGTTATGGCGCATTTGGCAATTGGATTTAGTTCAACTTATTAAAAGTCTATTTTTGAACAGTTTCGGCCATTTTTGCAACGGCAGACCAGTGGATTCGTAATCTACTCACTTTTCTCCAATTTCTATAAAAAATTCAGAATGATGTTCGATGGGGTCCAAAAATTGCAGTCACCTCTCAGTCTAAAGGAACTTATTTTGGCGCCATTTACCCGGAAAATTTTGGTGGTAATTGTTAGAAATTAGATGTAAAGGTTATTAATTTGAACTTTTCATTGCCGCCAAAACAATTTTTAAAATTTGGGCATATTGTCTAGTTAGCATGCATGCTTTATTTTATTAGGATGTCTAAACATCTGGAAAAGTTGAGGACATTTGAAAGAAAGGTTTGTCACAAATTTATATATATATCAGGGAACTTTATTTCCTGAATTTTGTGGCCACCCTGATATTAGCTGGGACTACCTTGTTTCCCCTATTTGAGTCGCAAATGCGGGTTTCAAAAATTTCCTAAAAGGCATCCCCCTTCACTTTAAAGAACTTCATCATTGTTCTAGTTCAGTATAGCCCTAGAGTAGTGTAGCTCTTGTGTAAAAAAAATTCCAATACAACCAACATATGGAGCCTGATATATTCGACAAGTTTTCACTAAATTTTGTACATGTACTATTGAGATCCTGGGAAAGTAGTACTCGAAGAAAAAAAAACATAGGTTTAAATTTTTGGAAACAAATGCAAATATAGAAGTGTTATGATGTAATGTAAATGAAGATATAGCACTGTGAGGACTTATATGAAAGTTAACCTTACAGGCCTTATCAGTCTTTAAATTGTCATTTGCAAGGATTGTAACTATTTCGTAGAGATCATTTTTCCATGGTCTTAATGGTAAGTATACAAAGTTTTAAAAGACCTGCTGATTACTACAGGCTCAAGAAGACTAAACAAATTAACTTTAATTGAAAAAAACCATTGTATATAGGGTTATTATGCTAAATTAACAAATATTATAGCACATAAAATGTCTTTGTCATGTAATATAGTTGCCTTTTTTTATCAATCTCATTTTTCTCTATAAACATTCAATAGACATTACATTGTCCTTGCTTGTGAGTGAAACACAAAAAAATTAATCGTTGATGTACGATGCTCAAGTGCAGAGAGCTCTAGTTAGAAACGTTTATTAGCAATTACTGAAAAACATGATTTTTTCAATGACAGCTACCTTATGCATATGCACGATTTTGACGAAAACCTTAATGGTAGATCCTTGTGCCCTCACCAACCCGCACAAAAAATTTGAACATCGTAGGTCAATTTGTTTGGGAGTTATGCTGACCCAGACAGAAATGTACACACAGACAGAAATTTTTTCTAGATCACATTTTTGAAATCAAGATGTTCCAAAATGTGGAGAAATGCAAAAAAGAAAATCAAATTAATTTTTTTTTACCGAATGCTATACTTTCATAATCCTATGTATAATATGGGTAGTTAAAAGTAAAAAGATTCTTGAAATATTTTGAGTGTTTTGTGGATTAAATATCAAAAACACAATGAACAGAATCTAAAAATAATACATTCTTTTACCGATTGACACTTTTTATTCATGATTATTAATAATATTTTTAAGAAATAACTTTAAATTCTTCACATTTCTACATTATAAATTCAACTATACTATTTTGTAGATACTCTTGTTCTCTTATTCCAGGCAAAATTAGCACCGTAACTCTTAGTCTTAGGACTAGAGGCATTTGGCTCGTCTATAAAATATGGCCAACCTATAAGAGAAATCATAAAATAACACATTTTAATTATTAACTTGTCGAAAAACGTGCAATTGGTTAAGCCCAAGATTTTTACATTATATAAACTGATAATTTAAGTTTTAACCTATACATTTTTTTTTTTTTATAACTGTGATAAAATTTGAGTATTATATAAGTTTATCATAAATATGCAAACATTTTTTATTCCTTTTAAAACAGGAGTCGGAAATTAACTTTTTAAATCAGGTGCACAAGTGAACGTAAGTCATCACTCTTGAGTGCATTTGATTTATTTTTTTTGGTGTTTGAAAAAAAAAAATTATGAAATTGACTCTGTTGCCACTCTACATTTATTGGAGGAGGTGGCATTTTCCCCATAATATCAGACCACTGTATTCCATAACATCAACATGAAGGCTTGAAAATTCTAAGAGATTTCTCATTTGACTGTGGACTTTTTGCCTACAGTATGCTCCTGAAGTACCACTCTTGGATACGTCATCTTTTGTCCACTATCCTAGCTAACATCATATTCTTGGAAGAAAACGTTTCATGAATCACTGGATAGATTTGACAATCTTAAAGATATACTTAGGAGGACATATTAAAGAGTTATATCTACACAAACCAGACACTAACATATTTCACAACATAACTGCAAGTATCATCAGTCAATTTGGCAAACTCATTTAATAAATGAACTGTAAAACCTGGTTTTCACAAGTCAACTTGAGAAGGAATGATAGAGCATAAATTTGAAAGTTAAAGTAGTTTTTTCCAACATTAGTCCTTTTGCAAAAACTAAACACTACACAAGACATTTTTTGATATTTAAAATTATGCTTCTTTAGACCCACCCTATTAAGGACCTAACAAAAAAGCTTGTTTTTCTTTTATTAGATGATATTTTGATTTTAAAAACATTTATTTTAAATTTAAATAAACTACAGTACAATTTGAAATTGAAAGGGAAATATATAAATATATATAAGTACCATTTTTTTCACAAAAGACAGCTGCCTCCTCTTTAGTTGCAAAATGTACATTCAAATTAGACAATGGATCACCTCTGAAAAAGTAAAAATAAATTGTAATTGCAAGTGTGTGTTTTTCCAAATAATTAGCAGGTGACACTTAAAATCAGCTGTTCAACTACTCTAATAATCAATAAAAGAATAATGCAACTCCAAACAAATTCAATGATTTTCCAACTCACGTTGATGCCCATCCCATAAGTGGATTTTCCCATCGTTCTCTTGTCTCAAACTCCATCTGCCACCTTTTTGTATTGAAGGTGCCAGACTGCATGGGATTCTTAGGGGGCTTGAAGATCCTCACTCGTCTGGACTTAACATGTTCCTCTGGCACACCAGTTATAGAAGTTATGTCGGCCTAGAAAAGAGTATGAGAAGCATTTAATCAAACACCTCAGCAAATTTATATCAGGGCAATTTTTTTTTTTTTTTAGTGCTCAAAACTCATTATATGATTGTTATACGATTCAGAAGCATCAGTAATATTTTTTCTTAAACAGAAGTGTAGGCATTTCCAAATTGAATCAGACGGAAACCTGCCCCTAGTCCATATTATAATTTGTTTAAGTATTCTATACAAATCAATTAATTTTTTTATGTTTAAAGTCAGTTTTAAATTACTAATGTTTAAAAGTTCAGCTGAACTCCTAAGCGTTTGATGGAGCGGTTCAAATGTTAGAATACTGGCCTACCACAGACGCAAACTTATTTCACCTACTCTCTATTTCCTGGGCTGAAAAAAGTTCCGAGTAATATTTAAGAACAGAACGTTCAGTGTGTGAGTATTCCCACTTATACAGGTTGAGTGTTTTTTAATTTGCAGATAAACAAACTTCTCTTGCACTCATTAACATTTTAATTTAAACATCTATATATATGTACATATGCAAAACTGTAATTAGTACTTGTTCTAAAATTTAAAAATATCATTAGACAGATGCATGATTAGCATTATTTCAACAAAATTCATCTTTGATTTGAAAAAATAAAATATTACTGTGCAAAAATAAAATAGCTCACCAAATAAAATACCTTTTTCTGATGGACCATCTAAAAACTCAATTTTTTACAGTAAAATTTTAACCTAAATGTGAGATGGTAGCACAAAATAGCTAAATACAGCAAAAAGCAGTTGTTTGCAGATGGATATACTGAAAGTAGTATTACCAGCAATATATTCTTCAAATTAATTTTTATGAAAAACTTTGCTCAAAAACTAAAAATGAACTGGACAAAGCAATTTACCAGGGCAGGAACAGTTATATTTTTCTGCAGCTCCTGTAAATGTTGTTTCTCCTCTGGATCCAACAAAATAGATTTGGCATCTTTAATTCCAGGTTCATTCTTCTTTTCATAAGTTTTCATCACAGCAGAAGAAGAAATCCATTTTCTAAAAAGTTATATAAAAATCAACATATTCGACTGATTAAGTTGGTTGCCTTCCTCACAGCAGAAACCTCTCAATATTTATACATTGTTGCAGAAAACAAAAGAACTACAGAAAACATCTCAAATTGCCTTACATATTGAAATTTTTAAGGAATATAGTCTTTAGCACAGGCAATAAATGATTATTATTGTAATTCCAAAACCAAAAATTGTTTTAAAATTACTTTTTTTCATTTTCAAATTAAATCTTAACTTTGTGCTTCCAAAGTCTCAATGCCTTAAGTAATTCCCTACCTCTTTAATGCATTATCAATACGATACTTATATAAAAAAATTCTGCCAACTTTAAGCAGAAAGCCACAAAATAAAAAAACTAACAAAGGCTTTGCTTTTATTTTTAATGGATCTATGTTCTATTTTACAAAGAGATTTTTGATGATGCATATTACTATTTAATCAATTGCAAATAAGTAAATGTATATTTCAGCATCCACACTTGTAGCAACTCGCTCTAATATCTCTAGCTTCAAAAAGTTCTGTTTATCAGTTTTCAAATTAAAGTTTGTTTTTTTTCCCCAACACCTACTTTGGAGACAGGCTCTTTTGACCTCTGCAATTCGGTATGCACAGATAATAGATTAAGTACGTAGTTCGTATGTATAATGTATTTTCTTTTTAGATTGAAATTTGGTACAAACTTTATAACATGCTAATACTAATTTTACTAACATAAAACATTAAACTTATTTCAATCAGGAGATAAACAGTTACCTAATTGCTTTTGTTTCTAAATCGACTATCAAGTGCAAGTTTGAATCAAGCTTACCCAGCGATTTGAAGTAGTGGTTAGAATGTGCCTTACAGTTCCCACTTTTTTTTGTGATTTTGCCGCCAAGTTGAAATAAAACCATTTTGACGCCGAGTTACCATATTTGGCACAAAATCAACAAACAAAAGTGGGACCTGTAAAGAACATTCTAACCGGAGTAGTGATATTAATGAAAGTTGATAACGCCTATCAATCAAGGATTGTTTAAAATTTTCATTAAATTCCTGTATTTGTACCTGCTTCAACAGGGAGGTCACAATATTCAAGAAAAAAAGTTTCCTGACAATTCCCTGATAGATTTCTAAGAAATTTCCTGAATTTACGGAAAACTTATTTGCAAACTTCGCCAACTTTTCCAGATATGTAGACAAACTAAAAAAATAGAACATGTATGCTAAAGAGATAATACGCCAATTTTTTAAAAATAGTTATAGTGATTATGAAAAGTTTAAATCATTCCGTAACATCAAATTACCATTGATTACCAAAACAATTTTCGGGAAAATGGCACGAAGATACGGATAAACGAGGAAAAGTGTCTTCAGAACAAAGAAAATTTCCCTGATTTTTGTGAAATTTTAAAAACTCCCTGACATTTCCCTGATTTCCACGTTCTGTGGCCCCTGTGTTGAAATATATAAACATAAAATTCACTGCTATTTAATACACGTTTCGGTCTATTCCTAGTTGACGTTAAAATATCGCCAAGCCGATTTGGCGAGGTTTTGTAGGAGATACAGTTCTAAATTTGGCAACCCCATTTTTTTATTGACGCGCTTTGGCTTCAACCTTCCTATACCACAAATCATGGAGCTGGTTCGTTTCTCAATTTTTCATGTTGGAATTCCGAATTGGCGACATTCTGGCTTTGTCGCCAACTTTTCAAAAGTGCGCCAACTCATAAACGTGAACTAGGAATTTACCCACGTTTCAAATTTTGAAACACATTGTTTACCTTCTTTTAAACTTTTTAGAGAA
The DNA here is from genome assembly GCA_963978545.1 of Linyphia triangularis. Lineage (NCBI taxonomy): Eukaryota > Metazoa > Arthropoda > Arachnida > Araneae > Linyphiidae > Linyphia > Linyphia triangularis. The sequence continues at coordinate 95,118,937 of OZ021722.1, forward strand.
ATTCGAAAATTAAAGGATGAATTTTAAATATATTTTAACAGGCAAAATTGAGGCATATGCATTTAATAAGAAATAAATATTTATAAATTTCATTGTTTGTAAAAAGTGACTATGAATTTGAGAATTATATTATAAAATTTTATTCATTATTTTAGGCTATAAGTCTCCTCAAGTGTTATGTCTCTTATAAAGTTAAACTTTTTCAGAACTTCCTACTTTCATGCTCATAAAATATTTAGACTCATACTCACGCGTTAGAAATCAGAATTGGTTTTGTAATTATTGAATGTAGTTTGAAGCAAGTTGACATTGGCAAAGTAGCCATATTTTCGCATTTGCTGTTGTTTACTTTTTTCTCCTTAACGAGTGGAAGTTGAAGTTGGTGAATAATCGAGCCCTCCATAGTCCTTTGACGTTAAAAACAACTAATTTTCTCAGTATCTGATTGGAAGAACGTGTTTCGAGTTTGTGATTCTTTGAAATTTGAATTTGTTTTTAATTATTCTGGTAAACTAAACATACCCCTTTCTGCTCATATATTTTATATCAAAATCCTCATTTCATTTCCTAGCAATTGTAGCAGCTGACTAGAACGTAAAAACATAACTTATTTGATGATAATAACGTCCATTTTTGAACTGAAGCGAAGACATTGCTTAGAAATTTTCTTTTCTTCGTGTTTGTTTATATTTTGTCTTGAAACTTTACTAAAATATGAATTTTTAGTTGTTTCAAACTTTTATTTATTTGAAGGAATATTTCCTTAAAAGGATATTCTTAATTGTAAGTTTCTGCATTTGCATGTATAATTTTTTTTTATTAATCATTCCTGAAAGAGCTATTGAATATTTTTTAACGTGTTACTTTCATGTTTACCTCTGCAAATCCATCATTAAATTAATTATCAAATACATTAGCAAAAATGTATTGTAAATAAATCACACTAAGAAACAATGGTAAATTTCTAGATGTGGTTTAAATGCATTAAATGAGACATCTCGGCGTATTTTCAAAACTTGCCCTTATAGTAGATATGACACAGATATACCCCATACATAGTTTGAAAGGTAAAATAGTGGCACATAAAATAATGTAGATTTTTTTTTTCAAATGATATCCCTGTCTCTTGTTTTGTCCTCCCTTTTGTGTACTCATTGTCGTCAAAATTCCTTGTGTACAGCCGACCAAACGGTATAGTGGTTAGCGTGCTGGCTTCTAGACCGCGAGGTTGCGGGTTCGAGTCCAGTGTTAGGCATGGGTGTTTGTAAATGTATGTTGGCTTGTCTAATGACGAATGTTTCGGAGCATTATAGCCCTCGTGTTGCTGACGACGCCAGATAATCTGAAAACAACCAACCTTCTTGTGTACATTAAACTGTAGGTCCCTGCCTAATTAGCCATCACTGTTGATAAAAATAGGTCCTTAGCATAGAAACCAACCTATCCTTCTTCTTTATTGTCAAAATTTATCTGTTGATGACAATGACATTATAATTCTTTGAATAATTTGGGCTATTTCACTTGTAACCCACCTTTAATGTTCTCTTGGCTTCTAATAAACAAGAAATTGTAAACCATAAACCTAAAACATTCTCATCTTATTGAAAGCAATATGAAATTAATTTTCATTGTGTTTCTATTTAAAAGTACAAATTTTAAAAACTTTGCCTTATATATTTATATATATAGATGAGTGATGTGCTTGATATTCTTGATGTGGAAAGACCTCAAACACCAGAGATTACTAGAGAGAGTATTTTAGGTGATAGAAAAGTAAGTTAAAATCTATTTTTCTAATTTTAGAGGGTTCCCATGGATTTTTTTTTTTTTTTTTAATGAAATTTGGTCCTTGAAAGTACTTGGGAAGAAGGATGGCGCACCTAAAAAAATTTATTGACTCCTTCAAGAATGTCAACTTTTCTGTTTATCTCATTACTAGACCATAGGATTGATTCAATTAGAACTATTAAAAGAGAATACAATGTATTTTTATATCTGAAATATATAATTTTACAGTCCTTGAATTTTCTTAAACATTTCCTTAAATTTTCTTAAAAGGATCCTTGAAAGTCCTTGAATTATTTTTTCTTCAATAAGAGTAGGAACCTTGTTTTAACAGTGACCTAATTAAAAGCCATCATATAAGAATTACTTTAAGTTATAATTTAAAGCAAATTATACTCACTACTAAAAGTTAAGCATAGAGAGGAAAATGCTAATTTGATTTCCGTAAGCCAATCTGAATGAAAGAAGCTGAAATTTACTGCAAAGGTAGAAGGAAGTATACAAATATGTTAGGTAACAGCCAATCACAGTTTTACGGCGAGAAATATGCAAAACAGGCAGTCACATAAGAAACCAACATTGTGAAAGGTTACAGTAGTTGCATATAAGTACTGATGGAAGATGTTTAAAACATTTGTTTTCAAGCTAGACATGTTTCTATGGCTTCCAGTAGACAAATGAATGGTTCTGAGCATTTGCGGGCTGTCGAACACCTTTAAGCAGGACAGTCTATCACAGATAATGCTCTTTTCTTTGGCGTTCATCATTTTACAATTATAGAAACAATTCCAAACCAGCCAGACAGTTGTCCAAAGATCTGTAGCCGGTCGTCCAAGGGTTACGACCCCAGCGGAAGATCGATATATTGCTGTTGTAGCCTAGTGAAATCGAAGATCGCACTCCACACATGGGACATCTATGGTTGCAGCTGCCATTGGTAAGACGATATCTGCCACTACTGTTCGTCCAGGGCTACACATGAATGATCTGTACGCCTGGGTACCACAAGTTTGTGTTCCTTTATCCGTCCAATCCAAAGGGGCACGATTAAAGTGGTGGTGTCGCCAGCATATGAATTGGACTGTGTCTGATTGTGGCAACGTTATGTTCACAAAAGAGTCCAGATTTTACCTACAACCCAATGATAAGCAAACTAATGGTCTGGAGGAAACAAGGCAAACGCAATTGGCCCTAGAACATCACGCATTCCTCAATTTAATTTTCATTGTCTTAGCAGAGATTTCATCGGGATATCGCACCAACCTGCACATCTTCAGGCGAGGTTCTGTGACGGCTGTACGGTATCGAGATGAAGTCTTAGACCCCATTGTGAAACTGTGCACTGCAGCAGTTGGTCCTTCTTTCGTTTTAATGGATGATAATGCACGTAGAGCTGCCATCGTTGATGACTTTCTGAAGAGTGAGGGATTGCACGTGTGGAGTGGCCAGCTTACTTGCCTGATCTTAATCCAATTGAAAATCTTTGGGATGCCCTCGGCCATGCTGTATGTAGACGTTTCCCACCTTCAGCCACTCTCAGAAATTTAGAAACTGCCCTACAAGAGGAATGACGATTACTAGACTCTGCTGTGGATGATCACCTCGTAATGAGCATAATCACACGCTGTACACTTTGTATACTGGTGAGGGGTGCTCACATGCCCTTATTAATGTCTTTTTTTTATTGTTTGTTTTGAATTTAAACATTTTGTTAATGATGCAAGTACGACGTCATCTTATAATTTATGAAAATTCAATTTTTTTTTTATCTCTGTTTGTAATTCTTTGTTTTGTTTCATGAATAAACATAGAACTATACTTGCAGCATTTCATGTCAATCAAAGCATTTTTTTGCATTTTACTGCTTCGTGCTTAACTTTTGGAAGTGAGTGTACATCATCTAATGTAAGGAATTAATTTTAATCATAAAGATTGGTTGGGAAATTAAACAAAATTTACTTCTTCTACATTTTCTCGTTTTATAACTTTGTTTTTATTTTATTTTTTAGACTAGAATTACTTTATGTAAATATATTAGAAACCTAAGTTGAGTTCAAAATCATTTAAAACTTAATTTTGTAAAAGTTTGAAAACTGAATGAAAAAGTGCTAATAATTTAAAGCTACAGAAGAAACCCTATTTTATGATATGCTATTTTTAAAGGTGCCAACAGGAGGTTGTCCGGGATGCACTTGCACCCCCTGGCTTTTGAAAATTAGAAAAAAAGTATAAATTCATTGGAAAAAAAGTTTGTCGTTTCGAAACTATTTTTCATGCTATAATGTGCATTTGTTTTTAACATTTCATTATGTAATCAACATTTATGAAAAATTAACTATTTGAACAATGATCTTTAATGATTTTAAAACTCCTTGCAAATAATCCTGCCAGTGCCCATGCAGGGTTCGTACGCCTCCTGAAATTCCTGAAATTTGCTTTTTTTAATAAAGGCCCTTATTACTCCTTAAAATTTATCATCAAAGGATAAAAAGATTAGTAAAACCTTAAAATGTAGGCGATTTTTTTTTTTTACTCATTTAAACGTCTCTGAAATTCGAAATTCTTACCGTACTTCAGAATCTATCGCCCATGCGCTTCGTCACTACAGCCACAAAGAAAAACCTTCGGAACAGTCCCTGAATACACCACAATTCTCGACAATCAGGCGCGTAGAGGTAAAATATAGTATTAGACATGTAATATTTTTCCCCGTTAACTTTTGAATTTACTGTACTTAACTCCTGAAAAACTCCTTAGTAACTCCTGAATTTTACTATCCTAGATTGAGTATGAACCTTGCCCATGGCTATTTTGATTTAATATTGAAATGTTTTGCATTTTTCAATAACTATTTAAATAGGTCGGATTGTGACAGTATATATTTTTAATAATTTTTTTTTTTTACTCTATAATTACAATACATTTCTGTTCCCATTTTCAGATTTGAAAAATAACTTTATACCTGCAATATTCATTTGGTTCAAAATCCTCTCTAAACTAGTTTTGAAAATCCTTCAAGTAACCGATAGCAAGCACTTAAAGAATGAAATCCCAGTTGAATCCAGTGGGTTTGCCCATCACTAGATAACACTCAAGTAGAACAGTCAGACTTTCCAACTTGAGTGGTGCCAATTATGATTAATTTATGACTTTCTTCTATTTCAAGCCACATTAGCAACAACAAAACATAACTTTTGAACATTTTCACTATTAAAATAAAATTAATTAGAGTTATGAGTGTGAACATTTAAATTTTTTTTATATTTTTAGAAAAAGAAAAAACTTAGTGATGTTCCCTTCAAACGTCCAGAGGGAATGCACAGAGAGCTGTTTGCTCTTCTGTACTCAGATAACAAGTAAGTTATAGTTTAGTCTATTCTGTATTATTTAATTGAAAAAAGAGTAGAAAACTCTCATCAAACATGTGATGGGTTTAATTTTCTTTAATAATTTTTAATTTCCTTTTGATACAATGATGGGTCATTCTCAGTAAAGTACACAAAAGCTTGTCGGACCAATTTTTTCATCACTAGATAACTTGGATATTTCTGTTAACTATGGAATATATTTTAATGCAATCAAAACTAGTAATATAAATTTAAGAATGTTTTTTATACTAAAAAAAATACATCCACAGACATGATTTGTCATGTCTGTTGTCTGTGCAACCTCAGGTTGCTTGCTTTATCAGTATTTTATTTTTTTTCATATTTCCTGGATGTCTTTATTTATTTTTATAGCTATAAAGTATGTTAAACAACGTTATGCCCGAGTATAAAACTTTTATAAGTATTAATTTCATTACAATTAATGTAATATCTCTTGCCGCACGACTGACGCTTCATGTCCATGGACAGCAGTTATTTGTTGCTTATTAGCCCACCAGGTAACTTAACAATGACCCAGGCATAACTTAATTGTAGAGAACCAAATTGTAAAGTTGGATGCTAACCTGTACTTATCTTCTCCGGGACATTCTTTCACATCCTACTAGAAGCTTTTAACATAATCTTCTTCTACATAGGACTAGATATAGACGTTGCCCTTCTATATATAGAGAAAAAAATTAAATTACAATTATGGTATAACTAAGATTAAGCTAACTTATAGTATAGTAACATAGTTGCACTTATAGTATAGTAATAGAAATAAAATATTAAATTTTACAAGATGTGTTACTTAAAGAAACGCAATATGTGGCATATAGTCCAGCTCTGCATATTTAGCATAGTTCTAAGACTAATCCTAAATAGGTTTATGAATTCAATTAATCATATCCTTCTAACAGGTACTCCTGTCTATCCCTACATATGTGTCAGTTAGCTACAATAAGACTATAAACTCTAACAAATTGTTATTAAAAAAAATTATCATTTTACCAACTTAGTCAAATTTGTAAGTACTGTGTCCCACACATCTATACAGTAATTTTTATCTACGCAAGTTACGTCTCTTTTATGCATATTTCAATGGGTCTTGTAAAACCTGTTCTAACATGTTGAAAAATAACTTGCTGAATGTTTTAATTTTCAGAGATAATCCACCTTTGTTTATCACAGATGATGATAAAGGTTACAAACAAAACAAAGCTAAATTAGGCTTAAAACGTGTTCGGCCTTGGAAATGGATGCCATTTACAAACCCAGCAAGAAAGGTAAAATATAGTATATATATTCATAACACTTCAATTAACAAATAAAGAATTTTCATCTAAAAGAATTATCTCTCCTAATTACTGCTGTCATTCTAGTTTTATAATTAATGAATAAAATTACTTTATATACAATGTGCATCTTCCCAGTTTTTCAACAAACATTTATCTTATTCATTCTTAACATTCTTTTTTAATCTTATTCAAACTACCTTGTTTTTTCTGATTGTATGAATTTCATCTTGTGATTGTACATTTTATACATATCTGCGTGTCTTCATAATCATTTACCTTGATTTCTTAAAAACTTAAATAATATAGTCTTTTACTTAACTCCTTCCTTGAAATTGAGAATTTTATTTCATTTTAATTAAAAAAATTCATGTACCTTGTGCAGCAAATTATTTCCAGGATTGATCTCATTACTCTGGAAAATATTATGTGAATTGCATACCCATTTAATTTGTTTTGGAGTAATCTGTATCTACCAAACAGTCACTTATGCAGAATGCAGTGGTCTTGATAAACACACAAGTGTAAGTACACCATATTCACCAGTTTCTTTTATTGTCAAAGCTGTCAAAATGAAGAGCCTTGTAGGGGAACCATACGCAGTCGTCATCAAATTTGCTCTCATAGATAAATTTTTCAAACCAGTTTTAAAATTCTTCACCTGTCTATCTCTCATGTCATTTGTCTCTTCTTTCAGCTGTTTAGCTGTTAAGCTTCCAAGTTAGGACTTCCTTTCTGAAAGACCCTGTACATATACTGTATATTGCAAATCCATGTCATGAACTTATATTTGCATTAAATGCTAACTAATTACGCATACTAACATCTAAGACAGCAACAAATAAAATGTGAATTCATAAATGAATATAAAAGATAGGATAATTGAAATATTCTAGGATGCTGCTGTATTTCACCATTGGAGACGAGTTGAAGATGAAGCGGAAGAATATCCTTTTGCCAAATTTAACAAGGTAGTTATTAATTTTAGTAAAAGAATAGAAGTATACTATTTAGGTTTAAAAATGTTATTCATTGTTTTGATTAGTTTTTTAAAAAGTAGCTGCTGCACACATTTCTCTACGAGTTAAAAATGTTCCCCTAAAAATTTTGGAAAATAATAAATTTTATTTGTCCTTTATATTTACTTTTGTTTGTTTAAATGTTTATCTACAATTACTGTTGATGATTATTGTTTAGAAAACGAAATTTGCTTCATATTTTGAAACAACAACAAAAAATTGCAAATTGACAATACAAAATCAACTTTTTTTGCAAAATTTAGTTTTATATTTCTTTATTTAGTTTTATTTTCATATATAAAGTTCTTCCAAATACATTAAAAATGTACTTTTCTAAATTTTTTTAAATATTTTACGGGGTACTGAATCTTCTTGCTGAATAAAGAATGCTATTGTTTTTATGTCTCTAATTAACATTAAATTTATGTGCTTTCACAGACTGTTTCAATACCAGAATTCACAGATGACGAATACCTCCAACATCTTCAAGTTGAAGGTTGGACACGTCAAGAAACTGATCACCTCTTTGACCTTTGTCAACGCTTTGACCTACGCTTCATCGTGATTCAAGATCGATGGGATAGATCACGGTTTGCAACCAGAAGCATTGAAGATCTTAAAGAGCGTTACTACAATATTTGTAATATTTTAGCTAAGGTGATAATTTGTGTATTGTTGTTTTATTTTAATACTTTTCTGTACTATTTGCCTAACTGTCCTTTTAAATGAAATTATCAGATCTTGCTTTTGAAATTTGCTTCTAATTTCTATTGCATGAAGCTTCACTAAGTCAATACAATATTTTTAGGCCTATTTTTGCCCAATTCTATTTGTAGATAATACTTGATTTTCAATTATGTTTAGATCTATAATTATAATAATGCTATGTAATTTTTAGGTCTGTTGAAGAATTTGTTAAGTTGACACTTGTGCAAAAGCATTATCTATGCATTTTATTCAATTGATTATTGTTTGAATATACTTTTCTTCAGCTGCACTCAATTTGAGTACAATATGTTGATTTTTTTTTTTTTTTCTTTTTTTTTTTTCTGCTTGTTTGTTAAAGTAATTTTTTTCTTCTTTCTTTAGTCAGTGTCAAACATTATTTTACTTGATATTTTTTTAAAAAAAAAATTATTATTGAGTTTTTACTACATTATAATTTTTTTAAGGGGAGACAAGAGTCGCGGACAACCAAATCAGTTGTATCTTCATTAACTTCAACATGCTCTAAATTATTAAAAATGCTATATTTTTAATTTATTTTTTGACACACTCAATAATAACATATTTTTTATGATTATTGCTCTGTTAATTTTATTTTTTATGTAATAAGCCTATATTCATACTTAGAATTTTAAAATTACTTTATGCCAACCATTGCTTAGGTACACTTTTCAGAATAAATAAACAATAAATTTACTTACAAATTTTACCAAATGCAAATAAACTCTCTATTTCAAACAGTGAACCTATTTTTTTTACCTAATATATCTTTAAAATTATATTTAAAGCAATAATGTTTGTGTATACAAAAATTTTCCATTTTTCACAACATAAAATATATTTTTCCCAATTTAAGAAATATTTTAAGTTTATTAGATAGATCTTGTGTATTTCCATTATCATGGAAAAAATTAGACTGAAATATTCAATAAAATTTGAGAAAGGTGTACCTAACCAAAAATTGCCATTAAAATTCTAAGTGTCAGATGTAGGCTTATTACATAAAGTGTACATAAAATAGAATAAAATTGGAAGTGTAACATTCATAACAAATATGTTATTGTTGACTATGTCAAATATTAAAAATATTGCATTTTAAATAATTTAGGGAACTTTTTTAATTGAATGAAAATACGGCTGATTTGGTTTTCCAGGACCCCTTCCAGTCTCCCCTTAAATAAATTATAAGTCAATTTGTAATAATATATTAGTTTTTATTGCTGTGGGCTTTTTACATGAAATTCATCTTAAATACCATTATATTTACTGAATTTAGGTACATGCAGTAGGAAACATTGAGCCAAAAACAATTGCATATGATGGTGAACATGAAAGAAAGAGGAAAGAACAGCTAATAAAGCTCTATGACAGAACTCCTGAGCAGGTGAGTTTATAGACTTTGTTAAAAAAATATTCCTTTTATGTTTTAACTTTCCAGATGCTTTTTATACAGTTCATAAATGCATTCAATTTTATCTTATTTATTGCAGCTTTGTTTTAATTAAATTTTTCATAATTTGTGTGAATTTTATTCAATTGTGTTTTGAATTTGATGTTTAATTTTTCAATTTTGTACCTTCTGGAGGTTGTTTCATTAGTGCAGAACAGCAGTAAGACCAAACTTCCTTTTTAACTTAATATCAAAAGTCTTCTTCTGAGTCCCAAATTTGGGAAATTGTTTGATTTCAAATGATGCCCAACAATGACTGTCAAAAGCCATGTATATAAGGATATTCTGCTGCATCAATAACTGCTAGTTTTGACTTCAAAGATTAATCAATTAATCCACTATCCATCTATAATTCTTTTAAATCAATTTATGAGTGTCCCTTCTGCAAGAAATTCAAATTTTTAAGCAAATTGCTAAGATAATCTTTTATTATTACTGTCAATAATTCATTCTTGACGCTTTTCATGAAAAATGCTAATCTTATTTCAATGTGGGAATTTTTTTATTAGCATGGAATAAGATATTTTGTTTCCCTTCTATAGATATACTGAATTCGTTCATTTTCAAATAAAATTCTGCCAAGAAACATAATTTGCACAATTCCTGACAATATCAATATTCTGACAAGAAATTGATTTTGTTCATGCAAAGGAAAGGAACTTCTACTTGAAGTTCATGTAAACCGTCAACACATTATCTTCAGACAACTATCATACTTCTGTGAGCAATGACTTGTGTTACTTCCAATCTCTTCCCACATTATTTTGAACAGCCTACTCCACAGAGGCCTTAAAAAAGTTTATAATTTTTACGCCACCACCAGTTTCCTTTTTAAAAACGCTGGCATTTTACCATTGCAAGGTGTATTGGTATAATACTTATGGTTTTTTAATTTTGATTCTAGCAACAACCTGAAGTAGAATCATTTGCAGTATATTCTGAATTCAAGTTCTTGGAATTTTTGCTACCTTCTTCTATTAAAATTCAAGTTCTTATAAAGCGCAGTAACTGACACAGAGCCATTGAATTTTTAGACAAACTTTATCAAAACCTCACAAAACACACACCTTCTTCAATGATTCTAACAATGCATGAAAAACATTCTTCAAATTGAAACTAAAACTATAAATGCAAACTAAAAGTAGAAAGACTACAGTTACGGTTAATTAGATCTTTGATATGCTTTAAAAGCTTGACGTAATAGTTTCTTGTTTTGTGACCAAAAACTCTCATTGACGCACAACATCTTCGAAAGTAAGGTGACAGATGTTACAATGCTCCTTTGTCTGAGCAGAAATTCTCGGATGACGACTCTTACATGGCCTGTCTTAAGCCACAGTTCCATTCCAAAAAAAGTTAAGCACCCCCCCCCCCCCCCACACACACACACACTTTTAGTTTGCATCATTTGGGGCTCCTCACTAACCAAAAAAATGAGAACAAAGCACCAGTAATCATTGAATTTTGTATTATTTTAAAACATGTTGAATCTTACAAACAATCATGTATTCTCGCACACAGATCTATGATAACAAAAGTGGATGATTATAACATAGAAGTGATCATTTCATTTAGCAAGAAAGAAACTACTATCTGCAAAAACACTTCATAAGTTTTTGTTTATTTTGTTGGATGGAAACAGCAATTTAATTTTTGTCATCTTTGTAACTCCCTTGGACATAGCCCCTGAGAATCACATACAAAACTCTGAGGGCTCTGCAGAGTATTGTTAGGGAAACTCTGGGCTAAAGTGATAATCAAATTGAGGTTAAAGTAATTGAGTAAAATTCATAATATAAAAAACATTATATTATCACAAAACAAGCATAGGTAATAAGTGAAAATTATCGATGATGTTGCCAGCAGCATCTGTCCACCAAAAAATGCAGCAATGGTCTGGCAATTCCAGTAACTCTAAAAGGCATAAAAATGTGAGGCAAGAAAAACTTGAGGTGGGATTCTACACTCTATAAATCATGTGCAATGCTATTAAATCCATAAAATAAAATACTTGTAGTTCTTAGAACAAAGTAAACAACTACTCAATGAAACTTATACAGGGTTCCCACGGTTATTGAAAATCATTAAAAGTGCTTAATATTTTTTAACTTGTTTTCAAGGCCTTGAAAATGCTTAAGATGCTTAAGAGTCCTTGAAAATGCTTAGAGGTCCTTAATTTTGTGTGCCCAACTGTAAAAGTTATAAAAATACAACTCGGACTTGCTATACCCGCGTGACCGCTACTTATCTGCACTGTATCGGAATTCTCTAACATATTTGTATTATGCATCCTCCAACTTGTAACGTTTTTGGTAGAATATACTTTATTAAAAATTTATATATAAACATGATGCCTGAAAACAAATTTTGAAAGGTCCTTAAAAACATTATTTAGGTCCTTAAAAGTCATTGATTTTCATTCTGTAATTTGAGTGAGAACCTGTTATAGAAAGCTTCTGTAAATCATGGTAAAAAGAAAGATACAAAGTAAAAATACAGATGCGTATTTATCTTCCATTTTAAAACAATGCAGATGAGCCCCAATAAATCATGCAACTTTATATAGTCAACAGGGGAAGTGACAATGCTAATCACCCTGTCACCTATATGTTGCATATTCTCACTGGAACCTTTAAGCAGTGATAAGTGACTGGGCAAGTTCATGTTTCCCTCCCTTTCCAGTATGGCTGGCTTGCATTTAGTGCTCTTGTATAAAAATTTCTTTTCAGATCTCAAGGACTAGACAGAGTAATTATTAGAAAAACTAAAATCTGTAAGAGAAAGGGGTTTAGACAACACCTGTAAATAATAAACTTAATCATAAGTACTTGAGATGAGTATCTGACCAATTCTGTATTTTAAGAAGGTACTTTTTTCTCCATAGATAAAGAGAATATTTTTTCCCACATTTCCTTAAAAGCAAAGCAAATAAAAAATCGGAAATTTGGTATAAGTTACAAATTGTAATCCTTTGTGTTCGCATTTGTAACCTTTATTTAGCTTTAATTGTATTATTCCTTTATTTTTATTTTTTATCTAAAGGTTGAAGAGGAACAGACCTTGCTGAACGAGATGCGAAAGATTGAGCTACGAAAGAAAGAGCGAGAGAAAAAGACCCAAGATCTTCAGAAGTTGATAACAGCTGCAGATAGCAGTCATGGAGAAACAAAACGACTTGAGAAGAAAGGGCCAAAGAAGAAGGTTGTACAACAGAAGAACATCAAAGCTGAGAGTACAGTGAGTAGCTACTCGAAAAAATTTTCATTTACGGTATTTCAGTTTTTTTTTTTTTATTTGTTGAACATTTAATAATTTTTCAGTTTTCGAATCTACTCTCGTGCAGTTTCTAAAGTTTATCTTTATTATTTTAATAGTATAAAATGATTATAATCATTTATGAAACTTCAATTGATGTAATAAAGCTTAATTAAAACGAAAAAAATAAAACATTTCAAAATACAAATTCCCTTGGGTATTATATTTATAATATATAATTTCGGTTTTCTTATTTTTTTACCAATGTACCTTTGGGACATACATTTTGACTTAAATAATTTAAATTAATTTATGATATATGTGGTGTACTAAATGTTCCTGTATAATTCCAGCTTTCCTTCAATTACAGAACCTTAGATTGGTTTTTATGTAAAAATAAATGCAGCATATGTATTTCATTATAACTAATTTCCTTAGAATTAACTTAGAATATAGCAATAAAGAACAATTTTAAGTCAGATATTGTTTTATTTTTTGAACCGATTAAAAACTATATTCGAATGGGATTTGTATAGTATAATTTAAGGTCTTCACAGACTATATTACAATGCAACACGAGAAAAGACCATTGACAATTAGATTGGATCCAGACACAAGTCTTGCTGCTCTTTTGTTCAAAAGAACCAAACCGTCATTCTCTTTTTTCGAATTCGGACATTGCATTGATGAAAAGGGGTGGAAGGGAAGAAGTATAGCACAGAACAGAATTGGAGATAAATTTATGATGTCCAGATTTCTAAAGTAAAAAAAAAAAAAAAACTTAAAGTTATTTTTTTAGACATTACGACTTCAGGCACTACTGTAATAATCCTTATGTTTTACTAAGTTATACAATTGAATTTATAGTATTTAAACTTATTTTTGTAATTATTTTCCAGCAAAATCAATCATATGAAACATAACAAGTTTTGTCTTAAATATCTGCTTTAATCAGCTATACATAAATAAAAAAATTATAATGATAAGTATTTGTCATTATTTTTGTATCTAATTTTAAGATAAATTTCCATTTGATTAGTTTTCAATTTTCTTTTACAGAGTGTTGATTCTGCTGGCATAAAATTTGCTGACTTTAAAGGAAGTGGTGTTACTTTACGAAGCCAAAGGGTAAGTTTTGATGAATATTTTAACCACAAAAATTTCTGACTACAGTGAATCAGCATTATTCTGATTTAACATTCAAACAAAACTGTTTTCAATAGGATGCACTATAATATCAAAGAATTATCCAAGAATAATATTTCTGTAAATTTTATTTACTTTACAGAAGCACTTCAAGTTAAAAAGCAATTTTATTAAAATGAACTTGTCACTTTTAGAAAGATTGCTGCTAGAATGATTGTTTCTAAGCAACATTTATCCAATGTGGATACTTTTTAATGATCTATGTTATTGAAAAAATATCTTCCGCATTACTTTTACAGATGACGTCAAACCTCTTGGATGCAGTTAAATCTTATATGTATGATTTTTTTTTTTTTAAAGTAAACTTCCTACTATTTGTAGACATACCAAATAGAGTAAAAGTAGTCTAAGATGCAAGTTGTATTGTTTTGGCTCCATTTCAAAACTTAGTATTTCCTAAGTTAATCAAGAACTTATATTTTGCATCAAAAGTTATTTAATCATTACGTAAGTGCTAAATGTGATTTTTTTTTATATTGTGCGTTGAAATTTTTTTTAGCATTAGTTACCACTTTTTTGTTCCTTTTTAATTAAATGTTAACAAAATAATTCATAGAAACTTAATTTATTTATATCAGATGAAACTTCCTACATCTGTCGGACAGAAAAAAACAAAAGCAATTGAACAACTTCTCCAGGAGCTAGATATTGGTAAGCCAACTTTACATAGTTCATAGTTTGAACATTTTATTTTCAGAATTTATCCTTCAAATTTTAGTTTTATAAAGAACTATTAAATAAATTTTGGGAACACCTTATCCACTACACTATTGAGTTATTTACTTAAATACTTTATTAGCTACCATATCCAATAAACATTTTGTAAGTTTATATTTTTTGTATTAATCCTTGCTTACTCAGGGTGTCCACAGAAAAGTTATTTTAAAATTCCCTGATATTTCCTTTATTATTCCCTGTAACACCCAATTTTTTCCCTGATTATAAGTTATCGACAAAATATAAATGTAGGATTTTTATTATCCCATATCAATTGTTTACCGTACATTTCAATTTCCTCTTGTAAAGACAGATGGCACTGCAAGACGATGTTTCTTTTCTTTTTTTTTTGTTATTACGAATAAGTATTCGTACTCCGCGATTTTATTTTTTTAAGCAGAAGCACACCGGATCCCATTCGGGAAAAAACACGCTGAACTCTGTCCGCCAATTTTGGGTGCACTCAACTCACTTCGCTAATTGGGTAATGTACTAATTAAACACTTAGTTTTCGTCGACTTGTGCTGCCATTTGGCTAGTAGTACTTAATACTTTTCCCCCCTTTGTTTTGTTTAAAAGTGATTGTGATGTTTCGTCTAATAAATTTAACTGTACTTTCCGTTTCTGATTTGGAAGTTTATTTCTCTTTTATTTCAATTTTGCTTCCCTAAATAAATCCCCTAGACATTTAAAAAACCGAACCACTAACCCCCACATATTTTTGGGGTCCTCGGCCTGGATTAGCGAAAAGGAATTTTTAAAGGGGAATTGCTTCTAAATTTTTTTTAATTTCGAGTAATTTTTGGTTTTTGAATAAACCACGTCCCTGTAGCGATTCATTTTTTAAATTTTTTTTCGTTTTCAAAATTATTTGGTATAATAACAAGTGTATGCCTAGCAACCTGTTTCGTTTTGGTAACATGAGTTCAGTAATTTTTTTCATGAGTGCACCCGTTTTAATCTAAAATCACCCTTATTCCTTCGAATCCCTCGAAGATGAAATTTACAATTAAATTAATTTGAACTCGTCGTAAAGAAATTCTCAAAGTTCCAGTCTTCGTTCTTAGCCAGAAAGCATCCAGCTTCATACGAAATTCTTCGCCAACGAGTCTTCAACAAGCAGCGTGCCATTTCCAACTGGTGTCTCAACGTCTCATCAGTGTTCGTCTTCATCAGTGTTCGTCTAAAATTTTCGAATCTTCAATCCCGAATTGCTGAAATTTTATCCGAGGCCCTTACCGGATAATTTGCCAAGATTAGTACTCTGTGTTCCAAAACCATCTACTACATTAATTTCGTGTTCTAAGCAGTGACAACCGACGTCTTCAAAGCCAGCAGTTTATTCCTTCAGATAAGTTCTGAATCATTGATACTTTCTTTTTCTAAGAATTGCATACTAGTTTTTTTTATTTACTTTTTTTTGAAAACCTCTTGCTTGGGTAAACTCTTCCCAACACAAATAAAGAGAAAGAATAAAAAAAAAAAAAAGGTCTTATCTATAACCGGAAGTGATACCTTGAAGGATTTGATGTTGCAGTCTTTTATTTACATTTTCATTATTGTTCTAAGAATAGCTTACATTTAAATTGTTTTTTTATTCCTTTTTATTCTTTTTGTCTGAATTAATACAAAGAATATTATTCAATATACATTATTTTGACGGATAACTTTGGGTAATAATTCATTGTTTACTTTTCCAAATGCAGCTGTTATTTTGAGAAGTTAGGTGATTTAAGTGAGGTAAACTTATCGTGTTAAAGTGTTATTTTTATAAAGTATCCTTGGGTAATATTTTGTTTTGAATACTTAATATATTATTCGCATCCTTATTCATAGTTTACTTTTCCAAATGCTGCTGTTATAATTTCTTATGCAATTAATTTTCTATGCAATACAAAGCATAACTTATGCAGTATTATGTTTTAAAATATTATGCAATACAAAGTAAGTACATTATTATAAGTTGGTATGTTTATCGTGTTCTTGTCCAAGTGAAAAAAAAAAATATTTTCAGTAAAAAATTTCTGACGAATTGTTCTCATACAAAAGTTCATGAAATTCTAAAACCTTTTTCTTACGGTAGTACTCTTTTACTTTTTGTGAATTATCTGATTGGCCGAGAGTTGATTAACTTCTGCAAAAATATATTTCTTCATTTTTAAAATGTATCTTCGTTAATTTCGTAGTGTTCTTAGTAGCATACTCCATTTTTTTTTTTTTTTTAAAAAAAGAGGAAAAGCACACAACATAAATCTACAAGCTTTTTTCCTTTTATTCGTTATCTTTTAATTTCATTTTTACGAATATCACAAAGTTCACTGGATTTCCACCAAATTTAAAGATCACCATGGCTTTTCTTCTAAGAAGTAAAAAAGAGGATCTGTCGAACTTAGCCACGGAATTAGGCATAAAGATAACTGCTACCATGACCAAGCCGATCATCAAGGATTTAATCTTGGAAAATGAGAAGTATGACGAAGATGAAGTAAAAGTACTTCTCGAGAGCATCACCGAGGAAAGGTTGCAAGAGCGTCAAGAGGCCATCGCCATCGAGGAGAGAAAACGTCAAGAAGACATCGAGGAACGGGAACGTCAAGAAGCCATCGAGGAACGGAAACGTCAAGAAGCCATCGAGGAACGGAAACGCCAAGAAGCCATCAAGGAACAGAGACGAGAAGCAGAGTTCGAGCTCGAGAAATTACGAATCCAAAACCAGAAGGATTCATCTTCGAAAAACGTCACAACAAACCAAGTACCAAGCAGACCTTCACGTGATACCTTCCACAAGTTCGATATGAAAGAAGATGTGAATCTTAACCTCATCCTGTTCGAGAGGCATGCAGAGCTGTCATCGATCCCTAAAGAAGAATGGGTTCAGCACCTCATAGGCCTACTTCCAGTCGACGTTGCACACTTAATTGCGCGGGAGTCCCCCGACAAGTCTCACGACTATGATCACGTAAAGCAGTTGCTGCTACGAAGGTTCAAACTGTCTCCAGAAAGACTTCGCCAGATGTTCGTGTCACACCAAAAATCTCCTGAAGGAACTTGGTTGGATTTTCTCCATGAATTGCAAACTTACTTCGATGGATGGGTGGAAGGTCTTGAAGTGAAAACTTACGACCAGCTTCGTGACCTCATCATAGCAGATCAGATCAAGAGAAGAGCTCCTTACGAATTCAAAGAACATTTTCTAGATGAATGGACACTCATCAACTCGCCCAGAGAGCTGGCCCAAAAGTTCGAAAAATACGAAGATGTCCGCAGAGCGTTAAAGTCAAAGCAGTTCGACTCCTTGCCCAAAGGAAAATATGGGGCTAAATCGTCAAATTATGGGAACCCTTCCCGAAGAACCGACAGTCACCGAAAGGAGGCCGGATCATCGAATAATCGTGGAAGCCCTCCCCGAAGAGCTGATAATCGCCGATATGGACCAAACCGGTCAGAAAGGAACCATTTCAACAGTAATCGAAATACCGACACTGTCAGGCCTAGACAGTCACTCTGCAGTTATTGTAAAGAACCAGGACACTTCTACGTTAACTGCGACAAGCGCCGAAAAGATGCAGAATCCAGCAATCCTCCGAGCAATTCTGTACAGACATGTACAATCATCCCATCAGAAGAGTTGAAATTTAAAGAAATCGTCATGGGAAACAAACTCATCACCGCACTCGTAGATACAGGCAGTTCACTCAGTCTCGTTCGAGACGACATAGCCAAAGAAATCATCGATGAATCCAAGCTTTCGAAACAAAGAAGAATGCTCTCAGGCTTAGGAAATTCCCAAGTCACAACGAAAGGATCATTCGAAATGAGTTTCACCACCGACGGAGAAGAATTTTCTCTAACATGGCATGTAGTGCCGCAATCACAGTTATCTTTCCAAGCAATTATCGGAATGGATGTTACGAATCAAGCTACGTTTACAACGTCCAGGAATGGTATGAAATTTCATAAAGATGAGCCCGCTGATTGGTTCATGCACATCTCCGAAACAAGTCCTAATGAAGAGATAGAGTTGGCCCACATAAGAGACATCAGGATACAGAACGAATTGAAGCAAGTAATCTCAACTTACAAGCCTGTCAAAACTTTCTCAACAGACGTATCCATGCGAATCATCCTAAAAGACGACGTTCCAGTCTACCAACCTGCGAGACGATTATCGAGTTCAGAAAAGTTAGAGGTCAATCAGCAAATCGACGAATGGCTAGAACAAGGAATCATCAGACCAAGCTCGTCAGACTACGCCAGTCCTATCGTACTAGTGAAGAAAAAAGACGGTTCCACCCGCCTCTGTGTGGATTATAGGAAATTGAATAGAAAATTAGTCAAGGATCAATTTCCTTTACCTCTGATAGAAGATGTTCTAGACAAGCTACAAGATGCTCAAGTATATACTACACTCGACCTCAAGAATGGATTTTTTCATGTTGAAGTAGATGAAGAGAGCCGCAAGCTAACCTCTTTCATCATCCCCGATGGACAATTTGAGTTCAACAAAGTACCCTTTGGCTTAAGTACCAGTCCCAGTGTGTTTCAAAGGTACGTGTACAACATCTTCCGAGATCTAATGAGAAAAGGCATCGTAATAATCTATATGGATGATTTGGTAATTCCCTCAAAGGATGAAGAAGAAGGTCTAAGAAACTTACAGTCAGTACTAGAAGTTGCATCAAAATACGGCTTGGAGATAAAATGGAAGAAATGTCAGTTCCTGCAACGGAAAATAGAATTTCTAGGACACATAGTGGAAAACGGTACAATACGACCATCGTTGGCTAAAACGCAAGCAGTAAAGAAATTTCCTGTACCCACAACCGTGAAGCAAGTACAAAGCTTTCTCGGTCTCACCGGCTATTTCCGCAAGTTCATACCAGAATACTTCAAAATAGCAAAGCCACTAAGCGACCTGACTAAGAAAGAAACTCCATTTGCGTTCAATCTACCTCAAGTCGAAGCGTTCGAAAAACTCAAGAAACTCCTTACAGAAAGTCCAGTCTTAAGTATCTTCAGGCAAGGTCAAAGGACAGAATTACACACTGATGCCAGTTTACACGGCTATGGAGCTGTACTACTGCAAGAGTCCACCGACGGAAAGATGCATCTAGTCCAATACATGTCTAAGAAGACAACACCAGCTGAAATGAAATACAGCAGCTACGAGCTTGAAGTACTAGCTATTGTAAGCGCATTAAAGAAATTCCGCGTCTATCTTCTGGGAAACCATTTTAAAATAGTCACCGATTGTTCGGCATTCCAGAAGACTATGGATAAAAAAGATCTAGTTACTCGCATAGCCAGATGGGCATTATCCTTAGAAGAATTTGACTATCAGATCGAGCATCGACCTGGAGAGAGAATGAAACACGTAGATGCTCTGAGCAGAAACCCAGTCTTTATAATTGAGAACGATACAATCACAGCTAGATTGCGCAAAGCTCAATCAGAAGATGAAAACATCAGTACTTTGAAGGCAGTCCTCAACAACAAACTGTCGTCAGAATTTTGTGAACGAAACGGAATCCTCTATAAATTCGTAAATGGTCGCGAATTAATTGTAGTACCGAAGGACATGCAGACGGAATTAATCAAGCTCGCGCATGAGAAAGGACACTTTTCGACTTCTAAGACGGAAAACGTCATAAAACAGGAATTCTTCATTCAAAATTTAAACGCCTTAGTCCGCAATGTCATCAACAACTGCGTCCCATGCATCTTAGCTAACAAGATGAGCGGAAAGAAAGAAGGATTTCTAAATCCAATTGCGAAAGAAGACGTTCCCTTAAGTACGTATCACGTAGATTTTATTGGTCCAATGCCCTCTACCAACAAAAAATATCAGCACATATTGACTGTTGTTGACGCATTTACCAAATTCACATGGCTGTATCCAGTGAAGTGTACTTCTGCGGAAGATTTAATAGACAAACTAAGGTTACAACAAAAAACTTTCGGGAATCCCAAAAGAATACTCACAGATCGAGGATCAGCATTTACTTCGAAAGCCTTCACGGATTTTTGCACTGAAGAAGGAATTCAACACTTGCAAATTGCTACCGGAGTACCTCGAGGAAACGGTCAAGTAGAAAGGATCCATCGCACTCTAATACCTGTCCTAACCAAGTTATCGTTAGATGACTCGACAAAATGGTACAAATATGTCGATCAACTACAACGAATACTCAACAGCACGACTAATAGAAGTACCAAGTGGACACCTTTTGAACTCTTAACAGGTGTTACCATGAGGAATAAGGACGACTTGAAAATACGAGATCTACTCATGGAAGAGATAGAAGATGAGCTTCAGGAGCAAAGGAACTCACTGCGACAAGAAGCAAAGAGGAACATCCAAAAGATTCAAGCCGAAAACAAACGGACCTATAACAAGAAACGCAAGAAAGCTCCGAACTATAGGGAAGGTGATTTGGTGGCAATCCAGCGAACGCAGTTCGGTTCTGGGTTAAAACTAAGACCCAAATTCCTAGGACCCTATAAAATTACAAAAGTTAAACCCAAAGATAGGTATGACGTACAAAAAATAGGTAACCAGGAAGGGCCTAACATAACTTCTACATCCGCTGATCTAATGAAATTTTATACTACTAAATAAATTAACATAAACACTCTTAAAAAAAATACGTAAACATTGCCATAATTGTCTTTCGCCCAACGTCATTATTCTTCATTTTATATGTCATTGTTTGATTTTCAATTTACCATGCAACTCCAGCCATAGCATAGAACCCAGCCATTGATGTAGTTCCTACCATCTTCAAATAGACTTGATCCTGAACTTTTCAAACAATTACAAATGAACATTGTGATCGTCAACGAAATGTTTTCATTTTGTCTTAGTTTCATATTTTCTTTTACTTAAGTATTATCACATGTCTTGCCCATTTCCATGTGTTTCATCGATGAGGTCATCGATCTACAGGATGGCCGAATCTGTAGGATTTTTATTATCCCATATCAATTGTTTACCGTACATTTCAATTTCCTCTTGTAAAGACAGATGACACTGCAAGACGATGTTTTTTTTTTTGTTATTACGAATAAGTATTCGTACTCCGCGATTTTATTTTTTTAAGCAGAAGCACACCGGATCCCATTCGGGAAAAAACACGCTGAACTCTGTCCGCCAATTTTGGGTGCACTCAACTCACTTCGCTAATTGGGTAATGTACTAATTAAACACTTAGTTTTCGTCGACTTGTGCTGCCATTTGGCTAGTAGTACTTAATACTTTTCCCCCCTTTGTTTTGTTTAAAAGTGATTGTGATGTTTCGTCTAATAAATTTAACTGTACTTTCCGTTTCTGATTTGGAAGTTTATTTCTCTTTTATTTCATTTTTGCTTCCCTAAATAAATCCCCTAGACATTTAAAAAACCGAACCACTAACCCCCACATAAATAAATAATAAACTTTCAAAAAAAGAACATTCAAATTCAACAGAAGATTACGATTCATGTACTGTTTATTTTTACACATTCATGACACAAATACCAAATTGCTTCATTTAGTGTAGTGTATATATAATGTACAGTACCCCAAAAAAAAAAAAAACGATGGCTATACTTTTGTTCTAATTGTTGAAATAACAAACAAAAGGTACCGTTGTAAATCGTGAAAGGTTTTTAATAATTGTATGTAGTTTATTTTATCATGAGGGGTCATCTACATATTAAAACAAAACCAAACTTTAAAAAGTTCAATAGCAACCTCATAATATTATTCCATATTTGGATTCAGCATTAAAAAAGAATGCGAAATACTAAAATTCGTAATTTTTTAATGAATGGTTTGTAATTTAAATGATAAAAAGAAAATGATAAATTAATGTTAAATAAAAAAGTTGATTTTTTGGCCATAAATACTTAAATAATTAATATATTTCAGTAATTTTTTTTCAAAACGTAGTTTGTAAATGGCCAAACATTAATAGAAATCTGCCTTTGAATCAATTTCTTTTTTAATAATTAATTATTAATTAATAAAGCAATTAAAAAAAAAAATTTAATAGAAACATATGTGTTTTTTGCTTTCATTAGATTTACCGTGGTCTAACCCCCCCCCCCCCCCCCCATAATTTTTTTCTTTCCATTTTGACTATTAGTTCTCGATTTTTTAGAGAAAATTTAAAAAACGCTCACTTTAAGGGACCGTATAGTAGATGACTTTTGAAAACTATCAAAGATTAATTCAAGGTAAACTAGAGGTGTGGAAAATCGCATAACGTTCAATTATCGTATAACCGATAGTTTAAAAACTAAGAAACACGCTTTAATAAGAAAGTGAACTAAAAAGTAGAAGATAATTTTAAATAAGTTTGAAATAAGAATAGTGATTAACAAGAAATATTTATTTTATCGTAAAAAAGCGTGGGGTGCTTGATGTCAATTTTTGTAAATATTTAATGACAGATATTGGTAAAAGTAGAGCCATTATGAAAATATCTTAAAAAGTACCCCACGCTTTTGTACGATAAAATAAATATTTCTTGTTAATCACTCTATTCTTATTTCAAGCTTATTTAAAATTATCTTCTACTTTTTAGTTCACTTTTCTATTAAAGCGTGTTTCTTAGTTTTTTAATCTATTGATTATTTTCTACTTTTTAGTTTGATTTTCTATTAAAGCGTGTTTTTTAGTTTTTTAAATTATTAATTATTTTTTCTGTAAACTATCATTTTTTTTTTTTTTTTTAATTTGCTTTCTTAAATTCCATTTATTTAAAACAACATTTTTTAAGCAATTTCAATAAGTTATCCTTTAAAAATTTTACTGAATCATGTGACTTTTTCATTTTATAAATAATTTCAACGATCTAGTTACATTTGTGTTTATAGTGAAATATTTCTGTAAAATATTCATGCTTTGCTAAATACTGTTTACTATTGCCTACATTTAATATTTATTAATTTTTTAACTATCAGTAGTATTCGTTATATTTCTGCAATTACAGTTTTCGATATTTTATTTATTTCGTGTGAAGAATGCACATCTTTAATATTGTAAATAAATTATGTTACTTTTGCGTTTACTTGCTATTTTTGTATTAATCTTAAACATGACACTATAAATCCAAGTACTTTCTATGCAATTTTAGACTAATACGTGTATTTTTTAATCTTCGTGAAACGCGCCACATTAACCGTTCGATTTCTCCCGCTGTGAAGAACCTTAAAAATACCTTTCGTTTTATGGAAATTCTCCCTGAAGATCGGTCAAAAAATGGTCGAAATATTTTCGCTCATAAGTGACGTGTTTTTCAACATAATGCATTGAAATTTGGTATATAGGGTAAATGATGTATTCTGAATCGAATGAAATGATAAAAAACAAGGGTTCGTATTGAAATTTTCGAAGATAGCGTTACTTTTACTTAGTAAACGGTCCCTCAAGAAAAAAAATTGCATCAGATATATAGAAAATCGTAAGCAAAACATTTTGGTGCAAACCGTAAGATTCTACGATAATTAGAACCGAAGATATAGCCATCGTTCTGTTTTTTTGGGGGGGGGGTACTATACCTGTACTGTGTGTGTGCAATTATACTTTACAATCGCACTTTTTTTCATTACAATCTAATCTCAAGAAAAGAGCACTCTAGTATTATATTTCAGATTTAATAAGCTGTTTTCTTAAATAAAATTTTAAAAATAAAGACAAACCATAAATCATGTCAAAATGGACCTCTCTCACACACACACGCAAACACACACACATTTAACAAATACTCTAAATATTATTTATTTTTTTCTGAATGCCGACCAAACGGTATAGTGGTTAGCGTGCTAGCTTCTAGACCGCGAGGTTGCGGGTTCGAGTCCCGTGTTAGGCATGGGTGTTTGTAAATGTATGTTGGCTTGTCTAATGACGAATGTTTCGGCGCATTATAGCCCTCGTGTTGCTGACGGCGCCAGATAATCTGAAAACAACCAACCAACCTTTTTTCTGAATACTTGAAATTTTAATAAAATTTTAAAAATCAATAATTGCTTTAAAATATTTTCATAATGTAAAATTTTTATGTTTTATGAATTATACATCAATTTGTATGTTTAAAAAAAAATAATAATAATCTTAAAATGTAGTTGAATGGGGGAGTTTCACCATTTTCAGTGTCTTTTTAGTTTGCATAATTTCGTTGTCCAAATTAAACGATTTCATTATTTGCATTATTTGAAATTTTCTTTTTTGTTTAAGATCAGCTGTAACCACTGTTTAGGTACAATACCCAAGCAAAATGTTTACAAAATCAACACATTTTCCTCAGACAATTAATTTTAAACAATTATACATAAAAAAATTGCTTTAACTTTAAACTATTACTTACATCTATAGTTAAAATGTAAAATTGTTTTTCAAGTTAAAATAAACAATTTTACATTCAGTAGCAGTTAAAAGGACAATTTTAAGTGGGGATACATAATAAAAACTGAGACGATTTGGAGTAATTTCTTTTTGTTCAAAATTAAATTAAAATTCTAATCATTCATCATTAATTCAAACCAAAAGGTGAAAATGATCCTCACATACACACTAATCACGTTCATAGTGGCTTTCACATCAGCGGAAGTCTAGGCAAATGACACCAAAATGACGTCGCGAATCTCGCCAATAACTTCAATTAAAACGGCTTAAATCTAAGTGAAAATTACAGCTACTTCAACGAAAATATCGGTGATAGCGGTCGCCGTACCGGCGCAAGTCTCGGCAATTATATTAAACCAACAATTGGCAAAAATGCCCGGTAAGAAGATTCCGTGATTGTCAGACTTGCAAGTCCAACAAAATTGTAATGCAGATTTGAATCGATCTCAGGAATGACAGAAATTTCAATTAAAAGAAAAAGTCGAAATTTGCGTTTTAGCTGAACTGTACTATGTCCGACAGATGCAAACCTGTACGTCAGTAACTATTATTTCAGAGTAAGACTCAACGAAAATGAGCATCACACAGCAACGTAATAACGGCGATAACGCTCGCCATAATCACAGGAATAACTGCCATTTCATCAAAGTAACATTCCGCAAAATGGCTATAACATACCAATGTAAATAATTCCGATAGAGTCTAACATTACAGAAAAATAAGGGGGGAGGGGATAATAATTCCATCGGTAGTTTGGGAAAGTCTGAACGCATACAGGTTCCATGATAGTCAGGAAATTTTAATCTCTGCAAGATCAATGAGAAAATTGTAGGAAAACTTTGATAGGTGGAAAAATTTACAAAAGCGGAAACATGAGAAATTTAAAAAAAAGTTACTTCTTTCTTTGATTCATTCCGCCGATCGGCGGAAGCAATCGCATCCCTGCATTAAGGCAACAATCGGCAAAAATGACCATCACACCAACGTTAGTTATCAACGTTAGCATCCAATATATCGATGGAAATCGCTGAAATAGAGGCGATTCTATCGACGTCACAATCTACGAAATTGGCAATCACAAACGTAAATCTTGGCAATAGAGACAACTATTGAGGCGCAAACCTTGGGATAGTGATTAATAGGGACTAAAATGAACACAAGAATGTAAACCTTGGTGATAGTTCCCTTCTTAGCAGCGAAAATCTCGGCAATAACAAGCTTAACATCAGCGTAACGTTCGGCGAAACTAACCACCAGACACCAGCATAAACAACAGCGATAGATGCTGGCAATCAGCAAGAAAAGTGGTCATTACATCAGAAGTTTGGGGAAGTCTGAACGTATGCAAGTTCCTTGGTTGTCAGACAAACAAGTAAACCCAATAAAATTGTAATGCAGTTTTGAATCTGTCTTAGGAATGATGGAAATTTCAACAAAAAAAGTACTGAAATCCGTGTTTCAGCAGAACTGTACCATGACTGACAGGTGCAATCTCTGAAATAGCGTCAGTGACATCACAAAAATGAGCAGCACGCAAGAACTTGTTTCTTGCCCTCTATAATCACGAAAATATCGACCATTTTACCATCGTAACGTTCAGAAAAATGACCAACGTAAATAATGCCGATAGACTACTATAATATAAGAGAAAAATGAGGAAGAAATGTAGTCATTCCATAGGCGATTTGAGGCAAATCTGAACGCAAGCAGGTTCAGTGATTGTCAGGAAATTTTAATGCGAAAAGTTACGTGGTCGTTCTTGCGGTTCGAATTTTCGACGTTTTCACTTTTTTAAACTTTTTCTAATTTTTTTTTTTTCAAATTGATTTTGATATTTTTGGTAGCAGTGTATCTTTAACTGTCAAAATTAAAAGTTTCATTTTAATTTCCGGCCGACCAAACGGTATAGTGGTTAGCGTGCTAGCTTCTAGACCGCAAGGTTGCGGGTTCGAGTCCCGTATTGGCATGGGTGTTTGTAAATGTATGTTGGCTTGTCTAATGACGAATGTTTCGGCGCATTATAGCCCTCGTGTTGCTGATGGCGCCAGATAATCTGAATACAACCAACCATTTTAATTTTGGAAAATTCCTTTAAACTTTTTGACAAAATCCCTGATTTTTCCAAAATGCAGGGGTCGCAGACGTCCTATATGTCCTATAAATCCTATATATTTTTTAAAATCGGCAAAAACGTCCTATATTGTCCTATATTTTACAATTGTCCTATATATCCTATATTTCTATATTGATTCGATCTATATTTTCTTCGAATTCGTAATAACGGCGCCGTTCATTGCCATTTTTTATATTTCGGATTCTTTGGCGCAATCGAAAGCGATGTTTGTAACTGCGGCGTTTTATTTCTTGTGACGTCACGTGCTGCAATAACCTACAACTCAACTCTACTGGACCGGTAGACGCGGGAGTTGTAAAATGTAAACATGTGAACTTTTCCATTGCACGCGGTCGGGAATTTCAGATTTGTTTTCTCTTCCAACGTAGTAAATTAATTGGTCATAATACAGAGAGAGATGCAGCAAAAAAACTCTGCCTTAATCACAAATTGTTTTTATCCATTTTTATCAACTTGCAGGACTACTAAAGAACATTTTGAGTGCTCAGTCAATAATTGATGAAGGAAACAAAAGGGTTAAGATTTACGATGTCGAATGGCGATTTTTTTATTCCAATACCGATACGGATTCTGCACTACGTATTGTTTAAATCAAATCGCTCCTAATTATGGCAACCATACACAGTTCTCTTGCTCTTAAAAAAATGGCAGGTCTGCCATTTTTTGACGAAAATCAACTTCGCGCAGAATTCATACCGGATTCGGAATATTAGCCCCGATTTTTTCATAAAAGTCGCCAAAATTAAAAATGACGTCAATACGACGTGTTGTCAAATTCAAACGGTCCCTAGGGTTTCCGGAAAACCAAGTCCCCGGTCCGCCACATTCGGCGCTAAATCTCCCACTTTTCGCCGCCAATCCAACCGCGGCTGAATAGTAAATCTGAGCCAACAAAAGACTGCAAACAGGGATATAAAGAAATTGGAGTAGTTATTGATGCTGGAAGCAAAAGACTCAAGATTGAAAATAATGTAATTAATAAAACTTGATTTAGGGATGGAATATTGAGGCAATAACGGATGACATATTCAGATGACTTCTTTTTTTTAAAGGTGTGTTTTCTATTCTCTTAAATTCAATATAACGAGCAATTAAATATATTGCGAGATAATTTTTAAGTTCAGTAGCAACTGTGTGCAGTTATTTGATGTTTTAAATTGTCCTATATATTTTTTTTAAAAATCCTATATATTCTTATTTTGTCACTTTGACCCCTGAAAATGCCGAATTCCCTGACTTTTCCCGATCTGTGGACACCCTGTTACTGCACCTTTTATTCATACATTTTTAGTTACACATATTTCTTCGATTTAAAAATGTGACCCTCAATGACTCAATAATGGCAAATTTATATTACTTTTAAATCAATTATAACTTACCTTTGAAAATGCATCTAATTATATCATGTAAATTTAATTAGCTTATTATCTTTCTTTCAAGAACCGAACCCAATTCCCAGTGAAGACATCTGCCTTCATTTCAATGAATTACGCAGTGATATGGTTCTGCTCTATGAACTGAAACTTGCCCTGGGTAATTGCGAATTTGAACTTCAAACACTCCGGCATCAAACTGAAGCTATGTTACCCATCAAGAAAGAAATAATAGACCCTTCACCAACTATGTCAATGGTTATTGAAAACGGCGGTAAACGCGAATAAAAAAATTTCCTTTATCTATTTAAATAATTTTTGTATAAGACTCTCTTCATGTGTAGTATATATGTTTATTATATTTTGTGATTTTTAAATATTCAGTACAAGAAAAATAACTTTAAAATTTTATCTTTTTAAAACAAACTGGTTCATTTAAATTGTTCTTAATAAGTAATGTTGTTAAATACCTACTTAGTAGAAATGAAATAATACACTTATCTTAATTATATGGTAGCTATTATTGTATTCACAAGAAAATAAAATGCAACATGTGAACACAAAAGCTAATTTTAAGGATAATTTGACTAAAAAACTCAATTGTAATAGTCTTTCTATATTATATTAAATACAATTCTAGGTCTTTTTGTATCAATTTATTTTATTTCAATGTTGAATAAAGAATATACTTTCTTATCAATCAAAAACATTGTTTAACTTTTTCAATGCAAGGAAGAAACAGCATACAAAAATCATGATTCAATTTTTTAAATGCAATATACATTAAATAATGGATACAGGGTCTTTATCTATTGAAGAAACAATCAAATTAATCCCAATTAAGTCAGAGCGCAATTGATTAACTAAGTGTCCTAAATATCCTCTCTCAGAATTGCTGTGCTCGCACAAGATTGCACATGTTCCCTTGTGACGAACATCTAATAAGTCATGATGAGACATTTCTCCAGTGATGAACAGATCAGCAGAAACATTACTTAACACACTCGTTCCAGATCCTGCACAGACGGCTATAGTTGAAATTTCACTATCTGAAAATTCAGTATTAAGATTAGGGAGAGCTTTAATTTTAAAATATTGATGAAACTTTGATTTCTATGAATACTATGTATGCTCTTCAATCATTTTTTTAAATGCCATCATGCATGAACTTAAAAACATACAAATTGATAGTCAAGTCAGTAACACTGTAATTTCATACTTCTAAAAACTACTAATTTGCATTTGAAACTACATTAAAAAAAATTTAATGTCTTATAAATTATTCAATCTTAATTACTCTAAATTTGCAAACTGAAGTTAATCTTAAACAAGATAACAATCTTGTATTAGAAAAACTCTAATAGTATGAAATTGTATGAGTATAAAAAACTAAATTAGATCACATTGATGTAAGAAATGTGTCCATCTTTGTACTGTCATAAAACAATACCTAGTAGTTTTTATGTTGCATTGTCAGATAAATTAGCTTGAATTCTCTTAACTGATTGTTTTTTTATTGCACAAGAGCGAAAATTGGCTTAGCTGCATTGTAATTCTTCGGAACCCTGATGATATAAAAACCACATTAAAATTATCCAAAAACTACATTAAAATTATCTAATTACTTTTTCTAAAGTTTAACGATCTGCAATACTAATGTGTTTTCTGTAAAGTAATAAGAAACATAGAACAGAATAAACAAAATGTATTCCTTTTTAAAATTTTGAACAAAGAGTTAAAACAAAATATTAAAATAGTACAAGAATGATTTTTGTACTGTCAATCGATTTTTACGTTGTCATAAATCTGAAGAATACTTCTTCTGTATGTTTCTATTTTCTTGCTTAATATATTTTTTTAAATATAAATGCCTTGCTTTACAGCATATTATAATAAACTTTTACAATGTCAACAATTGAAAGTGAACTTAAACTTATTTAATAATCGCAAATACTTCAAAACCAATCTAGGTTGATGATGTTAATGTACAACACGTATCTCAGAACTAAATCTAGCTCCCATAGGACTCTTTCTTTTTAGTGAGTTACAGTATTATGGTTTAAAACAAACTTTTTTTAAGACATAATCTGCAAATATACAAAAATTGGGACTTTGCTCTGAGGCACAAAAATGTCTTTTAAAAAAAGTTCATGCACTTCTGGGAAAGCTAGGAAATATTACATGTTTGTTAATGACTCTGTATTTATAATCTAATTAGTGAAACTTCTTTAATAAACTTAAGACACAGCTTTTTAAATGTATTCAACAGCAATAAATTTATACGTAGCATTTTAATCTATATAATAATTTTTTTTCTTTAAAATTGCTTTCACTAAATAGCTTCAGAAATAATTTATTCAACTGATTAGCACATATTTTCTTACCAAGAGTTTTATTCATTCCAAATGTGACACGAAGATGATCCAAACCAACATACGATTTCATTCTCTGAATACAATCTGCCAACTTTAAAGGATTTTTTAGTTTTCCTATTCGCCCCATGCCTGTCAGTGCAATTCGCCTCTAAAAAAAATGTTGAGATAAGTAATTTATTTGAAGAAATGTGCATTTTCTTCAAATAATAAACACAGCTGATAATAAAGAAAAGTACCATCTATTTTATAAATGAATGTGAATAAAAAGTTAAAACAGAATTTTCTAATAATCATAGAATGGTACTTTTCTGTGAAAATACAGATTTTCACTTTTTTCTACATTGATTTTTGTTATACCTGTGATTAACCTATAAATACTGTATGCAATCTGACAGATCGCAAGTCATTTTTTGAAGAACAGTTCTACTCATTAAAATGAATAATAGTCTCTGCCTTTTTCAAGTAAATGATCTGTCAACTTTTAATTGCACTTTCGGAAGAGTGGTCGGAAAGGCCACTCACATGCAACAGTTCATGTCACAGCAGTTAAAAGCTAATCTGCTCAAATTCTTTATTTATTTATTTTTGGGGGGGGGAAGGAGAGACCATAAACAACAATGAGTAAAATATTTAAAAAATATCAATACAATCTCAATTTATTGGAAGAAACGTTGCCATTGCCGAAGCATCTTAATGACCATCACATCTGAAGCCTCTGTGCATATCTCGATACTTTTTTTGTTAACACATAAAGTCTTAGCAGTAATCACTATTGTCAAGAACTTGTGCAATTGAGTTAGCTTATACACCAAGACCTACCATTTAGTTTGCCATTACACTTAAAATATTAACCGCTAGTTGAATACCTGTGCTTCGCTACGAAATTTTAATATGTGCAATATTTTAGCTAGTTGTGAGGCCTCGCGTTGCGGAAATCTGTCTTTCATGTATAGGTCCAAGTTTTTGGCGCTTCGCTTGCAGAAAGGTTCATCGCTACGTAAAATCGAGATAGCTTCGTTCGCTGAAAAGTTCATTGACACATAAACACAGGCCTACTTCACTCGTTGAAAGGTTCATTGCTATGCAAGCATAGGCTTGCTTCGCTCGCTGAAAGGTTCATTGCTGCGTAAGCATAAGCTCGCTTCACTCAAAAAAATCTAATTGCTACTTAAAGCCTTAATATTGAAAGCATCTCGTGTCGAGAAAAAAAAATTCAGAGCAGTAGCTCTATTAGTAGTCGTTTTGTAAAATGTTTATTAATTAATTAAAAAAGACCAAAATAAAAATTTTAAATTCTGTTTTTCAAAAGTCCAAAACTACTTATGTTGAAAATTTCAGAGTTGTTGCCCTATTAGAAATCGTTTTGTAACATATTTATTAATTAATTAAAAAAAAATTTTAGAATTCTGTTTGTCAAAAGACCAAAACTACTTATTTTGAATATTTCAGAGCTGTAGTCCTATTAGAAGTCGTTTTGTAAAAAAATTGTTAATTAATTAAGAAAATTAATTAAAAAGTACTAATCAAAATTTTAAAATTCTGTTTTTCAAAACTTCAATTAGAAGGCTAAAACTACTTGTATGAAAAATTTCGGAGCGGTATCTCTGTTTGAAGTCGTTTTGTAAAAAATTATTAATTAAAAAATAACTAATTAAAATTTAACATTCTGTTTGGCATGTATACAATCAGAAGGCCAAAACTACTTATGCTGAAAATTTTAGAGCTCTACTCCAATTTTAAGTAGGTTTCTATAGATCCACAGACAGACACACAGCTTGTTTAATTATTATAGATTGTGATAGCATCTATGGCAAAACTTCACTGTTACAATATCTATACTGAGATTTTTCCCCATTGTAATAGCTGCTACGCTGAGTCTTTTCCCCATTGTGATAGGCCCTATGCTAGACTATCTAACCGATTTTGTTTACATACCTTTTGTTTGAATTAATGCAAATTTAAAGGAACATAGATTTTAGAAAAATAAATTCAATATAAACTAGTCTTGCATTTGTTAAATATTTTCTGAATAATTTTTTAAGTGATTCTTATATTTTTAAACAACATGCAATTTTCAGAAAAAATTTAAAAGAAGTTTTAAAAATTGCAACCCAAAAGATTGATGAGTTTTCTTTACGAATTTTCCTTTTTAATGTTTTAAGTAAATATTGTTTAGAAATGTAGTCACAATTGTAATTTTTCTGTAGATAGTATATCCTTGTTTAAAATTGTAATTTTCTGCTGGAATTACTTTATTTTTGCATTTACCACAACAATTTTGCATTAAATGTCTGCTACATTTTGTGTGTTTTTTATTTTTTTTTAATCAATGGAATTAACTTTTTGCAGTGATTTGAATGTATATTTCGATGTTAAAAAATGGGTTTCATTACATTTAATATATATAAATTTAGTATAATTTTGGAAAATTGGATACTTGTTGATATATGCTTGCTTGCTTTTCATATGCATAAACTTCATATATTAAGAACTTAAAATATATATTAAATACGTATTATTTTATCGTAGTAATCAAAAAATATTTCATAACTTACAGGATGTGTGCAATCTTGAATAGTGAGTACTTCTATTTCTGGATACATGGATAGCAGTGATATAACTTCCTGTTGGGATTCTTTATTAAACATTACCTTTAAACATGATTTATCCTCATGTTGTCTGAAATTAAGAATATGTTTAACAGGGTTGGCATGGTTTAAATCAAGTAGGCTTTATCACTAAAAATAAAAATTATTTTTTTTTAAGTATTATTTTAAACTATTTTTATTTAATTATAATTAGACTTATCAAACTATTTGATGTTGTAAATAACTTCTACTTTTAACCAAAAGTTTTCCATAATGGAAATAAGAATCTTTTTTTTTTCTATGATTTTTTAAGAAAATCTCCAAATGAAATATCAACATTCTGGGTAAAAAAAGACTGAGTGATGTTTTTGTAAATCAAAAATTAAAAGAATACTATAGATAGAATAAGTTATCTATTTTAAAATAAATCTTGTAATTAAAGACTATTGAACAGTAAGTTTTAATATTAATCTAATAGGCATATTAATGTTTTATAATTATTAAAAATTATTAATTAAACTTAAATTATAGGCTGCATTTTAAATTTGTTTCTAAAATAGAGGTTTTAACAATTTATTTCTAAATCTTAAAAATATAATTTCGAACAATTTATCACAATTATTAATGAATCTAAGAAAAATATTCCATCATGGTACGTTTTTAAAAAACCTTGAAAAGTGCTTGAATAAAAACCTTTCATTTTTAAGTGCTTGAAAATTTTGAATTTTTTTTAAATGTGTTTATAGTGCTGGAATTCTAATTTCTAAAAATATAGCCTCTTTAAAAATGTTGGTTTTTAAAAAGAGCAAAATTCTTAGAATTTAGTTCAGTCAATCAGCAACCAGTAAATGAGAACATACAAGATTGCGTCATTCCTCTTGCTTGTTTGTTTTTCCCCTTTGATACGTATAGCACTGCATGCATTGGCGGATTCAGGGGACGCGCGCCCCTCCCTCAGGTTGAGTCTACTTTTTTTTTACTTACAATTTACAAAAAAAAAAAATAAGTACACGCAACAAACACATTTCGACGTTCATCCAATTTCCGAAAAAGGCACAGCCAACCAAACGGTATAGTAGTTAGCATACTAGCTTCTAGACTGCGAGGTTGCGGGTTCGAGTCCCGTGTAAGGCATGGATGTTTGTAAATGTATGTTGGCTTATCAAATGACGAATGTTTCGGCACATTATAGCCCTCGTGTTACTGACGGCGCCAGATAATCTGAAAACAACGACAACGAACCGAAAAAAGCACACACAAACAAAGCTTATTTTTGAATCAAGGTTTTTTTATAGCCTTCCCCCTTCCCATTCAAATGGACGTTAGATGACTGTACAAGTATTCAAACCTCCACCCCCTTGACCTTGAAAACGTCCTCAAGACGCTTTAAAACCCCCCTTTCTGCTAAGTATCCTGGGATCAAATTATCAATAAATATTCTTCTCGTCCTTCAGGACCCCTGATACCCGATCCCTTTTTCTGTCGGGTGGGAGGGAGAGATTTTGATTCTTACAGCAGCAAATTTAAAAAAAAGAATGAAGACCTTAAATATAACTTTTTAACACTTTATCATTTAATTTTATAAAATGTATCAATGATATATCATACTTCCTGGAAATAACCTTATAATCTACATGTGAATCCAAAGCTTGAACCAGGCTCGCTTCTGATGCTACAACGCTTAGTACAGAATATAAGAAATCTCCACTTGGAATTATTGGCTTCTGATCCTCTAAATCTAAAAGAAATTCAGATTGATAGAAATATTAAAATGAAATAAACTTCATTTATTATGTGCACAATGTACAAGATTTAATTCTGTAATAATTAATTCAAATTGATAGACAATTAATTGTCCATTAATGATCAAAAATTACCTGTGCAACAATTTATGTCTTACAATTTTTTAAATTTTAAGACATTTTGCTTGTGTAAATTTTCGATCCTAGCAAATGAACAATTAGTTGTCTAGCAATTTCAATGTTTTTTGGGGGGGTTTATAAATTATTCTTCCTATTTTGGTGTGATTTGGAGAGTTAATTTGGGATTTTTCCCATTTTAAAGTACTATTCCAATTTTTGCACAACTATTTTTCTCTTAAAATCTGCTCATTGAAAAAATGAAGAGAAAAAAAAATTGTATGTAAATATCGATAAAAAATTTCTACAATTGCCAATTTAAATTTTTTTTACATTTTTCCACTTACTAGTAAATGTTCTAAAATACCTAAAACCTATCTTCCATATTATTTAAAAACTTCAAGTTTAAAAAAATTAATTTGGATGTTACACTCCTCCAGGGTTCTCACTCAAATCACAGAATGAAAATTAATGACTTTTAAGGACCTGAATAATATTTTTTAAGGACCTTTGAAATTTTTTTTCAGGCAACATGACTATACATAAATTTTTAATAAAGTATATTCTACCTAAAAAAGTGGCGGTCACGCAGGGATAGCCCCGAGTTGTATTTTTATAAATTTTGCAGTCGGGCACACAACAATCGCAAAAATTAAGGACCTCTAAGCATTTTCAAAGCCTTGAAATCAAGTTAAAAAATATTAAGCTTTTTTAATGATCGTGGGAACCCTGTCCTCAATTTCCAAACTACTACAACAAGTAAAATACTTTTTCTGTTTGGATGAAAACTATAGCTAAAGTTATGATTTTTTATTGATTAAAGGAAACATTGTCATTCTTCCTTTTCTATCAGTTTGATCCTTTTAAATCATGTGCATTATTTTAAATTATAGTAATCTTGATTGTTGCATTAAAATAATAAAAATTCTGCTAGCATTAAAATCTAGATAAAAAAATATACTTCTAAAGCATTTTGCAATTGGTGATAGCACCCCGTACAACTAATTTTTTAGTATTATATTAACTTTATAATTAACAGCCCAATGTTGCCTCACCTTCTTAATGAACAACAAAATAAACATTTTGATATGGTTGTGTTTATAATAAATGTGACCATACCTAGGCAGTCATAATCAGAATGTCCAACAAAGAATTGGATTTATAATTGGACAATCCACTGTGCCGCCCTTTTGTAACAAAACTTCAACAAAGTTGTTTCACTCTCGGCTATAAACCTTTCCTTTCTGTCATTGTTGCTATTATTTAATTGCAAAAACCAGTTAACGTGTAAAACAAAATGTTGAAACTTTTTTATTCTTCCTTATATATATATATATATATATATATATATATATATATATATATATGTTCAGAGATTTCTTAAGAGTTAATAGCTCGATTTGAAGGAAACCTTTTACATACTTTTGAGAATTTTAAGGTACATCCCATTACTAAATCATTAAAGCATTATTTCAAATATTAATGCCACGATTTTTAATGAAAAAATCCAAGTAAGAAAATAATTTAATTTTTTTTTTAATACTTGGTACATCTGGTATAATGTATGCACAAATATTTAAAAAATCATAATTCAATTCAATGAAATTTTTTGTTTGGAACAAGGTAGCAAAATATATATTTTTTATTAAATATACCAGTGCCCTGTACACAGCCTACACATTTAAGATTGCTTAGAGGAATGACTTTTTGAATGTTCATCAGAGTTAGATATTGTATTCTATTGTTGAAAGACTATAAAAATCTTAGATCTACTCAACGTGCTTAAATTGTGGTTTTCTCTTTTCTATAGTGCTGCCATCTATATGTCTATTTTTAGTTGCTTGAATGCCATTTTGAAGTGAGGTGTTGATACTTAGAAAAAAAAAAGGATATAGGCTGAAGAAATGTTAGAAAAAATAAATATTCAAAAGCCAAAGTCAGTTTTGAAAACATCAAAATTCTCACTTTTGTTGGTTTTTTGCAAACATTAAAATTGTTGCACCAAATGTGTGGTACAGATGAAGACATACTGGTATGGGTTTTTTTTTATGCCCCATATCTCTTAACAGAACATGTTTTTTATATTTTCCAGAATGACTAGTAAAATATAAATACACAATTATCTCAAAACAAGATTTTATTTAAATGCTTATTTAAAACTTTGTATTAACAAAGAAAGGGCCTCATTTTCCAAACTATGCTTTTCAAAATTGTCCAGTATCCTGAAGATCTTGTAACAAATTAAGTGTGGTGTAATCAAAATGGTAACTACTCACTAAAATTGAAAAATAGTATTTTTAAAAAATAATTTTCTTAAGAAAATTGCTTAGTCAAATATGTTTTTCAGAAATGTCCTAATTGTAGCATATCTTATAGGAGACTGGCCATTTAATTATCTTGAGCAATACTGATTAGGTTTCAATGAAGCTTTTTATATTATTTCATAATAATACAGGAAAAGATTTTAGTCAATAGTTGTGCTGTTATGTACACCAAAAATCACACAGTATATATATATATTTTTTTTTTTTTTTTTTTTTTTTTTTTTTAAATAACATAAATCTGGAGCTTTAAGAACGAAATATATGTATCATAGTGTCACTGTTAAACAACACTATCAAAATCCTATACTTGTTCCCTTAAAATTACAAAATTAATCTTTTTCCAACAAGTTAGAATGTAGAAGTGGTATATGATAACAAATAAGTATGAGTGTTAAAAAAAAAAATTCATAACTAACCAAAGCATTTTGAAAAACTAAAGAAAATTTTAATTTAAATTACCACATAATTTTTATTATTATGTAGAATAACCATGGTAGATTCTCACCAAAACATTTTATCAGCCAATCGTTTACGCCCCCTTGAACTGCATCACATGCTGTGTGAGGTGAATATACAGCAATGCTGTTCAAAATACACTTCATAGTAATTCGATCCTTCCAATTTTCACTTAAGAACGATTTCATAGGTTTGAATAATGGTGGATGATACGATATTATGAGATTAGCTCTTGCTGCTAATGCTTCTTCTAGAACATCTTCAGTCAAATCATTCGTGAATAAAATTGTGGATATCTAAAATGAAAAACTAACGAATTAATAATATTAGAAACTTCCAAGATAGGGTTAAAGAACAAGGTGTCCCCTGACAACGAAGTCGAAGTTGCACCGGGTTTTTTTTTCAAAGTTTTATTTTATTATTTTTATATGTAATTTATTATTTCACCAATCATACATTCATTAGATATAATATGTTGCTTTATCTAACATGAAATCAGCACTCTTCTGTTATACAGGTGCCAGATAAAAATCATCAAATTGCAGAGGCAACCTTAACTTCCGATCCAAGTTAAGGTTGCTATGGCAACCCCCAAAATATTGAATTACAATTAAAGTCTATGAGGTTGTGCCAACTTTCAGACTTGACAGTTTTAGATACTCGTCTAATGAAGGAGTACTCTGAAATCAGTCATATTTTAGAAGAACCTTAAACTCTAATGTAGATTCTGCACCAAGAGTTGTTTACATGAAACCAGTGCCAAGTTATGACATAACCATACACATTTCGCTTGTTAGTAAAAAAATAGTGGCTGCTGCCATACGTTTCATTAATCAACTTGGCACTAGAATTAAAAATCCAGCCCATATTTTTAACGTTTCTCTGGCACAAACTAAAAGGGTATTTTGAGTTAAACTTCCAACTTTAGTGCAAATTCGGAAGCTGTTTATAAAAAGCCAGCACCAAATTAGGAGCTACTTTATAGCAACCAAAGGCATTTCACAGGCTAGGACATCCAAAGGCTGCTACTACAGCATTTTTTTTTTTTTTGCATTAATCGCCATGGCGCATAGTCTCACCGGAATTGAAAAATCAGCTGCACTTTGCTCTTTAGCTCAAATGATATTGCAGACAAAAATTATACACTCAATTTTAGCACAAGATAAAACTTGGTATTTGTATTATTGAATCATGACAAAAGAAAGTTTTTTAAAACACTCACTGACAGTTGCTTTTCAGGCTCAATCAATAATCCTGTGTTATCCCATTTTTCAGCTAAATATTTTGGAACATGTTTTTCAAAAACGCTAATTACAGAGGAAAGGTTCATGATATTACGGTTATTAAAACAGAAATTTTCCTTTTTATGGAAAGAGAGGGAATTTAGAAATATAGAGTGAAAAAAATAAATTCTAGATTTTTGTCTGAAAATGACATTAAACAAAATTTTACACATGTGTCATGTGTATCAGAAAAACTAACAAATCACAATCCAAAATTACTCGATGCCCAGCCCAGTGCCCAGCCCCAAGGAGGTTAGAAGAGAGAGGAGGTCCGAGCAAGCTTGGCGCGAAGAAGCAGACTTTGGCAACCCTACTCTCACTTGAACTAAGCCTATACAAACCGACTTTTTAGTACGCTCTTCTACGGGAAAAAACGTGGGTAGGGTTTGAAATTCTGCCAAATTTTTAATATAGTTTCTAAAAAAGCAATTTCTGTGGTTGTAGGCTATAGTTCAAGACCTGAACTATCAAATGGTATGCGTATTACTCTTCACAGCTAATAATTAAGCAATATTCAGAGGTTTTTAAATCCCTCTCACTAACTTCGATTTTGTATGATTAAGTGCAAATCGATGGAGGGCTAATTACACATTTGCCGTCATCCAATCGAGAAAAAACTTATCAGATTGATTCGATGTTGATGACAATGCACTCAGTTAAGTTTTGGGGGCTATTACTATCACTAAAAGACTGCTTTTACACACGCTACTATTGGACTAATTAGCCCACTTGCCATCCACCCATCAAGCTGAAACTTGGCAGATGGATTCGATTTGGATGACAATGCATTCCATCAAATTTTTAGGCGAGTCACTACCACTAAAAGGCCACTTTTACGTATGCTTTTTATTGACGCTTTGGTTTACTTATAAACACTTTTCCTATCATGAGATTAAACATTTAAACTTAGCGGACGCACTCGTTGTCTATGAGAATGCTTTCTATTAAGTTTTGGGACTGTCACACAACGGCAGTTTTTACATGCATTTCTATTGCCTTACGTTAGAATTATCAGTAGCCTTTACTCACGTACTATTATCCAGATACAAACCTTAATTCAAACATGTTAAATTTTAGCAATATTTAATGACTGAAATCTTCTACTATTAAAGTTACCGAGGAAAAATATTCAAAGGGCTAATTAACCCACTTGCCGTCATCTAATTGAACTGAGACTTGGCAGATGGACTCGTTGTGGATGAAAATTTAAAAAATGGATTCAATATTTTAAAGCCGACCAAACGGTATAGTGGTTAGCGTGCTAGCTTCTAGACCACGAGGTTGCGGGTTCGAGTCCCGTGTTGGCATGGGTGTTTGTAAATGTATGTTGGCTTGTCTAATGACGAATGTTTCGGCGCATTTTATAGCCCTCGTGTTGCTGACGGCGCCAGATAATCTGAATACAACCAACCAACCAATATTTTAAAAAAATGGATACCAATATTTTCTTTACCTTTGCCCACTATGTAATGTAATCGTTTCGTAATCTATTGGAAATATTTTACACTAGCTGCATGGTTCCTCGTTGCGGATATCCATCATTGGTGTATAGGTCTCGTCTCAGCTTTTGGGGCTTTACTCGAAAAAAGGTTCATTGCCACGCAAATCCAAGCTCGCTTCGCCTGCTGGAAGTTTAATTGTAACATAAAAGCAGCTCGCTTCAC
Source organism: Linyphia triangularis (assembly GCA_963978545.1). NCBI lineage: Eukaryota > Metazoa > Arthropoda > Arachnida > Araneae > Linyphiidae > Linyphia > Linyphia triangularis. The sequence continues at coordinate 95,160,201 of OZ021722.1, forward strand.
TGGCTAAAAAGTTTATTGACACATAAGCACTGGCTCGCTTCACTCGTTCAAAGGTTAGTTGCTACGCAAACACAACTCTCTTCGCTCGCTGAAAAATTCTTTGCTACGCCCTCACAGGCTTGCTTTGCTCGCTGGAAGGTTAATTTTATTGCGCAAGCATATGTTCACTTCGCTCACTGAAACTCGTACCCTACGCTTATTTGAAGTCACTTTATAAAGAAAAACTTAAAAAAAATTTAAATAAAAAAAATTTAAATGTTAACATTTTGTTTAAGAAAATCAAAATTAGAAGGCAAGATCTACTAATGTCGAAAATTTCAGAGCTCTACGCTTATTTCAAATCACTTTATAAAAAAAGCTTAAAAAATTAATTAAAAAATATTAATTAAAGTTTTTGGTTGTTTACTTCGATTGATTATTTCGTTTTCCGTGCGTCAAATTCCTAATGTCCGCTGAAATCTAAATCGTAGCTTTTACAATGGCTTACTTTTGAAGACTTCTCGGTGCTAATTTGTAAAGGGCAATTGAGGGTCCACTGTGGGTGGGCCTGAAACGAGATGCGAGAGCCGGTTTCCCCCCCCCCCCCCTGGTGGCGGGTGACAACCGCCCCTCTTTGTTAATTTGTAACGGACGATGGGTACAAGGGTCCGAAAACAAGTCCATTATCACTCCGTGGCCTGAGGGAAGAATAGGAACAGAGAAAAGCCCCCTGCTATTGGGATTTCTAAGCAGAAGTTTTACGACTTGTCGATGAACAAGGCGGCTTCTTTTCTTAGTTCTTAAGGTATTTGGATTTCGAACTTTATGTTTGAAAAGAAAAGGAATAATGGAAAAAACTTGGCTTTCTATTGAAAACTTTGGATGCTCTTTTTCGATTCGAATTTTGTTATAATAGTTTTACAAAACATTATTATTGTAATATCATGGGTCATCAGATATCTACGTTGCTTTGGTTTAATTTATATTATTACTTATGAAGCTCTTATGTGTTTTTGGAATATTTTGCGTGATTGAAATACTTTTGTGAGAATTTTGTTTGAATTCAGTAATTAATTAAGAATAATTTCAATACTGTAATTCGCCAGAAATCAATATTAAAGTCGTATATTGTAAGAAAAAATTGATAAAAGAAGAGTAATGAAAAAAAAAATCCTGCCAATTTCTTTACTGCAAGATCTGTCCACATTTGTTGCGGCATTGTCGGATGCCACTTTAAACTTTTTCCAATGTTCATGTATCTTTTGTTATAAAATTTCTTCTATTCATAAATTAGATTCATAATAAAATTCTCAGTTCAGTAATGAATAACTTTTTTCATGCATAACACTATCCTTTAAAATATAATGCACTGTACTAAATAATAACTAAAAAATATTATAATTTTTATTTATTTACCAATTAGAAGAGAAAATTCTTCAACGCAAATAAAAAAAAAAAGCTTTTAAAAAGCACTGAAACGGTTAACAATAATTATTATCATCAGTTTATATTGACATTATTATATAAACCTACATAATAAAACTCAGAATTAAAAATTAACAGATTTATCTAAACTTTTACAAACTACAGAGAAATTACGGCGCCAGATTAGAGGAACCACCTTGAGTTATTTAATAATGTAAACTTATTAAAGGGTAAATATCTGAAGTACCGAAAGAAAACTGTTCGATGATTTAATTATTTATCTCATTAACATCTTAAATTCAAGAAGTCTTTTTACTATTATAACTCATAAAAACAAAGTTTCTAATATAAATCCTTTATATATATGTTTTATGTGTTAAGTCACTGAACTCAGATCAAGTTTTGATAATGTTTGATCACTAAGGGGAAAAAACAACATCTATTCCGAAATATTTACTAGTTTCAAAACTTGCTTGAATACATTTTCATCCACAGCGAGTCTATCTGGCAAGTTTCAGTCCAATTGGATGAAGTGTGATGTCATCAGAGGGCGACGATAGTAGCTTGTGTAAAAGCATTCTTTTATAATAGTGTCAGTCCCCAAAACTTGATATAATACATTCTTAGTGACAATGAATCTGTCTATCAAATTTCAGCTCGATTGGATGACGGTAAGTGGATTTATTAGCATTCAGAAACGATAATAGAAGCCTGTGTTAAAGCGATCTTTTTGAGTGTCTGTGGCATCCCCCAAAACTTGATACAATGTATTGGAATCTATATCAAATCAATCTGCAAAGTTTCATTTCGACTGGATGACAGATGTTAATAAAAAAAAATCATTAGAAGTGACAATGTAGTGTCTGCAATAGCGGTCTTTAAGTGACAGCCCCCAAAACTTAATAAAATGCATTGTCATCGATATCGAATCTATGTGACCAATTTCACCCGATTGGTTGGTTGGTTCGCTCAAAGACCTATTTTTATGCACAATAACGGCTAATCAGGCCAGGATTTACAGCTTAACGTGGATTCTGAACCACAACGAACATCCATGGCAAAACCCGGATTCAAACCCGGCCTTTGGCATGCGTGGCAAGAGCGCTAACCACACCGCCATCAGGTTGGTCAGCCTGATTGGATGACGGTAAGAGGGTTAATTAGCCATTCGCATATTTGTAGGTCACACACACACAAAATCGAAATTTATATAAACAATTTTTTAAAAAAGGTAATAATTTGTAAGTAACTGTCAGAACGAATGAAATACAATCATTTGATATAAGTTGAAACATATTGTGACTTACCATAATTTCCAAATTTGCACCTGCATATTACATCTTATTATTTGTTTTTCAACCTTCTCGTATATTATACTTGTATGGTCAAATCGCTATTCTCAGAAAAAAAAATTTAATGATTTTTAGAAGAATTTTGTTTATCGATACAAAAGTATCATCCTTTATGGTCCCCTTAGCAGACATCACCCCCCTTTCCGCATTGGGGTCAAGTCAATAACGCCACTGCTTATAAAGCAATGTTAAACAGTAAACAAGTCCATTTTATAATTGCTTTAGAATAATAAAAGCTACAAAAATAATACTAACTCAACACAGATTCTCCCCCCAAACAACTTCCCAAACAAATTGGGTGAAGGGAGGGGGGGGGGGGACAGAAGAAGTTCTCTTTGACAAAGAAAAAAATGATATTGTATAAAACAGCGGTTTCTAACCTTTTTAGTTGTTCGGATCAACTATCTATATTATGAAAAAAATATAATGTACACGAAAAATTAAATTATATATTTTTATAAATTTTATAAAGTGAGGAACTTGATTGCACTTGGCTGTTACGACAATTAGAAAACTAAAAAACAAGTGACCAAAGTTTAAAAAAAAAATCATCGGAATTTTTGACATTGTTTATCCCCCGTCAATGAGAGAGTCAATATCTAGATTAAAACTTAGCCATGCTGTTTAATTCACGCATTATTCACTATCGATGTTATTCACTCGTTACAACATCGAAAAATACAATCGAGTGACTAGATTGTTTCCATCTTAAACCCTGAAGCTCCGATAATATTTATCTCGGCGATTCTCTACCAGAGTCCACGGCCCAGTACCGCGCTACTCGCGGTCCGTGGGGTAGGAACCGCTGGTAGAGAAAATCAACTAAGCTTGGCGCAGTTGGGAGTTTGGCGTCGAAAAGGGCTTAGTTGCTTGGCGAAAACGGCGATAAACCTGCTTCATAGGTACAACCGGTTTCGAATGGTTTTCCAGTTTGCTCACACCTCCTTCTCTTCTAACCTCCTTGGCCCAGCCCAAAACAATGCTTGTTTTGGTAGTGGTGGTGGTGGAATCCCAAAAAGACTAAATTGCTAATAAAACCATAGACCAAAGATAAAGCAGACTGATCGTAAACCTCCAAATCCTTGACCGAGACGCGCGAAGAATTGTGGGGCACAGATCTCCAAAACATAAACGCATTTTGTATAGACAATGGCTGCTTGCTTCGCATTTGGATGTACAAATCACCCGTCAAAAATAGTATGTACAGCTCCAAATATTTCATTTTACAGGTAAGTTCTTTTCTAACACTGTCTAATTATAGTTTGCATTGATTTTAGTTTCTAAAACTATTTATTTGTGTTTGAATGACTTCAAAATGAAAGTTCGTGTGGGTACTCGTTTCGTTTTCCTTCATTATTGTGTGTATCGCGGAATTTTCGATTAAATTTCAATTAGCCTACAGACTGCCATTTAATAATTAATTAATAACTACCACTTTAGAAGAGGCAATTGAGGTATCTGAATTTTTAAGAATTGTTTTCGTGAAGTCAGTATTTTCTGGAGAGGAAGGATGAGTTAGGTGATCAAGTTTTGAATGAAAGCACGTGTGCTCTTCTCTCCGGAAATGGAAAAACATAGTTGATTCTCAACTTTGGTTTCAATGTTAAGAAACCAGTCAATGATATATGATGCAGTGCATTCAATAAATAAAAATCACAGTTCATAAAGAACTTGTTGTGTAAAAGAATTAGTTTCCCATAAGATGAAAAAGTGAAACCGAAAGTTATATTTACATGTTTACCTAACAATACAAAAATTTTCAGCTATGTAATTGTGAATGTGTAATTATGTTATACATCTGTCCAATTCCTACAATATAGTTATTATAACATACATTAAAATTATGTGCTAAATATTATGCATTAACAAAATATGTTAAATTTTTGGAAAGATAATGAAAAAATTTAATTTCTTGAACATTTGTTAATTGTTAAATGAGATTTCCGTTTTATGAAATTGCTATTATAAATTTTTATCAATTATCATTAATTTTAGTCATATCCCTAGTAGCAATTTTACCTCGGCCGGTGATCGGAATTCCATCCCCAGGTGAATCGCCGATGATTGGCGATTCACCGGAAACTCACCCTAAACTTATCTTTCCCTTGGCAATTAATCCATTTTGTCCCCGTGGCCGGCCATTGGCCGATGTCCGGAAACTGATCGAATTCGAGCAGAAGCCGACAAGAATTAGTTCGAAGGCCGAGGAAAATTTTGCTCTCAAGAAATATCGAAACAATGGTCGTTATTTTGTCGAAAATATCAATTAATAAACATTAAATAATTATAAAGATGTAAGTATTGAATATTAAAAACGACAAGTTAAAATAATGCAAAACTGAAAGCCGGAGCGCGTAATTCTTACATTGTAGTATTTCAATGACATTTTAAGAGTACAAATAAATCGAAGTTATAACACTACCAAATTCAGAATTGTCTAAATTACTTACCCTGGGATCGAACCGGGGACGGTTATGTCCGGAGTGCGTTGACATGGCCACTGGACTGTAGTTACTTGTGATTCTTGGTATAACAATTGTATTGTAGTACAAAACTCTACTATCATACAGACTTTGCAAGGAAATTGACCGACATTTTTTTTTATATATGGGGTATTTTCGGAAAATAGCAAATCTTCCATAAATTTGGGAAAATGATATTAATTTATTTATTATAGCAAAAAAATAATAGTGTCAAATAAATAGTGTCGCCATCTATTTTGTAAAATTTTAACTAACTGATTCTATGATATTTTTTGAATTGCAATTTAAGAGTTTATTTAATAATTTTGACATTTAAAAAAATATATTTAATTTTTAAAAAAACTATATCCAATTTGATTAACTTTTTGAAACATATAAACATATTTTTATTTTACTTAAAAGATGTTTAAAAAACGGACCAAAATATGTTCAGCAAATTATAATGAAAACTATTTAAAAACAAGGACTATATTTTTATTTTATATTAAATTGAAATGAGAATTTATATTTAATTTTAGAAAATTGTTCCTATATTGTTTTACTATATAAAAACTTTTATTTATGGATTTTATTGACGTATTAGGTAAGCAATATATAATTATGTGGTTTGTATTTTTTCAAAATATATATTTACATTTAAAATTTTTCGTACACTTAGTTTTAAAATATTTTTCACTTATATTGCCAAAGCGAAATGTTTAGCAAATTGTATACTTGATTTAAATTTGAAATACATTCAAGGATCGCCTCTAATTCAGTGGAATTGCAAGAAAAAGAAACATAAGTTTTTTATCGCCTGTCGATGTGGTTCCGATATCTTGCCGAACAAAAAAACGATGATCAGAAATTCTAATCGGCCCCCGATGTTGGGAAGATATCTTTTCCCGATGAGTTTAGGGTCATCGGCAGACGAGGAAATAAGGGTGTGTTTATATATCAGTCTGGGGAATCGCCGATGACTTTGATGAATTCCGATCATTGGCCGACGAAACGCCATGCAGTGATTGCTACTAGGGATGCAAAATAAGAGATGACATTTTTCTTTACACTTTTTCAAAGCCATGATATTCTACTGTGTTTAAGCTTCAACACAAAAACTTGATCTTGGAAGGAAGATTTAAAAAAAAAAATGTTAAATCAGTATTTAAAAAAAATGTTAAACCAATTATTTGAATAAGCATTATGATACTTAAATAATGAGATTTTCATTCTTAAATATTTTTCCATTTTTCGTTATCTAGTAATAGTTTTTTTATTTGAAATTATTGAAAGGTGAAGTTAGGAAGAATATGTTCACCTGTAAACTAACATTTTAAAGATGTTAAAAGTTCTTTTTATTAAAAGTGTACATTCATGCTAATGGGTTATTTGTTCTTTCATAACTAAACTAAAAACCTTTTAAAATATCTAAAAAACAAATAAAAATATGATACACGTTTGTTTGCACCATGAAGACAGATCGAGATGATATTTTATGTGTTTTGTTGCCATTGTTGTTGTTTTTTAAAGAATTTTAATAAAGAATATTTTGTAATGCTATTACTTTTTGAATTTCTTAAATATTATTCAAAAACATAAAATTACTATTCTTTGTTATTTTAATGAATAGTTAGAAATAAATAAACCTGTTGAGCCGAAACTTTTTCCTTTATTCAAATTTATAATTTCACCGGTAATTGTATGGCGAATGATGCGGCCACGATCCGTCACGGATGCGGGAAGAATGTGTTGGAAGAACCCCCACACTTTACCGTCGACGGACAAAAATAGGTGAACTTCTTGAAGTCAAATTTAATAAAATTATTCGAAACTTTCTTCTTTTCTTCTTAATGCAGCATAATGTATACATTCTAAGGAAAATATGTGAATTTTTTCATAAGATTTATTCATATATTAGTGGATAAAACGCTATTTTTAAAATGCGAAATTTTACACAGTACGCAAGGCGTTTGCTGTTTCTTTTGGAATTATGTTACCCATTATGCCTCAAAACATGTAATGTTTTTCTCCAATGAAGGTCAATGGGAAACGCCGCCTCTGCTCCTATTCTTTGCTCTATGAATAAAACAGGCAGCTATGTCAGATGTCATCAAACCGGAAACCGGTTCCCGATGTGAAGTACTTTTATCGCCTTTTTGCCAAACAGAAGAAGTCCTTTCCGATGCCAAACTCTCAACTGTGCCAAGCGTGATTAATTTTCTATGCAAAACAAACATTTTTCTTTTTGTCAAAAGTCATAATGAACTTATGATTTTTTTTCTCCATTTTAAATTGTTTTTGGAGAGAATTTGTATTGAGCTGGTATTCACTTAATGGATTTAACTATTCTAAAATAATAATAAAATGGGTTTGTTTACTGTTTATCATTGCTAAATATTGCTTAATTCTTAGCTATGAGGAGTTCTATTTGATAGTTAAGATCTTGAACTGCAGCTTACAATCACACAAATCATCATTTAAAAAATTATATTAAAAATTTAGCATAATTACAAAATCAACCTTCATTCTCCTCTGTAGTCGAACGTACTAAAAAGTTATCTTATATGGGCTTACTTCCAGTGAGAATAGGGTTACCAAAGTACTTTTTCGTTATCCAACTCCCCTATCTTCTGACCTCCTTCCAATATGTCCAGCGTTTGCAAAGTATTGCCAGATGCTAGTGTCTTTGAGCAGATATGCAAGGCCAACTGCTACATTAAAGAGAAACTAAAATGGGAATTATGATTAGCTAATAATATGTAAAAACTTGATTTCGTTTTTCAATGCATAATTGTGATTGGTCACTTGCTACTAGCTAGTCTGTAATGATAAATATCACATAACTACCAAATCTTCTCTTTCATAAAAACGTCATTATTTTTTCTAGTCTTCTGCTTTCCTATTGGATAGGGTCTCATATAATAATTTCCTAATATTTTATTATTTTCTTTTCCTGCCTGGTGCCCTCACTTTTGCACGCAACACTGTTCATTGTACGCAATTCGTTTGGCAAATCTCAACCCGTTGTTTAGTTTTCTAAAACATTTTTGTAGTAATTAGATTGTTCTATTATAAATTTATATGTGGTGAAATGGGAAAACTAAATGTTTCATCATTACGTTACCTCTCCCGTGAAGACTTCAGGGCACTTGCAGCGGTATAATTATATTTTGTTATATACATGTTTATTAATGTTGTTAATTATGTTATTTGAATAAGTCATCCATTGTATATTTCATTATAATTTACTAAAATTTAAAATTTGGACTTTATTTTAGAGAATGGAGGACAACTCTAATGTTGAAAAGTACGAGCCTTGTGATATGTGTTCTGTTTCCAAATCTTCCTAATTGATGTTACTTAACAATTTTCATGTCAATTGTCATAAATCCCTGTCGCTCGCACCCTCTTCCCGTAAACTTGAAGGAAATTAACCATCATTTCAATTGCCCTCTGGCCGTGGAGTACATTTTGTTATTTTTGTCAATTTCGCATGGCCCAGGTTTCATTGTAATATTGGGTTACATGGTTTAATAATGCGGATCTACTGGAATAATGTTAAGCATAAATGCCACCAAAAATATTAAAAGAGCAAAACAACTTTTTACTTGTTTACCCGAGTGTGGGAGAACTGCAACATCATACCTAACCTGTAAAGATAACAAGTCACTCACTCCCAATAACAACTCGGTTATCATCAAAGGAAGACACTGTTTTTAAGTAAAAATAATGCCTTTAATTTTCTGGATTATTACATATGACATGTCCTTACGTTTAGAGCAAAGGTACGGTCATGACATTACATAGTGATGACATTGATGGTCGGAATAATCATTAAACAATATCAATCAAAGAACTAAAATTAAATTTAAAATGTCTTTCCTTGGAAAACAAATTAATTGTTAATTCTATTTAATAAAACAACTGAGATTATTTTACATTCAACGAGAAGATAAACTTCGACACTTCTCATAGTAAGAGAATTATCGCCACTGTCCTCAGTATTAAATGTTACAGAGACATACATAGTTTACTTTTAATCAATTTTTTTTGGTCTTATCTCTGTTTGTGTAAAACGAATGCCATAAGTGACTCGCCCCTTTTTCAGCTGATCGGCGAGGCGTGAAGCAGTGTCGCCATCCTTGGAACTCTACCTTGAATTGACTTGGTCAAAGACAGAGAGGTGTCTCGGTGAACCGAACACGCTTTGTTTTTCAGTGATAATTTTATAGAAAGACATGTTAAAACCTAAATCATCATTTTTAAAAGCTTGGTTGCCTGCCAATTGGTGCGCTTTTTGATTATATCTGGTATTGGGGGGGACATATGCCTGTGCCAGAAATGCATTAAGGGCTGAACCCTCTTGCTTGGCCAGGCACCCATTGGTTTGTCTGATCAATTATATTTATCTATCTAGCAGGGATAAGATTTTTGTGCCTTTTGATGAATTTCCTTTTTTTTCTTAATTGAAATTTTTCCACTTTTTTTTTCCCTGTTTTGAGGATTCAAATTTTTTCTGATCTGAACCAGTTTTTCAGGTGGAAAGTGTACTTCTTGTTGTGTCTGGGCAAGAGATTTTCTCATATTGCTCCCCTTTCCTTTCAGATTACTTCACAAGTGCTTGATGACCAGGTTATACTTCCTCCTGTAATTGGTTATTCAAATCACCCGACTACCTCAGTGTTTTGGGTGTAAAGCATTGTTTTATTTTGTCTCTCCTTGGGTCTAATACATCTTCTCTCTCATCTGATTTATACTTACAGAATAAATAATAAGTTATTAATTATTATTGCTTAATATTTTCATCGTGTTGCGTGTTTTGATGTTTATTTCTTATAACATCTTTGTGTATAAATTATGGTACAAATTTCTTGCTCGCATATGATTTCAGTCTTTTTGCTTTTTTGCCAAACTTGTGGCCTGGTCTAGAAAAATATCAAATACAGTCAAACCCCGGTAACGTGAAATCTCTTAACATGAAATCCCTTTTAATGCGAAGTAAAATAATTTCTCCGTACTTAAAACTTGACATTAATTTATTCATTAACACGAACAATTTCAATGCCCCGTCGACTCCACGTTTACGGGTTTTGATTGTATATGCAAGTATTAGCAAGCAGGATGCAAAATCCTTAATGTTTGAAGAAAAAACACTCTTAACTGTGTAAAAATTTACTAGGTATTTATTTATGTATATATATTTTTTCTTTTTAAATTTATAATTTATTTCTGTAGATTGAAATGGGAATGAAGAACCATGAACTTGTACCCGGACCTTTGATCTCCTCCATTGCTAATTTAAGGCATGGTGGTTGCCACAAACGATTGATGGACCTCACAAAACACCGATTAGCTTGTTATGAAAGAGGGAAAAGATGTAAGTAAAAGCGACTAGTTTCTTTCACTCAATTAAGTATTAAAATATTATGCTATATGGATATCTTATGGAAGTGTTTACTCTGTTTTAAAGAATTTAATTAGTAAATTTTATTGTGTTTATAACTGTTATTTTATTTTGTTGGAAGCCAACAAATATGGCTGTCAATATAATGAAGCATGAATGATAAATTCTTCAGCACTTGCTCGATCAGAGGCATTGCCCCTTGTAGAAAAACTATCTCCAGTTTTTTATTAGTAAAATTTTATAAAATGTGGTAGTTATGATCTATATTTAAAACACTGCTTATATACTTGTTTTGTTGGTACTTTGGTTTTATCTGATCTGAACTTCCATTTGAATTAGTATTTCAATATACTGAAAGAATAATCTGGGGTCCATCCAGGTTTTTTTACAGGGTTCTATGTGTGAAAAAAAAAAATTGTGAAAAATTTCCAATTTTATATAATTTTGTTAAACTTTCAAGCAATTATAAAAACAATTTTTAATTTATGTTGAGTAGGTACCAATTACAAATATTTACCTAGAATAATATCATTCTACTCCTAAATGATTTAAATATCTCAATTATAGGTGCACATTTTTTGACATGGAATTTTGTAAAGGGTCCCTAAATGAACTCAAATTTCCTTCTGCATAGATCCCTGATAATGGTGTAAAGTCTTTTAATTGCTTTCAAACATTTTGTGATAATAAGTGACGGAAAACTTCTATAAAAAATACTAATTGATAAACAGAAACTACTGGGATTCTTCCATAATTTTATTTATAAATTTATATTTTTTAAGATTTTAGATCTCAAAAGGTATAAACTTATGAGTTTTAGAAATACAATAAATTGTAAATTATAATGACTGATAATTTGTAACTAATTACTTAGTTTGTAACATAACTTGAATCTAATTAACTGCATTAATTATGCACCACTCGAATGAACAAATAATTATGACTTTTTAATATCATTTTATGTAAAATATGAAGAATGGTTTCCGATTTGGAACATGTTTCTTGAAATTGCTCCTTTCTTGGAAAAAAATGTTGTATCTGTTAAAGATGGGCAATGTTTAATTCTTTTTGTATTAAAATACTTTGTTTAATCTTTTTTAAATTAAATGACATAAATATTTTTAATATAAATATTATAAAAAATTATTTCTATGTATATTTTGTATGTGACACTCTTTTAATATTTAGATGATGGATACAGACTCACTAACTGTGGCTATGATTACCTTGCACTGCGAGCTTTGGCATCTAGAGATGTAATTGCATCTGTAGGCAATCAAGTAGGAACTGGGAAAGAGTCTGGTAAGTATAAATTTTAAAGCATGTTTTTTTGGGGAGGGGGGCCTTTTACAGGGTTTCCATGGTCATTAAAAGGGCTTAATATTTTTTAACTTGTTTTCAAGGCTTCGAAAATGCTTAGAGGTGCTTAAAAGTCCTTGAAAATGCTTAGAGATCCTTAAAAGTCCTTAATTTTTGCAGATGTTGTGTGCCCACCTGCAAAATTTATAAAAATACAACTCGAGACCACCACTTATCTCCACCATATCGGAATTCTCGGACATATTTGTATCACGCATCCACCAACTTATAACTTTTAGAAGAATATACTTTATTAAAAATTTATTTATATATATATATATATATACACGATGCCTGAAATGTCATTGATTTGAATGGGAACCCTGTTTTATTTTAATAAGTTGTGAAGAGTGTTGGCTATTTGACCGTATTTCCTAATAGCCAACAGAGAAATTAACCAATCGTAGCTTGCAATTTATATATAAGGTTACTAACCAATTTTTTGTCTTTTACTCAAAGTTATGTTAAAAACAATGCCAATTGATAGCTAGTATTTTAATTCTATTATGGAGATTAAAATATGCAGAGTTCATACGTCTCCTGAAAAACTCCCGAAATTTGTTTTTTTATATATAAGGGCCATTAAAACTCCTGAAAATTGTGTTTCTACTCCTGATATTTCATTTTATCTACTTAAAAATAATCATCAAAGTGTAAAAAGATTAGTAAAATCTTAAAACATAGCGGGTTTTTTTTTACTCGATAAAAAAGTCTCTGAAATTCAAAATTCTTACCGTACTTCAGAGTCTACTGTGCATTAGGGTGGTTCAAAAAAACTTTTTTTCTGCTAAAGACCAAGACACCCCCCAATTTTTTTACATTTGCCCATAGTATTACTCTCCTAAAATTTTAGCTTCCTACTCCTACAAGAAAGTGGCGCTCAATGACCATTCATTTTTACACTTTTTCGTAATTTCGCATAATTCTAGAGTTTTAAGCTGGTAAAAACATATGTCCACATTTAAAAAAAAAGAAAAGTTTTTATGGTTTTTTAATACATGCAATTTAGTTGGTCAACAATTCTTTTATATATTGTATCTGGAAACATTAACATTATAATAGCACCATTAACAAAATATACGATTGTGAAGCACTTCGTTTGATAGTTCCAGCAGTCACAGTTTTGGGATATGATCCTCGGACGCTTCCTCTTCCAAGAAGAGCCAAAAATCAAGAAAAAAAGCCACAAAAGAATATGCTGAGTCAGCAATGAGTAAATTCAAACCTAACTGTCCCTTCATTGGGATGACAATCTCCTGCCAAAATCTTTTGAATTATAAAAGACTGCTCGTTTGCCAGTACATGTTTCGGGAGATGGTATCAGAAAACTTCTTAGTGTCGCAAAGTTGAGTGATGGAAGGACAGCAAAAAATATTTCAAAAACTGTTTTCATGTTATTAAGGCTATGGGAAGTTAAAAATAAAATTCAGACTATAAGTTTTGATACTACGATTGTAACTACTGGTTGTGTATAAGAGGTATGCATTAATTTGTAGAAAAGAAATTGGACGTGATTATTGTGGCTGGCCTGCAGGCACCATGTGATGGAATTAATATTGGCAAAGTTATTTAAGTTGGAACTATGGACCCTCATGTTTCACAGAGGTTTCCTTCTTCAACAGACCTAAATCCATTTGAAAAAGAATTGCACAAATAAACTTTCAGGGTATAGAGCTGAAAAAAAGACGTTAAAAAGTTTAAACTTTCAACTGTATCTGTGGATAAATCTATGATAATTAGAGATGATTATAAAGAAGTAATCAAGTTGATAGTAATAGTTTTGGGCAATATACCAGAGAAAATCAATTTGAGAGCAGTTTCATCAATTCATTACTCACAGTGGATGGCTAAACTCCTATGTATTTTTAAACCTTTTTGTTTAGAGATCAGCAAGAGATTTTCTGTGTAACTAATAGAGAAAAGAAATGTAAATCCAGCGATTTGTACAGTTTGGTGTTCTTTTGTATAGTAAAATAAGGATAGAAGCTCCACTTACTTCTGAAGAGTCTGGAGGTGACCTGAACTTCTGAAAAAACATTAAAAAAGTATAAGATAATCGATTATAAAATTGGAATTGCAGTTAGAAAAGTTTTGAAAAATCTCATATGGGAACTTTCAAATTAGTTTTTTGGTTTGGACTTTAACAACTATTACTAATATGGAATTGCAGCAAAAGAAAATTTAAAAAGTATTGTAGATATGAATAACTCAAAAGATTCCAGAAATATAAAAGGATGCGAGCTATTGAAAACTTTGAAAAATATCAGTCTTGGCGATTTTGTGCTAAAATGAAGGAAAAAAAGCTCTGGATATTTTATCTCATTTGAATATTAATGACTCTTTTGTATCCATTTCACCTGAAGAATGAGAGAATAATATCCCTTACACAAGTGAGAACAAAGTTAAAGAACTTAAAGTGGTAAGCGATACTGCTGAAAGAGGTGTACAGCTAATACAAGAATTTAATAATTTATTTAGACATGATAAGTATGATAAGCACTTTATTTAAAAAAAAAAAAAATTGAAAATACTGAAAGATAATATCTAGAGAGACAACCAAACGACCTATGCTTGATTGTCTTTCAGAAAATCTATATTTACAAATCTATATATCTAAATGTTTACTAGGCAAGACGTAAATTTGTCTCAGTCTCTACTCCTATACACTCAACCGATTCTTAAGATTAAGGTATCCTTTGAAGGAAGGTCCTTTAATTTCAATTGATCTTACTAGGAGATTGAGTGTCGTTTGAAAATGTATTTTCCAATCCGAATTACGTATTTTCCGATCGACCATTTTCAGTATACAAAAAAAATATCGCCAAGTTGTACTTTAATGTTCGGATCATTGATGAAAAAGACGCACTATAACACCACATTATTTAGTAATATAGTATTTAAGGTTACTAATCACTTATTTTGAATGCTTTTCGTGATTTTATACCCCTTAATTTTATCAGAATTTCAAATGTTTAATGAATAGTACGGGGGATTGACGAGCGTTAGTGAGCAGGGGGAAGAGCCTAATAATATTCAATTATTTCATACACTTTTACTAATTTATTACATTTCCAATTATTGTATAAATAAAAACTTTTTGAGAAAATTGCTTTCAATTATACTTATTGGCAAAACCACTACAAATACCCAAAAACACACAAAATACGAAATTTTACTGCTCAATGAGCGCCATCTTTTAATAGTAGTAAGATTCTGAAATTTTGCTAGAACATTTGTATGGGTAGATGTAAAAAAAATGAGGGGGTGTCCTGATCTCTAGCTGAAAAAAAAAATTTTGCCATATATTTTTGAACCACCCTACTGTGCATGCTCTTCGTCATTACAGGCTCAAAGGAAAACCTTCAGACAGTCTCAGAATGCACTATGATTCTTGACAACCAGGCGCATAGAGGAAAAATATATTATTAGACATCTAATTTTTTTCCCTTTAACTCCTGAATTTACTGTACTTTTCTCCTGGAAAAGCATTTTAGTAACTCCTGAATTTTATTATCATAGATTGAGTATGAACTCTGAATGTCATCCATGGAAGAGTTCTAAAGGAAAGTGCCTTTTTAATTTTGTACCAACATAGTATATCTCAAATGTGCGAGGTATATATTTAAAATAACAATTTCACTGCAAGATCCTGCTCATTTTAGGCAGATTCAACAATTATCCTTTAAAAAAAATCCTTATTGCTAAAATAATCCCAAGATAACTTTTTTACTGACTTGTCTAAAATGTTTGCCCTTCAGATATATTCCTGGTGGCTGACAAAGAAGGAAAAGAAATGGTTTTGAAGATTCACAGGTATGTATTTGATATTGTTTTTCTTCTACAAATTTAATTCAGAGAATTTTATAATACAATTCTCAATTTCAGGAATCAATAATGGGGAAGTTGCATATTTTTTAAAAATAGTCGAAGGCATTTAATTTTAATAAAAAAAGCACGGCTGATTCCAAATATCCAAGTTATACTGTGATTAAAAATTTATTTTATAAAATATTGAAAAAAAAAAATCTTCAAAACAATGGAGTCATAATGTATCGGATGTCGTGGAGTCGTTCTATCATTGGCTGTTTAAATTTGATCTCTTTTCCTGGTAAAAGTTTTCTCGTGCTATTTTTTTTCTTCTGTTGGTCACTAGTGCTTGAAATTATTATTCTGTATTTTATTGAATAATGCAATCTAAAATGTTTCCTAAGTTTTTACCAGTTTCTATTTTGGTTTTATGCATATATTTTTTCTGAAAACGTAATTTTAAATAATGGCCAAAATTTACAGGATATTTTTTAAGAATGAGAAGAGCAATTAACAAAATTCTGTGATGTATCAAAATGAAATACTGATTATAATTTGAAATCAAGAAATTGCATTGTAAATAAAGATATATTTTGTTAATTTGTGTTTCTTTGTCGTTTTTTCCAAACTCTCTTTGACACCAACAGAAAACTGTTGGCTTAATGAATGCAGCAAATACAAGTACAAAAAAGCTTTCTTGGAGAAATCAGAATCTGGAGCAGATGAATTTATTTCGTTATATGTTTGGAAAGAAGAAAGTAGAATGTATAAAGTTGTTGAAGAGGAAACAATTTAACATCTTCACGATTGCGCATGTAATCAACTTCCAATTTTTTTAGAACACTGCTTGGTCAAAAGAAATCAAGCTGAAACTAATAACACAGCAAGAGTGATAGCATTGTCATTTGATTTTGATATAATGCAAAAGCTTTAAAATACAATTCGACTTTTTGAAAAATGTAAATGTGTTTTCCATGATGGATGATATAGGATGATTTTTTCTTTTCTTTAGCAGTACAAAGTATTTGAGTTTCAGACTTTCACCTATTATCTCCTCCCCCCCTCCCCGCTGTAATGAGAGTCCTCTGTAGCATTGTAGTGTGCTGATAGGACCTCCTAAGTCCAGTCAAGGAAGGGGGGTAGGGTTGGAATGGGATTCGGTGGACTAGGGTGGTTGGGCAGGAACGGGACAAGAGAGGTAATGATGCTGCTGGTATTGCCAAAGTAACAAAGTCTTGTTGCTTTGGCAAAACTGAAATGAGGGTTTTTACTGAAATGATAGTTATTAACTTCAAACCTGAAACTATTATAAAAAGGAATTTCTAAAATGTATCGATTTCAAGTTGCTGATGTAAAGTATATTGGTCAAATGTTTACATGGACTAGTTACTAAAAGAAGTTACTTATTCTGGAAAATGGGTATTGATTTTAAAAAAAAAAAATCTACAGTTATGTGCATTGTGATTTCTAATATTTAAATTATTATTTTTCAGTGAAACTTAAAAACCATTTTTTGCCTTTTTTTCTGGTGACCTTATCATTTTTTATAAAAGTAATTTTTGTCATTCATTGTTTTGAAATTTCCACTTGTGTACCAAATTTTATTCCGTCCTGGTGTATGTATATATTTTTTTTATTAAAAAAACAATTATTCTAAACTTTTGGACTGTAAACTTTTTTTTTTATGCAATTTTAAGCTCTTGTAATTGAAAATTATATGATTAAGTTAAACTTTCTTTTTCTAGACTAGGGAGAACATCATTTAGAAAAATAAAAGAAAAGAGAGATTATCACCAACATAGGAATAGTACTTCTTGGATTTATTTATCAAGGCTAGCTGCTGTGAAAGAATTTGCTTTTATGCAAGTAAGTTAGTTTAGAATAATAAGTATAAGCAGAGCTGCCAGTGGCTACTAAAAAGGCTACTAAAGCAACTATTTCAATGAAAAAAGGGCCCATAACGACTATTTTAAGCAAAACCTTTACTATTTCTAGAAGGCGACTATTTAAAAAAAAAAAAAACTAGATATTATCCGGTAGTAAGACGAAAAAAATTGGAACTTGAGTTGAATTGACACAGTTTTGTCAAACTGTGATTTTTTTATAAGGGAGGAGTGAGCGCTGCCAAACTAGGGGTTAATTTTAGTTTAAATTCACAGATCGAATGGTCACTTTGTTAGTTCAATGATTGCTGCATCATGTCTGTTATCCAGTTATATTGTTGTATGAAGTTATTCGAACACTATATTAAATTAATAGTTAATATTTTTTCTTTTTAAAAAGGTCAATAACTTAAAAATTGTATTTTAGGCTTTACATGATCGTGGTTTTCCTGTACCCAAGCCCGTAGATTTTAACCGACATTGTGTTGTGATGGAGGCTCTCCAAGGTTATCCTTTGTAAGTTTTCAATAGGTTAATATGTTCAACAAATTTAAAAATAATGGAAGTAGGCATGTTTGTGTTTGCTGTAAGTGTTAAATTTCAGGCTTTTATGTAGATTGATCTTATATGTCCATACTTTATAGTAATTGTCTTATGACTACTAACTTGTTCTTAAAAAATAATTTGTATTAAAGTTTTGATATTTAATTTTTCATGTGTGCATATGTTCTTTGAATCGAATATTCAACAACAATGAAAATTTGATGATCAGGCAATTCTGGATGTATGGCACACTTCTTAAAAAATCAGAAATAAATCACAACTTTTTTTCTTCGTTTGTAAGTTTTAAAAAAAAAAATTAATTGTAATTCTACTAAAAAAGGCAATCAGATTTTCCATTAATAAATTTATATACTAACAAAATTATTTTTTAGTGCAATAAATTTCCTTGGATATAATTTTTAATGATTTACATTTGTATTTTGTATTATCAGAGAAGCTCTGATTATTTCATCTGTGGACATCCTATTTAAAGCAAAACACTTTTTAGAAACAATCCTGTATAAAATGTTCTTATAATTTATGTTTATGCTAAAAAAAATCTAACATCAACAATGCTAGAAGTATTTGTTTTGTTTTATTTGTGGATACTTATTTAATAAAGTGGCAGTCAAATACAAGAATAAGAAGGTTGAGAAACCAGGGATTCATATAATGTAATCATACAAGTCATGAATTTTGTTGTTCTAGCATTACAACTTAAAAAACATACCTTCTACTCTAGTAAGTTTAACTTCTTTCTTTTTTCAAGGTAAAGATTTGTTTTCTTGTGTTAATCTGTTATTTCATTGAAAAATAAAACTGAGCTGCTTTTTTTACTTTCTACTTCAGATGTCAAGTTCATGATATTAAAGACGTCCCTGCATTGTATAATGAGTTAATGGAGCTTCTTGTGAACCTTGCAAATCATGGTCTCATCCACAGTGACTTCAACGAGTTCAATTTAATCGTAGGTGAAGATGACCATGTTACTCTGATCGATTTCCCTCAAATGGTCTCCACTTCACATCCTAATGCTGAATGGTAAGTATATTTTTATCAGCAGTGTACATTAAAAGATTTAAAACAAGGAGTATCATGCATGCAGTTGCTTTATAATGTTGATTGAGAATAAATATTTGGAATATTACTGTAAGATTCAAATTGCTTATTGGATAGGAGAGTATAGTGCAAAAAAAACCGGACAGATAAAGGGGCAAGATTAAAACAACTTGCTTTAATTTTATGTATTTTAAAAATGTGGCTATGCCCAGGTATTTTTTATTTTTTTAAAGTAATTAAATTTTAATTATAGCAACTTTTTATTGAATTTTAAAAGTTGCTCTTGACCACCTTGATACTGTGTACTGAATTTTTGCCTCTAGGAGCAAAAATGGATTTGTATAGGTGGCAGACACTCAGTTTTATTAACGTATAGATTTGGAGATGTTTTTTTTTTGGATTTGGTCCATTTTTAAAATCAAGCACCTAATGCAACCCCTAATCCAATTTCTCTTTCAAATATTTATTGCCCTATTTTATGTCATTTTTACCTTGCATCTGGTACAAATCCAAAGGGCAGTTGGTTAAAGTAAACAAACAACTGTGACTTGCACACATATTGAAAAAAAAAATTTTTTACATGGCCAGGTATTCCTTGCTTTGAAACAAGTGTAGAAATGGTAGGAGAGAGCTATGACTTTTGTGTACGCAACAAGCTGTTCTTTGATATTAAACTGTGTTTAGAGTGAAGTGCCTTCCAGACTTTCTATTGTGATATCTGCTGTCCTCATTTTAAATAGAGCTACATAGCATTGCCCAGGAGGTTTTGCATTGAGAGGTTTTGCATGCTAGTCTAGCATCCTGTTTCAGAGTTTCGAGTAGGACATAGATATTAGGTTGTGGCTCTTGGATACAGCAATAGATTTCTTTTGACTTTTTATTTCGTACCTACAATATGACCAAAATTTCACTTCCTTCCCAACAATGCATTGAATCCTTTATAAATAACCTATAGTTCAGAGAGGTTTTCTTTTCTAGATTCAATGATAATTTAATCTTTTTATACAAATTTTAAGAATTTCTCCATATAATTGATTTAAGATTAAATAATCGAAGCTTCTTTCAGCAATATTTTTACCATTTTGTTATACTTCCATATAAAAATTGCAAAAACACTAAAAACATTTTAGTCTGTCTTGGCTGAACCTACCTGCTTTATATAAACAGAATATTCAGTTTTTACCATGGCTAAACAGTATTTTGTTTTTTAAAAAAATTTATTACATTGTTCATATTGTCTGACAACCTGAATCTAAAATCACTGAGGCAAGAATTATCTCAAAATTCAAAAAGAATTCTAATAAATCCATAAATTTTAAAAAAATTTACTCTGGATTGTTTGGGTTTTTTTCAACACCCTGGTAACTATAATTTAAAAATGAGTTAATATGTAGACCATTGTGACAGATAGGCTCTTGCGTTCATCAAGCTAAATGGGTAGGAGTTTACTATCATTTTGGCTGCAAATACATGACAATTTCGCTTTGAAAGACCTCAATATAAAATTCTGTCGTTTTGCATTGACATTTTGCCCAAGGTTAGCCTTTTTTGTAGCCTTTCTCCTAAATAATAAATCTAATGTAGCGTATAAAAAAACTAAACAATTCAAATTCAAAATTGTTTTCAAATTATTTGAATTATTGATATTACTTTAGTATTACATTAAAGAAAAGGTTATATTTAATTTTTAGTTGTTTTAAAAAAAAATCACAGCATTGTATATTGGAAGATAACGTAAGTATGGATGGATTAACCGTTAGTACATTTTCAACTATTTTCTAGTTATGGAACTAGATGATGAACGTTGCGAACTGATACTAAAGAATTATGCAAATTACTGTCATTGTGTATGCCATATGCACCAAAACAAATCCATATTGATTTGCTTCTATCAGGTTTCTTCTACTCACTTATGGTATTCATTTTTAGTTTTGTATAAACATTTTATTCTGATTTCTTTTTGATTTCTATTAATCTCTTGATAGTCTTTGGGATCATTGTGTTTTCATCATATTCAATACTTTGTTATCATTTTCCTTAATTTAGTTTTATATAAACTATTCAGGAACAATTCTCTTAACAAAAATTGTATTTTGATACATTTTTAATTAGCTCATTTTGATTTTATTTTGCTTCAGGTATTTTGACAGAGATGTGACATGTATTAAGGAATTTTTCAAACGACGATTCAATTATGAAAGTGAATTGTATCCCACCTTTGAAAATATAGCGTAAGTCATTTTACTGGTGGTTTTTTTTTTTTATAACTATTATATAATAAAGCTGAATACCTGAAGGAAACAAATAAAGTTGTGTAAATATAATTTATTAGTAAACTATACGCTATTTCATCCATAGTTTAATTTTTAACAATGGAAAATGTTTTGGTTATCTTAAATACATACATTTTGATATTAAGAAAACATTTACTAATCAGCAATAATATAGTCAAAAAATTACTTCAGGGTATCCAGCAATGATTAAAGTATGCAAACCAGGGAAATATCGGGGAGTATTTACAAAATGCAGTTAAGTCAAGGATTTTAATTTGTCTTAATCCATAAGTTAAAAGTATTTGTGACCAGGAGTGTCATGGAATTTTAGGTTGTTTCTCCATGATACACTAAACTCGTTTATAAATATTTACTCTTCTAATTAAAAGTAACATGTATTAAATATGTGTTTATTGGAATTTCAAACTTAAGATTTTCATATTTTCTGGTGATCAATAAATTTTTTATTTGTTTATAAATTCTGCAAATAATGCTCTATCAGCAGAGAAAGTTTTAAATTTCAATTGTTACTAAATGTCACATTTTATTTAATTAATGTATTTCATTTGCTTGCTGCAACTGTTTTAGTAATAGAGTACTAACACAACTACCTTGGAATAAACACCAAATTCTGTCAGCCTTATGCAAGTATTGCACGATGGACAGTTTCATAATATAAATATAATCAAGAATTTTTGAGTCAGTGATTTTTAACATAAGGAAAAATTTCTGATAACTGCTCTAAGTGGTGTAAGCCTTTTTTAAAATGAGGGAAAGAGATAAGAAATTGGAGACTGCCGAAATATGATTTAATTTTTCTGTACTTGTGTATTATCCCACCTAACGTTTTAGTCAACTGTTACAAAGGCAGCTTCAAAGGGTATTTCCCAAAGCAAAAAGTGATTGCATCAGTCACTAAAATTCGCACAGTTTGTTGCGATGTCCATTATGTCTGCCCTTTTCGTGACAGTTTTAGTTTTGTCACAATTGGTCAACAGGATAATCCATAAGTACCAATTTTTGTTTACATTTGAGAAACAATTGCTCACTTTATTAGTCTGATGCTAGTATTTCCCATATAACTACACACTCGACTGTCATTTTCAATCAGCAAACATGGCCGTTTTTGCCTACTCGTTTGGTTCCCATGTTACTTATTTATCAAGACTCAACAGCAAACCCTATGATTTTCTCAAATTATTCTGCCATTGCTAAGAATAAATTATGAAATTTTCCTGTTTAAGCTGGAAAAAAGTGTCCAAGGATGTACATTTAAGTTAAATCTGTTCTTTTGCAATTAAATACTATTGCTTGCATAAATAATACTAATTGAAATGTACCTTCAGGAATAGTGATGTCTTATTTACGATTTTCAAAGTGAAATTGTTGAAAATTTAAGGTTGCTATGGGGCTTGCATCACATCCACATGCATGCCGATTAAATGGCATGATAATGTTATCACAAATAGGCTATATTCTACTGTTATAGTCGCCAGGGTATTTGTGTTAGTATTCAAGTACCAATTTTTTTATGCATTAATACCAGATAACAAATCACTATTACATGTAATTCATATTAAAAAATTGAAACATTTTTTTTTAATTACAAATTTGTTTAAATTACACAATTTTGATATTTTTATGTTGTAGATTGCAGGATATATTAGTATACTATACCAAAATAATATAGTGTTTAAAATATGTTAAAGTATAAAATTATTTATAGATAAACATATATTGTTTGTAGCTAAAACATTAATGTGATTCATTACTGCTATGAAACATACTCTGAAATATTTTTCTTTGCATGCTATAAAAATGTTTTTGCATAGTCCTTTTGAAATTATCTCATTTTATTTGAAAAGTGCTCTAAATAAGTTTTGTGACTACTAGTAATTTTGTCACTTAAAACTATTGAAATCTCATTAAATTCTTATTAGTTCAACTGTTTCTCTCAACAAAAGTCTTCCTGTATCCAATTTGTTTTAATTAAATGGAAGCAGATCAACAATTAAACATAAGTTGTATCTTCAATCATACATTGTAGTTACAATTTCGTGGCTAATAACATGTGGATCATTTTCACAGGAGAGAAGACACATTGGATTTGATGACATGTGCTAGTGGGTATTCTAAAGAAATCCAGGAGGATTTAGAAGAGGTAAAAATAACATATATTGTTTAATATTTTATATTCAAACCTTTAATTTCCTGTAATTTTATTTTCTGCTGAAATAAGTCTTGGGTAATTGTTGCATAAATAAATGCTAAAAATTAATTCACCACAACAAAGATGACTTCAAAATATTGCTATTGTCGATTTCATTATATAATAGGCCAGAGGTATAATTATACTTTAGTTTAATTAATTTGTATCACTTCAAGTAAAATTGAAATATTTTTAAAAACACTGCTATTTTTGTTACTTTTATGACTAATCTATTGATAAGTCCAATTGCATGGAAAAGCTGCCATGTTAGAACTGCTTATATCTATTAAGTAAATATAATATGCAAATGCAAAACAGGCTATTTTTAACTGAGTGGTAGAACTAATTTGAGATAAATTTGCAAAATCTATGTGGAAAATTATTTAAATAACAATATCCGATTATTTCAGACTTGGTAAGCTCAGCGGAAAAACTGATTTCAGATTTTTTGACGAAATTTTAGTACTTTTAAAGTAGCCTGAAAAATTAGAAAACTGGGTTTAATTATATTCACCTATTTGCCAATATAGTGTAATTGCTTAAAGTTGTTTGACTCCTGAAATCTTTTGAAAATTTTATATTTTTTGCTAGTTTTTATTGCTGTAGTGTGAAGTCCAGTTTTTTTTGCTTGGGACTAGGTTCGTACGGCCCTTAAAACAGAGTGTCCAGCAGCCTTGAAAGTCGGGAAATGTACTTGAATTTTTTGCACCTCGGGAAAGTCGGGAATTATGCTTGAAATTTTGGAATGCGTCGGGAAATTATCGCTTTTCTCTTTTATCGAAAAAATCTTTATGGATATTTTTAAAAAAATGAAAAGGTTTTCCAAGAGATGCGATTCTTTCGCCGATCGACGGATTTCTGCTCTCTTTCTGTAATGCCATAACTTCTATAAGCATTATTTACGTTCATACGTGATGACCATTTTGCTGAATGACAAATGTTTCGGCGCATTATTGCTCTCGTGTTGCTGACGGCGCCAGATAATCTGAAAACAACCGACTCCTGATGTAATAGCCGCTATTTTCCATGATTAGTGTCTGTATGAAGATCGGTTTCGCCGTTTGGTTTGAATCGATGCAGAGTTTCTAGAATTTCGATTTAATTTTGTGTAAGAAAGTATTCCCAATTTTTCTGTTTATGCTTTTTTTAAATTGTAATTTTAACTGTTATTGTATGTTAAATTGCTTATTTTAGCTTGAAAAACAATTTTACATTTTAGCTATAATGAATAATAGTTTAAAAGTTAAAGCAATTTTTTTATATAATAGTTTAAAATTAATTAACTTGTGCAACTGTGTGAAAATTTGAAGTTTTTTTTTTGCTTTGGCCATGTCAGTTACATACAGAACCTCCCTCCCTTAATTCTTAACAACAGAAATGTTTGTGACAAGCAATCGTGCTTAAAGTAAATTATTAAACTGCATGCCTAGGTTCATTCCTTTTTCTTTTTATCTGCTAAGGTTTAGACCTTCATATTTATGTATCACTTGTTAAACAATTTTATGTTTTCTTTTCTCGCCTTTAAAAAAAAAAAAAAAAAAAAGACTTAAAAAAAAATTCTCTCCCTATTTTCAAAGTACATAATCTAATTTTTACATGATGATTAGATATTTTTGTAATTTGTAAAATTAGTTCAACATACTACTTGGTGGGGGTATACTTTGGAAAATTAATGTGGTGGTAATTAAATGGTTGCAAGAGGGATCCTTGAAAATTTTTGGGATGAGCCTTGAAATTCTTGAAATATGCTTGAATTTTTATCAGAAATTTTGCTGGACACCCTGTTAAAAGCTAAAAAAAAAAAATCTGAGGTCTTTAAAAGTTTTTATTTTTGAAATAATTCCTTTAAGTCCTTATTTTTTTAAATAAAACCTATTAGCAGAATGTTCATTTTAGCAGAATTTTAACACTTACAATTAAAACTAGTTTTAACAGAAAACTCTGGGTTTTAATGACAAGTCTAGCGCAACGCACGAGGATCACGTGGCGTCACAAAACAAGTCATGCACTACAATGCCAACCAAACTCATGTCGAAATTGGCTGTGTTCACCACGATCTTCTCGAATTTTTCATCTGACAATGAGATTTTATTAATTTTACTGTTAAGAAATTCATAAAGAATCAAATCAAAACTATATGCTTGAACTTGGATAATTTTTCTTTTATATTTAATAGTAAAAATATGTTCTGAAATCGCATTGAAATTTTTTTTAAACTACGTTCAGTAAAAATACACCTATTTATCACAATTGGTTACAATCATTACGAATTTAAAAAAAAAATTAATTCATGAATATTAGTATACATTAAAGTTTTTTCTCATTCAATTTTTCCTTGTATAAACCACAAGGAAAATTGAAATTCTTAAAAAAAAAGTTGAAAAGTGTTTAAAAATTAATTTTTTATTTTGAAAATCTGTATGAAACATGCAGGAGCTATACTGTGTTATCTATGTCCAATAATTTATATATACATTTTCTTGAGTTAGTAGATAAAAGTTAGCCTTGTACGATTCAGCTTCTTAACTATACTGTAATTTGTTGAAATTAGATCATCAATTGATTGTAAAACTTTCCTCCTAAATACAAAACTAAAAGTATCTGTACTTAATTAATATTTTCTTTGTATTCCATAACTTCTATTTTTATTTAAAGGCTTTACAAATGATGACTCTAGAGGAAGAGCCTGAGAATAACGATGAGGATAAGACAGAAGTTGACTACGATGACAATGAGAAAATTAATATTGAGGAAAAACAAGATACTTCCTCTGAAATTAGAAATAACAATAATCTCCTACAAAGGTACCTTGATGACTCGGTCGGAGCTTTAGATCACAGTGAGATTTTCATTGAGCCTAACTTTAATGAGAACTTAAGGGTTGGAAAAGAATGCGATTCGGTCGGAGCTTTGGATCGCAGTGAGATTTTCATTGAACCTAACTTGAATGAGAACTTAAGAGTGGAAAAAGAATGTGACACTGAATCTACAACTGGAACAAATCATCTCATTACTAAGAAAAGCAAAGCTTACAGCACAAGGTCTGTATCAACAATACCTCCCGAAGAGGTAAAGGCAAGAGTACGTAAAGAGCAGCAGAAGCAGCAACAAAAAATTGTGAAAAAGCGTATGGTCTCAAAAGGAGAAGCAAGTGCAACTAACCGTCAACGTAGAGAAAATCAAGATAATATTAAAGATAGCAGTTTTCTTGGAGACTTTTGATGAAATCAAATACAGCCTTATAGTACTGTAATAAATTTGTTGTGATTAAAATAAATTTTTATTTAAAATTTAAAGGTTGTTTTTTATTTTATGGCTGAAACATTTAAAGTCATAGATCCAACACAAAGTATAAAAACTTGATTTATTAGTTTGCAATAACTTATTAGCAAATTCCATGAAAAGCAATTAGTTTATTTCTGTATGGCTATAGGCAGGGTTTCCGTGCATGTGGAAAAGTCATGATTTTGAGCAAAAAAACAACTGCAAGTCATGAAAAAACAGTGAATGTCATGGATTGCTAAACATTTTAATTAAAATCATGTCATAAACAGCAAGATCGCTATTCATCTCTTCGATGATCCATCTACATTTTTATTTATGTTTTGAAAGAACAACGGTTACAGTTAAAAACCTCAACCAATGCAAACATTTCTGGACTCCAAAACTGTGACATCACATAAGTAAGGTCTCGTAGGTAAAACAAAATTCATAATATAGGAACTAAGTTGAACTGATTTGATAAGCTTGCATTTACAATTTGATTTTTTTTTCTTGCGTCTTCTTTCTTAACACATTGCACTACGGTTTGGCATTGTTGGTATCAAAATATTTGACTTTTAATTATATAATTTAATATGTTATTAACTTATTCCTTCTTCAAATATATCCTTATTATTAAAGACTGATTAGCTATTCAAAGAATGGAAAATTGTTTCTCCCTTTTTCTTCTGATTTCTGAGGATCTTTGTTACTAAAACAAGGATTTTTTATTTATAAAAAAACTTTATAGAAATCATTTTATGGTATGATTCGTCTTGGTAAAATTCATGTGGGTTAATTTTTGTGATGTGATTTCTTGAGTGATGGAAAATTATTTGCTTTGGTCTGGAAAAGTCATGGATTCGCAACTTTTTATTTTGGCAGAAACCCTGTAGAGTAAAATTGTTTTTAAACTGATATTCCATATATATCATCCATATTCATTCCATTTAGATTCATGATATAGTATTTTAAGAATGTCCAAATAGACTGTCTACCTTTGGTAAAAGCAGGTTTGAGAACATCTTAAAATTTATCAGTGCATATCGCTGATACAATGACGCAACTTCGAAAATAGGAGTTTTACAGGAAACGCAAAAAAAACAATTTGATTTCACTATATAAACTTTAGACACAATTGCATAACGTAGCTGCATTTTGGCAGCCATGAACATAACTTGTTCCTCTTTTGTTCTCCTCAATGCGCTAGGTATTCCTTGACACAATGAACCTTAACTCTGTTTTTGCAATGGCCTCATTGCTCCACCAGAATGGCAATGTATCCTTGTTTGTAAGTAGTAGGTAAAAATTAAGTTCTAAAATATATTCCATTGAACAAGTGATTTGCTGCTAGCAATTACTTAAAATGTTCATGCAAAACAGCCAATACAACCCACTAAAAAAAACTTTACCAACTTCAGCCTAAATAAAAGGAACAAGATCTGTTTTAAAAGAATTTTTATTTTATAGAAATTATTGTATATTAATTTAGTTATATTAAAGGAGCTTTATTTACAGTAGTACATTTACTGTTATATGAAAAAATCCGAAATTAAATTTTGTTAATTTGTAGGGTTACTTAGTGTCCCTTTGACCAAAAATAAGTTCAAGTTTAAAAAAAAAAAATTCGATTTTATGTCTATAACATCAATTGAGATAGATGGCAATAAATTTATCATTTTGAAAGAAGAAAAAGAAATTTGAAGCTAATATGTGCAAAATAGCTTAAGTTATTTAAACATGTAACATGAGTAACTGCTAGAAGTAGTATGTAAGAAGAGTAACTGCTTGGTGAAACTGGTTCATTAATGCTTTGTGCATTTTTTTATTTATATTATTTTAATTGCCTAATGGCAAAATAAACATGGTATTTCAAACAAACAACTTAACTCAGAGTAATCCTAGAAACACAAGTGTCGTGCTTGTTTTCCATTTTGTATCTAGAATTTTCCTTTCAAATTTCCAGAGTTGAAATAAAAGAATAACTTTTGTAAACATTATTATACTTATTCATAAGTTTTTTTTTTTTTTAAAAACTTTTTATTTAAAGTTGTCCTCATAACATTTTATTTTTGCTCTAATTAATACTAGTTCAATTAATGAAAAACCGCATATATAAAAAAGTTAATGTACTAAAGAATTAAAAAAAAAAAATTAACTTATGAAAATTTGTAATAAAGAATTAGACAAACATACTCCATATGCCAATAAATCCGCTTTTGGCAAGAAATCTTCATCAACCCAAGAAGATTTTAAACCAATTTAAATTTAAGGTCATTTAATTTTTAAGTTACCAGTACAATTCACAGGGATGTAAGAGCTGCTCCAATTGCGCCGAAGTGCGCCAAACTGACTACCCTGCTCCAAACTGCGCCAAAAACCTCTTTTCGGTTAAGATTGCGCCGAACTGCGCCAAAAAATCATTTTTTGACTTCAAAAACTACTTGGCGAAAATTTTTACTCGAAATTTTTCAAAATTATCATGGAACGTCGCCAACAAAGAGATAAAGAACATTTTGCACTTCAAGGACGTTTTTCGTCATTTAACGTGCCGGAAAGGTTTCGCACTTGAAAATACATATTACAATCTCTCAGTTTTGTTGTAGGTTTTTCAAACTATGAAGAAATAGTAAATGAATCTGTGTGCATCTGATTTAAATCTGTTTTCTTGGCTGATTTTAGTTATAGAAAATTAATACTTTTTTTTTATACTTATAGAATACATGATTATTTTTGGAATTTTTTTCTTTTTTACCGAGGCTCCGTGCTAAAAATAGAATACAAGTATTGTATTTTTCACACAAGCAATCTTAGTGCATCTGGTTTAGATTTGCACTCTTGCCTGGTTTCAATAATAAAGAAATACATAGCTTTCTTTAAGCTAAAAGAAAACGCGAATATTTTTTTTTTAATTCTAAACTTCTTAATCCAATTGACAGCCCCCCTCCCCAAACACTTCCGGGCTTAATTTCTAAGTCATCAGTAAAACGGGATTTGAATTTTGAACTTGCCGTGGTGATTAGGTGGAAGGATTAGTGACTATTAGTAAATGATTTTTTGGCAACCCTGGATATTGGATCATGATTTTGACTTGGCAACGAACGGAAAAACGCACAATACGTCATTCTTTTATTGTAGCCAATTCCCAGAAAAAGTGCCAAGTCGTATCGTAGATAGACTAGAAATTCTAAGAAGAACTTGAATCGGGAGGGGGGATTTAAGCTATGTCTCTATTTTTAAAAAAAGTAAGATTTCTTGTATTTATAAATATTTGTTCCTTTAAATTAGCGGTAGGAAAGATCAGGGATTCGCGGCAGTATTTGCCCCTTGCGCCGTTAAGCTTCAATCAACCAAACAAACAGGGATTCGCGCTTTGTATTCAAACTGTAGAAGGCATGAAATCAATCTTTATGCATCCAATTTGGATATTTTTTTCTTGCCTGTTTGTAACTAAAAATAATATATATATTTTTTTAGTACTTTAATAGTGCATGATTATTTTTTAGCATATATTTAAAAAAAAAACTAACCAAATGTGTCTTTTTTTTTTGTATGGATTACACAAAACACAGACTTTAGATATTACTATTTTTCATCTTACCTTGTTTTAATTTATTAATTAATTACATTAGTAGTTATTTTTTTTATATAAACTAAATTCTAGTATAATTGTCAAATTTCAGTTAGAGGTTTTAATTTTTTTGAGTTAAAAAAAATTATCTTCCAATAAACAAATAGCTCTAAAAAAATCTTCTAAGTGAAGCTATCAGTCCAAACAAGTTACGAAATCTAATGCTTGCCGCTAAGCAGCTTTGTTACACTTTTTTTGCATGGGGGGGGGGGGGGAATACTTTCTATCGAATTAAATTATTTTGGATTATTAGGAAGAACTACTATAGGTAAGTGGTACTAGGCAGACTAGAGTTTTTAAAGAAAAAAATTCTTACTTCATCAGTTGTTAAAAGTAGCTCTAACTGAGATTATTACGAAAAACTTTTTAGTGATGAACCAAACTTTATGATTGGTTGGTTATTTTTTGTGGCGCAAAAGCAACACTAGGACCATTCTGTGCCCCGAACCTTATGATATCATCTCATCATTGAAAACTTCCTAATATTTTAATTGTTGGCAAAGAGGTTAATAAATGTCATGCTTTTTAATTTATTTGTTGAGTAATGCAATCAAATTAATTAATGTAAATTTAGAATGCAAACGTATTTATATAATGAACAAGGTACACTTTTTTTTTTACTTTAAATTAATTTGAAATATCAAGGTTGAAATATACACAAATATTTGCTGCATCACTAATTTAAATGCAATTATTTACTGCTCCAAAACCACATTTTGCTGCTCCAAAATCGTATTTTTACTGCTCCGACATTGCTCCAAAATCACATTTTTGCACTTACATCACTGAATTCATAATTTTTTCACACTTAACAAGTGTTGAGTAACTAACATATCTGTATAAAAAAGTTTCTTAATTTGATGATTAAAATTTAGTGCCTAATTCCAACAGTCATAACTAAAATTACAAATGAAACAATGATTCGCTACAGGAAACCTGCTAAAATCGTAAATATTGCTTAAATAACTTTTTTTTTAAGTATTTAAAATTACAGACTTCTTATAAAACCATCAAAATTAAGTTAATTTTTTCTTGGATGTATTACATTCTAGTAAATTCTCTGCATAGCATTACACTTTAAATTACATTTAAGAAAATTTAATTGGTTGATTCAAACTGTAGTTATCTTTGAAAAAAGTTTAACCCTAACAAAAACTAGTTTCTCAGAAATAGAGTTTTAAGTTTGGTAGTGACCTTTTAACACTATAAACTAGTTTTTATTTTGTGAAGGTACAAACTATTTTAAATACAAGGAACATAGTATTTTGTAACTTCTAAATTCGAGAATACTTTAAAGCAAAAAAAATCATTATTTTCACCGAATTTTTGAATATCTACTGGTACCTTAACTAACAATTGATGACTCAATTATTAGTTATCTTGAATATTTATCCAGAATCACTATTTATTGTATATGAAAACAATGTTGTAGAAATAGAATGCACTTTGACCGATATTGTTAATAGTAATGTTGACGAGTTTTGCGAGAGATACAAGTAGAGTTCTTGACAAGGTATTGGAGGAACAGCAAAAATAGTAGGAATAAAAGTCCAAAGTAAAGAATACATTGTTAATAATGCAGCTGATTTTACCCAAGTATCAAATTCTTATACTGAAATGAAAGTTGAAATGCTAAATACAATTTTTTACTAATCTTTTCACATAAAAGGGATTTCTAAAATGCACTACCTTAAGTTGCTGATGAAGAGACTATTAGTCACATGTAAACTATGAACTTGCTGCCAAAAAAAATCTGTTCTTAGAAAAAGAATATTAGTAGAATATGACTAAATTTTATGCAAGGGAAATAATTAGCCAAGTCGATGACTCATTGATAAGCACAATGGTACAAACAGGGAAGAAGTGGTAATGGCCAAATGAACCACATCAAATAAAGTATAAAAAGGAAAAGTCATTAGAAGAATTAGTTTTCTTATTGTTAATAACTCCAAAAATCAGTTTAGCTTTGATAAGTGGTTTTAAAATTTAATAAAATCTACTATTGAAATGCATATCTCTATAATCGACTTATATTTATCTTCTTTCAAGTACTTTAAAAAGGAGTATAACACATGAGTAACCAAATTTCTGTAACATTAATAGTTCCATTATTTTTTATTTGTATATAACAAAAATTAATAACTATTATAACTTTTAGGTAGCTGATATTTAATCTTTAACTTTTTTACTCTACAAAAAGTATTATAATTAAAGGTATTTAATTATACTTTAAAAGAAAATATTTATTTTGAACACCAAAAACTCCATGTCCTATTTTGATAAATAGAATGGATGATTCCTAATATTAAGTATTTGAAAGTATTAGGAATGTAAAAAATGTTCGCATATTGGTAACACAAGTAACCATGGAATTGTCTTATTAGTTAATAAATAAAAGTGCAAATAAGTTTTATATTCACAAGTACTATAATGTAGGATTAATAAAATGACACCTTTTCACTGCAGCAAAATTTTATTCAAAAATGGGAATGTTATTTGACAATTACATGCGTGCTTGATTTATAAAATAATGTATGTACAGATAGTAAAAGAAAAACACAAGTTACTGCAACACTCCTGACTTAAAATAAACACTAAATAACAAATAAATAGCTCTTTATATAAGGCATATCAAAACATAATATATTCTACAGATTAAAATGACTAACTGCAGCTGTCAATCTGTTTTCTTATCAACCAATTCTTTTTCACAGGATGCTTCCTTTGCCTGAAATATAAATTTTCACTGATGGGAATCTAGTAGAGTTATTTTTTTTTACAGCAATGTTAAAAGAGTTAACTATCATTCAATGTATATTTACGTATGCATTTAATTAATTTTAAAATTTTAATAAATAGTGCAATAAGAATCTACTACCAAGTTGACAACAGCCCATTTTTTTAAAAATCATAATCAGTCATTTAAATACAAATAACTTCTATTCACCTCTAGATAGTTTTTTGAATTTGTAGAAATCCTATTAAACAAAATTGGAAACATTTTAAGGTTCAAAAAATTTCTTTTTTTAAAGCAAGTTAATGATCCAATCAACACAGTATTAAGTTTAAAAAATTGTATTGTCTAGTTATTCTTCATTACTGTGAACAATATCCCAATGAGTGATTGCTGGAAAAAAACAATCTTTTTTTTTTATTATTATTATGGTCTGCATTTAGTATTGTATAAGCAATTGGGAACTCTTCTGTTAGCTGGGTGCCAGTTGGTACAGTTATCACCAAGGCTAAATGTTTATGCTTTAAATTACATGTATCGTAAGGCCTAAATGTCTACGGTTAGTAATAGGGTTGCTATAATTGATTGAAGATTGTTAATCAAGAAGAGTTGTCGCTGCAATTTGACGGGTTTTATCTGTTACCCTGCTAACAGAATAGTACCGATTCATATTGATGCTGTACTCTTCCACCATTCTACTTAAATGTTAATTATAGAAATGTGATTGATACACAGTGATTAAACTTTTAACTTTGACAGTTGGCGATTAATCTTCCATCAAAGAAATTCGGATATTATTCTCTTGCAACCACCCTAATGAACGATTAAGTTTGATGTTTAGACAGCAACATAAATTTTAGAAACACTAAATGATCCTGCAGGGTTCCCTCTAAAATCATAGAATGTAAATCAATGACTTTTCAAGGAGTTTTAAGGACCTAAATAATATTTTTGAGGACCTTCGAAAATTTGTTTTCATGCATCAGGTATTTAATGTGTAAATTTCCAACTGCTTCGCCCAGAGCTTTAATACCAAAATCTTTTATGTACAATTTGCTTTTTACCTTATCAACAGACTTTGATGATAGTCTTCGATCTTTAGGATCGCAAAACCTAAACACTAATCTCACGTGTTCATCTCTCAGAGTACAGTGTGTAACTAAAACCATTCGATTATTACTCCACCAAACGACAAATACGAACCAAACATTGTACAAGGTGATACTTGCTTAATATAAATACACCAGGAAATTTTGGTGCTGCACAGATAAGTGACAAAAATTAAGGACCTCTATGCACTTTCCAAGTACTTTAAAGGAAATTTGAGCATTTTCAATTAATTTTAAGGCCTGGAAAACAAGTTAAAAAATATTAAGCACTCTTAATGCCTTTCAACGACCATGGCAGGGATGAGAGTGATCAGAGAGCAAAAAGAAGGAAATCCAAAAATTCTTTAAAAAAGTTCACAAAAGGAATACACAAAAATTCAACAAAAAAGTATGCAGGAAGGACAATTCAATAATTCTAACGATACAATGAAATTTCTCATACTATATAATTACATTTTAAATATTAGGAGTTTCTGAAGTAATCTGTGAGGAAAGGGGAGCTAAGAGGGAAAATCTTTTATTTAGACATGAGGAAAAGTATACTTTTTGCGGGAAAAACTACTTCAGATCAGAAAAATGCGGATCCTCGAAACAGGGACAAAGCGAAGGAAAATGTTACATAAAAAACAAAAAAGGAGGAAAACTCTCATCCCCGCCATGGGAACCATGTTATGGTTGATTGGCGTTAATCACACTGTGATACCCATAGGTTAAGCGAATGAATGATAGCAAGAATATTCTCGATACTGAAGGTTTGCTGGCTAATTTAAGACTACATATACACACATTAAAAAAGTTTATGGTTGATTTTTTAAATTTTATTGAAATTTTACAAATGAAAGATCAACTGGAAGGGTGCAGATTTTTAAATTTGCTATTTCACAAAATTCATTTTTGAAAATCAAGGTTTTTTTAAGAAGCATATTCTATAGTATATCTCGCAAGGAAACAAATCATCTAGAAAAAACCAGTTTAGTATTCTGGTTGTAAAAATCCAATGGGTAAAAAATGAACTCTTATAGAATCACTTAGATGTCTATCTGAAATACTATTAATTAAATGGGATAAGTGATTGAATGGTTATATTAAAATTTTACACAGTCCAAACTGACAAAGACATAGACAAATAATTAATTTTTTTTTTAATTTTCCATACACAAGAAAAAAGCTCTCTGATAATGTGCTTGGTACTAAAAAGAATTTCTAAAATATATACAATGTGTACCCTACATTAAAATACTAAACATGGCTGAAAAGGGTTCAACCTGAAAATAGCTTGTTCGTGAACAGCCAGCAAATATTATTACACCCTAGAAAAATATTAAGTCTTGGTTCCAGTGCTAAATGATATGGTACACAAACATTCAGTGTGCAATATTGTCAGGATATAAAACCCTTTTGAAATCACTATAAAGAAGATAGTCTAAACATCTTTATCCTTTTGATTGAGTTGCTTAAAAAATTATAGTTTCTCACCACTAGTAACAAGCATTAACCTACATGTTAAAAAAAGATAATTTTCTTTTCAACTCTTCTTTCTACTTATATATAGGAAAATGTACAGATGCTTATTAATTGTTGAGTTTATATGCACAACGACCAATATTTGTGCACAATAGCAACTCATCAGGCTGGGACCAATAACTTAATGGGGATTTCGAGCCACAGCAAATATCCATGCTTAACCCAAGATTCATACAGTGGGGTACAGCAGGGCTGTATCTAAATGTATAAGTTTAAAAGTACAAATTATATAATATACTAATTTCCTTAAATAAAGATTACAATTGAAAACGAAAATAGAATGTCTACGTTAAGTGAACAAAACTTCAATAAATAACAAACCTGTTGCTTCTATGCAAATTTTAAGAGGAAAAAAAAATTTCAAATCAACCCAACTGGTGACTACGGTGGTTCAAAAATATATAGGAATTTTTATTTTTTTTACCTAGAGACCATGACACACCCTCATTTTTTTACATCTATCCATACAAATGTTCAAGCAAAATTTCAAAATCCTACTCCAATTAAAAGATGGCGCTCAATGAACAGTAAAATTTTGCATTTTGTGCGTTTTTGGGTATTTGTAGTGGATTTGGTAATAAGTATAATTGAAAGCAATTTTCTTAAAGTTTTTATTTAAAATACCATAATTAAAAATTTTTAAATAAGTTAGTAAAAGTTTATGAAATAATTAATCACTAGAGGACTCCGCTCCTGCTCAGAAACGCTCGTTAATCCCCTGCGCTACTCCATTAAACTTTTGAAATTCTGATAAAAGTGCCCTTATAAATTAGGCGGTATAAAATCCTGAAAAGTATTCAAAATAAGCTATTAGTACACCTAAATATGAAATGACTATTTAGTGTGGTGTTATGTAGTGTTGTTTATTTCATTATTTAACCAAGCATTACAGTAACACTTGGCTACATTTTTAGCAAGCCGAAAATGGTCGATCGGAAATTATCTAAATACCATAATATCATTTGAAATCATAAAATTCTCACTTAATAAAGAGTGGACTAGAGAGTATAAATAGTGTTCAAGTTTTCAGCTCTATTCAAAGTTTTTAAATGTACAGCTGTACTTTATGAACATTTTCAAACGACACTCAATCTCCTACCAAGAACATTTAATTGAAATCAATCGAATGAACAATTAATAACATCTAAAAAATATGGGTTAGGTACGGAAATTGTAAACAACATAAATTCTGTAGATGTTGCCATTCAGATTATCTAAACCCACTGTCAAAGTAAAGAAATATTCGATAACGTAATATTGAAAAATTACCATATCATGAGTTCTTTTTGTAAATAAAAAAATAACTCTTGATGTTTACTTTATCGCAAATTCTCCAAGACTGGCATTATCTTCCAACATTTTTTATAGTTAGCACTTTTTTATATTTCTGGAATCTTTTGAGTTATTCATATCAGCAATACTTTTTAATTTTTCTTTTGCTGTAATTCTATGTGAAAATATGGCCTAACCAACCAATTCATTTGGAAGATATCGTATAAGCTTTTTCAAAACTTTTCCAGCTGCAATTCCAATTTTAGAATCAATTATCTTATACTTTTTAATGTTTTTCTACAAGTTCTGGTCACCACCAAAAGTTTCAGAAGCAAGTGGGGCTTCTATCCATGTCTTTACTGTACAAAAAAGCATTAAACTGCACAAATTGCTGAAGCTGCATTTCTTCTCTCTATTAGTTATATGGCAAAACCTCTTGCTGATCTCTAAATGGAAGGATTTAAAAATGTATAGGAGTTTAGCCATCCACGGTGGATGATAAATAGCACATATACCTGCTGTTCTCCAAACGATTTTCTCTAGTGGATTGCCCAAAACGATTAATGTCAGATAGATTACTTTTTTATAATCATTTCTAATCATCATAGCACCACAGTTGAGAGGAAAGCTAAATTTGAAATTTTAATTTCTTTAGCGTCTTCTTTCAGTTCTAAATCCTGAAAATTAATTTGTGCAATTCTTTTTCAAACGGTTTTAAGTCTGTTAAAGAGAGAAACTTCTGGGGAACATGATGCATGGCCTATAGCACAACTTAAATAACTTTGCCAATAGTAGTTCTATAGCATGGAGACGGCAGGATAGCCACAATAGTTCATGTCCAATTTTGTCTCGAAATTAATGCATGCCTCTTATACACAACCAATAGTTATACACGTAGTATCAAAACTTTGTCCAAATTTAATTCTCAACTTGCCATTGTCTAGCATAAAAAGTTTTTTTAAATATATTTTGCTGTTCTTCCACCACTTAACTTTGAGACACTAAGAAAATTTTGATACCATCTCCCGAAACACATAAAGGCAAACGATTAATCTTTCTTAATCCAAAAGATTTTGGCAGACGTTTGCCGTTCCAATGAAGGGCTATAGGACAGACAGATTTGAATTTACCCAATGCTTGAGTCAGCGTATTCTTTCCTAGCTTTTATTCTTTATTTTTGACCCCTCTTTAAAGAGGAAACGTTCGAAGAACATGCCCCAAAGCTGCAACTACTGGAACAATCAAACAAAGTGCTTGAATGCTTCACGATCATGATCAGACGGTGTTTTTGATAATATGGATGTTGCAGAGCTCCCACTCACTCAAAGATTTGGAACAGAAAAAATGTCATTCGGAGCAGGTAAAATTAAGTTTTGGAGCAGAAAAAATGACTTTCGGAGCAGGTAAAAACAAGTTTGATTGCAGGAAAAATGGCCTTTGTAGCATCTAAAAGCAACTTTTTGAGGAAAAAAAAAATGTAGCAGAAAAAAAAAAAATTTGAAGCAGAATTACGCGAGATGAATGTCACCAAATCGGGGTTGCGAATCTCGGCAATAGCTGCTATTACATTACCATAGGCCTTGGCGAAAACGAATATAACACCAACGTAAATATCGGGATAGCACCCACCATACCATTGCAATCTCGGTAATATCAGCGCAAAATCCCAGCAATATCGGGTTTTTTTTTAAGTCACCAAACAGAGTCGCAAATCTCGGCAATATCTGCTATTACATTACCATAGACCTTGGCAAAAACGAATATAACACCAACATAAATATTGGGGATAGCATCCACCATACCAACGCAATCTCAGTAATATTGTTTGTTTTTTTAAGTCACCAAACAGCGTTGCAATCTCGGCAATAGCTGCTATTATATTACCATGGATCTTGGCGAAAACAAATGCAACACCAACTTAAATATCGGGGATAGCACCCACCATACCATTACAATCTTTTTAATATCGGCGCAAAATCCCAGTAATATCGTATTTTTTTAAGTCACCAAACAGCGTCGAAAATCTCGGAAATAGCTGCTATTACATCAGTGTAAATTTCAGCGAAAATGACTACCACACTTGCGTAAATATTAGCGAAAGCGCTTACAATATCGTTGAAAATCTAGACAGAGGATATTACGCAAGTTGAAGACTCAGCAGAAATGACCATCGCAAAAACGTACACATCGGCACAAATGTCGGTAATATTGACATTTTCTCGGTAATGTTTGTGCAAGATTCGGTAATACCGGAAGCTAACAAAAGTGCAGAACTCTTCGAAAATGATCGTAAAACTAACGAAAATATCAGCAATAGCGCAGAATAAACCGGAACAATTCTCAACAAGAGTACTAATATATCGGTGAAAGACTCAACGAAAATGACCATCACAATAGTTTGCATTAGCGTCGCAAATCATCGCAGTAACATCGACATTTTCTCAGTTATATCGGGGCAAATTTCGGATAATGCAATATCTTAGCACTCGGCAATAATTACCATCATACCAACGAA
Organism: Linyphia triangularis; assembly: GCA_963978545.1. NCBI lineage: Eukaryota > Metazoa > Arthropoda > Arachnida > Araneae > Linyphiidae > Linyphia > Linyphia triangularis. The sequence continues at coordinate 95,200,002 of OZ021722.1, forward strand.
AATATCAGCAATAGCGTCGAATTTACTGGAGCAATTCTCAATACTACAGAGCTATTATATCAATGAAAGAATTGACGAAAATGACCGTCATAACAACGTAAAACTTTACAATAATGTCAGCATTACCATCACAAATCATCATAGCACTTGGAGAAAATGACCATACCAACATAAATATCAGCATTAGCGCCAAATATACCAAAATATTTCTCAACAATAGCAATATTACAGCGGCGAACAATATCGAATTTTAGGCCGAAAAAGAAAAAAATGCGTTCTGGCGCAAATATGGATAAAATAAAGCATTTGGAGCAGATTTTTGTATTTGGCGCAGTTGGGCACAGGTCTGAGACCCCTGATGTTGCCAGACACAGTAGATAACTGTTACCAAACTATACTGCATGTTTTAAAAAAGCATAAAAACTTTTTTTTTAAATGTAGATATGCATTCTTATCAGCATAAAACTCGAAAATTATAAGAAATTACAAAAATGAATGGTCATTGAGCACCACCTTCTTATAGGAGTGGTAAGCTAACATTTTAGGAGAATAATAGTACGGGTAAATGTAAAAAAATTAGGGGGTGTCTTGATCTGTAGCTGAAAACAATTTTTTTTTAACCACCCTACTGGTGACCTTCAAACAAACTACAAGTAATGCCATCTAGAGAGTCTCTCTAAACATTGACACAGCCAGTTACTGAAATTGTGATTCAGCTGAGTTCATTGCTATGGCAACCGTTTCTACTGAGAACTTTTTTCCTCCATGTTTTGAATACAGCATTATCGCGCGGCTCAGCCGAGAGAGGAATTTTACAATTTCGTCTGTGCTTGGAAATTTAAGGAACTGATTGGCTGTGTAAATAGGCGGGGCAGGCAACAGGGAGACTTTTAAGAATCTCTACAAAACGGAAATAGTTTTCGTGGTGTTTACACTTATGTTGTCTTGCAATTTCTTAAGTTAACTTATTTTGAAACAGGAAGTTTGTTATGATTAAATGTGTATCTAGTTTGAAATGTATTTAGAAGAGCCTAGTATGTGCTTTTCTTGTGGTTATGTGATAGTTATTATTTACAAAAAAATGTTTTGTTGACAATGTCTTCTAATCAGAATTAAAAAGGGCGTGGTCTATTCCTAGTTGACGTTAAAATATCGCCAAGCCGATTTGGCGCTGTTTTGTAGGCGATACAGTTCTAAATATGGCAATCCCATTTTTTTTATTGACGCGCTTTGGCTTTAACCTTCCTATACTACAAATCATGGAGCTGGTTCGTTTCTCAATTTTTCATATTGGAATTCCGAATTGGCGACATTCTGGCTTTGTCGCCAACTTTTCAAAAGTGCGCCAACCCATAAACGTGAACTAGGAATTTACCAAGGGCGCTTGAAATAGTGCTGGTTTAACTACCATCACCCGAGCATTTAAAACACATGAGGAATCAATCAAACATTTATAAAAATCTTTAAATTGATAAGAAGTGAAATTCAAATATCTGGTGCATTAAGGAAAACTCTCAACTTTATATTGTATTAATAAAAAGGTAGCTCTCTGAATAGATGTTTCATGCAATTATCTATCAAAGTGGTATTGTTTTTAAGTAAACAAAAACTTAGATTTAGAATTCAAAACAAGAGAGAATGTGTTTTTAATCAAGACTATGCAAATTTATTAGATTAAGTGTTCTTGTTTTAAAAATGTTATTATTTGATACAAATTGAAAGGAAAATTTGATTTGAGAATTAAAGGTTAAATATTTTTTTTTTCATTAATGATTGTGGAAAGTATGTGTGGTGTGTAGTTGAGGGATAGGGTTTGGTTTGGTTTTACTGGCACAAGAGCAACATCTAGGCTATATTGCGCCGAAACCATAAAAGCATTAACAATAAACGTTATTTAAAAACAGTATTAAAAAAAATGATTATAAAAACATTTCAATTAAAACATTAAATGAGGTAGTAAAATCCAATTTCTTGTAAGAACTTAAAAAGATTTACAAGCGGGGGTGAACTTAAAAGCGAGGATAATGAAGGATGATATGAATTAAAAAGGCGTTGTCTTGTCAGATTAAAAGAAGGACACTCTGATAAAATATGTAAAACAGAAAAAACAACTCCATAGGAATTACATGAGGGGACATCATCTGCCAGCAGAAGTTGGGGGATAGGGAAGTCGCATGTTTCTGGCTGCACTAACATTTTTGACCATGAGCCGCCACATGATTCAAAACCTGCGCTTTTGTCAAGAGAAATCAGAAAACAAACTTCACAGCCATCAGACGGGCGATAAATATTGAATACTATATTTTTGCCAAGTTATTCAGTAAAATAGCATTATATCAATGATACAATAATATCAAAAGTCACTAAGAAATTACCTCGGTTGTTTTTGAAAATGGACAAGCAGAGTTTTTCTCAGTCCTACTGTCAGCCGATGAGGTTTCTGAAGTTTTAATGGCTGGTTTAGGTGCCCATGGATTCCAGAACTTTAATACAATTGGCTGAATAAATCGGTACCAAATATACAGCAAAACTGGAGCTACTATGCAAGGAATACAAACCATCTTGACCTAAAAGCAAAAACATATTTAAAGTACTTACTAAAAAATGTACAAACAAGCATACAGAAGCAACAAAATACTGATCTATTACGTTGAAATAGCAAGAATTTAAAATCTTGTAAAGACTATGGAACTATTCTCGAAACTACAGAAGTAAAATGAACAGCTAAGAGTGCGTTTCAAATGTAAATACTGTTATTTCCCAACAGTAATTTTAGTGTTCGACTCGAGAGAATGAATGGTAAAGGTAAACAAAAATGAGAAAAAGTGAATGACAGGCAACTTCTTATATTTTGTTGAGGCACCCTGATGCTTATTTATTGTGACGTAACAAACAACTGCCTTTTGTAAGTTTGATAAGAAAAAATATTTACAATTGGTAATGAATATGAAAATTTAAATGTATTTTTAGCATTTTTGTTATTAGTCACAAATTTTATTAAATGATAAAATCTTTTTCTAAAAGAAAAGATCATACATAAAATTCATTCCAGACGGAACAATCCAACAACAACCGCTATTAAATAAAAGTATTATGGGAATGGCAACAATAGCTATAAACACAAACACAAGCAATCATCTGGCAAAATTGTTAAGGAGTAATGTGTTTTTAAAATAAACTTGGAAAAAACCACAGTTTTTAAGAGTAAAAATGCTGTACTTTATTGGTTTGGGCTTAGGCGATCCAAAGGATGTTACTGTAAGAGGGTTGGAAATTATACGAAAGGCAAAACGTATCTATTTAGAATCTTATACTTCTTTGTTATCGGTTGGAAAAGAAAAATTGGTAGATAAATATGCCTTTAAATTTTATATTCTTTTTCAAGCTTTAATAAAATCAATGAGAATCATTTTAAGAGAAACATAAAATGATATTACATGTTTTTGTTTCATCGTAATACAACTGTGAAATTATATATGTTTGGGAATCCTTCTAAGCCGATTAAAAGTCACTTATAAACGCCAAAAGGCTTCTACATTCTTATATCATCTCCGATTGCACACCACCAAAACAAAAACACCTGTCATTTGACCTATCTTGTGCTTTAGGAGTGACTTTATTTAACATATGTGAGGGGGTTAGTAATCAAGTTTGAAAAAATAGCAAAGTCAAGTTTTCAGATTAGGTTTAAATTTACTATAAGGTTTCGAATTGGTTATCGAAAAAGTGGCAAAAATTGAAAATGACGTCAAAAAACTGTGTAGCCAAATTCAAAATTATCCTGTGCTGCATATTAGTAACGATCACTAGAGTTGCCTTTAAACCAAGTCAACTGGTTTCCACATTCAGAACTAAATTGCCAATTTATCGAACACCTTACAGTTAATCTTAACCTAAGATTTAACCAATCATATCCTTCAAACTTGACTATATTCAACAAATCACAGGTGCCATATAGCCAAAGCTCCCCATTATTTGTATTATTTGGTTGGGAATGCATTGAATTTAGACCAATAGAAGCCATTGCATTGGCTTCTCTCTAGTGTAGATGCTAAAATTACTTGTTAAAATTTTTTTTTAAACTCGATAAAGTTAAGGAGAGCCATGGAAAGCCATTACTCTAGTTTCAATCCTCCCATTCAAATATTAAATTTAAAATAGTGCCTTAAAAGTTTCTCGCAAAGATTTATAATTGGTTCTAATGACTTCAGAATATTAATACAGTAACGGTTATCAAAACTTTTTTTCTGAGATACTGTGTAAAAGTGAAATATCTGAATTTTTCATTTATCACAATGACACTGCAAAAAATCTACCAAAAACTAGTAATTCATTTGTCCTGAAACTTTTAGTACTCATAACTTTCGATTAATTTTAATTAACGTGAACATTTTTTGCTTTAGGAAGAATTTTATGAAAGGGAAATCATTATTGCTGACCGAGAAATGGTGGAACAGGATTCAGGTACCTAATGTATCTTTAAGTAAACTGTATCGTAAATGCATGCTCAAAACAAAAATGTTTGTTTCATCTTGAAAATTTAAAAGTAAGTCCATTTAAAAGTGTGTAGAATATGTCTTATATAAAGACTGAAGTTACTCTTCTAGTGTAAAAAGAAAAGGGTGACATGAGAAAAAATTTGCGATTAGTTGAAACCAAAAAACAACCTCATACAACTATTTTTTATTTCTTTCTCCATAAGCTCGACACTGTCAAAACCAAATATATCTAATAATTTTCTTTCATGCATATGTACAAAAATAGATATAAGAAGCAAGTCGTTTGAAAAAGAAATTAATGCACAAAGATCCTATGAATGAACTTGTTTTTGTCTTTTATGAGTTCATTTTCTCTCAAATTTTTTTTTTTAATTTTAACCTAACAAGGTTTAATATTTGCATTCAAGCACTAAAGTTAATTTTATATAAATATAAAGTTATCAAAACTTGTTTTTCAATTTTAACATACTATTTTCAAAATGCAAATTTATTGTGCAGCGTTTAAATATAGTACCTTCTTTTTAGATGCTATTCTTGAAAATGCAGCTGAAGAAGATGTAGCTTTCCTTGTAGTTGGAGATCCTTTTGGGTATAAAGTGCTTTAAAAATTGTTTTAAGATCACATTGTGCATTATATATTTTTTCAGTTTTAAATGTTAGTAATTGCACTTACAGCATGTTTAATTTAATATAAAGAAATAATGTCTGTTCTCTATGGAAGTATTCAATGCTAAAAGCTAAAATATTTAGATTCCTCTCATAACTGATTCCAGAATTTGTAACATTCACCTAATGAAAATAAGATGTTTTGTATTAAGTGAGCTTTACTATATTTTTATCATTCTTGTTGATATTTAAATAGAAGGAATTTTGGGACTTATTTAATTCAAGTTTATTTTTTAACTAAGTATACACAATTGTCTTCTAACAGTGCCACAACTCATGCAGATATGATTTTAAGAGCTTTTCAAAAAGGAATTCCTTATAAAGTTATACATAATGCTTCAATAATGAATGCAGTTGGATGCTGTGGATTACAAGTAAGTATTCTTGTATGCAATGTGCTACTGCTGTACATTTTACATTTTATCCTACATTTTATATGAAAACAGTAGTAATATAATTTTTTTTACTGTAAATTTGTATTGTTTAGGTCATATTGTAGCCTTTTAAGGTGGGTTTTTTATGTTTTTGCCTTTCAATTAACATTTTTATGTTACATAATATAACTAATGTTTTTGTGACAACTTGACACTCTGCAAAAAATACTGCTTGTTTCATTTTCTCAATATGAATGATATTATACATTTCAATACTCTCTATTTTGTATAGGATTAAAATTATAAATATTTATGTAAATGTACTTGGATCCAATGTGTTTTTTCTGTTGAAATTTTAAACCTAGTCTGGGCTTAAAAAGAGGATACAGTAATGAAGAATAAAATGACTTATGGGGATCTCATACTCAATAAAGAAATTAGAGAGATGATAATTTATTTTCTTCTGTAAGGAGTCACACTTTTTACAGTATTTCTTTTTTTATCTTACAATTCTAATTTTTTGATGTAGGCACTATTCATTACAATTCTCTGATATTCTTAACACACAAGTTGATCATTGTGGAGTTTTTTCCTAGATATTTTTTATTAGTCTCGTACTTTAAGTTAATACCCCATAAGTTAATAACAGTCAGGTTATAAAGCACATTGATATTAAAAAAACACTCAAGGTGGTTTTAGAAAAATAAGTATTTACGTTTATTGATCGTGAAGTGCGCAGGTACACAGAGGTCCTCTAAACCGAGCAGGGGAAGGTAATTTTTAATAGGAAACAGCTCACATGGATGAATTTTTATTATTATCATTTACGGAAGTGTTTTAGTGTTACTAAGTTTCATTTGAGTTCACGTTTTTTAACAGCTTGCACAGAATTCAAAATGGAATGTGCATCGCGAAAATCACGTTGTGTAATCATTTTTGTGGGGTGTTACGCTAATATAATGGTCACTGACATTATTGCAGAGATTTGCACCTGTCAGCATGGTACAATTAAGCAGAAATGTAGATTTCAGCCTTTTTTTTTTTTTTTTTTTTTTTTTTAATAAAAGTTTACTTTTCTCTTAAGATTGAGACAAATCTGTATTAAATTTTATTGAGCTTGCTTGGAAGTCTGACAATCATGGAACCTGGGCACATTCAGACTTCTCAAAACCTCTGATGTGATGACCACTTTTCCTGCAAATTTCCAGCCTCTTTCGGCATTATTTATGTTGGTATGTGATGACCATTTTGTTTAGCGTTGCGGGGATGATATGACCACTATTCCCCTGGTTATGGCTGTGCTATCACCGAGAATCATGTTGCATGATCATTTTCGTTGGGTGTTACGGTGATATAATAGTCACTGACCCTATTGCAAATATTTCTGTTAGACATGGCACATTCAACTGAAATGCTGATTTTAGCTCTTTTTTTTTACTGAATCATTTACATGGTCATCATTCCTAAGATTGATACAAATCTGCATTACAATTTTATTGGGCTTGTGAGTTTGAGAGCCGCTGAATCTGCGTACATTCAGACTTCCTCAAACCCCATCCCCTACGTTATCGCTGAGATTTACGTTGTGATGCTCATTTTCGGGAAGTGTCATACTGATATAGTAACCATTATTTCAAAGGTTTGCTCCTCTATAGCTGTCTCTATCCGCAAAATTTATGTGGTTGTGATAGTCAATTTTGTAGAGTATTACGTATTTATAATCGCCTCTGTTACAGAGATTTTCACCGATATATTGGTCGCTAAAGCTGATACTTATGTTGTTGTGATGCTCATTTTTGCCGATATTTACTTTATTGTAATTGTCGAGATTTGCGTTGGTATGGTGGCCACTATCGTCGATATTTGCTTTGGTCTAATGGTAATTTTCATCTAAGTGTAAGTCGTTTTAAAGCAGCTATTTCCGAGATATGCATCGCCATTTAGGTGTCATTCGTCTGGGCTTCCGCTGATGTCCTCCAAAAATCCTCTCCTATTTTCAAAATAACAACCTAATTATTATATGAAGAATAGCTATTTCTAAAATTTTCCTAATTTCTAAAATTAGCTCACCACACTATATATGAGAGTATATTTTCGAAAATACGATAGAATTAATTGGTCACGGGAAGGTCATTGAATTTTTTTTTTTTAACAAACCTTAAAGTATACTTGCCACTTTGCTGGACACCTTGTTATTATAATTTTTTTTCCAGCAAAGGTTTAATTGATATATAGAATTGGTTAGTTTTTTAAATGTTTGATGTGTATATTACTAACACATCATTAAATGGAGCCTTTGTTTTCTTCATTACAATTTACTTTTTATCCCCAAATTTCTATAGTAAAAATTTCCGTAAAATTTTTTTCCTTAACTTTCACCCATGACAACTCGCCATGTCAGGGAAACAATAAGCCTTCAAAGGCTTCCGTGCCACATACTTGTGTTGGAGTAATTAGCAGTTTCGCAGATGGTTCACAAGACAGTAAACAATGGTTCAACAAAAAGCCATAACCAAAAATGCAGGCTTGGCATTCAAACTCACGAAAAGCAACAAGAGGACTTGCGAAAACAACAAGACTGTCTGTAAAGGCTGAAGGCCGTGATTATATGAGAAACGTGGTGCATGCGCCGTGCCTACATTACAGCCACTGGCCAATCGTGGCAATGATGCTCTGAGACATGCCAACACAGACCATCACAAGATTTCACAGAATGCAAAGAAAATATTAAGAGTGCACTTAGGAAGATCACCCAATTTTGACTCATTGAGTTGTAAGAAAATTATACTATTTGTATGTACACCATAGCCGGTATTAGTTGTTCATAAAGCAAAAAGGATGTACTGTCTTGTTTAACAAAAAAATATATATTTATTTTATTTTCCAATCCTTTATGTTAAACATTCCCAATTCTTTCGTATTTAGTTCAAGTTTTTTTTAGTCTGAATCTCTCTGTTGCATTTTGATCAGAATAAAACTATTATTTGATTTTTGACATCCAATGGTTAGAGTTAGATTCAGAGTCCGATAAAATGGACGTACGCGCGTACGATGTATGCAGGAAATCGTCAGATCCTGCAAAAAATTAAAAATCAAATGTCGTTTTTTTTTTTTTTTTTAATGGAGAAGTTCCAGTTAGACAGGGCAGGAAAGGGGGATCATTGACTCCCGTAACGCCGGGAGGGGAGAGGTTGGGGGGGAGGGAGTGCTATTCTCCAAATAGTTCACCACCTGTTACTTCTATATGCAGGGTGGCCACAAAATTCAGGAAAAAAAGTTTCCTGATTTCCCTGACAGATTTTTAAAAAAATCCCTGATTTTAGGGCAAATTTTTTTCCAAATTTGCCTAATTTTCTTAGGTTTTCCAGATGTCTAGACACCCTGATCAAATAGAACATGTATTCTAAAGAGATAATATGCAATTTTTTAAAAAATAGTTTTGCTGGTAAAAAAAAAGTTTAAATTATTTCGTAACATTAAACTTTTAATGGCTGACCACTCCAAATCTCCATGTAAATAGCGCCAAAATATGGATGAACGTGCCTTAAACAATACAAAATTTCCCTGATTTTCACGAAATTTTAAAAAGTTCCCTGACATTTCCCTGATTTTTTCCAGATTCAGAAAGCTCCCTGATTTCCAGGTTTTCCTGGTTCTGTGGCCACTCTGTATATAGGAAGGAGAAATTCCAGTTAGGCTGGACAGGGAAGGGAGAAGTGTTGCCATAAGGAGGAAAGGGGGTTTCATTTCCTGATTTTAGAATCTGAACCTATTGAAACATGTAATAACACTGAGAGTTTATTTCCTTCATTCTTTTTAATTTGAAAGAATTCTCGGATATTCCATTGTAATTTAAAAGAAGCTACATTTTTCTTTAAAATGATAGGGAGCTATCCAAGCAAAACAATGAAGATAAAATGCCGTATTTGCAAGAAATGTTAGAGCAAAACTATTCCCACCATTTAAATCGAGAGCACAAAAATGAAAATAGTTATGAAAGGAGGCATGCTGGACAAGCATCAGTGTTTGCTATCGTTTCACAAGCTTAACCTTTAAGCCAACCCAGTACCAATGACCCTAATATTGCAACTGGAAATGTGCCATTGGAAACCGAAGTTTCTCCTGCAGAGTGGTGCTTCCAAAATCAATGCCAAGAAGATTTTGAATTAAACAACTTTTAATTCTCAATAGTACGTAACATTTAATTTTCTTCAGAAGTATAATTTAAAGCCCACAGACTCGCAGGAAATTTTTGGCAATAGCATTTGTGTACGCAGGAAGAAAATATTTTTCTGGAGCCCTGGTTAGATTAAAAAAATTTAAGGTACTATAGCATAGATAAGTATTTTATCATCATTACTTGGAAAGTGTATAAATATCCTTAGAAAATCTTTGAAAAGTACCTCATTTTTTTCTTAGAAAAATGTGTTTGAACTCTGTGTAATATAGTGTAATGAAAGTATCACATTGGGGTGACAGGTAAAACCTATATTTATTTTTTGCTTAATCTTCATTTTGTCAAAGATCCAGAGCCCCAAGAAAGTATTTTGTGAATATTGTCTGTGTGCCTTGTAACATTTAGGAAGTTAGGTTTTTAATTTTTTTTTTTTTATCTTCTTTATAGTTATATAGGTTTGGTGAAACCATCTCCATCTGCTTTTGGACAGAAGACTGGAAGCCAGATAGTTTCTATGATAAAATTAAAATAAATAGAAGCCATGGTCTTCATACTTTGTGTTTATTAGGTATGCTTGTTTGTTCTTGGTTTGTTTCTTAAACTGGAAATCAACTTGCTCTAAAATAAAATATAAAAAAAGGAGTATTAATATGAAATGTAAATGTTTAAAAAGAATGCAATTCTTATAGTTCAAGAAAACTTTATTAAATTTTTGTTTATTTTTATCAACAGATCCTTAAATCAGGCAAATGATTTTGCACTCCATTTTCTGTATCAATTCTTAATACTTTAACAAGTCTTTTATCCTCCAACTTAAAGAAAATCAACCTTTTTATCTAAATTTTTATTTTCTTGATCACATTTCATTTCAACTCTTTACTAATCTAAGACGAATTTGGAAAAGTTACATTCCATGATCCTCCAACAAATGTAGGAATTCTTACAATTGAAGAACCTCTCTATTTGCATTGTCAAGTCAGATGCAATCTGACTTATTTAAGAATTAAAATTTTTGATTTTTTTTTTTTGCTTGAGTTTTTAAGAAATAAACTAAACTTATTAAAATATTTAATTTTAGAGTTAGTATAAAAAAATATATTATTTTGGATAAAATAAAAAAGTAATTTAATATTTATATTCACTTATTCAAAATTAGCATAAATTGTAAAAAAAAAAAATTTTAATTATAAATCTGGTGCCTTGCTTTTTGCAATATAAACCATTAGTTTTGCTGCAATGTTTATTGTGTATTCTACTTGCATTCAATTTAGTTTTTTATTACTCTAGATATAAAAGTAAAAGAACAATCAATAGAAAACCTAATAAAGTAAGTGTATGTTTTTGTATATTATTCTGAATTTGATTTTGTTTGTCAGTATTGAGCCAATTTGAACTGGTTATTTTTAAACTGATTTTAAATTCCTATTTTTTTAGTTTAATATTAAACTAACTTAAATTAAGTTTTCAGTGGTGTTTTTTTTTTTTTTTTTTTTTTTTTAAATCTGCCAACTTTAAGAATTAGCTGTAAAATGTACAGATTTTGGCTACTTTGTACAGATTTCACTTATTTTTCTGTAAACAGAAGCCGTAAATGACTAAAATAATACCTAAATAATAACTTTTTGTTATTGACTTTAATCAATATATTATATAAAAATTTTACTGCTCAATTTGATTTTCATTCTGAATTCTTAAAATGTTAAAATTCAGGATAACTTTTAAATAAAAATAAGTTTCTGATTATAAACTTTTAAAATCATTTATACTAAAATATAAAAATTTAAAGTTTTATCATTTTTAAAGATAATAGAAATTTTGAGTTACAGATCTCGGATGCTTCTTCGATTTTCAAAATGAAAAATCCTGAATGATCCGTAAATTTTACTTGCTTGTATGTATTTTAAGCTAAAAAATATCACACATATAATCAGCAAAAATCAAACCTTTTTAACATCCTTTTAAACTGCTAAGAATGGCAAAAATTTGCATGTTAGCTTCAGGTCTCTGAAGCACTGAATTTATTATTGCTCAAAGAATCTTAAGCGTCATACCAGCAAATTGAGAACAAATATATTTTACATTAAAAATATAGCACTTCAGAATTTGTGACTGTGAATTATTTTGTTATAAATTTTATATTTATTTTTATAATTTATTATTTTATTTTATTCATTAGAACTTGTTTTAAATTCATATTTGTTTGTAATAAGTTTGCAAGTATTTGATGTGTTATGTTGGTTTTTCATAAGGCAAAAACGGCAACTATTTTACAATTTGAAAATTTCAACTGACAAACATGATTTCTTCTGCCTTTTATACAAACTGAAATTAACGTATATGTTAATATTGTTTATTTCAAATTAATTGTTGGTAAAAGCTCGTTTACTTTTACATCAGGTGTAATATATGTTATCTTTCTGACCTAAGTTAAAATAAATACCTACTGAAATCAGTATTTTTAAATAATCACTTTATATTGCATGATTTACTGATAAGACCAATTAATATCATTAAAAAATGGTGACTGTAAATGTTTTTGGTTGAAGAAGTTTTTACCTAAACACTTAGTTTTTAGTACCAATATTTTTTTAGTGTGTCTTGAATATGGTCGAAAATTAAATGAAAAAAATTAGTTTTTAATTTCACCTTTATCAATCATCAATAAAAATAATGTTCTTTTTAATTCAATTTTTCTCTAAAAATTACCTATTGCTTTATTGATTAGAATTATTTACAGGGTTTCCGCGCATATGGAAAGTCAGGGAAAATCATGGAAAGTCATGAATTTAGACATGGGTCAATTTTGTCATGGAAAGTCATGGATTTTGAGCAAAAAAAGCCTATAAGTCATGGAAAACAGTGAATTGCATGGATTCCTAAAAATCTTACTTAAAACCACGTGACTATGACGTCATAAACGCCATGATCGCGATTCGTTGTTACTTCGATGATTCATAGATTCATCTGCGTGTTTATTTACTTTATTGATAGAAACAACGGTTACACTTAAAAACTCCGGCCAATGAAAATAATTTCTGAACCCCAAACTTGTGACATCACACAAGTAGGTCTCGGTGAAAAAAAAAATCATAATATAAGAACTGAAATAAATTAATTTGATAATCTTTACTTTTGGTTTAACTCCGTATGCATTGTTTACATTGTTGATGCCAAAACATTTGATGATTCCATAAACATGGAATGTATTGAATTTCTGAAATCAAAGCCACGGAGATCTTGTAATGTTCTTCTCTGGACGGTGAACGAAAATTAATGTCTGGGGGTAGCGGTGAGATAAAGCGGCAAAATGTTTCGCCCAGACGCTCATGTTCATCATTATCATTACCGGCCGGTTCATCATAACTTCCGTTGTAATCAATGTACACATTAACGCAAGCGGTGCCGCTCCATTGTTCTGCCGACAGTCGCTTACGCTTGCCGTTCTTATAACTTCAATCTGACTGAATCCTTTACTAGCATGATTATTTTTAAACTTGTCTTTCGTTTTTTGTCAACAGAATGTATGAGAACCCTAATTATTTACGTATTATTTCTATTAGATTTTTAGTTATTCTATAATTTAGCAGCACGGCAGCTCGCATCCTTATTGTTAAAAGGAAATTCTTCAACTTCAATCTAACTGCATCCTTTACAAACATGAATATTTTTCTTCTTGCCTTGTGTTTTCTGTTAACAGAATATATTAGAATCCTAAATTCCTTAATATTTCAAATTAATTCCATCATATATTGTTTTCGGTTTTATTTACCCTTAATAGCTCTGTTAGAGATGTGCAACAAATCTATAGGCATCCATAAGCAAGAAAGCTTAGATGCTGTACTTGATTATTATTATTATTGTTTTTTGTACATTTATTTTGACATTTTATTAAACGTAATTAAGTCCTGCAGACATTGTGCCAAAAGCTTCTCGATAAAAGCCCACTTAAATATAAACTGGTGAGAGGACTATCTAGCTTGCATCCATCTGTAATATTAAATAACCCAACAACTGGATCAGCGAGATTTAATATTGTACTAGAAATCTTGCACGATGCAAATAAAATAACTGAAACACAAGCAGAATCCGCCAAACAACAATATGTATAATTTTGCTCTGCTGTTAAAGAAAGACATGAAGAGAAGTTTAAATCTTTTTTGCCCGCTGAATGCATTGTAGACCTAGACACATTTTTTCACAATTTAATGTCAGGAGAAAAAGCATAGGAAAGTCTATGGAACATTGTAAAACTATGTTTTATTTTAGTACATGCCAATGCTTATGTTGAAAGCGATCAACAAAACTATGTTAATTGAAAACTTACAAGAGGAAATTTTGTATCACAGAGGAGAACATATGATGGTATAAAGCCCTTGGGGGAGTGGAAAATATTGATATTGATAAAAAGATGCTCTTAGCTGTTTGTGCAGCAAGGCAAAGATACAGGTTGCATCTAGAGAAAAAAAAAGGAACTATTGGACAAAGACTCTTTGAAGAAAAGAGAAAGTTAGAAAATGATTTGCAACAACTGAGAAGTCAGAAGGAAAAAAATGAGATTGGGAAAAAAAGAAATGGAATTGTAAGAGAAAATTATCATATTAGAGAGCAAGAAGAAAGCCTTAGAATGATTATCAACAAATGTTTTAAAAACCTTTACTGTATTATTTTTCTATGATTAGTTTACTTACATGAAACGAGGATTTTTTACTCAATATAAAACTTTTAGTAATCATTTTACAATCATGTACAATAATTTATTTACTATGTTGTGTTAGTAAAATTTACTATGTTGCGTTAGTAAAATAATAAAATTCGTGAGTCAGTTTCAATGTTTTTAATGTGATTTCTTGAGTCATGGAAAATCATTTGCTTCAGTCATGAAAAGTCAGGGATTTGGGACATTTAAGATTGGCAGAAACCCTGTATTTATTTGATTACATCATGAAAATTTTATTGATAATTTTATTATTTATTTTTACAGAGGTAAGAAAATTTATGAGCCCCCTAGATTTATGACAGTTTCTTGTGCAGCACAACAGCTGATGGAAATAATTGAAAAAAAAGGTCACAGTGATGAAGAACTTGGTAAGTTAGAATATTACAGCCTCTTACAGTGGTCTAGATTGGGTTCTAACATGCCCAAAGACGGTGGACAAACTGCAAAAATAAGTTAATATTACTGCCAGATAGTAGCAAAACCTCAAAAAGTATCTGTGGGCTTAGAGAGTAAACTGTTCTCAATTGTGCTCACTTATCAGCACCACTAAGAGTAGAATATAAAAGATGCATATTCAGAACATTTAAGCACCTCACACATTAAAGATGTTTGGGCCTTTGAAGAACACTTGTATTTTCTAAGGTGTTGATACTTCTTTCTGCTGCTGAGCAGTCTATAATTACAATGTTTGACTTCTTAAGTTGTATGACTTAACTTCTTAAGTTGTATAACTTAACTTCTTAAGTTGTATAACTTAACTTCTTAAGTTGTATGAAATCCAAATTATTACATTTTACAGGGACTGAAGATAGTAAAATAAACAATGTACATTTTAAAGTATTGCTCTAGAATCATAGTTCATTTATTCCAAATTATTGAATTTTACAAAATTCCTCCTTGGATTGTATCTTGCAAATAAAAAATAATTTCAGTATCTTAATAAACCTCTTTTAAAAATGGGGAAATTGTGAATATTTCTAACTTTCCATTCTCCAAATCCTTCTATCTACATAACTATGAAGCAGAAGTTAAGCTTCAAACATGCTTACCTTTAACTATGATTAAAATCTTTAAAATGAAAACTTTATATGTGCCATTCAGCAATGATTTTGTAATGCTTCTATATTTAGTTACACAAATCAATTTACACATAGTATAATCTTAGATGTAAGCAAAACTAGTCAGTGGTGTGCATACTAAATTAAAAAGAATTTCTAATTTTATTTTTACATTTCTTTGAGACTACCCCTTAAACTAAACTATTTATTTTTGTTTAAATTTAAAGTAAGATTTTTAATTTCATTTTCTTTTCCCATTTAAAATAAGTTTATTGTTGGCTTTTGATTTATTATACTGCTGTATGCGGTCTGACAGACCGCGAGTCATTTTTTTTTTTTTTTGTAGAATGCTTCTACCCCCTAAAATATTTCATCTTTAATTTTTATATTAATTTTTCTGATACTATGTTTCTTAAATTTTAAAACGATGTACACAAATTTGTTTTGCACAGTATGAACCTTGTGTTGCCCTTGCGCAAAAAATATCAAATCACCCAACCACAGCAATAAAAGGTTAAAGTAATATTAATAATGCTCTTTGTTTTTATTAACTCATTTCTTGATACAATAAATTTTGCTTATTTTCAAGAACTGTTATTTACCAAGTTATTAAGGCAGCATACATTTATTCAGTTTATGTAATACTTAATTAAAGTAAAAATTTGCCTTTTACAAGCATTGTACATATAATTATGCAACAAAAAAATTACTCTGTAAACCTTCAGGTTTACCTGACGAGAAAGTTTACTTACTATAAATGAAAGTATATTTCTTTTTATACTTTCATACACTTCTTCAACTAATGTTTTTATTTCAGCTTATTCAGAAGATACAGTTTGTGTTGGCTTATCAAAAATTGGTTCAGAAGACCAGAAGATTGTAGCAGCTCCCCTACGCAGAATGGCCATGATGGACCTTGGCAGTCCCTTACATTCATTGATTATCTGTGGAAATTTGCATCCCATTGAAAAGGAAATGCTGCAAATGTTTGCTGCAGATGAAAGTAAGTATTCAAATGTTACAATAGTTTTTATTTTAACAATTTTTTGTTCTTTATTTAAGTCTTGTTTCTTTTAAGTTTTTGTGCAAGAAATTTTGTATTTTCTCTATTTCATGTGTAAAATTGTCAACTATATAAACATGAAATACTTTGAAGCTAAATTCAAAATAAAAAATATATCAGAAACCAAACTAGATCCAGAGATAACTTCAAAACACAAATTTTTAAATTTCGGGTCAATGACTACCTAAGATCTAGAAAATGGCAACTAATATTAATATCAATCCTCATTCATAAACAGGGCCAATTTCAATGCCAAAGATTTATTGCGGTGCAATGTTTTTATTTTCCTGATATAATATGAATATAAAAATGTGTACTTTTATTTTCTGCTTTGTAAAATAAAACTATTTTTCTTTTTTAATGAGGTTACTCCTTTTAATTAATATTGATTTTTACCCCACTATTCTTTGTGCCTAAGCAACCCTTATTCAAACAGATTGTATGCCCTAAATATTTAACTTTCTTTCAGATTTATCAAAGGACCCCATATTTGAATTTATTTCAAACTTGCCAGTGCTGCTTTTTTGGCCCCATATCTTAACTGACTAATTAAAATCCCTCACAAATAACCTCAAACTCAATCTTCGTTGAAAATAACTATATTTTCTTAACTTTTCCCAGATTTATAAGAATGTGGCAACTGTTCCTTCGAGCTCATGTAGGTTATTGTCTTGGTCATCATTGCAGGTTTTTGCTGTAACATAAAATACTCATTATATTCTTTGCTGCATCAATTTAACCCTCATCGCTGTCTCACTTTCTCACCTTATTGTTACAAAAGTACAAGGGTATTGTACTTGCTCCAATTCACCATTCCTACTCTAAAACACCCATTTTAAACCAAAATTATCCAAAAATGCTTCTTTTTTTCACACAAAAAAAATTAATTAATATTGGTAATTTGGTGATAATTAAAAACAAAAATGCAGCCTCTTTGGCTAGATTGGTGACAAGTTGTGTATTTTATATTTTGATTTTACAAATTAATTTGTTTACTTACATATCAAATCATAATTGGTAAAGCTGTTTTTAAAATAAATTACAAATTAATCTGAAAATTAGATTTTTTGTTTGAAAATTGTTAATCTTTGCTTGAATTTGATTGTTTGACTACTCTAAAACAACAAATTTCTCCACATTATTCTTTTTAGCCACTCCAAAAAGTTTCTATACTGCTCCAATTTTAAATTTTAGCTGATCCGAAACTCTTGATTCAAATTTTATTAATTCCTTAATGTACTGAACTATAGTAATTTTTCAAATTAAAGTCAGCAACACAGTGTCATAAATATTTAAAGTTGATTATAAATAAAAGTCATTTTCTTTCTTCACACAAGATCTTACCCAGAAGAATTGCTTTCACAAAAGAATGAACAATTTATTTTTTTTATCTGCGACACTAAATTAGATGTCCTAATGAAACAAAAATATACTGGATGTTAACTAAAAACATCGAAAAGTTATTAAACAACTGAACTTGCAAATCTTTTTTAAAGTTATATAATAAGAAAAAAAAATTTAAGTGTAAAGATAAAGTGAAAATTGCCTTTTCTAATATTTGGAATATTTTATTTTAGGTTGTTTATTCCCTTCTTCAGAAGAAGCAAGATAACCCTCTCAGCAACATTTATATTTTTTAATGATTTATAATGTAAATATGTATTTCATGCCTTGCTGTATCATTTTGTAAAATAAATACGCATAATACATAAATTGAGAAAAATGTCTGATGTTCTACTATGCTTATTTATTGTCAAATGTAATGCTCATATTGTCATAAAAGTCATATAAATTGTAAACTCTCTATTACAAGAAAGATAATGTTAAACTTTTGAAAATATAATTTCCGTATTATTTTTTTTTAGGAAAAATAAGATTAAAAGTAAATTTTTGTAACTATTGTTTTGCTATGTGTTTGAATTACTACGAAAGCTAATTACTGTGTTGATATGTCTGTTGTTCTGTGGTAAATATCATAGCAGTTATGCTAATTATCAATGGTTATAAGTAACTGCAAACATCTCTTGTATTAATATTATAGTGATCATTGTGGTCTTGATCTTCTGTTTGTTTGTTGTGACACTGTGGTTGTTTTTAATCTTTAATTTTTTTTACTTATATGAATAAAAAAATTCAGTTGATTTTTTTTTACAAGTTTAAGACTTTACTTTTTACATTGCCATAACTGTATTAGTGTGGCAGCAATAACTGGAAAAGGATTTTATTTGGTTAGAAGTATACTTTACAGAATTTTTATTCAATTCATTTTTTAATTAATAATTCATTTCTAAAAATAGAGTTAAATTTATAGCAGAAATCAGGTCGCATGCAGCCCTCTCTATTTTATTTTGGCCCTTCTCAAAAGATGGTTAATTTTAAAACATTTTACACTAAAAAATAAGAAAATAAGTATATTTTCTGTTATATTCAAATTTCAACCACTCAATTCACTTGCTCCATCTCAATCTGTGAACATTTGTGACAATCATCGAATGATACCCCTCTTTTGTGATCATCTGATAATGCTGTTCATAAGGTTGCTGAATTTATTTTGAGAATTTCTGTTCCAATTTGATTCTTATTAAGCATGTCATCTAACTAGCCGAAAATTGAAAATGAACTCATCAGTTTTGTAACTAATTTGCCTAGTGCATTTGTGTGTGTACCAGGTGTAAATTATTATGCAGTTTCTTGTATTTGCAATGGAATCGTCCGAGAAAGTACTACAGGTAAATTTGTGTTAAGGGACCAGGGCAAATGTGTTTTTACCCTGGGGCTTAAGCCCAAGGATAATATTTTCGATTGGTCAAAAGTATGATGCGGTGTCTGTTCCCACTTAATATTTGGGCATATCCAGGAAAAGCATTGCGTAGGCATACACCTGCTTGTCTAAAAGAGTTGTATGCTGATATTGTCCAGTTGTATTGATGTTTTATAAAACTCGAATAAAAAAAAAACCAACTTTGTAATGATCTTGAACTTGAGGCTCAGGGAAAATGTACATCAGCCCTAAGCCGATTATTTACTCTAATTTCATGCTTTATATTTTATTATTTTTTTCAATTTGAAATCCACTTTAAGGTAAAGGTCTTGGACTGTTTGCTATTGTTGTACACAAAATGGGGATTTAGTGAACAAAACAAATCATACAGCTTAATACTGCAAAAGTTCAATATAGATTTGTTTTACTTGCATTTCATTATTATTTTTATCATGGGCCAATTCAAAAAAGTTAAACTCAGTTTTCCTTCTAACCTTTAGATGCTTTGCTTTACTTAATATCACAATGAAGAATTTCAAATACTTTCAAACAATCCCAATAAATAATATGGTTTAAAATTTATTTTGTTATAAATAAATATATATATATATATATATATATATATATATATATATATATATATATATATATACACACACAATGAAGATTAAAGCAAATAATTGAGACCGTGTGTTAGTACAGTTGCTTACTTCCACCGACAGTCACCTGGAAACCTTTTTTCCTTTGATATTACTGTTTTATATATTAAATTCTTAATTTATAAGCTGTCTCTGTAAAACTAAGGTGATATTTATAAATATATCTGTGTTAAAAAGTATTTTTAACCTTAAATATTGTAGACTTTATTGATAGCCAACTACACAAATATGATAATTGACATTTCTGTGTTTTTAAGAACTATTTTAATCATTAACTGTTTCATGAATTATGCTTTGTTGGGTCTGAGAATCCACTTCATTTGGTAGGAAATTAAATAAATATTTCAATCTAATGTAAACAGAAATATTCTCCTATCATGTGTTCAGAACAAGTATTAATGCTTTCTCTCAAATGATTTTTTCCAGAATTTTTTTTTTCAAAAATACATGGACACATATTCTCATCTCTATTGTCAGGTTGGCTGGTAAGAATTTTATGTGTTTTTCCCCCTTCAATACTGACAAAGTATTGATACAAGATCTCGAAGGCAATGTTTTGGTGGAGAGTACCTCTAATGTAACTTTTACACTTGTTAATGTGTAACTGAATCAACCTAGTATTTCCACTTCATCATTGCTTTGTATGGCAAACAATATTTTTCATTTCTACAATGGTGATGCAAAAGGAAATATAATGTGCCTAGCCAACTAAATTTCTGGGTTTCAGACCAAAAAATTTCACGCAAAAACAAAGGAACACAGTCTTTAATTTGTATTTTTAATGTACATTTTGTTTAAACAATTCAGTTCTATCAATGAAAATTTACACAAGCATCAGAGTAACTGTCAATAAAAATAATTTTCTAATTAGAAAGTAAAAAAACTTTGCACTCAAAAATAATTATTTTGAATTATGTAATTTTTAAGACTGTAGATATTTTGAATTGCAGCTCTCTGAGTAATATTTTCAATTGCTAAAAAAAGTTTGCTTTAAAGAGTGATTGAGGCTTAAAATCTACAGTATTAAATCTTGAGGAAATTTTCTACACTTGATCTTTAAAACAAATAAAATTTAACTAGCTGCATGTAAATTTGAAAAACCAGCCCCATTTCTCCTTTTCAACCCCTAAACAGGGCTTGGAATTAAGGAGGGGGCATGTTCATAACTTACAATTGACTGAATCAGGCAACGCTGAACCAAAAATCAACTAAACTATTTTTGTCTAGAAGAGTGTCCTTGAGTCTATATCTTTTATAGTAATCTAACATTAGATTATTTTGATATTGATAAAACTTGGCACATTTGATCAGGAGTTTAACCCGAAATTTTTTTCGAAAGGGGTTATGAAATTAGAATTTAAAATGAGCAGTTTCAAACAAAACAAATCATTTGATTTTTGTGTTCTAATAGCAAACAGAAAAATTCTGTGAAGGGATATATCCCTCCCCCTAGCTATGCTCTTGTGCTTGATCTTTCAAACAAAAAGTTCACTAGTTACTTGAAATTTTCGAAAAACTTTTCCCTCCCATTTTTCACACTTTAAGTAGTCTGGGGGGTAATGTTTTTTCTGCAGTTGTCTACTTTTTGGAGGTAAAAATTTCAAGAGTGGTTATTTTCAATAAATATTCCTCTATCTACTATTTTTTTTTACGTATTATGTTTTTTTCAAGAATATTATTCTTTTTGGAAACAGGTTGAAATCATGACACGTCTCATAAATTGAAATTCCTTCAATCCTCTATTGACAGTAAAATACATACAAATTGAAATTACTTCTATCCTCTATTGACAGTAAAATACATACAAATCTATTTTTACTTTCAATTACCCATATGTATACACAGGGTGATGAAAGTATAGTATCCGGTTTAAAAATAAAAAAAAATTCGATAGTTTTTTTTTTTCTTTTTTTTTTTTTGCATTTCTCAATATGTTTTGGAACATTCTGATTTCAAAAAAGTGATCTAGAAAAAAATGTCTGTCTGTGGTCAGTACAACTCCCAAACAAACTGACCTACGATGTTCAAGTTTGGTATGCGGGTTGCTGATGGCACAAAAGGACCTACCGTTAAAGTTTTCTTCAAAATCGCGCATACGCATAGGGTAACTGCCATTGAAAAAATCATGTTTTTCAGTAATTTCGAAAAAATGGCTTTAACAATTTTGTTCAAAATTGCTGTGGTAATGCTTCTTAAGGTGTTCTTATCATCATCCCCGCCTCCAAAATTCCCTTAAAAAGGAATTAATGGAGTAAAAAGTTGAAAAACGAATGCCTTTAACACAGTTCTCTTACCTTGAGCATACCTCATTAGCGATCGTTTTTTCTTTTTTGCTCAGTCTTATACTTACAAGAAAGAATAATATAAGAATTATCGATAAGCATATATTGCCAAAATCATAATGTTTTTTATAATGAACTATATATAAGAATTATCGCAAAAAATATTGTCAAACTGTCCATTTTTACTAAATGAATAATGAAAATGTAAATACGGTAGATGACACAAATCCACGTCAGTATTGTAGTGTAATTGAAAGTTATGCGATGTTCCACACCCCTAGTTATGATGCGGATGTTTATTTATGATTGTTATTTCTCAATGAAGAGCTAAAGGGATTTCATATTTTCTTAATACTAAAAAAAGAGCATGTAATGAACTAATTGTTTAATATTATTAGCTATTATTCACAGCCAGTGATTAATTTCTAGGAAGTTGTTTCAAGTATTCTATTTATGGTTTGAATCTTTCATTCATTCTCAGTTTATTTCATCTTTTTGTTACAATTCAAGTGCTACTCCCAAAAACAAAAACTGGAAGAACATTTTCAAAAGGGAATTAAAGTAGAACTGGTGCGATGTTGGTTCTGGGATAGTGGAAAATGTGAATACTTCTTGAATAAAATTAATAATTTTTTACCAATATTTTTCAAATATTCATAACGTAACAATTCCCCAATTTAATTATATGAATCCGGAGACAATCGTATTTTTGCACAAGTTTTTTTTTTTTTTTTTTAATTTTTTTTTATTTTTTTATTCACAACTATATTGGGAAAAGAATTTAACTCTTCGTTTTAAGGGGACCTGGGGGGTGACAAAGGGGACATAGTTAATGGATAAAAGCTGAGAAGGTCTACATTCTACATGTTACCCAATTATGAAATTCATCCATTATGTTACATTGTTGAAAAAATTCTGACGTCACGATATAATTTATACATAGATATTTTCACGTTTTCTTTTCTATAACAGAAAAACATCTGGCAACATGGCAACACTGATTCTTTGTTAATGGCGAATGGTGACATCAAATTCACTTATTATTGTTGTTAACTTGTGGATTTACGTTCTCTAAACTCATTCAACATGGAAGAAGGGGTAAGTTAAATCTTTTTTAATCATAGTTATTTTTTTAATTTTCATGTATATATGTACGTATATATGTTCGAAAAAGTGTCTACCGCCTTCAACATGCGTTATTTTTTTTTCTAAGCCTGGTGTTTTCCGCTTTAATAAAAATGTTATCCCAAGTAAGATTCATCGCATTTGATTTCATTCAATATTTAGTGAAATTTTGATGTTCTTTGAAGATTTGTCGTTAAATTATAGGTATGAAATGACTAATAGACGTCAGAGATGTTTTAACTTCTAATTATTAATAGTTGTCTGTAGGTAACTGAACACTGCTATTCATAAATTCGTTTGAAACATTAATTTCTTGCTTTCAGGATGTCCAGCCAACTCAGGAGACGCTGAAGAAGAAAAGAACCTTCAGGAAATACACTTACCGAGGTGTTGATTTGGACCAACTGCTCGACATGTCTAAGTAAGCATATAGATTCATTTTAATTACTTGCATTAAAGAGTAAATTTTTGGTTATCTCTAAATCACTAAATTTAGGCCTTTACCCTGCCACAAAGAATTTACTCTAGGTAATGTTTATTGCTATAATAAATGGATTTGGCTGTTTTTATAACTTGGGAATTCAAATAAAATTCATTTGTGCAGCAATCATACTAATTTCTTTTTTGTTAAATACTTTAATGGGTAGTAGTTGATTGCCAAAGAATCATTGCTATTTAACCAAACACATAACTTTTCAACCTTCAATATGCCGACCAAAAGGTATAGTGGTTAGCTTGCTGGCTTCTAGACCGCGAGGTTGCGGGTTCGAGTCCTGCGTTAGGCATGGGTGTTTGTAAACGTATGTTGGTTTGTCAAATGACGAAATGTTTCGGCGCATTATAGCCTTCGTGTTGCTGACGGCGCCAGATAATCTGAATACAATCAACCTTCAATATGTTGTTGTGTTGTTTGAGTGGAGATAATGCAGGGCATTGTGGGTAAATTCCTAGTTCACGTTTATGGGTTGGCGCACTTTTGAAAAGTTGGCGACAAAGCCAGAATGTCGCCAATTCGGAATTCCAATATGAAAAATTGAGAAACGAACCAGCTCCATGATTTGTAGTATAGGAAGGTTAAAGCCAAAGCGCGTCAATAAAAATAAATGGGATTGCCATATTTAGAACTGTATCGCCTACAAAACAGCGCCAAATCGGCTTGGCGATATTTTAACGTCAACTAGGAATAGACCGCATTGTGTTTCAATTTTGTTGTATTGTAGTTTAAAATGTTTTATTCATTTTGTAAATAAGTGGCTCTAGGAAGGCGTTGGCATCAAGTGTCATGAAATCTGCAAAGGAATAGGTTTACAGCACTGTTGCACAAGCATATGTTTGCCAAAAAGTTAATTGTTACAGAAACCCAGGTAAATTCCTATTGTACTTAACAGGGTTGGCGTTTCAAAATATGGCGACAACGCCAGAATGACGTAGTTTTCGATTATCGCCAACTCAAGATGGCGGCCGATTTGAACTAAACAAGATGGTGAGTAATTGGAAATGACCGTTAATATTAAACGATCGCTAAAACAGAAGGAATATGAATGTAAACAATAAAATACCACTTGTTATGCGATTTAATTACAAAAAATTCAGATTAAAAAGGTGTATGTTTATGGTGTAATTGTAATGTGGCTACGGTAAATTGCAGCAGCAATGTAAAATACAAATTACTGTATTTAAAACAAACGGCCTTTCGGCCAAACATCTTCTCACGATGGTGCCTCCGGCTTTCAAAATGACCGTTAAAACTAAACAAACGATTGAAAACATAACGAATGTGCAATTAAACAATAATATGTTAGTTAATAACAAAAAATATTTATAAAAAAAACGGGATTCAAATTGCTGCATTCAAAACAAACGGCTCTTCCAGCAGGATACCCTCGCAAAACGGAAAATATAACAAGTATGCAAATAAACTATAAAATTCTACATAATATGCTATTTAATAACAAATAATACCTATGAAAAAACAGGCACCGAAGCAAAATACAAATTGCTGCTGTCAAAACAAAAAACGTAATGAATATGAAAATAAACAATAAAATACGGCATATTTTAACTAATTACTAAAATTTTGGCCAATTATTCAAATATGGCCCTCATGAAAGCAACACCATTAGCGGGAGGCGAAATGGCAATGGCAGGAACACACACGCCATTCAAAATAGGGTTGCCATAAAATCACTGTTATGCATGATCGTATAAATAGGGTTGCTACATCAGAAACATTATTGTCTTTTGGTTTGTCGCCAAATCCATTTGGCGACGTGACACGTATAATAGGAATAACCCGAAACCCATATTATTGGACCCTCGCTGGCAATGTACTAAAAAAATCCCTGTTAAAACTCCTCCCCCTATCCTTTTTGCAAATATTTTAACATTCTATTGGTAAAAAGTAAATTAAGAAGGCCTGAAATAGTTTTGTTTAAAATTTAAAGTTACAAGTTCAGTTGTAACCACTCTATGAAAAAACTGCAAGAAATATTTAAAAAAAAATTGTTAACATTTGGTTAAAATATTATATGGTGGGACTCCGCGGTTTTCGAATGTTTTCGTAAAACATGCACAATGTCGAAATCCGACGCTAATGCAAACCCAGCAAAACGAGACAATCAACCCTGATCCAAGGTTTATGGTTTGGGAAGATTGAGGTGCTATGCCATAGCTGTTAAGCTATGGTTGCTATAAAAGTGCAGCAAGATTAAATGTTTTTGTGTTCGATCTCAATTACATTTATATTAATGTATCCTAAATTGGATACGTGTTTAATATAAATGTAGTTGAATAATTTTCAAGAGGTTACATTTCATTTAACGTTAATTACGAACACATGGCAACATGTGGGGCAGATTGCTCCAAACAAATTGGTGAACATCAGTTAAAGTTTAAAAAAAGGTAGTATAGGATAAATTTATATAAAAGCCAAAGAGGAAATATTTTAAAGGTTGGAAGAGTTCTACGAAAAATAACAGACATTAAAACTATTTGTGTTTACGTCTTTGAACCGCAGCAGTTAAAGTTTAAAAAAAACTCATTATAATTTTAACGTTCTAATTCTTTAAATTTAACATAAATTTATACTTCTAACATAAATCTTACATTTTTGCCAATCAACAACTACATAATAGACCTAAAAAGCTGAAATTTGTTTCTGTTTATTCAGTTTTTACCGTGTTTCACAAAATATATATCATGACCAACTTACTATTAGCATTTTTAGAAAATTTCAAGAGGGTTCTTTCATGGAGTCATGAAGAGAAAAAAATATGTGCTGTTAAACAGAATTAGGGAATCGGATTTGTTATATTTGCGTTTAAAATATTGTTTTCTATTCATGCAATTTAGGGTGAATCAGATGAAATATTTATCTCTAATTAACAGGGATGGGAGCTTTCCTCCTTTTGAAGGATTTCCTCCCTTTTTTTTTTTTTTTTTATGTAAAATTTTTCCTTCTCTGTGTTCCTGTTTCGAGGATCCTCATTTTTCTGATCTGAACCAGTTTTTCCTGCAAAAAGTATATATTTCCTCGTGTCTAAACGAAGGATTTTCACAAAGTTACACAAATTGTCTGTATATAGTGTAAATAGTGACGTATTATTTTAAAATTCTATTGTAATTTATTTTTATCTTATTTTATTTATTAAAAGCGATTATACAGGTTAGAAAAAGGTGGTAACACCTAAAGCAATCGAGCAATTTCGAGATGTTTCTTTTCCGACGAATTGGCTGGAAATTTCGCGAATATTCTCACGCGCCTGGTATTTAAAGACCGTAGATCGGGAAAGTTTTCAGATTGACTTCAGACTTCGTTGAAAGCTGATCGTGATCGCTTTGTTGACCTATTGGAGTGAGCTTGTATAATCGCTATATTCAAAGCTGTTCTTGTTGAAGCTTGTATTGACTATAAGTAGTGATTGCACTGTTATCTGTGAATAAATTTTGTGAGTTTTCTGAAGAGAATAAATACTAGTTTTTATCTGAAAAACTGTGCCATCATCTGATAATTTATCTGATAATTGAGCTTAATTTTCGTGATTGGAAAATGTTAATATAGGGTTCCCATGGTTCTGGAAAGACCTTGAAAATTTTTTGATGAAATTTGGTCCTTGGAAGAAAAAAAAAGATTATATCCTTGAAATTCCTTGAATATTTTTTGAGGAAATTTGGTCCTTGAAAAAAGAAAAATGAGATCCTTAAAAGTCCTTGCATTTTTAAGTAATCACTGATAATCTCCGCCTCCGTTTTGTATTTTTATGTCTTAAGTAATTAATTTTATGATCCTTGAATTTTCTTTAAAAGGTCCTTGACAGTCAAATTTTTTCCTTCAATAAGTGTGGGAACCCTGTAATATTTTAGACGAATTGGATATGAATTTTAAACTTAAACTGCTCTTTAAGATAAAAAATTTTATAAATAAAAACAGATGAAACATTAAAATAGAGAATATTTTTGGTTCCAAATAAGTTCATGTCATTTATTCTTTGAAAGACAAACTTAACGAAATAATGTCAAAAGTTTATTTTTACTCAAATGAATGGTGAAACCTTTTTGTAATTATTAGACGTCCTATAAATCCTATATTTTTAAAAAAATCTTCAAAAACGTCCTATATTTTACAATTGTCCTATATATCTATATTGATTCGATCTATATTTTCTTCAAATTCGTAATAACGGCGCCGTTCGTTGCCATTTTTTATATTTCGGATTCTTTGGCGCGATCGTAGGTGAAAAAGACCTGATATAAGCGATGTTTGTAACGGCGGAGTTTTATCTCTTGTGACGTCACGTGCTGCATAACCTACAACTCAACTCTACTGGACCGGCTGGAGTTGTAAAATGTAAGCATGTGAACTTTTCCATAGCAAGCGGTCTTGAATTTCTGATTTGTTTTCTCCTCCACCGTAGTCAATTAATTGGTCATAATACAGAGAGAGAGATGCAGCAACAAAACTCTGCCTCAAGAAAAATGGATAAAAACGACTCGTGATTAACTTGCAGGGCTACTAAAGAGCATTTTGAGTGCTCAATCAATAATTGATGAAGGAAACAAAAGGGTTCAGATTTACTGTATGATGTCGGGTGACGATTTTTTTATTCCAAATCCGATACGGATTCTGCGCCACGAATTGCTTACATCAAACGGCGCCTAATTAGGGCAACCATAGGTAGTTCTCTTGCTCTTAAAAAAGTGACGGGGCTGGCATTTTTTTGGCGAAAATCCCCTTGGCGCAGAATCTGTACCAGATTCGGAATATTAGCATCGAATGTTTCATAAAAGTCGCCAGAATTGAAAATACGTTGTGATGTCAAATCCAAACGGTCACTAGGGTTTCCGGAAAACCAAGTCCCCGGTTCGCCACATTCGGCGCTAAATCTCCCACTTTTCGCTTCCAATCCAACCGACACTGAACAGTAAATCTGCACCAACTAAAGACTGCAAACAGGAATAAAAAGAAAACACTTTAAGAAATTGGAGCAGTTCAAGCAGTTATAGATGCTGGAAGCAAGACTCAAGATTGCAAATAATGTAATTATTAAAACTTGGATTTAGGGATGGAATATTGAGGCAATAACGGATGACATATTCAGGATCAGGTGATTTCTTTTTTTTAAGGGTGCAGGGGTGGGAATTGTGCGCCAATTGCGCCAGATCGCGCCAAAAGTTGTATCCTGCGCCAACCTGCTACAAAACCACATTTAAGTGCAATTCTGCGCCAATTTTGCTTTAAATCTTCATTTAAAGGCGCACGCTAAAGCGCCAAACCAAATCTATGTGGAGATGAAATTACGGCAACCTCAAGGGCCGTTTTGCACGAATTTCCATAACATTCGATTTTTTCCCCCAACATGCAATGTGTGGATTACCCTCTGAAATCTGCATTCACGCATGCGCATTCATGTTCAAACGCGTCTTGCACCGGGACAAACTGAAATCGCCGAGTGTTGATATCACGTGCGTCATTGCTAGATAAAATTTAGGGCTAAGCATTTAAAAAGAATATTTCCGCTCGGACACGCGTGTTGACGATGCCTTCTATTAAATTTAGGGTTGTTTTTTGTAATTTACTTGTTGGCTGTTGGTAATTAACTTATAAACGTCCATTTACATTTGAAATTAAGTATCAGAAATGTAATCAAAATCCCGGAATGTTTCCGATTTAAAAAAGAAAGAAAAAAGTTTCTAAAACGGCATGAAGGGTAAAATCGGCGTTTTTACGTAAAATTTGACTCGATTTGGAAAATGAAAAAAATTCACAGAAATTTAGAAACATTCTTATTTTAATTTTATGTATTGCTATTTTTGCTATTAGAATTGCTATTTTTATACAAAAGAGTCTTATAATAATAATAAAACAAAGAGTCAGTGTATCTGTAGAAAGCTACTTTAAATAGGTGTAGAACTTGACATACAATTTTTTACATAAGTAGTTTTGGCCTTTTTTTTTATTAAACTTTTTAAAAACAAAATTTTAAAATTTTAATTTGTTTTTATTTAATATTTTTACAAAGCAATTTCTAATAGATCTAGAGCTCTGAAATTTTCAACATAAGTAGTTTTGGCCTTCTAATTTTGCTTTTCATAAACATTTGTTAAAATAATTCAGAGAGGTGAGGGGGGTTGTGTTATTGTATTAACGGGCACATTTTTTGGTTCTCGATGGGGAGGGGGTTCTGTTATTAAGGGTTTACGTTGCAATTAATACTTAGCGAGTCAAGCGAACTTGTGCTTGCACTGCAATGAACCTTCTAGAAAGTGAAGCGAGCCTGCCCTTGTGTAGCAATAAATTTTCCGCGAGCTTGTGCTTGCGTATCAATTAAACTTTTCAGAGAGCTAAGCGAGCTGTGTTTGTGTTACAATGAAACTTTAAGCAAGCAAAGAGCTTGATTTTGCATAGCAAACCCGTTCGCAGTGTCAAAAGCTAAAAAAAATTTTTTTTTACAATTTATATCTTTTAAATTTACTAATAAAAATAAAAATTGTACAAGTTCAAATTTTAATTATTGTAATTGTAGTTAAATCAGCTACAATTTATTATATTTCTGCTACTAATTTTCTAATTTTGCTGCTACATTTTCTCTTATTCTGCTCCAAATGTTAAATTTTGCTGCTCCAAAATTGCTCCAAACTGGGCTTTCGCACTTCCCACCCCTGAGGGTGTGTTTTCTATTCTCTTAAATACAATATAACTACAGGGTTCTCACACACCGGGAAAATATGGAAAACCGGGAATTGTCAGGGAAAATGAAAATGCCCTCAAAAATCAGGGAAAAGTCAGGGAAAATAGCCAATATTTGGAATATTCTGGAAAAGTCAGGGAATTTCGTCTCAGTTTAAAATTTAAGCAGAAAAATAGAAATTTTCAATTAATCTATGACGTCATCTTTAGTTGACCGCGCAGCGAAACGGCAGTAGTCAAAACAGGTTCTCGAGGAATGGCTCATTTTTAGTGGTCTTCATCTTTTACTGTTGACCGCTCCGCAAAACGGCAGTATTCAAAACCGGTTCTTCGGGGAATGGCTCATTTTTTAGTGGTGGAGCAGTTTTTTTCTTCAAGTGGTTGTTGGATTGGACTTGGAACACAGAGGCTTGGAACTGGACAGCAGTTTATGGAGTTTATGCTACACCAAAGAATTGGACGTCCGCCGCAATGAATGGCCGTGAAAGTTCATATGAAAGTTGGAAGTTTCGATTAATTGAATAGCGTATATTCGTTGCAGATAACTTTTACCAATTAGCCTTACATGTACGGATTTCGACCATTTTGGTACGGTTTTATGAATAGCTCATTAAACTGTCCGAACTTCGCATTTTTTTTTTTTAAGGAAAACTCATATTCGCTGACTCTAAAAACTAGAGTATGATCTTAATCGACACTCACCTTTTTCAATTTTGTTGATAGTTTTTGTTAAATATTATTAACAACAAGATGTCACTTTCCATCTGATTTTGTACTCCTCATAATTTTTGACAAATTTACGACTTTGGAGATCAGTTTACAAGATCTATCAATTTTTCTGGAAAATCGCTAGTTTGCTTCGACTACGCATATGGAAAATTCTTACTTTAATTAGTTTTTCTGAATTTATAGGTGTTTCATGAGTACTGATCGCTGAAATCTGGTATTGAAAACAAAAATTTACGAATTAACTGCTGACTTTGCTTTATTTTTAGAGGAAGTTTTGTAGCCGTTTAATGGTGCAATCGCCGTTTTTGCCGCGTTTATCTTTCCGATTTTGAAGATGAAAATTTCGGATTTTATTGCGAACTCGGCCTTTTCAAGTCAGCACTCTGCCGCTAGGATACTTCAAAATATTGTCCTTGGTGCTCCACGTTTTTCCCGATTACTAAGACAAAATTCTTAATTGCTGACTTGGGGCAAGTTTTCTAATCTTACTGAGTTTCTGCAAGTTTATGAGATATTTTCAAGCAACCAGTCAAATATTTGAGCAGACAATCATATTTGGCAAACAATCTTCATTTTGTTTCAAGCTTGTATTAGTAATTAGCTGCGTGGCCTCGCGTTGCGGTGACCTGTCAATATGCCAGGTCTTTATAAAAAGTATAATGCTACATAACATCCATTAATTCAACCTTTGCCCTTCTGAACCCTTTTCCCCGTTAATACCGCCGCCCCTTAAAAAAAAAAAAAAAAAAAAAAAAAAAAAAAAAAATCTGTAGGAATACAAAACAACTAAAACAGCCAAGATTAGATTTGAAAAAATATAGCACTCACACTAACGAATTTCCTCTAAGTATAAAAAAAAACATAAATAAAACAGCCAAGATAAGAATAAATAACAATTGCAAAGATTTTAGCAGTGCCATATGCTGCAAGTTTTATTTACTAACTTCCAATTGCCTTTAAGTTAAAACATTTAAAAAAAAACTAATAAAAATTTTAATATTTTGTCTTTGATAAACAAAATTGGATAGTAAAAACTACTCATGTTTAAAATTTCAGAGTTCTGCTCATATTGGAAGTTACTTTCTATAGACTATTGAGTAGACATACTCTTTGTTTTATTAGTATAGATAAGGTTTACTTAGTATCTGTTTCACACAGTAAATTATAAACAATGATTATTTCAATCAGAAATATAAATATCACTTAGGAACTTAAATATCTGGTGTTAAATTTTCAAATTCGTGTTTATATTTTTTTCTTTTGAAAGTACTGGAATTTTTTAATATCATCTGGAAAACAGGGAAAAGTCAGGGAATTTTGTTTTAGATTTTGTGTAGGAACCCTGCTTAGTATATAAATGTATAACGAGTTAATTTTAAAGTTCAGTAGCAACTGTGTGCAGTTATTTGATGTTTTAAACTGTCCTATATATTTTTTTTAAAAATCCTATATATTCTTATTTTGTCACTTTGACCCCTGTATTAATGATGTTTTCATGTCGTATTAATAAAAATTCAGGTATGGGAAGTAATCATTGCCTTTGTGTTTCCTATAGCTTGGTTTTGGGCTATGGTGTGTCAAACAAGGCATACATTAAATAAAATGAAGCAATTATCTCTTTCTAACTTGGGATTGAGACTTGGTACTTTTATTTTGACATTAAAATAACTGTCAACTTGTCCTTATCATTGATATAGATAGGACTGATATTAAGTACTACTTATGGTGATTTAAATTTAGTTCTTTGAGAACTTGCATAATGATGGATGTTTTAAAAAAAAATCTATTTTTTCCAATTGCATCCTTTTCCCTTGTATATATCATGAAGTCGTACCTTTAAATTAAAACCCTTATAATACAGGAAATTCGATGAATGAAAAACATCATCTTGAAATGTGATTTTTTAAAAAAGTAACCCAAAGCTGGTAAATGGATGAATGAAGATTGTTTAATCTGGAAACCCTATAAAAATGAGCAATTTGTGAAAGTGAATAAATGAAAAATCTCATGAAAGGAAAATACACGTTACTGGTACAAGCAAAAATCAAGACGGGGAGAGGGATGCAAGATCTGGATCTCTTTATATATACCTGAATTACAATGCTCTTTAAGATAAAATTTTGTAATAAAAAAAGTACACAAAATATTAGTATAAGAATATTTTGCAGAAATAAGTTCATGTCATTTATTCTTTAAAAGACAGACTTAACAAAATAATGTTGTTAAAATTTTACTTAAATGACTGGTGAAACCTTTTTTGGTTATTTATGAGTAACATACATGAATAATTTTTTCAATTAATGCAATTTGTCTTAATAATTAAAATTTAGGTATGTGAAGTATTTATTGCCTTTGTGTTTCCTATAGCTCTCTTTTGGGCTATGGTGTGTCAAACAAGGCATACATTAAATAAAATAAAACAAATATCTCTTTCTAACTTTGGATTGAGGCTCAGTGCTTTTATTTTGACATTAAAAATAACTATCCATATGTCCTTATTATATAGATAGGACTGATATTATATCGGGGCTCGTATTCACTAATATTCCTTAAATTTGTGTATCTCCCATAAACCGTACTTGTATTTTTCGATAATTCCTAAAAAAAGTGAACAATCTCTGAAAATTCCCTGGTTTTTCGTTCAAAACCTGCAAAAAAAACCAGATATTCCTCCAAAGAAGAAAATCTTTTTTGAGTTTTTTATTATTCATTTTTTTTGTTACGCTATTGAAACATTTTTTGAAAATGTCTAAAATTGTTGGGACAATTCTAAAAAATTTAGGGATATCTTTCAAAGCTGACATAGGCTCACTTATGTCAGCTTTGAAAGAAATATCCCTAAATTTTTTAGAATTGTCCCTAAAATTTTTGTAATTAGTACTCCTAAAATTTTTAAGAATTATCCTATCGCATTGCAACATGCTTTTTCGTTAATTAAAAATATGACGCTTAGAAGCTTAAAGTTTCGAAGTGTCAAAAGTTAGTTTACAATGCACACCTTTATTTGCTGTACTACTCAGAATTTTTAAAAAATGTTGGTACTTTTCCATTTGCCAAGCAAACTATCGGCAGTAACACTCAGTATACACATAAAAAAAGTGAATGATACTGTAAATCTCGCTTCTAGGAAAAAGACATGACTGATAAGAAATGACAGTGAAAATGTGGCAGTAAAAGGTTACCAGCGGGGATGTTCTGTTTCGCGTTTGTTGTTTTATTTTTGGCGACTTGATCGCCTGCTCCAGCGAAATGGAAAAGTACCAACCTGTCAAATACACCCTTCATTCAGGTATAGGAAATATTTATTGCCTTTGTGTTTCCTGTAGCTCTCTTTTTAGACTATGGTGTGTCAAACAAGGCATACATGAATAATAATATAGCAACTATCTCTTTCTAACTTAAGTTAGGGAATCGGTGCTTTAATTTTGACATAAAAATAATGAAAACTAATTTGTCATGTTGACCTTAAGCAAGAAATTAACTAGCTTATTTTCAGCACACAATTGATGGAATTGCTGCATTGCCGTGCTCGAAGGAGGTTCTCGAGGGGTCTGAAACGTAAGCCAATGGCATTGATCAAGAAATTGCGTAAGGCCAAGAAAGAAGCAGGACCATTAGAAAAACCCGAAGTCGTCAAGACACATCTACGGGATATGATCGTTGTACCAGAAATGGTTGGCTCCATTGTTGGAGTTTACAATGGAAAAACTTTCAATCAAGTTGAAATTAAGGTGAGTTTTTTAATTTATTTGTGGATTGTGGAAGTTGCACAAAAAGTGAACAAATTAAGTTATCCTATAATAAAATTACTATATTTTTCTATTTACTATTTGTGTTTTTTAAAAATACTACCAATTTCCTTCAAAAATTGCTCTATATTGCCTTGGTGTTACTTATAATTCAGTATTGAATTATAATGCGTCTAACTTGGCATAAAGTGAACTTGAGTGCTTTTTTTTTATGTTCAGACTATATGGATTGTTTAGAAAGCATTCAGACACATTGTTTTAACTATTTTCTAATGATAATTTAGTTTATAACACCATCCATAATATTACCTAATTATAAACAGTATTGTTTGATTAGCTCTCCTGTCTTGCTTTTTCTTATATTGTAATTCTTTATTAAATTAAGTTGCTAACTTGATAAAAACTAACTTTAAATACTTGCTTGTCTATTAAATAAAGTAGTTAATCAAAAGTGTTCAGAACATACATTAATTTGTCTTCATAAAAAACGTTTATGTAGCAAATGTTCTTAGGTTTTGTTACCTAGTTTTATTATTTAAGTAAAATTTAAAAAAAAAAAAAAACTATTTTACAATGGAAAAACTTTTAATCAAGTTGAAATTACTTCGAGTTGTTTTGTAATTTATTTGTGGATTGTGCAAGTTGCACAAAAAGTGAACAAATTTAATTATCCTATAATAAAATTACTATTTTTTTCTATTTACTATTTGTGTTAAAAATACTATCAATTTCCTTCAAAATTGTTCTATATTGCCTTGGTGTTACTTATAATTCAGTATTGAATTATGACGTGTCTAACTTGGCTAAAAGTGAACTTGAGTGCCTTTTTTTTTTATGTTCAGACTATCTGGATTATTTGGAAAGCATTCACACACATTGCGTTAATTACTTGTCTATTAAGTATAGTATCTAATCGACTTTCACTTATATTATGTGCTATTGAAAACCTATCATGTCCTTGTTTTGCAAACTCTTCAATTGACCATTTTCACTAATGCTTATTTTTGTTTTTCAGCCTGAAATGATAGGACATTATTTGGGTGAATTTAGCATTACCTACAAACCTGTTAAACACGGAAGGCCAGGTATTGGTGCCACACATTCTTCAAGATTTATTCCTCTTAAATAAATGTAATCAGTGAATAAAAAAAAAGTTCATTTGATTTTAGTTCTCACTTTATTTTATGTATTACACATTTTGTGTGTATCCACATGTCTGAAAATATATTAATTTATTAGAAACACAATACAACATGTAAGTGTCAAGAAAGTTGCTAAAAGAGAGTATTTGGAACTTTTTTTTTTTTTAATTTTATTTCAAGTAACAAGCTTAAAGTTCTGAGGGTTACCTCAGTCTGAACAACCAAAACCAGACACTGAAATTGCAAATATTTCTTATTTTGACTGAGTACCTCATAAATAATTAAATTTTTTACTATTGGTTCTAAATTTTGTACATACTTTGTTATCCATTTTATTTTATGTTTCTTTATAATTTTTGTATTGTTGTATACTGTAAAACAATAAAATATGTTTACCACCCTGTGCAACACTTGGGACATTTTTGGGCATGTCTTGCAAACTGGATTAATTTAGAGCAGGCACAAGTTAACTAATGAATTTATTTTGTAGAGGTGGAACAACAGGTATACCATTATCATCTTTTTATGATTTGGTGTTGGTATGCCACTTTGACATTGAAAATTTTATTGCATAATTTTATTTTGCAGAAAAAAATATAAATCTTAATTTTGTTTATTTATGATGAAAATGGCCCTTGCATACATGAGTCCGTCTAAGAAGCTCAAATGCATGTCCAAAACAATTGGAAATTCTTCAAATTGAAAATTAGTGTTATGTTTCTGGTTTTGCATGGAATGTCTACCTTACAAGTGTAAATAATAATACCCTTTTTAATTATTCATAGTTTCCACTTGGAAAAGATTTCTCCTTACTGAAAGCTGGATGAAGTCTGATCACTTGTTTTATTATTGGTAATTTTTGTTTGTATGGAATGTCAACTTTACAAGTGTAAATGATGATACCGTTTTTAATCATTCACGGTTTCCACCTGAAGGGATTTTTCCTTAATGATAGCTGAATGATGTCTGATCACTTGTTTTATTATTGGTTATTTTTGTTTGTATGGAATGTCAACTTTACAAGTGTAAATGATACCGTTTTTAATCATTCGCGGTTTCCACTTGAAGGGATTTTTCCTTAATGATAGCTGAATGAAGTCATCACTTGTTTTATTATTGGTTATTTTTGTTTGTATGGAATGTCAACTTTACAAGTGTAAATGATACCGTTTTTAATCATTCGCGGTTTCCACTTGAAGGGATTTTTCCTTAATGATAGCTGAATGAAGTCTGATCACTTGTTTTATTATTGGTTATTTTTGTTTGTATGGAATGTCAACTTTACCATGTGTAAATGATGCCCTTTTAAATCATTCGCGGTTTCCACTTGGAGGGATTTCTCCTTAATGAAAGCTGGATGAAGTCTGATGACTTGTTTTGTTATTGATTATTTTTGTTTGTATGGAATGTCAACTTTATAAGTGTAAATGATGATGCCCTTTTGAATCATTCGCGGTTTCCACTTGAAGGGATTTCTCCTTAATGACAGCTGAATGATGTCTGATCACTTGTTTTATTATTGGTAATTTTTGTTTGTATGGAATGTCAACTTTACAAGTGTAAATGATGATACCGTTTTTAATCATTCGCGGTTTCCACTTGAAGGGATTTCTCCTTAATGATAGCTGGATGAAGTCTGATCACTTGTTTTATTATTGGTTATTTTTGTTTGTATGAAATGTTAATTTTACAAGTGTAAATGATGATGCCCTTTTGAATCATTCGCGGTTTCCACTTGAAAGGATTTCTCCTTAATGACAGCTGAATGATGTCTGATCACTTGTTTTATTATTGGTTATTTTTGTTTGTATGGAATGTCAACTTTACAAGTGTAAATGATGATGCCATTTTGAATCATTCGCGGTTTCCACTTGAAGGGATTTCTCCTTAATGACAGCTGAATGATGTCTGATCACTTGTTTTATTATTGGTTATTTTTGTTTGT
The DNA here is from genome assembly GCA_963978545.1 of Linyphia triangularis. Lineage (NCBI taxonomy): Eukaryota > Metazoa > Arthropoda > Arachnida > Araneae > Linyphiidae > Linyphia > Linyphia triangularis. The sequence continues at coordinate 95,238,134 of OZ021722.1, forward strand.
ATGGAATGTCAACTTTACCATGTGTAAATGATGCCCTTTTAAATCATTCGCGGTTTCCACTTGGAGGGATTTCTCCTTAATGAAAGCTGGATGAAGTCTGATGACTTGTTTTGTTATTGATTATTTTTGTTTGTATTGAATGTTAACTTTACAAGTGTATATGATGATGCCCTTTTGAATCATTCGCGGTTTCCACTTGAAGGGATTTCTCCTTAATGACAGCTGAATGATGTCTGATCACTTGTTTTATTATTGGTTATTTTTGTTTGTATGGAATGTCAACTTTACAAGTGTAAATGATGATGCCATTTTGAATCATTCGCGGTTTCCACTTGAAGGGATTTCTCCTTAATGACAGCTGAATGAAGTCTGATCACTTGTTTTATTATTGGTTATTTTTGTTTGTATGGAATGTCAACTTTACAAGTGTAAATGATGATACCGTTTTTAATCATTCGCGGTTTCCACTTGAAGGGATTTCTCCTTAATGATAGCTGGATGAAGTCTGATCACTTGTTTTATTATTGGTTATTTTTGTTTGTATGAAATGTTAATTTTACAAGTGTAAATGATGATGCCCTTTTGAATCATTCGCGGTTTCCACTTGAAAGGATTTCTCCTTAATGACAGCTGAATGATGTCTGATCACTTGTTTTATTATTGGTTATTTTTGTTTGTATGGAATGTCAACTTTACCATGTGTAAATGATGCCCTTTTAAATCATTCGCGGTTTCCACTTGAAGGGATTTCTCCTTAATGAAAGCTGGATGAAGTCTGATGACTTGTTTTGTTATTGATTATTTTTGTTTGTATTGAATGTTAACTTTACAAGTGTATATGATGATGCCCTTTTGAATCATTCGCGGTTTCCACTTGAAGGGATTTCTCCTTAATGAAAGCTGGATGAAGTCTGACCACTTGTTTTATTATTGGTTATTTTAGTTTTTTCGCTTGTATGAAAAGTTAACTTTACAAGTGTAGATGATGATGCCCTTTTAAATCATTCGCGGTTTCCACTTGAAGGGATTTCTCCTTAATGACAGCTGAATGAAGTCTGATCACTTGTTTTATTATTGGTTATTTTTGTTTGTATGGAATGTCAACTTTATAAGTGTAAATGATGATGCCCTTTTGAATCATTCGCGGTTTCCACTTGAAGGGATTTCTCCTTAATGACAGCTGAATGATGTCTGATCACTTGTTTTATTATTGGTTATTTTTGTTTGTATGGAATGTCAACTTTACAAGTGTAAATGATGATGCCATTTTGAATCATTCGCGGTTTCCACTTGAAGGGATTTCTCCTTAATGACAGCTGAATGAAGTCTGATCACTTGTTTTATTATTGGTTATTTTTGTTTGTATGGAATGTCAACTTTACAAGTGTAAATGATGATACCGTTTTTAATCATTCGCGGTTTCCACTTGAAGGGATTTCTCCTTAATGATAGCTGGATGAAGTCTGATCACTTGTTTTATTATTGGTTATTTTTGTTTGTATGAAATGTTAATTTTACAAGTGTAAATGATGATGCCCTTTTGAATCATTCGCGGTTTCCACTTGAAAGGATTTCTCCTTAATGACAGCTGAATGATGTCTGATCACTTGTTTTATTATTGGCTATTTTTGTTTGTATGGAATGTCAACTTTACAAGTGTAAATGATGATGCCCTTTTGAATCATTCGCGGTTTCCACTTGAAAGGATTTCTCCTTAATGACAGCTGAATGATGTCTGACCACTTGTTTTATTATTGGTTATTTTATTTTTTTCGCTTGTATGGAATGTCAACTTTACAAGTGTAAATGAGACCGTTTTTAATCATTCGCGATTTCCACTTGAAAGGATTTCTCCTTAATGAAAGCTGGGTGAAATCAGATCACTTGCTTTATTTTTGGTTATTTTAGTTTTTTCGCTTGTATGGAATGTCAACTTAACAAGTGTAAATGATGATGCCCTTTTAAATCATTCGCGGTTTCCACTTGAAGGGATTTCTCCTTAATGAAAGCTGGATGAAGTCTGATCACTTGTTTTATTATTACACCGATATATCACCATTAAAAACTTGTCTAGATCAAGTTAACATAATTACAGGGAAAAGGTGGAACTTAATTATCTTTTGGTCTCTTGGGTAGCTTATGTAACCAAGCCAACATACTGCCCCCAAAGACCAAATCTTTTTAACATCAGATACTATTTACTGAAAATAATTTTGTCAGTCTCATGAGTAATATTGGACATCAGAGGATCTGTAGAAAGGTGGAAACTTGATATTTCATGGTAAATGCCAGTTCAAGATAATGATTTGGTGGGAAAAGAGTTTTGGACTTTATATTCAATTTGTTTAATAAGCTCCCCAAGAGCGAAAAAAATAATTAAATTCCACTTTTTTACTGTAATTACGTTAACTTGATTTAGACATGTCTTTAATTGTGAAATATCAGTTTCAAAATCGCGTTTATTGATAGTTATGGTTTATTTTATTCCATTTTTGCTTTGGATAAAGGATTAAAAATATGAGTATCGCCCCTATAAGTAAGCCAGATCACTCCTCTACTCCAAATTTCATCAAACGTGTGTGGGACGTTTCTACGATATGCATTGTGTAAAGATTTAATGCATTGGGAACTTTCCCTCACTTGCAAACATTTCAAAAGGAGGGACGAGCAATTTAGGCGCTAGAATTCATCAAGTAACTCATGTAAAGTATGAGAATACTGTGCCAAGTAAAAATTGATGACAGGAAAGATCATATCTCACACTAAAAGTCAACTCCATGTGTTGAGTGATTTTTAAACTGCACACTGGTACTCCATTCTTTTGCATATGCCCCTCTGTACACTTTGCATTTCATTCTGCGTCTGAGTTGTTTTAATTATCATTTTGTTGTATAAAGATGTGTGTTTGAAGTAAATTTCAAGTGTCTATGCTACTCCACTGAGAAATTATTAGGGAAAAACTGAATTATCCTTAATTTATGGACATGAGTGTAAATCATTCATCCGCGTTCTGAAAATTTGATATTTTCTTGTGACAACGTTTAAAAAGCACCCGCTGAAAGCAAATTGTCTGAAAACGGTAAAAATCTTAAGCTTTTACGCTCATTTCCGCTTTTTTTCTGTGAATATTAATTTTTTTTTTACTACTTTATTTTTAATAGATTTTTTCTAGGGTTTTATCAGATTAAATTAGCCTAAAACGCACCAATCACAATATCGTCGCCGTTCGTTGCGATTTTTTATATTTCGGATTCTTTGCCGCGATCGTAAGTAAAAATCTTCCCCTTCCCTGACGGAGGCTATATTTGGAAGCGGCACACAGTGTAACGCCTAATACAAGATATATGGGCTTAAACATTTTATTCCAAGATTTGATTTGTCTAGTTATGAAGAATTATATTTTATTGCATAATTACGCACTTTTTGATAATTTCGAACCTTGGGGCATAATTATATAACAATAAGCAAGTACGGAATAAAAAATTATTTAAAAAAATGATTGTTATTATAACAAGAAAATTATGTACACTATTTAACACACAGCATAAATATCTAATAATAAAAAAAGCTGTGGATCTATAGAAACCTATTTAATATGGGAGTAGAGCTCTGAAATTTTCAACATAAGAAGTTTTGGCTTTCTAATTTTATGTAGGTCAAATGTTAAAAATTTAATAGGTTCTTTTTTAATTATTTTTTACAAAGTGACTTCAAATCAAGATACTGCTCTGAAATTTTCGACATATGTAGTTTTAGCCTTCTAATTGAACTTTTGAAAAACAGAATGTTAAAATTTCAATTCGTTATCTTTTAATTAATTTTCTTAACAATTTTTTTACAAAACGACTTGTAATAGAGCTACAGTTCTAAAAATTTCAACAAAAGTAGTTTTTTAAATAATTTTTTTAAGGTATACAATTTTGACGATTTTCTTTAATTTTTAAGTAATTAAAAATGATGCATTTATATATACACTTTTTTTTGGTTAATTGTTTAACCAGCTAATTGCAATTAAAGTGACTAATTAGGATATTATTATTATAACATACATAAATAAACTTGTAATTAACTTATGGGTATGATTTTTAGTGCAAATAAAAGATATACTGACGCATGTTCCTATGGAGAATTTCGAATTGGTCTGCAATATTTATCTAAATTTTTAAATAAAAAGTTTAAAAAAACATAGTTTTTAACAAAAAATTAAGATTAAAATCACACAGGTCTTCCCACGTTCATGTTTACAAGATGAAAGGTGGTTTTCCGGTAGAGGGACGAACAAACTACATCTACACGGATCTTGTATCAATAAGCATAAAATATAGTTCGCTCTCCCTAATAATCCTGCGAGTAACATATTTTATCATAAACATACAAACTCATACAATACAATGACATATAATAATACATAAAATACCTTTACACTAATGAAATACCTTTCAGTGAATATAAAATTTTTTCTTCATTAACAGCTTTGGTAAGAAAATCTGCAATCATATATTCAGTGTAAATATTTCAATTTAATTACATTGTCCATCAACAAATCTTTGACAAAATGAAAACGTAAATTCATATGTCTTGACTTATTCGAAGATTTCGTACCTTTAACATATTGAATAGCTGCTTGACTATCTGAATACAAAATTACACTATCGTCTATAAATTGTTTAAATGACAACTCATTTAACAAATCCAATGTCCAAATAATATTTTTACATATTTCTGAAATAGCAAACAATTCAGCTTCACAAGTTGAAAGACTAACACTTTTTTTGCTTTTGACACTTCCAAGAAATCAAAGAATCACCTAATAAAATAACACTTCCAGAAAAAGACTTAGCATTTTCTGCATTACCCCAACTTGCATTTAAATAACCAAACTCATTACTATAAAACAATTTCTTATCTTTTGTTCCTTGTAAATACCTTAGAACCCTTTTAGCCAAAAGATAATGCCTCTTTTCTGGTTTATGATTAAACTGTGATAAATACGTTGTTACAAATGAAATGTCGGGACGAGTTTGATTTGCCAAAAATAAAAGTTCACCAAGTAATTCTTGATACATAGTTATATCTATTAACTCATCTGAGAGAGGAAAACTTTTATCTTCCCCTTTTACAATAGGAGTTTTTACAGATTTACAATTCTCCAAATTATGTTTAATCAATAATAACTCAATGTATTCAGATTGAGATAAACCAATACCTTTAGATATCTCTAAACCCAAAAACTTACATTTTTCATTTTCATGCAGTTCAAATATATTCCTAATTTGAGTAACAATATTATCACACATTTTTTTAGAATTACAAAATATAGCCAAATCATTTACATACATACATAAAATGAAAATATTTTCATTATCAACTTTCATAAATATACAATTATCAGATGCTAATTGTAATAATCCAATGTTTCCCAATTCCCCTTTTATTTTTAAATATAAATTCCTTGAGCTCTGAGGTAACCCATACAAGCTTTTCTTTAATTTACAAACTTTCCCTTCACCTATAATTGTTTCAAAACTTGGTGGAGGTAACATATAAACGGTCTCTTCTAGTTCACCATACAAGTATGCAGTCTTTACATAAAAAAATCTAACAATCAAATTTAATTTAGCAGCGATTGCTATTAAAATTCTGAAGCTCTCAATATTTACGACTGGTGAATATATTTCTGAATAATCAACACTCTTTATTTGATTAAAAGCTGTGGCAACAAGTCGCGCTTTATACACATCATTATTTTTAATAGAAAAAATCCACTAGCTTTTGATTATCCTTTTATGTCCTTTTATTTAGAACCACTGTGCATAAACTCTGACGGAAACACAAATTATACTTTTTCAATTATATTTAAAATGGTGTACAAAATACAGTTAGAGAAGGATTTATTTTCCACTTGAGAATTTTACTTGCAAGGAGACAACGTGATGACTTGTAGGTATGATATTACTTATAGCTTTACAAAAGGGATGTACTAAATCGTTTGAGACGTCATTGTAGGTATACGAGTCATAAAGTTGCCTCTTTCCAAAAGGGATTAACTAATAAACGTAGAGAGTTGCAGATATGTGTGCAATACCAGATTTTTTTTTTTTTATAAGTAACACTTTTAAAAACTAATTATGAGATATATAATCACATGATCTTTTTCAATCAATCAGGTTTTGTCAATTTTTGACAAAGTTTTACTATTTAATCTCAATAACAGTATGAAATGTAAAACATAAATTAAAATTTATGAGATAAAAAAAATTTAAACTTTGTAAAATAAATTTTCACGTTAAGATTACAAAGTTTAACATGTAATTAAAAAGTTTTTTTGTTGTTGTTGTTATAGTTGTCGGAGGATTGAATACACAACAAAAGAACTTATTAGATTAGAGTTAATTTTTAATATTCAGCAACTAAAACCGATTAGGGAAATTTAAGCAATGATTTTACAATTATTTTTAGGTTGAGTTAGTCTAACCCTGTTGAAGGAATTAGTAGCTGTAGTGTGTTCACACGTGAGTTTGCATATTACAATAATAGTAATATACATTTCCAAAAACGAAATATTTATCACTTTGAATAGAAAAATGACGATTTTTATTTATGTAAGTATTATTCTCAATTTTGTGAATTTTAAATGTATTATCCATATTTTATTGAGGAATCAATAATTTTTGTCCCTCTTCTTTCAGAAAGGTATAGGAAAAACATTTCATTTTAATCAGAACAATGTTTTCAAAGAGATGGAAATACATAACTTTTCGATACATCAACCTTCAAATACTTTGAAATTGATTATATTTGTTATAACCGGTTGTTATTTAAAGCTATACTGTATTATGCGGGCGATATTATATATCTTAGCTGCTTACTGTCTATGTTAATAATTTTATTACCAATAAACTTGTTAGAAATGAATTTGTCTATGTTAGTTATATTAATCAAGATAGGTTTTATTGTACAATGATACTTACTTAAGTTGATGAATGGCAACACAGAACTAGCTGCTAATGCTGAATAGAGATGTGATAACTAATTTTGGATACTCTAATGCCTAAATAAGAGAGAAAAAGTAACATATCTGAACACCTTACAACTAAGAATTCAAAAGTGAACGTGAAAATTTATTTTACGAATAAACATCATGTCTTTAAAATGTGTAAGAATATCACTAAATAAGAGAAAAAAGGAACATACTTAAACACTCTACGACAAATAACTTTAACCTTTACGTGAAAATTTACTACATGCATAAAAATCATGTCTTTAAAATTTTTAAAAATATTGCTAAATAAAAGAAAAAAGTAAAATACTTAAACTTTGTACGACAAATAACTTTAACATTGACGTAAAAATTTACTTCACATATACAAAATCAGAGAAGGTGAAACGAAATGTAAAACATGCTTTAAAGTGGGAACCTTATTCAATAAACTAGTGAGGCTTAAAACTGTTCTATTATTAAAATCACACAGACACAAATTATTGAATGAAATACATTTTATTTATAATCTCATAAGTTTTAAAATATCTGAATAACATAGAGTTTCAATGACAATTATTTACAGCAATTTAAAATTTTAAATGATCTTTCAAAGCATTCCAAGAAATAACTTTGAAGAAATCTTCATCAAATAAGTGAATAACATTTTTAGATATCAAAGTTTCAATGATAGTGCAATTCTCATATTGAATGTAAATACTGTCACCCACATACTAAAATTGATCTTCTACCGAGGCAGTTATACAGGTATGTGATTGTTGTCCCATTGCGTTGTGAACGCAACCTTCACAACGAAATAACTTAAAAACATTAGTTTCAACTTCAAGTCGCAAAGCAGAGACATATTCATTAAATAAATCTACATTAGGAGGTACATTAACATTCGCTACACATTTAACAAGAATTTTAGAATTTAATAGAGTTAAAAGAGATTCTTTAATTGTTTCACACATTTCGGGTATAAGGTCTTTAATTTTAATGAGATTATTATCATCCACTTTTAAAAAACTGTCTTTAAGTTGAAAATTAAAAATTTGTTTGAAAACTAGCTCACCTTTCTGTGATAAGATTAGGAGTTGGTTATTGCACACTACACTTGAACTTGAATATTTTTTATCACAAGAAAGATTTTGTTCATAAAGTCCACAAATGTGCTCATATTCATTACAATTTTCTGAGCACCACTTTGACTACTATGTTGACACATATGAATAAAAACACGAGAGTCATATTGATGTAGGGACACTACAAAACCAAACCCGAGGTTCCACTCTTTAAGCCACACACTGGCATACCTGCCAACTTGTACGGATTATACGTACAATGTACGGATTTTTACTATTTTTTACGGTTATACGAACAGCTAAAAAAATCGTACGGGTGGTTTTCATTCTTATCTTTGGAAGCCTTTCTTTTCACAGCTTCATGTCCAAAACACAAATACTTTGTACTACTAAAGAAAACAAACAAAACGCCTTGAGGATTTACTAGTTGTCAATCTCTATCTGGAAATCAGATAGCGAAAAGAGATAAATTACCCTTAGCTTAGCAGGGGGTCTATTGCCCTTCTCTCTAAATGCTGCACTTGGAGGGGTGAAAATGGTTTTTCTTTTCGGGCGGGAACCTGGTCCCTAAAGGATATTCCAGACATAGCTCTTAAATAAAAGCACTAAACCACGGCGCCGGGGATGCACTGTTTTCAATGGTGTTGCCGACGGGACCTGGCGATCCAAACAACTTTCGTTGTCTCGAACTTAAGAGATTAATAAAGAAGTTGAAAACTGAAAGTGCTTAGTTTTTTTATTCTTCTTTCTTTCATTGCGCGTAAATAATAGCACTAAACCACGGCGCCGGGGATGCATTGTTTTCAATGGTGTTGCCGACGAGACCTGGCAAACCAAACAACTGTTTCGTTGTCTTGAACTTTAGAGATTAATAAAGAAGTAGAAAACTGAAAGTGCTTTTTTTTTTTTATTCTTCCTTCTTTTGGACCGGACTCCGACATAGCTCTTAAATAAAAGCACTAAACCACGGCGCCGGAGATGCACTGTTTTCAATGGTGTTGCCGACGGGACCTGGCAATCCAAACAACAATTTCGTTGTCTCAAACTTAAGAGATTAATAAAGAAGTAGAAAACTTAAAGTGCTTTAGTTTTTTTTATTCTTCCTTCTTTCATTGCGCGTAAATAATAGCGCTAAACCACGGCGTCGGGGATGCATTGTTTTCAATGGTGTTGCCGACGGGACCTGGCGAACCAAACAACTGTTTCGTTGTCTAGAACTTTAGAGATTAATAAAGAAGTAGAAAACTGAAAGTGCTTTAGTTTTTTTTTTTATTCTTCCTTCTTTTGGACTGTACTCCAACGTTGCGCATAAATAATAGCACTAAATCGCGACGCCGGGAAGCATTGTTTTCATTTGTGTTGGCGGCACCGAACGACTGTTTGGTTATCTTGAACTTAAGTGATAAAAGCACTTTCGGTTTTCAGCTTCTTTGTTAGTTTTAATTATTTATTTCAAAATATCCAAGTTAAACAATCTTGGTATAAGACTCCAAAAAATATCAAGTTTTTTTTAAAATCTTATACCAAGCATTTTACTTCAAATCATCATAAATTCTGGCAAAGGAACAAATTTTGCTCTATCTATGCATCTGATATTAAGATTTCTTATGGAGGGTTTACTGATGTTAAAGTTATATTAATTCTAAAAAACGCACTGCCCTTACTAAAAAAAAAGGTATTTTAAAGGTATTTTTAAGGTTTAAACTAGGTACTCAAGGTTTTATTAGGTATTTTTGAGGTTTTAACTAAAAATACCTCATGGAAAAATACCTAACTCAAGGTATTTTAAGGTATTATTTTTAGAAACCTAAAGAAACCTGCGAAGCTTCAGGTATTTTTAAGGTTTTGGAAAGGTTTGTGATAAAAACCTCCAGATTCTAAAGGTTTTACTAAGGTATTCAGGTGAATACCTTTTAATACAATGACTAAGGAAGGTATTTTAAGGTTTTTTCTGTAAAACCTAAAGAAACCTGTGAATCTTTAGGTATTTGCAAGGTTTGTGATAAAAACGTCCGGATTCTAGAGGTTTTACTAAGGTATTCAGGTGAATACCTTTTAATACCATGACTTAAGGAATGTATTTTAAGGTTTTTCTTTAAAACCTAGAGAAACCTATGAAGCTTATAATGTATTTTTCAGGTTTTGCATGGTTTCTGATAAAACCTCCAGATTTTAAACGTTTTACTAAGGTATTCAAGTGAATAAGTGAATACCTTTTAATAACATCACTAAAGGGATAATAATAATAATAATTAATAATAATAATAAATAATAATAATAAATAATAATAATAATAAATAAATAATAATAATTAATAATAAATTAAAAAAAAAAAAAAACTTTTAATTTCACACAAAATGCATATTGTTTTAAATTAGAACAGTAAATTGTAAAATGCATTCCGCATTTAATTTTTTTTTTTTTTTTTTTTTTTTTTTTAAAGTACATGATAAATTATAATTTGAAAAATGATTTAATTTTTTTTTGCATGAGGAATGAAACAAAAGCAAAATCAGTATTCAAGTGCATAAGAAAAAAAATCAAAACACTTAAATTAATTGGTTTAATTTTTAGAAACCTAAAAACACCTGTGAAGCTATTAAGTATTTTTAAGGTTTCGCGAGGTTTCTGATAAATACCTCCAACGTTTAAGGATTTGCAAGATACTTTAGGGGATGACGTAAGGATTTTGATTGGTCACGTGCTATCACTATCCAATCAAAACACGAGTGTCCTCTGCCTTCATCCTGTTCCAGACCAGACGTGTTATGAAATATAAAATGGCGTACCCTACGAACATGACCACGTTGTTGTCATAATTATATGAAGCAACTTTCCATTACCCTGATACAAGGTAAGAAAAGTTTTGTAATTCGAAAATGTGTACTGTTGTATAAAATTTGCAGCGTACTGGTTGTTTCGATTTTTGTTATTCATTTGATATACTTCATTGAAATGTAGTGTGTAGAGTTGAACGTAATGCAGATGAATGCTTTTTGTAAAATATAAGACATTAAATCATTTAGATTTCTCCTGTTATTTACTGGCTAATTTGAAGGCTAAAATTCAAAAAGTTGTGTATTTCAAAAAGTAATTTAAATGAAATTTGTTGTTAAACATTACGATATTTATCTGAAATGGAGTAGTTTAAATTCTGGTGATTGATGATTTAATTAGTTGCAAATTTTAAATTCCAACAATTTTTGCAGGATTGAATTGTATTTTTTTTTTTTTTTTTTTTTTTTTTTGGAGTTAAGTGCTTATTTTTAATCTCTTTGACATCTTGTCCCTTCCTTGTGCAGTATCAACCATACAATGCTGTTTCAAGTACAGTTGTTATAAGTTTAGCATTAAAAACATTTATTTTATTTTGGAAAATTATGCTTTTGATGTACAATAAAGAAATTTAAATATATTTTTAGGCACTCTTTACCGACTCCCCTCTTGAAGGAACATCCTGACAGAATAGATTTTGTCCATCATCAATGTTGTCTTCAACAACAGTGGTTATTAATTAAAGTTCAAATACTCGCCACTTCCTAATGACAGGGACGATTTAGTGCTCCAGAAAAACACTGGCCGACCAAACGGTATAGTGGTTAGCGTGCTGGCTTCTAGACCACGAGGTTGCGGGTTCGAGTCCCGTGTTGGCATGGGTGTTTGTAAATGTATGTTGGCTTGTCTAATGACGAATGTTTCGGCGCATTATAGCCCTCGTGTTGCTGACGGCGCCAGATAATCTGAATACAACCAACCAACCAACCAACCAGAAAAACACTGTACTACAGTCGAGTATGTTTCACAGGTAAAGTTCTTTCAAATTGAAATTTAACATTTTCAGAATTAAATTAGTCGATGTGTCACAAACGTGCCTCCCCTTTTCCCAAAATGAAAAATGTGCTCCCTCTCTCTGAAAAAAAAAAGCATTTTTAATTTTGGCTGAAAGGGAAAAGCTATACAATTTGTGGTTTCCCTTTCATAATTCCTATGCTAACTTCGTCCTCAGGTCAACACCTCAGCTGTAAAATTAAACAGAACAGAAATTATAAATTTGTTTGGAATATTGGCATAATTTACATTTTAAGAATTCAATGAAAAACCTGTGTCAATATATGGAGCTTGAGTTTCTTTTTTTAACAAGGTTACAAAACAATTGTCCCGTTTGTACATATTGCAGTCAATTATTGTTTGCCCAGATGTTTATTTTTAAAAATTAACTATTCTAGTTGCAAAAATTAACTATTCTAGTTGCACCACTATTTGTAAAATAGCGGTGGAACTTAAGAGAGGAGGCAGCTTCTCCCCCTATAAAATTTTCAAAGGTAAGGCACAAAATGGAAATTTCGATAATTAATCACTTATAACTCATTTTTTTAATCAAAAAATAGTTTAATTCGGTGTTTATTATGGAGTTATTTAGATGCTTGATGACACTTGAAATATTTTAGTGGCACTTTATACGTAGAGAGGTTCCCATATGCACGATTTCTCCTCAGGGACTCATATTAACATATTTAGGGGTCCAAAAACTCAGTTGTAAAGAATCATTTATTACTATAGTTGTCAAATGATATTTAAGTGTTCAGGCACTGCACTTGACGGGGCCTTAAAACTTCAAAATTGTGCCTATAATCATCAACGTTGGAATAAATTTTGTAAGGCCCCTTGCATGTAAAGATGTTTAACTTGAAAATTTTGAATTTATGTGAAATTTTTTTTGTATTACATTTTATAAATACTTTGCACTAATCTATTAATTAATCCTATTTAATTATTGAAATGATGAAGCACTTAGGGCCCACACACAATTCAAATATGTTCTATCACCCAAATTGTTATCAAGAACTGCTTATGACCCCTGGAAATATTTAAGTATAATAACTTATTACAAATCCAAATTGAAAAACTTGCTTTAAATTTAAAAAAAAAAAAAAAAATGTATGTTGAGTATGGTGAAGATGCCAATTGTTTTTTCGTCCCTGTCTTAGCAGTTTTGTACAGAGAAATACCATTTTCTCTCCAAATTTTAAATTCATTTATTCATTTTTTAACTTTTTTTTTGGAAACCTTACAACTATAATCGGAAAAGTGGTTGTTGAATTAAGACTTTCGTATTACACATGACTTTGCAGTAAATTAAAAAAGGATATCACGACTATCACATTAATATACAAAATAAAAAAAGGGGTCCCGGTAGCCTAATGAATTATGACTTCGTGTTTGTGATGGAAGACTCGCAAGTTCGGTCTGGCCTCACCGAATAACGGTGTGTATATTAAAGGGGGGTAGTGAACATAAATCCATTGTAACCTCTATACTCTATTGCTGTTGTGTTGGGATTAAGGTGAGAAGTGCTCACTCGGATATTTACTTCATTATTTGATCAGAGGTCATTGTAGCAGAAATAGGTGACCGAAATAGATTTCCCAAATATTCAAAAAAAAAATATAAATATATATGATGCAATTGTCAAATTAAAGGTATTATCGTTGTTCTACAACTTGCAAGAATTTAATTAGAAATATTATATAACGAATACACCCTGAGCCTTATGCAAATACTCGTAAGAAATATGCTGATAAATCATTCAACTGAGGAAGGACTATTTATAAAAAAAATTGTGATTGTGGTAGACATACATTTGTTCTTTTTGTATTCCTTTTGAAATATTTTTTGTTACCTCGCAAATTCTGGAAACTAGATATCTGCTCTCTGACTGACAAAAAAATGTATATTAATAAATAAACATTCTATGTGGAACACTTCAAAATAACAATGAAAATCATTGCTCTTTAACTCATGCCCTGTATCTGTACTTGTCTCTGGAGAAATCGGTGATGCAATTGCCCAGGCCACAGGAGACAAGTTTGGAATGTTTTATGTGCAGAAAAAATGGCAGCAAAGAAATTATCTGTTGATTATACTTGATTTCTTAAATTTAAATTTATTTGTATTCTGTTTTGCTTCTACTAAAATTATTGTTACATTATTGTGACATACCTAGTTTTATCATTGTATATTGTTGTCTCTGTATTATTCCGATTGTCTGTGGACACAGACGAATGGTCCTTTTCAGGGCCAAAGTCTGACAACTCTCCTTGACTTACTGACTATTTAATGCTTGTTTTAAAAGAAAATTTCCCTGCCCATTTATTTTTCAAGATATTATTTTGAATCTGTGATAATTTCATATCTTTTTGAATGTTTTAGTTTTTCATGAGTACCTACTTGCTTGTTCTAAAAAATGTTTGGAGCAATTTAAATACCCTATTCCTATGCATTAATTTTAAGTATTTAGAGGATATGCAACTATTCCTTCCTCTCATTATTTTTAAGGATTTATTTGGACTTCACTCCAATTTTGTTATATTACTAGCTGCATGAACTCCCATTGTCAGGGACAAGGTTGCAACCCCTTCCCCCTCCCCCCATCGTTACATAAAACAATTTAATGTACCTTTTTCCCTGTTTATTCACAAATCCAAAAATATTTATATATCCCGGACCCCCAATTCCCCATCGATATCACCCCTCCAAAATTAATTTCCCCATCAATATAGTCATTCCAAAATCCAATTTTCCTTTAATACTGCTATTCTAAAATCTATTTCCCTATCGATACCCTCCCTCCAAAATTCATTTTTCCTTCAATACTGCTATTCTAAAATTTATTTCCTTATTAATACCACCATTCCAAAATTCATTTTTCCTTTAATATTGCTATGCCAAAATATATTTCCCTATCATTACCCTCCCTCCAAAATTTATTTCCCGATCAATACCACCATTCCCAAATCTATCTGTGTAAGAAAACCATTGCATCTTATAATGCAGTGTTCCCAGGTGGTCACCATCCAAAGGACTGACCGCTCACGATGATGCTTGACTTCGGTGATAGAACAAGAACCGGTGTGTTCATCTCGGTATGAAACCATACAAGCACAGATAAAGCTGAAGACCTCTCGCTACCCCAGTGGTGGCACCCTCCAAGATTTGAAAACTATATTATAAGATGCAATGGTTTTCTTACACAGATAGATTTGGGAATGGTGGTATTGACGGGGAAATAAATTTTGGAGGGAGGGTAATGATAGGGAAATATATTTTGGAATAGCAGTATTGAAGGAAAAATGAATTTTGGAGGGAGGGTATTGATAGGGAAATAGATTTTGGAATAGCAGTATTAAAGGAAAATTGGATTTTGGAATGACTGTATTGATGGGGAAATTAATTTTGGAGGGGTGATATCGATGGGGAATTGGGGGTCCGGGATATATAAATATTTTTAGATATGTGAATAAACAGGGAAAAAGGTATATTAAATGGTTTTATGGTAACGATGGGGGGAAGGGGTTGCAACCTTGTCCCTGACATATAAATTTTCACACCGGAAATTGTATTATTATACTTAACCAATTATGAATGGAAATGTAAAAGGCACATATTATTTTAAGAACTTTTGCTAGCTTCTCTTGATGGTGAGAAAGTAATCTTTCTTTATGAGTTCTTAGATAGGTTGGAATATTGGAAGAGTGTGACAGGGTTTTTGATTTTGAAAAAAAAATTATGATTTTATCGTTTGTTTCTGATTTCGAAACAAATCACATATGCCCTGGCTAAAAATATCAAACTATTATTATGAGGATTTAAAATTGTTATTCATATTAAATAGAAATTTCAAATTGACGCTTTTATCTGGACAAGCGTAGTTGATTGTTTTCCCATAAAATATTTCTTTAGTGCAGGTCTTGGAGAAAATTAAGAATTCGTTCACATTATGTGTTTGATAATGCAAAAAAAGTCAATGTTTCAAGAACTGATCTCACTAATATCGAGGAACTACTTCCTCACTTAACTTATGTTACAAAATATTGCACACATTCTGCTATAAAAAAAATTAAATATTCAGAAGGTAAAATAAACACTTGAGTATATTTTAAAATCCAGAAATAGAAATGTAAGAATATACATATAGATACAATCATGATTTTCAATGGGTATTCAAGTTTTCAGAGTAATCTTTTAAATGTGTTCAGGGTTGTTTAAAAAATATAAAATTAAAGGCTAATATTCAAAATTAATTCTGATTATCGCTTATTTCTTGGTATTTTCTCAAATGAATTGTTAAATTAGTACCCTTCGTGTTGTTAAATTAGTAGCTATACTCTTCATAATTTGATTTACTACCTGTGTTAATATATGGGGAGCTGTTAAACAAATACGGACTTGACGCCTAATTAGTTTCTTATAGAAATCAAAATAAGCATTATTTTGTACTACTTTTAAACTAGCTTTTTTTACTAGCCGCTTTGAAATGAAAATATTTCGGAGGCAAATAAAGACGGGTTGAATTTTGTAGCCTCCGAATAACTTGTTCTTTTGAATATGTATTGTATGCCTCATTTTATAGCAATTTTATATTTTTAGGGCTTTTTAACAAGTATCATCTGAAGTTTCTTGGGATGACTGGTACGGTAAACCATGTCTATTCTTATGCAAGATACAGGTGGAAGATTCAGACAGGACAGCCTCAATCTGGAAATTCTTGCAAATTTACGCCGAAAACAAAGTTGCAGAGAAAAGGAGAAAAAAATTTAAAACAAACAGGCTCAAGGCCCAACAGGGTTGGTTGAGTAAAAAATACATATCCTAAAAATGATTATCCTAATGTAAAATAGTGTTAAGTACATATTAATAAAAATTATTTGTATGATAATTGTGTCAAAGTTATTGGTTCTCTTTTATACACAGTAAAATAGAATGTAATACTTTTCCTAGGTTTTATTAGATTTCTAAAAATTCCTTTTGAGGTCTATTAAAATATGTTTTTAAAAAATATTGTGGAAATTTTGTCAAAAAAACTTCTACATATTTTAAAATTATTTGGGGTTTACCTTTTAGGTTTAGTTTAATGTACTTATGTAGGTTTACTTTAATGTAATGTCTCGAGGAAACTGTTTAGGTAAATACCTTATTGAAAGGTATTCTAGAAAAAACCATTCAGGTTTATATAGAATACCTCCTTAAAAAGTATTCTAAAAAACCGTTTAGGTTTTTATAAAATACCTTATTAAAAGGTATTCTAGGAAACCGTTTAGGTTTATATAAAATACCTTGTTGAAAGGTATTCTAGGAAACCGTTTAGGTTTATATAAAATACCTTGTTGAAAGGTATTCTAGGAAACCGTTTAGGTATATATAAAATACCTTGTTGAAAGGTATTCTAGGAGTTTACATAAAATACCTTGTTGAAAGGTATTCTAAGAAACCGTTTAGGTTTATATAAAATATCTTGGGAGAGGTATTATGGAAAACCTGTTTAAGGTTTTAATCTGCACCATTTAGTAGGTAAAAATACCTTAATAAAATACCTTAAAAATACCTCGGAAAAAAAACCTTGAAAATACCTTAAAAATACCTTAGGATTTTAGTAAGGGTGACAACATCAAATGTAATAAATAAGAATTCGAAGACATTCATAATTGATATGTGTGCGTGTGATTAAACACTTTAAATACCACCAACTCCTTGTATGTTTCACTGTTGTGTTTGTGTCATAAAGCATGTTATTTGGGTGTAATGTAGATTAAATCATAAACCTCATCGGAGATTTTATCGTAAAGTTTAAATTTGATTTATTTTTAAATTCAGGTTAGTATTTTATTTTATAATTTCTATTTTGTGCTAAAATGTAGCAATTTGTTGTATATGAGAGCAATATAATATTATGCATTTTTTTTCTTTTTTTTTTGGTGCATTTGCTAGTGAATTACTATTATTTCTATATTACATTCATAAATATTGTCACTATTTCACTTTTCATGAGTCATAGGAATGCAAATATTTGTTCCTTAAAAATTGTACTAATTTGAAAATGCCAATGTTGGCAAGTATGCACTGGTCTTCTTTGCTTGCTGGGGCATATAGTCTTGTCAGCCAGTCGTCTTCGGGGATTGCTTCATCAAACGATCGCTTTTGCGAAGGAGACTTGAGAAATGAGACATCTCGGGGTCTTTCAACGAGTTTCCTGAAGGTAATGCTAATTCTAGGCTCAGTTACAGCAGGCTCAGCAGGAATTTCATGGCTCGAAAAGTTGTTTGTTGGTGGTTTCATGAGAAGAAGCGATCCACTTTCCAGCAATACTTTATGGGCCTGGAATTGAGATCGAGCAAACTTCATGGTCCGGGTGGCTCCAAGACTTAGCGTGGGGATGATAGACGTCGGGTCGAGACTTGCTTCATCGTCCTTGTGGGCCCCAATCTTGGCATATCCATCTGGGTAGAAATTGAGAAGGGCATAGTTGAACTCTTGCTCTGTTTTGCGTTCAACATCCTTCTTAATGGTCAGTAGCGTGGGGGTCCATGACTCAGCAGCGACACTCGTTCCGGAGAATGCATAGCAAAGTCCATTATCCCCAAATGCAAGAACTTTTCTCTTAGGAGTATAACTTCTTCCGTTGAAACAGAGTTTCAAATCTTGATAATTGTATTTCAGCAATTCAAGAAGCAATTGTTGAGAATAGTTTGAATCGTAGAAGCGTTCAATATTTTATAGAACTAAATCGGCCATTTCTAGTAGTGAGTAACAGCAGCTTCTGTTAGTAATATCAAGTGAGAAATGAAGTTTTGTCAGTGATAGCGACCTTTTAAAGAACGCTGTGATAGCGATATTATTGGTCGACAAACATCACGTGATGACCAAACTCGTAGTACCGCATGATGTTTACTCATGATATCATGATTAAACAAACCTTATCTGGTAGTTGAAATTCTTCTAGAAAGACCTTTGTATGAGTAATAATTTCTTACCTTTAGAAACCCTCTCGGAGAACAATTTATATATATATCATTGAAACTCCTCTCGGAAGGATTTTTTTTCCCCCAATGAAATTATATTATATGAAGAAAAAATAACAAGTTCCCCTTGAAAACTCCTCTCGGAAGGCTTTTTCCTATAACATTATAATATACGAAGGAAAAACACAAGTTCCCCGCAAAAACTCCTTTCAGAAGGGTTTTTCCTATATTATATGACTGAAAAATGACAAGTCCCCCTTGAAAACTCCTCTCGAAAGGCTTTTTCTACGAAATTGTTACAACCCCAGCCCCCCCAAGGAAATTTCTTATACGCTAAATATCTATTCGATATTTTTGAAATCTTGCTAATTAATGTAATTAATTCTTTCAATATAAAAACATCACTTCCCCCTCCATTTCTCTTATTTAATTGTAATATATTAAAGAAAAACCAAAGGATATTTCTTATAGAAGTATAAGTAGTTAGAAAGTGGGGCTCCTGAGCCATGCCACAGCGCGCAGAAGGATGAGGGATGACGACGTCAAAGGAAGGGGGCGTGACCGGAAGTGGAGTGGAGCTGTTTCCCTCCTGCTGCTGTTTTAGTTTCGGTTTCGTTATAAGCTGTTTGTGTATGACGTCACAGTGGGAATGACGTCATAATCTGTTTTATATCAAAGTTTTGAGAGGTGGCAACACTTTTTTGTTTCGGTTTATCTTTAAGGCGGAGTTGAGTTGTTCTAGGACTGCTTCTTAGCGAATAAGTTAGTTATAGGCTTTTATTGCGTGACGTCACAGTGAGTATGACGTCATAACTTGTTTTATATCAAAGTTTTGAGCGGTGGCAACACTTTTTAGTTTCAATTTACCTTTCAGACGGAGTTGAGTTGTTCTAGGGCTGCTCCCTTACTAAAAAAAAAGGTATTTTAAAGGTATTTTTAAGGTTTAAACTAGGTATTCAAGGTTTTATTAGGTATTTTTGAGGTTTTAACTAAAAATACCTCATGGAAAAATACCTAACTCAAGGTATTTTAAGGTATTATTTTTAGAAACCTAAAGAAACCTGCGAAGCTTCAGGTATTTTTAAGGTTTTGGAAAGGTTTGTGATAAAAACCTCCAGATTCTAAAGGTTTTACTAAGGTATTCAGGTGAATACCTTTTAATACCATGACTAAGGAAGGTATTTTAAGGTTTTTTCTGTAAAACCTAAAGAAACCTGTGAAGCTTTAGGTATTTTTAAGGTTTTGCAAGGTTTGTGATAAAAACGTCCAGATTCTAGAGGTTTTACTAAGGTATTCAGGTGAATACCTTTTAATACCATGACTAAAGGAATGTATTTTAAGGTTTTTCTTTAAAACCTAGAGAAACCTATGAAGCTTTTATAATGTATTTTTCAGGTTTTGCATGGTTTCTGATAAAACCTCCAGATTTTAAACGTTTTACTAAGGTATTCAAGTGAATAAGTGAATACCTTTTAATAACATTACTAATGGAATAATAATAATTATAATAATTAATAATAATAAATAATAATAATAAATAATAATAATAATAATAAATAATAATAATAAATGATAAATAATAATAAATAATAATAATAAATAATAATAATAATAATAAATAATAATAATAATAAATAATAATAATAATAAATAATAATAATAAATAATAATAATAATAAATAATAATAATAATAAATAATAATAATAATAAATAATAATAATAAATAATAATAATAAATAATAATAATAAATAATAATAAATAATAATAAATAATAATAATAAATAATAATAATAAATAATAATAAATAAGAATAATAAATAATAATAATAAATAATAATAAATAATTAATAAATAAATAATAATAAATAATAATAATAAATAATAATAATAAATAATAATAATTAATAATTATAATTAATAATAAATAATAATAAATTTAAAAAAAAAAAAATTTTTTAATTTCACACAAAATGCATATTGTTTTAAATTAGAACAGTAAATTGTAAAATGCATTCCGCATTTTTTTTTTATTTTTTTTTTATTTTTTTTTTTAAAGTACATGATAAATTATAATTTGAAAAATGATTTAATTTTTTTGCATGAGGAATGAAACAAAAGCAAAATCAGTATTCAAGTGCATAAGAAAAAAAATCAAAACACTTAAATTAATTGGTTTAATTTTTAGAAACCTAAAAACACCTGTGAAGCTATTAAGTATTTTTAAGGTTTCGCGAGGTTTCTGATAAAAACCTCCAACGTTTTTAAGGATTTGCAAGATACTTTAGAGGATGACGTAATTATTTTGATTGGTCACGTGCTATCACTATCCAATCAAAACACGAGTGTCCTCTGCCTTCATCCTGTTCCAGACCAGACGTGTTATGAAATATAAAATGGCGATACGAACATGACCACGTTGTTGTCATAATTATATGAAGCAACTTTTCATTACCCTGATACAAAGTAAGAAAAGTTTTGTAATTCGAAAATGTGTACTGTTGTATAAAATTTGCAGCGTACTGGTTGTATCGATTTTTGTTATTCATTTGATATACTTCATTGAAATGTAGTGTGTAGAGTTGAACGTAATGCAGATGAATGCTTTTTGTAAAATATAAGACATTAAATCATTTAGATTTCTCCTGTTATTTACTGGCTAATTTGAAGGCTAAAATTCAAAAAGTTGTGTATTTCAAAAAGTAATTTAAATGAAATTTGTTGTTAAACATTACGATATTTATCTGAAATGGAGTAGTTTAAATTCTGGTGATTGATGATTTAATTAGTTGCAAATTTTAAATTCCAACAATTTTTGCAGGATTGCATTGTATTTTTTTTTTATTTTTTTATCTTTTGGAGTTAAGGGTTAAAATGTGCTATATGGTGGCACTTGGCGTTTTTTGAACTTCTCCGCAAAACGTAAACAATGGCGAACTCCGACGCTACAGCAAACCCAAAAAGGCGAAAAACACGATGTTTCCAAGTGAACTGGCAAAGCCAAAACAATAGCGGAAAGTGAAAAATTGAGAATCGAACCTGCTCCATGAATGGTATAGGAAGGTTGAAGTCCAATGCCAAAGCCGTTAGGCTATGGTTGCGATGCAAGTTGTAGCAAAATTAAGTGTTTTCACTATTCATATCGATTAGATTTATATTAAAAACGTACATCCCGGGAAGAAATTCAAATGAATTGCGTAAATATATTCGAAATCGGCGAAAATTCAAATGTAATAAAATTGCAAACGATATTTGAAGGAAAAAAAAATTAAATGGTTAAACAATTTAAATGTAAAGGATAATTGAAAAATAGTTTTAGCATTTAAAATTTAATTACAAATAGTTTATAAGGGGTTAAATTTCATTAAATTTTTACATCAATGACAAATATTTAATCCCTTCCAGAATATTTATATTTTTAATTGCTTACTAAAAACTAAGGTGTGCGCGCGCTTCGCGCTCTAAAAGGAAAAATTGCAACCTATTTCGTTGGCCTTACGGCCAATTAAACCTAAAAAAAATACCCCTACCTAATTCGGGCAATCGTTTGTGGCATTTCACCTCCAAAATCAATTTTTTTTTAATTACTCGGTACTGTAAAAATGTCTAAAAAGTCAAGTGTGCGCGCGCTTCGCGCTCTAAAAGGAAAAATTTCAACCTATTTCGTTGGCCTTACGGCCAATTAAACCTAAAAAAAATACCCCTACCTAATTCGGGCAGTCGTTTGTGGCATTTCACCCCCAAAATCAATTTTTTTTAATTACTCGGTACTGTAAGAATGTCTAAAAAGTGAGGTGTGCGCTCGCTTCGCTCTCTAAAAGGAAAAGAGTTCAACATTCCAAAAATGACATTTTTAATCACTTTGCTGTTATAAAACAAACAAAATCCATTTTAACGCCTTATATTTTATAAACTACACTTTGGTGGCCTAATGGCCTAACCTAAAACGGCCTAACCTAACGGCCACCAAAGTATAGTCATAGCATACCAGTTTTATTCCTAAGGTAAAAATCGCTATAAATCAAGAGTTATATTTAATGCAATATAAATACCTCAATCCTCTTTCTCTTCTCCCGGAGGGTAAACCTTGATAACGTCATCCATAAACGCGCTAAATAAATTTTTTACCCTCCTTGCCTGTTGCTTTTTTCGCCAGATGTACTCGGCCAGGTAATATTGTAAGCCCGCCTCTACTTTACTTGCGCTTAAATCTCAAATATTTCAAAAATTCTTTAATATTTCGCGCTCAATAATTTCAAACATTTTAAAATAATCGCCATCCTTAAGAGTCTACACCTAAAAGCATTGTTTCTGCATTAACACAACTAATAATACCCACAAATACAACTCGAATTCATGACGTAACAGGAATAAATACAATATATTTCCAACAGGTCAGCTTCCAACAAAAAAAAAAAAACACTGAAATGAAGAGAGAAACATAAATCACACAGTTTACCATATTTGTAACTAAATCAATCGGCACCAGACAAAATTAAGCGTTTTTTGGCGAAAAGAGGATGTATTTGGCGTTAATCCAAAGCAGCAGTAATTCTAACCAATCACGACTCCGGAATACCGCTGACGACAACGAAACAACAAATTTTGCCAGTTTCCTAGGATTGGCGAATTATCTTTGTCACCATGTAGCACATTTGAACCATTTTTAGGCACTCTTTACTGACTCCCCTCTTGAAGGAACATCCTGACAGAATAGATTTTGTCCATCATTGATGTTGTCTTCAACAACAGTGGTTAGTAAGGAAAGTTCAAATACTCGCCACTTCCTAATGACAGGGACGATTTAGTGCTCCAGAAGAACACTGTTCAAAGTCTGTTTCAAAGGTAAAATTCTTTCAAATTGAAATTTAACATTTTCAGAATTAAATTAGTCGATGTGTCACAAACGTGCCTCCCCTTTTCCCAAAATGAAAAATGTGCTCCCTCTCTCTGAAAAAAAAAAGCATTTTTAATTTTGGCTGAAAGGGAAAAGCTATACAATTTGTGGTTTCCCTTTCATAATTCCTATGCTAACTTCGTCCTCAGGTCAACACCTCAGCTGCAGAATTAAACAGAACAGAAATTATAAATTTGTTTGGAATATTGGCATAATTTACATTTTAAGAATTCAAAGAAAAACCTTTGTCAATATATGGAGCTTGAGTTTCTTTTTTTAGCAAGGTTACAAATCAATTGTCCCGTTTGTACATATTGCAGTCAATTATTGTTTGCCCAGATGTTTATTTTTAAGAATGCAAAAATTAACTATTCTAGTTGCACCGCTATTTGTAAAATAGCGGTGGAACTTAAGAGAGGAGGCAGCTTCTCCCCCTATAAAATTTTCAAAGGTAAGGCACAAAAGGGAAATTTCGATAATTAATCACTTATAATTCATTTTTTTAATCAAAAAATAGTTTAATTCGGTGTTTATTATGGAGTTATTTAGATGCTTGATGACACTTGAAATATTTTAGTGGCGCTTTATACGTAGAGAGGTTCCCATATGCACGATTTCTCCTCAGGGACTCATATTAACATATTTAGGGGTCCAAAAACTCAGTTGTAGAGAATCATTTATTACTATAGTTGTCAAATGATATTTAAGTGTTCAGGACGGGGCCTTAAAACTTCAAAATTGTGCCTATAATCATCAACGTTGGAATAAATTTTGTAAGGCCCCTGCATGTAAAGATGTTTAACTTGAAAATTTTGAATTTATGTGAAAAAATTTTTCTATTACATTTTATAAATACTTTGCACTAATCTATTAATTAATCCTATTTAATTATTGAAATGATGAAGCACTTAGGGCCCGCACACAATTCAAATATGTTCTATCACCCAAATTGTTATCAATAATTGCTTATGACCCCTGGAAATATTTAAGTATAATAACTTATTACAAATCCAAATTGAAAAACTTGCTTTAAATTTAAAAAAAAAAAAAAAAAATGTATGTCGAGTATGGTGAAGATGCCAATTGTTTTTTCGTCCCTCTCTTAGCAGTTTTATACAGAGAAATGCCATTTTCTCTCCAAATTTTAAATTCATTTATTCATTTTTTAACTTTTTTTTTTGGAAACTTTACAACTATAATCGGAAAAGAGGTTGTTGAATTAAGACTTTCGTATTACACATGACTTTGCAATAAAATAAAAAAGGATATCACGACTATCACATTAATATACAAAATAAAAAAAGGGGTCCCGGTAGCCTAATGAATTATGACTTCGAGTTTGTGATGGAAGACTCGCAAGTTCGGTCTGGCCTCACCGAATAACGGTGTGTATATTAATGAGGGCTAGTGAACATAAATCCATTGTAACCTCTATACTCTATTGCTTTTGTGTTGGGATTAAGGCGAGAAGTGCTCACTCAGATATTTACTTCATTATTTGATCAGAGGTCATTGTAGCAGAAATAGGTGACCGGAATAGATTTCCCAAATATTCAAACAAAAATATAAATATATATGATGCAATTGTCAAATTAAAGGTATTATCGTTGTTCTACAACTTGCAAGAATTTAATTAGAAATATTATATAACGAATACACCCTGAGCCTGATGCAAATACTCGTAAGAAATATGCTGATAAATCATTCAACTGAGGAAGGACTATTTATAAAAAAAATTGTGATTGTGATAGACATACATTTGTTCTTTTTGTATTCCTTTTGTAATATTTTTTGTTACCTCGCAAATTCTGAAAACTAGATATCTGCTCTCTGACTGACAAAAAAAATGTATATTAATAAATAAACATTCTATGTGGAACACTTCAAAATAACAATGAAAATCATTGCTCTTTAACTCATGCCCTGTATCTGTACTTGTCTCTGGAGAAATCGGTGATGCAATTGCCCAGGCCACAGGAGACAAGTTTGGAATGTTTTATGTGCAGAAAAAATGGCAGCAAAGAAATTATCTGTTGATTATACTTGATTTCTTAAATTTAAATTTATTTGTATTCTGTTTTGCTTCTACTAAAATTATTGTTACATTATTGTGACATACCTAGTTTTATCATTGTACATTGTTGTCTCTGTATTATTCCGATTGTCTGTGGACCCAGACGAATGGTCCTTTTCAGGGCCAAAGTCTGACAACTCTCCTTGACTTACTGACTATTTAATGCTTGTTTTAAAAGAAAATTTCCCTGCCCATTTATTTTTCAAGATATTATTTTGAATCTGTGATAATTTCATATCTTTTTGAATATTTTAGTTTTTCATGAGTACCTACTTGCTTGTTCTAAAAAATATTTGGAGCAATTTAAATACCCTATTCCTATGCATTAATTTTAAGTATTTAGAGGATATGCAACTATTCCTTCCTCTCATTATTTTTAGAGATTTATTTGGACTTCACTCTCCAATTTTGTTATATTACTACCTGCATGAACTCTCATTGTCGGGGACAAGGTTGCAACCCCCTCCCCCATCGTTACATAAAACAATTTAATGTACCTTTTCCCCTGTTTATTCACATATCCAAAAATATTTATATATCCCCCACCCCCAATTCCCCATCGATATCACCCCTCCAAAATTAATTTCCCCATCAATACAGTCATTCCAAAATCCAATTTTCCTTTAATACTGCTATTCCAAAATCTATTTCCCTATTAACACCCTCCCTCCAAAATTCATTTTTCCTTCAATACTGCTATTCTAAAATTTATTTCCTTATTAATACCACCATTCCCAAATCTATCTGTGTAAGAAAACAATTGCATCTTATAATGCAGTGTTCCCAGGTGGTCACCATCCAAAGGACTGACCGCTCACGATGATGCTTGACTTCGGTGATAGAACAAGAACCAGTGTGTTCATCTCGGTATGAAACCATACAAACACAAATAAAGCTGAAGACCTCTCGCTACCCCAGTGGTGGCACCCTCCAAGATTTGAAAACTATGTTATAAGATGCAATGGTTTTCTGACACAGATAGATTTGGGAATGGTGGTATTGATGGGGAAATAAATTTTGGAGGGAGGGTATTGATAGGGAAATAGATTTTGGAATAGCAGTATTAAAGGAAAATTGGATTTTGGAATGACTGTATTGATGGGGACATTAATTTTGGAGGGGTGATATCGATGGGGAATTGGGGGTCCGGTATATATAAATATTTTTATATTTGTGAATAAACAGGGAAAAAGGTATATTAAATTGTTTTATGTAACGATGGGGGGAAGGGGTTGCAACCTTGTCCCTGACATATAAATTTTCACACCGGAAATTGTATTATTATACTTAACCAATTATGAAGTGAAATGTAAAAGGCACATATTATTTTAAGAACTTTTGCTAGCTTCTCTTGATGGTGAGAAAGTAATCTTTCTTTATGAGTTCTTAGATAGGTTGGAATATTGGAAGAGTGTGACAGGGTTTTTGATTTTGAAAAAAAAATTATGATTTTATCGTTTGTTTCTGATTTCGAAACAAATCACATATGCCCTGGCTAAAAATATCAAACTATTATTATGAGGATTTAAAATTGTTATTCATATTAAATAGAAATTTCAAATTGACGCTTTTATCTGGACGAGCGTAGTTGATTGTTTTCCCAGGTCTTGGAGAAAATTGAGAATTCATTCACATTATGTGTTTGATAATGCAAAAAAAGTCAATGTTTCAAGAACTGATCTCACTAATATCGAGGAACTACTTCCTCACTTAACTTATGTTACAAAATATTGCACACATTCTGCTATAAAAAAAATTAAATATTCAGAAGGTAAAATAAACACTTGAGTATATTTTAAAATCCAGAAATAGAAATGTAAGAATATACATATAGATACAATCATGATTTTCAATGGGTATTCAAGTTTTCAGAGTAATCTTTTAAATGTGTTCAGGGTTGTTTAAAAAATATAAAATTAAAGGCTAATATTAAAAATTAATTCTGATTATCCTTATTTCTTGGTATTTTCTCAAATGAATTGTTAAATTAGTACCCTTCGTGTTGTTAAATTAGTAGCTATACTCTTCATAATTTGATTTACTACCTGTGTTAATATATGGGGAGCTGTTAAACAAATACGGACTTGACGCCTAGTTAGTTTCTTATAGAAATCAAAATAAGCATTATTTTGTACTACTTTTAGAGCCGCTTTGAAATGAAAATATTTTGGAGGCAAATAAAGACGGGTTGAATTTTGTAGCCTCCGAATAACTTGTTCTTTTGAATATGTATTGTATGCCTCATTTTATAGCAATTTTATATTTTTAGGGCTTTTTAACAAGTATCATCTGAAGTTTCTTGGGGTGACCGGTACGGTAAACCATGTCTACTCTTATGCAAGATACAGGTGGAAGATCCAGACAGGACAGCCTCAATCTGGAAATTCTTGCAAATTTACGCCGAAAACAAAGTTGCAGAGAAAAGAAGAAAAAAATTAAAACAAACAGGCTCAAGGCCCAACAGGGTTGGTTGAGTAAAAAATACATATCCTAAAAATGATTATCCTAATGTAAAATAGTGTTAAGTACATAAATAAAAATTATTTGTATGATAATTGTGTCAAAGTTATTGGTTCTCTTTTATACACAGTAAAATAGAATGTAATACTTTTCCTAGGTTTTATTAGATTTCTAAAAATTCCTTTTGAGGTCTATTAAAATATGTTTTTAAAAAATATTGTGGAAATTTTGTTAAAAAAAACTTCTACATATTTTAAAATTATTTGTGGTTTACCTTTTAGGTTTATTTTAATGTACTTCATTGACAGATGTTCAAGGAAACTGTTTAGGTAAATACCTTATTGAAAGGTATTCTAGAAAAAACCATTCAGGTTTATATAGAATACCTCCTTAAAAAGTATTCTAAAAAACCGTTTAGGTTTTTATAAAATACCTTATTAAAAGGTATTCTATTGAAACTGTTAAGGTTTTTATAAAATACCTTGTTGGAAGGTATTCTAGGAAACCGTTTAGGTTTATATAAAATACCTTGTTGAAAGGTATTCTAGGAAACCGTTTAGGTTTATATAAAATACCTTGTTGAAAGGTATTCTAGGAAACCGTTTAGGTTTATATAAAATACCTTGTTGGAAGGTATATTTAAAATACCTTGTTGAAAGGTATTCTAGGAAACCGTTTAGGTTTACATAAAATACCTTGTTGAAAGGTATTCTACGAAACCGTTTAGGTTTATATAAAATACCTTAGGACAGGTATTATGGAAAACCTGTTTAAGGTTTTAATCTGCACCATTTAGTAGGTAAAAATACCTTAATAAAATACCTTAAAAATACCTAATAAATACCTTGAAAAAAAAACCTTGAAAATACCTTAAAAATACCTTAGGATTTTAGTAAGGGCTTCTTAGCGAATAAGTTAGAGTTATAGGTATTTTTGACTAGTGACGTCACAGCGGGTATGACATCATGACTTGCTTTATGTGAGAGATCGACAAAATGCTTGCTTACGATTAGTCGGTTCTAAACACGTGACTAAATGGACGCTTATGATTGGCTACACAGTTTAGTAAGATAGTTTTCTACTAAGTTTAGGGTAGTGGCGCTATCTAGGAGTGAATTTAAGAGATATTTGCATTCGAGAGATAAATTTCTAAGATCAGAGATATAGCAAATAAAAAAAATCTTAACACGACTTTTAAGTTTAATAAAAGTGAAGGCCATTTGCTAAGGGTCTAAAGAACCCTAACCCTGAACTACACGTGACATTTCAATATTTTACCAAACAATTGTTAAAATATCGACTATCGGACGTTGCCTTCATGGGAACTCATCTACCCCCCCCCTCCCTTCCCTAACCAATTTTGAATAAGCTAATTTGAAAGACTTTAGAAAATGTTAATTATTTTCAAGCTAAATTTTAAAAGTGAGGACCCACCTCCGGCCCGATACCTCTTTTAGGAAGAATTGGTACCGCCTCACTCCTCCCTATAAAAAGAAAAAAACTTATTCTAAAGAACGTATATTTCTTTGAAATATGAGGTCACTAACCAACCATCCACTACTGAATTTCATGAAAATGTTAGTCTGTCTAAACATTTTTTCATGAAAATTTTAGTTTTGAAAATAATTATTTAAACACTAATGTAAAAAAAAAAAATATTTTTAATAGAAATTTTTACTAATATCTACTTCTATGTAGCTTTTTTCAGAAAAAAATTAATGAATTTCACGAAAATTTTAACGTACCCTTAACACTTTTCATGAAAATTGTAATTTTGATACAAACAAATTTAACTCTAGTGTTACAGTTTACTCTTCATACAAATGTGCAGAAATATCATAATTTTTTTTTAAATAGCATATCTT
The DNA here is from genome assembly GCA_963978545.1 of Linyphia triangularis. Taxonomy (NCBI): domain Eukaryota; kingdom Metazoa; phylum Arthropoda; class Arachnida; order Araneae; family Linyphiidae; genus Linyphia; species Linyphia triangularis. The sequence continues at coordinate 95,268,289 of OZ021722.1, forward strand.
TCTTTAGGATGTTATTACCAATGACTCCCAACGGCTCCCAATTGGCTCTCAATGGCTCCCAATACCTGTTAAATGTTCTCAATACCCGCTAAATGCTCCCTAACTGCTCCCAATACCTGTTAAATGCTTCCTAACTGCTCCCGATACATGTTAAATGCTCTCAATACCTATTAAATTCTCTCTAAATGCTCCCAATACCTGCTAAATGCTCCCTAAATGCTCCCAATATCTGCTAAATGCTCCCTAAATGCTCCCAATACCTGTTAAATGCTTCCTAACTGCTCCCGATACATGTTAAATGCTCTCAATACCTATTAAATTCTTCCTAAATGCTCCCAATACCTGCTAAATGCTCCCTAAATGCTCCCAATATCTGCTAAATGCTCCCTAAATGCTCCCAATACCAGTTAAATGCTCCCTAACTGCTCCCAATACATGCTAAATGCTCCCTAACTGCTCCAAATACCCGCTAAATGCTCCCTAACTGCTCCCAATACATGTTAAATGGTCCCTAACTGCTCCCAATACATGTTAAATGCTCCCTAACTGCTCCCAATACATGTTAAATGCTCCCTAACTGCTCCCAATACCCGCTAAATGCTCCCTAACTGCTCCCAATACCTGTTAAATGCTTCCTAATTGCTCCCAATACATGTTAAATGCTCTCAATACCTGTTAGAAATTAATCTTTCTATGTTAGTTATATTATTCAAGATAGTTTTTATTGTACAATGGTACTTACTTAAGTTGACGAATGGCAACACAGAACTAGCTGCTAATGCTGAATAGAGATGTGATAACTGATTTTGGATACTCTAATGCCTAAATAAGAGAGAAAAAGTAACTTGAACATCTTACAACTAAGAATTCAAAAGTGAACGTGAAAATTTACTTTACGAATAAAAATCATGTCTTTAAAATGTGTACGAATATCACTAAATAAGAGAAAAAAGTAACATACTTAAACTCTTTACGACAAATAACTCATTAACGTAAAAAATTTACTTTACACATAAAAATCACTTTAAAATGTGTAAAAATATCGCTAAATAAGAGAAAAAAAAGTAACTTACTTAAAATTTCTAAAATAAATATTTAACCTTTACGCGAAAATTCCCATCATATATAAACATCACGACTTTAAAATATGACATGCAAGAGAAAAGTAACGTGCTTAAACTTTCTACGACAAATAACTTTAACATTAACGTAAAATTTTACTTTACACATAAAAATCCCGACTTTAAAATATGTAGAAATATCGCTAAATAAAAGAAAAAAGTAACATACTTAAACTTTCTACGACAAATAACTTTAACATTAACACAAAAATTTACTTTACACATAAAAATCACGACTTTAAATTTGAAATGTAGGAGGAAAGTATAACATACCTATAATTTCTACGACAAAGAATTCAAACATTGCCGTTCATGTCTTTAAAATGTGTAAGAATAATGCTAAATTAGAGAAGAAAAAAAATAACATACTTAAACTTTCTTCGACAACAATTTAAACGATACGCGAAAATTTCATACACAATTATTTTCTTAGGTAAATGTTAAATAATGGGAAATTTAACAGAATAAAAATTTCAAAGATAAAGAATTTTAACCTTTACACGAAAATTTACTTCACATATAAATATCATGTCTTTAAACTTTAACGTGACAATTTACTTCTCATATACAATTAAACTCTTAGGTTAATGTTAAATAAAAGAAAAAGTAACATACTGAAAAATTTCTAAGATAAGCATAACATAAAAATTTCATATCATGTGTTTAAAATGTAATATATAAGAGAAAAAAAATAACATACTTGAACTTTCTATAGCAAAGAATTTAAGCGTTAGCGTAAAAATTTACTTTACATATAAAATTCACGTCTTTAAACGGGATGATAAGCATGTGACGGTAATTAGCCAATCAGGTTAGCGGTAGGTGATACGCCACTTGCCGGCATTTTTAGACCGGAGGATGAGTCACGCTAAAACTTGTTCAAACAGGTCGGGAGACTTGTACAGCAAGAACAGCAGCATCGACGCGCAAGCAGCGGGTGATGCTGCGGTGTGTCAGCAAGTCTGAGATTATCGTTTTCCTACTTTGCCTTTTTCATAATGAAATGTTTGTGAAAACTTGGAATGAATGAAGTGGATTTCAAAGACACATTAGTAAGTGAAGATAGAATTCTCATGGACTTTTTTCCAAAAAGTATGATTCACTTGGAGAATTTAAGATCATTTCTACTTGAAAACTTTTCTATTGTCTAAAACATTGAATATTGTTCAAACTCAGTGAGATTATATGCTACAATAAGGGTAAAACTTAACAAAATTGTTACATAGAAGAAAAATAGTAAGAGATTTAAAATAAATACTAGTTATAGACACTCCAAAGAAAAAATTTCACCTCTACTTTTCAATCGGAAAATCAATGCAAGTTGGAAATGTATGTTACTTCAAGAAAGACTTAGACAATTTACTTTGTAATAATATACGTTAAGGTGTCGTATTAACTCATGCAATACATGCTGACTAAGGTTTATTTTACTTATCTAAGAAAGGTGAATTGGGGGCAAATATTAAATAAATTGTAGATATTAAATCATTGTAGATATGCATTCAAGTTTTGAAAATCACCTGCAAGACTTTTAAAACATCTTAAGATAAATTGAAAGAAACTTGCGAATTATATGTAAACTATATAACTTTTTATACTCTGAAAGGAAATCACAAGTAATTTAGTTAACTTTTTTCATGGTAACACTCATATTCAACGACATGTTTTTAAAATTTAACCTTCTTTACATGATAATAGTTATAAATTTTTTCAATCTCAGATGCGATATACTATTATTTCTAACATATATGTTACGAATTGTGTAAAGTTTTTAAAAGAGTATATGCAAATCACCAATCAGAAACATAAAAATCTAACATCAATCAAACAAACTAAAATAATAAGATATTTTTCTTAGTGGAAATAGTTAACTACTCATGTGATGGAATATACTTAAAAAATTTAAATACTGAAAAAAGTTTGCTAGACAAACTTAAAGAATTTTTTTTTTCTTGTGAAAAACTAGCATAAATTTGAAAAATGTAGAGTTTGTTACTACGTAAAATTGAACATCATCTGAACAAACTAAATTATACAAGATTTTTTTTTTTATTTGATAGGTGTTGACAATATATCATTAATATAGAGATTTTTAACTTCCACCCATAATTTCTAAATAACTTATACATAAATTTCAGAAAACTGAAACGGAATGTGTTTTACAAGACGCTTATTTTGTAAGATGAATATTCAATATTAATATAACTGAGCAAAGTTCATTCCGGAAAAAACTTGTAAAAGATACTTATATTTTGTATGTAGCATTTATGTATGTAGGTAGCATTTATTTTCGATGAGTTTGATTTCAACTGACAAATATATTTCAACATTCGAAGCATATGCGAGTTATGTGACTAAACCATATGCAACTTAGCTAAATTTCAGTAATTAAGTTGTGAAGTTTTATCTTTGCCATAGAAAATACATTTATTTTTACTGATTTTTGTTAAGTGCAACGACGATCTTTTACAAAGTATGTCTTCTTGCAACATGAGAAAAGATGTGAAATGATAAGGACTTTTCTGGTATGCTTTCAATTCCTTGAGAAATAAATTTAGCTTAACTAGAAGACTTGTTCTGATTCTGAAGTGTGCTATTTCCTATCGTAATTTATAATTTTACATGATACTTGGTTTAAAAGTTGAAAAAGTTTGCACAAATTTCCTGTGTAAGTTCTACTTCACTGAAAAGTTATCGGTCACAAGCAATAAAAATTCCACTTTGTTTGACTAATGTTATGCATGCGTTAATTATCATGTGTAATATCAGTTTTATTTGTGTCTTTCGAAAGCGAGTATTCATAAATTTAAAAAGGATATTTCAAACTATTTTCAAAATATAAGTATCTTTTACAAGTTTTTTCCGGAATGAACTTTGCTCAGTTATATTAATATTGAATATTCATCTTACAAAATAAGCGTCTTGTAAAACACATTCCGTTTCAGTTTTCTGAAATTTATGTATAAGTTATTTAGAAATTATGGGTGGAAGTTAAAAATCTCTATATTAATGATATATTGTCAGCACCTATCAAATAAAAAAAAAAAATCTTGTATAATTTAGTTTGTCCAGATGCTGTTCAATTTTACGTAGTAACAAACTCTACATTTTTCAAATTTATGCTAGTTTTTCACAAGAAAAAAAAAATTCTTTAAGTTTGCCTAGCAAACTTTTTTCAGTATTTAAATTTTCTAAGTATATTCCATCACATGAGTAGTTAACTATTTCCACTAAGGAAAATATCTTATTATTTTAGTTTGTTTGATTGATGTTAGATTTTTATGTTTCTGATTGGTGATTTGCATATACTCTTTTAAAAACTTTACACAATTCGTAACATATATGTTAGAAATAATAGTATATCGCATCTGAGATTGAAAAAATTTATAACTATTATCATGTAAAGAAGGTTAAATTTTAAAAACATGTCGTTGAATATGAGTGTTACCATGAAAAAAGTTAACTAAATTACTTGTGATTTCCTTTCAGAGTATAAAAAGTTATATAGTTTACATATAATTCGCAAGTTTCTTTCAATTTATCTTAAGATGTTTTAAAAGTCTTGCAGGTGATTTTCAAAACTTGAATGCATATCTACAATGATTTAATATCTACAATTTATTTAATATTTGCCCCCAATTCACCTTTCTTAGATAAGTAAAATAAACCTTAGTCAGCATGTATTGCATGAGTTAATACGACACCTTAACGTATATTATTACAAAGTAAATTGTCTAAGTCTTTCTTGAAGTAACATACATTTCCAACTTGCATTGATTTTCCGATTGAAAAGTAGAGGTGAAATTTTTTCTTTGGAGTGTCTATAACTAGTATTTATTTTAAATCTCTTACTATTTTTCTTCTATGTAACAATTTTGTTAAGTTTTACCCTTATTGTAGCATATAATCTCACTGAGTTTGAACAATATTCAATGTTTTAGACAATAGAAAAGTTTTCAAGTAGAAATGATCTTAAATTCTCCAAGTGAATCATACTTTTTGGAAAAAAGTCCATGAGAATTCTATCTTCACTTACTAATGTGTCTTTGAAATCCACTTCATTCATTCCAAGTTTTCACAAACATTTCATTATGAAAAAGGCAAAGTAGGAAAACGATAATCTCAGACTTGCTGACACACCGCAGCATCACCCGCTGCTTGCGCGTCGATGCTGCTGTTCTTGCTGTACAAGTCTCCCGACCTGTTTGAACAAGTTTTAGCGTGACTCATCCTCCGGTCTAAAAATGCCGGCAAGTGGCGTATCACCTACCGCTAACCTGATTGGCTAATTACCGTCACATGCTTATCATCCCGTTTAAAGACGTGAATTTTATATGTAAAGTAAATTTTTACGCTAACGCTTAAATTCTTTGCTATAGAAAGTTCAAGTATGTTATTTTTTTTCTCTTATATATTACATTTTAAACACATGATATGAAATTTTTATGTTATGCTTATCTTAGAAATTTTTCAGTATGTTACTTTTTCTTTTATTTAACATTAACCTAAGAGTTTAATTGTATATGAGAAGTAAATTGTCACGTTAAAGTTTAAAGACATGATATTTATATGTGAAGTAAATTTTCGTGTAAAGGTTAAAATTCTTTATCTTTGAAATTTTTATTCTGTTAAATTTCCCATTATTTAACATTTACCTAAGAAAATAATTGTGTATGAAATTTTCGCGTATCGTTTAAATTGTTGTCGAAGAAAGTTTAAGTATGTTATTTTTTTTCTTCTCTAATTTAGCATTATTCTTACACATTTTAAAGACATGAACGGCAATGTTTGAATTCTTTGTCGTAGAAATTATAGGTATGTTATACTTTCCTCCTACATTTCAAATTTAAAGTCGTGATTTTTATGTGTAAAGTAAATTTTTGTGTTAATGTTAAAGTTATTTGTCGTAGAAAGTTTAAGTATGTTACTTTTTTCTTTTATTTAGCGATATTTCTACATATTTTAAAGTCGGGATTTTTATGTGTAAAGTAAAATTTTACGTTAATGTTAAAGTTATTTGTCGTAGAAAGTTTAAGCACGTTACTTTTCTCTTGCATGTCATATTTTAAAGTCGTGATGTTTATATATGATGGGAATTTTCGCGTAAAGGTTAAATATTTATTTTAGAAATTTTAAGTAAGTTACTTTTTTTTCTCTTATTTAGCGATATTTTTACACATTTTAAAGTGATTTTTATGTGTAAAGTAAATTTTTTACGTTAATGAGTTATTTGTCGTAAAGAGTTTAAGTATGTTACTTTTTTCTCTTATTTAGTGATATTCGTACACATTTTAAAGACATGATTTTTATTCGTAAAGTAAATTTTCACGTTCACTTTTGAATTCTTAGTTGTAAGATGTTCAAGTTACTTTTTCTCTCTTATTTAGGCATTAGAGTATCCAAAATCAGTTATCACATCTCTATTCAGCATTAGCAGCTAGTTCTGTGTTGCCATTCGTCAACTTAAGTAAGTACCATTGTACAATAAAAACTATCTTGAATAATATAACTAACATAGAAAGATTAATTTCTAACAGGTATTGAGAGCATTTAACATGTATTGGGAGCAATTAGGAAGCATTTAACAGGTATTGGGAGCAGTTAGGGAGCATTTAGCGGGTATTGGGAGCAGTTAGGGAGCATTTAACATGTATTGGGAGCAATTAGGAAGCATTTAGCGGGTATTGGGAGCAGTTAGGGAGCATTTAACATGTATTGGGAGCAGTTAGGGAGCATTTAGCGGGTATTTGGAGCAGTTAGGGAGCATTTAGCATGTATTGGGAGCAGTTAGGGAGCATTTAACAGGTATTGGGAGCATTTAGGGAGCATTTAGCAGGTATTGGGAGCATTTATGGAGCATTTAATAGGTATTGAGAGCATTTAACATGTATCGGGAGCAGTTAGGAAGCATTTAACAGGTATTGGGAGCAGTTAGGGAGCATTTAGCGGGTATTGAGAACATTTAACAGGTATTGGGAGCCATTGAGAGCCAATTGGGAGCCGTTGGGAGTCATTGGTAATAACATCCTAAAGAAAGATATGCTATTTAAAAAAAAATTATGATATTTCTGCACATTTGTATGAAGAGTAAACTGTAACACTAGAGTTAAATTTGTTTGTATCAAAATTACAATTTTCATGAAAAGTGTTAAGGGTACGTTAAAATTTTCGTGAAATTCATTAATTTTTTTCTGAAAAAAGCTACATAGAAGTAGATATTAGTAAAAATTTCTATTAAAAATATTTTTTTTTTTTACATTAGTGTTTAAATAATTATTTTCAAAACTAAAATTTTCATGAAAAAATGTTTAGACAGACTAACATTTTCATGAAATTCAGTAGTGGATGGTTGGTTAGTGACCTCATATTTCAAAGAAATATACGTTCTTTAGAATAAGTTTTTTTCTTTTTCTAGGGAGGAGTGAGGCGGTACCAATTCTTCCTAAAAGAGGTATCGGGCCGGAGGAGGGTCCTCACTTTTAAAATTTAGCTTGAAAATAACTAACATTTTCTAAAGTCTTTCAAATTAGCTTATTCAAAATTGGTTAGGGAAGGGAGGGGGGGGGGGTAGATGAGTTCCCATGAAGGCAACGTCCGATAGTCGATATTTTAACAATTGTTTGGTAAAATATTGAAATGTCACGTGTAGCTCAGGGTTAGGGTTCTTTAGACCCTTAGCAAATGGCCTTCACTTTTATTAAACTTAAAAGTCGTGTTAAGATTTTTTTTATTTGCTATATCTCTGATCTTAGAAATTTATCTCTCGAATGCAAATATCTCTTAAATTCACTCCTAGATAGCGCCACTACCCTAAACTTAGTAGAAAACTATCTTACTAAACTGTGTAGCCAATCATAAGCGTCCATATAGTCACGTGTTTAGAACCGACTAATCGTAAGCAAGCATTTTGTCGATCTCTCACATAAAGCAAGTCATGATGTCATACCCGCTGTGACGTCACTAGTCAAAAATACCTATAACTCTAACTTATTCGCTAAGAAGCAGCCCTAGAACAACTCAACTCCGTCTGAAAGGTAAATTGAAACTAAAAAATGTTACCACCTCTCAAAACTTTGATATAAAACAAATTATGACGTCATTCCCACTGTGACGTCATACACAAACAGCTTATAACGAAACCGAAACTAAAACAGCAGCAGGAGGGAAACAACTCCACTCCACTTCCGGTCACGCCCCCTTCCTTTGACGTCATCATCCCTCATCCTTCTGCGCGCTGTGCCATGGCTCAGGAGCCCCATTTTCTAACTACTAGTATACACTAATTTTGTTACATGAGGTTTGAAATTCGGAAAAATTAATTCCTTAAAATGAATCTTTCACTTCAATTTTTCAAATACTCAATCGGAAGTAATGCTGGAAGTCCTTCGTATATTATAATGTTATAGGAAAAAGCCTTCCGAGATTAGTTTTCAAGGCGAACTTGTTGTTTTTCCTTCATATAATCAGTGGTAGAAGTGGGAAAAAAAAGGTGGGGGGACGGCCAAAAGTTGGTGACAAGTGCACCCCCTCAAAGATAAATTTTATTATTTCGTTTCTAATAACAATAAATTTATAACAATTAAATAAATAACAATTAACTAGTAGAAAGGAAACAATTTTCAACACGAACAAGGGTCCAAAATTTATTGTTATTTTAATGAAGATTCTGCGACTTAGTTTTTTTACTAGGAAGTAAGAGATGAAGTGAAGTAATAATTCAACATTATATACATAACTATTTATTTAGATTTAAATATTGCCTCTAAATAAGCATACTTTCATAAAATTAAATTAATAAGGAATTTTTTTTTTAAATACTTTGTCTTTATATTTTTTTTTAGTTCCCTCAAAGTTAAAATTTGACCAAGTGAAAATACCTATATCTTTATACAAAGTAGTACACTGTTAAAAAAATTTGTCCACCATGCACCAAAATTTGGTTCCCATTTATCTGCCACCAACATTTGGTGCTTAGTTTCGCGATTTAATGGTGCTTACGGTCCGAGGTTGCACCATTAAATCGTGAAACTAAGCACCAAATGTTGGTGGCAGCTAAATGGGAACCAATTTTTGGTGCAAGGTGGAACAAAATTTTTAACAGTGTATAATACATTTTTATAACCACTATGACATAAATAATTTTTTTTTTCAGTGGCTTAAAACTTTTTCTCAGTGTCATTACATTTTGCATTTCCCTACATGATTGGTATATTTTTTAAGAAGAAAATCTATGCTTAATTAATTTTAGTACTATCTAATATCCCATGCCCAGTATTGCTTAGTGTTCAAAGTAATTTATGAACAAAATTAGTGATAAAAACTGAAAAATATAGTCGAGAATAAATAAAAAAAATTATACAATTTTGAATTACATGACTCGAAAGACAGTGATAAGATAAATTTGTTTCAACAATTTTAGCATTGATAGTAGAGGTCGGAAATATGGATAAAAATAAATATCGATACTAGATCGTTGCGTAGAAAAAATTTCGATACATGATTTTTTTTTATTTGATTTCCAATTTTGCCAGAAACAAAGTTTTTCGAGGCAAATTTTTACTTTTCATGATTGCTTTTATGTAAGGTGACTACTTTCTCAACTGAAATGGATATACTACAAAAAAAAAAAAAAAAAAAAAAAAATATATATTTTTGCTTAATTGTTGCAGTGATTTAAAAAAAAATTTAGATAATTTTCAATTGCTTTTAAGTGTATGGAAAATATTGAATATTGGTGCCATTTTAACTGTCTCCCAGCCAAGTTCAAACTTTAATATTGAAGTTTTTGAAAAGGGAAAAAAGAAAATCGAAAAAACACATGGAACTACAAAACGATCATCAAAAAACTAAAATGTTTGAAAATATCGATATATCGGTGACTTTTATCGATACTTTTAATATCGATATTTTTTAGAAATATCTATAAAAATATCGTCGCATCGATGTATTGCCGACCTCTAATTGATAGTATATACAAGTATTGTATCGTGCATTCAAAAATTGAAAGTAAAAAAGTTGCAAAATGATATTTTACCTTCTTAAAGGAAATGTTTGCATTTTTCAGCTTTCTTGTTTGGCTTCATGAATAATTTTTCTTGCACATTTATGAGTTTTACTGGTTTTGTGTTTAAAAATCTGCTTTCTTAAGGATTCTCGTTAGTCAAACTCCTTGTCTCCATGTGGCAAAATGTTACACCCTACCCATTCGTTAGAAAGTTTCAAACCTTGTTTTTTTCTGGTTCCAAGCTTTTTAGCAGCCTTTTGTATGTGTTGCATCCAAGTTTTTGTTCTTCACAAGTAAGCCATGGATACTCGTTGTATTTTTGAAGGTGCGTATCATTTTATGTCCAATACTTTGAATAATCATTACTGCAGTGCGTTTTTGCTTACTGTTGCTGCCACGAGCTAGATTCTCTCTCCACGTGGTCTCTTCAACTTGATGCACTTGCACATTTTCCACTGCTCCTTCCTCAACGTTCTGTAGTGTATCGAAGTCATTTTTCTTACAGTTTTGAAGCCAAATATATCAATCTCATCTTGTTTTGTACTAGATGGATTACGAATACAAATGCCGTTTAGAATCAGAAGTAAGAGTTAATGTTGGAGGAATAGACGGGTTTCTACTAATAATCAACAAAACGCAAAATTTTTTAAAGAAAATGGTCGAGGACAAAACAGGAAATGATAGTGCAATAAATAACTCTTTTTCTATCCACTCCTCAATAATCCCAGACAAAGGGAGTCGAAACTCGCCGCGCATTTCCAAGAAAAATTGACTGAATCTGCTTTAAACAAAACAAAAATGAAAGTATAAAAAATAACAAACAGCCAGAAAAAGCAGAAGTAATGAAAATGATTAATTCTATTTTTTCCCCCTCCCCTTTTAGTTTTAGACGGATTGAATGTTTTTTAAAATTGGAGAAATAGATTTCGGTAGTTTTAGAAGTAGGGGGATGGATTTTTGTGGTTTTAGAAGTAGGGGGATGGATTTCAGTGTTTTTAGAAGTGGGGAGACGCATGGGTATTTTCTGGACAAGTGGGGGGACGCGTCACCCCGCGTCTACCCACACTTCTAGCACTGCATATAATATAATTTCATTGGGGGGAAAAAAAGCCTTCCGAGAGGAGTTTATATATATAAATTAATAACTCCAATAAGTAACTCCAGTCAACTAACTAACTCAGTGACTCAACTAACTCCACTCGCGGCCGGCCTTATATAGGGAAGTCAAACCTTCGTGAATCTTTTAGAGATAGATATTTGGGGAACTTTCCAGAACATAGTCGAAAAGTCCTATACATGTACATGTGGACCGAAAATTTCTCGCCGAATTAGTTGCCAAAACCGTCGCCAACTTGGCTCTATATCGCCAATTTGGCGAGATTGTCATTACCATAATGTTAAATACCTTGCTCCTTGTAAAACTCGCTACACAGCGTTATCTCTGAAAAACTAGTTATCAAGCATTAAGAAACACATTGTAGGAAAACAAACTCTTGCACTGCCTTATGCGAAATGTAAATAAATTTTCCTTTTTACATAATTAATGCTACGTATTATTTACAAATATACAGAAATTCGTAACGTTGCACCCCTCCCAAGGACTGCACGTCCCGGGCAATACAATCCCTGGAAGCATTTAAGCATAGTTCACTCTATTTCAAACCATTACAGAGAATAAGGGTACGCCATTGGTCAATTTTCCTGTCAGATGGAGAATAGGGCGTTGACTAAATTGGAAGCCACGCCCACAAAAAATTGCGATCAAAATCAAGAATATGCTGAGTGTGGGTTGACTAGCAAACTTGAATTTTGTTTTTAAAAATGTAAATATAAAAAAAAAAAAAAAAAAAAAAAAAAAAAAAAAATGAAGTTATTGTTTTCATTATAAGCAATGTCAAATCATTGTATGAAGGAAATTTCGGTGGACGATTTTGGCAATCTTCCGACCGAATGAAATTCAATTTTTGTCAATAGGAGAAAACTGTGTTTGCTGGTAAATTATTCCTGATTATTATAATTTTTTAATGAAGTGTCATAATTGTATAGTCGCACTCAATTAGTTTGTGATTTCAAGACTGTATTATGCGTATCAATAAATACGAACATAATTTTTAATAATCATTCAATTAAATTTTGAATAGTGGCGCCATCTGTGAGAATTTAACAAAGCCAAATTTCTGAAATATTGGTGTTTATTTTATTAAGGAAACCTTTTTTTATGCTCATTAAAATGAAATTTTCCATTATTCGATGGAGAATCAAACATCCCTCCCCCACACACACACCTTATTTATACATGTACATTTAATTGTGACTATTCATTTTATAGAGATTTATTATATATGAATTTAATTTCAGGAAGAAGTTTGTGTGTCAACATAGTTTCTTTGAAACAGTGCCAAATAATCTTAACAAGAAAGAAATATCAAAGAATTCAAATTGATTTGTTTTAATAAAAATAAACTTTATGCTGGACACAAACGGAATTAGAAAAGTTATGAATTCTTTCGGTTTTGTAAGAATTAATATTCATGAAAAACGATTTAAGTAAAAAAATATTATGTTTCTTTTTACTTTGTGGATTGACAAAAAAAAAAAAAAAAATAATAATAATAATAATATTATGCTTATATTTTATTTTGTTGCTTACATTTTAATTATAGCTAGGCTTTAATCATAGCTATAGATGCTTTTTTATCAAAAAATCAGGACTATAAATTAGTTTTATATTAGAAATTCAGTTCCTAAATTCACGATTTAAAATATAGGAATGAGTATCATCCAAAAACATCTTCCGAACTCTTTACTTATAGAATAAAAGAAAACAATAATATTTTTCGTATCAATACAGTAACCATTGTCACATAGGAGCATTGATGCGGCCCTTCATTCAGAAATATTTTAGTTTCATCTTTGTAATGGCAACAAACAAATGATTATTAATAAATTAATGAGAATTGATATTTTCAGAAATAGTATTCGAGTTTCTGATTCACGCGAATTTTTTTTTAGGTCTAAATGTTTACAAAAAAGAAGAAAAATATCAAACTTGAAGTTGTTGCTTCAAAAATTTATTCCAGCTACAAAATGTTCCTTGATAAATATTCAAAATTTGTACTTTGTTGTAAAAGCAGTTAATTAGATTGAATTGGAATAAAACATTAATCGGGAAAAAAAATTATCATTTATAAAACGTTCTCAGTTTTAAAATCAGTTCCTAAAGTTAAGGTTTAATACATAGAAACGAGTATAAATTTAAACGGCTTTAATTCTCTGTGTTAGCACTGTAAACATTGCCACGTGTTGGCGGCTTTCATGAAAACAACGGATCAGCCAATGGCGCGCCCTTATTCTTTTTAATAGTTTGAAATAATGTGAACTATGCTTAAATGCTCCCCGGAAAGGAAGTCTTATCTTCAAAGCAATAGCAAACACTCTGCATTCATTACTAAACTATAAATCTTACTAATTTATATACAGAAGGACACAAATAAATAAACAGAAAGAATAAATAAATAAACAATAAACTTACAAATTTATATACACATGTGACCATGGTCTTAATAACTATATACACTTTGTACATTAAGGGAATGACAAACTAGGGCCATAGTAAGGGGCTAACCTGTCGTAATGAACGACTCTAGGTTTGGAATTAGATGACTTACGGATTCGGACCACGACATCATTCAGCCGGTTGAGGACTGTGTAAGGACCATCCCAGTGAGACTGAAGTTTGGGAGAAAGTCCTTTTTGTCGTTTCGGGTTCCAGGACCAAACCTTGTCACCTTCGTGGAATTGATGTCCTGTAGCCTTCGTGGAATTGATGTTCTGTAGACTTCGTGGAATTGATGTTCTGTAGACTTCGTGTCGTATCTGATCTTTATCTTATCCGTCTCCAAGTGGTTTCGCTCTCGGGCAAAATTGTGCACATCTTCAAATCGTGCCTGAAGATCCTCGACGTACTCCTCTGGCGATGAAGGTGCATCCGGAGGGTGGCCAAACAACAGATCGCAAGGCAGACGAAGGTTACGACCGAAGAGCATCTGGAATGGGGAATAGCCGGTAGTCTCGTGGACAGCGCTGCGATAGGCCAGAAGAAATAAAGGTAACTTCTGATCCCAGTCCTGTTGGTTTCTGGAAACCATCAGTGAGAGGTTATTGAGAATGGTTCTGTTAAACCTATCCACCATGCCATCCGACTGGGGGTGTAAAGGCGTCGTCTGTGTTTTGTCAATGCCAAGTAGATCACAAAGTCCTTTCATTACAGCAGAGGTAAAATTTCTTCCTTGATCAGAATGTAACTGAAGAGGAGATCCAAATCTGGAAATCCAGCTCTGAACCATTACCTCTGCAACGGTGGTAGCCTCTTGATCAGGGATAGGATACGTTTTGGGCTACTTCGTAAAATAATCCATGACAACAAGAAGGTATCTGTTGCCGTCAGCAGATCGTGATAGTGATCCCAAGATGTCAAACGCAATCCGTTCAAAAGGCGCTCTTACGTTGTAATGTTGCAGTTTTCCTCGACTGCGTTTCCTCCGTCCTTTCCGGGCTGCACAGGCATCACATGATCAGCACCACTTCTCCACGTCATCCCTCGCCTTACTCCATTAGAACCGCTCTCGAACTCTTTGCAACGTCATCATTACTCCGAAGTGGCCTCTAGTGGACTACTATGAAGTTCTTTAAGAACGTCGGGGACTCGGTATCTTGGAAGCAATAGCTGCCGTCGGGATGTCTTTCCATCATCAGATTCAAACTTCCGGTACAGCACGCCGTTTCGAACATGGAGAGAGTACCAGAGGGCCCAATATTGCTTTGTCGTAGGACTATAGATGGAAATGTCCTGCCAAGTTGGTGTCGCATTCGAAGACTCCTTTAAATCCTCCTGTCCGGCAGAGATCACAGCAACATTCTTCTGCATTTCCTCTTGGACAGAGAAAATCTCTTTCTTCATCTCATCTTGTCCAGAGAAAATCTCTTTCTTCATCTCTTCTTGGCTGGCTTTCATTTCTTCCCGCCATTCGGATATTTCCTTCTTAATTTTTTCCGCCATTCGGATATTTCCATCTTCGTCTCTTCTTGGCTCGCTTTCATTTCTTCTCGCCATTTGGATATTCCTTCTTCATTTCTTCTTGGCTCGCTTTCATTTCTTCCCGCCATTCTTGCATCAAAGCAAAAAGCTGTTTAAATGTTTCATCTTGTTCTGTCATTGCATTGGTCATCGGCATTCAAATCCCACTTCTGACACCAATTGTGGTGTGGATGGGTTCGAAAGATTTGAAGCCAAAGCAGATCAAAACTTGCAGAAATTTATTCCAATATAACTCTTCGCAGATTCTTTTACAACTCCAGAACTTCTCATTCTAGTAGACTCAATACAACTCTTCACACAACAATAGAGCAGATAACAGCAGTTAAAAACTTGATACGCAACTGCTACAAATTGCCGCAAAAGACAATGCAATGCAGTTCGCTTTTAGAACTGCTCTGAATGCTCACTGAGAGAGAGCTAACTCAGTAACTCCAGTCAACTCACTCCAGTCAACTAACTAACTCAGTGACTCAACTAACTCCTTAACTCCACGCTCGGCCGGCCTTATATAGGGAAGTCAAACCTTCGTAAATCTTTTAGAGATAGAAATTTAGAGAACTTTCCAGATCGTAGTCGAAAAGTCCCATACATGTACATGATGACCGAAAATGTCACCAAATAGTCGCCAAGTATGGCGACATTTGGCGATTTCTCTCCAAATTTGACGAAAAAATTAGTCGCCGAAACCGTCGCCAACTTGACTCTATCTCGCCAATTTGGCGAGATTGCCATTACCATAATGTTAAATGCTCTGTTCCTTGTAAAACTCGCTTCCCAGCGTTATCTTTGTAAAACTCGTTATCAAGCATTAAGAGACACATTGCAGGAAAACAAACTCTTGCACTGCCTTATGCGAAATGTACATAAATTTTCATTTTTACATAATTAATGCTACGAAATATTTACAAATACACAGAAATTCGTAACAATATTTTTGTTGGCCACAGGGTTCGTACTCCTCCTGAAATTCCTGAAAAACTCCTAAAATTTGCTTTTTTTTAATAAGGGCCCTTATAACTCCTGAAAATTGTGTTTCTACTCCTGGTATTTCTTTTTATCTCTTTAAAATAATAAAAGAATAAAAAGATTAGTAAAACCTTAAAATGTAGCATTTTTTTTTTTTTTTTTTTTTTTAAAATTTTTTTTGTACTCGATTAAACGTCTCTGAAATTCGAAATTCTTACTGTACTTCATAATCTACTGTGCATGCGCTTCTTCACTACAGCCGCAAACGAAAACCTTCGGACTGTCCCAAAATACACTACAACTCTTGACAACCAGGCATGTAGAGGGAAAATATATTATTAAACATGTAATTCCCCCCCCCCCCCACCGTTAACTCCTGAATTTACTGTACTTAACTCCTGAAAAACTCCTAAGTAACTCCTGAATTTTACTATCATAGATTGAGTATGAACCCGGTGGCCAGAGAATATATTTTTGTTAATACAACGAAATTCTGGAATATTCTTCCCAAAAATTAAAACAAAAATGTAAATGGCCGATTTCAAAATTACTGAACGTTGCCGATTAAAAAATACAAAAGAACCCAAGAACATAAACAATAATTTTAGATTATGCAAATTTTTGAAATGTGTTGTTAAAAAAACTAATTAAAAAATCAACCAAGTAAATGCTGGTAATCATATTTTTAGTAGAAGTCAATTAAAAGTATTAATGAGCTTTATACATCGTACTTGAATTTATGCATTGTAACATGTAAAAATTACGTCATAATTCTCCCACACGCTCCCTCTCACCCGCCAAAACAAAGGGAATTCCCTTTTTGAAGGAGGAAGAAGGCAGAATAAATGGGTTTAGTGCTATCTAAAACATGATGTATCTAATTGATTTTTTATCATTCAACGAAATTTTTAATTCTATCGGCTAGAAGAGATTTCAAAGATTCTAACCATATTTTTTTCAATTGAAAAAGTAAATATTTCGAGTATTTATTGCGATAGAAATGTAGGGGGAAAAATTTGTCCCGTTGGATTACAATTACGGCCAAATTTAAAAATTTAATTAAAAAAACTAATTAACAATTCCATTTTTTTTTTTAAATTTAGAAACTAAATGAATGAAGAAACTAATTATGTTTGAAATTTCACAGTTCTCCTTGCACCAGAAATTGAGATACACGTCACACAAAATTCGAATCCTAACTTTTTTTTAATATAGAGAGATATTGTGATTGGTCATAAGCATGTCCCAAGTGTTGCCAACGATGACACGTTTTTTAAAATACTCCTTGGCATCAACCACAGCAGTTATCTATGACTGTAATCATCATTTACTTTTGTTTTTACTGTCTTTAGTTGTTTACCAACATGATGTGGGTTACTAATATTGTTTTTCAACTCCGCCTAAGATTAAACAATTTTAAAAGTGATGGAGACATGCTGAAAAGTGACTTATTTTAAATTTTTGCCTGCGACATTTGGTATTCGATTGTTTATGATGGCGGATAATGATAAATTCGTCACGTATCCGGGGGCTTACCAGTCGTCAAGAATGGTTAGTGTTATTTTATTTTGAATTACCTTTTCTTCTTTTAATTGATATTATGCAATTTAGTGTGTCTGATTAAGGTTTTACTATACTATATCCTATTGATTGGATTAGTAGTAATATGTTGTAAAGATATGTTTTATTGATTTATATTTTAACTATTAGACACATCCGAGAGTGTATTTCTTGTAGATGGATATTTACAAATTTTACCAGAAAAACAGATTATATTCGTGTTTCCAGCTTAAATTAGGACTAAGTCTTGGCGGCTCCCTGATACTTTTTTTCCTTGCCAAGGGCGCGCCAACACAAGGAGAGATAAATAGTTAAAATTCCAAGTCCCGTAAAGATTCTGCGACAATGTGATTTTTGGCAAAAAATGGTAGCCCCACCATTTTTTGAAATCGCAAGTGAACTGCTTATAGTTTTCATAATTTGACGCTGTTTTATTAAACAGTTCTTGGCGCAGAATCCGCACCGGACTTGGAATTTTAACCAGATTAATCAATCATTATGGTAATGTCATGTGTCTTGGCGTAGAATGTAGGGAATGGTTTTGGAGGACCAAAATCAGTTTAGAGTCAATTCAGAGTTAACAGTACCAAAAAAGTGCAATACTTATGCCAATCCTCTTATAAAAGTTGACATGTTTTGGAAAATCAGCTTGGAATTGTAATAAAATTGCTAAATATAAATTATGTCTGCTATAAATCTATTTAGATAGTGTGAATTTAAGAGTTACAATTTGAAAATATTTATTGTTGAATAAAGACAAGAAAGTATACTGAACAGTCATCGTAAGTTCGGTCTGTTAAATGACGTTATCAGACTGACTCTTCTCTTGAGAGTCTAAATTAGTGCCTGAAAGGCATAATAATAAGTTAAGTTCTGCATTCATAAATCCTAAGTTGTATTCGATGCCTGCAAGTTTCGAAAGTCTCACTCTTTTATCGAAATTTTTTTGTCTCGTTA
Source organism: Linyphia triangularis (assembly GCA_963978545.1). Classification (NCBI taxonomy): domain Eukaryota; kingdom Metazoa; phylum Arthropoda; class Arachnida; order Araneae; family Linyphiidae; genus Linyphia; species Linyphia triangularis. Next base: position 95,286,995 of record OZ021722.1, read on the forward strand.
AATGAAAAAATCTGCTTTTCTATCATAAGAAGTTTGTCAGACACCACTTGCAAAGCATTTAACCACAAAATCAGAAACCAAATATCTTTTCTCCAAACAGATTTAGGCCATCCCATGGCGTCGGCTATGTTGATTTTCTTAGCCAATTTTCACTGTCATCCATTTGTGCAATGATTGACTGCAAGAAGTATTGTTGATATTCACGCTTAAGTTTGAAGGTTGTGTTAGGGGGTAAAAATAACAGTTTCACATTTTTAAAAACAATTTCACGTTTATGGGAGATTGTTTTGTCTAAGGGAAGAAAATCGTTTCTTCCTTCTTTTGCAATCTTTTGATCGAATTTTGTAAGCCAGTCCTTGAAGGTTTCAGATTTTATTCAGGCTTTTATACTTGACTTCCAGTGAATTCCAAGTTTACTAATAACCTTTTACTCAAGCTGTTTTAAACCATTCCATTAACGCTTCATTGATTTCTAGAAATTTGTCCATCCGCATTCTCTTTACACCCCCTAAACGTGAGGTTTTTCCATTATGTAAGAATCATAATTTTATCTTTCAAACTTTTATTGATTTTGGTTTTCTTACAACCAAAAATATCCACCAACTTCTTCTCCAAATTTCCCTTTTCTTGTAACTAAATCATTTCAACACTGATCAAATCTCTTAGAAATGCTTAAAGAACTAGCCTATAAGGATTGCATCTGAATCTGTACTGCTGTTTTCCATCTATTCCACCTAACAATAGGTCAGGTTCGACGAACAGTTGACTAATCGGTTTGTAATGTAGTTTTTGTTTATTTTACTGCCTGAAAAAAGGAAATTTTTGAAAAAAGGGCTGCAACTGGTTGCTGGTTGTTGCTAGAGGACTTTTTAACATTAAGTAAATAGGGTCATCAGTGCCTTTAAATATTGGTCATTGGAAGAGGTGGTCTCTCATAGAAGTTTCACTGTATGTACCTACAATAATAATGTTATGCATTTTTTTCAGCTGTTATTATTATAATCTTCTGTTTAATTCTTTACTGAGTGTCAAACAATTTTTTTTTTAAATGTATCAATAGCTTTCTTTAAAAGTAAATTGGTAATATTTTGCCATATTTCTCAGATTAAAAAATCAATGGAAACTACTTTTATGAACTCTTAATGTTGTGCTAACATTTACCAAAAATTAACCATCAGTTTTTAAGAAATTGTTAGATTTAAATTTATATACATATGCAACATATAAATAATCTATTTTTAACTCTATCTATATATTTAATAGGCAATATGTTTATTGGGGTTAGTCCGTCCGCCTAAACTTCTCAACCAAGTTCAATGATCAAGGTGTCATTTTAAAGGAAATAAGCTGTAGATTTGCCAAAACGTGCCAAAATAATTTATTAACACTTTATTAATTAGTTAAATTTCAATATTTTTCATCATTAAGCTACTACAAAGCCTCAATGATTTTGAATATATGAATGGCAACATCCTTACGTATGTAAACAACAAACCCGTTGCTAATTTTAAAGCTCTTTTTAAACTCTTCGTTTCAAAGTTGATTTTTTCTGTTTTTCTGAAGCATTTTTGTATTAGAGTAATTATTATTTTGAAGTATTTCTATCCAGAAAATGCCTTGCGTTAGACGTTGTTCTCTAACGGGGCGACGTGAACGAAACAATTTTTCCGAGCGTAGTGAAGCGTTTGTATCCCAACCCAAGCGAGGCATTCAGGGGTTGGTGAGGTGTAGCTCGCGTTGTTTTTTATCAGAATAAATAAAAGATACTGGGTCTTCAATGTAAGGGCATAGCTAATGAAGTTTTAAGTCAGAATGTTGGCGGATAGTATATTTAACTTTCTATTATGAAACTTGCAATTTGGGTGTTTTCTCTATTAGGCCTTACATTAAATTTATAAAAATTTGGTTAAATTTTTTATGGCTGGCAAACCTGTTCGAGCGGAGCAAGATTTTTAACCACAAATTCGAGGGGCAAAGCCGCTCAATCCGAGCGAAGCGAGGCGTTTGGGGGTTGGCGAGCGTTAGCGAGCAGGGGGCGAAGACCCCTAGTTAACTTAACTCTATTACTCTATTAAGTAATCTTTTCTGCCTAGAATCTTTGTTCAGAATCATCTGACCTGGACTTTTTGTATGCTGATGCGGACGAACATGTAAATGAAATTGCAGGTTAGTAACAGTTAAATTTAATTTTAAGTGTGATAGCATGTGAATTTTCTATTTTATTTTTAACTGAGAAAATAATTGATCAGTAAGCATACCCAAAAATTTAAAAAAAAAAAATTTAAATAATTTTTAGTCAGTCTTTGTACAATAGTGCTTGCTTAACTTTTTATTTATTTTACAAAACTTTTTTTTTATTAAATAATATTATACTGAGTGCAATTTATTGACATTTTTCTTGTTTTTTTTTTTGTTCTAGAATTGTACAGCTATACAGAAGAACCAGAATTTTTTTCACAGAAAAGTGCATTTGAATTCTCTATGCTGTCATACGGTAAGTTTAAATGAACACTTTTTTTTATATCATTCAAATAAAAAAAATTGTGTCATGTTAAAGTGGCTATTTATGTATTCTAGGGTTGCCGGATAAATGGACTGTTATGACTGATGCTCAAAAGGAGCAGGCTATATTTCGTCTCTTAGACACAATAGACGTTTCTGTGAGGTCTGCCCGTAAACCAGCAGTTAGAGCAGTGCTGTATTTAGTTCAGGGTGTTTTTGGTGAATGTCTTGTTCTTGAAACACAAGCTCAGTTAACTAGAGCTAATGTTTTTCTCTTGTATAAATATGGAATGTTCCAAGCCTTTGTTCAGCTTTTAAATATGGAAATCGAGTAAGTTTCATAAAAACATAATTTGCATAACATATATAAGTCATTTAAAATTTATTATACTGATAGTTTTATGTTAATTTTATTATAAATAAGAATTAATCAAATAACCAACATAAAATTGCTTGGCGATATGTCATTTTAATTTAATGAAATTTTGTGATACTTTTTTCAAACATTACATTGTTATTCTTTTCAATTTTGTCACATGTTCATAGTTGAGTCTATAAAGATAATGAAAAAAGATTTTTAGAAAATTATTAGATTGAAGAATGTAATTAAATTTTTTCTAAAGAAAACCATTCAGGATATCTGTTGTTACATTGCATCAGTGTATCTAATATATAAAAAAATATTTTCTTTTACCATCTTTTTTTTATTGTTTTAGGAATAGCAGTGCTTCCACATCTGCTCTTAGGAAACCTGCTGTATGTTTGAGTGATAGCATTGATCTGCGCATTATTCTTAATATACTGTACACTTTTGTGGAAGTGATGCGTGTTCCAATGGATACTGATACAGAGGACATGAAGCAATGTAGGGATGTATTTCAGAAAGAAATTGGTGAGTTGTACGAGTTTTCAACACTATAACAATAATATATGCCTCTAAACAAATGTGAAAGAAGACAAAAACCAAAAAATTAAAAAAAAAAAAAAAAGGTCAAGTGTAAATATTCATTGAATGTTTTGCACTCAACACTGGGTGTGGGATTTGAACCGTATCCGTTTGAATGATAATTCAGCAGTGTAACTACTAAGCCATTAAGATCACAAGTAGTAGGTTATATACATCTTGCTTCTTAGACTGTTGCCATTTACAATTGATTTGAATATTAAACTAATTTAAAACTACTTTTGTGGAGATAAGGCATTTGGATAAACCCTTCCAATTTTCTTGGAAATTATTCATGATCTTTCTTACAATTAATGCTTCTTTTATTATATTTTTAATAAGACAGACATGTGAATTATTTTTAAAACTATTTTCTGTGTAGCTTGTGTATGTTGTACATAGTATCAAACACAATGTAATTAAAAGAGAAAAAAAAATATTGAAACTTTTTTGAAAACATTTCTGAAATGTGATCTTTTTTTCAATTTTTTTATTTGACTAATTTGGATGTTTATATTCTTGCTAAGTCTGAAATTTCATAAAAATTGTCCAACCAGTTCCTACGTTATTCAACTTTCATGTTTTAAACAGACATTGTAGAAATTCTATGAGTGTTCTGTTTTTATCTTTGGGGTATAGTATACGAAAAACAGTATAAGCACATTTTTGTTTTGTAACACAAGTCTTTTCAAATAGGGCACAATAAATTATCATTTGATATTTTAAACATCAGAAAGAATGAAAGTTTATTATATTACAAATTGGAGTTAAATTGGCTGTTTATGGACCCGTTATGTCAGTTGAATACAACTTCAAGAAATTAAGCAAATCAGAACCTGTGGAATGAGGTTTTTTAATTAAACAGAAACTTTTAGTATCTTCTAAGCCATAAAAAGTATTTTAAAGCATGTAATATTTCAAAAACCATGTTTAGTGTTACAGGAATTGATTAGAATAGTAGTACTACAAATTCAATTTTGTCAAAAAGTTAGTCCTTGCTTTTCTCTATTACAATAATAAAGAAATATTTTAAATTATTATAGATAGTAGTATTATTACATTTTATGATATATATGCATGCATTTAAAATTAAATAAAAAAAGAAGGATTTCTTTTTTTAAAATGAATTAATTATTGTTGTCAGAATAATTGTACTTTTTTTTTTCTTTTTCTAATTTATATTGAATTTATATTTTATATATATTTAAAATTAATGTTATTTGTCAATAGAAAAATTAAATTATGCTTTCTAAGTAATGTGTGTATACTTAGGAGTATTGTTTTTATTTACAGCTTTACCACTTTTTGGTGAAGATCTGTTGGCTCATACACTTTTTAATATGGTAACTAGATTTTGTAGTGGTAGCGCTCCACATTTCCCAATCAAAAAAATTTTGCTGCTTCTGTGGAAAACAATTTTGGTTAGTATACTATTGTATTTATTACTAATTTAGATTTTCATTAAAATAAACTGTATTGTTTTCTCATATTGCTTTATTTAGTAAGCAATTTACTTTTCTGTTAAGTGTCAGTTTCACGTTTACTCATTGTCATTTTTTTTATGGTATAAATTTCTAATAATATTAACTGATATGATTGTTTTAAATAAATTTTTATATTATCAATATATTTCTGAATAGTTTTCTGCAATGATTTTTAAGAATGTATTATTTAAGCTTAAGTTTTACCATATTAAAAAAAATATATAATTTATAAAAGTCAACTATTATTAACTTCTTCTGTAGTAATTTAATTGAAACAATTATTAAATTGTAAAGCTAGGTATGTAAAAATTTCAAAATAATATTAATTTCTTCTAATTAACCGAATTTTATGCTTTGTTCCCTATTTCTGTTTTGTGGATTATTTTTACATGCAATTAAAAATTTATTGAAATTAGCTTCCAAATGGCATTGAATAATAATTTGAATTTGTATTTTTACCAGCATGAATGTTTATTTGTTTGCTATAAATTGTATCTTACAAAAATATTCCCTACATTCACATAGTGTGTTTTAAGGTAAATTGTTTTTAAGCTAGACTTTTAGATGGAGGCATTTGCCCATTGAATGATTTCTATTTTCATTTGACAAACAACCTATTGATTTGATTGATCTATGTGTATTGATTCAGAGATAATTTATTTTACTTTTCTCTTTTCTTGATAATTCCTAGTCACTCTTAATTTTAATTAAATAAATTTAAAACACAATATATATATACACAATATACACAATATATATATATATATATATATATATATATATATTAAGTTATTGCAGCGGATTAAAGTTATTGCAGCGTGGTCGTGGAACTATAGTGAAGAGTCCATTTTTAACAATAAAATACATTTATTAAGATATGAACCAGAGAGAGAGAGCGCGCTAAAGATACGTCTTAACTACTACATGAGAGGAGATAGAATGCCATATATAGTAATGTCAAACAGAGAACATAGTCATCTAAAAAATCTGGCAATGTGAGAAACGCTGAGTTAATAATTTGATATAATAAACATTGTAGTGAGAAGGCAAGCATATTGGCGCCAGAACGGAATACTAATTATGGGAAATGACTAACAAGACTGCTGATTCCGCAAAGATCTCACACATTAAATTGGCGTGGGAAGTTATCCTAAATAAGTTGTTGAATGAATTGATTAAAGAGGGTTTTGTGCTTTGGAAAGAGGAATTAATTTAACTGTCGGTTCTAAAAAAGGATTTCTATTACATATATAATATATAAAAACTAAAATAAAGACAATGAATAAATCCATACTAAGCTATTTAAACCATTTAAATAAAATAAGCTATTAAAATCAATTTACTTCTATATTTTTTCAAAAATTATATATATTATTGTATATATGTATAATATATATATTTATATATATATATATATATATATATATAACTAGACAATATTATAAGTAAAAGTTGTTCACATGATCATATTAATGCAGCTATTAATTTTTGAAAAAATATAGAAGTAAATTGATTCTAAAAACTTATTTTTTAAATGGTTTAAATAGCTTGGTATGGATTTATTCATTGTCTTTGTTTCAGTTTATTCTATATTTATAACCCATACACAGCTTTGGTATTTTTTCTGAAATATCAAATTTTGTTTTGTAAACAATGAAGACTATTAGCTGCTAAAAAACAACCGAGTATAATAGAAAAAAAACCAAGAATTTTCGGTTGTTGGAGATAACCTAAAGTTCATAAAGTTGGATGAACCTAAAGTTCTTACCACTTTGATCCCCTTCCCTTTCTTCCTAAACATCACCAGCCTTGAGAAGAATAAATTTGACTTAAAAGTATTTGAAGGTTAGTTCAACAACCTCAAAGTTTGGAACTTTTAGTATAAAAGCCTAAATATCACAAAATGAAGTGTTTGGGAGGGGACCTTTAAAAAATAGGTTCCGATGCCACTATTTTTATATCATAAAAAAACTTAAACCCATTTAAATTGTTACCTCTTAAAGAAATTATCTGGGTCTTAGATTACCTTAAAAAGTATTCTGACTAAAGAAATATTCTGTTACTTGTGAATATTTACTGTAAAAGCATATATCTTAAAAAAATAGTTGCTAACTATTTATCAACTTGATGTTTCCATTGAAAAGTTTATTTAAATGCTTTTAAATTATATAAATGAAATATGTTCTTAGATTTATTTTCATTTTAGTAAATATAAAAATATTCCAACAATACAAAAAAAGATTAAAAGTTATTTCCTGGTAGCAATAACCATAAATGCACTTGAAATATATTTTTTACAAAATTTCTTATTAATTTAGCTCTATGTTAGAAAATAAGTGTTGTTTGCTATTGTAGAGAATCAGATTAATGATTTGTCAAATTGCTTTCTTTGATTCAATATTTTTTTATATGATTGAAAAGTTAGCAAAATAGATAGGCAGGCATTACTTAATATTTGAACGTTTAAAAATAAAATGGATCATTATTATCATGCAATAAGATTTGCATACATTTTGAAGTATATTATTTTATAACTTGCTAAAAGTATCACTACTAATAGGACATAAAATCTATATTGTATTTCCTGCTTCTAAAAAGTATTGTTTCATACAAAGTGCATTTTCTGAGTTATATATTTTTATTCTCATATTTATTAAAATATTGTGTCTTAGGTATCTTTAGGAGGAACAGATGAACTAAGAAGATTAAAGTCGGCTTATCGTGCTGAGGCTAATTTGCCACCTGTTCCAGATGAAACAATTGAAGTAACGAGAACTATGAGAGCTGCTTCGCCTCCTGCTTCTGCTGCAGATCTTATTGAAGCTCAACAACAAAGAAAAAATAACCGGCCTTTTAAGCGGGTATGCCAACTAATTTCATCATACCTATCCTGATTGTTGAGCCTTTGTAGAAAAAGGATAACCTGAAATTTACCATCTCTTTTTTAAGCCATTTTTATTTAAATAACATTTTAATTTTATTTGTATACCACTAAGTTAGAAGAATCTGTCTTCCTGTTTTTTTTTTTTTATTTTGTAGGAAAGCTGAATAACATTTGCTTTTAAAAATTTGCTTAAAAATTTTAAAACTGATCTTCAGTGCATAACATAATGTTGCAAACTTCTCTAGATAGAACTAAACATATTTTTCATTGCAATTATATCTTGGAAACCAAAACAAATTTGTGTTGTGCTTTTATATCACTGGAGGTGTAGATATGTAGCAGCTTATTAGTAAATTTTTTATTTATCGTATACTATGTCAATTTCAATGAAAGTGTACTACAGAAAAAATGTTTTCTCAAATTTTTATTACTCAAGTTATGAAAATTCGATCTTCTTTTATAATTTAAGCTTTATAGCTATAAAGCCATGTAATGGTGCATAAAACAAACTGAATTTGAATATATTAATAACTGAAATAATGTTATTTAAGTGCATTTTGACTCTTTCCCTAGTTGCACAATAAGTTTTCCATGAGATTACTCTTAGCATTCAATAAGTTGAAAAAATTCTGTACACTTCAATAGTTAAAAAAGTGATATGTTATAAAAATATTACACTTTTTTGTATACTTTCTTGCAATAATGTATTTTCTCCTATCTTTGGTAATTTTGTTTAATATCATTAAATTTAAGAAATAAAATATATAACTTTTTGTGTATTGATTAATTCTTCCAATGTATAACTGATTTTGAAGTACAAAATAACTCTTGATTAACAGCAAAGTTTAGTGAAGCAAAGCAGCATGGACGATTCTATGGCATATCAGGACTTGGACGGAGATCGTGATTCTGTGCAAGATGATGAACTACGCTACATTGAAGACCACCAAACTGTGGAAGACGAGTATCGTCCCCCGACTCCCAGACCTTCCTCCCCTTTGCCTAATTCACTTTCAGACAATGCCAATCTCCTTCAAAACAAGGGACTTCCTTGGGTGCCGAAGGTTCGGACAAAAGAAATCGACAATTTCTTAGATCACACAAGAATGAAATTCGTTGGATATCAGCTTAGCAATGATCAGACTTCGGTAGCTGGGTTGCCTTTGCCCATACATGAAGGACTAAAAGTTTTGAAGCAGGTTCGTGTGAATATATTTTTTTAACATGTTTGGATAGGTTCTTTTCTGTTAGTGTTAGAAATTTTAAACCTGTCTGCCAGGAGGTGTTTTAAAAAAAGTGACTAGAAATTTTGTGCCTGTTATATCAATTGATAAGAAACTAGTGTCGATATAGAAATTATTCAAGTTATTTTAGAAGTGACAACTATTAAAGAGAATTGTGAAAATCTTTTTATTTTTTTTTTATTTTTTTAAATTGAATAAACTTCTTTGAATTAGTATTGAATTAATACATTGTTGTAAAATCAGATACATTTCTATTTCAATTGAACTAAACATTGAACTGTCACAATATATAACAAGTAAAACTGGTAATCATTGGATGAATATTTAAACACTTATTAGATTTTTTAAAAAATAAAATTGTTTTCCATGATGCTCTTTTCATGTTGTGTAATGTTTTTTTGTTTACATGTTGATATTTATAAAACTATGTAATTATACTGCTGGGTAAAAGGGTTTAGAAAAAAAAAGAAAAACATTTAGGTTTGAATTGCAGATTGCATTCATCAATATGTTTTTTCTAATCCAGCTTAGGTTTACTAATTTTACCCCAAAGACATCTGGATCTGTAATTTAAAGAAGTTTATGAACAACTTTTGTAATATTTGTTTAGCAGCAAGTCGTCAATCCAAAAGTCGTGCGAGGTTGCGGGTTCGAGTCCCGTATTAGGCATGGGTGTTTGTAAATGTATGCTGGTTTGTTAAATGACGAAATGTTTCGGCGCATTATAGCCCTTGTGTTGCTGACGGCGCCAGATAATCTGAATACAACCAACCAAAAGTCGTTATTCCACATTCAATACTAAGTCCGATTTTGAAGTCAAATGTCTTTACAACTATTTATTTTGAATATTTTTAAAATACTTTTTAAATTGAGTATTGCCAATACTACTTTAAAGTAAATCTTATTAGGAAGAAGGATGCAAAGATATTAATAAATTTTCCTAGATAAGCTAAGTCTGGTATAATTTTATAAGGTCTGGTCAAGGTTGTATCCTCATCTATGTATCTGTGTAAGTTATATTAATATTTGTTAAGCTTTCTCTAGTTTTTTAATGCTCTGTTTTTAATGCATGTGCACAAATAATTGAAAATTTACTTGTCATACCTGAAGGAGTTAACTGTTAATATATTAACATCCTTCAATGTTTTCCATTTTAAAGTTAGTGACTGTGAAGAGTTATTCATTATGGGCTGTTGATAAAACATTTTTCAAAAAATATTTAAATGCTTTTTTATTTATATATTTGTAGTTTATTGTTAAAGGTATGTAATTTATAATTTTTGAATATTTTGTAGCATATGTACATATCCTTAGCTGAAGTGCAGACTAAACGTGAGGATGAAATTTCAAAACTCCCATTATCAAAAGTAAATATCTTACCAGATTTTATGATTTTCACCAGTAATAAATTAGTGGCAGAATTTTTATACTCGAAATATTTCTTTAAAAAATAGTTACTTGTAATTTATTAATATATATATATTTTTTTTTAGAAAGAAGATTATATTCCCCAAACTTCTGTGGAAATATTATATCATTCTATCCTTCCTAGTTTGCCGCAATATATGGTTAGTAATTTTTATGATTCTACTGTAAGCGTTGTTTAATTTCAAGTTATGTTAGCAACTTGTAATTTAATACATGTTAGTATTGTGTTCACATTTGCAATTAATAATTAGTGTATGTAACTTTAAAAAGTTTTAATTAAATGTTTATTTTTTTATAAATCTGTTTAATTTAAATATTCTAGATTGCTCTTTTGAAGATACTTCTTGCTGCAGCTCCAACTTCAAAAGCTAAAACTGAATCTATTAATATTATGGCTGATGTTCTGCCTGAAGAAATGCCGTGAGTTTTCATTTTTTAAAATCCCTGTCCATATTTTTATCTTTTTATGATAGGAAATTATGCATGTGATTTTCACTGATATAAGAAACTTAAACTAATCAACTAATTCATCTTTATTTTTTATATTAATTCAAGCAAACTTTTCTATTAAATAGATCAAACTATTTTTACATCTGTGGAAGTTGGGAAATGTGTACAGACGTACATAATTAATATATGTCTAACATATGTTTTGAAATTGTGTCATTTCATGTGTTATTTAATTGAGTCAAGTCCATAATACTTGAATTATAGAAATTAATGAGTTTCTTAATTAATATAACCAATCAGTTATCTTCATTTAATTATAATTTACTGGATCATTAAAAAAAATTTGCGATTTTTTGAATAAACACGCCTTATTATTATTTTGCTATTTGTAATGGCCTTGATTAAAGCAAACGTGCAAGTTGATTCGGTCATCTCTACTGTCGCGTTGTTTTTTCTTACACGACACTAAAATAAACAAAATTGCGTTGTGTCCTTTTTTAAACTCTCCCTATAAAATCGCATCTTTAATTTGCTATACCCCAACACTAAATTAAAGTCGTTGGCTTATTCATCCAAAATACTCCACAGTCCTAAAAATTAAACCTGTAAATGCATTACAACAAACAAAATAATCACCCCAAGTGAAAGAACTGAAACAAACTACAAGTTCCAAAACAACCAGTTTAATTAGAAAAAAAGGAATAACTTTAATTAACAAGACTTGTACAAATCAAGAATAACAGCTCTCATCCGAGCCAAATTAAATAAACAATTTCTACCCAAAATACCTCAATTTAACAATTCTATCAATTTACCTAAATGGCACGGAATCATTAAGAACAAAAATAAGATCCTAATCGATGAAATGAAAAACTAAATCAAAAAGAAAAACTTCCCAATAAAAAAACAACTTAAAGGGGATGAGAACTCGATCAATTAAAAATTCAAAAATAGGAACGGGAATTAAACTGTTTACAGTAGTTAAACTTAAGGGAAGGGAACCTGGGGTTGACATCTCCGTCAACAGTGTTTGAGAGGAAGGCTCCAGGCAACAGCAAAGGGGCGAGTGAGTGGAACGTCCAGGATTAGCTAAATGTTCTTTAAGAAAAGTTCCCAAGTAGGTAAGAGTTATAAAATTACGTCGGAGCATCGCTCCACAGCGAAGTCGTTGTACTCGGAAGTAGACGTCCAAGCTCTGGGACGGAAACGCCGACGAGGTGAACGGGGGGGGGGGGGGGATGGGTGACCAAGGGGAAAGAGACGAACGGCCCCTCTTCTCAGCAGGCCATGACTCGACACGATCCAACTCCGGGGATGACAAGAGAAGTAGCAGCGCCGGCATTCAATCCTTCAGATCTGGCACGGCGCTCCACAAGCAGAAAGGGTGGCATTAAATATTTATTGAAGAATCCAGGATGTCCATCCACTCGAGCCTATTCCTCTCGAGGATAACTAGGGTGGTTATCCCTCTGCATCGTCAGGTGGCTTCCGGCGCATTCTGCCACATCTCGGACTTGTAACGGTTTTCTTGGCATCCCTGCACATCCTCACGGACCTTCTCGACACGTCTTTACTCAAGCGCAGCGGAAGCCAGAATCTCTTTGAAAAACGCGCTCACTCCGGAGCTTTCGGTCGGGTCAACCAATCACAGGCGACCACGTGGAAGGGCAACCGATACATTTTAGTGTACCTACATGAAAGCTCCTAAAAAGTAGCGTCTACATTTGAAATCAGGTCCCAACATTCCGTGTACCAGGGAGAAATTCCAAATAAAATACCAGAAAATGGGGGTTATATACTAATAAGGAATTCGTTATTTCGCTCTCTCAATGACCCAGTGCCATTTTTACAATTTTCCATTAACAGCTTAAGATATAATTTAATAACAACAAGACTTGAATCAGTTAAAGAATTAATTTAAATGAAAGTTTTTATAGAAATAGAGCAGTTATTACACATAAACCACCTATAGCAAAAGTTAAGAACTGATGGCACATGTTGTGAAATAACACCACAACACTACTTCCCCTGCATACTTCTACCTTGTGTTGTGGCACAATTTTTGTTTCAATGCAGATAATGGATAAATTTTCAATGCAGTGCTAATAAAAAAATAATTTTTGTCATATTATACACTTTTATTTAAAGAAAGGAAATTTTTTTTAGATAGAATGCTCATAAGTTTTTTGTTGTGTATGGATAAAGTACTGTTTCGGATAATGCAGTAAAAAGATTGGTTTGATAAATTTTTTCCCAGAAATTTCAGCCTCGAAGATGATGCTCGCTCTGGATAACCATTCTTTGTAAGTGAGGTAACCTATTAAATGATGTTATCGCTGACAATCCAACTTACACAGCTCAGGAACTGTAACACTGACTAAATATTACAGAAGTACAGTTATTTATGTATGCAAGGCATTACGATGTATGGGTACTCAATACTTTTAACACAACAAAATTGACTTGCTTAAACTTCTCTGTGTGATTCTTTGTTGTGAAACAAAATTAAACTCTTTTTTTCCCCCCCTTCTTAATGTCTCATTATTGAAAATGATAAATGGATACTGTATAATAGTGTTGCTAGATAAAGATCATGGGGTAAGCCAAATGAACCTCTCCTAGTGACATCAAAAGATAGGCTGCATCCCAAAAAAGTAATGCTTTGTGTATGAAATTGTTGCCATAAATTCAAGCAATACATTTGGGAAATTACTGTACTCAAATGGCAGTATTAAGAGCAGAAATCGAAACCAAGTGGCCAGGACAGGGCTGCCACAGGCGACTATTTTCGAGCCGAGGCTACTATGGTGACTTTTTTATCCAAAATTGGCCTATAAGCGATTTTTAGAGCATATACTGATTTTTTTTTAAATTTTCGTTGACTATTTTGGAAAAAAAAGTGTATTTTCATTTTTTTTTTTTTTTACAAATAAAAATGCATGAGGAAGAGAAACGAAATCAATAATCTAAGTTCGGTCGTGACGTCAAAAGTAGTTGATCTCTGGTCTTTAGGTCTGTTGCTTCCACCAATCATGTTACACTTATAGAGTTTGATATGAACTGAACTGAAGAGGATTGAAAATTTTTCTTTTCTTTTTCTCTTTTCATTGGTTCTGTGGTGAATCGCTGTAACTTTTGCGATGCATATTCAGAAGTTAATAATAGTTTTAATAAATTTTGTTAATTAATTTTAAAAATTTACAAAGTGACTTCTGATAGGAATAGAGCTCTGAAATTTTCAAAGTAAGTAGGTTTGGCCTTTTAATTAGACTTTTGACAAACTGAGTGTTAAATTGTTAATTAATTTTTTTACAAAGCAGTTTCTAATCAGCGTACAACTCTGAAATTTTTAACGTAAGTAGTTTTGGCCTTCTAATTGGACTTTTGACTAAAACAATTTTAAAATAGTCTTAGAAGGGGGGGGGGGGGGGTAGGTGTTATTGTATTAACAGGGAATATTTTATTTTGGAGTTCTCAACAGGGTAGGGGATTCTAATATTAAGGGTTTCTGTATAATTTATCTTTTAACGAATGAAACAAATTTATGCTTGGGCAGCAATGAACCTTTCAGCGAGCATGTTATTGAATATTTTTTTTTTTTTACAAAGTGACTTCTAACAGGCGTAGAGCTCTGAAATTTTCAACATAAGTAGCTTTAGCTTTCTAGTTAGACTTTTGAAAAGCATAATGTAAAATTTTTATTTATTTTTATTAATTTGTTACAAAGCGACTTCTAATAGGCTTATTGCTCTAAAATTTTCATGTGAAGTGTCAAAAGCTGGGACCTATACACAATGACGGATTTCCTCTGTGTTGGACTTCATACCTAGTTCAAAATATAGTTTTCTAGAATTGTCAAGATATTAATTTTACTATCTTGGCTACTATTTTTTACACCTGAGGCTACTAAAGCGACTATTTTCAATGCTATTAAGCTGTGGCAGCCCTGCAAGAACTAACCAATCGTCAAGGCCTTCCAGTATGACAATGCTCAGCCCCACATTACACTGAATGTCAAACAAAGGTTTATTGAGTATGGTTGTCATGTTTTGTGTCACCCTCCAAATTCACCTGACCTTTTCCCTCAGTTTTTCATCTTTTCAAGCCACTTCAAGTTTCTCTAATTGGCCTGGAGCTCAATTTTTTGGAGACTTTCACTTTGATAGGTTTTTTACAAATAAGCCTGATGTATTTTTTAAAATGGAATTTTGAACTTTATACTGCTTTGTTGATATTAATCACTTAAAAAAAAAGCAGAATTTTTTGCATGACCCAATACATATTAATATTGAAATGAGAAGTTTTGGAACAATGCATTATTTATACCTTGAGTATACATGTCAAACATATTTTTTAAACAGTGCTTTGAATAGTGGATTGCATAATTCTTTTTTGCTCCCTTGTTAATTTTAGTCTTTGTAATTTCATTAGGAATGTGAAAACTTTAATGAAGCTTTTTTAAAGTTTTATTGATATTGTAAATGTATTTTACTGACTTTTGTGAAAATGAATTCTTATTCTTATAGCTACTATAATGGAAAGAAAAAGCACTTTTAGAATTCACAAGCAAACTTAGTTATAATTTAAAAAAATTGTAATCATACATTTCATGAGTATTTTTAACTTTTGTTATTTTCTCTAGATTTTCTATTTAATTACTATTTATGTAGTTTTCTATGGCACACTAACTCAAACATTTTCACTAGAATTCTCTTATCAATTAATTCAATTCATAATTTAATACCTACAAAGTTTAACCCATTTATCTTCTTATTGCTTTATTGAAGTTTATATTATAATACCTTCCTTATATTTTTCAGGATGACTGTCATTACATCCTTGAAACTAGGAATTGATGTAAACAGACACAAAGAAATAATTGTCAAGGCTATATCTGGAATCATTTTGTTATTATTAAAACATCTAAAAATCAATCATATTTACCAATTTGAATACATGAGCCAACAACTTATGTTTGCTAATTGCATTCCTTTAGTTTTGAAATTTTTCAATCAAAATATTATGTCTTATGTAGGAGCCAAAAATACGTAAGTTGATTATGTGAAATATCTATACTTTGTTTTATTTTAATATATTTGTTTTTAAAATAAATTTTAGTTTTGTTTTCAATATTTAAAAGCTTTATTTTTTATATGAAGAAATTAATTTCCTGTTGTCAATATTTGAATAACATTTCTAAAATAACAAATATTATAAAATGCATTATCTCAAAATTTTATAATTATTTATGTTTACGTCACGCTGTTTCTCTTAGTCTCACTCTTTATAAAAGCAAAAATATTGAAATCGAAACAATTTTACAAAGTTGATAGGAAAATTATAATATGAATATCAGGAAAACTTTTTCAGTCAGAATTGAACTATTAAGGAAATGGTTTTGTATGCCATGTTTAATAATTTTGTAAAAGTGTTTCATCTACTCATTAAGCATTTAAAATTCTTATGCCGTAAGGATTAACCTCATCCCTTTTAACGAATAATTTTAAATTCATATACCTTTTAGGACTTGAAATTGGCAATAAAAACAGTTGCAGATTGTTAATGCTTATGCTAATTTTTAACTAAAGGATGTCCCAGGATAAATTACATTTCCTCTTAAAAACTGATTTTTTTTTATGAAGATTTTCTATGTTTTAAACCTTGCAATAATAATAAAAAAAATCAACCTTACTATTTAATGCAACTTTATTACTATAAAAAATTTAAAATTTCTCGTTAGTAACAAAAAGTTTTACAAAAACAACTTGATTCTGAATAATAAAATGTAACATATTTTTATATCTGAAAAAACCCAATCTTTTACTGTAAATTTGGAAAAAATAGTAGATATGTGCCATTTAAAAGAGCAGCATAGAAAAATACATTGCTTAAGTAGTGTTCAGACTCATCACATCAAGAAAGTCTTCTAAATAAAAAGCGCCACAGCAAAGATGTAGTTCAGTGCTTCTCACAATATTGATTGTATTAATAACAGTAGATCCTTTTTCTGAATATCTTGTGGCATACATTATTCACTTAAACTAAAAATTATGTATTCTATTTCAAAATATTTTGATATTATATATCACATGACAAGTTTAATATTGGTTATTAAATTGTTATACAAACAGACTTATAAAGTTGACTTTTATTTTAATTATGAAATGATTGAAGTTTATTTATTTAAAATATGAATGATATTTTTTTTTTGTTTCAGTATTTCTGTAATTGATTTCCCTGTTTGTGTTATTGGAGAACAACCTGAACTTACAGAAGAAACACTGGTAAGTTACAGAAATCTAATAAAATATATTTAATTTTTTTTTTCTATAAATTCACTATGGTGTTTTTTTGATTTTAGGAAATGGGAGATCAACTTCCTTATTGCTGGCGAAACTTATTTTCATGTATTAACTTACTTCGTCTTTTGAATAAACTCACAAAGTGGAAACACTCGAGAATTATGGTACACTATTTATATTATTTGCATTGTATTTAATTATGTGTTTCAGATCTAAAAAAATTATAAAAATATATGTATGTTTGAAGTGAGGAATGAAATATCATAATTATTTTTTCACCAGCACTCTTCAAATATCTTCCTTTATATGTGCAATCACCTTAGTATTTTCCATTTTATTTTACTGAATTAAATGCACAAATGGCTTTATTGAGTATAGCTCAAGGGAATTTTTTCAAATGTTTATAGTTAGTATTGTGTCAAAATATTCATTTTGGTAAGCATTTACCAACTTTGTTTTGTTTATCCTTGAGGCACATGTAATATTGCTGAAAAAGAAACCCATATCCAAATTTCAAAACTAAATGTTAAAACTATTCCTCCCTTCAATCTTTCTCATTGAACGTTCATCCTATAAGAACTAAAAGTCTTAAATTTTTATCATCTCTAGTTCAGAAAAATCCTTGCTATAATGTGCAACTGCATTTATTTTTCACTAATTGATTCTTGATCCAGGAGTTAAATTGATTTCTGATTTATCACCTAAAAATGGCTATGCAGGCTTTTAGGATTTTTAGTGGTTAATATCCTTTTGACTATTCAAATAGTTTACTTTTGAATAATAGATTGCAATAGACAGTGTAAAATAAACTTTTTGAACTATTTTCAACAGAATATTGCTCAGAAATGTCATAACCATACCAATATAGAAATACTGCATATTTGTTTTTACAGTAATGATCCTAATGTATTTCTAATTGATAATTGATAATTTTTTTTATGAATATTTGTGTCGCTATTTGTACTTACCAACAATCCTAGTCTTTTCAACTGAAAAACTAATGGATATAAAAAATACATTAATGACTGCAAAAATCCTGTGTATGTAAGATTATTTCATTAATATTATGTACGATAACATCGGTAATGTTATTAAAGCCTGTATAAATGGCGAGTTCGAATTAATAAAACAATACTAAAATAACTTAGATATCTTAGTCTTATTGGTTTAAATTATTTAGGCAATTTTGAGTCTCAAAAATGCTTTAACTAGACCTTGGTTTTAAAACAATAGTTCTATGTGGAGGAAAAATCGTAATAAAGGAATTTATTACTATTATTTAAGTGGTTTGTACAAATTGTATATTATTGTTTATATACAAGTACAGTTGTTTTGTACAAATTGTAAATTTTTATATTGCTTCATAATTCTACATGATAAGCATCAAAAATATTCATCATACCAAGTGAAATGGCAATTCAATTGATTTGTGTTCAAATGGGAGGAATACTTGGTTCTGATTTAGGTCTTAGTTTTGCTTGTTTTAAGTTTCTGAAATGCAGTTGTCTTAATTGAGTTAACAAAACTAATGTTATTAAGTCAAGTTAATGCATTGTAAATTTTAAATTGTCAAGCAGTTATGTTTCAATATTAGTTATTTTAAATTGAAAATACATTTTTCAACTGAATTTTTTGTTTTATTTCAGATGTTGGTTGTATTTAAATCTGCACCTATTCTAAAACGAGCATTAAAAGTTAAGCATGCAATGATGCAGTTGTATGTTTTAAAACTTTTAAAAATGCAGACTAAATACCTCGGCCGACAATGGCGTAAAAGTAACATGAAGACCATGACAGCAATTTACCAAAAAGTTCGTCATCGACTAAATGATGATTGGGCGTACGGAAATGGTATGTTCAATCAAAAGCTGTGTTGCTAATTTTTCAATGTTTAAAGTTCTTGTTTTACTTTTTATACATTTTTTTATTATGATATATTCGTATTATTTCTTATTATGATGATACTTCATTTTTTTTTTCAAAATCTCTTACTATGATACTTATATTTATTTCCTCCTTTAAGATGGATTTAAATATTAAAAAGTTTATATTAAATATAGTTCTACTCTAAATAACCTGGTTTATGAGACCATTTATTTTTTTAGTCATCAATTGGAACATCCACTGTATTTTCTGTTTTAGATTAGATTGAAAAGAGATTGGCAAAGCCATGCATACATGCAATGGCCTGTTGACCCATTGTACCTCTCTAAAAATCTTACTTATAGTAAGAAGACTGCCTATGGCATGTTGGATAGGGCAGTGGCCTTACAAAAGGCCAAAGGGGAACGTTACGAAAGTCATTAGACTTGATGTCAATAACTCCACAGGTTTTAAACCTAATGCCCATGCATTTTTTTGGCATTTGCCAAAGACATGCTCAACTGTTTCAGCTGAGTTTCCACAGCCCCTGCATAGGTTATTTTCAACAACTTTTATTGTTTTAAGATGGTTCCTGACCGGTTAGCAAACCAATCATGATTCTACAGGACTTCCTGTCCAGTCCCAATATAAATCTTTATGTTTGGCTTGAGCTTCCTTTTAAAAGGTGTTTGGATTGCCTCATACCCTGAGACTTCTTCGATGCTAGATCAATTTCTTTATTAAGATTTGATCTAATTGATCCTTTGACCTCTGTACTGGAACAAATGGTGGTGGCCCAAGAGGCTTGTTGGAGGATCCAAGCTTGGCCAGTTCATTAGCATGTTCATTACCAAGAATCTCACGATGTTCAGGAACCCAAAACAACGTAACTTTATTACTCCTGCCTAGTTCGTTCAGAGCAAATTGACAGTCCAGCACAAGTTTAGAGTATTTTCTGTTTTAAGTCTTGATAAAAAATCAAAGTTGTAATATTGCTCTTAAAACTGATCAATTTCCTGTGCACAAGAATATAGTCTATTCTTAAATTTTTTTACAATCCAAATAGTGCATATATAAAACTTAAGAAG
This sequence comes from Linyphia triangularis, assembly GCA_963978545.1. Taxonomy (NCBI): domain Eukaryota; kingdom Metazoa; phylum Arthropoda; class Arachnida; order Araneae; family Linyphiidae; genus Linyphia; species Linyphia triangularis. The sequence continues at coordinate 95,307,183 of OZ021722.1, forward strand.
TTATTGATGCGAAAGAAACTGATAGGAATGTAGCACAATTAAAAGAAAGTTAAGTGCGAGTGATTTCAGAGTGCTCTGTGCTGCGAGTGGTGGTGCTGCAATTATTCTAACTATGCTTATATTTTAGATGAGTAAGGATTAAGTAGGGCAGTAGTCTAAATAAAGCCTGTGTTTTGACCAAAGTTTTTGTTAACTCCAGATTATAAGGCTACAGTAAGTAAGTGAGGCAGATCTCTAACAGATCTGTTCATCTCTAATTGTCTTTGCTGTTAATAAATTTTATAGATAAACAGGAATAAGATCCCTGTACTAAATATTTACAGTTCAGTATTTCTTTTTTGTTACTTCAAATTTTTTTCTTACTTACTCTGAATTTTCTTTGTTGTGAAAGTTTGTTTTATTCAGATTCGTTACTTTTAGCCTCTTGCATAAACTATTTTCCTTCTTAGATTTGGATGCCAGACCATGGGATTTTCAAGCTGAAGAGTTTGCGCTGCAAGCTAGCATAAACAGATTCCATAACCGACGTTATGATCGATCTGGATCGCAATATCTTGATCCTGAATTTCAAGCAGTCGATAATAATGTGTTGAGTGCACTAGGTCGAGAAATTGAGTTGACAGGTGACTTTAAATATCATTATGAATCTTGGCTTACACGAGAAGTATTTCAGCTATCAACTGATTGGGATCAACTTCTCAATGCTCAGTATCTCTAATTGTCTACCATAGTTGTCATTAAAGTGTATATTCATGCTATTTATTTAAAAATATTAAATGGATTTTTTGTACTGCAAAAGAAAATTTGACACACTGCCAATTAAGTACCTGTTACTATTTTTTTTTTCTGTTTATTTTTTACATTCTAAAAGATTATAATTTGAATGAAATATCGAAAGCCTTGTAGATAAAAACCAGGCTGTAGAAGTTAAATAATCTTACAGTACAAACAAATAGTTTTAGATTACAAAGTGTAAGCAAAGAAAGCTATGTAAGTGAAGAAAAAAATGTATTTATAATAATTTTTTATTATTTATCATGCTGCAAGTATTCTTAATTTAACATTTGTATATAAATTGAATACTGTGACAAAGAATATTGTTTAACATGATTGAACTAAAACAGATTTGTTTTTGCATGGATAGCTTTATCAATATATGGTATTGCACACACATTTCAAAAGTGAAACAACCAGCTCAAAATTTTAAAATTTACTAGAAAAAAAAAAGAAACTCTTCCTTCTGTTATGAATAAAAGTGGTTAGGATTAACATAACCTACCATACTTTTAGCATTTATTTTTGTAGCCTTTTTCTTGTTCATAGTAATTCAAGTTTTTAAAATTTATATGATAATTAACAAATTTGAAATATGAGTTTTTAACACTTTTAAAGCAAGGGTGCTCTTTTAATTTACTGATATCCAATTTCTAATTCACAACATTATAAATTCTAATATAATGTTTGATCTGTAGAAGTATTTTTTGTTAGGAAACATATTTTAAATTTTTTGTTTAATGAAATGAGGTGTATTTATATTGAAATGCAAAATTTGATACTGAAAAGAAAACTAATCATAATTATCTGTTTACATTTTGTTGTATTTAACCTAAAACAAATAAAAATATGTTCTACTCATTTTAGTTTCATACTTGAATATTATTCGTATACTTTTACACTGGTACTCTTCTATTATATGGGAACTAGATAAAACCTTTAAATTACAGAAATAACTCATCCAAATTAACATCTTTAAAATAATCTCTTATCACAAACAGTAAGCATTTAGGTTTGGCGATACATTTACGTATAATTTAAATGTGCGAAAATTTACGCTTGGCGCCAACTGGTACCTGTCTAACAGAAGAGTACCTTTACACTTGTAAATTTACTTGATACTTCTTCGCTATTTAATGTTTTTGTTCTGTTAAAATGTTAAAAATGAGTTTAAGAAGCAATAAAAAAAATTCTGATATTGAATTGAAAAGATTGTTGCTTTTTTTTCATATCACTAACCTTTGTTCCAATGTAATATAAATTAGAACTCCACATTTTAACTTTAATTTTTGGCTCATCAGATTTAAATTAATGCTTGTTAAATTAGTATTTTTCTAGGGACTTTAATACATGAGATCGATGTATTTAGAAGTTTGTGAAATTTGGTGCATGTCTTATATTTTAGCCCATTTTTCTGTTGTATCCTCTATTTGAGATAATCCAGTTACATATTTTGTCTCTGCACATCTTCTTGGACCCTGGAAAGGGTCCAACTATTGCTCTTTTGGTCTCCACCAACTATTGCTCTTTTGGTCTATAATACTCATAAGCACTATATGGCAGAGAATTTTATTAAGATTTACATTAATATGATTTCCACATTTTAGCCTAGTGATTTTTTTTGGCATTGGTTTTATGTTTAATTATGAACTTGAATAACTTGACTCTACTTCGAGTTTCAGAAATTCAATATTTTCGTGATTGTGCACTGGAAATCACTCGGAACTTTGGAATATTTTCCTGCAAAATTAATGTTTTTGTATAAATTAATTTTTCTTTGTAACATATTTGCAAAAGTATTATAAATACTATTAATATTGCAATTGGTACTATTGTTACATTTAATCTATAATATAAATGGAACACTCTTCATTTTCAAATTAGCAAATTTATTAATAGCATTGCCAAAGTTTACATTAATATCTTGGTGAACATACAGGGTGCTCTTAATTTATTATTGGGGTTTTCTTACTTAATTTTTTTATTTTATCAAAAATCAGGATGAAAAGAATTGATATGCAATTCTTTTCAGCATTATGCAATTCTTAACCAGACATTTCGGATATATATTCATAAAGTACAATACCCCAGAGAAACTTAAGTACCTTACACATTACCTTAGATCTCTCCTTATAATTCGTTTCTGTAATTTTCTAATTCATGCTGGTAAAATTAAAAAAAAAAAGTATTGTTCATATTGCCATAATATTTGTTTTTCCATTATGAGAGTTTTCTTGTAATGGGAAAATGGTGTATTGTATATAAGGCTCAACCACATGCATTCGAGTCATATAAAAAAAAGAATAAAAAAAAAAAAGAATATTGAAATTGAAACACACACACACATATATATATATAAAATCACAACTGAAATCATCTTCAGATTTTGCTGTTAACCCATTAACACTGGCTGGCAAGAAAATATTACAAGAGGTATAATAGAATCATCTTTGACAGGTTAATATTTCAATAATCAGTTAATGTTTCAGTTAGTAACAGTTCAATAATCAGTTAATATTTCTGTCAGTAACATTTCAATTATCAGTTAATCCATGCGAAGGATGGCTTTTATCTGCAAATAACAATTACATAAGACATTTGACGAGACAATCTACTGCAAAAGTTTTTATGAAAGTTGTTTTGTTTAATTTAATAACATATTTTCATACCTGCCAGCTTTTATGGATTAGTCGTACAACGTATGGGTTTCGGCTAGTTAGGTACGGTTTTATGAATTGCTAATTACATTTTCCAGACTTTGTGTTTTTTATGATAGGCACATTCACTGCCACTAAAGCATGTTTATAAGTGGTACTGGTAAGTTTTCTGGAAAATCGCTATTCACACTTCCTGATTCAATTAATAACACTAATTCAAAACTTCCATCGACTATGTTATAACTCTTAAATATAGTTGCCACTCAGATTTGTATAATTCATGAGCGTCTATTGACGGAACTCTTCAGAAAATAATGCGACTCCACCATACTAAACTCCAACTTAACATCACTAGATGGTAGATCTTCACTGTTCTCATAGGCAATTCATCCATTTTGGCGGCATGAAGACATAATGTTCGCCAAACCTTATAGCCTTTTGTTCTGTACAGGGTTGTTGGGCTGAGCTTCCCAGCATGATATTTTTCTTGACGAGGCTTGGGAGCGGGAGAAGGGGGGGGGGGGGTGATATAGTATGTATGTCCTTCCTGTTATCGAACAAAAGGCTATAAGGTTTGGCGAGCATTTTGTCTTGATGTTTCAGCCAATCACAAACCCGTTTCTTCCCCTTAGACATTAAGAAGACCCAGGGGAGTACTGGCCATAGGGTTGTCCAGTGCAATCATCGGGCCAGTCAGTGTCTGTGAAAAATGGGCCGTTCCGATATGGAAATTCATTTTTTTTTTATTATGTCAATATAAAAACTAATTGACTTACTAAACTTTTTTATTTAAATAAAAAAAGACCATTGGATTTAAATCCCAATCGCTCACAGATGTTCCTCCTTTTTCGTTTATTAGGGATTATAAGTAATTCTAAGAAATGTGCTAGAGTATTGTGAACAATTGTAGAAAAGCAGCCGATAACTACTCAATGCTTTAGGTAAGGAAGGGACCAAGGAAGTCTGAGGACCACTCACAATGGTCCAGACATCTATGGGCTATAAACCCAATAATTGCTCGCCAAGATTGTTGGCAACAGAGCAACTTCTCTTTCTCTTCATTTTTTCTAGGCGGGAAAATGGGTAGTAACTCTTGCTGTATCAGTTGTTGTATTATGACATCAGTAGTCACTAGTCGAACGAAATTGACATGCTATGGAACACTACACAAAATATGAGAGTGACCGTTATTTTGCTGACTTGAGAAGCCATTTCATTTTTCCAAATTGGTATGGTTCGCCATACAATGCTAAGCTGGATGTTTTCGGGTCAACATAAACAAATTATATTTTAGACAATTAAGAAACTAAAAAGATTATATGCATAATAAGTGTTTATGTTTTAATATCTAATGACGTAATCGACAATTAGATACGATAATCAACTCCAAACGAAAATGTTATAACTCTTTAGATAAAAAAAATTATACTGTGCTGTTCATGTTCTTCAAGTTATTTACACTTGCTGTTATATCACATGAGCTCAGCTGATTTGATGTGAGTGTTCTTGGATCTCTTCGAACTGACTTCAACTATTATATTTCGAGTAAATATCATTATTTTAAATTGTTTATATATAATAGCTCTTAAAAACTTTAGATGAATTAATCTAATTCATACAAAATTTATGTTATGTAACGAAAGTCTTCTTATTTATTTGTTAAATATCGCTCCACATTTCGCAAGCTTCTTGTGAACTGTCATTTTCAAAATTGAAGTTAATTTTAAATCGATTACTTAGCACGATTACCCAAGAATATCGAGAAGCGTTCATGTTAATGGCAGTTGAGAAAGTCATTTTGAAAAACATCATCGGGGAAGATATAATAAAAGTGGTACGAAAAAAGAGCTGTGTATATAGGAAGATATTTTTTAAAATTAAAGTTCGTGTATAATACTATTATTTTTTAAATGATTCAATATTGACTAAGAGTTTCTTTGATTCATTAAATTGTGCTACTATTTTCGTACTTAATTTTCAACTTAAAATATTTTTTAAAAATATTTATTTGCATTGACTTATCTACCTAACATTAAATGCTGGCTCAATGTATTTTAAAATTTGAATTAGTTTGGGCTTTTTTTAAATTAAAAAATATATATGCACATGATAATAATGTGTGATATATGCAATGACAATAATTTGTGACTGATATGTGCAAGGACAATAATATATAACATATGCAATGATAATAAAATTGCCAAAAAGGAAATGAGGAAATGTTACAGGTGCTAAGATGACAATAAATTGGACTGTTAAAATTTGTTGAAATTTTTTATACATTTCTATTTTCTAAAATGTAACATTTTAAGTTATGTACTTAAATTAATGTTTTGTTTCCACAGGTAGTAGTTAAAAATTAAACTATTGCTTTGGTTTAAGAGATATAGTTTGTACTTTGAAAATTGCTTAAAATTTCCTATCATTTTAATTTTATAGATTATGTTGTACTTAGAAAATAGCATTAAAATGCATTAGTGCATTAAAATGTATATGTTATAGAATTACAACTTTAAATTATTTTATAACTTTTAAAGATAAGTATATGTTATCATTTCGATTGTCATTTTCTAGTAAACTTGTATTTATGTACCTGAACATTCTTTATTTTTCAATTATATGTATTTGTTCTATTTTTGTAACAAATTAGAAATAGTTTATCCTACTATCAAACCAAGTTCATCCAAAGGGGGTATAAATAATAGAGACAGAGAAAATTTGATTTAATGGGGTCTAGGACTCAAAATTTAAAAAAATTCTAAATTTGTTTCTGCCATTAATAGAACTTGAAATATTTAAGTTTTTATCCCATGACAACTGTATCTTGGACATGCTACGTTGAAACTGTTTTTCTCGGTGATGACTTTTTGTCCCTTTTTTGGGTTTAAATTGATATAACTTAAAAACTACTTGTTATGAATACATGAAACTTTCCACAATTATTTTTCATTTATATTTCTTTAATTTGTCTTCAGGAATTGTGTATTTTGATTTAACTTTTTTTTAAGTATTTGGAGCTTAGCATGCTACAAGTTTTAAACTGTTTTTGCACAAAATATTTTTTTTTAGTTTTTTCTAAATATTTATTGAAAAAATTATGAAGACAATTTTTTATATGGGGGAAGAAGAAGTAATTTGATACAAAAATGAAGTGATTTTTTTAAAACGTTTTTTAAATGTATCAAATTTAGGTAACATCAAAATTTTGAAGTTTTTTAAATTTAAAAACAATATTTTTTTAAATTTGAAAGTTTGAAATAGTTATTTTAGTTTCAAAGCATAATACAATAGTTCATCAAAAATTTCAGAAAAATAATTCTAAAAATAAAGACTTTAGAATTTTGGGTTCTAGATCACCTTAATTAAACTAATTATTAAAACAATTCACTTATAAAAATTAATAAATAAAACTATTTAATCATTGAAATTATTAAATATAAATATTTAAATAATATTAATTATTAAAAATATTAAATTATTATAATCATTTATTAAAAATGTTAAAATATTATAAATAATTATGGGAATTATTTTATTTTTAACAACGATTATTAAAATCTGATTAATGATTGTAGTGAAAATTTGGCCTGTTATAAATCTAAAATCACCGGGCCGGTTTTATGTCCCAGTGCACCCCTGCGAAGTGCGAAGATCATACCAGAACTCTATAGATTTTTTGCAAGCTTTTATGGAATCTTATCATCTCGATCCTCATTTCATATAATCCCAGTGACCTTAAAAATAAATCCGAATCTTCAGCTAATCACAATAGCGTTTTTCCCCTTTAAGCATTATGAAAATGACGTCACTATAAATTAGGTTTCTTTGTATTTTCATCACTATTTATTTTAGATCTGGCAATTACTTTGCTGTGTTTTTGTTTGGAATTCGGAGGATTTTCAATTTCATAATCGTGAAACCTCTAAAGGGCTGTAATTTTTACTCATGACCTATCTGGTTTTCTTTTCTATATGTATCAGGTGTTAAAATGAAATTTTTCGCCCGTGCTAAGAAATTAGTTGATCATTTGTTTTCTAAACACCTATTGGCCACAAATACTACTTTAGGAATATTTTTTATAGGTGCAGGTGATGTTATACAGCAAAATATTGAAAAGCGGCTTTATAATGGAAAAGAGTTTGAAAAGAAAAGAACCGGTAATTAACAGTTCTTTGTTTATCAGTTATTGGATTTCGTTTTAGTCAAACTTAAGAAGCGTTATTATGACGACACCGAGGTGGCATAGTAAGTATTTATCGTGTAAAGACTCTCTAGATCAAAAATCGGAACATGTTATTTTTGTCTTGTGCCAATTTCAGAAATTGTGCTAAATCTTTTCGTATACTAGGAATATACCTAAATTACGCCTGGTGCTCTGTAGTTTCTTTAGTTTTTTTTGGGGGGGGGGGGGGGAATGAATGAACTTGTAGGTAATTGTGACATATAGTCTTGTGGCAATGGACAATTCCCGCATTTTTTAAAAACGAGTGAAATTAGTACATATTTATAAAGAATTTCTTTCTGATTCCAAATATTGAAACAAAAGTTCTTTAAAAAAATTAGTTATGTATTTAAATATTAAGAAAAGAAAATGCCCCCAAACCAGTCCGATCAAAACTGTCAACAAAGTTCGCGATGTAAAAAGATCTCTGCGTTTTTATGGTGATCATGAGGTTTCTGCCAAAGAGTTAACGTTAAAAAAGTTGGCGTTGGTAGACCATTGCCACATTCCGTAAAGGTTGGCGTGATTTGCGAGAAACTTGCAAATCTGGTTTCCGCTGCTGCATTTCAAGCTAAGATGTTTGAGATCTCTTAACGTCACGTTCAATGCCAAAAAAATGAGTCGTTTTCTCGCCAACCTCTGACAAGGTAATTTTGATCGCAAATTACAAAAAAGAAAAAGCGTGTTGAACAGAAATTTTTATGTTTATTGCCTTTTCGAAACATTTAGAATTGAATAATTTTTTTTAAAAAAATGCGGGAATTGTCCATTGTCTGGCTGCCTTCTATTATTTGGGATGCAAATATAGACAATTTCCACTTGAAACATCTCTCGGAGGGTGTTGCTTTTTTTTCAACTAAGGCAACTCTTAGTTGACCAGACTTCCCTCTTGTGATGTTCCAGTGTCTTTGTGTAGCTCTTGGGAAAGGAAATTTTCAATACAACCAACTAACAACCACCATCAAGCTAATAAACATAATTTTTAGCACTAATATAGATTCATATGGTAAAAATTTCCCCAACAACTAAACTGAATATCAATTAAAAAAAATTGCATTTGTCTATAAGTTAACCATTTGGCTAAAATGGTTGCATATACTATTTTTTATAAACATTACTAGGTATATTCCAAAAATGAGTAAAATGTGGGGCTCCTTTGGTAACTTTTCAAAAAAATCGTCAAAGGAGGTAAATGGCCAAAAAGGTCAAAGGATGGTAAAATGACGTCAAAAGGCTGTGTTGCCAAATCCAAAATGGCATAAAAACATGTCTTGTTGCTAAATCTAAACGGTCACTGGGGTTATCGGAATACCTTGGCAATGAGTTGCCACATTCGGTTCCAAATTGCAACTTTCAATAAGTTTCCAAGGTGGTGGAACCGTACTGTAAATCTCAACCGAAATGTGTAGACATTATGGCAATGATAATTTACCAAATAATAGGAAAATGGTAAGATTTGTTATTTTGCTGTCTTCCATATTGTTCTTGAACCATGATTGACTGAGTTTCTGCTGGTGTCAAAAATATATTTTTTTGCCAAACACCATCTGAGTTTGTTTGGTGGTAATGATTTAATTTTAAATTTGAAAAACTAGTGAAGTTACTCTTCTCTCCCCAATCCAGAGTTTATCGTTTTTTGGAATCCAGAGTTTATCATTTTCTGACCAATCATAGATTGTGTTTTGATTGTTTTATGTTTTTTTTGTGAGTTACTATATTTGGTAACTTATGATGTGGGAGAATGCAGAAACCAGGTTTTAAAGTGATAATTACCAAATTTACATGAGGCTCCTTGACTTTTTACCAAAATTCGTAAATTTAAGAAATTAAGTGGTATTTAGATATTTCTATTAAATACTAAAAGCCTGAAATATTAAAATCAAATTGCAAGTGGCTGTGCGTTATGGAAACCTATTAATTTGGTAGATTGTAGCATTTGATGTTTTGTGAACCAAGTTCAGAGTGGCCACGGAACCTGGAAATCAGGGAAATATCGGGAGCTTTCTGACTCGAAAAAATCGTGGAATTTTTAAAAAATTTAACAAAATTCTGGGAATTTTGTTGTTGTTCTGAAAGTGTGTGTTTCCTTGTTCATCTGTATTTTGGCACCATTTACCTGGATAATTGTAGAGGATTATTCGCAGTGTTGTGTTTCAATTATGAAGTAGAAGACCAATATGTATAAACAATCTTTATTCGATGCAGCTCAGTCTGAGTTGGCATTTCTTAAACTAAAAACCAATACAACTTAAACATACCAAACTGGCCATAATCATACTTTAGAAACATATTTCAATCCACCGGGTAGCATAGCGTGGTTCAGCGATCCTCGGACCTCTACACGGACTTCATTAGTATCCGTTTATATATACAAGCAAGGCCGTAATGAAGTCGAAAAGTGTTGCCACTCCATATAAGTAATGAAGATTAAAATCCCCATTACGGCACTTGCTTGTGGTAAGGAAGTATAATTGTATTTCAACAAACGACCGACCTTTAAAATTTTACTAACAATAATTGTGGTGGTAATTGTTAAAAATTTAATGTTACAGAATAATTTAAACCTTTCATTCCCGCCAAAACTATTTTGAAAAAATTGGTATATTTTCGCTTTAGCATACATGTTCTATTTGATCAGGATGTCTACACATCTGGAAAAGTTGGGGAAATTTAAAAAAAAATTTGCTGTAAAATCAGGGAATTTTTTAGAAATCTATATGGGAACTTTTTTTTCTGAATTTTGTGGCAACCCTGAGGCTGAGATTTTGTTCGCTAGAATGTTCATTGCTACTTAAATCTAGGATGATTTCACTCTCTAAAAGTTACTACGTTAGCATAGCCTCGTTTCATTTGCTGAGAAACTCATTGTGTGAAATGTGTAGCATGATAGCAATGATGCAAGTACACCCTCGTTTCACCCGCTAAAAGGGTCATTGTAAAAAATAAATGTATCTTAAAATGTAATGTAATTTCTAGAAATTATCGTTCTAGAAAACAATGTGTCCTAAAAGGAAATGCAGAATGCATACCAAAATGAACAAGTAATTTTTGAGGAAGTGGTTTGTACCATAACCTCCCTTCGCTGGTTGTGCCTTGCAGACATTTACTATTGCTGGTATGTTTCAGATGAGGGAAATATAAGATAAAAAGTTAGAAGAGAAAGTTAAATAAATGAAATACTATTTTTTTTAATGAGTAGGTATTAGACTAAATTTGGATTACAATTATCAGTATAAGAAAGATGTTAAGTAGACATATTAGTTTTGAATTATTTTCTATGAAAGAGATAAAGTGATAGTTTTTATTAAGCTTTGTTAATGTAAAAAAAAAAAAAAAAAAAAAAAAATTTGAAATTTTCCTTAAATTTAAGAAAAATATTAAATTAAAGAAGTGTGATTAGATTTAACATTATCCATATTTTTATAAACTGGTATTTTTTTTCTGAAATAATTAAAATGTTTTTTTTTTCTAGTTGAAGGTGAGGAATTTGATATTTTCAAAGAGAAACATTTAGAATTAGAATCTTATTGAAAGTGTTTCTCTTTGAAAATAAACTCCTTATATATTATCTATATTATGGATAGTTATAAGTTGAAACTTTAGTCTTGCTTTTCTTTCTTAATGAAATGAAAAATTGTTTTTTAATACTTTTTTTTGCATGAATCTTTTATCTCTCAAGTAATTTTAATTTAAATATGGACTTTGATGAATATATACCTATGCTAATATATGTGTATATTTTTTCAAAATAGGTAACATGATGGTATCTGGCAGCATATTTGGTGTTGCTGGCCATTATTGGTACCAATTTCTTGATTCCCGATTTCCTGGGAAATCAAAAAATCATGTTGGTAAGAAGCTGCTTTTGGAAATGGTTATAGGACCACCAATAGTTTTTGGTTTCTTTTTAGCTATTGGTTACTTGGAAGGAAAACCGGCTCAAGCTAGTTATGATGAGTTCAAGAAGAACTTTCTTGTGATATGTGCTGTAAGTGAGTAGTGTATTTAAGTATGCACTATAAGTTTCTTTCTTTTACAGAAATGATTGGTGAAGGTTTGTTTAATCTTTATTGTTAAAGGTACTTGGAGAGGTTAAAGGGTTTCTATATTGCTTAATTGAATACATTTGACTGGCATTTCATAAATAGTTGAATACATCTGATTGACATTTTCATAGTTCTTATATTTATTTCAAGAATTGTATGTTTTAATTAAAATGTGACATAATTATAATTCTTATTTATTTTTTATTTATTTATTAATAGTTTTTATTGTAATGATAACAATTTTCTTTTTTGGACTGTTTTTGATTTTGTATTGAATAGCAGTGAACGAAAGTTTCTTCAAATCGTTTGCAACGTTGCTTAACTTTTAATATTATAAACATACAGCAGTGGAAGACACAATCGTTTTTCCTTGTGGTGGCAATTGTGTATAAAAAAAGGGCAATTGTAAGGGTCAATTTGCAAAATTATGAGGATATGATCTTCAAAACTACACAGTTACTACACACAGTTACTTTCTATACAGTTACTTTCAAAAGTTAGGATGCAACTGCCTCTCTACCTCCTCCAATTACTTCTACTGACAAAATATCTAAAGCTTTACAATTTAAAATTCAGTAGTGAAGAGTATAGTTTAATTTTTAATAAAATTCTGAATTAATTTTCACATTCTTTGAACAACAAGCCAAAACTACTTACTGTTACTTATTTCAGGATATTTACATTGGAACTAGACACAGACTTAATTTATTGACAAACACATTACAATGTAACTGTATCGTTTTTCATTAACATTCATTTGTTTAAAATATTCTGAAGTTGATGGGCAGACACATTTTTTCGTCTTCTTTTGATCATCCACAGTCGCCTCTAATTTTACAGTATCAAAAAATTATTCAAATTATACAAAACTTTCATCCTGTACTTCCACAGATTGCTTCATTCTATAATATTTGCAACTTCAGTCCTCTTGATGCCTAGAGTTAAATTCTCAAATCTCATTGGCTGCAAAAAATACAAATAAAAAACAAAAACGTGTCACTTCACGACTAGCTTCCTTGCAAGATCTCTTTTCTATTGCATTCATATATTTGTTGAATGAGAGCAATTTTTTTTTTCTCTCAAAGTGATTTTTAATGTAAATAGAAAATAACAAAGGTAAACTAATGGCTAGTTAAATAAAAAAATTACTTTGGAATAACACAAGTTAAGTTAAAAGTTAAAGGAAACTATTACTATTAACTAGTTTTATTATGTCTGAATGGAATAATAGTTCTTAATTACTTCAGCCTTTCTCACCCATAATAATGCTAAAATTAAAAGAAGCTTCATACTAAAATAAAGGAATTTTACATAGCTATTGGAATGCCAGGGGTAAATTTTTTGAATTAACAACATTTATATGCAAATGATCCCATTATAACATTTAGTCAACCTAGTTTAAAAACAAAAATCTGGAAATAGTTTTTATATTTGGTAAAAATATAATTTTCTAAAAGGGAGTTTAGCTGAGGATAGTTATATATATCATAATACAACTTAGTAGTACTTTTAAAATACTAAAGATAAATAAACGATATGAAACATAAGCACCAATTTGTATGAAATATAAAAGTTTGTTTAAATTTGAAAATTTATTAAAAGCATGCAATTATCACTAGTAATGGACAAACTTTAGTGTAGCAGTTTTCAACTTTTTATGCGAACTCTTTTTGCATAACCCTATACAATTCACCTTACCTTTATAAGGGTCTGAAGCCTCTTTTAGCCCAACCAAATAGAAATTGTAATAAAATAGAAATTACAATTAACTTTTAACACTGTTATTTCACTTGCTATTGATACAATCGTTAAAAATGAACATTTCTGTTAAGTGTCCTTGTATGAGATAGTATTGTTTATCTCTAGAAAGAATCCAAAATCACATACAACATTTCAAAAATAAATTGAAAATGAAAAAAAAAGGGGGAATATTTTGCTATACCTCCTTCAAGTACAGATAATTATAGTAGGTATAAAAGTTATCCCATCTCAAATAGGTATTAATTTTTTAGATCAATAGTTATTATTGCAGTTTTAAATTGTGATAAAATCTTTAAATTTCAGCCTCCTCCCCTTATTTGCCAATAAATGAGCCCTGAGTAATAATTTACATATAATACATGCCTCAGTTTTAGAAATGCTGAATTAAAGTGTTTGAGATACTGATGATTGCTCTAAGTTTTGGTACTTTATTGTCTATTTCTCAAAGAACTTTGTTCTGGAATTTTATCTGTAGTGTCTACGTTTAGTTTTATAATAATAATAATAAAAGAATAAAGCTATGAGCAGGTTAGAACATTAATTGTTAAACTGTTTTAAATTATGTATCGCTAATGGCAATTAAAATATGAAACATAGTGAACCATCAAAATAAAAGTTAATTTCTTTCATGTAGGCAGACTGGCTTGTGTATGCACCTCTACAGGCTGTGAATTTTTTCTACGTTCCTCCACAGTTTCGTCTTTTGTACGTTTTTACACTTATGCTGGCTTATGATGTCTTTCTTTCCTATATTATTCATAAAGTAAGTATTGATTTCTTTTCTTAAGTGTGGAAATTTTTCTTCTAGTTTTGTACTTTCTTTTTTATAAATTATGTTTGTATTAAAAAGAATATATAAGGACATATGTTAATGAGTTTTTCTAATGATATTCTTGGAGGTTGTAATAAAAAAATATTTTTGTTCTATGTAAGTTGACCTAATTTTGATAAACAATAAAAGTATCTTTTAGAGTTTTATTAAACATATCATATCTTATATTTGTTTAACCAATTAGCTATACTATACACCAATTAGTTGTTATGTACTTTTGGTTGTAGCATGCTTTAGTAGTAACCACATGTAGTTATTTTTTTCCCAACGTTATATACCTTAGTTTTCTTGTATTTATCAAGTACAATTAATATTTTGTTGGGCATCACCTCAAAAATTATTTATTATCTGAAGCACAAGCACTGAACACATTTGTGATGGTGTAGTGATAGTTTTTAGACTTAGTGTAAAACAAGTAAATTTTTATCTTGTTGAATATTTTTCTTCAATCCTTAGCACATTCTCTTTGTATAAGAAAAACAATTATAGACCTTGTGTTTTACTGATTTTGACTTCAATAATTTCTTAGTATATTGATAAGGAATTTACTATGATTTCACTTTTGTTGTTAGTTTTCAAATTTATTCTGTCTTAAAATTGGGGGCTTGTATACTTGGTCACAGTTGACCAAAACCACTAAGTTCAGTCCAACAGAAATTACAATTATTTTGTTCTCCATATATCTCCCAAAAAAACACTTGAAAAGTAGAAGAACCACCAACCTCAAAAACGCAAAAAACTTTCTTTCAATAAAAAAATCATAAACATGATGAAAATTTTCAGCCACAAACACAGTGATATAAAAAATGGCCAACCTCTGATTACAATTCTCGGTTGTAACTCGCTTAAGAATGTATGCTTACTTAGTTTATTTTTAAAATTTAAGTTCCGCTCCCATAAAAATTTACACTGCTTGAGGTTGGCGCCCTTCATAGGAATATTAACAATGCTTGCGTTTAAACTAATTTATGGCAGATTGCACGAATATTCGAGTTTATAATTTCATTTGGATAGGTAGGAAATACAAAGTGGTGTAAATGTTCATGTAACTTTCAAAATAGTATAGAGAAACTGTGCTCAAATGCTTGCATTTGAATCTTTATTAAGAATTTTTTTAAGTAGGAAACTGAAGTGTTTGTGGTAAGCTTTTGTTTGGTTGATACATACATTTTGGAAAGTTTTTATAGTGCGGGGTTTTTGAAAGATTAGTAATTAAGACGGGCGCCAACCTCAAGCAGCGTAAATTTTTATGGGAGCGGAACTTAAATTTTAAAAATAAACTAAGTAAGCATACATTCTTAAGCAAGTTACAACCAAGAGTTGTAATCAGAGGTTAGCCATTTTTTATATCACTGTGTTTGTGGCTGAAAATTTTCATCATGTTTATGATTTTTTTATTGCAAGAAAGTTTTCTGTGTTTTTGAGGTTGGTGGTTCTTCTACTTTTCAAAATTGTTTTTTTGGGAGATATCATAATTTTTTTTAAACACTGACGACTTCTATTTTTTGAATTTGTCTGTTTAATCGTTTTTTTATTGATCACCTATGGTACACCTGGTGCCAGGAATATTCATAATTCTTCAAACTGAGTTCGACGATACCTTACATGCAATAATTATCTTTAAAATTGATAAACCGGAAGTGGTACCAATAGCATACCTGGTACTTTAAACATTCATTATTCGTCAAAACAAAAGTCCAACATGCCATATTTATCTTGGAAATTGATAAACCGAAAGTGGTACTACCTATGCTATACCTAGTACCTTAAACATTCATAATTTTTTAAACAAGCCCAACGACACCCAACATTCCATATTTATTTTCAAAATTGATAAACCAGAAGTAGTACCACCTATGGTACACCTGGTACCATGAATATTCATAATTCTTCAAGTTGAGTTCAATGATATCTTACATGCCAAAATCTACTTGAAAATTTAAAAATTGGTTGAATACGAACTGCAGTAACCATCAAAATCGACCACGAACGAGTAATAGAAACTTGTGTATGGCAACTCAACCCTCAAAACTTAAAGAAATACGTTGCCATCAACAAAGAGCCTGTCTGCCAAGTTTCAGTTCGATTGGTTAGTTTATACGCACATCGACCTATTTTAAGGGTATAATAACGACTAATCAGTCCGAGACCCATAGTTTAACGTAGATTCCGAATCACAACGAACATCCACACCTAACCCAGGAATCAAATCCGGCACATTTAACATATAAGGCCAGAGCGTTCATCCCATTGAAAATTTATTCTAATAAATTGTTACAAATAAATATTACAAGTTTTTTACAGTCTAAATACTGCAATATAAATTATTTTTATTATACCAAGCATTATTTTGGTTCACATATAATAACCCATTGATATCTGACAAAATTTAAAATATTTTCTTAACAAAAATTTTAAAATTCACTATGAAATTACATTTTTCTATGATTTCATTCTACAACGGAAAATAAACAAAATCAACAAATCTTTAAAAACAAATGACATTTGTGCAAATTCCATTAGTCAATCGCAATGCGTGTTTCATTTAGTCCCGCTGTAATGAACTGACTGTGACGTCAGCTCGCATAACCTCCACATTTATACTTTGTATTCAGCCCATAGTATCTTGCAACAAAATGTGATTGTTTTCATTTTTCAATGGAGATTTCCTGAAATTAAAATGTTTTTGAAAGTTAACTCTCTCTATATTGTCATACAGTTCAAATAACACATGCAACTTGAAGAACAAATATTTCTCTTTAATTCTGTCTCTTCAAAAATTAAATTATTTCAATTTTAAAGATGTTATAAGTCATATAATTATAGTCAAATTCTTTCTGCCTATACTTTAAGGTTGCGTTCATTCTCACTTAAGCCTAACATGTCGGAAAAACTAACTTCGAAATGATAGCAAACCTGTTTGACAACTTTTGGCATATATATCTGAACCTCAATTACAAGCTGATCACCTTTATCTGTCGCCAAATTATGAAATGAAAAAAAGTGGTTTTAAATTAATTAAAAATAGAAAGAATTATTTAATGAAGTTCAAACTAGCGTAGGATTTTAAGTTGAAACATTCGGCATCCTATAATTCATTTCGTTTGAAGATATATAGCTTAGTTAGGGCTGGACGTTTGTCTAAATTTTTACATCAAAATCAGGCTAGAACTCGTTTTTTTATTTCGTTTTGGAAATTTCAATATTTTTTTTCTATGTTGTCTTTTATCCTAGGTACTCATTTTTTTTTTCTTTGAAAGATATCACCGAGACGAATCTATGGTATTTTTTGTATAATTATGTGAAGTTTTGTAAGCGCGCTAGAAAATCGTCAATTTCGGCTTTTTCGCTGGAAGTTGTGCAGAGAATAGATACTTACTGTCGTTTCTGCCTTTTTAAGGTTGGCGGCGAAACGACCGTTTCATCTGACAAGATTGTCTCCCTTATAAATTTGCTATAACAATACCAAGTTTATATTGAACTCTTGTTTTAAGCTTGATAACATTACTCAACGTAAGAAAAAATGGACAAACACTCTTTTGTTAAAATAGTTAAAAATGCATTGACAAATCTTTTACTAACTTTTGTCTTCAGTAGGAATAAAATCATGAACTTTATCATAATCTAATTGTATTGAATATGTATCTACATATTGTCTCTTTTAGCTATTATCTACATTTAGATTGAGTAATTTATCATACAACCCAATGGCAGTAAATACTGGAAGGAGAGGGACAGTTTTGTCCTCACTTTCAGTATTTAGGATGGTATTATTGTCATAATTTTGCTAAGCATCCCTCCGTCACTTATGGTACCAAATCATTGCTAATGGTGGTACAAGTTTTTTGTGATCTCAACTAATCCTGTTATAATTGTTGTTAAGGAAACCTGTGGAGATACAGTTATGTCATGTTCATTAAAATCAGTTAATTAAATATATTTGTTCATTATGGAATACAGAAACCATAATTTTACAGTTGGAGAATATTTATTTAAACATTAATTGGAACATGCTTTCAAAAGAAATTTGTTGGAAGTTTAAAAGAACATACAATTGCATTTTTCAACAAAAATAAAAGTCTAAGAAAATTATACATATTGTGATGTAGTATATTGATCAATCTATACATTTCTAACAATAATCTTATGGATATAATGTTTGGGAATTAAATAGGTTTTTTGGTTATGCTAGAAAATCTAATGAAGTTGTTCAGAACAGTAACTTAATTTTTTGTACTTAAATTTGGTGGTAATTTGGTTGAGCAAGGCATAGAAAGCTGGTGTTATTGTATTTTATTCAAAATTCTGAAGTTAAAGTTCAACTTTCAAAAAACTGTTTAAAAAAAACCAGTCAGAATTATCTGAAATTTGACACACATATACTCAAAGAAGAGGGAAACAATATGGCATTAGAAAGGAGAAAAAACTATTTAAAACTAATTTTTTTTTCTTATGCCATAAAGTTTTCCTCTTTTTTGAGTATATACAAGTCAAATTTTAGGCCATTCTGACAAGTGTTTTTTTTTTTTTTTTTTTTTTTTTTTTTAACAGCTTTTTGAAAGTTGAACTTTAAATATAATCATCCCAGGGTAATCATAATTAATGTTCTACTTTCAAAAAGCAATTGTAAGGCATAAGCAAAAAAAAGGTTCAATATAGTTTTTTTCTTTTGTCATAAAGTTTTTCCCTTTGAGTATATACGAGCCAAATTTCAGCTTTTTGAATGTTGCTTTTGACAGCTTTTTGAAAGTTGAACCTTAATTATAAACACTTTGTACAGTACTAAAAAAAAATCCGAACTATGGCCATATCT
Source organism: Linyphia triangularis (assembly GCA_963978545.1). NCBI lineage: Eukaryota > Metazoa > Arthropoda > Arachnida > Araneae > Linyphiidae > Linyphia > Linyphia triangularis. The sequence goes on from OZ021722.1 coordinate 95,326,288, forward strand.
TCGGTTCTAATTATCGTAAAATCTTGCGGTTTGCACCAAAATGTTTTTTTTTTAAGATTTTCTATATGTCTGATGCAAATTTTGTTTATTAGAGGGCTGTTTACTAAGTAAATTTAACTCTATCTTTAAAATTTCAATATGAAACCCTATTTTTTATGCTTTCATTCGATTTAGAATACCTCGTTTACCCTAGGTACCAAATTTCAGTTTATTATGTTCAGAAACACGTCACTTATGAGCGAAAATGTTTTGGACGATCTTGAGGGCAAGTTTCTTTATCGTGGGGAAGAACTGAATGTTTTGCATACTTCAAGATGCAATCTATTACCCAGTCCATTAAAGTGAGCTTTTTTACATATTTGCCAAAATATTGAGTTCAAAAGTCAAGATGGAATGAAAAAAAATTCTGGAGGGGATTTCGACCTTGATAATTCTAATGGAAGCAAAAAAAAAAATTATGTTTCTATTTAAAAATTTTTAAAACTTGTTTTTTTAATTAATAATTAATTATTAAAAAACTGTTCATTACAAAAGTTACATGTTATTTATGTTTGGCCTTAAACAAACTATCCTTTGAAATAAAAATTGCTAAAATATATTAACTATATAAGAATTTATTTCCAAAAAACAAATTTTCTTTTTAACATTATTAATTTATTATTTTTTTGACATCATTTAAATTACTAATCACTTATTGGAAAATTATGAAATTTGGTAAATAGACGTTTTTTTGGATTCTAAATCTAAATAAGGTATAATATATTATGGGGTTGTCATTAAACTTTTTAAAGTTTGGTTTTGTTTGAATATGTAGATGAACCCTCATGATAAAAAAAAATTAAATTATATACAATTATTAAAGACCTTCCAGAATTTACAAAGGTACTTGACTTTTGTTATTTCATCAATTAGAATACAAGAAATAGCCATTGTTCGGATTTTTTTGTGCGTACTGTACATCTCATACAAATGACATTGCTCTTAATATTTTTGTACTTAATAAAGTAATGATTTGATTAGACAATTATTAAACATTTATCTTTGAATTTTTTCTATAAATTAGTGAAAATGTGCAATATTCTGTACATAATTTCGTTTAGTTGATAAGTTTTAACTACTTTTATCTACTAATTCAAGAAAAAGCTTTTCCACTACTTGTTGTTGCTACCCCATCACCTTATTTTATAATTTTGAGATTCATTATTTTATATATTTAGGCAGATAATGAAAAACTAGCCTTGGAACAAAAGTAAAAGGGTACTACTTAAGAGCTCCAGAAAGATCTTTGTTGTACATATCAGTAAAAATAGTTCTCATGTGAATATTTTAGAATTTTTTTATATTTAAAGAACATTCAATGTCTAATTTATAAAATAAGTGTTAACTAAATACAAAATTAGAAGTGTAAAGTAGTCTATTGATAACTAGAAATAAATTTATTTTTATAGTCGGTGCTTTGGTTTCTTTATTCCTTTAGAAAGCTTTTATATTGAAATACTTATTACATTCAACTTAATTAAATTTGTAATAGTTATATTTTTGAATAGGTATATTTTGTTTCAGTAAAGTATTCAACTTCAGAGATTGGTAACTTTTTGATTAAGTTGAATATAATCAATCTAAACTAAGGTTTTAGAATCCATTACACAATTGATGGTTATTGCTTTTAGGACTAAAGATATTAACACAAAACGTCAAGGCTACAATTTTTCTTTATAACTTTTAACTTTTTTGATAACTTTTCTCAGAATTATGTTTTGAATAATTAAAGTATTTTAGGTTTGGACTGGACTTGAAAACAAACAAACACGTTCCTGGTCATTTTAGACAAGAATCTTGGAAAATTAAAATTTTTTTTAGAAACAGCTTTTTATTCTTTCCCAAAAATTATTCTCACTTGAATTTCTTAATTAAATAATTTCTTACTTTTTTTTTAAATGTACTTTGCACCTTCTTTCTAAAAATGTTTTGATGTATATTTCAAAATTTGTATTCAGTAGATTTTTTTAGCTTTTTTAAATGTGCAATTTGGTATGCCTAAGTAATTATTTTATTAGCAAAAAAAAAAAGTGCAAAATTCTTTTAAAAAAGTTGTGATTTTTATTTGGGTCTTTTAATAAAAAAGTAATTGGTACTGTATATTAAAAATGTACTTAATTAAAAAAAAATAAAATTATTTGCAACGTTTAATCATATGTGTTTTATTAGAGAAATTAGGGTATATTTCAAATTGATTCTTTAAATATTCAGATTTAAGTAACGTTTGATAGATATAATTAACTGTTATTCTAATGTTTAGGAACGAATTTTAATTCAAGAACTTTAAAAGGCATTTCTATATTCTTGAATAAATATTGTATAAAATAAGTTTTTAAATCTTCCAATCATTTTAAAAATCGGGTAGTTAAGCTCTCCTAAGAAATATACAGAACCAGAGCTGCCACAACCTGGAAATCAGGGAAATGTCGGGATATTTTAAATTTCACAACAATCAGTTAAATTTTCTATCGTATTGAAAGTACGTTTCCCCGTTTATCCGTATTTTGGCGCCATTTACATGGAGAATTGAGGTGGTAATAGTTCGAAATTTCATCTAAAATAATAATTTAAAATTTTCATTAAAAACTATTTTTAAAAAATGGGGATATTATCTCCTTAACATTCATGTTCTATTTGATCAAGGTGTCTACATATCTGGAAAATTTGGGGAAGTTATCAAAAAAGTTTGCCGTAAAATCAGGGAATTTTTTAGAAATGCATCAGAAAATTATCAGGGAACTTTTTCCCCTGAATTTTTTGGCCACCCTGAGAACTGTTACTCTACACTAGTAAGTGAGCAAACGATTTTGCATTTTATTCCAGTTTTACTACCACAATTTGTAAAGGCTGATGTACACTTTGCCAGTGACTCGAACGTCCAACGGTTATTAGACGGTCGCTGTCACGTGTTGATTTTAATGCCAGCTCTTCGTTTAGGCTGCCAACAGCTGGTATATTCCATCTATTGAGCGAGCATTGCTCTGCCTATCTGTAGTAACATAACTTGAATGCAAAGGTGATCGGATGATAGGAATTGACGCGCTAGCAAAAAAAAATAAAAAAATGCAGGATCTACTAGAGCTGCCAAATGTAGACATTGCAAATGACAACCTCTCTTCTTCGGTGACTAGAACGAAACTTTTACACTGTGCTAGTCGCTGTCATCGCATGACTGACTTCTTCTGGTACGCTGACTGGTAACGTGTAAATCAGTTTTTAGATTCAAGTATGATACTTTTTTTAGTAGCTATGATAGGATCCCAGGGACATTTTAAAATTGTCTGGTCGTTAAGGGGCCTAAATAAAAATTTACAATTTTAACTTCTATGGAAATAAATTGCATAATTTTTTGGTCAGCGGATTATGATTTTTTTAACGTAAAAATATGTTCAAATTAAACCATATACCGATCTTTCAGAGATATAAGTAAAGGTATTTATATATTCTTGAGACAAGGTGAACATCGAATTAAATTAAGAGTCTAAGTGAGGTTTATGTAACTGCGGTACGTTAATTTATTACATAGAATATGATATATATATATAGTGTTAAAAGTCTGATCGAATAAACATTTTTTAATCGAACTTTGATGTACTATTTAGAAAACTTGAGTTGCACTACTATAAAATTAAAAAAAATTATAATTTGAACTTAAATTATTGCCATCAATTTAAAGTTTGATATTTTTAAATTGCTTGATATTCATCATTCAAATCTGATTCCTAGTGTCTGTGTTATCCCTCAAGGCGTAATGTTGTTACGTCAGTCAAGATTAAAAATTATCCATCACAATTAAACCCTTAAATTTATGAGGTCACCAAAAAGTAATATCTTAATAGAACGTTACGATGAACGCCTTTAGGTGGGTGTTCCTCGCCACAACGGGGATTTTACAGGCGATTGGAATGTGGGTGTTTTCTTCCGCGTTTAACTGCAACACCCAGCTTCCTGGAAATAAAATCGGAATATAACAGGTAGACAGAAACTTATAAACTTGATATCGTAGAATCAGGTTTGATGGTGTCCGACGCCACAATCTGTGTCAAGAAATATGGAACTAAGGTACTTTTTATCTCCATTAGTATAGTGTGAAAGAAAAAAAGTAGTGGAAACACTATAAATTTTTTAAAATGAATTTTTCTTCTTATCCAGTGCTTGCAATCCAGGGTGAGCCTTGGCTTTCTTTACAATTAATTTCCAAATCCCACTCTCACTGGAGCCGACCAAACGGTATAGTGGTTAGCGTGCTAGTTTCTAGACCGCGAGGTTGCGGGTTCGAGTCCCGTGTTGGCATGGGTATTTGTAAATGTATGTTGGCTTGTCTAATGACGAAATGTTTCGGCGCATTATAGCCCTCGTGTTGCTGACGGCGCCAGATAATCTGAATACAACCAACCAACCAACCCACTCTCACTGGATTTCTTTGTCCAATTTTTTTATCGTTAAAATTTTTAGATCTTTATAGCTTGTTCAGACTATCTCAATTTTGGTCGACCTCTTTTTCTTGCTTTATAAAGTTAACTTTTCATAATTCTTTTAGGCATACCTGTGTCTCTCATTCTCTTAACGTGCCCCATCCACTGTATTCTTTTTGCCTTAGTAAATTTTACAATATTCTTTCCTTTAATTAGTCTTTCAATTTCCTTATTATATTTTATTCTCCATCTGTCATTTTCTCTAATTGGTCCAAATATATTTCTTCGTATTCTGTTTTTAAAATTTCTTAGATTAGTTGCATCCTTATCTGAAAGGATCCATCAGTGAATTATATCTTAAAGTGAATCATATCTGTTTAAAGTGAATTACTTCATAAAATGTTAATTGATGGTTGAGTGTTAATTTTTTGTTTCGATGAATAATTGAAAATCTATAATCGATCATATATTTTTTTTTCCGGTATATTTTATCGGCTTTCATTTTTTTTATTACTCAAAAACCTATGGACTGTCTGACGATATCTATGATGGAATATTTATTTATTATTATCACTCTGTCAAACAGAAAGAAAATTCCATGACAGGATAAGAACACATGGAAACAAACTAAAGATCACAATAAGATTCAAATGCTAATGACAATTACGAAAATAAAGAAATGATATCACATTTAAAAAAACAATTATCAAAGAAAATATCACTATGAAGGGCCAAGTTGTTTACTAAATCGATAAAATGATTGATGGGTTGGTTCTTAAGATATTTTTTTTTAAAAGAACAATTTATTGAAGACAATTTTATTTCGAGTTAGGAGTATTAGTTGTTTAAGAGTATATAAATTTAGTAATTGTAGTATAGTAGGTCAATCAATGCTGTTATTTAATAAATTGTAAAAGAATTTATATACAGATATAGATCTACGACATTCTAGTGTAAATTTAGGTAAAATTGATGATTCAAAGTGGTAATTAGATTTGAAAGAAAAAAATATAAGGTACAAACTTGTTTTGGATTTTTTCGTTGTTACGATTAACGATGCAACAGAAGGATTCCATATAACGGAATTATAATCTAAAATGAAACGACCAAAAGAATTGAAATGATTAATAAGTACAGGAATATCTGTAAAATTTGAAGTAGTTCGTTTGAGTATTCCCAGGTTTTTTTTGCCCTATTTGCAATATCAAGTATGTGAAAATTAAAAATAAAACTAGATTCATAAGGTTACTCCAAGGTCCTTTTATAAGATTTTCTTAAGATAGCACTTTTCTTAAAAAGAAAGTACTTATCAATATTAAGAAAAAGCTTTTTCTGCAGGCACCAGATTTTTAATTTGTTGAGTTCAGATTGCAAAACTTCACAGTCATAAAATGATGTTATATTGCACTTAATATTTTTTAAATCATCAGCAAATAATTAACAGAATCGTTTTTTTTTTTTTTTTTTTTTTTTTTTTTTTTTTTTACAATATTGTTAATGAAGAGATTAAAAAGTATTGACCCCAGTATCGATCTTTATGGCACACTGGTACTAAAAAAAGCATTAGAAAAAGCAGATTTGTATTTGACATAGAAAATTCTATGGAGTTAAATATAAACGCAACCATATAAGTAGTTTGTGATCAAAACCAATTCCTAACAATTTTGTTGGTAATAATTCAAGATTAACAGTATTAAAAGCTTTGGCAAAATCAGTATACATAATATCTAGTTGTTCACTCATTTTTAAGGCATTATAAATATTGTTATTTAAGCACAGTGCGTTGGTTGCATTTGATATAGAACATCATAACACGGCTTTACAATACATCCCTGGTTTCCTTTAGGTTCAATTAATCAGATTATGGTTTATAAGTTTCTGTCGCTCATAATCTATGCAGGTTGATTTTTGAAATGGTTAGACACGATGGATGGTTGTGATAAACTCCTTCTTCCTAGTTTTCTTATGCCTATATAGCTAAATATTAGCAATTCTACCTCTACCTGTTCAGAGTTTTCTCGAAAAATACAACTATCTCTATGCCACATCTATTCTCCCTCTTCCAAGTGTTTTTATGCCTAGATAGCTGAATATTAGAAATTCTGCCTCTACCTGTTCAGAGTTTTCTCGAAAAATGCATCTATTTCTATGCCACATCTATTTACTTTAGCGCGGCTGATATTAACAAAGATGTCAACTTTTGCACGGATTTTCTGTGGTTTTCACTTCTTTTTACGAATTGCCTTCATGGCTGGATGGATACGAGACACTACAGCGACTATTATCAGCGTATCTCTCAGCGAAAACCAATGCAAATAGCGATGGAAGTATCGGTGAATTTGAGTATTGGCAAAATATTGAGAAAAGAAATTTCGCGTAAGTTTTTTTCGTAGGTTCCTCAGGTTTCACGTCCGTAAAACAATAAAAATTCGTAAAAAACTTGGGAAAAATCAATGGAAAAGTTGGTACCTCTGCATTAAGCGAAGATACTTTTTAAACTCGGTAATTCGCAATTGCAAAAATAAACAAACAATGATTAAAAAAAAAAAAAAAAAATTGATGAAAACAATAAATTTTAACTGAAGAGTTGTTATTTCTCTAATTGAAAACTCAATCCTGCTCTTCCTCAAGCGTCTGTTTTGGAAAACAGAACTTCTGACGCTTGTTATTGTTCTACTTTCTTCTGGATGTGGAAGAAAGTGATCTATCTATGACATTCATAATTTACTTCGAGCTGTATTAGGAAATGGAAATCTAGTGATGTTTATTGATATAGAACTTTAATCATCAACAGCAGATGAATAAAAGATCTGCCCCCAAAACTCTTCGGCAAGTGGGACGGAGTGCTAGCCTGTGACAGGATGAAAAGGCAATTGTACACTCATGACTTTATTTTAGTAGAATAATGGACAAAATAAATATTTCATTACTTTTAAATTTAAGTTTTGTTTGTGAACCCCAGGGAATGAGATAATAAATTTATACTTATTTGACTACTGGGCTGGGATTTAAAATTATAATCAGAAAATATCTTCGTCTTTTCTTGAAACTGCACTCACCTTTCGACCCACGTGGAACTAGTAATAATCAATAGACGTAAAATTTTATACAAAGAAAGCTTTTAAAAATACAATTTTTTTTTTTCAAATTTTCGTCACTGAAGATTCAAATAATTAAAATTGTATAAGAGATGGTCTATATCTAATACAGATTTTCTTGTTGATTTAAAACTTCATTTATTCAATAAAGTTCAAATATCTGTTATACAAGCCTCTCAAAATTTCAATCTGGTGACGAAAATTTTAACAAATGTTGGTTTTCTTCCCAAATCATTTTGTCTTATACTCTCAATTATACTTGTATCAACTTTTTTAGGCTTTACAGGGCTTTATTTGGATTCATGTCGGCCCAGGGCAAATGCGAATCAAGTTGGACACCTAAAAACAGATTTTAATTAAGAAAAAAAAAAAAAAAAAAAAAAATTGCATATGCGACTGTGCGTATCCTTCTTTCTCAAATACTTCTGTTTATCGACTGATTACTTGAGTCGGCAGACTTTTCTGCAGGGCCTGATTTACCATTAGGCCCACTAGGCCTGGGCCTAGGGGCCCCCAAATTTGGGGGCCCCTAAATTTTGAAAATTTTCTGAAAATTTCAAATATAATGGTCTTTTTATGGGAAGTACTGAACAAAAATAATAAAAATTTTTTAGTTACTCATCCGCAAATTCCATATTTTTTATAGTCACAGAGATTTAAGTTAGATAGATTAACCTAATGAAACCTAATAAAGCAAATCTTTCCGGTTCAGCCAATCATATATAACTTCGTCATATGTACACGGAGACAAAGGCTTTACGCCGCTGTTCTCCTTCTCTCGCCTCTTGTAAAGAGATGTTCACCAACCAACCAACCATATACAACTTCTTATATTATGAAATGAAAGAGTCTTCGTGATTGGTTGGTTTGCAGGCTCTTAAAACAGACCCAAACTTTAAAAAGTTCAATGGCAACCTCATACTATTATCCCGTATTTGGATTCATCATCCAAAAAAATGTTGAAATACAAAAATTCATAATTTTCCAATGAACGGTTTGTAATTTAAATGATAAAAAGAAAATGATATTTTAGTGTTAAATATATATATATTTTTTTTTTTGGCCATAAATACTTAAATAATTAATATATTTCAGTAATTTTTGTTTCAAAAGATAGTTTGTAAATGGCCAAACATAAATAGCAATCAACTTTTGCATCAATGTTTTTTTTAATAATTATAATTAATAAAACAACTTTAATTTTTTTAATAGAAACAGTCTTTCATTAGATTTACTATTGTCTACCCCCCCCCCCCTCAATTTATTTATTTCCATTTTGATTTTTAGTTCTCGATTTTTTAGCGAAAATGTAGAAAAACGCTCACTTTAAGGGACTGTATAGTAGACCCCATTTGAAAACAATCAAAGATTAATTCAAGGTAAATCAGGGGTGTGGAAAATCGAATGACGTTCAATTACCCTAAAATATTGGTCATTGCATTAAAATTTCATATGGTGTTATTTACTGTTTTTGGCAACAATTTTTACATAGGCAAAACAAGAAAAAAAAAAAAAAAGGTGATGGTATTTACACATTATAATGTCCTTTCTTGCGCATGAAACAAGAAAAAAAATTAAATCGTTGTTGGGTGATACTCAAGGGCAGAGAGCTCTGTGTTATACGCACTCGTTTTTCAACTTCATAAGCTTGTATCGCATTTCTACGGGAATTTCAGAGATGGGAACGACCTTAAAGGGCATGAATACACGGATGTAATAAAATTATGTTACTTTTGTGTTTACTTGCTATTTTTGTATTAATCTTAAACATAACACTATAAATCAAAGTAGTTTCTATGCAATTTTAGACTAATATTGGTATTTCTTAACGTCGTAAAACACGCCGCACTGAAAGTTCGATTTCGCCAGCTGTGAAGTAGAACCTTAAAAATACTTTTCGTTTTATGGAAATTTTCCCTGAAAATCGGACAATACATGGTCTAAAAATTTCTCTCATAAGTGACGTGTTTTTCAACATAATGAATTGAAATTTGGAGTATAGTGTAAATGATGTATTCTAAATCGAATGAAATGATAAAGAATTGGGGTTCGTATTGAAATTTTCGAAGATAGCGTAACATTTACTTAGTAAACGGCCCCTTAAGAAAAAAAATATTGCATCAAATATAAAAAAAAATCGTAAGCAAAACATTTTGGTGCAAACCGCAAGATTCTACTTTAATTAGAACCGAAACACAGTAAGTTTATAATGGGTTATACAAACAAAGCCAAATTTTATTGTCATTTATTGGTTTACCAGTTTATTCTTTGGTTGAGACTTTTGCAAATTTTGAAGATCCACAAATATCCATGAAAAAAATCGCATGCGGTCCCTTTAGCCCCGGTCTGCCGACTGCCGATCCCTGACTTATTATAACCATGTATCGTGGATCTCAACCAGAAATTTTCTGTGGGATGAGTTTTATTTTAATAAAACACCAAGTTAGTGTAATTTCTCTGTATAAAAACGACGTCTATCCAGAAATTTCTTATTGATGTGACATGTCACATGATTGAATATTTTTGTACTTTCTTTTAATTTAACTATAGAATGAGTAATATTTTTACGCTAAAGGACAAACGTCTTTATCAGGCTGATTTTATGAAATATTTGTGGCGCTTGCGATACAAGGAATTGTTGTACTGAAATACTATTACAAAGTTTAGGAAACGAAAAACACCCATATTTTTACAATTTCTTATAAAACGGCGAATTATATTAGACTTAAATAGACCTAAAATCTAAGGAAAAAAAAAAAAAAAAAGGTACAGCGATTTTTTTGATGCTATGAAAATGTTAGATAGATGATAATTTAAAGAAACTTTCTAAATTCGGATAATCGCAGTAATCATGAAAGAATTTTTCCGGACGTAACGCGATTGCAGTCATTAGTTCTTTGAATCCTAAAATATTTTAGTAACCCAAAATATTTTTACTTTCAGTTACCCATTGGGTACCCATAGGTTACCCATCTTTCATGATTACTCAAATTTTTTAATTTTTTGTGTGCATATCTTCAAGTTTTGGAACATTCTGATTTTAAGAAAGTGATCTAGAAAATATGTCTGTTTGTGTGTCTGTGTGCACATGGTCATCATAATTCACGAACAAATTGACCTACGATGTTCGAATTTGCTGAAAGTGTTGGTGATGGCAAAGAGACCTACCATTAAGGTTTTCGTCAAAATCGCGCATGTGCATAATGCCATTGAAAAAAAATCACGATTTTCAGTAATGGCTAAAATTGGCTCTAACGATTTTGTTCAAAATCACTGTGTTAATGCCTCTTAAAGTGTTTTAAACATCCCCACCTCCGAAATTCCCGTAAAAATGCTTTAATGGCGTACAAAGTTGAAAAACAAATGCCTTTAATACAGAGTTCTGTTGCCTTGAGCATATAGCTAATCAACAATCGTTTTTTCTTTTCTCCACAGTTTCACTTATAAGAATGGATAATATAAGAACTATCGAAAAGTATATCGTCAAAATCATCATATTGGCGGAGTTTTTTTTTTTTTTTTTTTTTTTTTTTTTTTTTTTTTTAAATTAAAAAAAAAAAAAAAAAAAAAAAAAGACCCCATACAAGAATTATCAAAAAATTATCGCTAAATCGGTCTTTTTCGCTAAATGAATGATGAAAATCTAAAAACGGTAAATGACACAAATTCACGTCAGTATTATAGTGTAATTGAAAGTTGTGCGATGTTCCACACCCCTAGTTTGTAGACTATTTATAGTCGCATGTTTAGCTTATTTATTTCTCCAATTTTTCATAACTAAGATTTTTTTAGAGAAAATTAAATGTTAGCTATAAATAAAATGAAATGTAGTGAGACACACCCACACCCGGATAAATGCGCACATAAACAGTTAGGTGCAACCATAAATAGGAACAGGGCATTGTCTTTCTGAAATTGCATTTATTTTTCAAGCGAGATTTTTCTGATATGTTCGTTTCTTTGCATAACGATGTAGGAAACAAAAAGAAAATATACACTTATAATTGTGTGCGCTGGTTCGCTATATCATGCTTTGACGTAATACATAGTAAGGGAGTATTTTAGTTTGGAATTGATGAAGTATTTAAATTTAGTTTGATTTTATGACTGTGTGTTTGATTATATGGAATTAATAATAAGATGAATCAAATATTATTTTTATTTTTGGTTATCCTACGTTAAACATGAAGGTGTTATTATAAAGGGGATTTCCGCCCCTATTTTGCCCTTCAATTGTGGAAAATGGAATAACTTCTTATTATATCCAAATACAACGCAAGGAAAAATTATGCATTTCTTCTGAGAAAGATTCTGTTATCCTCTAAATTACAGCTTAATTTATTTCATAATAGACAATTCCCTCATTTTTTAAAAAAGAGTGAAATTAGTTTATATTTATGAAGAATTTCTTTCTGATTCCAAATATTCAAACAAAAGTTCTTTAAAAAAATTAGTTATTTAAATATTAAGAAAAGAAAATGCTCTGAAACCCAGTTCGATCAAAATGATCCGTGATAGCTGTGACGTCACGACATTCGTTCGTTTCTATGATTATCGTGATGTTTCTGCCAAATAGTTGGAATGTGTTTGGCATCGATGTTTGTAGATAATTGTCATATCCCATGTCGGTTGGCGCGATTTACGAGAAACTTGTAAAACTGTTTTCCGCTGCTGCGTTTCAAGCCAAATTGTTTCAGATGATGTGACTTCACATTTGTTTCGAGCCAAATGTGTCGTTTTCTCGCCAAAATCTAACTAGCGATTTTAGGTTGTAAATTAAAAAAAAAAAAAAAAAAAAAAAAAAAAAGAGAGAAAAAAGAAAAAAAGCGCAGTGAGCAGAAATTTTTGTGTTTATGGCCTTTACGAAACATTTAGAATTGAATAAATTAAAAAAAAAAAAAAAAAAAAGAGAGAGAAAAAAAAAAAAAAAGAAAAGAAAAGAAAAGGGGGAAAAAAAAAAAAAAAAAAAAAAGCGCAGTGAGCAGAAATTTTTGTGTTTATGGCCTTTACGAAACATTTAGAATTGAATAAATTAAAAGAAAAAAAAAAAAAAAAAAAAATCCGGGAATCTTCCATTGTCTTTTTTTACAAGAATTAAAATTTGTTTTGCCTTCAATGTGATGAAATATTTAACTTTTTAATTAAAACAGCTTATATGTGATGACGTAGAAATTACTTACGAGGAAAATTACGAGGAAATAATTTAATAGCATTAGGTTTTCTGATTGAATTAAGTTACTTAAATAGTTATACTCAACAAAAACATCTTTGTAAAAATGTGACAAGTTCTTCATGCAATAGTTATGGTCGTGAAAAGCATTGAGATCTAAAGTAAAGCCAAGTTTAACATTGGTGTAAATTACTGGCAATGATATTTAGGGAGATTTTTTAAATTTAACCTTCATATAGGCCTAAATATCCAGTTACAAAAATGCTTGTGCGACTTGGCTATTACACGTCACAGCACCAATACAACAAGTACTTCAGAAAACGTAATGGATAAGTGTCATTTTTTTTTTTTTTAACTGGATATTTAGGCTCGATAATCTCGATTTCAAGATTTTTCCCCTTCGTATATATGTTTAGCCTTATAAGCATATTATTTAATAATTCTAGCTCTACTGGAAGTACTTTAGAATATTCATAATCAGTGAGTGAGTCTCAAAGTATGCTCGAATTTGATTATCTCAAAAACAGATGGAATTGGAGACTTAAAACTTAAAGGGTCTTACTAAAGTGGCTGCTACGTAGGTAACGTACGCTACGTAGTAAAAAAAATTTAAGCTTCCAGATATACTATAATGCACAGATACACGAGTGGTTCGAAATATTTCTGAGTTGCTCCCAATAAAATATGTCTGGCAATGAACTTAGCGGGTACATTGACATGCACCTAGATTTTTTTAATGTCTTGATGTGAATTGGAGAATAATTGAACCAATCTATTTAACCCTGGCTTACGAACTTTTTCAAAAAGCACTCTGCGTTCTCATTAAAATACTGGTTCAATGTTTAGTGTTAACAGTGCCGGAACTAGGGGGGGGGCAGGCGGGGCAGCTGCCCCGGGCGCTAACCAGAGGGGGCGCCGAAAAGCCAACAAAGCACTATTTGTTGTATAAATTTTAATATTTGGACGAAAGGATAATTTTTCATAAATAAATTTTCATTTTTTCTTAAAATTCTGGATGATCTTTAAGATATCCTACAGAAGAAAAAATCCACTAGAAAAAAATAATAATACATTTCTGTACAAAGAAAGTAATAATCTATCCTTTTACAAAAGAATGACAACGAATTCCCCCCTATGAAGAATAGGTTTGTGCTACATGGCAGGCTGCCAGAAATGCTAATTTAAAATCGCATTGGTAATATAGTCGCAATGTAGTTAGATAAAATTTAGCATTACAACAATTTAATGCTGTTGAAATTTTCGTAAATTGAAATATGTCGAAGAAATTATCTGGGGCGCAGAATCGCAGAAAAGCAAAAGAAACTGCAAGAATATCCCAACCTTTTATCATCTTGGCTAGTTCGCGAGACTGAAACCAATGAAGGTAATAATTTTTTTAAATTTGTAACCTAATAAACTTCGGAAGATGTGTATTAAGGACAAGGGTTACGTTTGGGATATATCTCTTGCCAAATATATTTATTGTTCTCTAGGAGTCCGCAGGAATTTTTACAGGGGGCTGCAAGATGTTGAATTGTTTAGAAATCGTTTACTTTTGTTTTTGAGGTTGATTATCATTAACTTTAAAGGTTCATTGCGATTCCTAATGAAAATTAATTAGCAAATAGTTAATTAAAAATTGAAATAATTAACGATTGAAACGTTTTCTTTAAGAGAATAATTTAGTATTTCTTCAGCTAAAAACAGATTTTTTTTTCATTTTTACACATTTTGAATCGTGCTGAGTTTAAAAAAACTGGGGGTGTTGAACTTTGAACAACTTTCAATTCCCACTGTTTCCTTCATTTAATTTAGCAATTATTTTGGCTGTAAAAATGACAGCGCAAGCACGATTTTGACAAAAACCGTAACGCCAGGTGTAATGGCCAAAGTAGGTCAATCCGTTTGAAAGTAATGCTGACCACAGACAACACACGGACCCACAAACTTTTTTTCTAGAACACTTTTTTGATTCAGAATGTTCTGAAACGTGAAGAAATGCAAAAAAATTATGCGATAAAAAGTTGACACAAGAATTCCTATTGAGAACAAGAATTCCTATTTATCGCAAAACATATCGATTTTTTAAAAATAAAAACGAAAACAGTAAATTACATCCTATCCAAATCTCAATTTAAATGCACTGACTAAATATGTGACTATATATTTTTAACAATATATTTTACTATATATTTTTAAATTCCTTATATTAACTTCACTTTTGTTTGAGTGTGCGTTTGAGCCTGGCGTACAAAACTGCGGATGCTTAATTAACCCCCTTCCCATCATCCTGTCGTCCTGAAACTTGGCCAATTAGCTTAAAGCCCATGACAATACATTGGGTCTACCCATTGGGTCTATTCCTAGTTGACGTTAAAATATCGCCAAGCCGATTTGGCGCTGTTTTGTAGGCGATACAGTTCTAAATTTGGCAATCCCATTTTTTTATTGACGCGCTTTGGCTTCAACCTTCCTATACTACAAATCATGGAGCTGGTTCGTTTCTCAATTTTTCATATTGGAATTCCGAATTGGCGACATTCTGGCTTTGTCGCCAACTTTTCAAAAGTGCGCCAACCCATAAACGTGAACTAGGAATTTACCTTTTTTTTTTTTTTTAATCGACGCGGAGTTTCGAAAGCATTTTAATAAATCATTTAAAAAAAAAAATACTTTTATTGTTAATAAATTGATAATTCTTATAAGGGATTTGATCAAAAAGTTTGTTTTTTACAGGTTAAATTATTAACACTCCTACTTTTCTTTTTTGATCATACACAAGCATTCAAACATGTTTCGTAAAAAGAGAAAACGGAAGCATAAAAGTGCCTAAGTGTAACATTTTATCTATTCCTAAATAATGAAAAAATAATAAAACATCAAGGCATGAATTCTAAAAATAGATCTCAAGGCCTTATTTTTCATAAAAAATAACGAAAAAGAAAGTATTTTCCAGGAAGTGATAAATAAAATAAAAAGAATCCAGTCTCCATGCTACGAGAAAAAGGCGCCAATTTTCAGCGTGAGTTATATTGTCATTTTGACGGCATTATTTTTCACCAAACAGATGTCATGTTCGTCAAATTTTGTCCATTGCATTGGTGAGAATCTTAAATTCTCCAAGAAAATGGAGAACTCACACATAGCACAGTAAGTAATATATTATTCATTCTATTATTAAAATGAGTTTCAATAAGTTTAAATTAATTGTTCTAAAATAAACATTTATGTGTTTACCAACTATTCAATGATTTTTGTAGACAAGTCATTAAATTAATTTGCTTTTGTGTTCAATGAGTTCTGGTAATATTCGGAAGCTTTTTAAATTTTTGTATTAGTATTTTACAGAAGAAAATATTTTTTGAAATGTAAAACAGCTTAATTGTTTATGATCTAAGACGTTTTGAAACCAGGTTAACCAGATTTTGTGTTAAAAAGTGTTACATATCATTCAACTATGTTCTTTTATTTCATTGTAACTGACATTATTTGTATTGATTCATTAGTTGTTGGTTTTTTTTTTGTCTTTATGCAAATCTTTATGCAAGCAGAATGAACCCTGATCATTAATAAGGGCTTGTCAAATATATTTATTTAAAATTTCAATTAATTAATTCTTTTATTGTTTGTTTCAAAACAGAATCTTACAAAGGAAAAACCTTTGTTAATTTTCAATGTATATATAGTTAGCTTCAAATCTAAAAAAATATTGTGTGGGGGCGCCAAAATGAATTCTTGCCCCGGGTAAAAAGTGACCTAGTTCCGTCCCTGAGTGTTAAAGGATATAATAAAATAATGGCAAACAGGAGAAAAATAAATATAAATTGGTGAAAATGGGTTTTTGTTTTTTAATACAATTACTTTTCATGTTTTATTTTTTTAATTATGTGTTAATTTTTTAATTAAGAGCCCTTATAAGATCGATTACTTATAAAGAAATTTTTTGCATTATGTTTAATTATAATAGCATTTAGTTTTCTGTTTAAAACATTTCATTGAATAGTTATATTTTAAACAGTCTACTTCACCATGAGTTACGAACTTTTACAAAAGGCACTTTTTGTTCTCATCAAACTTTTAGTTTTTAATACAAGATTAAATGGAATATAAAGTATGTAATCAAACTACTACTTATTGAGCTAGTGTTAAAGGATATAAAACATGTATATACTGAAACAGTGGCGGCTCGAGGTAAGTTTTGCACCTGTGCAAAAAATATTATGGCGCCCTCGATTCCTCCCTCTCTCTCTCTCCCCCACCTTTCGCCTTCCAAAAAAAAAAAGAAAAAAAAAAGAAAAAAAAAAAAAAAGGACAAAATCCCTCAAATTTTAAATACATTAGCCACAGAACAATTTTGATTCCTCAGATAAATGGCAATAAAATTTAGTGTACCTTTTTTTCTAAGTGTTAATGAAACTTGCATAATAAATTAAATTTACTAGAAAATGCGTTACATTGACATTCCTGGATATAAAAACCACATTGACTTTTTTTTTTAGTAGTTTCATGTGATACTTAATTCTATAACTATAATAAGAATAATATCAAACATATGTTTTTTAGAAATCGAATGATATAATATACCCGCTTACATAGAATTTCAAAAGGACACACCTGAAGGATAAAAGTGATTATGTATAACGGAATGAAAAATTGGTTAAAATTGTCTCTCTTGCATAGCATTCATTAAAAACAATACTCAGATAATACTAAAATATTGAAAAAAAAAAAAAAAAAAAAAAAAAACCATTTACTTTTAGCATCATCCGTTTTTGTGTGTGGCATTATATTAGACAAGGGCCGCCTTTAGAAACTACCGGCCTAGTGATATTTTAACATCTACGCAAACTTTGTAAGTCAGATTTTTTTTTTTTTTTAAGTTTTTCATTATTAACAACCAGTTCTAAATATTCGATTTGGCTATATTTCATTTACATTTTACATAGAATATGTTATAAAATTTTTTATTGCATAGAATTTTGTATTTCATTACATAAAAACTATTTATAGTATCATTCGCAAATATTTTCAATAGTTGTCAAAATACACATCCAAAATAAAATACAAGATGAAGTTGAGAGTAAAAGAAAGTTAATTATTAAAAAACTATCTAAAACGGATAAGAGAACCACACAAATTAATTTTATAATTAAATTTTTGTGCATTTTTCTCCGATAAGCGTGGCCGTATGGTCCTATGCAAATGCAATGGCAGTTACACTTACACTTAAAAAGGAATATATATCACTCACTCACCAATCGAAATTTGAGCAAATGAAATTTCAACATCAAGAATTTGTTCTCTGGGTTAATGATACTTATAGTTTCAGTCAAGTGAAAAACTGTGAAAATCCAACCACAAAATGATTGAAGAACTTAAGTTTAAAAAAAAAAAAAAAAAAAAAAAAAATCAAAATTTGCCAAAAAAAAAAAATAAATAAAAAATAATAACAATAAAAAAAAAAAAAAAAAAAAAATTGCCGCCCTGTGCGGTTGCACAGTTTTCACGGCCCTTAAGCCGACCCTGTACTGAAAGATAATCTATAGACGCAGGATCTATGATAAATTGGGGTCCAAGGTCTGGACATTTTCTGGGGCTCCTTTTCCGAATGATACTGTCACTTAATTAATAAATAAATATTGCGAAGTTATTAACTTAAATTGGTAAGGTATGGTATCAAATGTAGATATTAATCAATTATGCAGCTTATTCTAATAAAAATTTCAAACGCGTGATTTTTCGGAAGTAGGCTTGACACAAAATCAAATGAATCGGCATTAAATATAGAAAAAGTTGATAAATTAATGTTAATATTGATTTCTAAAAGTTAACTTTTTTTTATCGCAAATAAAGAAATTTCAAACAATCAAGTTTATGGATCAAAAGAGGAAAAATGGTTCTAGAGAAAATTGGCGAATAGTTCTCTGGACATACTTATTTACATATAGGTCACATTGATAATCTCCTTTTCTTAATTAGATTAAAATTGAACTTAAGTTTAGTATAAGAAACTTTAGTTATTAGTTATACAAAAATCACAATTTAGTTTTATAGCATTGTATTTCACTATCACAATGTGTAGTTATATCCGTGACAACAATATTTATAGCATTAGTTACAGTTTTAGAGTCGACATTTGCTAATCTCACAATAAATTTGTCAAGTCTTCCTATAATTTTTTCCTTTTTATCTGTTAATATAGCTATTTTTTTACGCTTTTCAGAACCAGATTTATAAAACCTGGCATTGGTTTTACTTACTTATTTCTTTAGGTTGCGTAGACTTTAACTTAACAGTAACACATTTTTACAATGCTTCTCTTTTCATTAAACAGAATGTGTGAGCTTTTCGTAACAATAAATTAAGTTGTAGTTGGACTTGCTTAAAAGAAAGCATTTAATGATGGTTTTATTTATTTTAATAAATACCTTCCGAGATACTAAAGATTGTTCAAGATCAATACAAAATGACTTTTATGTAAAAGCTCTTTTATACAGATTATAAAAGATATTTATATAGTTTTTGTGAAACAAAAGTTATAAGTTTACAGCCAATTTCGAGGTAACTAAAATCATGGGGCAAAGGCCTGGACCTTGTGGGGCTAGGCGATGATGGCTTTGCAAATAGCAGGTAAGAGACAAAATGTTAGAAATTGATTTTTCGGTATATTTGGATTCAGCTCGTCATCTAATTATTTGTAGTAATTGTACTCCCCTATAATAATTATATTATGAGTTATTTACAGAACAGTTAAATGAATTATTTAAACAGTTGAGCGACTCTCCATAAAAGTGTACTCTCCGAAAAATTGAGCGACTTTTTTTCACTCCTCACTTAACTTTCTACGAAGCAAAAAAAAAAAAAAAAAAAAAAAAAAAAAATTACAAGAGACAATTTACAAAAAAATAACAAACATTTTTATTTTCTAAGAACACATTTTGTACAAAATATTTATATTTCATTAACAGGGAAAAATGAAATGCAGTTATTGGATGTATATAATTTTCAAAAAAACTGAAATGGACAGTATAACAGAAATAATAGGTCAAAAAGAAAATTGAAATATTTCTTTTTCGTTAAAATTGGAGTTAAAATGGGATTCTTAATAATTTAAAATACGGTATTTTTAATTACCGTACGACTATTTATACAACTAGTTGCGAATGCACTGGGAACACTTTAATGTAATAATAAGCCCCAAAGGTGCGCGATTATTATTAATACTTCTATCCTTTTCATTCAAATGCGCTACATTTTTATGTAATATGTTGCCTATAAGGCAAATAAATATTGGCATTCTAAGAAAATAAATACCAATTATCCAAAGATTCAACCTAACACTAAAAAATCATGCAGGGACAATTATTTGCAGGACTATGTACTTGTAGCTCAGCTTATAATTATTCAATTTAATAAAAAAAAAAAAGCTCTGTAACTGATATGTAAATATATTTTTTTTGCTAGGAAAATTATTTTTTTAAAAAATTTCTTTGCATAATCTAACATGTAGATATCCTGCTATCCACATTTTATAAAACTCGGTGATTTGTTTTAAAAACTATGTTTAATATTAGAATCCCGCAAAAAAAATTAAAAAATGATAAGAGTACCATTCGGGCAATGGTACTAATATCCGAAATGGTGAAGCAATTTCCAAAAATCGATATTTTCGGATTGATTCAAGAAATAACAACAACAAATTCAGAGCTACCAGTGGGACATTAACCGAGAACACCAAGCTTTGTTATGGCTTCACCAGTCGATCAACCCCTCACGTTAAGAAGATATTCAGTTTGCACTGTCAAATATCTTTATAAATTTGTTTAATAGTCCTCATCGTACTGAACTCCAGCTGATGCCTGATTGGAAGCGTGTGGCTGATACCCTGCTCCAGATCTAGCACTAGGGCGGTACTGTTGCCTAGGTGGAGCATATGGGGCAGCTGCTGCCTGAGCTCTCTGCTGGGGCGCCACCGGCCTTCGACTTTGATGTGGTGGGGCTTGAGGCTGGTACTGACTCTCCTCACTGCTGGTATATCCACTCTGTTGCTGGGGCGGAACCACCCTGTAAGCTGGCTGTGGAGCGGCTTGCTGCGGAGGGACAACCCTGTAAGCTGGCTGTGGTTGCTCACGAGGGTAGGACTGAGGCTGTTCACGGGGATAGGATTGTGGTTGTGGCTGTTCTCTGGGATACGACTGTGGCTGAGGACTTGCTGCTCTAGCTGGCTGAGCCCTGTTGTAGCTTGGTGGGGCTGCTTCCACTGGGTAGGACTCGAGTGGTCTAGAGGTGGGTCTTTGCGGTGCTGCCTCGACAGGGTAGGACTCTAGTGGCCTGGAAGGTCTAGGGGCTGGCCTGGCCTGCTGGGCGGGTGGAGCTCGGTAGGTCTGTTGGGGTGGGGGTGCTGGGGCTACTTGTCTGGCTTGCGACCTTGGGGCGGATGGGGGAGGGCGCTGGGCTTCGACTGGGATTCTTTGGTTGTTTTCGTGTGGGGCTACGAGGGCGTCGCCATTCGAATAACCTTCTGGGTAGTATCGTTGGGAGTATCTGGCGGTTTTGTTTGGTCCGTCGAAGTCAATTGTCTGCAATAGAAGTGAAGTGGTTAAAATAATTGCCTTTGCATTCTAAGGAGAGTACTACAAATTTTTTGAATTTTATGCTATAAAATGATTTTTAATATGTAACCATTATAGGAACTTCTATCAGAAAAATAAAGGATATAATTTTGCTATTACTCTTTGCAATCTACCAATTTAAGCAAACATAACTCCTTTCAAATGCGTTCAACAAAAACTATGAGAAAACTATGATATAACAAAACAGCTTTCGTTAAAAATCTAAATTTCATAATTATGTTTTGAAGCTCTTCTGTTTAAAAAAGATTAGACTTAAAAAAAAAAAAAAAAAATAGAGTAAACCTGTCTATACTTATAAGAAAAATACTTATTTATTTGGAACAACATAACTTCTACTAATGCTACACTTATCGTGAATTTCATTTATACCATTCCTTATAAATTTACATTAAGTAAAAAAATTCATCTGCCTTTAACATCCGAAAATCCGAAGGAGTAATACTGTTATCTTAGATGGTAGACGTGTCTTCAATGGAAAAACTCTACCAGATATTTCCCCCAAATAATAGATACATAGAAAACTCTTTGAACAACAAAGTAAGCTTACCTTATACAAGTAGTCATTGACGAAGTGGAATTTTTGTGACTGCGAGCATATGTCCTGTGCGTCTGGTACGCAGTTGAGATGTACCTGGTGGAAGACTGTGTTCTCAGGACACATCCAAGAGTGTTTGGCTCCTCCCACGCAATAATGGAACACCTGACAGTTGACGCTGTCGTCTGCGTAATAGCCGTCGTTCTTGCCACCACATGTGAACTGAGAGTCTTGGAGCAAGAGGGTCAAAGGATCTGGTCCTTGTTCTTCTTCATCTTCTTCGTCTGGGCTGTTGCTCAGGGACTGCTGGGGAGCCGAGGCATACTGGTAGAGAGAAGGTAGTGTTAGGTTTGGCGTTGTTTAAGAAAGAGTTCTGTACTGGCTGGGAGGCTAGGACACACACTGGTCACTAAATTACTGTCGTGGTTATGAAAAATTCGCACTCAAAAGAATAAATAATTTCCACAAAACACCTTACACCAACCAAATGAAATTTCACGCTTTTTCAAATGATTTTCTAAAAGGGATCACCGCCCTTTCCTTACTCTATAAACGTAATGAAACAAAGATAAACACACATTTGTTAATTGGCTAGTTTTTACATTTTAAGTCACTTTTATCAGAAAAAAATTCATAAATGTATTTTTAAAATTATTTTAACGATCAATAAAAAGTTTAACATCATAAGAAAAAAAAAAAAAAAGAAAAAAAAAAAAAACACCTTAGTGTTTGTCCGAAATGCTAAAATCGAAACTCTTTCAGAAACAAATAAAAAAAAAAAACGCGTTTTAAAGTATCTTAAAATTGTGTATCTTTTTGTTACAGTTCTTACACTGGATAAAATGTTTCGTATATTTTAGAGCAATACTTCAGCAGATATTGTGAAAGGTGTCAATAAAGCATTAGATCTATGGGGCACGTAGAAACTGACTGTTCATCCTAAGTACTATATTTATTGGTAAACTTTTATATAAAGCCATAAAATAACGCGTAATATCTAAACTGATATTATGACACTGATTCGGTAAAAATTCAATGTTTGAATTATTTATCTAAGAAGGATCGCCAGCCTTTCCCTACTCCATACACATTATGTACAAGGATAAACACAAAAACAACTTTTACTTTCTTCGGCGTATACTAGGAATTCAATAAACACTTTTAGTTCCGGATACCTTAATTTCAACAGCAAAATCTTAAAAGTAAAGACTAAGAGCGAAGATATCCAAACACACTATACAAAAGTTAACCAAATTAGCAAAAGAACAAAATAACTTTTAGGTTACCGAAAGATAGATCTTAAAAGAGACCGACATTGTCTATCTGCTCCATAAACCTAATGTTTTAGATACAGCATACATCTTTTCAACATACCTTATTAGCCCTGCCACTAGTGGCAGACGCAGAAGCTCTCCTCCTTCCCGAAGATCCACTGGCTGACCTTGGGGCTGCCTGCCTAGGAGTCTCGTATACAGGGGCTTGCGGTGGGGGCTGCGCAGGGGCCCTTTGCTGTGGCTGTGGAGGGGCGTATTGTGGTGGCTGCTGTTGGACGGGTTGCCCTTGGAACTGTCTTCTTGGGTATACTTCGTCGTCGTCTCTTTCTTCAGCGTATACGGGGGCGGGGGCTGACTGGGGGCGATGGGATCGTTCGCTGCGGGGACCGGGGAAGGTATAGGTTGCTTGTCGCTTTACCTGGAAAGGATGGGGAGTGTGAATTTGCTGTGAAATAACATGTGGATCTGGATATAAACATATAACGATTTTGAAAGATTCTATAGTCACACAGTTCTTTTAAATCCTACTTTATTTCCATATCAATTCTTAAATTGAAATTCTATCGCACTATCACAAATTTAGTCTCTTTAAAAATTATATTAATAAAATGTAAAAAAATAATATTTTCCCCACTACCTTTCTATTATCAGTAAAGTTTCCTTGGTATAAACCCTATGCTCATATAAATCTTATAATTAATACAATGTCCCTAAATCTGAATCGTACTTTGAAGTAATACTTAATCTATCTTGAGACTTAAATATTCGAACTATAATGAACAATGTTGTTTCTTCTTGCACGGCCATTTACTATTGTGGATAATGAATTGATCTTCTTCTTTAATGTTTGAATAAACAACTTCACAACCATTTTCTTCTTCACAAACTTTCATACTGTAAAAATATGTGGTAAAAAAATTATTATTTGCTTGTTTGTCGCATAGCAGAAACAGCTCGATATGGTGACATAGTGATCTGGAGAATTACTTACTTAGGCTCTTCACGCCGTTTGGGGCATAAGGCACCCAGCCAACCTCTCCATGCCTTCCGATCTTTTACCAGGGATCTTGCTTCCTCTAGACCATTTAAGCGAGCCCTTTTTAAGTCTGATTGCAGTCTTTGCCAAGTTGTCCTAAGCCTTCCTCTTTTCCTCTTGTCATCGGGAGACCAGGAGAGAGAAACGTGCGTTAGATTATCTTTTGGAATTCTTAACACATGACCCGTCCATCGCCACCTTCTCTTACTGATTTCTTCCTCTGTTGAAGTAATATCTGCCCTTTCTAAAATTGCTATGTTACTAATTTTAGCAGGCCAAAAGATTTTAAGGATTCTTCTAATACAATTATTTTGGAAAACTTGAAGTTTTTAAATGTCTGATTTTTTGAGGCAACGTGTTTCAGCTCCATACAATAAAATTGCTCTGATTATTGTTTTATATATATTTATTTTTGTTTTGATTTTGATGGTTGAGGACCTCCAAAATTATTCAGGCTTCTAAAAGATGTTTTTGCTCGGATGATTCTGCTCTTAATATCCCCCTCTACACTATCAAGAACAGAACCGAGATAAGTGAATTCATCAACATTATCAATTTCAGCTTTGTCAATTTTTAGCTTTTTTTGGGATTTGGCATTCATTTTCATTGTTTTGGTTTTCTTTTCATATAAATGTAATCCCACACTATTTGCATATTTATTAAATAACTGTGTTTTATTTTATAAGTCAATATATCTTGACGATATAAGCACAATATCGTCTGCAAAGTCCAGATCTTCAAGGAAAGTATTAAATCTCCACCTTATACCCCTACTCTGGTCTGCAGTAGTGTTTCTTAGAATCCAGTCAATCACTAGGAGGATTAGGAACGCCGAAAGTACACATCCTTGTCTGACACCAGTTTTTATTTCGAAAAATTCGGTTAGAACTCTATCCACTTTCACGCTTGATTTGCTGTTATGATAGAGATCTTTAATTATGTTAATGAACTTTCAGGTGTTTTGTAACTATTTAAATGCTCCATAATTTATCTCTATTCACCGAGTCAAAAGCCTTATTAAAATCAACAAAGTTCAAATACAAAGGATCGTTGAACTCTAGGCTTTGCTCGGTGATGTTTCTAAGTGCAAAAATTTGCTGTATAGTACTATTCCCTTTGCGGAAGCCAGCTTGTTCTTCCCTGATGTGTTCATTTACTTCATCTTTCATACGGTTTAGTAGAACTCTCGAAAACACTTTTCCAGGGATTAATAGTGTTGCACAAATTGTCTGTATATAGTGTAAATAGTGACGTATTATTTTAAAATTTTATTGTAATTTATTTTATCTTATTTTATTTATTAACAGCGATTATACAGGTTAGAAAAAGGTGGCAACACCTAAAGCAATCGAGAAATTTCGAGATGTTTCTTTTCCGACGAATTGGCTGGAAATTTCGCGAATATTCTCTCGCTCCAAGTATTTAAAGACCGGAGATCAGGAAAGTTTTCAGATTGACTTTGGACTTTAATGTAAGCTGATCGCTTTGTTTACTAGAGTGAACTTGTATAATCGCTGTATTCGAAGTTGTTCTTACTGAAGCTTGTGCTGAAGCTTGAGATTGATTAGACTGTTGTCTTTGAATAAATTGTGTGCCTTTGAAGAGTGAATAAATAGTAGTTTTTATTTTAAAAACTGTGCCATCATTGCCTCAGCGGAAAAATTCATAACAGTGGTGTCAGAAGTGGGATTTCATAATTTCGAATGCCAATTACTAGAGGAATGATGGAAGACCAAATGAAGCAGTTGATGGAAATGATTGCTGGAATGAAGGCCCAACAAGAAACCTCCGCAGCCGAAATGAAAGCCCGCCAAGAAACGAATAACGCCGAACTTTCCGCTACAATCGCTGCCGGTCAAGCCCGTCAAGAATCTACCAATGCTGAATTCGCTGTCGCGATTACGGGTGACATTAAAGCTTTACAAGAAGCTACGTCATCGGACATAAAAGCTTTATAAGAAGCTACATCATCGGACATTAAAGCTTTAGCCGCCAAGTGTGAAACAACATCTGCAGCAGTGAATGAAATCAAAGAAGAAATGAAGATGGAGCTAGCCTCAATGGTGGAATCAACCATAATAGAAACTACCTCAAATGTTCTGCTATCCGTGAAAGAAGTATTCAATGCAGTAAGAAAGGAAGTTGATGAAAAGTTTGAGGAGTTTAACGGAAAAGTTTCCATCGTGCAAGAAAATTTTTCCACCATGCAAGAAAAAGTTTCCACCTTAAAGAAAGAGCAAGACAAATTTATTGACGTTGTAGAAAAAAGGCTGCGAAAAATGGAAACGCGTGAAGCTGTG
The DNA here is from genome assembly GCA_963978545.1 of Linyphia triangularis. NCBI lineage: Eukaryota > Metazoa > Arthropoda > Arachnida > Araneae > Linyphiidae > Linyphia > Linyphia triangularis. The sequence goes on from OZ021722.1 coordinate 95,352,788, forward strand.
GCCATAGCGTCGCCTAATTGGGATAACGCTTCCATCCCCTTTATGGCGCCGCGATCTAACATCAAAGTGGCCATTTTTGATGGGAGGTCGTCTTGGCGCGTTTATCAAACGCAATTTGAAATGATTGCTTCTGCGAATGGTTGGGACGATACTTCGAAAGCATTCCATCTCGCAGCATCTCTTCGAGGTGAAGCTGCTGACATTTTACAGACACTACCTGAAGAGAAGCGGGGAGAATTTGTGGAGCTGGCAAATGCGTTGGAGTTAAGGTTTGGGGAGCAGCATCTAAAGGATTACAACCGACTACAATTGAAAGTGAGACAGCAGAAGGCCAATGAAACTCTTCCAAGAAATGGCGTCGGATATAGAAAGACTGTCGCACCTCGCTTTCCCTGACTGTCCCCCGGATGTACGAGATGATCTTTCGCTGCAGTATTTCATCGACGCTATTCAAGATCCCGATGTGCAGCAGGCAGTAAGGTTATCCCAAAACAAAAACCTGAAGTCTGCCCTTGTGTGCGCCATGAGAGTGGAAGCCGCGCAGCTAGCTTCTGGAAAAGATCGACTATATGTGTGTGGTGCATTAGCCGAGGATTCTTCTGACTTTGTCAACTGTAAGCTTCGAGAACTGGAAAGTAAAATTGATAGAATGATGAGAAGCTATCCCGGAGCCAGGGATCGAAGGACCAGAGTCGTTTGTTGGCACTGCAAACGAGAAGGACATCTACGACGTAACTGCCTTGATTTGAAAAAGAGAAGGGATAACACTACCACGGAATCTCAACAACTGAATCTAAGAAGATGCCATCTCGCAGGGCAGAAGTTGCAATGTAGAACAGGTGAAGCCACGACCAGTCGTTTCCACGTTTCATCCCGACAAGGAGTAAACCAGGGTTTATTCGTGAAGGGGGAGATCAACGGAACTCCATGTCGTCTAATCGTCGATTCGGGAGTGAACGTAGAGATCGTAATGACGGATGTGGCTCGTCGCCTGAACTGACGACTCCTCTACACAGCGCCCTCTGTTTCGCTACAAACTGTGTCTGGTGGTAATATCTCTGTGCATGGGAAATTGGAAGTGGACATTGACCTTGGATTTAACACCTACAAGCACACCGTTTATGTTGCCGAAATTGTAGATCCGTGCATACTCGGACTAGACTTTTTGAAGAAGAATGGAATTACGCTGAATTTTGAGAAAAGCAAGCTGCAAACATGGAGAGGCGAAGTTCCTTTGCACGATCTAGACATGAAAGAGCTGTGCGTATATCGGATTATGGCTCATGAAGACAATGCCATAGAGAATGCTGAAGAGTCCACATCTATGAAAAGTATATCTCCATCCCCGGAAAGAGAACCGAAGAAAGCAACGTTGATGAAACCCTCTCAGGAAATGGTTCGTGTGGGGATGGACAAAGTTAGTGAAGAGGGAATCGACATCCGTGCTCCTGTTACAAGCATCAAGCGGAGGTCCCGGGATCTATCAGCTGCACCCGCGGACACAATCACGGAAAATCTTACTGAAGATGATGTTCGGTTGAATGGGAATGGGAACGCTCTTTCCGGAAGTTCATGTCCGGAGAGCAGACGACGTTCATCTAAAACGGAGTTCATATCCATAACACCGGCGTTCTCTTATCAACAGCCAATCTCAAAATCATATAACCATCAAGATGGGGAACAAAAACTTTCACCGCTTCTGTTGGCATACAGGAGTGCAACTCACGAGACCACCGGATTTTCTCCATCTCGAAAGATGTTCGGAAGAGACCTTAGTTACCTCCCTTACAACCTCCTCTTTCGACGACCACTGGACACTCCTTCCTCGCCTGTCCAGTATCTAGATGATCTGCAGGCACACGTTTGGAAGCCGTACATCGGTTCGCCAGAGAGAGAATCAACATCATGACGGAGCGCATGAAGATCCGGTACGATGCCAAGGCCACGGACCGTTCATTCCAGGAAGGTGACAAGATGTGGTTATGGAACCCTAAACGTCGGAAAGGACTCTCCCTTAAGCTCCAGACGAACTGGGAAGGGCCGTATGGGGTCCTTAAGAAGATCAACGACGTCGTGGTGATTATTCAACGGACACCTTCCTGTAAACCTAGAGTTGTACACTACAATAGGCTAGCCCATATTATGGTAGAAGTAATTGAATGGCTTAAGGACTTCACTGCCCGGGACGTGCAGTCTTTAAGAAGGGGGAAATGTTGCACAAATTGTCAGTATATAGTGTAAATAGTGACGTATTATTTTAAAATTTTATTATAATTTATTTTATCTTATTTTATTTATTAACAGCGATTATACAGGTTAGAAAAAGGTGGCAACACCTAAAGCAATCGAGAAATTTCGAGATGTTTCTTTTCCGACGAATTGGCTGGAAATTTCGCGAATATTCTCTCGCTCCAAGTATTTAAAGACAGGAGATCAGGAAAGTTTTCAGATTGACTTTGGACTTCGATGTGAGCTGATCGCTTTGTTTACTAGAGTGAACTTGTATAATTGCTGTATTCGAAGTTGTTCTTACTGAAGCTTGTGCTGAAGCTTGAGATTGATTAAACTGTTATCTTTGAATAAATTGTGTGCCTTTGAAGAGTGAATAAATAGTAGTTTTTATTTTAAAAACTGTGCCATCATTGCCTCAGCGGAAAAATTCATAACAATAGTAAGCTTATGCCTCTCCAATTGTCACAACTAGTGAGGTTTCCCTTTTTTTCTGTATTTTGACCATTATTGCTTCATTCCACTCTTTTGGCTCTTTCTCTTCTTTCCATTTTGTATCAAACAACTTCTTTAGTATAATTGCGATGCTGGAGAATCAGTTTAAAATTATTCATGTGGCATGATAAAAATCAGTATTGCTTTAATAATCCCGAAATTTACGTTAGTTTAAAAATGGAATAATTTATTATCTAAAATATTGACGTAGAAATCTTTTAAAATTTCTGCTGTAAGTCACATTTTAATCTAAGCTCACGTATGACACGAGAATGTACTCAAAAAGAAAGTAATCCTCTAAATGATCCTTCAAGAAGTTATTGTCCACGAGTTCGATACTATGATTAAGCCCATAAATATATTTTCAAATTGGATGATAATGAGTAGTGATTTTTTCGGAGCATGTTTTAAATAATAAGAGTTTTTTTTAAAATTTACTCTGAGAAGTGCTATAATTGAAGATGAAAGACGACTACGATAAATAATCATTCTGTGTTTAGAAGAATCAACGTGACGTAAAAGATTTTATGTGTATAAGGCTTAACCCTCTCTGGAATGATTTATTCACGAAAAATTGTGCATGAAATAACCATTTAATTTTTATATAAAAAACATGTTTCATTTTATAATTCATACAGATTATTAATTAAAATTATATTGTTATTTTATATTAAATTATAATTCCTTGTGGAATATCAAAAACGATAAAAATTCAAAAAACTGAGGTATCGAATTAAGTAAATTTATACTTATTTCTTCTGATTCTTCCTAATCCTTCCAATCACCTTGATTTTTCGAAGTCTGCATTATTCTTATCCATTATAGTGTTTATTTCACAAAACGTTTTTTCCTCTAGTAAATATATTTATATATTGTGGGACACTGTTTACAAGAATGAAATCCGACTGACCAAAAAAATTTAGATGTGACTATAGATAGGAGTTCTAACTGTAAACATTATGTGATAATGATTTGTGATATTTATGCAACCAATAAAAGGCATCGATAATAAAAGGAGATACAATATTGCCAGCTTCAACTCCATAGATTCAATAAACTCGAAATTTTAAACTAAACTAATTGTTATTATATTCCACAGTAACTTAAGTCACATGACCAGGGTAGCTCGACATTTCATGGTATGACATGAAAACCAATCATAAGCTAGATTTGTCATTTTGCCGCAAATGGTTAAGACTGAAGTAAAAAAATTAATTAACTGTCTGGCACTTTTGACTAGTAACAATACAATGAGTAGTAGCATTTTTGTGACATTAACATTGTTTAATTGCTAGGACTGGTTTTTTCTTCTACTTTAAATTCGGTATATTTACTGAAAATAAAATATATTAATATCATACTTTTGTTCTGATTACACATAAATTCAAATATCAGTTGTTTTTATTTTTATTTATTCCAGAGACAATGCGATGAAAAGAACATTAACTCGTATAAGTCTTATAAAATGATTTTTTGTCCTTTACAGCCATGAATGTGGCTTTTAAAGCATTTTTTTTAAAGATTTGTTTTTAAGTGAATAACATTTTTTTTTTTTTTTTTTTTTTTAATATACTGGAAAAATAAGTTTTGTTATTTTATTCTAAAATAATGTACTTACCCTTTCTTCAGCCAATGCTCCAATTGCTGCAAAATTAGACCCATGTTAGTGCAATGATAAGTAACATTTAATACTTTTTATTAAGTAGAATATATAATTACGAACTATGTAAAATATTTTGATGTTGAAAAACAATTATTCAATTATACCTTAAAAATATTTCACAAATAATCAAAATATATTATTTAATTATGCCATTCCCATGCGATTTCTAATCTATGCATATTAATTCAATGGAAATTGTTAAAAGTAAATATATTTAATTAAATGTTTTACATATACATATGATGAAAGTGATAATTAAAATCACGATATGCAAAAAAAGTAAAGGAAGAGTTCTAAAAGGTATTCGGGGTTATAGCGATTTTTAAGTACAACATTTCATATTACACGTTCTTAAAATATTAACAAATTTTAAAATGCAGCTAACACTTATATTATTCCAAACTTTTCCAATATTAAATTACTTTGTAGCAAACATAAAACTGTTTAATCTTAATACACTAAAGTTTAGTTATAGAACTAAATAAAAAAAAATTGTAGGAAGCATTATCTTACCTAAAAGTAGGAAACAACAAATAAGAAACTTCATCTTTACTTCTATGTTGAGGAACCTGTTCCGAAGAAAAAAATATTCACATAAGGTATAAGAAACTAATTCAATATTTACGTTTCGCTAAGGAACTAAATCATATCTATTTTAGTTATTGAAGGGTTAGGTAAACATAATATGCATACAAAACTACAGATTTTGATACATTATTTCTTAAAGTGTTTATTTTCATTCTTTCATGTATAAAACATATTTCCTTTCCTTCACAATCGAAATGGCTTAGAAACCATTGCCAGAGATACATATTAAGTAGTTTTAAGTCATGCAGGTTCTTACTTAATTAGTTATTATACAAATTCGATTAGAAAAATAATCATAAACTAAAAAAGTAGGAGATTAAAATGGATTAGTTGATTACTTCCGGTTTACTACAGCTACTTTCGGTTTCATAATTAGCAGTCTACCACGCAGTATGTTAGTCATACCTCCAGTTCTATTTAAACTAGAAACAAACTTCTTAATTGCATTAAAAATCTAAAGAATGAGGCTTGAATGTTGTATTAAAATTGGAAAAAGGTTTATTTAACCGATAATCATGTTTTTAAGGTATACCTATACCTTAAGCATTTTAGAGAGCCTGAATTGGAGTCAGAAGTCTGACTTACATCAGCATCATCCGTAGTAAAAACCCGCAGTAAAAAAAGTTATCACATATCTCCTTCTTCCTCAAAGGCCCTTCATTTACCAGCCATACTATAATTATCCATTTGTATTTCATATTTTCCATCTCCAAGTGCTCCACTAATAATAGTTTAATTTATCGAAATAGTGTTTTACATATGCATACGATGAAAGAGATAATTACAAATCTATGTAATTATATATTTCATCATATTCATATATAAACTGTATGATTTGTGCAGTTTATATATGCACATAACTAAGATTTCTGCAGATTTTCAGGTTGTATGGAATCGAAATCCGCACTTTGTATATTATTATTAATTTTATAAACCAATTAGGGTGGTAACTAAATCATTACAATCTAGTACTTTTATCTACAACATAGAGAATAACAGTGGCACAAGACATCTGGATAATTAGTTAATCTTTAAAACGTTTCATTCCATTTTAAACCCCTTTGTCCTGCAATTCATTTTTTTCTATCATGTAAGGGTTTTTCAGAAAAATATTTATTATTTTGGGTAAAATAACTGAACTAAGTGACACAACATATTTCGATAATTTTATATTTATTTTATCACTTCATAAATACGTACTTTATATTTATATCTTAGATTTGCTATGTTTAAAATATTAAATCAGTCTATGAAATATGTTACAAATTCTTTTAGTATCGTTTTCTTTTTCACAAAACTTACTATTTTTATTTTTATTCTTGTCTATTTAATGGGAATCACCATATTTTCAACATCAATATTCAAAATTTGGGTAGCATTCTTTCAAATGATTTGAAAGCATAACATGTATAGAAGCATACTCATTTCCATTGTGCATTAATACTACTTTTAGACTTCGTTATGACGTCACCATGAGGTCGAAACATTACTGCAATAAACAAATTCACCCTCTCAAGAAAAAAACTAAACATTTCTTTTCATAAAAACAGGAAAAAGACATTTACTTGAAGTTGTGCCGATTCCTAAGGAAGTTCCAAGTTTCTGAGTAAATCTTTTCATTCACATTAGATAATTAGGGTTGTAGAACATCGCACAACTTTCAATTACACTATATTACTGATGTGGAATTGTGTCATTTATCGTTTTCATATTTCCATCATTCGCTTAGAAAAAATGGCCAGTTTGGCGATATTTCTTTTTATTACAATTACAATTTAGCTATTACAATATTAATATGGGTCTTCAATTAAAAAAAAAAAAAAAAAAAAAAAAAATTCGCCAAAATGGTGCCAATATACGTTTCGATAATTCTTATATTATTCTTTTTTATAAGTGAAACTAAGGATAGGAGAAAAATGATCGTTGATGAGCCATGTTCAAGCAAAGAAAACTCTGCGTTGAAGGCATTCATTTTTTAACTTTTTACGCCATTAAAGCATTTTTACGGGAATTTCGGTGGTGGGGATGCATGAGCTTCCCCAGGAGAGTGCAAAGAGGTGCACTTGCAGCCCCCTGGCTCTTGAAAATTAAAAAAAAAAAAAAAAAAAAAAAAAAAAAATGAGGGAAAAGATATAAATTCCAAGATAAAAAAAAAGTACATATGCCGTGTATACTTTTATGTTACAATGAGCAGTTTTTTCTATTAATTTAGTCTTTTGTTTCTTTCCAATGTCGTTTTTTATAGCTACTTCCTTGACGATTTTCTGGCGCTTATGTCTATGATTATTAGAGGCTGATGAGTAGAAGTATTTATTCCTTTTATTGTATAGTCATTTCCTGTGTAGTTCTCAAAATTCTAGCAAAATGTTTTGTTTTTCAATTCATCAGATATACTATCTTGAAATCTATTTTTAGAATTCATTTGAACATATTCTATTATTGCCTTCTTGTTTGATTTTAATTTTGATTTTTTTTTTCATTATATCCGAAACTTGGAAGAAATAAAAAAGTTTTACTCTTCTGTATTTTTGCATCTTCGAGTTTCTGTATTCTAAACACTGTTTCTTGAATGCCGTGAGATCTAGTTGGATGATAAAAAAAATCGTTAAAAATATATATTTTCATATGTTTACTATTTTGTATTTTTTTCTCTTTAACAGGGTTGCGCTTTTAAAAACATATATCATGAATTTTAACTATTCTCAAAGAGTGTAAATTTATAATGCATAATTATCAATTAACATGCCTAGAAAAATTAATGATTTTGATAAAAATCTAGTCTTGCAAACCCTTACAAATATTCCTGGGGGCGCCCACGTAGGGATGCTTAGAACGCCTTAAGAGGCATTACCACAGCGATTTTGAACAAAATCGTTAGAGCCGTTTTTTAGCAATTACTGAAAGCGTGATTTTTTTCAATGGCAGATACATTACGCGCATCCGCGATTTTGACGAAAACCTTAATGGTAGGTCCCATGGCTACCACCAACCCGCACACCAAATTTGAATATAGTAGGTCCATTTGTTCAGGAATTAAGCTGACCACAAACACACAATTTTTCTAGATCACTTTCTTAAAATCATAATGCTCCAAAACGTGGAGAAATGCAAAAAAAAAAAAAATTTAAATGTTTTTATGGAATGAATGCTATAGTTTCATTTCCCTATGTATACATACGGTTAATTGTTAAAGTAAAAAGTTAAAGTTCATGGATACCTGGGTCATATAAATTTATCATCATTAGATCCACGTAGACGTACATTGCTACCGTGAAAAATATCAAATTTATCTGAGGACGCAAAACCAATATACCAAGTCTCTGAAGTGCAGGGCGTACTGCATGTGGGATGTTAGGATAAGATAACTTGTTTCAATTGCGATCTTTTACATAGTATATATGAAAATATCAGTCATCAATTTGATTTTCTGACTATCTTTAAACCATTGACCGAAAGGATTATTTTTTACTTTGATGTCATTGTCACAATTTTTCTTTAGAAACAAAATGAAATTAGTATCAGGATCAAGGTTCAACTTACACCCCCCCCCTTAAATTTATGCCAAATTAACCCTCAAAATATGAAATATTTCATAGTTCTTTGCAAATCTGGGGAACTTAAACATCCTCTAAAAGCCTTTTCTCTCTATCTCTCTCTCTGTATATATATATATATATATATATATATATATATATATATATATATATATATATAAACCTCATTCTCAAAGCTAGAAATTTTGATTAAATATACTACTCTGAACTAGTGAACGATGGTTGTTGGGAGGGAATATAACGGACATACAACAACAGGTTTATAATCTTAAATTGTTTTTTTCTTTTTTTCCCCCTGCCTTCGCTGTAGTGTTTAACAGTCAGTTTAAAAGTTTTAAAGAAAAATATTATATAAATAATAATTAATTCTTTCTTAGATTAAATTTATATTAAACAAATTATTCTTTTAAATTTATAAGTATGTTTTTAAAAGAGTTAAAATACTATCGTTTGTAACTTCTTAAAGTAATTCGGCTAGTTATATACTAATGCAGTTATTTTATTCAAAAGAAACAATAGTGCTGTTTGTCATCAATATTTTTCTTTAACAGTTTTCAATTATTGATTAGTAAAAACTCTAAACTTTTAGTTTAAATTAGTTTGAATTTGAATGCTTTTGATTAGTTCACTTTGAATAACAAACAAAAATATTCAATTTGAAACTTAGACCAACGCAAGTTTTTTCATGCTTATTGTAGGCTGCAAGAAAGTATTTTTTACTATTTTTAGAATTTTTTTTTTAACTTTACAAAAAATATTTTCCTTTGATAACGTTTTTTTTTTTTTTTTTTTTTTTTTTTTTTGTTTCAAAAGAAAACGACTGCTTGAATGAATGAACTACATTGATGGAAAAAAATAATCTAAATAACTATTGGAAAATACCTGCTCGCTGTCCTTAAATGGTTTGGAAATGAATAATGATATTTAAGGCATACATTTTAACGAAATTAATAGAAATCGTACTTAGGTAAAGTAAATTTAACACTTAGACCAATTTCAATAACTACTTAGAGGGGAAAAAATGAAAGGATTTGTGAATTTTTTTAAACCCTGGGGTTTTTTTAATTACTAAACCATAAGTAATAAATTTTTCAAAATTAGCTGAAACGTTGTAGATATATTAGTTTCTAGGAAAATAAAATATCTTAGCTACAGAAATAAATGCTTCATGTTCAATATTTTAGCTGATCGTAAATGTCTGCGGTTAGTCCAATCGTTATAACTATTCACGAAATACCGGCCTATTTGAAGGTTGCTTTAAAAGTAACCGGTCAACTGCGGGTACTGACACACCCATTTCGCGTCAAAACACTCGAAGTGTGAAAATTCATACTTGACCGGTATTTCAACCAAATTTCAAGAAGGTCATGATTGAATGAATTTTTTTTTTTTTAATTCGATTTTTTTTTATTTAAGTACAACTTTATCAAGCGTAGAATATTCGGTGAATTTCGCAGTTTGAAGAAAAAGTGAAATTTTAAATAAAATGTTATGTGATATGTATTTCTTATGCTTGCGAATATATTAATTAAAAGCTGAGGCTTAAAACATTTAAAGGTTTAATGATAATGTTATGAGTAAGTGATGATAAAAGTGTTCTTTTATTGTATCCCCACTTCTAAAATATTTTAATAAAATAAAGAATATTCTTAATCATCAAATATCTTGCATAAAATATAGTTAAAAATTAACTGTAACAAAATTACTGAGAGTAAAACATGCCTAAAATATTTTTTGCAGAAAGTTACTACAGCACATTTTTTTAGTAATTGACCCGAGAATTCGATAATATCCCACTGCATTTAAGTTTCATCGAATTCGGATGTGTGGAAACCGACAACAGCATACTTCAAATATATAGTCAGTTCATATTAAAATCAGAATTAAATTTAGAAATTCAAAATTTAACTCAGTTTAATTAATATCTGTATAAAGAGTTTGTTCTCTTGTGTGAAAAGAAAAAAAAAAAGGGGGGGGGGGGGAAAGAAAAAAAAAGCCTTTTTGTGAAAGTTTTTAAGATAATAATATTGTAAACTAATACATAACGATATTTCGTTTTACTATCGGTTTACCTTATTATCCATTCAGACAATCTCAAAAATTCAATTAATAGAAGCATTTTATAAGCAAGAATGTTCGTAAAAATAGTAATAATAATACAATGTATTACATAATGTTCATTTTCTATTCGTTTACAATTTGCTCTTGTGAACAAAAATAAAATATTAAAACTTTTGTTGGAATATACAAGCATATATCGATTGATTCGAATATAGGATGATCTGTTTAAAGTTTAAACACATAAGTGATTAATCAAAATCAGATTTTTTAAACATGAATCAATTTTCCTAAAACGTCTGTAAAAAAATGTGTTCTGTAAAACCGTTTTTACTGCACGTTGACCTTCATTGAAAGAAAGCTGACTTCGACTGATAGCAGCGCCAAATGTTAAATACTTAATTCATAGAACATAGTGTTGCTTAATTAATAATTGGAAATTACCATACTCGTGGCAGTTTAGAACGTTATTGTTTAATTTGCTGAAGTACTTTTACTTATAAAAGAAAAAAGTCTTATTTCTTGAAAAATAATTATTGATAATAAATTAAAACCGATTTGCAATCACATGTAAAAACATTTGTACTGAACGGTCATAAAAGAATATTTCGAGTTCAAGAAATGTATTATTATGATTAGGATTAGTTGAAAATTATACTTCAGATAAAAATAATCTTTTGCACTGTTCAACAGGTTTCACAAACTTTTATGCGATTCCAAAACAATTCCTTCAAAACAATCTCTTATGCTATTCCTTTTAAACTATACTTTAGTTTTGAATGTTTTTATGCTTTGTGAAAATCTTTTACACTCATTCATGTCAACAGTTAAGGGAGCTATCAGTAATTAGCTATCGAAGTTTACAAAGAAATAATAATGTGCTACAATTTGTTTTTCTTTTGCTTATAAATTCTTTAACATTGATTCCAGATTTAAATAAAGTAGTCGAGTGAGGATATAATTTTTATATTAGTTTTTAAGTTAAAAAAATAAAGAAGTGTACAATAGAAAATATCAATGGAAATGGCTGAATAAAATAAAAATAATAGGTAGTTTTAGTTTCTACTGTGGATATCGATTATATGTATAATAATTTGTTGTATTATTCATAATTCTATTTCACACAAGTACAATTATATTTATGACAAAAATACCATTGAAATATAAATGAATAACATTTAAATTTATGGAGCAGTTTATATAAAGCGGTATTTTAAATAAAAGATAACAGTAATCAGGAATCATTTCTATTCAATCCAATCAAAACTTGAAGAAATCCCCAGAAGGTCCATTTTCAAATCCACTGCATATCCAGAGGCAATAAAAAAATCACAATAATTTCACTACCAGAAACCACTTACCCTCTATTCGAAGTCTAATCCTCAATCCGAATGGTGCGACGAGACCGGTCGTAGTAAGCTTTTATACCGACTACGTCACCAATTGTTGGTCTAACCTACTTAGTAAGACCGAAAAGCCGTTCCAGTGAAAGCAGCAGTCCTGCAGCTAAACTTTTCCTGCGATGTATCGTCTGCAATCTTCGCTTTCTATATGAGTTATGCAAAGACGGGTCCCGCCTTTTTGGAATCTGCCCACTTGGTGGTGTTTGCTTGCTTGGCCTACTTTCGAAGAGGTTTTTGTTGAATTTAAAATACAAAAAAAATGGGAGGAGATGCCTTCTTTTAAACAATTTATCCTCTGTCTGCATGAAAGTGAGAAAGCTATGGAGGCCGATTTTGATTGGAAGAATACCCATGAAAGAGGATAAATACTGATATTTAAAACAAATGACCTTAACAAAAAATGAAAGTAATTCTTTTAGTCAATAGTCAATCAACTGGTTTAGCCGACGATTTGGGTAGAGGGCGAGGGAGGGAAAGGGCTATTGGTTTTTCCCCCTCAAGAGTGGGCAATAGCTCGATTAAGAGGATATATTCAAGTTTAACTTTTAGGAATTCATAAATTTGATTCCATTTGACCTTATTGAAAATAACCCTAAACGTTTTGTAATTTGAGTCAAAAATGAAATGAGAAGATTAGAATCAGAGAAGGTGGTTAATGGTAAAGAATGCTATCCGAGAACTTTGAATGAAACAAAATAGATTTTTATAGAGAAATTCATTGGAATATATCTTTTTGGTTTAGGCTTAATACTTTAGTAAGATGTATCTACTTACAGAATAATGATTGATTCGTCTTTATAATAATAAAAATTATTGAGATAATGAGTTTATTTCAGTTACAATTCTTTGCATCATTAAGTCTAGTTTCCAATGTAACCCAAATGCTTTTGGAATTTGAGATGTAAATAGAAATATGAAAGTTCTAACAGTAGAAAGGATGAAACAGTCAACGTTTAAAAGGTTATCAAGTCATATGAAATGTTTAACGTTAAAAAGCCAAAACACTCCAAGTAGTGACGAAATGTTTTATATATATGCTATCACTATTCCATATTTAATCAAGCTATTTTTAATCAAGGTTGAAGCAGTTAAATCATAAATACTTTTTAAATAAATTTTGATTATTGAATATGAGTATGAATATTTAAATAGTCAAACTAAAATATTTATCTTACTAAGTATTTATTGATTTAAAATATTTGGACAAACCGATGGAAAGCATGAACTTCTGGAAAATTGGGTTTGAAGTGACCTTGTCTTTTAGTGTTTTCTTTGTTTGAATTCAATTATTCAAAATGTTTTCTGGTATTTTTAAGCCCTTTAAAATTCAAATTAGTCCTTGTAATTTTGAATTGGCTTATTAGCATTCATTAACAATATTTTATGGACTTTGTACAACCCGTACTTTAGTTTATTAAATATTCCAAATTAATGCCTGGTATTGTGATGCACCAAAAGATAGCTAAAATAGAACATATGTTTTTTTTTTTTTTTTTTTTTTTTTTTTTTTTTGGAGGGCTGGGTGAGTATAGAGAAAACTGTTAGTTAAAAGTTTCTAAGATATTTAAGGAGACAATTTGTCTCTGTAACTTGCGAAACTTGTATACATTGCTTAGATTTATTTGTAAAAAGTAATTTTAAACTCGCCCCCCCCCCCCTTCTCCCTATTGACTTAGACATCTATTCTAAGAATGTAAATTGAAAGCTTACAAATCAAGGGCGGATCCAGAGTTTTATAACGGAGGGGGCGGTTTGTAAGTTTTATTACTATACCATGGGATAATTTAACTTGATTATGCAGAATATGTTTCCGAGAGGTAAAAAGTCTCACTAAGAGACGCTATGTGTGAATTTACGACTGTAAATTAGAATTGACTTTAACAATAACTTTCAGTATAAATTGTTGTTGCATATAATAGAAAGGATAATATAATAAAGAATACATATACAAAATCAAAACAGTAATTGGCTTTGTTGTCGTGCTTCGTTCTCGGCTTTTTCATCTCGATTTTTTTGGGAAGAAAACATTTATATAAAAGATGTTCTGTATGGATTCATCAAATTTGAATTGACTTCATTCAAAGCCTGAGTGAAGCGCTCGTTAAAATGTGAGCGGTAAAAACAGAATAGTACATTTTGGTTTTATTTTTAATTCCAATCTTTCACAAGTACATAAGCTTGAATAAATGAAATAATAAAATATGAATATTGTAATTAAATATAATATAATTAAATGTATATAAATTGAATATCTGAATTAGTTTTGAACGCCAATGTTAGACTTTTATTTATTATAGTCATGACAGCACATAAAATATTCATAATCGTATTTTTTTCTTATTTAATCCAGAACGGAGGGGGCAATCACCCCCTCCGCCCCTCCCAGGATCCACCAATGTTACAAATACGAATTACAGTTTAATGAGACTTGATTATCATTTTAAACACTCAGAAATTATGTTGATAATCTACAATAGAAAGTAGTTTTTCTTGCAAAAATCTTCGCTGAATGACAGTTTTCTTTCATTCAAAATCAGTCTTTTTTAAAATTTCCTTTTCAACTTTACAAAGATGGAATTATTCTCGCTGTATAATTTGCAATATTTTTTAGCTTTTAATAAATTGTTGCTTATCTAAAACAGTTACACTATTTTTTTTTTTATGAAAAAAAAGTTTGAAAGTTAAACGGAGCAAATATGAAACATCCAGTAGTGCAATGTATATGTAGAAGATATGTACCTAGGAAATTTATTTTAAATAATTCTATCACGATTCCAATGAAAGCGTCACCGCGTTCGCTTTGTTCCCATAAACTTGTCCTCGTGTCATTTAGAATGTCGTTGTTCTATTTCTGTTATGGAACTTACTAAATTCCTAGAAGCACCTGTTACGAAACCTGTTAGATCTAATTTCGGACATGTGGCTACTGAGGTCTTTAGTCCACCTTTTTCAAAATAGTTTAATAACATGTTGGTTAAGGAAGAAAACGTGAAATTCAGATTGCTTTAGATTTCATTGTGTGTTAAATTGCTAAAAAAAGACTGAAAACGCAGTCTATACATCGTAGGATAATTCTAAAATGACCCATTCCACAGGAAAGAAATATAAAAGAAAGATAATTTTTTTGTGTGTGATAGATAAAATGATAAATGGCGCATATTTAACGAAATATGAATTGATTTGCAAGCTTACGCGGGCCTTAGCTTACACTAATAAGTTTTTCATGCACATAGGCATAAAAATGCACATAAAGTTTTAATAAATTAAATAGTTCAGTTTCACATTAGTACATGTTAACAAAAACTCAAAACTAAGTTAAAATTAGCACCACTTAGCTTACGATTTTCTCCCTTCAAATAGATATTTTATACTTAAGAGTCTTAATTTCCATGAAAAATAATGAACTTATTGTCAGAAATGAAAGGTTTTTTCTTCATCTAATAAAATATTTTGAGATGCGCATTAATTTATTTTACAACTGAACTATCCGATTTGGCCGTTTTATGGTATAATTAGTCACAATTTCTAAATAAAAAAATGTGCAAAAATAATAATCTGTAATGATTTCGTGTATTTTGCCAACGGAGTTTGATAGTGGACAATCAAACTTGAGTTGAATTCCAATTCAACTCAAGTAACATTCAGTGTTTTTAACATCCTACCCAAAGCTTCGATTTCCTTACCTGTACGTCCATTAGAAAACGGTGACTATTTAATAATATAATTTATGCATTCAACATAAATGTTCTATGATTCCATATATAAAGTTTATCCCATAAAACGTTTATTGATAATTTTTTTTTTTCATTTCATATTTGAAATGATTCATTTTATAAAACGGTTTTTCTTTTTAAGCTGCTAGCGAACACTTTTTCGGTTGCAGAAACTAATTATAGAAGTATGTTTTCTTTCAAAGCAATCACTTCAACTTTTAAAAAAATCTCTTTTTTCTGCCTTCTTTTCCAAAGTCTAAAAAAAAAAAAAAAAAAAAAAAATTAACGCAGTTAGGAAACATGGTCCGTATTTAACTTTTCAATTCGAATTGATATGAAAAGGAAAGTAAGGTGTTACTTTTTTATTTACAAAGTAAAAACAATCTTAATTTGGAACTTTTTCCTTTCGTAAGAAAAAAGAAATTAAGGATATATTAGTTCATCGACCTAACATAATACGGTATACACAAGTGCCAGCTCATTTGATATTGATGAGTTTTTGAAAAAAAGTAACTTTTTTCGACTTCAGGAAGCATTAAAGCGGAAACACAACAAGGTTAATATATTTGTCGTAGCGCGAGATTCCTACTTTCTCCATTTTATTTTTCATCACAGTTTCTTCGAAAAGAAGAATAAATTAATGTTTTTATCAATAATTTTCAAAGAAAAAGTTCTCATCTGGATATATTTAAGAGAACTTGGTACCCTTCAATTTTTTTTTTATTTAAGCCTTTGAAATTATAATTTTTACATGTTTGGAAGTATTACTAAGTACAAATTAAGTTTTATTAAAAAAAGTTCACAAAGTGCTCTAAATTTTCAAAATTTTGAAATATTTTGAAATTTTTAAAAGATTTATCAAATTTCAAATTCTATTTTCTTTTTCATTTTTCAATACTTTTTTATATTTTTAAAAAAAAATGTTCCTAGTAATATACTCTAACTTTTTAGGCATCGGATTTAGAATAAGTAAAATAGTTTTCGAGAAAAACGATAATTACTGTACCTATATGTAAAAAACGAGTGTTTTTCAACACTTAAATTTGTAAAAGAAAGTTTTTATTTTATTCTAAAATCCATGCCTAATTTTGTCAAATAGATATTAAGAATGACACAAAAAAAATTCAAGTCATTTCATTCATATTTGCTGAAGGTTGAGCATTTTGAGTAAGTTTGGGAATTTCAAAAATCACGAACTGAGAAAAATGCTTTCGAAACATCGAAGGAGCTATTGCAGCATTCTATAAAAATATTTTAATTAATTCTATATTCTCTATAAATATATATTGCCTTTCTGCAATTGCAGTTATCGGATCAGCTCAAAAAATTGCCAGAATAAGAAGAAGGTTCCAAAGATTATAATCATGCAAAAAAAAAAAAAAAAAAAAAAAAAAAAAAAAATTGAAAATTTATATATTTATTATTTTTTATGTGAAAACAAGGGGTACCAAGTCCCCTTAACTCAGAAACGTTTCGAAATCAATTTCCAAAGTGACGTAAGTAAAAACCAGCAGGTGTCCAATTTTTAAGTAAGGAATTAGGTGTTTAAAAATTTTGGTTGATCTAGTGAAACACACGAACCGGTATGGTTAACTGATTCCACCGTTCTTCGGGGAACTAAGAAAATTGCTTCAGCTAATCTATAATAATAAAACAAGCTGTGTGTCTGTCTGTCTGTCTATCTGTCTGTCTGTCTGTGGCTCTGTGGATCTATAGAAACCTACTTAAAATTGGAGTAGAGCTCTGAAATTTTCAGCATAAGTAGTTTTAACCTTCTAATTTTATGCATCATAAACAGAATTTTAAAATTTTAATTAGTTCTTTTTTAATTAATTTTTTTAATTAATTGATAAATATGTTACAAAACGATGTCTAATAGGGCTACAGCTCTGAAATTTTCAACATAAGTAGTTTTGGCCTTTTAATTGGACATTTAAAAAACAGAATTTAAAATTTTTATTTTGTTCTTTTTTAATTAATTTTTTTAATTAATTAATAAACATTTTATAAAACGATTACTAATAGAGCTACAGCTCTGAAATTTTCAACATAAGTAGTTTTGGCCTTCTAATTTTATTCATCCCAAACAGAATGTTAAAATTTTAATTAGTTCTTTTTTAATTAATTTTTTTAATTAATTAATAAATATGTTACAAAATGATATCTAATAGCGCTACAGCTCTGAAATTTTCAACATAAGTAGTTTTGGCTTTTTAATTATGCTTTTAAAAAACAGAATTTTAAATTTTTATTTTGTTCTTTTTTAATTAATTTTTTAAATTAATTAATAAACATTTTACAAAACGACTACTGATTGGCCTACAGCTCTGAAATTGACATTTTCAACATAAGTAGTTATAGCCTTCTAATTAGACTTTTGAAAAACAGAATCTTAAATTTTTATTTAGTTTCTTTTTAATTAATTTTTAGAATTAATTAGTTAATATTTTACTAAACGATTTTTAATAGAGCTACAGCTCTAAAATTTTCAACATAAGTAGTTTTGGCCTTCTAATTGGATTTTTGAAAAACAGAATTTAACATTTTTTTTTTTTTTTTTTTTTTTTTTTTTTAAATTTATTAACAAATATTTTACAAAACGATTTGCAATTGGGCTACATTTCTGAAGTTTTCAACACAAGTAGTTTTGGCCTTCTAATTGTACTATTGACAAAAAGAATGTTAAAATTTTAATTTGTTTTTCAATTAATTTTTTCACAAAAAGCGACTTGGAATAGGTCTAGAGCTCTGAGAGTTTCAACATAAGTAGTTTTAGCCTCTAATTTTGCTTTCCACAAATACGTTTTAAAATAATCTTAAAGGGGTGTTGTATTATTGTATTAACGGGGAATTTTTTTTCTTGACAAGGGAGAGGCTTCCAATATTAAGTCTTTACGTAGCAATTAGATTTTAGTGAGTGAAGCGAGCTTATGCTTCCGCAGCAATGAACGTTTCAGAGAACGAAGCGAGCCTTTGCTTGCAGAGCAATGAACCTTTTAACGAGTGAAATAAGCCTGTGTTTATGTATCCATGAGATTTTCAGCGAACGAATAAGCGAGCTCGATTTTGCGTAGCGATGAACCTTCCTGCGAGCGAATCGCCAAAAAGTGGGTCTTATACACAAATGACAGATTTCCGCAACGCGAGGCCTCACAGCTAGCTAAAATATTGCACATGTTAAAATTTCGTAGCGAAGCACGGGTATTTAGATAGTAAATTATAAATATACAAGTTTATTTCAAATGAATTAGCATATACTTCGCATTGATCAAATTAGGAAAAGGGTACACAATAACAATTTTAATGATTAACGAAGTAGAACTTTAAAGTTGAGTTTAGAAAAAGGCGATCATTATTCGAGCTTAAATTGAAATGGATACTGTCAACTGTGGCGATTTTGTGTTCCTTGATGAGGTTATTATGTAATAATTACCGTAATATTTGACGTATTTGAATGAGAATCTAATACCACATAGAAATATATTTTTGTTTTCAGTATATATCTTCAAAAAGAAACAAATTTATTCAGTTAGAGAAGAGGAGCGCTTTTACTATTACCTAATCTCGAACCATAGTGTGAGGGACTTAATGTTGCACATGTTTCTGTCCTTAAAATCCATAGAAATATTATTGCTGTACGTTTAAATTCTTTAGTATAACCTTCTACACATTTCCTTTGTCAGAAACAGTGAAACGAATTTTGGCTGCAGAAATTAAGTTTTATTGTAGCCCCATAATTTTACGGTAAATGTAGCTTCTATTTCTGACGGGAAACTACGAAAAACAACAGTGGCACTATACAACAACAATAGCACAGAATAATACAATTTCCAAAGTACTATTCTTTAAACCTTTTCTAATAAAAGAAATAACATACGAAAATGTAGCTTGCTGAGTAACTTCTTCAATAATACTGTAATCGCTAATAAAACTTACCTTTTACCCATAAACAAATTTAGAAGAACAGAAATCAAATCCAGACGAAATTCACACAAAACCTTCAAAACAAGGAAAAAAATCGGAGTACAAAATATTACGATACCTGAATACTACATTGTAGATACGAATATTACATTGTGTGCGTTTGTGGTAACCATAGACACTGATGGAATATGATTGCTTACTTTACTTAATGTTAGATAACTTTTAATTTACTCATAATTGGCGCTAAAAACCGACAAGTAGCGCATATGTCTGAACCCCCCCCCCCCAAAAAAAAAACAACAACAACGAATGCGGTACATAGTCACTTTGCCACAGCCTTCAGTTACCTAGTCTGACGGTATAGTTGTATAAGTAGCGAAGAATACTTTTAATGAGTCATATGATATATAATCATTTTACATTACAAAATGTTTCGATGTATATATACATACTTGCTCAATTCTCTTGTCAAAAAATAGGGCCAGTTAAAAGTTACTCCAACAGCTATACTTAAATTATCAATATATTTCTTTTTATCATCGTTTGTTATAGCATCAGAGCTGACCTATTTAGTTGAAAAATTCTGCAGCATCTAAATATTCATAAATTACAGATGTACTTGAATATATCACTAACCCCTTATTTGCGGACTCGCGTTATCTCCCACCTTTTTAAACTTCTTCCTGTTGGATGACTTTTACAAATTTCTTTTTTACTTTTTGTATTACATCTCTGATGTTTTTTTTTTTACCACTCGTGAACAAAGAAATAACAGTTGAGAACGAATTGAACGGGTTCGTTCGGACGAGAGCAGTTCTTATTGGAGGCTCCTGTTAACAGATCACTGTGACTTACAAAACACTGAGACCCACTTCTGATCCTATGCATCAACAATTGACATCTCAACTGGTTCACCTACATTTGAGGATGGCGCTTTCTTCCAAGAAGCATCTCCACGCGAAGGGGGCTCGCTTCTTGAACGGATCTCGCGGTTGGGGGTGCTCTGAAGCAGCCTTGATCTCGATCTTGTTCCGTTTTGGAATCCGCTTTGCAAAAGGTGTCCACTGAACAAAGCGATTATTCCAGGGCCAAGGCGATTAATACACATAAGGCCATAGACCTTCACTAGCTAATGTACATTGTAAAAGAAACAAAGCTACAACTTTTTGAGGCAAATTATTTTTTCTACGAGCTTTTAAACACCACTGATTGTATGAATTTTTTAAAGCATTGTTTAAAAGATCAAAACAAAAACGTTAGAAAATATTGATAATTTACAATAAGAAATGTTAAAATTTGGTAGTTTTTTTACTACCTGTGTGCATTTCTTTGATATTGGTCATAACTAACTCTCAAACTTCTATGGAGCTAAATGGTTTACATTTGGAATAAGAGTTAGTAGTTATAAGTTAATTGAAAAAAGTAAAGATGTTACATACTGCAATTTTGTGATTAAGACGGTGAAAGGGATTAAATTCGTAACCTGAAATACTGAACCAACTTGAACCATAATTTCACTTGTAAGTATCGTGACCAATTCCAATTATCTGGAAGACATTTCATTCCGATGCTTTTTTTTTTTACTTACGGGATGATTAGGAGATGAAATCGGGGTAAAGTGCTCATAACTTGAGATCTAATCTAACCTGACCCGACGTTTTTACTTTCAATTACCCACATCTTTACGCAGAGAAATGAAAGTACAGCATTCAGTCAAATAAACTGTTTGCTTTTCTCCACGTTTTGAAATATCCCGATTTCAAAAAAGTGGTCTAGAAAAAATGTTCGTCTGTGTGTCTGCGGTCAGCATAACTCCCGAACAAATGACCTACGATGTTCAAATTTGGTGTGGGGGTTAGTGGTGGGCATGGGACCAGCCATATAGGTTTTCATCAAAATCACGCATACGCATAAGGTTGAAATCATGTAAAATCATAAAAAAAAATCATGTTTTTCATCAACAGACAATTCCAGCATTTTTTAAAAACGAGTGAAATTAGTTTATATTTATGAAGAATTTCTTTCTGATTCCAAATATTTAAACAAAAGTTCTTTAAAAAAATTAGTTATTTAAATATTAAGAAATGAAAATGCCCCAAAACTGAGCGAAAACCAGTCCAATAAAGACATTCAGCAAAATCCGTGACGTTAAGAAATTTCTATCGTTTCTATGCTTATCGTGAGGTTTTGCCAAATAGTTGGCGTTGGTAGATTATTGCCATATCCCTTACAGGTTGACGCGATTTGTGAGAAACTTGCAAAACTGGTTTCCGCTGTCGCATTTCAAGCCAAGAAGTTTGGGAAGCATTGACGTCACATTCAATTCTAGCCGAGTGAATCGTTTTCTCGTCAATGTCTAACAACGGAACTTTGATTGCAAATTAAAAAAAAAAAAGAAGTGAAAAAGCGTACTGAGCAGACATTTTTGTGTTCATGGCCTTTTCGAAACATTTAGAATTGGGGGAAAAAAATGCGGGAATTGCCCATAGCCAAGGCCGTCTCTATGTGTAACAGGCCGAAACCTGGTGCTGGTGACGTCACGAAACGGGGCCATTGGTGGCCACCAAAACAAAGCTATGATCTTATGTATTAAATATATATATATATATATATATATATATATTCTTTTAAGTCTATTTCTGTTGATAAAACTGAACTAGATTTGAATTACACATTAATTTTCAATACATTTTAGGTGCTTAAGTTATAAATCAGCTCGAAGTTAGTATTTTTTATATAAATAAACATTACTATGAAAGCATTTAATAACGAAGAAGTCGCTATCAATTCAACTTGAAAACACATTTAAATCCATTTTAATTTTTTACTTATAACTTCATGACTTTATAAAAGAAGTTTTCATAGAAATATTGGTATATATATACGAAAAAACTTAACATATTTTGCATAAGTAAGATTCATAGATGTTTTTCAAATTTAAAATAATTTTATGTAGAAAAAATAAAACACTATACTTCAAAAATCTTTATTAAACAAAATATACATTTTAAAACATTATATTTAATAAATACTACTTTTTCATAGAACTTAACTTGCGTTTATCACACTTCATTGATTTTTTTTCCCCCCCATTTTATCTAAATTGTTATTTTTTATTTTGCAATAATTGTTCAGCAAAATATTCGACATTATTTTTACACACTGTATTAAAAATCCAATGCAGTTTTTCCACGTACACATGAAATATCATCAGTTTCATCCGATGATAAGAATTGAAGAGTTAGTTTCATAATTAATTCCCTCTGGCATGACTAACTTCGAAATTAATTTTCATAATATTCACAGAGCATAACATTAAAAACTCTTACCGTACTCATACAGAAATGAACAGTATGCCGTGTAGGATATGTTAGACCCCCCACGATCAAGCACCTCCAAATATTTATACAGGGAACCTGAACACTCAAAAGCCATGGCGCGATCACTGCAAAATACTTGTATGCATTCGCGACAACAAGAAATTTGGTGAGCAACATATCCCGATGTATAAATAATTACTCGTATTTCATTCTCATCAAAATTAACATAATATTGTTCATAATTAATATTTTCAAAAAACTCAAAATCACTATTACTTACTGAATAGGTAAACTCGTTACACTGCATATCACGCACGAAATTTTTTAGAGAAAACACACCGTTCAGAGATGAATTGATCTTGAGAAGACTGATTATCTTAGTTTCTTCTCGCTTTCCAAGATTTCCCGCACATACACATTGTAGTTGCTCCCACTCATCTGCCATCTGAATATGCATCCGGCGACAGTTTCGGTTTTGATCGTTGTACGCATAACCAGCTTCCATCATCGCGACAAACTTTATCCTCTCGTATTATGAACTGGTTAGGAAAATGCTTGATACAAACAACAGATTCCGCAGTCGGCTCAAAATCTTCTCTGTGTATGGATCGAATCCACTTTTTTCTGTTTTCGGGATCCTTAGGGAAATAGAAGATTGTAGTATAGGGCAAGCCTTTATAGTTAGAGTTTCACCCAGCGACAGCACACTTCCGTGGCATGCCTGTAAATAGTAAAATATTATTAGAATTTGTAAAAAAGTAATTTTTGTTTTTATTTGTTTAAGTATCTTAAACTTTCAATTTTCTTAGTAAACGATGCACCTTTGATTAGGCAAGTTTTGACAATACGGTCAATACACGATGAAGTATGTATTTTTTAAACCTTGAACTCGGCAATTTTAATCACACCAATGTGAAAATGAAAACTGAGGCAACATTAAATCCCGCCAACGCTATGGATATTGTATGCCTCGTGTCAATAATTTTCAGAAATTGTGCCAAATAAATTTAGTTGAGTAGTATTTTTATTAGTATTCTATTATCAATCCAAACAAGGGAATACAATTTAAATAAAGCATGGTAAATAATAATTTTTTCCATAAAAATAAATATTATAGTCATCCTTATTCCACATAAGTTATATTAGTAGCTGATGATGAGGATTTTGAAACATATGTTTGTGTATTTTTAACTTGGGAAAAGTTTTGAAAAGTAACAATTTCCTAAAAGTATACATTTAAGTAACCATGTACTAATAACAATTTGGTGA
This sequence comes from Linyphia triangularis, assembly GCA_963978545.1. Lineage (NCBI taxonomy): Eukaryota > Metazoa > Arthropoda > Arachnida > Araneae > Linyphiidae > Linyphia > Linyphia triangularis. Next base: position 95,377,004 of record OZ021722.1, read on the forward strand.
TGTCCCAGTATTCTATGCAATAAAATCAGGAAATGTTATTGATATTTTTTAAAACCAACATTTTTCAAGTAACAAACAAAAGAATAAACCGATGAGTTAACAACAAGCTTACTGGTATACCTATATTCTTTGGTGGAAGCATTTAACAAAATAATACAAGTTAACAGAAAAATTTAGTCCTTAAAATATAAAGAATAACAAATGGAGATCACTTACCTAGTTTTAAATATACGGACTTTTTTCAGGAGATAATTGAAATGCTGATTAAAGTAGTAAAAGAATAGAATGCAAAGAAATTCAGTAGCGATAGTGAACTGCGAAGCAATGAAATGAATGTTTGTTTGGGGCTCCAACAGTAATGTCATGGGCCCCGTCTCGTGACGTCACTCAGGAAAATAAGACAATGGTTCGGGCCTGTTTACTTAGAGATGGCCTTGCCATAGCTAAAAAACGGCTCTAACAATTTTGATTAAAATCTGTATGATAATGCCTCTTAAGATGTTCTAATCGTCCCCACCTCCGAAATTCCAGAAGAAATGCGATAAAAGTGTAATAAGTTGAAAAACGAGGACTCAGAGTTCTGTTCCCTTGAGCATCGCCCATCAAAGATTGATTTTTTCTGTTTTAAGCACAAGAAAGAACAGTGTAATATCCATCGAATAATATTGCCAATTTCGCCATTTTGGCGGTGTTTTTTTTTCGCCCATGTAAAAATTATTGCCAAAAATATCGCCAAACTAACCATTTTTATATTTGAATGAGTGAAAACGGTAAATAACACCTTATCAAATTTTAATGCGATGACCAATATTATTGTGTAATTGGAAGTTGTGAAATGTTCCACACCCCTAGTTTTCTATATATCTTTCGGTTACTCTAAATAACGGGGGCAAATTTATTTATTTATTGAAAAAATTCTTTTATTAAATAATGGTGGCCTCAAATGTAAACTTTTGTTATTTCTCAAAGCTAATTACATGTTTCGTTTAGAACTAAATACTTTATTGAATTGTTTAAATTATTAATTCGTCTGGCTTAATAATGTAAAAACCGGCCAATTCATTTATTCACCTATTAGTATCTGCCATCAAAAGAAGAGAAAGAGTTACAACTACTGACCTGTACTTTGATGTTTAGTTTCCATGCTACTGAAATGGTCATTTGACCCCTGAATTTACATAATCGAAAGTACATTATATTCATCGAGATTATATTGCGGTGCTCCACCCATATTCAAATTTATTCCAAACTGAAAAAAAAGCAGAGAAATATCTTTCCACAGTAGCAGTACTTTACAAAAAAAAAAAACCACGTCATGATTTTAAAATAAACCAGCTCAACTAAGTGCCTGTATAATTCGTAAGATCTAAGTTATTTGATCATGTACGCAGAAGTACTACCACCTTTTCTTTTACCAAAACTACGCTCTCCAAACGTAGTCTATTCAAAAGGAAGAATCGGGTATTAGCATACATATTACATATTAAATGAAGAAGGGAACACTAAACTTGCGGGGGAAAAAAATGAAATGCGGGGTCACACCTTAAGAGGCATTGCCAGCATCCTACCCCATAGAACTAATGCCTTTTTTTATTTTTATTTTTTTTATTTTAAAACATATATATACTTTAAACCAGGTATAGAAACAGTAATCAAAGATCATTAACAAAATTTTGGAAAGAATATAATTGACTTGTTTAAAGTTTTTAATAAACTTGTTTATGAATTTTTTTTTAAGTGTAATTAAAACATCAAGTTATTTCTCATTCAAATTTTGTTACTGAATTTTTACTTTTAATTACCCATATGTTTACATAGGGTATGCATTCGGTAAAAAAAAAAAAAAAAAAAAAAAAAAAAAAACGATTTTTATTGGATTTCTCCACGTTATGGAACATCCTGATTTAATAAAAATGGTCTAGCATTTTTTTTGTCTGTGTGTACGTGTTTAGAATAACTCTTGAACAAATTGTTCTACGATGTTCAAATTTGGAGTGCGGGTTACTGGTGGCCATGGGACCTTATATCCTACCATTAAGGTTTTCGTCAAACACCCCTTCCCTTAAGCATCGCCTATCAATGATTGATTTTTTTTTGTTTCACGCACAAGAAAGGACAATGTAATGTCTATCGAAGAATATTTTTTACCTATGTAAAAATTATTGCCAAAAATATCGCTAAACAGGCCATTTTTAATTAAGTTAGTGAAAATATGAAAACCGTATATAACACCATATAAAATTTTAATGTAATGAAATATTATTGTGTAATTGAAAGTTTTGCGATGTTCCACTCTCTTAGTTTATTACTGTTGTTAAACTATTTTAAGATAGGTTTTTTTTTTTTTTTTTTTTTTTTTTTTTAAGTGTAATAAAAACACCCAGTTATTTCCCCTTCAAATTTTGTTACTGAAATTTTTATTACAGTTGTTATAATTAGTGTAAAATTTCGTACATTTTAAAGCAATACTTCTGTAAATATTATAGCGAAATAGTACTGCATTAAGTCTATTAGACCAAGAGGCGATTGCAAGTTTAGGTACCTCATCGAATATCATTCTGAATTTTTTATAAGATATAGATCATGAATAGTTATTATAAGATTAGTAGATTTTATAAGATTAGTAGATCATAAATCCTTTGGTCTGCCGGGGCAAAAATAGCCGAAACTATTCAAAAATCGACTTTGAATGAGTTTGAATGATTGCCAAATATATCATAACTTGCCAAAAAACGAACATTCTTTTTTGTCTGGTAACCCACAACTCTTTAATTTTCAATTAAGAAGGTTGCAGACGATTTGTCTTCCCTAGCGCCAAAATCTTTTATTTTTTAAAAGTCAGCCAAGTTGGCAATACATATTACGTCATCAGTGATGTAATATTTATCGCCAATTTGGCTCTCTTTTAAATGGTGGGAGTATTTTTATCTAGAGAATATATACATCTTTCAGCATTCTGTCTCATCGAAATTTAAAGAGCAGAGATTTATTCCATAAAATTTTTTCATTAATTTGCAAGTTATGACTTATTTGGCAATCGATTTATTTCAACTCATTCAAAATCGACTTTTGAATAGATTCGGTCATTTTTTCTCCGTCTGACCAGTGGAATCATGATCTACATTCTATAAAAAAAATTGAAAATGATGTTTGATGTGGTACCTAAATTTGCAGTAGCCTCTCGGACTTTATGGGACAGGGACGTCCTAACGATACCTCAGAAAAAACCAACCTATCACAATCCACTTCTTGCATATTCCTCTACAAAAACGGCATAGAATTTTTTAATGATACATACTACCTACATTTTAAAAGCTAAATAAAAAAAATATCGAGTAGAGTAAAAATATTTTGAAAATATTATTTACAAATACAAAAATGATGACCAACTACAGACCAAAAGCCCACCTAAGTCCGACCAAACGGTATAGTGGTTAGCGTGCTGGCATCTAGACCGCGAGGTTGCGGGTTCGAGTCCCGTGTTGGCATGGATGTTTGTAAATGTATGTTGGTTTGTTAAATGACGAAATGTTTCGGCGCATTATAGCCCTCGTGTTGCTGACGGCGCCAGATAATCTGAATACAACCAACCCACCTAAGTCCCTTGGTCTAATAGACGTAAAGTGTATGTTATAAAGGTAATATGATAGTATGTTGTAAAAAAATTAAACTTTTTATCCTATCGTAGATTTTGCCTTAAATCAAAAATCCATTCCCTTGTTACTGGATGACTTGTTTCACTTTTCTCTTTATTTTTGCATTTAATTACTACCTTAATTACTATTTAATATATTTCTTAATTTTTAAGAACATACAAAAATATTGACTCATACCTACTAGTACTTATTTGTCAAATCTACAGTTTGGTTAAAATTTTGTATAGAGAAGGATAAGGGAAGCGAGGAAATGGGAATGATTATTTAATATAGGGGGATGTAAAACCGTCTGATTATGCTTTACAGATAATACTTGTAATAATGTAAATAGTTATGAAAATATTATAGAATTACATGAGTTATTATTCAATTATATATCTCAAGTAATGGGAATATGTATGTTACACTTATTCCCATTATTTGTGATTTCTGATCATTAACTACAACTTCTGCATAGTACATGCTTGGTTATTAACTTGAAACCGAAAAAGGTTTAACTATCACCGTAGAGATCTATACTATTTCAGTAGCACAAATCAGCAGGCCAATATTGGCTCGACACGGTTGTAGACTGACCGTTGCTACGGATCTTGGCCAATCTCGCCTGTTATTGGGTAAAATATACTGGAAGTTGTGAAATGTTTATGCAGAGTTTTAAAATCGAACTATAGTGTTGTAAGAAAGGACGGAGGGGTAAAAAATATGTTTTGTGGTTGTTTTGACATGTTTTTTTAATTTTTTTTTTTTTTTAAATTTAGTATTTTGGAAACTATTGAGTATTGGAGTTTCAGCATGGACGAGTCAATTTCCCCAGAACCCCTGTTTCAGAGATTGGCCTATACCTCTGTGACATCTGTGGAGTAACTCCCCTAAAACTACTTAAAATCTGTTTTTAACTAAGGGCAAACTATTTCATAGCATTATAAGGGAAAGTATTCAATTGTCATCATCTACTTGCAGAACAGAAACAGCTTAAAAGCTATCCAGAAGTTCTAGTTAAGGATCAGTGTTTGTTATATTAAATAGTCCTGCAGAAAATATTATATTCCTTCAAGTAATAATGCTAATATAATATTTACATATTCACAAAGTTACTTTGTATCAAGCTAGATTTTGTTGAAAGATTTTACCGAAGTTTTTTTTTTTCTGGCTCTCAATAATGCTTTTATATCGTTTATAATAGTATCTACTGCTGATCTGGGACAGTTGTATATTATCGGTCCCAAGTAACTCGACCGGTTTTTCGCCACCCTCAAGTTAAGAATGGTGACAGTTCGATACGCGAATGACAATTACCAATCGTCTTTTTGGAGACAGAATTACAATTTTGTCTCATTGAATACTTAAGTTTAAGAAACAGGTCAGGCGGCGAAAAACAAACATATCGGGAAATCTAAGGATAAAACGTTCAAAGGAGTATACTTCGGGCTACAGACTAATTGGAATATTTTATCTTTTGTCGAGAAATCAAGGTGAGAATTCAAGGTAATCATATGCAAAGGTTTTTCCTAAAGCATTTTTATTTAAGAACTTCAAAAGTGATTGATTTTCTTTTGACGCAAATTTTGTTTTCTTCAAATCGTCTTTAATTCCAATGCTTTAACATTGTTGGTTTATCATTATTTTATAGGGAGCAAAATTTAATTAAAAACATGTCTTTGTTTTATAAGCATGCACCATTTGTTTTATGAAAGTCGTTTTCCTTGAAAGCGAATTATTTGAAGATCAAATATTTAAACGTCAATAAATCATTTTTTTTTCCACTAAAAAATAAAGAAAAAAATGCATTTAAATACTAACTATAATGTCAAATTTTTATTCAGTAATCCATTTCTCAGTAGTGCATTTCAGTGTATGAAAGCACCTGCAGAACGTAAGTTAAAAATAAAATTCGAAAAAACGTTGATTCATATTATTTCTTTTAATGGAATATTTCCACGCGTTCTGGTACATTTTGCAGTATATCAATCCTACTAAAGTTTGCAGGAGGTAGCACAAAATAAAAGTTATCCTTTAACCTCTCTTGATATGATTTGTCCTCAATTCTTATTTCCCTCCCTATTTTTTCTTGCAAAAACCAAAACAGTACGAAAGTAAATTTTGCTTCAACCCAAAAAACTTTCCTCCTCGTCCAGTTCTCGAAGAAACATTTTACGAATAAAGGCGTGTCTTACACGGAACAGGTCATCTACGATCTTGAGACCTGCTGGGATGTTATCGTCTCTGTGTAACAATCGCAGCGGCGTCGTCGGAAAACGGAATTAGATAGTATTTTCAAATTTTAATTAATTATTTTATTAATCTATTGTTCAAACGGCTGTAAGCGGTTGAAAGGTATAATTATAATGCGTATGGAGTTGTGCAGTGTGCATAGAATATTAAATTACGACTTAATACAATGTACTCAGTGATCTTTGGCCACACGTGGAATTGGATAGAGAAAATCAAGTTCTCAACCTGATGTATGAGCTCATTGCATGCAATTATAAATGGTATAGACGGTGGTGATATGGAAGTGGGATATTTAATTAAATGTGCTTTACGGAAGGAAATTGAGTTGAAAATACTTGTTTAATTTTATTACTTTATTATGTAATCTGAATGTACTTTTAACCTTTGTATAAATGATAATAAGCCTATTCAAGTGATTGTTAGTTGTAATATAAACACATAAATCGTCAAACTAGAAAATTATTCAATTTATAAAATTGTCTTTAAAATTCCGTTTCGCTATGAAAGTAGAAGAGTATGTGGCACCATGAAAATGGGACCTACCATTAAGATTTTATTCAAAATTGCGTGACCTCTTAGGGTGTTATCAACATCCTCATCTCCTAAATTCCCGTGGAAATGCGATAAAGGCGTAGAAAGTTGAAAAACGAATGTCTTTAACACAGAGTTCTCTTCCCTTGAGCATCACCCTTCAACAACTTTTTCTTTTCTATTTCACTTACAAGAAAGGAATGTAAGAATTATTGAAAGAAATTGATGCCAAAATTGTAATTTTGGCTTTTTTTGCTAGTGTAAGAAATTATCACCAATAATATCGCCAAACTGGCAATATTTTTTAATGAAGGAAAATATGAAAACGGTAAATAACACCAATCCACGTGAAATTCAAATGCAGTGATCAGTGTTATAGTGTAATTGAAACTTGAGCGATGGTCCACACCCCTAGTTTACACCTGCGTTGTTAAATTAGTTTTATTCAGCTATTAGATGATAAATTTATACAATTTTGACATTTTTCTTTTTACAAGCCAGAAAAAAACAGCCACAAGGCATAAGGTTGTAAGGCATGGTCAGACTCTTCTAAAGATGCCCCAATCGTTCCGGGAAAATCCTAAATAAAACTTAGTCTTAGTTGCCCAAGGTGTATTTATGCCACTTTAAGCAACTCACAATTCTTTTCTGTATCTTTTTATCCTAAAAACTTTCTTGAAAATGTTAAAAAAATCAACAAACTATTTTCAGCAATTTCAAATTAAGTTCCTCCACTTAGAATCAAGTTGTGTCAGCGACACAGCTGGCTGACCGTCGCGTCGTCCAGTTCCAGTTCCCAGACAACATATCCACAGAAAAATCCATTTCCCACGACTCTTCTTTTGTAAGCGTAACATCGCACCTCAAGGCGATTCGAAAATGATTGCATACAAAGAAAAAAAAAAGAAAAAAAAAAAAAATTAGGCTTCCATCGAGAGGAAAAGTATGGAGGTAACTTTCCGCCATTTCTTTGTGTCTCATTTCACAGATTCACTTTTCTTTCGACCTTTCCCTCTGTCAACGATCTCGATCGTCGTGGTCGATGACAAGACTACCGTCCTTGATGTCCAGTGTTGCGTGGACATGATCAAGTTGTGTCCGTGGGATTCGTGACCAACGGCTATTCGACCCAGCCATTTAGTCTGCATTCCCAGATATCTCAGTTCACCTTGATTCAGGAATTGCTTCACTCAATGATGATTTTAAACTCAATGATGATTAACTCTTCATTATATAATTCATTGAACTATTCAGAATTACCCAACTATTTGATTTTTTTTATAAACATTGATAAACTTCATCGATTCGAAACATGAATTTATTCAGAATCAATGAACTAATTAGCTTATACAGATGCAGTTCATTTTGATTAAGGTGAATTTACACTCATTGATGGTTTTGTTAACATGGATAAAATTCATCTATTTGAAACATTGGTTCATTCAAAATTGTCTGACTTATTAATATATACTGATACCGTTCATCTTGATTCAGATATATTACAACTCATTAATGCTTTTGTTGTTCATAAACTCCTTCTATTCGAAATATTTATTCATTCAGCATTACTTAACTTATTATTTTATACTGATAGAGTTTATTTTCATTCAATTATTTTATTCACTTGAATTCATTGAAAATTTTGTTGACATGTATAAACTTCATCTGTTCAAAACATTGATTCATTTAGAATTTCCCGACTTGCTAGTTTTTACTGATACAATGAACCTTGATTTAGATATCTTACGATTCATTAATGTGTTAATTAGCAGAAATATACCGTATCTATTCGACATATTTATTCATTAAGCTTTCACAGTTTATTGGTTTCTCCGGATATAGTTTACCTTGATTGAGGTCTACAATAATGATTTGTTTATTACCTGGACTCAGGCCATTTTTTTCCAACGATATTGTGTATACGGTTGGAACGGATGTAATTTGTTCTTGGATGTCCATTTGTCCTTGACGAGTGTCAATAGTGAATTTAATGTTTAAATGCCGTTTTGACATTCTTAAAATCATAACTGATTTTTTAAAGGAAATACTCATTGTGTTGAGGTTGAATGTATATATTCATCAAGTTTTCAACAGAATGTTTTTAGATCACGGAACCGATAGCATCACTGCACTTTGTTAATTGTTTGTTGCAAATAAACAATCGGAGAGATTGCTTTCAAAGGGTCCCAGAACCTTTTTATAAAAGTTCAACAATCGAATTCGGGTCTGAAAATATTATTGTATGTAACCGTGCCAATCAAATTTCTAAGAAAAATATTACCAAGTGAGTGTGCGTTCAAAATATATTCTTAATTTCTCAAAAACGCTTAGGGAATTCGGTTTCACGAGGAAAGGTACAATCAGTTTAATGTAATGTAAAAGTTTGATTTTTGGTTTAATTTTGAAGCTTAGGTAAAAAATAAAATTTCGCAACCAATCAATTTGCAAAGGCCCCATATCAGGCATTACTAGTACACTGGGTCCTTCCAAAATAATGCCAAGCACCGAAGAAATTACCCATTTTAAATCGAAGCAGCATTAGTTTGTTTTATGGTTTCATCCATTAGTGTAATGGTTTATATTGCATTTTTGTCCTAAATAAACAATTGTGCATACACAGTAAACTAATAACGAACTTGAACAATTAAATTAATGCACAAGATGTAAAATTAATTTGAGTTATTTGATACTTAAGTGAAAAAAATATTTATGGTGTCATCTTATAGAAAAAAGGTGCAATGCTACATTTTTGGTTTTAACAAACAATTATCGATTTGCAAGGGCCCCCTTAGAGATACTCCTCGTTACACCACAATAATTAAGGAAATTGTAAATATAAATGAAGTTACAACAAATAACAGCAACATTGATACCAATAGAATACAATATTTCGGTTGCAAGGCTAGAGATTGAGAGAATTCAGCCAGCTAGTGATGTATTCTACCAGCATAAATCTAAGTGTCTACTTATCCAGCATCTGGACTTAAGCCGGATTTACACGCTACCTATCGAGGTTCCAGTTTAGATTGCCAGTTAGTGACGTCATATGACGTCACCTGGCTACTGGTTCCAGTAAACCAAACATTTTCAATTTACTGGCGCCGACGACTCCCATCAACCAATCACGTGCGCTCTCCCGAGATTACCAATAGACGGCGCAGCGGTCGCTTAGCTGACGTTACAGAACTGGCGATCTGAACTGGAGGCCCCGACTGGTAGCGTGTAAATCCAGCTTTACAGCTCATGAGGAACATTCCAGTGCAATTACAGTGTAAATGTAATGAATAATTATAACTTAAATTACTTGTGTTTCAATATTAAGTTACTTGAGATTTTAAATTTTATAACTTTATGAATTTATTTTAAGCATTACTGTAAATGTACTATGTCCTTGCTTCAACTTAAAGCAAATATTTTCAGACCAAAAAGGCTAATGCATTTATCGATAGAATAATCCATTAAATATGATATTGGATCACTCAAATAATGAATAGGTAATTATTTCTCAAACCATAAAATGTCTCAGTCCCCATTAAATTCTTAAGACAATGATTGTGGTTGATGTCCCAAACTTTTAATATAGACCTGAATATGTCTTTCAATATATCAGTGCGAGATATTAACTTAAAGGCGCTCTAGCCTCATGAAGGTTCTTTTTCGACGCCATGAAATATTCTGCCATGAGAAATCTAAGTCTATTAGATGTCGCTTCTTTAAAAAAACCGATTTAAAAAAATTAATAAAAAAAACAAATTAAAGTTTTGACATTTTGTCTGTCTAAAGTTCAATTACAAAGCCCAAACTACTTATGTTGAAAATTCCAGAGCTCTACGATTATTAGAATCCGCTTTGTAAAAATTAATTAAAAAAAAAGCATTAACTAATTAACTAAAATTCAAACATTCTCTTCATTTAAAGTCAAATTAAAAGGTCAAAATTACTTATGATGAAAATTTCAGTGCTTTACGGGCTCTGGCTGTACGTCTGTTAGATGTAGCTTTGTAAAAAATTAATTAAAAATTAATTAAAAAACTAAATAAATTTTTAATATTCTATTTCAAGAGTCAAATTAAAATGACAAAATTACTTATGTTGAAATTTCAGAGCTGTAGGCTTGTTAGAAGTTTCTTTGTAAAAATATTAATTAAAGAAAAGAAATTAAGAAATAAAATTAAAAACCCAATTAAAATTTAAACATTCTGTTTGTCAATGTCCAATTATAAGTCCAAAACTACTTATGTTGAAAATTTCAGAAATTTAAGCCTATTAGAAGTTGCTTTGTAAAAAAAAATTAAAATTAATTAAAAAAAATTATTAAAAAAACAAATTAAATTTTAGCATCCTGTTTGTAAAAACTCCATTTGAAAGGTTAAAATTACTTATGATGAAAATTTCAGAGTAGAAGATGAAAATTGAAAAGTAGCTCTTCATGGAGAGAAAGACAGACACACAGACATACACACTCTCTTTGTTTTACTATCATAGTTACAAAAAAAAAAAAAAAAAAAAAAAAAAGCGAATCCCAAGCAAACTAAAAATTTAAAAGAATAAGTATTGTTATAGTTACCAAATTATTCTAATTTAAAATATTTTCATAGCAGCTGTCAAACGATTTGAAATATGATTATTCTTCTAATAAACTTTTATAGTGACTGCTTTCATGAATAATAACAATCAATATGCACTTTTAATAACAAAAATATTTAAAAACTATTTGATATTCTTTGTTTACATACCTCTAACTTTATATGTTAAATTTTAACTATTACATTTTAACTTTTTATCATACTAACTTTTAAACCATTTGTTACCTTTGTGTACTAATACAGTTCTTTCAGGGTTCAAGAACTTAAAAATAAAAAATACTATTGTAATAAAAAAGCCGTTGTCTTTAAAAATTTTTAATATTTAAAAAAAAAAAAAAAAAAAAAAAAAAAAAAAAAACATTTTAATTATAATGAGTTAAAAATAGTTTTATAGTTTTAAATTAGACTTGCAGAGATAATAGCAACAAGTTTTCTATTTGTTATACAGAGGCTCTTTTAAGTAAAAATATCATTGATAGGACATTTAATTGTCCCGAATTCGATTTGTGTCATAAAGTGTTAGTTTAACGGAGAAATTGTGTCGTGTTAGAAAATTTTTGTTATTACTTTTTAGTAACTCAGTTCCTGATTGTCATAGCACAAGGCAAGTGTGTTATTGACCCAAAATGAGACGAAAAACTCCTCTGCAGTGTTTATAATAGCAGCGTTTGAGTTTATGGTAGCATTCTGACTTCAGTTATCTTCTTACCGTTAGGTAGAATAGGGTTCCCCAAACTTTGTTTAAGGTTGAAAATTGCCATAGTGATAAAATGTCGATATTAAGTTAACCTGCTGAAGTCCCTTTTAAAGGGAGGATTCGGAACATTCGAAAAGCTTTCACAAAGCTTATTCTTTCATCTTCAAGACTAATCAAATACATTTCAAGTGTTTATATTGCCATAGTGATAAAATGTCGATATTAAGTTAACCTGCTGAAGTCCCTTTTAAAGGGAGGATTCGGAACATTCGAAAAGCTTTCACAAAGCTTATTCTTTCATCTTCAAGACTAATCAAATACATTTCAAGTGTTTATTTTAGTTATCTGTTTTATATGTGAAAGGTAGAAGCTCTAATCTGACACAAATGGCCTGGTCTTTTTAAAAATATTTCTTGAAATATTTGAAATGTATGAAGACCAGAAATATGTTAGATTTATTACTACAGTGTGTAGAAAAACAACCACCGCATAAACCAGTGTTCGCCAATAAAATATTTCCAAGGGGTATCTTCACCCCCTCTCTAAATTTCAAGGAGTATTTTTAAAATCCAAAGGGTATTTTTTTTTTAATTAAAGCAAGTTATGTTTTTTGACAAAAATAATACAATAACTACAACAATAACAATGATGCATAACGATTTCGCGTATCAGAGCAGTAATATGCTTTTAAAATGCATACTAAAAACACTTGATGGTTAAAAACCTTAAACTAACTCTTAACACTGTGCCGTTCGGTGACACCAAGTTGGTGTCCCGCGAAACTATCGGAGACAAATTCCTGGTGACACTTCGAAAACAATCGATCAAATGCCGGCAACACTGCGAAATGACGGAAAAGTAAACTTGACAATTTACAATTTTCCAAAAATCTCGAAAAAACCCTGGTGATAAACATATGCGAAATGATCTGAACAAGTCTTACCTCCCCCACTGCTGCCAAAAAAAAAAAAAAAAAAAAAAAAAAAAAAAAATCGATTAAACGTTTTTTATGGATTCACGCACGAGGTTACGTTTTTTCACTATTTTGTGCAAGAAGGCATGGTAAAAGCCGGCGAAATACACTTAATTAAGGAGCGTACGCAATTACATTTGAAAATTGTGGGACGCCGTCCTAAAATCCTCCTACTAATGACGAATGTCGTATCAGCAGCCAGTCAATCTTAAATGTTTCGAAAAGACCATAACAACAAAAATTTTTGCTCACTGGGTTTTTTTTTTGTTTGTTTTTTTGATAATTTGCAACCAAAGTTTACTAGTTTATTTTAGCGGGTAAAACGACACATTCAGCTCAAAGCTAATGTGACGTCACATGTTCCGAACTTGGCTTGAATCTTGGCTTGAAAACCAGCCACGGAAACCAGTTTGCAAATCGCGCCAACCGGTACAGGATATGGCAATTACCTGAAAAACTCACACCTTGACAAAAACCTCACGATAACCATAGAAACGGAAGGAAGTTTTGACGTCACAGATAAAATGTAATGTTTTTATCGGACTGCAACCGGATGAAGTTTTCGGACCTCTTCTTTTCTTAATATTTAAATAACTAATTTTTTAAAACAACTTTTGTTTGAATATTTGGAATCAGAAAGAAATTCTTCATAAATATAAACTAATTTCCCTCGTTTTCATTAAAAGGCAGTAATTGTCCATCGCTATTTGTAGATTATATACATAAAAAAAATCAGTTGATATTTCTGTATTGATAAAATTTCATTCTGATATAATAAGGTTGAATGACCCTTCCTTCCCAGCCTATATTGCTCACTTACTGAAGAATGCCCTTTATATGTGAATCAATTAATCTGGATTTGGCGGGGAAAAAAAAAATGTGCTTTATGTAATTTTTGGAATTTAACCGGATTTTAAGATTACTATGAAGATTTTAGTATTTTGAAATCGTTTCTTAAAAGGGATATCAGCCAGCAATAAATCCACAGTTTTGCAAGTTGCTGAATGATGCGATGAACTTGACGATATTTTTAGGAATGATTTATTTAGTTGAATGCAATGTCCGACTATTTATGTTAAGTGAAAAATACAAAATATTTGGCATTTCAATAAAAGAAATAGTATTGATTATAATGTGGCATTTGTTTTACATTTTTCACACAAAAATTATAAATTATTTTTTATTTAAAATATTGGGACAGTCTTTGATTCGATTTATTTTAAAATAAGCTTTTGATTGTTTTTTTTTTTTTTCCATCTTTCAATTTTAAATACTCATTTCTTAATTGTTTATTTACCGATTTTGATTAGACGTGAAAAAGTATAGTATTATTTTGACCAAGAGGAAAGTTTAGGACAGTTATATTAGATTTAACGACAATAATGTTTTGCATTTAACCACAAATGTTCTCAATTATGTAAAAAGCTTACTTTTTAGTAAATTCTGAAACTGAGATCATTGACTGGAATGTTATAGAAAAGTATGCCCAACATGATTTCTGAATATAAAGCTTGAACAGCATCAGCGATATGTTTGGTTTAAATATTTTAAATTACCTTATTCTTCCCTCTATTGGAATTATGGGACTAATTAGGACTACTTTCTATTCAATAGAAAAAGTTTCCGCTGTATCTTTTATTTGCATCACTTAACGTACCTCTCCGAAAAGATATATTAGAAAGACAATTGCAATTCCAGCCTAACAATGTCTTAATTATCGGTACTTGACTAATAATCATTATTACTTTATCTGTGTGCTATCTTACTTCCTCATGAGGTTAGAAGTCGATTTTTTCATCAAGTGTTATCTTAATCACATGTTGTGCTTTCTTTTCAAAGAGTTTTAATGGGTAAATAGCAAAAAAAAAAAAAAAAAAAAAAAAAAAAAAAAAAAAAAAGTGCGTCAATTCTTGTTCCAGATATATGTTTGAAATTTGATTAGTAAATGACCATAGGAAAATAACTTAAGTGCATTTTTCAACTATTTGTAAGCAGAAAAGGTTTTCGCGTATCATCAAGGAATAATTATCTACTCCAGTCTCACAAATACGCTGACCAGTATCGCTTGACACTAGCCAAACTTGATGTGGACCGTTGTTGACTGGCCCTTGTTACGGATCTTGACCAATCTCGCCCAATGCTGGGGAATATATATGCGATGTATTCTCATTGGAATCTTGAATTTCCCATTTAGAATTCTCTAGTATTTTCCGGTGTAGGCTAGAGGCGCCTGGAACAATCGAGCGTCACTAGTAAACACATAAATGCTCCGTATTTCGGTTTGCCACGCTCACGTCATCCCGTCTCTCCCCTCTCTTGGAAATAAACTTGTGTGCAACTCATACACGATTGTTTACTTATAACGGTCAACATCCCAGGTACCGTTATATATATTTGAATGTTTTGAAATGTTGATGCATAGTCTTAAAATTGAAATATATTTTTATAAGAAAGGACGGAAGGGTGAAAAATATGTTTGGTGATGTTTTTTTTCCCTTTTTTTTTTCTTTCTTTTTCTTCTTTTTCTTTCTTCAATCGTATATTTTGGAATGAGATATTCCGTATATTGGGCATGGGGATTGGTCAATTTTTCTAGACCTCCAGTTTCCGACATTGGTCAATAACGCTCTGCTATCTGGGTGTAAACGTTAATAAAAAACTACAGTATTTTAAATACACAAATAACTTGTTGTATTGAGAATAGGAATTTTAATATGAGCAATAGTTATATGAACAGATATGCACAATATACTGCATAAAAAAACATAGTTTCCAGTCAATGCCTTCTTTCGTCGACATTACAGGCTGCTAAAGGCTCGAGCAGAAATAATTTAACTCTCATCGACTTCAACATCCTTAAATAATGCTTAAAAAATTACATAATTTTGGATTTCGTTATCCGTTATTGATAACCCAAACGGTTTTTTATTGTTTCAGAAATTCAAAACTTTGTAGTTAACTCTTTTTTCACTCAATATTTGATAGCGTTATATGGTTGTGTAATTAATGAAAGAATTTTAAAAATGGGTTGGGGAAATAATTTAAAAAACCCTCTGAGTGTCCAGAGAATGGGCGAAATGGACAATTCCCGAATTTTTTTTTTACATTCATTTATTCAATTCTAAATGTTTCGAAAAGGCCATAAACAGAAAAATTTCTGCTCAATGCGCTTTTTAAGAAAATTTGCAATTAAAGTTTCCTTGTTAAACATTGGAGAGAAAACGATTCACTCTGCTCGAATTGAATATGACGTCATGGCTTCTCAAACATCTTGTCTTGAAATGCTGCAGCGGAAACCAGTTTTACAAGTTCCTCGCAAATCGCGTCAACCTGTAAGTGATATGGCAATGGTCTACCAGCACCAACTATTTCAACTCCAACTATTTGGCAGAAAGTTCACGATAACCATAGAAACAGTTGAAACCATTGACGTCACAGATTTTGTTGTGTGTTTTGGATCGGACTGGTTTTAGCTCGATTTTGAGGCATTTTCTTTTCTTAATATTTAAATAACTAATTTTTTTAAAGAACATTTGTTTAAATATTTGGAATCAGAAAGAAATTCTTCATAAATATAAACTAATTTCACTAGTTTTTAAAAAATGCGGGAATTGTCCACTGTACAGTTGTTTTCCTGGCAATAATTATTAAATTATATTTCAGGTTCAAATATATAATTTTTTTAAAATGATTTTTTATTTATTTTGTTTTAAATGGGATTTAAATTATCATCCTAATAAACATATTTAAAAATATATTTTATTTTAATTTTTATTTATAAATTTAAAAATGTTGTGTATTGCTAGAAAAACTGGGGATCAAAAGACGTATATGTACGTCCATGACCCTCAGAGGGTTAATCGTTTGAAATTTAAAAAGTACTTTTCCGGATACAATACCAGAACACCTTGTGTTCCACAAAATAAAGCACGTGACTTAATGTAGAGAGATAAAACTGCTTTTTTCCTCAGTCTAGCCATTCATTTCCGGGAAGATTGGCTTTGATTACGCTTTCACCTATTCAATCAATTCTTAGATAAGCAATCAATTGTCATTTTTAAACCTACCCACAGCAATCAATTGTCCTTTTTAAACCTATCCACAGTTGCCATCACTTCCTGCGATGTTCCTTTCGATGACACCTAGAGATGACATTCTGAAGAGGAAAAGAAATCAAATCACTCGTCTTCCGACGAGGAAAAAATAAAACTTCTATCGACGGAATTTAGATCAGAGCTGATTTAAAACGAATGCTCACAGAAATAGAGCTGGCTTAAATACCTCATCCTACGCCAACGGCCCCTGGTCCTTTGGTGAGAGTGTAATCTTTTAGCAAGACCTAGATATATATAAAAAAATAACTTAAAAATAGACCGGATCGTCATCGTATCGATTGAAAACAAGACTTTCTTGAAAGAGGGACTTGAGGCGGATTAGTGATCCAATTGAGATGGACCCTTTCGATTAGGATTCAATTTTAATACTGATGGTGAGTGACGCGAAAATATCGACGGATGTGCTTTTAGGCAACTATTACGGCGATACGGTGTAGGCGTTGCTGTTTTCGCATAAAAAAGATGGTGGGGAAATTTATTTTTTCTTATATTTATGCTCAATACATTGATTGAATTTTGGTTACATTTTAAATGTAAAACAAGATAAACATGGTAATTTTACTTGAAACGAAGGATTTTAAGATAAATAATCGACTTAGGTCTGATGTACAGTTTTACCTAGGCTTTAAGTCCATTACGAAGCTTTTTTTTATTTTG
This sequence comes from Linyphia triangularis, assembly GCA_963978545.1. NCBI lineage: Eukaryota > Metazoa > Arthropoda > Arachnida > Araneae > Linyphiidae > Linyphia > Linyphia triangularis. Next base: position 95,394,451 of record OZ021722.1, read on the forward strand.
AGTTTTATAAAACATCAATACAACAATACAATGAACACCATCAGCATACATCTCTTTTTATACAAGCAGGAGGAGCAGGCCCATGTCCACACATTGTATTTCCTACGCATACCCAAACATTAAGTGGGGGCCGAGCACCAGACTACACTTTTGACCAATTGAAAACAATACCATTGAGTTTAAGGCCTTGGGTAATATTTGAAAATTAAGGCCAAAATATAAATAAAAAGAAACGCATTATTCACAATAACCAAAAATTGAATATTTTGGACTAAATCATCACATTTCGATTTTTTGGTTTGTACGCTCAACGACCTATTTTTGTGCACAATAGCGGCTAATCAAGCCGGGACCAACAAATTAACGTGGATTCCGACATAACGTGGATTCCGTAACATCCATGCCTAATTCCAGGATTCGAACCCGGCACATCACACTTCGATCAGTCAGAACTTAAGTTTATCTGAAAACTTATTGAGTGACGTAAACTATTTTTGTGTGTGTGTGTGTGTGTTAGTAGGTACGTACTTATAATTTGTTTTGTTGGTGTCCATGTTGAAAACCTTCCTTCTCTTCAATGAAAATTACCTTCGAAATAAGTTTGTGTATGCAGGATATATCATGGTGAAGGGATCATTTTATTGGTTTGGTACCTGCTTGTCACCTTAGAACTTTTTATCTAAATTTCTATCCGCCTATGATGCGTGAAATTCAATTTCTTGAGGAACGTCTGAGAGTTGCTGAATAAACCGTAAAGCAAGAGTAGAAAATTTGAGAAAACTGTGAGTATTAAAAGTTCTGTGAATGAACATTTTGATAATTCGAAAGCGTTTTATAAAATTGAACCTAACGAAAAATAAATTGGGCCTCATCTTACTAGATCTTGTCCTTTTACAAAGATCTTCGACATAAATCTTTTATTAGTTTTCAAATATTTTAATTAAGTGAACCGGAATTTTCATGTGATTGAATGGAATTGCGTCATTCTGTTCATTTGTCACTACAAATTTTTTAAGGTTTATTGGCCATTCTGCCGAGTCTAATAGATTCCTCAAAGAGGTTGGCGCTGCATGGACCCAGTGAAGCCCTTACGCAATAAAACATCAATCAACTAATCTCAAAGTGGATTGAAAAATCATTTGTGTCTGTCTTTCAAAACATGCGCAATACTAATTGAAAGTCCACTAAATTTTGCTGTAATTAGGTATATATGGCTATCAGTCACTCCTGAGAATTCTTCTGGCGCAGTATGGCCAAAGTGTTGCCCTTGCGCTATAAAATATAATCAACCAACCCGAGAATGCTTCAGACATTATTTTTTAGAAAATTTGACTGTCTGACCCAAAATCTTTATTGAATTAAAACATTCAATCAGAAGCCTCACAAAGTATTGGCAAAGGATAGACTATTGGCCATAAAAACTATTTAGTTGTTATATTTTATAGTTTAAGTTGGAGCTTTAATAAAATCGAAACTTGCAAACATTAAGTATCAGATAAAAAAGCTTCCTCTTCACCCCGTGGTGAATTATGAAATCTAGGCACTCTAATGGAACCTACTGTCACTTCATTTTGAAATAACACGATTCTTTCGTTCATAATACTTTTTAATTTTTCTATTACAGCAGCCTATGTTTTACTTAGTGACTTTGCTAGCAAAGATGTGATAAAATGTAAGTTAACCCTTTGCACTCCAGTGGCGCCTCTCAGGCGCCACACGATTGGATGCCAAACCACGAGAGGACCATTAGGTGTGATGCGGAAATTCGATGCAAGGCCAATGACTGTGTTTAGTTTCTATGAAGCAAATCCATAAACACCATCCGAACCTAAAATGTCTCGAGTTGCTGATTCCTCCGCGCGAAAAAGACCTGGAGTGCAAAGGGTTAAATATAGTTCGACTAAATGATCTGTAAATTTTACTTCAGTGTGATTCTTCTAATTTCGAAAGAGAATGAATTCAGTTCAAGTGGTTTTGCTGGGAAGACTTTTTATTCTATGCCATCCATTGTCTCTTTAAAAAATATAGATTTTATAAAAGCTCCTTAACCAAGCCGCAATCTATTTTATTGAAATCTTCTTTGTACCCAGTTTGTAAAAAAGAAAATTTTAAACGAAATGCTCTTTATGTGTAGAATTTTTTATTTTTTTCCCTTTCTTTTGAAACTGGACGATTCCTGCAATGTGTGTATGAAAAACTATCAATTACAATACATCATTACTTCCGAAAAAGCAACATTTACTTTCCATTACGAGTATTGAATGGAACTTTTCTGATTGCATAGTTGAAAAAGTCAACTTGATGTTCTTGCATGGCATTCTTTTCACAAATGATCGAAGTAATTTATTTTCAATGGAGACTCATTTAACTTTTAGAAATAATCTGTTTGAGTAATCCAAAACCAATTTTTGTGGTGATCTGTGATTGTCGAAATGAAAATGAATTAACCCACTTACAAGAACCATCTCTTTGTAGAACAGCTTTCTACTATCCGCCTGACCAGAGCGGTCACCACTCCCCACCATCGAGTTTTTGTTGTGCAATCCTTGCATAATGGGTCAATTGGTGGAAGCAAGAGAGAGAGAGAGAGAGATGACCAAGGGTCAGAAGTCAACACTCAGCGATTTCTTCTTAAAAGTGACAGTATGTATAAATTGAGTTGATCTTAGAAGAAGAAGCGAATTTTGTTATTGTTCAGAATTTCCGTAGAGAACCAAGGGATGATTAAAATAGTTTTGTGCAATTTTTTTTTTTTTTTTTTAATAGTTTTGTAATGAAAATATAACGTGATAGTAAAACCTCAATAAATTACACTGATAGGGTAAGAAAATATTTAGTGGTCTAGCCATTTGACTGTGGATAGAAGAGAAGGGAATCATTAGAAGTAAGAGGTGTTTGTCATATTAATACTCTCGTAAATATTTGCTCAAAAATGTTCTTGTTACCAAGTATGCAATGCATTATACTGTTTCATATTTCATGTGCAACGTTTTTTTTTTTTTTTTTTTGCCTATGTTCTGAATTTTGAATCCAAAATTACTCTTTTCGGTGGAAGAAAGTTAGGGGAGAAGGTTTGGAAAGGGGGATGGAGAGGAGATACCAGGTGCCCATGACTTAGTTACATTTTCGAATTGAGGAATTGTTTTTAAAGGGTTACAGCTATGAATTTCATCCGCGCCATGATAATTGTTCATGTAATTAGCTTAAAAGTTCCCCTTCTTTCATTCCAACCGCTAGGAGCCTCCATTTCATAAAATTGAATGTTCAAGGAATACCCTGCAGCAGAATGTCCACAAAATTAATCAGCATTATAACAATAACAAAAGCAAATTTAATGTTCAATTCATTCGAGAAGCTGAAATCAATAGATATGAATATGCAATAATACTGCAGGAAACAAGAAACTAGTCAACTGATCACGTGACACCATTTACCATTCACGAATAATGCTCAGTTAGATGATGGAAGAACCAGCTGCACGTTCCTAAATCCATTTAGCATCGAGAATTGCTTGTCGAACAGCTGGCAATAAACAAACATCGGCTGCCCCATTCCAGTATGACCATTGCCCCTGGGCCAAGCGGGTTAGAAATAAAACAAGGGTGGAGCGAGGAGGAAGAGCATGTCAGTTGGGAAATTGTGGGTCATCCTCGTGATATTAAAAAAAGGAACGGTGTCGAGACTACACCCATCAGAATGGGGTTTCTTTTTTCGAAAGAAAGCTGCTTTCTCTTCGGGGAAGAAAGTGCTAATTCCGAGCTTTCACGACCACGCCAGTGGGAAGGGTTCAAATGGTGAATCGGTTCGGAACGATCACGCTTTTCCCGTTGGAGATAATGTATTGCTGGCTCGTTACTGATAAACTGTCGGTAAAAAAAAACTCTACGAAAAAAAGCTGGTGAAATTTCAGCATAATCCTGTTTAGCATCAGTAATTATAATTTTAGCAGTATGTTTTTCAAACGCCAAAACTACGTATGTTGGAATTTTCAGGGTTGTATTCCTATTTGATGCCATTTAAATTTTTTTTTTAATTAATTAAAAAAAGTAATTGAAATCATTAATTAAAATTACAACATTATTCTTCTTGTCAAAAGTCAAATTAGAAGCTCACAACTATTTCTGTTGAAAACACACACACACACACACACACACACACACACACACACACACACACACACACACACACACACACACACACACACACACACACACACACACACACACACACACACACACACACACACACACACACACACACACACACACACACACACACACACACACACACACACACACACACACACACATACACACACACACACATTCAAATACCCATGCAAGAATTATGGTAAAAAATATCGCCAAACTGGCCATTTTTTCTAAATGAATGATGAAAATATAAAATGGAAAATGACACGAATCCACGTCAGTAGTACAGCGTAATTGAAAGTTGTGCGATGTTCCACACCCCTAGTTAATATTGTTCTTAATTTTTTTATCTTGATAAAATTACAATTTTTTTTTTTTCTTAAAATAATTATAAAAATAACAGTTTTCATTATTAGTAAAACTAAGTCTAAAAAAAGTTAATCTTTTGCTTCAATGTGACAATGCGACTTGATTTAACTTTTAATAAAAGTATTTAAACTGTTCATCCAGATTACTCCGTTTTAGTCGATATCAATTGGGAGATGGCTGTCGAAAACTTTCAGTTTATTTTATGATAAGAGTCGATATCTTTCGGAGTATTCGTTGCAGTCAATTTTAATAAATTGTCTAAAAGTGATTCAGTTAAGTTATTACTGAATGAAAACCACCTTTCTGAAAGCTTCTTCACATAGTTTCTTTGGGCACGTTGTGGAGAACTCTGTTCTACATAGTTAACACATATTATTTCGGATAAATTACAATTATGTAAAAAAGTCCATACCGTGAAATTTTTAAATTTTTTTATTCTTTTTAATTTTCTGTGGTGCAGGCGGGCCGCAGAAAAATCTGTCGCGTGCTAAATCCGGCCCTCGGGCCGTTTAGTGGCTGACACTGCTTTACATCCTTACCATATATTTTGCCTATGAAATACAGTAGAGTATTGACAAATATTTAAAATTACGGTAAAAGGCAATTACTTTTTTACAATTAAATGTTTTTCAATAAAAATTAAAATCTAATGATTCATTTAGGCGATAGAGGCCATTAAAGTTAAGGACATTTTCATCCACCACTCCTAAAGTAAAATGCAGTTGTTTTCAAACAAGGATAAAAAAAAAAAAAAATGTAGTAAGTTGACATTACATTGTTAAACACTGCTTGAAAATTAATTAACAGGTTCAATGAAGCCTGGAATGAGTGGCCTTTGCAAAAATCAAGCTTAATGAGAAAACAATGGCCCCACCTCCTTACAAAAGACCTCCACGTGCCACTTGTGTGCATCCACGTGAAAAGTTACAGATTTGAACCGGTCCACTTTCACTCGTTCTTCCAGCAAGATGATCAGAGAAACAAAGGGAGTGAAAGGAAAGACAGCTGAAGGAAGTGACCCTGTTTTCCCAGCATATATTTTTTTTCTCTCAATGTGACCAACGGCCGAGTGCGAGTTACGAAATGTTACAATTGGGGGGCGATTTTAATGCTAAAGAAACCTTGACATCTCAAAGGAAGAGTTTTATGTGACAGTTTTAATCCGATGATGGTGAAATCGTTTTTAATTTGAGCTCCTCCTCTTTCCTCATCCGAGAATATTAGGCCTCCTAATTGTTCTAAACGGCTTCTATTTGAAAAGGAGTCACCACTTTCAAGAAAGATTCGTCGTGGTTTCATTTCTGAAAATGCTAAGTCCGCCGCAAAGATGCTCTCGTATTGTTTTAGGAAGAAGTACTTGAAATCTTTGGGTGATAAGTTTTTGGGTCAGATATTTTCCTGCACTCTTGTCTTTATAGTCTTGATTTTATAGTTGGTTCCTAGCTCTCCACAAGACTACCATATTTAAGTCCATATTCGAGCACCAAGGGTGTCCATGAAACAAAAATTACGAAAGAAGTTCAACTTATTTATCATAAGATGAATATTTTTAGTGATTTTATATTTGAGACACCTTTGGTGTTCTATCCCATGTGGTACAACAGTATTGGTCTATATTGGAAACAGGGGTCTAGGAAGGTCGGCATGTCCATGCTGAATTTCGAGCATCGTTCCAAAATACACAAATTTTTACAAAATAAGGAAGTCAAAATCATCACAAAACATATCTTTTACCACTCAGTCCTTTTTTACAACACTAAATTTCAATTTTAAAACTCTGCATCAATATTTAAAAACTTCCAGTCTATTTTACACATCAATTTGGCGAGATTGGCCAAGATTCAAAGCAACGGCCAGTCTACAACTGTTCATATCGACATTGGCCAGTATCGAGTAGACATTGGCCAGCGGAGTACCATATTCCAGTCCATATTAGAGCACCAAGGGTGTATATGAGAATAAAATCCTTAAAAATACTTAACTTATTTATCATAACTTGAATATTTTTAGTGGTTTTGTTTACATAGACACTCTTGGTGCTCTAATATGAGAAAGTTAAAGTCGTCTAATTTAAATAGATGCATATTAGGAATCTGAATTATCTTTCATTATAATACTTTATTTTGAAAATAGGAAACTAAAAAAATAACAGAATTTTTTTTCAATCGTAAATTAACATTATATCTCAAAGAAATGTTAAACGTCTTTACACTGAGAGACAAGAACTTTTAAACATGGAGCAAAAACATTCAATAATCTTCCAAGCAAAAAAAAAAAAAAAAAAAAAAAAAAAAAAAAAAAAAAATATTTAACCTACAGTAAAGCCGAATTAGTAAAATTAAATTACTGTCGATAGTTTACAAGAAATTTTGACTTCTAGTACCAAACCTTTAAATAGTAATCTTAATAGTAGTATTAAGTACTGAGATATAGATTTGTCTATTAAACGCGCCTGGACCTTATTAGGCTACTTTTTCTACATTAAAAAGCATCTCTCTCTCTCTTTGGGATTTCATACTTAAAATATTTATTGTTTAATTTTTTTTTCTCCAACCATCCATCAAACATTCAAGATATTGAAAGCATGCTGGATGTGACGTAGTGAGTAAAACATAACAATCATAATATAAATACATATTGCAAACTAAACAAACAGTAACAAATTAACAAGAAATTTATAAACTAAAATTGTCAAATATAATAATTTTACCAGCATTATAAGCTGTGACATTTCAAGAAATGAGCGATCAAAATAATAATTACGACACTTTCGGTAAGAAACTATGTCACATGTTTCGTTAATCAAAGTTACATTAATTTGAATTATAATTTTTTTGTCATCATATTTGTTAACTTTTTCTTCTGCGTGTTTTCAAAAAGAAGCTTTCTGTAGCAAAGAATAAATTGGAAATTTCACTTCTGTCACGGTCTGATTCTTCTTGCCCTTTTCTATTCTTTACTTAAGATGTTATGAGTTTAAGCACATAACCATCAATGCGAGGTCATGAACAGTGTAACTTGTTATTACTTCATCTCCTTTATTTATTTCACAATTTTCCATAGAGCATAGAAAAAATATTAGTTATATATAGAGAGCTTTTCAAAAGGAAGAATAGAGTATTTCTTATTCATCATAAGAATTTCCATGTAATAGTACAGTAATACTTATTGTTTATGATAAGGCTGTTGTGATAATTTTATTTGGAAGTTCAATTCAAATGAATTTAATACAAAATATTTATGATTTAAATGGAAAAATTTACGATTTATTACAATTGGGGGGGGGGGGGTAACAAATTAATAAGTCTTCTGTGATATTTCGAGAAATGAGCTATCATAATAATAATTAAAAACACTTTCGGTACAAAAATATGTCACATGCTTCGTTTATAAAAGTTACATTCATTTGAATTATATTATATTGAGTAACTGACGGTGAATGAATTTAGGCAACTTATGAAGAGAGCATAAAGAATTCTCAACAAATAGTCTGAATAATGAAGATAGGCTATCTGTCCCAATCACCATAAAGTATACTTGTCTTTATTAGAGTGTTTGGAATAGTGTATGTCGATGTTTCTTACCAGTATAGTTCATTTTTTTTAATAAGTTCTTTCTTTACTAGGTATTTTCCTGCCACCTGGAGTTAAATTGGATGTTCTGAAATGGAATGGATGGCATTTAAAAACGTGTTCTTAGAATGGAATCACGTAGAAACAATTACCTGCTACATGTTTAGCGCTAGACAACTAAACGTTCATCTAATTGACTTCCCAACCGAGCCAATTTTTGCGAATCCAAGATATATCTGTTGCACTTTTAACATCTGCCAAGAATGCAAAAGTTAATTTTACCCTCCTTTCTATTTTTTAATTAATATATTATAATATTTCTCTTAAGAAACACTAACTTTTTTTAAATAAGTAATACTTGTTTTGTAGTCTATGAGTAGTCTATGAGTTGAATGATTAGTTACAGAGTAACACTGATTTTAAGTTTAGTTTTTTAGGATTAACGATACCTTATTGGTTAGCACAATAGTGAAGAATCTTAAGAGAGTAATTATTCTAGATTACAGATGGTTAGTTAGGAAAATCCCAAGTAGCGAAAAGCATTTGCCTATGTTGGAAACCCCACAAGTTCTGGAAGATTGGCCTATTCTGGCAGAGACTTGAACATTGTCTTTAATAAATACATCAAAAGCATCAGATAACATATTTTTATTTTGCCGTTCGTATTTACTAATAAACAAAATATTTCGATTTTAAAACTCAGTATCAACATTTCAAAACTGCCAGTGTCTTTTATCCAAAATTGGGAGAAATTGGTCTATATCTATAACAACAACGGCCAGTTAACAACGTTTTACATTGGGATTGGCCAATAGCAAGCGATATTGGTTAGCATTGTTGGACTGCTGGGGATGGTGAAAGTGTACTACAAAATTTACTTTATGAAAACTTAACTCTATGAGACCAAGAAAGGCAGCTATGCATGAATAGTTTTGAAAAATCATTTAAACTTGTTTTTCTTTCAACATTAGCATCGAAAAGGAAAATTAATTATCTTAATCAATGTTTTCTATGGTTGTTAAGAATATTTTTTTTATCTCATACTAAAATGTCATTAAAATGTGTTTCAAAAAACTACCTTTTTTAAGAATAATTTCACCAGAAGGCAAAAAATTAATTAGTTAATTAAGTTAAATCTGTATGATAAATAAAAAGGCAAATTTATGAAATGTTTACAAACGAAACCTGTTTAAAACTAGATATTAAATTTCATAAGATATCCGCGCTAAAACAGCTCGAAGACACTTTTATGAAATAAACCATTTAAAATTAAAACATTAAAAAATAATGGGAGGTAATGATTAGAAAAAATACGACATAACAGAAAGTTTTTCCAAGTGTGTCATTTTAAGCTTTACTTGGACACATACAGAAAAATCCTAATTTTGCATTTTTCCCTTGAAAAATTACTGTTTTGTCGCATTTTCCCTACTAATTCACTCCCATTACCTTATTTTCTAGCTTTTAAATTTTGAATGGTTTATTAAGTAAAATTTTGTATTTTGCAATGATCAATTGATGATTCTTCAATTTAATCTGAAGAAAGAATTATTATTATTTTTTAATTATTATTATTTCTGAAGAAAAAAAATACATATCTTACAATTCTATTATATTATAGCTGCGTGGCCACGCTTTGTGGAGCCCGTCATTGTGTATAGGTCTCAGCTATTGATTTTTCGCAAACCAGGTTTGAACCAACGACAGATAGATAGCAAGACAAAGCTTTATATAATCTTATCAATAAATGTAATGCAGAAGCCGAAATAGACGTTTTGGCAAGCATTTATTCTGTCAACTATAGATTTATTAGTCAATCACCAATTCGTATAACATGTTTCCCCTTATTAGCACAGGTGAGCTTGAAATAGTTAAACCACACACACACACACACACACACACACACACACACACACACACACACACACACACACACACACACACACACACACACACACACACACACACACACACACACACACACACACACACACACACACACACACACACACACACACACACACACACACACACACACACACACACACACACACACACACACACACACAATGCATTTTTTTTATTATCGATTTTATAAGGTTTTTTTTTCCACAGAACTTTATTTATATATATTTAAATACCCATACAAGAATTATGGTAAAAAATATCACCTAACTGGCCATTTTTTCTAAATGAATGAGGAAAATATAAAATGGAAAATGACACGAATCCACGTCAGTATTATAGTGTAATTGAAAGTTATGCGATGCTCCACACCCCTAGTTAATATTTTTATTAATGGATTTTTAAAATGGACTAGATATAAGTGTGTAAAATACGAGTCTGTGGCGCCTCGCAAGTGTTGCTAGAGACGGGAGAGAGAGAGAGGGATATAACAATTAAACATGTCTGGCACTGATAGTGTATCCAAGGAGAAGAGAGAGCTATGTTTATTTTTTTATTATTAGTGAACCGCCGGTTTTAAGTGAGAAAGTGAAACTTAGTGCTGCACCGATTGCAACAATTAAAGAGTGATGGAAGAAAAGTTGTGAGGGGTAACATAAATTACTATATAAAAATATTCAAATAATGGTGCATCGAACTTATAGAAGCACTTACTCCCCCCAAGTCATTTTGTGGAGGCCTTCATAACTGACGTAAGCTTCATGTAGTGAAATGGAACAAGTTCACTTGAGGATCCTACAATGATATACATGTTGTCTACGTGAGAAGCGTTCAAAAGCATTTTGAATCATCTATTATAGCAATTTGACGGGAACGATAATGACAGCAACAACATTAAAAGTTCTGAACACTTACGGCGATTCAACAATTTCGCGCCTCAATTTAATAACGGCTTTCGGAAATCAAAAGTAGCTTATAATTAATTCTGAAAACAGAAAGCGACTGATTAAAATTCTGAAAGCCTCATTTCAAAAGAGCAATTTTGAAGTCATGCAAGTTTCTGGTAACACATATACTTTAATTGTTTGCACCAATTTAGAAGATTCAAAAACATCAACTGCAATTGTTATTCATGATATTAATATACGTGTGCTTACAACCATCGAGTTCTCATGACATTGTCTCATTGAAGAAAATAATGTATTTATTAAAACCAAAAATAGGACAAACTAATAAGAGATTATTATTATTATCAGTATCCTAACAACAGCAGTATTCCAAGCATTCACAATTACATATCACTGGGCCATTCACTTAGTGGTTGTCACGCCACTAGTGCTATATTTGGGAAACATGAGTGCACGTAATGCACTTGCACGCCCCTTTCGTTTGAAAACTAAAGTGCAGGAAAGTGGTAAAAGACAGGAAGGGAATTTGTTGCTACCTGCTAAACTGAAATTGGAAGCAGCTTTTAAAGATATTCTGAAGGTGGAGTCGTATACAAGACGATACAATTGTTCTACATCACAATGCAGCTGTTATACTAGTGTAATTGTATGCACATAAACAGTGTAAGATGTATGAACTTGCCTTTACATATGCTAAGCATGAAGAAGAATCAATGCTCATCTTCCCTGAAATCTTAATTTCTGTCGGCGACTCAATTAATGATGAAGATGATTTTTATGCAAAACTCTTTTTTTGTTGTTGTGTAGTTTGAAGTGATTTACCATAAATTTGTACATTATTTCATTGCTTATTTTTTATCACTTATACTGTTTTCTTACTTACCATTTCAATTATTTGTCATTACTTACATATTGTATTACTTACTGGTACTTTTTCCTTATGAATTTTGACTGTTAATTAAATTTTCCTACATATTTTTGTTTTATTACATGTACTTTCTATTATAAAAAAGGCTATAACTTTTTCTAGATCTATTTTATTGTCTTGCTTTTGTTTTCATTCAATTTAGCGATAGGATTCTCCAAAAACATGCAATACATGCCTGGATTGTCCCAAAATTAATTTTTCATTCCCCCCCCCCCCCCCCCATAAAAAAACACTTTTTCATACTAGAATTTTTTATACATTTTCTTGTTTCTTTATTCTTATGACAAAGGAAACGTTTTTGTCAAGTTTCATCAATGGACCTATTTTTTTGTTTTCTATGTTCTATTTTAACGGCACTAAATATAGCAGTTGACTGCGACGTCACCACGCAGAGTGCCAATGAAATTATGTGTTTTAAATTATTTTATTTCTACAAATTATCATTGATTATATACTCATTCATGCATCTTTTCATTTATTTTGGTTTATGTAACTTTATAATTTCCTCATCATGTAAAGATGGTTGACTGTTAAGAAAGACGATATCTTTTGTTGAAAGACTTTCGTAATTCTTCTGCTTTATACTAACTTATTTTAACGATTTTATGTGTATATATGTGTGTGTGGGTGGTTGGCTGGCTGGATATGTCGATGGCGGGCAAATCTGCATAGGCCTAATTAACCCCCTTGCAGTCATCTAATCAGGATAAAACTTGGCAGATAGATTCGAAATCGATGAAAATGTATTCTATCAAATTTTGGCGGCTGTCACTGTCACTAAAAGGTCGTTTTTAAGTGATACTAATAAACAAACTTGCCGTCATCCAACCGCCCTGAAATAGCATTTAACCGATCATTGAAGAAACTCTTTCCTGTTGCCAAAATTGTTTAATAAATAAATAAATAAATAAATAATAAAATTGTTTTACTCAGAATAAATAAAATATATTTGTATGTGAGTGCATAAATTCACATTCATTTTTAATGAATAAATTTCAAAAAGTAGTTTATCGGATATTTTGCTGATAGAAATGTATTTAATATTTAAAATTTGATGCCAACACCAAGCAAACGCTGTCAGCAGAAACGGCGCTTTGTTAATGAATATAAAAAGTGGCAATGCATTTAAAGAATTTATATTAAAAACTTTTTTATTGGTTATTTAGTTATTAAATCCTTTATATTAACTTCGATTTTTTGTGAGTGCGGGTGTGTATGTTTGTTGCTGCAGGAAAAATATGCGGAGGCTTAATTAACCCACTTGAAGTAATGCAATCGGGCTGAAACTTGACAGATAGATTCGATGTCGATGACATCGAAAAGAAGTTAGTAATTTGGCGCTGTCACTCTCACTGAAGGGTTGCTTTTACACACGTTTCTATAATCACTTCGGAATATTAATAAATCCTATTTAACCTATAATTGCTAAAACTCTTTTCTGTTGCCAAAATTGTTTTAATCAAAATAAATAAAAGATATGTCTTTCTATTGTCTTTTATACCAAGTTTATTTCAAACATGTTTAATTTTGTGATATATAATCCCTGAAACCTTCCCCTAGTAAAGTTAATGAAGTAAAATCTTCGGAGTGTTAATTAACCAGCTTTCCGTCACCCAATACAGCAGATTTGGCAAATTTACTCGTTGTGGATGGCAATGTATTAAGTTTTGTATCAAGTTTTCAAGATATGTTTCAAGGTTTGGAAGCAAAAAAGAAGTTATATATAAGTTTGGAATGGATCTTTTGGTCAAACACTATGAAAAATCGATCTGAGCTCAAAGAAGTTGAAATGGCTAATAAAAATTGACAATGCATAAAGGATTTATATTAAAAACTTTGTTTTTATGGGTTATATTAAATCTTTAGCACATTTTTACGGGAGTTTCGTTGGTGGAAATGTTGAGAACACCTGAAAAGGCTCTAATGGAATGATTTTGATCAAAATTTAAAGCCGTTTTTAGGAACAATTCCTCAAAAACTTAAATTTTTCAATGGAAGCCACCTGCAGGGTGGATTTAACGAGATCTTTTTATTCCGTCAAGTAGGCACTATTGACTTGCATTTCAAATTCGACCCTCGAATGATGATCCGTTTTGGTGTTACGCTATTTATAAACAGACAAACAGACCATTGGCCAAAAACACTTTTTTGGATCTAAATGTTCAAAAATGTGGAGGTCACGAAAAAAAAAAGAAAGAAAAAAAAAAGAAGGAAAAGAGAGAGACTATTATTGATTTTGCAATACTTTCATTATCCTATATTATATAACAGGTAATTGTAAGTAAAAATGTTTTATAAACAAAGCTATGCTCTTGATACGATTAAACGCTTATAAAGCCTTTTGAATCGCATAAGCTGATTTGTGATCGCCAATGATAACTTGTATCTCAAACATTGTACATGAATCACAGCTATTTTTTTTTTTTTTGTAGAATACGGCAACGTGTGCTATATAATGGAAATGCCTCGCATCAGTACCTTCCGGAAGTCGAAAAAAAAAGTGCTTTTGAATGCGGCAGGACAAGAAAAATCGAACAAGAAGGAATGATTTCTTTCGGTGGGTTAGAGCAGTCCAACAGGTTCGATGAATGAAAACAAGTAAGGAACGCTCGCTCGTGAACTCATTCGGTGATTCTGAAAGATAAATGGTTGTTTTCCGCATCCGCTTGAAAGTGATTATCGAAGAATGTAGACTGTATCTCTTTCATGAGATGTATTCACGAGCATCGTATTAAATCGGTTATTCTAATACAATACTAATTCTGCACGATCTTATACTTCTGAGAGAAAATTATAATGAATTTGAAATTTATAATGGACAATTCCTGCATTTTTTAAAAACTAGTGAAATTAGTACATATTTATGAAAAATTTCTTTCTGATTCCAAATATTTTAGCTAAAGTTCTTTAAAAAAATTAGTTATTTAAATATTAAGAAAAGAAAATGCCCCAAAACCGAGCCAAAACCAGTCTAATAAAACATTCACCAAATTCGTGAAGTAAAGAGATATCTGCGTTTCTATGGTTATCGTGAGGTTTCTGCCAAAGAGTTATGGTTAAAAAATTTGGCGTTGGTAGACCATTGCCACATTCCGTACAGGTTGGCGTGATTTGCGAGAAACTTGCAAATCTGGTTTCCGCCGCTGCATTTCAAGCCAAGATGTTTGAGATCTCTTTACGTTACGTTCAATGCCAACAAAATGAGTCGTTTTCTCGACAACCTCTAACAAGGTAATTTTGATCGCAAATTACGAAAAAGAAAAAGCGCATTGAGCAGAAATTTTTATGTTTATGGCCTTTTCAAAACATTTAGAATTGTATTTAAAAAAAAAAAAAAAAAAAAAAAAAAAAATGCGGGAATTGTCCATTCTTTGTGTGTGTCTTTGGAACTTTTCCACCGTTGAATGCATAAATATTCTTTCTAAATTCTTTGAGAGGTGTGTCTAAGACAGAAGATGTATCAAACAAAATGCAGTTTAAGATACTCATTGGTACTTGTTATGGTTCCCAACTATAACAATCGATTATTAAAAAATCATTGTGTTATTACTTAAGATTTAGTTAATATATATTTCTTTTCGATATAATTGATTAAAATTTTATAATGAGCAATTAGTCGGGGCAAAAGTAAAAAGGAACTTGAAACCACACTTTAAAACTGTACTTAAAAACTAAAGTTATGATTTTTGTAAAAAGTTGAGAAACTGCTTTAAATTACACGAATTCTGATGATTTAATATAAAAACCAATTTGTTGCCAGTTAAATTTTTTTAAATTTTAGATAGCAAATCTTTCTCAATGGAAGATATACTACAATCACTGTGACTAAACATCAATCACAACTATGGGTTGGGGTGGGGTTTTATGGCACAAGAGCTACACAAGGGCTATACTGCGCCAACACAACTATGGGTAATTCACTCGATTGTTGAAAACCCTTATTTTATAGTTCCTTACAATCAACGATGATTCCTATTCCTACAAGTTTGTCAGATAAAAGCATGCTTGGCTTGATAAATTCCTTTGTATACATAGAGATTTTAGTACAGTGACCCCCAAAAAAACCCAGAACGATGGCTATATCTTCGGTTCTAATTATCGTAGAATCTTACGGTTTGCACCAAAATGTTTTGCTTACGATTTTCTATATATCTGATGCAATTTTTTTTTCTTGAGGGACCGTTTACTAAGTAAAAGTAACGCTATCTTCGAAAATTTCAATACGAACCCTTATTTTTTATCATTTCATTCGATTCAGAATACATCATTTACCCTATATACCAAATTTCAAAGCATTATGTTGAAAAACACGTCACTTATGAGCGAAAATATTTTGACCATTTTTTGACCGATCTTCAGGGAGAATTTCCATAAAACGAAAGGTAGTTTTAAGGTTCTTCACAGCGGGAGAAATCGAACGGTCAATGTGGCGCGTTTCCCGAAGATTAAAAAATACAAGTATTAGTCTAAAATTGCATAGAAAGTACTTGGATTTATAGTGTCATGTTTAAGATTAATACAAAAATAGCAAGTAAACGCAAAAGTAACATAATTTATTTACAACATTAAAGATGTGCATTCTTCACGCGAAATAAATAAAATATCGAATACTGTAATTGCAGAAATATAACGAATACTACTGAAAATTAGAAAATTAATAAATATTAAATGTAGGCATTAGTAAACAGTATTTAGCAAAGCATGAATATTTTACAGAAATATTTCACTATAAACACAAATGTAACTAGATCGTTGAAACTAGTATTTATAAAATGAAAAAGTCACATGATTCAGTAAAACTTTTAAAGGATAACTTATTGAAATTGCTTAAAAAATGTTGTTTTAAATAAATGGAATTTAAGAAAGCAAATTAAAAAAAAAAATAAAAAAATTGATAGTTCACAGAAAAAATAATTAATAATTTAAAAAACTTAAAAACACGCTTTAATAGAAAATCAAACTAAAAAGTAGAAAATAATCAATAGATTAAAAAACTAAGAAACACGCTTTAATAGAAAAGTGAACTAAAAAGTAGAAGATAATTTTAGATAAGTTTGAAATAAGAATAGAGTGATTAACAAGAAATATTTATTTTATCGTACAAAAGTGTGGGGTGCTTTTTAAGATATTTTCATAATGGCTCTACTTTTACCAATATCGGTCATTAAATATTTACAAAAATTGACATCAAGCACCACACGCTTTTTTACGATAAAATAAATATCTATATATTTAATAGGCAATACGTTTTTTGGGGTTAGTCCGTCCGCCTAAACTGCTCAACCAATTTCAATGATCAAGGTGTCATTTTAAAGGAAATAAGCTGTAGATTTGCCAAAACGTGCCAAAATAATTTATTAACACTTTATTAATTAGTTAAATTTCAATATTTTTCATCATTAAGCTACTACAAAGCCTCAATGATTTTGAATATATGATTGGCAACATCCTTACGTATGTAAACAACAAACCGGCTGCTCGGGGGTTCAACCAACCAACCAACCGTTGCTAATTTTAAAGCTATCCTTATATGTAAACAACAAACCCATTGCTAATTTTAAAGCTCTTTTTAAACTCTTCTTTTCAAACTTGATTTGTTCTGTTTTTCTGAAGCATTTTTGTATTAGAGTAATTATTATTTTGAAGTATTTCTATCCAGAAAATGCTTCGCGTTGGACGTCGTTCTCTAACGGGGCGACTTATCAGAATAAATAAAAGATATTGGGACTTCAATGTAAGGGCATAGCTAATGAAGTTTTAAGTCAGAATGTTTTCGGATAGTATATTTAACTTTCTATTATGAAACTTGCAATTTGGGTGTTTTCTCTATTAGGCCTTACATTAAATTTATAAGAATTTGGTTACATTTTTTATGGCTGGCAAACTTATTCGAGCGCAGCAAGATGTTTTAACCACAAATTCGAGCGGCAAAGCCGCTCAATCCGAGCGCAGCGAGGCGTTTGGGGGTTGGCGAGCGTTAGCGAGCAGGGGGCGAAGCCCCCTAGTTTCTTGTTAATCACTCTATTCTTATTTCAAACTTATTTAAAATTATCTTCTACTTTTTAGTTCACTTTCCTATTAAAGCGTGTTTCTTAGTTTTTAAACTATTGGTTATTTGATAATTGAACGTTATGCGATTTTCCACACCTCTAGTTTACCTTGAATTAATCTTTGATAGTTTTCAAAAGTCGTCTACTATACGGTCCCTTAAAGTGAGCGTTTTTTACATTTTCTCTAAAAAATCGAGAACTAATAGTCAAAATCGAAATAAAAAATTATGGGGGGGGGGGGGGAGGGTTTAGACCATGGTAAATCTAATGAAAGCAAAAAAAATATATGTTTCTATTCAATTTTTTTAATTGCTTTATTAATTAATAATTAATTATTAAAAAAGAAATTGATTCAAAATCTGATTGCTATTTATGTTTGGCCATTTACAAACTACCTTTTGAAAAAAGAAAATTACTGAAATACATTAATTATTTAAGTATTTATGGCCAAAAAACCAACTTTTTTATTTAACATTAATTTATCATTTTCTTTTTATCATTTAAATTACAAACCATTCATTAGAAAATTACGAATTTTTGTATTTCGCATTCTTTTTTAATGCTGAATCCAAATATGGAATAATATTATGAGGTTGCTATTGAACTTTTTAAAGTTTGGTTCTGTTTTAATATGTAGATGACCCCTCATGATAAAAAAAACTACATACAATTATTAAAAACCTTTCACGATTTACAACGGCACCTTTTGTTTGTTATTTCAACAATTAGAACAAAAGATATAGCCATCGTTCTGTTTTTTTTTTTGGGTACTGTATCTTAAACTATTGCAAATTACTGAATTCCTTTCGTTTCTCTTGAATAGTTTTTTGGATTTCCTTCAACAAAGTTAAAGATTTTTGTTGACTACCTGCAACAACATTACACACCTTTTTTGAGCTTTGTGTAACAACATTTTAGACCACTTTTTAGACTTGCTTGCAAAATAGTTTTGGATATAGAAATCTTTCATCTAACGATTAATACAGCATGTGAAATTCTTTTACGATTATTCAAATATCTTGGAGTTACATTATGGTAAAAAGATAAAATAATTAATAAAATTATAATTGCGTGTAATTTATTTTATTTCACTTCATAAAATGTATTTTTTAAAGTACTATAAATGTTAGACTGTATATATTTTTAATTATTTTGCTTGAAATTTGTTAAAAAGTTTGGATACCATATAAACTATAATCGTAGCAGGAGTAAATAAAAATAAATTAATACAGTACTCTGCATTTTTAATTTCATCTAATAGGAATAAATTTATTTTCTTGGATTTTTTGCCTTTTTATAGATACCATTGACGTATTACCATGGATTTATAGATCCATCACTTTCTGCGTCGTTGGTTGGTTGTATTCAGATTATCTGGCACCGTCAGCAACACGAGGGCTATAATGCGCCGAAACATTCGCCATTAGACAAGCCAACATACATTTACAAACACCCATGCCAACGCGGGACTCGGAACCCGCAACCTCGCGGTCTAGAAGCCAGCACGCTAACCACTATACCGTTTGGTCGGCCACTTTCTGCGTCATTGTCGCAATTTAGAGGAGGATTTTTTTTTACTGGAGCATTCTTCAAAAAAATACAAGCGGCAATTTGATTAACTCCTGCTATAACTCCTGCTTGGTGCTATCTTTCCCTTGCTTGATTTCTTAACTCTTACTTCGTTGGGTTGGACAAAATAAGACACATTGATTCATCCCAATAACATTTACTCAAAAGAAACAATGCCTTATGGACTTCGAGAACGTGACACAGAACCATAACGGGGTTAAATAAAAATAAAGGCAGACCATAATAAGAGGAGGAAACTACTCCTCGACTTCGGAAGTGAAACCGTTTACCCACATCCGTTAACACAATGCACAAAATGGTTATCGAGGCGTAGTGAAAACCTCTTTTCCTTCGCCGATTCTTCATACTGCGGTGTTCACAACAAAAGGCCATGAGCATTTGCATACCTGTGAATCGAACCAGGCGTAAAGTGAGTGGGAGCGAAATTGAGAACTTTCTCTTTCCGCATCGAACAGTTTTTGGTGAGAAATGTTCTCAACAAAATAGAGCGTTAAGTGTTGTTCTTCTGGCCCATGGGTTGACTCTCGAGGTCGTAGTTGTTTGAAGTGAAGGATGATGGAAGATAGTCAAGTGTGGGTGGCATGTTCAGCGTCGTAACAGGTCGTCACAACAGGTGCAAAACAGTTTCTTGATAGAATCTCGGTAGCTTAGGATTAAGTTGAGGAAGGAAATTGGCTTTCCGCAAAATTTTATTTCTGTCCTAATGATTAAGATGAATCCCTAAATCTCCATATTTGGTATCAAACCCAATGTAATACATAATATTATGTTTTACCAAGTATAAGTTTTATACAGAACAAAAAATGTATAATATTTTGTAAACTCAATATAATTTTTCATAATCTAATTATTTACAAAAGTAACTTTGATATTAATGAACTGGAAACCCGCCAAATTTTACAATATTCACATCCGCTCCTGTGTTATTGATTTTTTATAAATTGAAATTTACAACTTTATTTTTAAATACTTATAATTATATTAAATAATATTTGTTTTATAGTATTTTATATTTCATGCGGTGTGTGTGTATTTAAAAGTCTATAAACTAATTTATATGAATCGATCATGTCCACGGCCTTGCAATTTAGGTTCTTCTTTTTAATGGAAATCAAAGACAGTTATATTTTTAAAATTTAACTAAATTTGTAAAATACTTCGGTATGAAAGAAAGGTTTTAGAAACAAGTCATAAATATCTATTTTCAGACTTTCAATCGTTAAAATTTAACAAGATAATCACTGCTATAATTATTAAAATTTATCATTTGTATTCTGCGAAGATTCCCGTAAAAAAATATTTCGATTCTGACTTATTCTGTCGTCGCATAATAAAATGTAAACACCAGCGATCTTTGATCAGCAGTAATTATAGGTTTAATATTCCCTCTTATTTAACAGAATCAATTCTTAAAACTTCTAAGAATGTGATGGGAAAACCACAACATAACTATCTTCAGTGAGAGATATTTTCATCGGCTAATAATATATCCTTTATACAGGTGAGAATCGATATTTAATTTTTACTTTGTTGGATTCTGAAAACTGAGGAAATAATAATTATTCCTAACGGAATTACCCATTAATTAACCGCCCAATCAAACAAAACACGTTATGACAATTTCCAGGAAATAAACGCGTATGTTTGATTATATAGTATCAATACGAATACCACAAAGGAATAACCTCCTAATTATAAACAACTTTAACTGACGTAGGCACTTTAGCCCTTGAGAAGCCCACCCCTGCAGAACTTCAACCTCTCACCAGGAAATGGAAAGTTCGACTCCTGTTGAATCATCAAAATAACCGCCATGTTTGTATTTAATGTGTGCCCTTTATTCAGGGTGCTGAGAGGTTGAGATGAATACAAACAAAAAAATAAATAAAAACCAAACAAACCCAGGAACTGACCGCCCTTGGCATAAATGTTAAGATGGTGAGCCGAGTCGTTTGGAACTTTCTGACCGATGATAGTTGTTCCATTGTGGAATGAGACAGTATTAGAATAAAAATGGCGCAAATGGATCTCGCGGTTTTTGCCGATTCTCACTTGCCTTGAAATGCTTTCTTTGGATAAAAGTTTCTTGGAGGTTGTTTTCCCACGCCCTCCTGTAAAGTTTCCGCAACATGTTCGGAGCCATTATGTGTCTTCACGTGGAGGGAAATGGATGAGGCTGTTTAAGTACTTTGCCTTGAAACTAGTAGTATTCTAATGATGCGTTTAATTCGACAAATTCTAAAATGTTGTGCAACAATAGTTGATGAAGTGAGCCTAGTGGTAGGGGTATAACACATTTATCCGTGTCTTTTTACAAATGTTGAGGCAATGTTCCACTAAGTTCTTTTAATGGAAGCATCGTGAGCATAGTACAATTAAAAAATTATAGACCAAAGTTGTAAAACACTTCAACAAATTATGGATAGATGAAGCCACGCGATAGATAATGTTAAATAAAACTACCATTGCCTCTGAAAATTCCTTTGACTCAGGATAAGTTCTATTGAACGCGACAGAATTTTTTTTAGTAAATTCTTGTGACATTCAGTTTCTTCAACCTTTTATAAAAAGTTCCTAAACATGGTTGTACAGTAGGTTTTGTTGAATTCCAAATTTTCACCTCTTCCTCTCTTTCTCCCACCTCGATTTTTAAAGCTATTTTGTATAACATAATTAAAACAGGGAACGTCAAGCGTGTCCTAAAAATACAAATTTGTTTTCGATAAAAGTTTTTAGAATATGGCTATATGGGTAAATAAAATCACAAAAAACTAGAGTTGAAGTTTATCCAATCCAGAAGAAATCTAGTTGAAGTTTAATAATAATTTCAAAACAATCGATATATGTATAACATAAGACATGTGTGTATAAATGGGATTTATTATTTCAATGACCATTCTTAAAGTTCACAGTAGTCACTGTAGATTATAGACTCTTAAAAAATTTATGGAAAACGTTTAAAGTTTTCATGCTTTTAATTCATGCTTATGTATAAAAAAAGCTTACGATTTTTTTTTTTTTAATTTTTTTTTTAACAAAAGAGACTTGTCTCACCAGTTTTCCTGTTTTTGATATTGTAAGTATGAACTGGAAAAAAAAATAATAATCCAAAAATACAGACAGTCTGATTTTTTAAAAATCTTTTATATTAACATCGATTTTGTATGTTACACACCAAATCTTCGGAAGGTCAATTGACTCACTTGCTGCCATCTAATCGAGTTGAAACTGGACAGATAAACTTTTTGTCGTTAACAATACATTCTATCAAGTTATGAGGGAAAAAATTAGTCAAGACACGGAATCGATGCTTTTTACGTAGTGGTCAAACACTATGAAAACTCGATCTGTGATCAAAATCGCTGAAATAAGTTGCAATTTGTCATAAAATTTGCCAATGAATATAAAAGATTTATATTAAAAATTTTGTTTTTATAGGTTAATTTTTGAAAATTAATTTTCAAAAAAGTCATTAGTAATTAATTACTGTGACCAGGTCAAATGTATATGAAGGCCGTGGTTTCGTGCACATTTCACGCCAAAATGCATTTGAGGATGATATGAATTTTTGTTGCTGTCAAACACTACATAAACATTTAAAGTTTCGCTCTCAGCTTTATTGAATATCTCGTTTGAAATTAAGTTTTTATGTATGATAATTAAGAAATTCTGACTAATTGGAGTTTAGTTCAGGCTGATGCTTTCTTGAAAAATATGTTACACTAAAGCTATAGAGAACGACAAATATTTTAATTATGCTTCTATGATTTAATTAAATTGCTTGTAAAGCTCATGAAGAGAATAAGGAAACGAAGATTTACTTCTTAATATACTGTACTCAAAATTAACTTATTCTTGGTATTTCAACGTACATTTAATGACTTCACTTTTGATTTTGCTTTTAGCTTAATTGTAATCCAAAAAGTCATTGACACTGTCCACTGGATTTGTAACAATATAAGGATGTATTAAGTTATTTTTTTGTAAGATTTCGCTCAAAAAATATTCCTGTTTATAGTTTAATCTTTTTGTTTTCTTTTCCAGTAATGTAAATAAAAATTTAATAAGATTGTCATATTGTCATTAATAAATAACGGAAATTAAATCCGCACGAAAATCATTAGAGCAAAATGAGTTTTACAGTAATCAGCGGTTCCTTTTTGTGGTTTCCAAACAAAACTCTATCGTATACTTGAATGCTAATGATATTGACATTAACAATTCCTAAAATCGATTATAACAGTTTTCTTTCAGGTATTAAATGATAAATATTTTCCCCAAACACTGATTTGTAAATTATATTTGTAAATAGATTCTGTGATAATTAGTAATTCAATAAACAAAGCACTGTGCCATACATTATTTTTCTTCATTACGGTATAAATTTTCTCTTTGTAATAGGATTATACCTTACTGTAGATCAAAATTACTTATAATGAAGTTTGAGAAAGTTTGTATTAACCTCTTTTTTTCTTCTTTTTATCCTCCAATAATCGTGATTTCCCTTTGAACCCGCAATTACGAATAGCCGATTATATTTGTTATGGCAAAGGCGATTACATCTTCCAAGGAAGAACTTTAAGGAATAGAAATAATGGTCCTTTGTGTGGACAATCGTTCCAGATTAGGAAAGGTTTTTATTTTAAAGAAAAAAAATTAAGATTTGTTGCTCAAGACGTCTGAAACATTCGCGAAATTGTTCCAAAAAGTTATATTTATTATAAGGAAACTTTATAAAAATCCAATTGCATTTGATTACATAGGTAAAAAAGCGAAGTAATACCTTTCACACCTTTAGTAGTCCAAATTGAATTCAAGAATTGAACATTCAAAGGTGTTTTAAAGTGTTGCCCAGAAGAAAAATTTAAGATAAATTGCACGCAATATTTTGGTTCAAATGAAATATTATTTTGTCTATCACTGAAATCTTAATGAATGTTTTTAAATAACTGAGCTGCGTATCTAATAAATCGCATTACAAAGGGGCTCTGTCCCTTTTGCTACAGCACGCATCCTCCGACTCCGAGGATTATTAAGGTAGTAGTCTGGTAACTTGCACGTTTTTTTACGTCTTTATCGGGATTTCTTTTTATGGGAAAATAAAATTCAATGGTTTTGTTTTTTTAGTATGTTATTATTTACATCTAATGGATACAAAAAATATTTTTTTTTTACTTAATTTTACAGCGCTTTATTGTTATTATTATTGGTCGAATTAAGACGCCTAAAAAAAGCTACGATAGCCTCACCAGTCAAGATCCGAGGCTCAATATCCCGTTTTGCCCGCCTATCCCGTTTTGGGAAACTCTCCCCTATTTTTTTTTTTTAGGCCTCTACTTTGACCAATAATAATAAAAAAACATTTTAATATTAAGTAATATTATAGTGGCGGTGCTGGTACTCGATTGAGTCACCCCCATTCACAAGTCATAAGTAATATTATTATTATTATTATTTGTAATTTTAGATGTCAATAATAACATACTAAATAAACAAAACTTTTTAATTTTGATTTCCCATAAAAAAAAAATCCCGATAAAAGACATAAAAAAACGTGCAAGTTACCATACTACTACCTTAAGATATCCTTGCTTCATTCTTGAAAATGTTACACTCCTTGCGAATGCCCCTTACTTCTTAAAAAAGAATTATCGTTAAGTGACTTAAGGAGAGAGAGACGGAACTTAGTAAAATGTATACACAAAAAATCAACTAGAAAGAAACACCGAACTTATGGCTCAGAAGAAGAATCTTTACCTTGCATGCGAGTTGTGTCAGGTTCGAGCACTTATTTGATGCTCTGTAATCTGTTTCTAAAGTAGACAGATCGGTATGTAAGGCATATAGTTTCTTTCAGTCCGTTGGGTTGCCTGTTAAGGCCTCATTATACAGAGCCACTCAAGTGGCGAACGCGCGCCACCGCTTCAGTCGCTTAGACAAGCTCGAAACATGCAATTCAATGGAGCTTATTATACTAGGCTATTATTGTGGCTAGAGGTTGCGTTTGTCGCTTGTGGCGCTCAGACTCTAAGTATTAGATGCAATCCTATGGAGCTATAATAAGACCATGGGAGTTTTCTATGATGGATTTCTCCTATTCAAGGAGCGATTGTAGGGAAGTTTCTGCTTGAAGCTCTTCAGAAAAATTATATCTCCGTGACATAGCTGTACAGATTTTGGTTTAACAATGTTTAGGCTTATACAGTCGTAGTGTTGTTCTTGCGCTACAAAATTTTTGATGACTAAGTGGCACACCTAGGCATGAAATCCTTTACAAGAGTAGAAAGCTCATACATTATAGTATTCAAAATAGACTATCCCAGGAAAAACATTTTAATAGATACTTTATTTCATCATGAATAATTTATTACTATGATGAATTGATGATCCTAACATTTCAGACTTACAATCTGCACATTATTTATTACACATACTTTTCAACTACGGAAAGAGAAGATAAAGGGAAATAAAATATGAAGCTTTTTTTTTTTTATTTA
This sequence comes from Linyphia triangularis, assembly GCA_963978545.1. NCBI lineage: Eukaryota > Metazoa > Arthropoda > Arachnida > Araneae > Linyphiidae > Linyphia > Linyphia triangularis. Next base: position 95,420,421 of record OZ021722.1, read on the forward strand.
TTGATGCTAAGATATCAAGATTTTTTATTTATTTTTCTGTGGAGGTTCTGGAATACACACACAAAGAAGAAGAAAGAAAAGGGGGAGGGGGGGGGGAAAGGAATAACAAAATGCCCATTATTTTCAAGTACTTTTCAAGGGCCATCAAAAAGTAAAAATTTTCAAGGACCTTCATGTTAAAATAAAGAGTTTTTAAGAACTTTTCAAGGGCGTTATCAAGGACCGTAACGAACCCTGTGATGGATGTGTGGTTAAGGGACTGGCCTCGCATGCCTTAAGTGCCGGGTTCTTCAATCTTGGGTTGGGCATGGATGTTCGTTATTGTTCAGAATTCACGTTAAGCTGTATGTCCCGGACTGATTAGCCGTTATTGTTCACAAAAATATGTCTTTGAACGTTCAAACCATTTAATCCGTACCTAACTAATCAAAAGTAACCTAGATATAAATATATTTCGTTCTGAAAATAATTTCACCCTAGTTAACATAACATCAATAAGAATGTGATATTGCGTACTTAAAAGTGAAAACAACGTTATCTTTCTAGCTTATTAAAAATAGAGACGTCCTCTGAAGGTATCATAGTAATAAATAAAATTAAAAAAAAAAAAAAAAAAAAAAAAAAAAAAAACCTTTTTTTGCGACAGAATTCTTAAATCAAATGTTAAACATTTTACCATGGCGCAGTGGTTTTTATAAAAAAGAAGAAGAAAAAAAAAAAAAAAAAAACAACAACTTGGTTCTTGCTTTAAAAAATCACAATCAATCAAAAACGGTCCAAAGCATTATGTTTGCAAATCCTTACGTTTAGTTCATTCAACTTTTCGTAAAACAAAACCACAATAAGTTGTACAGTCACTTACATTTCTTATAATCTGATTCCGCTGATACTATAAAAAATACTAACTCACAAGGATTTTTTTTTTTTTACTCAAATATGAGTCCTTATTTTAGGAATAAAATTACTTCAAATGTGTTTTGGACCCTTGGCGACTTTTTAGATTTATTATTTATTTTTCAAAAAATAATTTTTTTTACAGTTACCATTCTGATACACCAATTTGAAAACGTTATTTATTTATAAAAATCCCATCCATCCAGATTAGTTCGTTTTCTTGTTTAAAATTTGTACGGCTTGACACCAAACAAATTTTTAATTTTTTTTTTCAAATATCTGTTTTACATCTGGGTCAAATAATTTCATGCGATATTGAAGCTGTAAGAAATAACACAACCGTTTAAACAGCTGAAATCGCCGATGTAATTATAATAAAAATATACTCATAAAAAAAAATATGGATTTCGCAAATATGGATTTTAAAACACTATTAGTTTTGTGTATTCATTGAAGCAGTTCGACTTAAATTTACTAACATGAAGCTTTCTATGGTTGATTAATAGGTTTTTAACATGCTCTTCACAATATCGCATCGGATCTATTAAGCAAGAGGATTATGTAAACAACAAGGGCTGAGATATCACGGTACTGTTTCAGTTTTTAAAAAGAAGCGTTTCAATTGGCCCGAATGTATTGACGTACGATGTTCAACTTTGCATACGGATCAGTAGTGGCAATGGAACATGTCATTAAGGTTTTCATTAAAATTGCGTATGCGCATAAGGTATGTACCATTGAAAAATTTATGTTTTTCATCAATTGCTAAGAAACGGCTCCAATGATTTTGATCAAATTCGCTGTGGTAATGTCTCTTAAGGTGATCTAAACATCCTACCTTCTGAAATTCTGGTAGAAATTCGATAAAGACGTTAAAAGTTGAATAACGAATACCTTTTATACTAAGTTCTCTTCCCTTGAGCATCCCCTTTTTCACTTACTGGAAAAAATAATATAAAAATGATCGAAAAGTATGTCGCTAAATTCGCCATTTTAGCGTTTCTCTCTAGCCAAACTGACCATTTTTTCTAAATGAATGCAAGTATGAAAAAAATGTATAACACCATTCCACGTCAACTTTAAATTCTGTATCCAGTATTATAGTGTATTTGAAAGTTGTGCGATGTACCATACTTCTAGTTTACTTTCAATTACCCATATGTTGACATAGGATAATGAATGTATTGGATTCGGTTATAAAAAAAAATTCATTTTTTTTATTTTGCATTTCTCTACGTTTTGGAGCACCCTGACTTCAAAAAGCGGTTTAAAATTTTTTTTCGTGTCTGTGTGTACGTGATCAGCATAACTCCTGAATGGATTGATCTACGACCTTCAACTTTTGTATACGAGTCAGTAGTAGTACATGGGACTTGTCATTAAGGTTTTCGTCAAAATTACACATGCGCGTAAGATAGCTGCCATATAAAAATTTGTTTTTCGATAATTTCTAAAAAACGGCTCAAACGAATTTTTTATCAAAATTGCTATTGTAATGCCCTTTAAGGTGTCCTAAACATCCCCACCTACGAAATTTCGATAGAAATGTGTTCAAATCTCCCATTTTAAATATAGTCCCAACTTTCAACTCCGGAATTTGGTACAAATGTTAACAAGACTAAGCATAAAAAACGTAAACTATTCTGATGTCGATTAACTAATTTTTAGAGGTCGAAAAAAGATCAAACGTGGGATATTCAAATGACCCATTTCGAATACAGTCCCAACCCTGATATTTGATACAAATATCACTGGCAAGCATAAAAAAAAGTCAACTATTCCGATGTCGATTAAATCATTTTTAAGGGTCGAAACCTTCCAAACGCGGAATATCCCAATGATGTCCGACTTTCAATTTGATACCGAGGGCAAGTATAGATAATGTAAGCTATTCTGATCTTGAGTAACTAAGTTTAAGTGATCGAAATGTTTCAAACGAGGAACATCCCAATGTTCCACCTCCGATGTAATCATAACTGAATGTTGGTACAAATGTCAACACGGGTAAGTATAGAAAAAGTGAGCTCTTCCGATCTCGATTATACAATTTTCTGCGGTCGAAATGGGATCAAACGTAAGAAATGTGGAATGTATGAATGTCTTTTGATTGCTAAAATGCACATCGTAAAAGTTTGTAGCGAAGTACGTGATATTCAGCTAGTGTAAAATAATTGTGTGTTAAATACATAAATTGCGTGTAAAAGGTAAAATACATCATGGACTTTGTTGAGATCAATTGAACTATGCGTGGTTTTGGAGAGCGATGTCGAATATATTATGAAAAACTCTCAGTCGTACAGTATCGTTTAGAGCATGGTAAATTTTAACTTAAATACAAAGAATAAATTGTTCTTTACTTTCGCACAATCTATTATAAATAAATCCGTGAGTTTAAGCATGCTGTTTTTCAAGTTTAAAAAATCATCTCTAAGTTTGTCAATGATCAAATGAAAAACGCCTAAATGTTAATTGTTATTTTTCCACCTTGAGTTCTTTTTCGTAACTCACTACCATGAAGTTAATTAACTTGTCGAAAGTAGTCTAAGTATCCTAATACGGAAAACAATAAAAACCTTTAAGTGATATTTAAAAAAATGAAGGTATAAAAGAAGTATATATTTATAATAAAAACCAGGATAATACTTTTCATCCCGTGTAAAATTATGTAGTAAATATCCAATACATTTACAAATACATTACATTTACAAATACATTACATTTACAAATACATTACATTTACAAATACATTACATTTACAAATACATTTGTAACAATTTCTTTATTATATATATATTTATTTTAATAACAATAATAATAATAATAATAATAATGATGGTGATGCTGCTGATGATAATGATGATGATGATAATAATAATAATAATAATAATAACAATAACAATGATAATAACAATGATAACAATAAAAATGATAGTAATAATCATAGTAAAAATAATAATAATAATAATAATAATAATAATAATAATAATAATAATATTAATAATAAAACTTCCATACCATTACATTTACAAATACATTACATTTACAAATACATTACATTTACAAATACATTACATTTACAAATACATTACATTTACAAATACATTTGTAACAATTTCTTTATTATATATATATTTATTTTAATAACAATAATAATAATAATAATAATGATGGTGATGATGCTGATGATAATGATGATGATGATAATAATAATAATAATAACAATAACAATGATAATAACAATGATAACAATAAAAATGATAGTAATAATCATAGTAAAAATAATAATAATAATAATATTAATAATAAAACTTCCATACCGAAGCGACTCATTTTTTACACACACTGACCGGCCTGGTGATTGCACTACTCAACCATATGGCCCAGTATGCCCTTGCTTGAACAAAGCCACACAGATACTTTTCTATATTCATGACATCATGGCTTTAGACAGAAGCTGAGAGTGTACTTACGTCATTTTCGAAAAAAAAAAAAAAAAGTTAAAGGGAATTAACAAAACTCTAAAAAATATATATTTAAACTATCACTCTAAAATAGAAATTTCAAACCTCGGATAATTTTCCATTTCAACAATCCTAATTCTAAATTGATACCAGTTATTAAATAATCCGTAACTGTTTCAAGAAGAGTTAAATTTTACTTTAACATAAAAATAGTAAAAATGGATTATTGATCAGTTTATGGCTAAATTATGTGCCTATATTTACAATGCAAAGTATGGAGGTCTGGTGCGAATTGTTTATGCTTTAATAAAAATAATACTAAAAAAAATTAAATAAATATGTTAGAAATTATTACCAGGAAATATTGCTAATACTCTTTGTTCATTACTGTTTTATGTATGTTTGTCAATGGCTGGAAAATCTACGGGGGCCTAATTAACCCCCTTGCCGTCATCCAATCGGGTTGAAACTTGGCAGATAGATTCGATGTCCATGACAATGCGTTCTATCGAATTTTGGGGCAGTAAATGTCACTAAAAGGTCGCCTTTACGAATACTAATAAACAAACCTGCCGTCATCCAATCTCGCTAATATAACATCGAACAGACCACTGAAGAAACTCTTTGCTGTTGCCAATTTTTTTTAACAAATAAATAATGAAATTATTTTATTCAGAATAGATAAATGATATTTGGATGTGAGTGCATAAATTAACATTTCAATTTTAATAAATAAATTTTGACACGTAGTTTGCCGCAGATTTTGCTGATAAAAATGTTTTTGATATCTGCGCTTTGGTAATGAATATAAAGTTTGGCAATGCATATAAAGGATTTTTTAAAAACCTTGTTTTTATGGAATGTATTATACTGCTAAAAAGCAAAGCATTCCCGCAACAGTCGGGAATGTAAGGTATCAAGATTTCTTCTTGCATTCATTCAGGCGAAGTAGAGGGCAGCCCATGTCACAAAGAGATCAACAAAGATCAAAATCATTGATCCGCATTGGAAGTTAATGTCTTTTATTCTGTTAATAGATATACATATTTATTAAATATTATTAATTTATAGATATACATATTTATTAAAGTTAGGTATATTTACATATGATGATATATCTATATGAAGAGGAAAATACCAATATACAATAACAAAAAAAAAAAAAAAAATCATTAATTTTTTTAATCCAGAATCACATATTTTTAAATTCTTTTTATTAACTTCGATTTTGTGTGTTTGTCGTTGGCGGACAAATCTGCAGAGGCCTAATCAACCCCCTTGCCGTCACGCAATCAAGCTGAAACTTAATAAATAGGTTCTATGTAGATGACATAGCATTCTATCAAATTTTGAGGCCGTTACTGTCACTGAAAGCGCTTTTACAGAATGCTATAAGCCAACTTGCCGTCATCCAATCGCACTAAAATAGTGCTAAACCGACCATTGCAGAAACTCTTTTCTTTTGCCAAAATTGTTTTTAATTAATAAATAATAAAATTGTTTTATACCGGGAAAAAAAGTATTTGCATGCGAGTGCATAATTTCACGTTCATTTTTAATAAATAAATATGTTTTCGAAGGTGTTAATTTTCTATGGGACACCCTCTCACTTTGTTCCATTTGATGAGAAAAAAAAATTCATTTTTTTTTTATTAAAATCAAATGATATTTAGAGGTTGCTACCAGCTCGGCAAAATCTGACAAATTTAGCATTAAGTAAGCATTGCAATTAATGTGTTTCATGTATTCATTAGAATATTTAATTTTTCGGCTGGTAGTTATTAATTCATTACATATATTATGCTTCAAGTAGCTTATATATTGATTTTATTCTAAGAAACTCATATCAATTTAGTAGTAACATATCAGTTTTAATTAAAGAACTAAAATTAGAAAAGTACTAAAGTTGATATTTTGAAAATATTTCTTTGATTGATGGGATCAATTTTTTATCTCATTACTTTAACTTTTTCCTCTCTTTATTTATAGTTGCCGACCTTGTTTTTGTATTAAAATATCTAATACTCTGTAAAAGTGCATTAACGTAGACATTTAACTGTTTCTTAATTGTAAACGCAACCATTTCACTGTTTATGATTTTTTTCTTCTAATGCAACTGCAAGTGCTTTTTCTTTGATGTCTAATGATTTTAATCAGCTTTTTTTCATTGAAAATGTATTTTAATCTTTATCACACTATTTGTAAGATTAATTTAAATTATCTACACATTTTCTAAATCATTAATTTAATAAGGGCAATACTATTGTTTTCATGACAAAACCTACAACAAGATTAAAAAAAAAAAAAAAAAAAAAAAACATGATTTGGCTCATAGTCCAAATATCCTCACTGAATCATAGAAAACTTCCATCCAAAAGAGAAACTATGTAAATTTTTCGTTTCAAGCAGATTTTGAAGCAAACCACTAAAAATGCCTGTCATTCAGTAGCTATACTTGTCATGGAGGTGTGGGCTAAAGCCTGAATACTAACGAAATTAAAACAACACGTGGCTGCGCAAATAAAATAATTGTTTTGTGATTGAGAAAACTTGAAGAAGTTAAGTAGTTAGTATGTACAGGTAAGGTTAGTACTTTTTTTTTGGGGGGGGGGGGAATTCCATGACTTTTCAATGACAACAATTTCTTTTGCAAACAAAAATTCACGACATCACAATTTTGCTTCATTATTAACATTTCGTAATAAAATATATATACACAGTGTACATTGTATGCACTACATATGTTTGAAATAAATTTAATAATGATTACATGTAATAAAAAAGCTAACAAAGGAGATTTTTCTTATTCTCACATTTTTATACATTAAAGTGAAAAAACTTGATTTTTTTCCATGATAGTGGTAATTTCAATTGCAACCCCTAAATTTTATTTAAATTACTTTAAATTTTTACACATGTATTTTCTCACCAAAAGGAATCATTTGAAAGGGTGTTCCGTTAAAAATTTAAAAATTAATTTTTTAGTGGCATATAAGACGCACCCTACTGAACATACTCAGGAAGCACAGCGGTATTGGTCAAGATCGGAAACAGGGGTTGTGGGAAGATTACCCATCCATGCTAAAACTCGAACATTGTTCCAAAATACTCGAATTTTTTTAAAAAAAATAAACAAGTCAAAACCATCACGAAACATTATTTTTAGCCTTCCGTCCTTCTTCATAAAAATTTATTTCATTTTAAAAACCCTGCATCAACATTTTAGAGCTTCCAGTATATTTTACCTAGCACTGGGCGAAATTGGCCAAGATCAGTGGCAATGGCTAGTATACAACGGTTCATAGCGGTATTGGCCAGCGTATTTGTGGTACTGGATAGTCCCAATTTAAAGCTACCATCTTTAAGCTCTACCTTTGATTAAAAGAAAACTGCATTATAATAAAAATGGCAATTTTTTTTTAATTATTTATTTAATACTAGATTATTTATATTAATTAAATACAAATATCGGCATTATTTTATTCCATTTTAGCTAATAGCTATGATAAATAACTCATAAAAAGAGAGAGAGAGAGAAAAAGTAGTAAAGCCAACTTATATATTACATAGTTATTCTTTTAAATGTTTTAATCTATTTTCATTTCAGATAAACAAAAAGTAACTAACTAAAATGTTTAAAACGAGGATTTGTATTTTAATTAATTCCTTCTTTTCATTGAGAAGATCTAAACAAACCCACATAGTATTTAAAACAGTAAAGGACAAAGAACTCAGAATAACTATTTCAGTAAGTTACTATACTTTTAGGCACTTAAAACAAAACTAAAATCAGACTAGAAATATGCACTTATGTTATATTCCTTTTAATAATACAAGTGTTTATTAAACAAGTATAGTAGTTTAATCTTTCTGTTTCAAACAGATTAACAGTTCCTTGAATTCCGATAAATATTATCAATTCATTTAGTAATGAAAACTCTAGATCCTGGTATATTAGAATATGTTTTCGTATATAAGCCAAAATGGCATTTATATTTTTAATTTTTTTTTTAATGTTTTGCAAACAAGATAAGCTTTAGTCTAAAAATAGAAACTTTTCATTCACTCTCACGTAAAAAGGTTTTAGTTTCTAAATTTAGCTTTCAGTACAATTGTTCAAATAATTACAAATTACAATGTCATATTGAGTGCAAGTTTATTAAAAAAGCCTTTTTTTTCATCCTTTTTTTTTCAAATGAGATGATAAAAATGGAATGTAATTTTTTGTTGATGAAAAGTTTAAAATTTTCTTCTGGTAATCTCTGTATATAGATATAGAAGTCCTCATTTAGTCACTGACTGACTCCTCGTCAAATCTCCCGCTTCTAGTATAGCAGCAGCTCTAATACAAATGTTAATAAACCCTATAATAGAAAAAGTAGGCTGTTCATATCACGAATTAATAACTTGCAGAAATCAGAAAATAACCAAACTTTCCAAGTAGGAATATCCCAATATTCTATTTCCCAAAAAGCCAATGAGCTTAAAATTTGTTCTTTAGAATATTCCTAAGTCCGTCTTTCATCAGGACTTTGAAAATTGAGAAACATGTTTTTATAGCTATTTTATAGACATATAAAAATTGTGCTATCACGATTTTAACAAACCATCTTGTTGTATTAGGAAATAGGTAAAATGTCACAAATGTGTAATGTTCCAATGTCCTACAGACAAAACTCTAAGAATGGGTACACATGGTTTCATTGCTGTACATATTGAAACTGAGCCATAGAAATTTCGTCTATCCAACGTAAGGGATGAAACATTCCAAATTGTAAAATATTCCAAGGTACTACGTTTCTAAAAAATCAAGAACGTTTAAAATGGCACTCATTAGGGTTTTTAAAAAATATTGAATAAAATTTCAAACTTAGAAATTTTATCGAGGTATCTGCTAATTCTGTTCCCCTGTTTAAAAAAGCAATGCTAAATATGTTGAATATTGGAAAGATTTTAGAGATGCCACCACCACATTGAATTTAAGTACGCGTTATCGTACGAACATCGTTAAAAAAAGAAAAAGGTTATTTAAGGAAATTTTAAAAATATTATTTATGTAATATAATCTTGTATATACCCTGGATCTTAATATGTAATGACAAATGAATTTCCTAATAAAGTCTTTTTCCTAGTTTGGAAAAATATTTCCATGATTTGCTGTAGCTTTCTGCAAATACAGTTTTTATTCTTCAGCATTAATAGTATAGTTTATTATATTTAGTCTTATAACAAACTCATTTTTCACCTCATATCATTCCCATGAGGTGCTTAATTTTCCTGTCGATGCCTTTTGCAATTTAAGTAACCTTCGTTGTCATACCACTTCTCTGGGCCGGAGATAAAGAGAGTCTTTTCGAATGCCCATTTATCGAAGAACCTCAGTGAGTTTGAAGAAAAAAACTGTTCTAATGTTTGTTTGGGGAAGGTAGTTGTAGCTGTTGTTTTCTTTATAATGTTCTTCTAGTCTGGCTTTTATCAGAAAGTACGTTAAATACTTAGATCTTACAGTGATATCCTGATTGAAAAAGGGGTGGGAAACAATTTACTTGGCGAGATGTCAAAAATGCGAAAGGGCTTTTCTGATTGCAACAATATCAGTGCTTGATGTTCTTGTAATCATGAAGCTTCTTCAGGGTAATCCAGTCGCTGTTTGGAGCAGCAGTTGAAACAGGAGCATCAAACCGCATTTCCTAGTAACAGCAAACAAAAACTGCAAGGTTTCGCAGTTCTTATTCTTCCTTCTTACCAAGCCTGAATTTCACCTTGAATGCCCATAGCTTTATGCCATGTATGGTTTTTGCCATTTATCTTCCCCTACGATATGCAGCCGGAGTCATTATATGTAACGGTTCATCAGGAGAAGGGTATCTGTTTAGCAAAAATATTACTAATTACAATAGCTTCTTGTAATCATTGAAGCAAGCAAGCACCTAATGATGTCCTTGGAGTCTGCGACAACTTGGGCTGAGCATGCTTTGGTGATTAATTTGGCCTTTGCTTTTGTCAATGTATAAAAGTGCTTGAAATGGGGAATATCGGGGTTTGAAGAAATATCAGCAAGACATGTTATGAACTCAGCTTCTAACATAATTTCGCAGATATGACGTTTGTATGACAGAGAGAAAGTTTTTGTGCAATTAAAATGCATGTTCCTTTCTCTGACCTAGCTCCTGTATCGAAGCACATAGCTTTTACCTTTTTTAATTAAACGTCGATGCTCCATTGCAATTGCTGACAGCAACTTGCTGTTGCTTGACCAGTACCAGAAGGAATGGCGCACTCCAAAGTAGATGCTCTAGGTCTTTTCCTGTGACAAAAATGAATACCTTGTCAACGGAGCCCTCTGCGGTTATGTTTGGCAAGAGCTTGCAATTCTAGTACTGTTGTAAGTAGTACTGTTGTTAAAAAAATTAGGAGATACTCATATATCTATGTTTACCCGTCGATTGTCTCTAGCACGTCGAATAGAACAGAGATAGGTTAAATTCGAGTAAATCAATCTCAAAATTGCCGACTGAGGACACAAGCTTATCAGCTCTCTTCCGAAGTGTAGATTTTTACTTAAATCCAGTCAGAGAGACAGAAAGACACTTTAAAACACGATGGGATACCAAGTTAGAACACACGTGGTGAAAATTGAACTAAATATTAAAATTTTAAAAGATATTTTACAAGAATAACAGGACAATCAAATTAGAACACACGAAGTTTACAAAAGGTTACTTTTATTGAAACAAAATTAAAAATAGTTTTAACATTCTTTTTTTAAACAGGTTAGAATTTTGAGGTGATAAAAGAGACCTTTGATTGTCATTCTTTTTCATTTCATTCCTTTCTTATAAGATATTTTCTACCACCAATTCTTAAAAGATATTTTCTACCATCAATTCTTATAGGCAGTCTTCTTGACTTTCTGTAAGTTTTTGTTTAATATAAGTTTCCTAGAAGAAGTACTTGATTAGTAGACAATACATAGGTTGCCTTCCATTCCACAAGGGTAGATAAAGCTTCCTAGATTATTATTTTTTTTTTTGTCACGAATGTATTCAAGAAAGCTTTTTTTGCCAGTTTTGAACGAAACCAAAACGTTGTGTTTAGTTCTAATAAGATTGTTTACTCTTGGAAACATTTCGAACTCCTGCTTTCATCTTTAATTTATCTATCTAATTGGTTTACCAGTCTTTATTTTTTTTCATTTTTGTGTTAATTTTAAATATATATATATATATATATACGAAGGAAAGATGACGTTCGAGACAACTTCCCTTCAGTTTCTTTTTTTTCTTTTCAGCTATGTATTTAAATATGGACTGGATAGCGTTTGAAAATATATCAAAATGTTGCTCGAAACTAGTGTTTGATTTGATGTAGATGGTATCTGTGATTAAAGAAAACTGAAAGTATATTTCATCAGCTTTCCTTTATTTTAACACTAGATTAATTGAGAACAACTAGAACTAGAACTAGATTAACGTTATACAAAGGCTTCGTGCATCCGGCTATCCGAGGTCAGCCGAAGTCAACATTTCCAGGAAAACCTACTAACATTCGTTCTATATGTTAAATGAAAGATTTCATCGATGAAAACCCATTCTAGCAGGAACTAAAGAAAGTCAATTCGCAATGGACAATTCCCGCATTTTTTAAGAACGGGTGAAATTAGTTTATATTTATAAAGAATTTCTTTCCGATTCCAAACACTTAAACAAAAGTTCTTTTAAAAAATTAGTAATTTAAATATCAAGAAAAGAAAATACATCAAAATCGAGCCGAAACTAGTCCGATCAAAACACTCAACAAAATCTGTGACGCCAAGAGATCATTCCGTTTGTATAGTTATCGTGAGGTTTCTGCCAAATTATTGGCGTTGATTTGGTAGACCATTGCCATATCCCGTACAGGTTGGCGCGATTTCCGAGAAATTTGCAAAACTGGTTTCCACTGCTGCATTTCAAACCAAGATGTTTGAGATCTCTTGACGTCACAATTCGAGCCGAATGAATCGTTTTCTCGCCAACGCGTAACAGGGGAACTTTGATTGCAAATTAAAAAAAGAAAAAGAGCATTGAGCAGAAAATTTTGTGTTTATGGCCATTTCGAAACTTTAGAATTAAATGAAAAAATAAATAAAAAAATGCGGGAACTGTCCATTATTATAGCCTAAACTATAAATGCTATAGGCAAATGTCATATATGTCTGTAGTATGACTGGAAAACTGTTTCCATAGTAACTTTACGGGTAGTTTCCACCTCAGCTGCATTTAGCAATTACGACATATTCTAGGAACTTCAATATTCGAATTTCTCGCCAAGTTACTTGCTAAATTGGAGGTATTTTTTATTAATAAAAGAACGTAACTGGTAAGGTTTTCGTTATCATTTCTCGTCAACCCTAATAGTGGAAGGTTTTAGTCATTAAGATATCTCCAAATTTAATATGCTTAGTATCCGGACTTGATTAACCTGCTGCGAAGCTGGTTTCTGCGGCCACCGGGCCTCGATCGTAGGACCTTTGCTTCTCGAACCAGATGTCTTACCTCTATGTAAAAGAGCACTCCACTGCATAGAAGCTTTTATCTGTTATTTGAAGGCGGCACCACATAGCCTCCTTCCAGTGACGAAGGAGCGATACTGTTGTACCGATCAGCGTCTGATAGGAGTTGGAGATTTGGGATGCTAGTAGCATAGCTAAGCCCGCAATTTGCTAGGGCTCGTGCGTTGATCGCATGCCGCGATGAAGTTTCTCCTTTCAGAAACGCCGATAGATGGCAGCATGGCTCATTTGTCCGAAAGTCACCAATGCGGTGAAGCTGCGGTCACCGGGCCTCGATCTTTGGACCTTTGCTTCTCGTGCCAGATATCTTACCTCTATGCAAAAGAGCACTCCGATGCTAAGAAGATTTTATCTGTTATTTGAAGGCGACACCACAAACCTTTTAATACACACGAGTGAAGAAATTGACTTTTAGTGTCAAGGACGGTCAAATTCTAATCTTTTTTTTATTTATGCTGCATTGATATATACACTCTTATTTTCAATCCCATACTTATAATTTCCATATCGGAGACTTTTTTAAATAATAACACTGGAAGCTCAAAATTACCAAATAACTTAACAAATTAAACAAATAAACTGTGGCCAAATCTTATCAACATGTGATCAATTAGTGTATAATATCTACACAAATAATTCTAGACTGGACTCTCCGTACTGTTGTCGCATTCAGATTAATTGATATGAAATTAATTATTTTTGCTTTAAACCACTAGTTTCTAAATTATTGAAGTATTAACTTCAAGCATTTAATTATTTAACTTGTAGTAGGAAACGATGAACTTAATTGCGTATAACTTGTTATTATAACGTAATTATAAAGTCGAAATTATTGAATACCAATTTCAAGCATTTAATTGGTTAACTGGTAGAAGGAAACGGTGAACTTAATTGTTACTTACTTTTAATTATAAAGTTGAAAGAAATTAAAGTATAGGAAATTAAAATTTGAATGTTTTTCTATGAAATTAAGAAAATGCTTATTTTGTACAAAATTTAATTAATTTGTATTTTATGTTGTTGTTTTAAATGGAACTAGATAATGATTTGGAAGAGGAAGTGACACGAATTGGACAACAATCGCAGTTAATTGTAATTGTTGATTGTTCGGAGAAAGCTACATTTTTAACTACTTGTGTGGGATAATGATGAATCTCTACAATTTGTGCTTTATATAAAATGACATCGTCTTATTTTCTTTGATGCAATTAAAATTAAGAAAAAAAAAAAAAAAATCCATTTGAAATGGACCGTGACAGGAAAATATATAAAAATTGATACTTGTGGAACAAGAGATTTAAGATAACATGGCAAGCATCTTCTATTTGAAATTGATTTTTTTTTTCTTCAAGTTTCTCTAAAAAGAAGTATTTATTTTGCGCAAGTGTATAATTCATATTCCCAAATCAGGTAAGTATTGTATTAGTTTCCTTATATTATTTGGCGTTTATTATTGATTTTCGTTTACAGGAAGTAACCGAAGTGGAAAATTAGATTTGGATAAAAAATAATGTATATATATATATGTGGGGGTTAGTAGTTCGGTTTTTTAAATGTCTAGGGGATTTATTTAGGGAAGCAAAAATGAAATAAAAGATAAATAAACTTCCAAATCAGAAACGGAAAGTACAGTTAAATTTATTGGACGAAACATCACAATCACTTTCAAACAAAACAAAGGGAGGAAAAGTATTAAATATTACTAGCCAAATGGCAGCACAAGTCGACGAAAACTAAGTGTTTAATTAGTACATTACCCAATTAGCGAAGTGAGTTGAGTGCACCCAAAATGAACTGACCGATAGAGTGGAGAGCCGGTGTGCTTCTGCTTAAAAAAATAAAATCGCGGAGTACGAATACTTATTCTTAATAACAAAAAAAAAAAAAAGAAACATCGTCTTGCAGTGCCATCTGTCTTTACAAGAGGAAATTGAAATGTACGGTAAACAATTGATATGGGATAATAAAAATCCTACAGATTCGGCCATCCTGTAGATCGATGACCTCATCGATGAAACACATGGAAATGGGCAAGACATGTGATAATACTTAAGTAAAAGAAAGTATAAAACTAAGACAAAATGAAAACATTTCGTTGACGATCACAATGTTCATTTGTAATTGTTCGAAAAGTTCAGGATCAAGTCTATTTGAAGATGGTAGGAACTGCATCAGTGGCTGGGTCCTATGCTATGGCTGGAGTTGCATGGTAAATTGAAAATCAAACAATGACATATAAAATGAAGAATAATGACGTTGGGCGAAAGACAATTATGGCAATGTTTACGTATTTTTTTAAGAGTGTTTATGTTAATTTATTTAGTAGTATAAAATTTCATTAGATCAGCGGATGTAGAAGTTATGTTAGGCCCTTCCTGGTTACCTATTTTTTGTACGTCATACCTATCTTTGGGTTTAACTTTTGTAATTTTATAGGGTCCTAGGAATTTGGGTCTTAGTTTTAACCCAGAACCGAACTGCGTTCGCTGAATTGCCACCAAATCACCTTCCCTATAGTTCGGAGCTTTCTTGCGTTTCTTGTTATAGGTCCGTTTGTTTTCGGCTTGAATCTTTTGGATGTTCCTCTTTGCTTCTTGTCGCAGTGAGTTCCTTTGCTCCTGAAGCTCATCTTCTATCTCTTCCATGAGTAGATCTCGTATTTTCAAGTCGTCCTTATTCCTCATGGTAACACCTGTTAAGAGTTCAAAAGGTGTCCACTTGGTACTTCTATTAGTCGTGCTGTTGAGTATTCGTTGTAGTTGGTCGACATATTTGTACCATTTCGTCGAGTCGTCTAACGATAACTTGGTTAGGACAGGTATTAGAGTGCGATGGATCCTTTCTACTTGACCGTTTCCTCGAGGTACTCCGGTAGCAATTTGCAAGTGTTGAATTCCTTCTTCAGTGCAAAAATCAGTGAAGGCTTTCGAAGTAAATGCTGATCCTCGATCTGTGAGTATTCTTTTGGGATTCCCGAAAGTTTTTTGTTGTAACCTTAGTTTGTCTATTAAATCTTCCGCAGAAGTACACTTCACCGGATACAGCCATGTGAATTTGGTAAATGCGTCAACAACAGTCAATATGTGCTGATATTTTTTGTTGGTAGAGGGCATTGGACCAATAAAATCTACATGATACGTACTTAAAGGAACGTCTTCTTTCGGAATTGGATTTAGAAATCCTTCTTTCTTTCCGCTCTTCTTGTTAGCTAAGATGCATGGGACGCAGTTGTTGATGACATTGCGGACTAAGGCGTTTAAATTTGGAATGAAGAATTCCTGTTTTATGACGTCTTCCGTCTTAGAGGTCGAAAAGTGTCCTTTCTCATGCGCGAGCTTGATTAATTCCGTCTGCATGTCCTTCGGTGCTACAATTAATTCGCGACCATTTACGAATTTGTAGAGGATTCCGTTTCTTTCACAAAATTCTGACGACCCGTTATTGTTGAGGACTGCCTTCAAAGTACTGATGTTTTCATCTTCTGCTTGAGCTTTGCGCAATCTAGCTGTGATTGTATCGCTCTCAATTATAAAGACTGGATTTCTGCTTAGAGCATCTACATGTTTCATCCTTTCTCCAGGTCGATGCTCGATCTGATAGTCAAATTCTTCTAAGGATAATGCCCATCTAGCTATGCGAGTAACTAGATCTTTTTTATCCATAGTCTTCTGGAATGCCGAACAATCGGTGACTATTTTAAAATGGTTTCCCAGAAGATAGACGCGGAATTTCTTTAATGCGCTTACAATAGCTAGCACTTCAAGCTCGTAGCTGCTGTATTTCATTTCAGCTGGTGTTGTCTTCTTAGACATGTATTGGACTGGATGCATCTTTCCGTCGGTGGACTCTTGCAATAGTACAGCTCCATAGCCGTGTAAACTGGCATCAGTGTGTAATTCTGTCCTTTGACCTTGCCGGAAGATACTTAAGACTGGACTTTCTGTAAGGAGTTTCTTGAGTTTTTCGAACGCTTCGACTTGAGGTAGATTGAACGCAAATGGAGTTTCTTTCTTAGTCAGGTCGCTTAGTGGCTTTGCTATTTTGGAGTATTCTGGTATGAACTTGCGGAAATAGCCGGTGAGTCCGAGAAAGCTTTGTACTTGCTTCACGGTTGTGGGTACGGGAAATTTCTTTACTGCTTGCGTTTTAGCCAACGATGGTCGTATTGTACCGTTTTCCACTATGTGTCCTAGAAATTCTATTTTCCGTTGCAGGAATTGACATTTCTTCCATTTTATCTCCAAGCCGTATTTTGATGCAACTTCTAGTACTGACTGTAAGTTTCTTAGACCTTCTTCTTCATCCTTTGAGGGAATTACCAAATCATCCATATAGATTATTACGATGCCTTTTCTCATTAGATCTCGGAAGATGTTGTACACGTACCTTTGAAATACACTAGGACTGGTACTTAAGCCAAAGGGTACTTTGTTGAACTCAAATTGTCCATCGGGGATGATGAAAGAGGTTAGCTTGCGGCTCTCTTCATCTACTTCAACATGAAAAAATCCATTCTTGAGGTCGAGTGTATATACTTGAGCATCTTGTAGCTTGTCTAGAACATCTTCTATCAGAGGTAATGGAAATCTATCCTTGACTAATTTTCTATTTAATTTCCTATAATCCACACAGAGGCGGGAGCTTCACTAGTACGATAGGACTGGCGTAGTCTGACGAGCTTGGTCTGATGATTCCTTGTTCTAGCCATTCGTCGATTTGCTGATTGACCTCTAACTTTTCTGAACTCGATAATCGTCTCGCAGGTTGGTAGACTGGAACGTCGTCTTTCAGGATGATTCGCATGGATACGTCTGTTGACAAAGTTTTGTCAGGCTTGTAAGTTGAGATAACTTGCTTCAATACGTTCTGTATCCTGATGTCTCTTATGTGGGCCAACTCTATCTCTTCATTAGGACTTGTTTCGGAGATGTGCATGAACCAATCAGCGGGCTCATCGTTATGAAATTTCATACCATTCCTGGACGTTGTAAATGTAGCTTGATTCGTAACATCCATTCCGATAATTGCTTGGAAAGATAACTGTGATTGCGGCACTACATGCCATGTTAGAGAAAATTCTTCTCCGTCGGTGGTGAAACTCATTTCGAATGATCCTTTCGTTGTGACTTGGGAATTTCCTAAGCCTGAGAGCGTTCTTCTTTGTTTCGAAAGCTTGGATTCATCGATGATTTCTTTGGCTATGTCGTCTCGAACGAGACTGAGTGAACTGCCTGTGTCTACGAGTGCGGTGATGAGTTTGTTTCCCATGACGATTTCTTTAAATTTCAACTCTTCTGATGGGATGATTGTACATGTCTGTACAGAATTGCTCGGAGGATTGCTGGATTCTGCATCTTTTCGGCGCTTGTCGCAGTTAACGTAGAAGTGTCCTGGTTCTTTCAATTGTTCTATAATTTTAAATTTTATGTGATGTATTTTTTATTTCTGAAACAAAACATTCATATTAATTTCTTCTTTTTCAAGAATTCAATAGCAGACGTCTATATTTGCACTAACAGAATATTATCCTTAAATGATTTCTTGATGCAATATTGTATCAGCTGATTTTGATGCTTGACAATTGTAAATTCAAATATTTTTTTTTTTTAAAAGGGCAAATATTTTTTTTTTTTTTTTAAAGGGAATGTTTTTTTACTTTCAAATGTGTAAGATATTCAAATGTCAATTTATAAAAGATAAGGTAAGTAATAAATAGGGAACAGAATTAGGGATCTATATGGAAATTATGTGTTATAGTGTGAAATATGTGGTTCCTGGTCAGTAACCACATCAAATAATTCATGTCTGATAAGGTTTCCAATGCTAATAAGTATTGTAAAAATTACGACCTGCTAAATGATGGGGCATTCTTAAAAATTAATGATAATTTCTTATAAGGTAGCTTAAATTGAAGTTACAAAATTATAATTAAATGTTCATTTAACTTGCTTTATTATAATTTCTTTAAACAATTAACTGCGAAGCTAAAAATGAATCTATTCTCTAATGAAAGTTAGCTTGAAACCAATGTATCGAAAATGGTTTGAAAGTGCAAGGACATAGTGATTTATTGAAGGAATAAAACATTTTACTTATAATTTTTTTTCTTCCGAATCGCAACAAATATTTAAAAAATCATATTTCTTGTTATTATATCTGATTTAACAATGATTTAAATATCAAAGAATTTTTAATACTTAGAATTTTTTTTTTATCTATTTTTTTTTAAAAGTCGTCTCGTCTTGTTTTCTATAAAAAATTTATTAATTCATATAAGCATGCCCAGAAGGAGATTATTTGTGATTAAATCATAAAAATTAATTTTTGGAATAATTTGTTATAGATACGAAATTTTGAAAATAAAGTTGATCAATGCTTCAGTCTAAATATTCTTTTATTAATTAAAAAAAAAAAATACCTAAATTAGTGTTGAAAATACTCTGGAAAAAGTTCTTAAAAAACGAAATTTTGTTTAAAGGTTTGCAAAACAGAAGAAAAATATTTTATTTTTGAACGTATTCTTTTCAATGTAAATTCATTATATAAATTAATACTTTTAAAATGATTTTTTCTCGATCATACAAAATCCAAATTGTTTTTTCATTTATTTATTGCATTAAATAATATTGATATTAATTACAAAAATATATCAAGAAACTTAAGAATCGTTTGGTAGTTTTGGAAGCAATTAAAACCCCAAACATCCAGCTAATGATTGGTTAGTTTATTAAATGGGGACACAATTTGGGAAAGGGTTGCATTTCATAAAATAATTACTAAGACTTAAAAATTAATAAACTTCTAAGACCAACTTATAGTTTCCATACATATATGCTCTCGAGTTTTTATTTCGATTTAAATTTTAGTACACTTTTGAAAGTTTATTTTGAATGTTCAAAGTAATATTCAATTTTAAATCTTTAGTTAAAAGTACAGATGGCAGCACGAACTGTATTAATTTTCAATCGAATTAGATTTTTATATAAAAAATTTAAATTTTACATAGAAGCCCTTTTTACGGAAGTATAGATAATAGATTAAATAACTAGTTCAATCACCATTAATCATAAAATAATATCCTGTGCTATAACCGTTATACGTGATTATTGTGCAGACATGCGAATTTTTATTAAATTATTGTTATTATTATTTTTTACAAAATTATATTTCGATGTTCATGAAACAATGAAAGTAAGTTCAATATATATGTACTTAACAATGATGCTGAGGATAATAGAGTTGAATAACGTGTTTGTCAGGTACTAATTTTGAAACTATGTGTTTAAGCCGTGTCATGATTCGAATTCTTATATACTTATCGTTTGGTATAACTTTCATTGTCGTAACATAGCCTACTCAGAAGATGCACTCCGTATTCGCTGGAAAGTGAATATCACATAGAGGGCACAACGTGAGTGGAATCGGTGCGAAATATTATCCAATAGGAATGAAGTTTTTCTAAAATTCTTACCTATATACCTATCTTTCAATAACAACAAACATGACATTGCATCAAATTTGTCATTTATTCATAACGAATTTGCATTGAAAACAAATAGTTCAAATAAATATTGAAATTAACTTTAAATTCTTTTAAAAAGTTAAATTCAAACTTTGCTTACTCTTATATTTAAAATTCTTTTTTTTAAATACATATTTCGAATTCTTTCGATGTATTCTTATATATGTTTTAGAGTTAAATATACATTGTTTCTACAAATTCCATGTGAGTATATTTCCGTATTAACATAAGGAGCCTGTTTTTCATATTCTTTCAACATACAGTCACTGCATATTAAACAAATAAAAAAAAAATCGAAGTAATTTAATAATGTTACGAATCTCTGTATACTTGTAAATATTTCGTAGTATTAATTATGTAAAAAGGAAAATTTATGTACATTTCGCAAAAGGCAGTGCAAGAGTTGACTTCGCTTTCCTGCAATGTGTATCTTAATGCTTGAAAACGAGTTTTACAAGGGATAGGCTATTTAATATTATGGCTAATGACAATCTCGCCAAGTTGGCGACGGTTTTGGAGACAACTTTTTGTCACCAAATTTGGTGAGAAATCGCCAAATGTCGCTAAACTTGGCCAACATTTGGCGACATTTTCGGTCCCCATGTACATGTACAGGGCTTTTCGACTATGATCTGGAAAATCCTCCAAATTTCTATCTCTAGAAGATTCACGAAGATTCGCCTTTCCTATATAAGGCCGGCCAAGAGAGCGGGTGAGTTAGTTGTGTTACTGAGTTAGCTGTCTCTCAGCGAGCATTCATAGAGTTCCTAAAGTGAACTGTATTGCATTGTCTTTTGCGGAGATTTTAGCAGTTGTGTATCAAGCCTTTAACAGCTGTTTGTGCTCTATTGCTGTGTAAAGAGCTGCATTGAGTGTATTAGAACGGAAAGTTCTGGAGTTGTAAAAGAATCTGTGAAGAGCTATATCGGAATAAATTTCTGCAAGTTTTGATCTGCTTTGGCTTCAAGTCTTTCGAACCAATCCACGCAACAATATTATTAGTTAACAATCGATAATTGGTGTTCTTTTTATCGTGTTGAAATTAAAAGAAATAACTGTTTTTGAAGACAAATTTATAAATGAAATTATAAACTTTTCGTTTACCATCCTCATAAGTATGATAACAGAACTTTAAGCAGAAAATGTATTATTAAAATAGCAAAATTGCTCTATATGTATTAGTTTACAGAAATTTAATCTGCAATAAGAAATATTCTTGTTCTGCTGAAAATAGAAACAAACAGTAGCCAGAATAATTACATTTCAAGAGAAGAAATGAGTATTATTGTAAAAGTAATATAAATTCACATACTTTTTTTAATATTTTATCGGCTCTATAAGAAATATAAACACAAAAAAAATTCTTGTTTTCCATTTCCTCGATGTTCCATATGCGCTTGATGGAAGCGGATAAGCTGAAAAAAGACACATGAGCAGTTTGTTGCTTCTATCAACCAATCAAACCCTTGCTTATCTTCATTTTCGTGCCCATTCCCGTCAGATAGCGACACCTGTGGCGGTTTGAGGAAACATATCTGATGCTTCTGTTCTTATGGAAGATTCTTCAAATCGGAGCGCATGGTTTACTATAGAGCCGGCTTTGGTTGTAATTACAAAAGTTTATTCTTTGCTAGTAGTCCAGGGAATAGAGACATTTTGCCTTGCAAAAGGTTATGTAGTTCTGATTTTTTAATATGTTATAAAGGTTGGTCTCGTGGTTTATAAATCAAGTTTTCGACCTCCTAACAATTGTGCGTTCTCCGTGGTGCACCAAAAACTGAGCCGTTTTTCAGTTTATACGTCATAGCTCTTTGCCAATGTATTTTAGAAACACACATTATATTCAAAAGTTGTAGAATATTAAATTATCTACAACTTTTGTATACTAAGTTTTTTTGTAGACCTATTATGTAAATAATTATATCGCATCAAAGTCAAAACTTTTTCGTAAAAATGCTACTTTTTTAAAATTTGTGTCAAGTGCTTTGATTATATCTTCAAAATGGTAAGTTTTAGAGAAAAAGTTTGTGAATAAAAGTTGTAGAGCAATAAATTTCCTACAAGTTTTCTATATAAACTCATTTTCTATGACTAATAACAAAGGAGTTACTCTGCTTTGTGTATTTTCCGTGGTGCACCACAAAAAAGTACGTTTTTCAGTTTATAGATCATAACTCTTTCGCAATGCATTTTAAAAACAAACATTAACTTTAAAAGTTGTAGAATATTAAATTTTCTACAACTTTTGTGGACAACTTGCTTTTGTAAAGTTATTATGTAAAGAGTTACGTAGTATCAAAGTAAAAACTTTTTCGTAAAAAGCTGCTTTTTTAAGTTTTTTGCCGAGTTGTTCAATTATATCTTCATAACAATAAGTCGTATGGAAAAATATATTAACAAAAAATGTAGATCTATAAATTTTCTCTAAGTTTTATACAAAAAGTTACTATCTAGGACTAATAACTAAGGATCTACTCTTCTTTGAAGGTTTACGAGATGATAACCTATAATATATTATGTATAGGTAGGGGTTTAAAAATATCTTCTTACTGCATAGTCTGACAATTTTAATAAAAAAATAAAACAATATTTTCATAATACTAATGATAATGTAAAATAAAAAGTGGAAATATATTAAATAATGTATATATCTATATAAAATAACGGTAATATCAATTTACCATTTTCGCCATGGTGCACCAAAAACCTTCTGAATTCTGAATTTTTTTCAGTATACCGATCATATCCTTTTTCCACTGCATTTTATAGGGCAAAAAATTATATTTTAGGTTGTAGAGTATTAAATTTTCTACCACTAATGTATGTGCAAATTTGTTTTGTAGAACTATTGTATGAAAAGCAAATTGTATGAAAAGCATCAAAGCAAAAACTCTTTCGTAAAAATACCATTTTAAGATTCTTGTCGAGTTTTTAGATGATATCCATAAAAGTATATCATAAAAATTGTTGAATCCTAAATTTGCTACGTTTTATATACAAAGTTATTTTATAGGACTAATAACAAAAGAGCTACTTGGTAAGATCTAATATTAAAAACAGTTTCTTACTGCAAAGCCTGACAAGTTTAATAAAAAATAAAACAATATAGGTATTAAAATAATAGTATTATAAATCAAAAAATATAAATATTATAAAAATGTATATATATATAATAATAGTAATATCAGTAAAACTTACAATTTAGAAAACTTATAAATTCTTAAATTTAGTTTCGTTTAGCCACGAACACTCGGCTAGTTCCTCCGCTACTTCTTGAATTAAGAGTTCTGTTGGGTTGTCTTCATCGTTGTCATCAATTATGATGTTCGCTGTATTATCACAGGTTTGTCCATGACAGTTTTTACATATTATGGAGCACTTGAGACCGGCCTTTCTACAACCGCAGGCCTTAATGCATCCTATGTTGCGCTGGCAGAAAATGTAGGTCGGAATTGATTGAGGAGCTGAATCCCTGGTGGTTGTAATAGGAAGAAGTCCTTTACTGTCCATCTTCCACACACAGACCAGAGGATTTTTCAATTGGCCCATCCATGTCTTTACTTGATGGTATGTGCGAAAGACATGGTGGGTAGCAGCTTCTTGGGTCGGAGGTAGCTTTGACAGATTTAACTTGCTCCCAGTTGTTGATTTGGAAAATTGCTTATAACGCAAAGCATTTCAAGTTGTTGCCCTGTGACCACCAAAGAGAGCAACAAGAATGCTTGATACTGCTTCGGTGATGCTTGAAACACTGGCATTAGGATCTAGGAAGATCTTTGCAAATTCCTGTAATATTGGATATGATGAAGCAGCCAACATTACAGCGCATGTATTCCAATATTAAGTAACTACACTGAGTGATTGATATTCTGTCGGGATGGTTAGTGGTGGGGAGGAGTGAGAATGGTTTTTCGGTTCTTCTAATCTTCTACCCTGAATTCGGCAGTGGCAAATCTCAATCAACAGTATATGGTGTTTTCGCGGAAACTGAGTCCTTAAAAGAATTCCTTTACATATCACTAATGCCATCCGACTTGTGATTTTTATATTCTATCTCAAAAGATCTGTACCCTACGTAGTTTAGAATCAGCCATTTGAATGCAGTCTATTTCTCATTTTTATTTCCGAATGCAGAAATTTTTGGTGCATCACGGCAAAATGGTAAACTTTATATTACTATTATTATCTATAGATATATACATTATTTAATATATTTCCACTTTTTATTTTACATTATCATTAGTATTATATATATATTGTTTTATTTTTTTATTAAAATTGTCAGACTATGCAGTAAGAAGCTATTTTTAAACCCTTACCTATACATAATATATTAAAGGTTATTATCGTAAATTGTTGATTTTTATTTAATTTGTCATGATATATAAGACCTTGATATTCTATTTTTGGAATTCAATTCAGTATTTCCTAAAATTTATGTGTTTCATTTTTGATTTTTTTTTTTTTCCCATTTTTTTCTCTAACTTGGAAGAAATAAAATATAAAATTTTTGTATTTTTATATCTTTTACATAGGGATTACTTCAGGATTTTTTTTTTTAATCTAACAACCTTGAGAACCTTGTAACCTTGAGAGCTTTGCTTTATTTATTAACTCAAGGGGATTGCGGTATTCTAGCGCGACAATTTCAGTCTAGTTCCTACCTAGTAAAGATAATCAGGTTATTTATTACTATGATGGTTTGTTATAACTGCCGAAGTCAATATGAACCAGCGCATGGACTGATCACAGCTGTTTCTCTAGTTTAATTGCTTAAACACTTATAAACGATTTTTTTTCCCATTTACGTTGAAGGATTTTCTCTTCTGATTCGTAAGTAAATAAATGTTTTATAATTTTTTTTTTTCAGTTTGTTCAATTTGAATAAAGTTTATTTCCATAAGATTAATTACTCAATCCATCATTGCTTCTTAAAAATGCTGAAATGCATATTTTTTTGGCACAAAATAAAGATTACTAGAATTTTAAATGCTATACATTAATTTTATTTTTATTGTTTAATAGTTATATTGTATATAGTAAGTAATAAAATATTCATTATAAAGTATGTTTTTAATTTAATAATTAAGAATATCCAATAACTAAAGTAACATGTGCACCGCCAGGAAGTGCACTTGTCATCCCTCCCCCCCCCCATCTCCCTCCTTCCCTCGATAATAACAAAGTAAAATTTCATTAAGATAGAGAAATTAAAAAATCCGGATTAAACAAAAAAAAATAAAAAAAATTCCCGGCTTACACCCCCTTGGGTGCTTTATGTATCCCCCTGAAAGTAATTCGGTCGCTGCTCATGTTATTTAAAATAAACTTCTATACATGAATTCAATAAAATTTTACAAAGCTAAGCAAGCATAACTTTCGGCTACATAGCGTGTTATGAAAACGTTGTTTTATAGTATTTTGTAAAAAAAAATATAGTTAAACATCGTGATGTATCGTAACATCGTGATGTATCGTAACATCGTGATGTTTGCTTCCCGATATATCAAAAGATGCAGAAATGTTAACATCGCCCAGGCCTACTCCTGTGTAATACTATATGTTTCTGACAGTGTTAAACAAAAGAAAAAATAATACTTCCAGCAAAAAAATTGGGAATGATGTGTTATTTTTGTATTAAAATGAAATAATTTTAATAAATAAGGGTGGTTTAACAACATCTCAGAGAAAAGGTTCAAGAAGAAACAATTGAATTGACAAGACAGTGAATTTATTCTGACCAATGTTTGAAAATATGATTTCACAATACTTTCTGATTAATTTATAAGTAAATTTAATTTATACTTGTTTTAAGCAGATATTAGTAGAAAAGATGATAGATGGATAATCTGGATATATTAAATGGGTTCAAAAGAACTCTTCATTGAGGAAAGAGGTTAATTCTTAGTCTACGGTATGCTAGGGATTTGGCGGTATTGGCTACAATTGGTAAGATAAAAAGTTATAACTTTTTTTGGTTGTCAATACTTGAGTATTATTCCACCGAACATTGGCTATACAAAAAGTTCGGCAATCGGATTCCAATCGAAATTGTCGATTCGATTCCGTCGAAAGGGTCAGTATGGACGGGGTCCAAGCTGTGGCATTCCACGGTCCGGCAATCCTAATTGTTGATTTGGAAATAAGGAAAAATCGAGATTAGTTTCAAACTGAAAAATACTTCATCACGCCAAATCGTACTATAAACTAGGAAGAATTATGCATTGGAAAATATCTCACTGAAGAATATGTAAAAATGAGAAAAACAATTTTTGGATTTCTTTAAGAAATATCTTAATGAAGTATGAAGTCTGCATCTAACAGGCCTTTGCAAGGTGTGAACAGAGGAGTATCTGAGAGAATTTAAAATGGACAATTAACGCATTTTTTATTTTTTTTATTCAATTCTAAATGTTTTGAAAAGACCAGAAACACAACAACTTATGCTCAATGCGCTTTTTCTTTTATTTAATTTGCAATCAAAGTTCCCCGGTTAGAAGTTGGCGAGAAAACGATTCTTTCGGTTTGAATTGAATGTGACGTCAAGAGACCCAAACATATTGGCTTGAAATGCAGCAGCGGAAACCAGTTTTGCAAGTTTCTCGCAAATCATGCCAACCTGTACGGGATATGGCAATGGTTTACCAAATCAACGCCAACTATTTAGCAGAAACCTCACGATAACTATAGAAACTCTTGATGTCACAGATTTTGTTGAGTGTTTTGATCGGACTGGTTTTGGGGCATTTTCTTAATATTTAAATAACTATTTTTTTTTTAAAGAACTTTAGCTTATTGGAATCAGAAAGAAATTCTTTATAAACATAAACTAATTTCACTCGTTTTTTAAAAAATGCGGGAATTGT
The DNA here is from genome assembly GCA_963978545.1 of Linyphia triangularis. Classification (NCBI taxonomy): domain Eukaryota; kingdom Metazoa; phylum Arthropoda; class Arachnida; order Araneae; family Linyphiidae; genus Linyphia; species Linyphia triangularis. Next base: position 95,447,718 of record OZ021722.1, read on the forward strand.
CCATTGCTTACGCTTTTAAATTCATGATTTATTAATACAAAAAATACATTCGTCATAACAATCAAATGAAAACAATAAATTCGGAGAATGAAACTTAGTTTCATCATACTTATGAATGTTTATTCGAAAATAACAAGTAAGATCTAGAAACATATTAAACAAGGGTTTGTGATAAAGTAAATAGTTGATATAAACAAGCAAAAAGAATGTTGGTGAAGAAAATTACATTGACGAAGAAGGGCTACGATATTTTCAAATGCATATATCAGACACAGACTACGTTGCGGCAAAAGATTTGGCAAACTTTATATGAATCTGACAGATTGATAATTCTAATTTGTAAGAATAAAATATGAAATTAATTTTGTTACCAATGATGGTGAAAACTTCCATGGTATTGTCAAGATGATGATTCAGTTCTTTATTTATTATCACTACCTCTGATGTACATAATTGTAGAGGTAGGCGATATATCGATACGACGATATTTTTATCGATATTTAAAAAAAAAATATCGATAGTAAAAATATCGATACAAGTCATCGATATATCGATATTTTCAAACATGTTTAGTTTTTTGATGATCGTTTAGTAGTTCCATGTGTTTTTTCGATTTTCTTTATTCCCTTGTCAAAAACTTCAAATCTAAAGTTTGGATTTGGCTGAGGGACAGTTAAAATGGCACCCTAACCAAAGAGAAAACGTAATCGAACGGAAAGATAAGAGCATTTATTAGTTGTCATTAACATAACGCTTTTCTGTTGCCAAAGTGTGCATGGAATTTGCTACTAATTTTAAGAAAATTTGCGGAAAATTACTTTTCAATTTTTTTCTTTAAAAATAAATGTGAATTTATGCAATGACAGCCAAATGTATTTTATTTATTCTGACTGGTAATAAAATTTATTCATTAAAACAACTTTTATAATTTATTTATTAAAACAATTTTGGTATGCATTCATGAAAAGTAGAAATTTGCCCCGAAAAACTTCGTTTCTGACGAAATTAAAAATCGAGTAAAAAAAATTACGTATCGATAAATCGATATTTTTTCTATGCAACTATATAGTATCGATATTTATTTTGATCGATATTTCCGACCTCTACATAATTGGGCTGTTGAAAGCCATATAAAGGAATCACAGAGTCTTATTTTGATCGTATAGCATAAATCATCGATAAAGATTTTAAATTTTCCTAGATCTAGTTTAGCGGACCACTGTGAAAGTGGGAATTTTTAGTTTAGCATCATTTTGAATTTAATTTCCTTCTTAAGCAGAAGATCACATAACTTGACCCTAAATAAAAATATTTAAAAAAAAGTATATTATTTCATTTTTCAATTCTTCTCTAAAAATATTTCCCTATTATTAAAAGTTTTTTTTAATCAAATAGCTTGAAAATCAATCTAATGACATTAAATTGTGTTTTTTAGGCTATTTGATTTAAAAAAAAAAAAAAAAAAAAAAAAAAAACCATTTACTATCTGAAAATAAAAAAAGTGTAAAGATGTGTTTCAAAAAATTACCAGGATTTAGAGCCTTTTACTTATGAAAACAGAAGAGGAGGTACTACCTGGTGAAGATTGGTCAACGAATTAACATGATATATAAAATGAGAGTATGTTAATGATAGAATTTACATAAACTACCCTAAACAATTTAACCATCCACGGGTCTTGCCCCACAATTTTTTTATAACGTTGGTAATTTTCGTATCACCACTGAGGCAGTGACTTCATCCTGGACACCTGAAATAACATCATTTGTCTAAAAAACAGAACTCCTTAGAATAATATTTCCAACAAGATCAGTCGAGATTGGTCTCCAGAGGTTACTTTTATGACGGTGATTAGTCTTCTCTGGAGATACTTCCAACAAAATAAGTGCCACTCATTGCCTAAATATCGTCATCAGTGTCACATATCAAGTATAGGTGGTGCCAATGTGAGGCTGTGATAGTAATAAAAGTTATATAAACTCCTATAAAGCATCGATATTATCCACGGGCTTTTTCACTCCTCAACTTTGATAACGGTGTGCACTTGTTCATCACTGAGACCTGTATCCCTGTTGAGTAGTCCCATCTGTCCACGGAACAGTACTTCAGAGATTAATCTCTCGGACAACATCTGGTGAGACTTGTCCATCTGCTTCAGCTTGGAAGCTACGTAACGTCCGAAAATGTCCTCAGGATCAAGTGGAGGAGGAGGAGGAGGAGGAGCTGGCTCGTGAAGTTTGGAGTACCACTGGGCATGTTCTTCCTCATCCTCGGCTTCCTTGAAGAAGTTACGTTGTCGCTTGAATGCTGGTGGATGGCTGTTGTTATTGTAGTTCCTTGTAACCTGCTGCTGATTGTGGTTTGAAATCTCTGGACTTGATACCTGAAACTGGAATTAACACATGTTTTGAATTAGGTAACTTTTAAAGATTATAAGATGCATAATAGGAAAAAATAATTTCGTACAAAATTGGAATAATTTTGAATAAACAAGTGTACAAGATGAATCAAACGATGAATACTTTGTAGAAAGACAATAAGGAATTCTACAAGGGGATCATAAAGAAACTTTATCGATATATTAAACTCCTAGTGGCCTATTAGCTCAGCCAATCGAAAGAACATTTCCTACATTGTCATTTGAAGATATGCGCTCGAGATTGTGAGGATTTTAAACAATAGAGCTTTCATGTTACGGTTTTCAGCGACAAAATTTCGAATGGCGACACCCATTTTTATTTACGCGCAAATTCATCAACTGATTGAAAAACCATAAATGCCATTCAAGCATGCACGTACGACCGTAATTGACGGCGTGAAACATTTTCAAAGAAGAGCATTGTATAGGACCAAAGCGTCAGTGCACCTCCTTTCTGGGTTGTCATTAGCTCTTCACAATGCTGTTTTTGAAAATGCTTTATGCCAGCCATTTTCGTCATACGTATATCGTTCTAACGGTATTTATGGTTTTTCACTGCGCTGGTGAATTTACGGGTGAAAAAAGTGGGTGTCACAATTCGAAAATTTCAAAATCTTTTCCCTGTAACTGTACCCATGAGAGCTTTTTTCTTTGAAATCATCACAATCTCGAGTGCATACCTTCAAATAATAAAATGGAACATTTCCTTTCGATTCGTTGAGCGAATAGGCCACTAGGTGTTCATATATCGGGGAAGTTTATGATTATCCTGTATATAAAATACGGGTCGCGTAGCTCAGTTGGGAGAGTAGCCCAGTTGCGAGCCCTGAGGTTGCGAGTTCGGGCCTGGGACCGACTAAAGATCGCCGTGTTCGTTAATGGAGCAAGTTAAATCAGTCGTGGTCGCAAAGTCCTCCAAGTTCCCATATAAATAAAAAAAAAAAAAAAAAAGGTGGCAAAGCCAAGTCTTTTGCTGGAATCTTCTGCTTGGTATTGCCCCTAAATTAAGAAGTTCTACATACGATTGGTAGTGCTGCCATCTACCGGGTAGCTACCGAAAAGAGGTAGAAATGAACTCTTCGGTGGCTATACGTAGACTTGCGCACTCCCTCTCGCGAGTGCGAGCTGACATCCTGTGCAGTACTGCCCACTACCGATCTGTACGGGATATGGGGTTGGTAAAAAATGCTTAAGCAGAGGTGCTTTAGTCCCCATAGTCCTTGATAAGAAGAAGAAGAAGAAGTATATACAATATACACATCACGCAACCGTTAATTTTCCTTCGCGATTAGAAATAAATCTGAATTGAACTAAAATGCGATTTTTCATTAGGATGGAGCACACTTAAGTTTCTGTACTAAATGCTTTTGAAGTCCCACATTGCTTGAATTTTTTTTTACACCGTTAAAATTTAAAATAATTTCGACACTGTAATTTTGCACATAGCTTAAAAAGAAATCTAGTTAATGTAGAAATTGGTGGTGAATGGTGTTTTACCCGAATAACATTTTGATCATTTCAAGAAACAATTTAATAGCATTAATCTTCACGTTAAATAGCTTATCTTAACACATAACTCAGTATCTAAAATAATACTCTCACCTCTTCTTCGAACTCATCACTCATGTCTTCTCCCTCATATTGAAGATTCCCTCCATACTCCATCCTCATCATGCCCATGGATGAACCATCCTCTGCAGTGACGTCAATGATGGGAGGTTGTCCATCTTCTCCATCCTCCTCTTGGTCCTCCGCAATGAAATGAAAGAGATCGTAGTACCACAGAGAAGGAACATACAAGGGTTCGCCTGTCAAAGCATTCCGCTCTCGGCTCGCAAGCACTTTACGGAGCTCTTTCCTGTAATACGACCGATCAAGGAGCTCAGTTTAACTCCATATTTACAACTAATAATATAACCCATAAAAACAAAGGTTTTAAAATAAATCCTTTATATACATTACCAATTTTTATATTCATTAACATAGCGCAGTTTCTGTTGTCAGTGTATACTTGGGGTTTGCATCTAATTTTAAATATTAAAAACATCTCTATCAGTAAAATATGAGGCAAAAACTACTTTCCAAAATTTATTCACTAAATATGCAAATTTATGCAATGACATCCTAAATATCTTTTATTTATTCTGATTTAAACAATTTTATTATTTATTTATTAAAATAATTTGTCAATAGGAAAGACTTTCTTCGGTTAAATGCTATTTCAGCGTGACTGGATAACGGCAAGTTGGTTTATTACTATTCAACAAAAGCTACCTTTTAGTGAAAGTAACAGCCCCCAAAATTTGACAGAATGTGTTGTTATCGACATCGAATCTATCTGTAAAGTTTCAGACCGATTGGATGACGGTAAGGGGATTAATTAGACCACCACAGATTTGTCTGCCATTGATGTACACGCGCACACAAATTAGAACTTGATGTAAAGTATTTAAAAAACTTATTCCGAGTTGTCTAAAATGCAAATTTTTTACAGGACGAATTAGAAAGTATAAAAATATAAATTTTAAATTATCTGGACTTTGGGTCTTTTAAGTTATTAATAAGATTAGTAATTTTTTTTTTATATTACGCTTTCTTAGAAATTTTTTATTTAATTTAACTTAGTTAAACCAATCTAGCATTTTTTGTGTGTGGAATTTTCATTTGGTATAAAATTTCGGAAACAGAGTAAAGGTTTTTTCCAGCAATATAATAGGTATGTGTAGTTTGATTCAGCCATTTTAAAGCGACGAATACACTAAGAGTTATTTAAAAATTGAAGAAAACAGTTTTCAAAAATACTGATAAAATTTAAAACATTTCAATTTCGGCTTACATGTTACTATTTATTTAGATACAATTTTACAATTTTTTTATTAAGTTATTAAAAGAAATTTTTATCAATTTAATGTTTTAGAATAAATAATTCCCTACAGACATTATTCTACATTAAATAATTTTAGATTCATTAAAATATAAAATTATTACAAAGTAATTGTCACTCCACTTAATTATGAACATTTCAACGAAATAAATTAATCTTAAATAAAAAATCTTGAAAACTTTAGTTCCTATTTATAAAACCATTAAAGAAGCAGAAGTTACATTTATTCTTTCGCAATTTTTTTTTTTAAAGAACAGTATTTTATTAATGTAAATTGTTTGGAAAATTCTTTCGACGGTGATTTGTTAAGCCCAAAGAGCTTTGTTCTTTCTTATATAGAAGTCCAACTTAGCCAATTAACGCGCATCTAAAGACTTTCAAACATAATTTCGCAATTTTAAGCAAAACCGAGATATATTACTTGCCTTTGAGAACGGGTGAGTTAGGATACTCCAAAACCCTGTAGAGATCTATTTTAAAACATGAGTATACACGATGGAGGTTATGAGTTGTGACAGAAAATCTCTTGATGAGCCAGGCTATCTGTTGATTTCCTGTTTGAGAAGTAACTGAGGGAAATTTTTTCTCTTTAAAAAATACCTGATGAAAGGCGATTCCTTCTGACATTCTGAAGTTTCAGTTTTGTTTTGGCACTGAATTGCCCTAGTGTAGCGCTTGCGATAATATCCAAACCAAACCAAACGATGCATTAAGAACAAGATTAAGGATTTTTAAAATCGACTTATAAATACTGCCACATTAGATAAGGCTTAAGAGGAGATAAGCTTTCCTAGGTGCACTCTGGGAGGGAAATTAAGAGGACAGTTCGGCGATTTCGCCATCTTTAGTATACAAAGAGGTAGCAAGCCAAAGGGTACTCGACAATAATTTCAATAGCCATCATGTCGAACAGTTTGTGTAAGCAACGTCTGCAAGGCAGAAAGAGATAAGGGCAGACTTAGGCAAAGACTTAAGACACATCCCTCTAAGTATTTTTCTACTTGCAAACTTTATGGCTCGGCCCGGTGTAGGATTTAGGAGGGTGGCAAATGGAAAAGGACAACAGAGCCCCATCACTTGGAGCCACAATTTGTGCCAGCCAAGGTTTTTATAAAGAATGTGAAAACAACATCTAAAATTAAAGACAAACAATATATTGCACCGAAGAGCATTATTAGGCATAAGCAATTCAATTTGCAGTGTGTCACGAAAAGTAATTTCGAGTAAGTAAATACAGTGTTATTTTTATATAGGAAACAAGAGGAACAGAATTATGTTAGAATGAATTTCTAAAAAGTGTGTATGAATGCACACAATTTTTTGAATAACAAGATTACGCATATGTTTTTATGAAAAAATATTTTATATATTTATTTTTTTGTTAAAAGTATCATTTGATAGAATATCAAACACTTTTTTTACTTTCACATGGGTCCCATTAATGTTTTGCTATAAGAGATTTTTAGCTTAAATGCGCCACTGGTTCGCCTTAAGTAGTAAGCAAATACGCCATGGTCAAAGCACAAAGTTTATCCACATCGCACCGGCAAACTAAAGTTAATTAAAGCAAGCTAGGGCATAATAAATCTAATTTTGGAGGGCTTAAGTCCATGATTTCACTAGGCCACTGTTCCAAGTTAACAGACGCTTGATTATACATTTTAGTGCATATTATCTACATAATAAATCAATATTATAATTTGAACCCATCAAAACAGAGTTTTTAAAAATCCATTTACATGCATTGTCAATTTTCATATTCATTAACACAGCGCCAATATCAAAAACATTTCTATCAGCAAAATGTGCGGCAAACTACGTTTAAAAAATTATTTATTGAAAATGAATGTGAACTTATGCTCTCACATCCATATATCATTTATTCTGATTAAAGTAATTTTATTAATTATTTATTAAAAAAATGTTGGCAACAGGAAAGAGTTTCAACAATGATCGGTTCAAAGCCATTTTAACGCGATTGGATTTTATTTATTTATTAAACGGCAAGTTGATTTATTAGTATTCCATAGAAACGATCTTTTATTGACATTAGCAGTCCCAAAAATTGATAGAATGCAATGTCATCGACATCGAAACTATCTACCAAGTTTCAGCCCGATTGGGTGATGGCAAGGGGGTTAATTAGGCCTCCTCAAATTCCGCTCTCATCGATAAACATACAAAATTGAAGTTAATATAAAGGACTTAATAAATCCTTGTTTACTTCGGTTTTTGGGCAACATAATCTGGCAAAGTCGCAGAAATTCTGCAGTATTAAACACTTTATAAAATGACCTTAAGCTTAAAAGAAGGAACTGTACCTACTTTCTTACCTATAGTTTGTACGCAGCGCATTGACTTTCTTCTTCACCATCTCCAGATCAGCATTTGGATAGATCTCTCGCAGCTTAGCCACCATCTTCCTGTAGGCAAGGTTCTTGATTGCCCGGTTGTTGTAATGGGGACTCCGGACCTTCCACAGGGAGGGCTCACTCCTGTACAGCTCGATGAACTCCTGAAGTACATGACGTTCCATCTCACGAGACTACACAAAACCTCCTTGATAACTATATGGACCAAGTTAGAAACCTGGATGACCACTGTAGCCAATATTCGAAAGTAAAGAACCTTTCGTCTTCCTTAATTATTACCGAAGATATGCGATATCTCAGAATTGCTGTAGCCTATATTTGATATGGACCAAATTCAGCAATAGATATTACTTAACGATGTTGGTGGTTACTTAAGAGCTTAAAGGACTTCTAAATCATCACACATCCTATCAATTTTCATTCATGATCAATTCAAGCAATAAAGTATTACAGTTAGAGGTGCAAACAGGTGATTATTGATAGAGGACAAGGGGTTTTTCTATTATTTGATGACTGCTTTTGATGATATCAATAAAAAGTTTTGACGATCTAAAAATTACTTTTTGCGTTGATAATGAGTGAAAACGGAGAGCTGGCGTTAAATTATAATTTTGTAAAGACTAACTGATTTTAATGTTTCACAGAGTACAGCATCAATTCTCGGCTAGCATCCGTAGAGATACAAGAAAGACTTCTTTTGCATTTAAGATTATATCATATCATACAGATTACTATCCATAAGAAATATCAAGACGCTGAATCAAATATTGTCCTTAATTGGGCCTAGATGTTAATAATCACTTAAATCCTCCAGAAAAAATCAAGCTAGTCTACAACGATGTTGAATCAACTAAATTTTATTTGAATTTTAATAACCTATACTAGATCGTATCAAAATTATAAAAATAATTCGATTATTAAATCAGACAAACATCAGTTTCAATAGCGAGCAAATTCGTCCAGTGCGTTGTGATAGTTTTTTACCTCGAGAAATTCAATCGATAGAAGCTTCCGCCATTGCGCTGCAGACTTCGCGAAGCATGACAGCAGAAAAAACACGACACTCGAAGAAAAATACCAACTTTTTCTCACGAATCCGCCGCGGAAACCTATGCAATAAACATCACCATCATTCAAAATTCGATTACATGGAATACACACATTATATCAGGGGAAAATTTACCTCACACTTGTCAATTTGCTTGTCAAGCCCTCAATATCAATATAAACATCATTCCGAAACCGCTCCTTTCCATGCAGAAATAGCTTCGCCCGAATACCCTGATGCGCATGCGCCTTTCGACCGACCACCACTACATCGTTCCACTCTCAAGCGCACTGACAAGTCCGACAAGCGAACTCCGTCAATAACCGTGACCGCTGTTTCTCGAATCGTTTGAAGTCCCCCTCCTCCGAGAATCATTCCATGTTTCTCCCTCCATCTCCCTACACATTCTCCCTTCCCCTCTCCTTTTTTTCGTCTTGAAAAGATGAATATTGACAAAGTCGTTTCAGTATTGAAAAAGCGGAAATTATCGAATTGGTTGAGCGAAAAGAATTTATTTGTTACAAGGCAGACGATGGATCTTTTTTCGTGTGGAGAAAATGCTTTGTTTAGCGTCGAACAAAAAGGTCTCTTCTCTTCTTTTAGAACCCGTTTTCTATCTGAAAAAGGGAAAAATCACTGCACGATTTGAGGCACGAAACTTGGAGAGAAGGCGGTTTTAACTAGAATGTATTTTACTTTAAACGTTCGTTTATACGGTTTGAAAGCTAAATGATGTATTATAAGTTATTTCACACATTAAAAATAGGTGTTTTCTCAATAACATATGCTTTAGATCTTTAATATTAATTGAATTCCACCTAGAATAAACCTCAAGAAAACGTTTTTAATTTCTTTTACTATAATACGTTTTTCTTCTATACCATTCATTATCTGCATTCCATTATTTTATTTCCAAGTTCTTTAATCTTCATTATCCTGTGACTATTTGTCGTTACATTCTTAACGGTCACATATGGACTCCCTCCAAATTTCTTACTACCAACCAAGATACCGAAACTTCATTTTAATTCAGGAAAATATATACCACGTATACTTTAACTATAGAAATAATAAAACACTACAGACATTGTTGCAATTATCAAATACTATGAAATTAAAAAATATTTAAAATTGAAAGAGTGCGAAAGAGACATCATCAATGATATGCGTGAAACTAAATTAAAAACTTCTCTTTTGTTCAACTATCAAAGCTAGGGGTGTGAAACATAGCACAACTTTCAATTACGCTATAATACTGGTCATTAGATTAAAATTAGATTAAAATTTATAGTGTTATTTACTGTTTTCATATTTTCGCTCATTTAAATAAAATTGGCTGGTATGGCGATATTTTTGGCATTAATTTTTGCATGGGCAAAAAAAACTCCGCCAAATTGGGGAAATTGGTGATGTTATTTGATAGACATTGCACAGTTCTTTCTAGTGCGAGAAGCAGAAAAAAATCATTCTTTGGTGGGCGATGCGATGCCCAAGGACCGAGAGCTCTGTGTTAAGGGTATTCGTTTTTCAACTTTGTACACTTTAACGCATTTGTACTGGGATTTCGAAGGGACGATCAGAACACCTTAAGAGGTATTAGCACAGAGATTTTGATCAAAATCATTTGAGCCATTTCTTCCTAAAAACATGATTTTTCATGATCCCAATCTTATGAATATGCGCGATTTTGACGAAAACCATAATGGTAGGTCCCATCACCACCAGAAACCCGCACACCAAATTTGAACATCGTAAGTCAATTTGTTCGGGAGTTATGCTGACCACGTACACACAGATTCACGGACATACATTTTCCCTAGACCACTTTTTTGAAATCAAGGTGTTCGAAAACGCGGAGAAATGCAAAAATATCGATTTTTTTTTTTTTTTGGACCGAATGGTATACTTTTTTAGCCTATGTAAACACATGGGTAATTGAAAGTTACAATACTTATTTAGGTAATTAAAATAATAAAATGTTTAATACAATGTTCAACTTGTTTTATTAAATGAAACATTTAATACAATATTTAACTTGTTTGATTATAATAGGAATTTTTAGTCACCACAGACCCCCAAAGATATCATCGTGGATTCTCATAGGTCCACGGACCACACTTTACACTGTCTTACTTATTCCTCCAGTTATATTCTATACAAAATTGTGAATAAAATCTTATACTTCGATGTCATGCTGAAATACATTGGTTTTCCAAATTGGAGAAGAATGGAAATATTAATTGTAAACTTCATTCAACCTCGTTTTTAATCTTTTCAGAGCAGCGGGTTTCATTAATATGTTTTGTTTATACTTCAATAGAACATATAAAAACATTTTTAACATCAAATTTTTCAAATTTTTTTTTTTTTTTTTTTTATTGTTGTTTAGTATTAAGTTTTTCTTCATGAAAAAAGGATGTTTTAACAGAAAAAGCTATTATTATGAGAAGCAAAACATTTTTCAGATAATTTCATTTAGTGTGAATATTTGCTTTATGTTTTATATATTCATCGTGTATGATTGAATGCACCAATCACACAGTAGGGAATTTGCTCGATTTAGCTGGTCAAAATAATTTCTTGTATTTTATTGAAGCTGGATTTCAGTCTAATAATAATTTTTAAAGAATAAAATAAAAGTGTGTTTGTTGCTTTAAGACAAGAGCATTTAAAATAGTTTGTCTAAAGTAATTTTTTTTTCACTGCATCATTTAAAAAAAAAAAAAAAATAACCAAATGCAATCAAAAGTTGCAGTTATCTACGGAAACAAAAAAACATTCAAAATATTTCTTTCTTTAATAATCCATGACTACTAGCAGAATTTCATTTAACACACTATAACATCAAAGTTTTATTTTCGATCGTGAAAAATACAATTTAAAGATGAAATAAAGTTAATTAATACATTTATAAAATTTACTTTAAAAATAGTTTTTTTAATACAGGACATAAAAATTCAATTTGTTTCGTTACTAGTTGTTTTTATATAATTTTTAAAAATGCAACAAAAACTTTTTGTTTATTTTCCATATTGCGGAATGAAATTGCATTTAGTAATACAACTACTTACAAATAGCTAATTTAAATCTATATTCAATAATTACCAAACCTTTAAATATACTTGAAACTGAAAAGGACACCAATTTATTAAGCAATGCGAAGCGTTCCACTGAAATTGATACTAAAAAGCTATTCTATGAAACAATGCAACACTAAGCAAACATAAAATCAACAAAATTAATAAAGTTTTTCTTCACACTACATTGTTGAAGCAACATACGCGAAATATGTAAGAATTTAATAGAGTGATTTAAGGAGGAGATTTAATAAAAATAATTTAAAAAAATTTCAACTTTCATTTTGTATAACTTGCATTAATTAATTGCCTGCTGATATTTAATTTTTCCTATTAATGAATAGGGGAACAGTGATATTTTGTAAGGACCCATTTTTGGCAATTTGTGTCAATCGTTTCATTAATGGTATCCATAGATTTATTATCAAAACTTATCCTGAAATGTCGAATGTAGCATATCGAAGAAAGAGATTTCTTCGGTCAAAATATTTTCTTATTAACATGTCTTGAACTTAACATTAATGGAGCAGGCCAAATTTGAAAGGTTTGCGCTTTTGAATACGTGTTACTTTAAAATGCTTGTTTGCACTCTGACTTTAAAGATCTGACCCCAACCCCAATTACAAACAAAGGTAATGTTTTTAAATTTCTTCATTTACTATAGGGTGATTGTAATTAAAATTTCAATTTTCAAAAACCAGTAAAAAAATACCTGTCAAAATGACTTGAATAATTTAACATACACGAAGGTGGAAATTATACGGTTTGACAACTGAAGGTTATTCAGGTTAAAATTTAGAAAATTATTTTATACCGCTTTTCTCTTTTTTAGAGTAACTCTTGAGATCTAATAAATACTTTAAATGAAAATTAAATTATTTTTTAATATAATAATTGTTTTTAGCATCCGCATTAAATCGAATATTTATTCCCTTTCCCACAACAACCCCTCATGGATCTCAAAGGAATTTAAAAAAATGTTAGTTTAAAATAAACATAGACTCATTGGAAAATAAAAATTTCAACAAAACTTTGTTTTTGTTTTTAATTACTTATATGTAATATATTGCATTCAGTTCAGTAAGGAAGAAACTAATACGTCAAAATTGAGTTTGCAATGAAAGGTGATTTTATTTGTTATCTGTACATCTTATTGAAATATAATAATACTGATTAAGGAATTCACTGACTATTTTAATTCTATAGTAAGATTTCGGTGTCTAACAGGCTGTCGATGTAAGTTTAAGAAGAAAAAAAAATCTGTTACAGGGAAGAGCAATAACATTTAAGTTCACAATTAACAATCTGAAATTGATTTCATAGAAACGCCTAGTTTTAAAAGTATTTTCAATATCATAAAGAACATAGTACCATTTCAAAGCTAACAAGTTCTAAAAAAGTAGTAAAAAAAAAGTTAATTTCACTATTTTAAATGTATACTGTTGCCTTTAGTAACTTGTGTTAGTGACGATGTAACAGAATTTAAAGAGTCTCGCTCCCCACCCCTTATAACTTCTTCTGATTGTGGGTAATAATTACAGTTAATTCATTAATTAATCCAGAATAAAAGATAACTCAGTGTGCCAAGATCCCGTAGAAAAGCATTCGTTCTTTCGAATCCCATTTACCTACTGTCATGTCCTTTGGCACCATTCCATCTTGTGTGAGCCAAGATAATAAAAATGACTTTCACACAAACTTTTCTCCTGTTGCATTTCGAGGGGGCCTGTCAGCCAAGAAGAACCTGGCTCTTGAACAAAACCCGGCCAAGTTCAAGAAGTGTATCTTTGAAAGGCAACGATACAAGTTACTATAAGTACATCTTTTGTTAGTGATATCCTTGGTAACGAACGATTATTATGTCACGAATTGTTGCAGGAATCAGCCGGCCTTAGATAAATATAATTTCGTTTACAAGTCTTTTTTGATTAAATCTAGAAGTTAGTTCGACTATGGAGAGTGTGTGGGTAACGTTGTTTGTTTGTGTTGCTTGCTACGCTTATAATAGGAAAAGCGTGAGCTTTGTCAGTCCAAAATTGATAGAAGATGGTTTGGATAGAAGTGATGCAGGTAGGTTTGTTTTTAATGTTGAGTTTTACAGTGTGTAGAAAACCTATTGAGCATCTATGTTAATTATATTTAAAAAGAAATTTAAAAAAATCAGACTGCCGCTTAATTTTTATAAAAACCCGTTTCATCAGCAAGGTTTTGTTTCTTGCAACTTTTTGGGTTGAGAACGTTGTGAACGTTGAAACAGCAACAACAAAAGCATCATCAATAACAATAATAATAAGACTACCAATAATAACAATTAACAGCAGAAATACCAACAAATGCACAATAATAGACATAATAATGATAAATAACAGCAGTAATACATCCAAATAATAATAATAATAATAATAATAATAATAATAATAATAATAATAGGCATGTATGTATATTGTATATGCGGATCATTTGTACTGCACGTTGGCGAGAAATAAAAGGAAGAAATACATAATGAATAAAGATAAAACAATAAATAACAGCTGTAATACATACAAATCATAATAATAGGGATAGTAAATAATAACATACTATTAAATAAATAATATAATTAAAATCTTCTACCCATGCTTCCATAAGAAAAATTCCTTTCTAGGATATTTATAACAAAATGAACGTAACGATAAATATAAGTTATATTTTAACACAAAAACAATTTTGATTTGGAAAACTAACAGGCAGTTAACAAGTCAGGAATTATTTTCTGTCTCTCCCCTACCAAAAATATCCCGCCGCATCTTTATTCAACGGTAGTCCCAGGTTCTTGAAATCAATGAAAATACTAGATACCTGTGATGTATTTTACGACTCATTCAATTCTAAAACACAATAGTCATTCAATTTCTGTTGAAAACTACGTCTTGAGCTTTAATCAGACTGTGCTTGGGCATTCACTACTTATTCAATGTTTGAATTGTGCTTCGGTCTGGTTGCTATGATGTGTCATTCTTTCAAATTTCAGTGTTATTTTCGCAGTGCCATTTCAAGCAAATTTTTTTTCCAACAATTTCAAAAAAGTTGTTGAGCATTGATATGAAAAGAGTTTTTATCAACCAACTTCAGTAACAATGAACCACCAACCATAATCCATATAATAACATTGGAACGGGGGAAGATTGCCCATACTTTAAGCAATAATATTTTCACAAATATAGTCAACGTGTTTTTATATTGGCAACATTTTTGACGGTAAAAGTAGCAAAAAATCTTGATTTGGCCGAGAAAATTGATCACGAACAAATTGATATAGCCCTTGTATAATTATATTAATAAATGCTGTTCTAAAGCTTAAATTAAAAAGATATATTTGTTTTTTAGCAATGTAAATTACCAATGATTACGTCCTCGTTTGTCTTTTAATCTGTTTAGGTTCACGCGACCTGTCAATTTCATTATTATGTATAGACTGGTTGTTGGGAAAGATGCTGCTCTTCATTGTTGTAGAACGTTCGATCCCCCCCCCCCTTTTCCCTTTTTGATGGTTTTTCGAATTTTGGTGGAAATATTGAGATTATATGAAAAAGTATGAGAGAAAGATCTTTATCGAAATAGTGTGAGACTTTTTTTTATATCAATTGCTGAAATGCGTAAATTTTCAATTGCAGGTATCTTCTGCACATGCTCTATTTTAACAAAAATATTATAGTTACGTCAAATTGTTACAATTAACTTGTACACCAAAATATGAACATTGCAGCACGTTACCTTTCCATTCATTAACCGTGTTAACTACCGACAGAAAGAAATGCCTTTTACAAAAGCTACTTCTTTGGATTCTGGACCTTCCAAAACATAGTTGTCACAAATAAAATGGACATCGATTTTAAGACCACAATGCAGTACTATCATTATAAAATATTATATATTGGGATTTTGAACGTAAAAAACCTACATGGTAATTCATACCAATTACAGTGTTAATTACTAGGAGTGTGGAACATCACACAACTTTCAATCACACTAATATACTGGTCACTACATTTAAATTTGACGTGGAATAGTGTTATTATCATTTTCATATTTTCATTAATTTGAAAAAAAATTGCCATTTAGGTGATGATTCTTACATGGACACACACACACACACACACACACACACACACACACACACACACACACACACACACACACACACACACACACACACACACACACACACACACACACACACACACACACACACACACACAAATTACGAATTTAGCGATATACTCTCCGATAATTCTTACATTATCCTTTGTTGTAAGTGAAACAGAGGAGAGGAGAAAAACAGTCGTTGATGAGCGATGGTCAAGGGATGAGAACTCTGTGTTATTTTTAACTTTTTATTAGAACCTTTATTATAACCTTTATATATAACCTTTATATATTTATTTATAGCCTTTATTTAGAATATTTTAGAATAGGTTGTTTAGAATACCTTAAAAAGCATTACCACAACGATTTCGATCAAAATCGTTTGGGCCGTTTTTTAACAATTGCTGAAAAATTTGATTTTTTCAATGCCATATACCTTACGTGCATGCACAATATTGAAGAAAACCTTAATGATAGGACCCATGGTCATCACTAACTGTCAAACCAAATATGAGCATCGTAAGTCAATTCGTTCGAGAGATATGCTGACCACTTACACGTAGACAGACATTTTTTTTTACCACATTTTTTAAGTAAGGAATGTTCTAAAATATGGAGAAATGCAAAAAAAAAAAAAAAAAAAAAAAAAAAAATGATTTTTTAAAACCGAAAATAATACTTTCATTGCCCTTTATATTAACATATGGGTAATTGAAGGTAAAAACATACCTGTAATTTTAAGAAGAAAATTAACCACAACAATATTAATACTAAGAGGCAAGTAACGGCCAACTGAATTCTAATTATATTGTTCCTTCGCCAGGTCTGATCCTGACCTGCCAGAATGGGGCGTTTGCTTTGAGTAAGTTTGTGGCTGGTGTCCTCTCTGATAGTACCAACCCCCGACACATCTTCATCCTGGGACTGATTTTGAGTGGAAGTGCAACCGTCCTCTTCTCATCCGCATCCACATCCTCCATCTCAGTTCTCTGCGGACTCTGGTTTCTCAACGGAATGGCACAGGGATGCGGATGGCCGTCATGCGCTAAAATCATCAGGCAGGTGAGAAGAAATGATGATCGAGTGAAAGAAGGAAAATACTTCAATGATCTTTCCTTCAAACGAATTTGTTCTTGAAGCATACTTTCCAAAAAAGAATTCAAGTTTTAGAGCTTTTAGAAGTGTTCTGAAATTAAACATTTAGGTTTTAAAATCTTTTTCAAACATTTGAAAAGGGAAGTGTAATATTTTTTAAACTTGTTATTTTTTTTAGTTATTTTTATACAGTTAACAATTTTAATTTCTCCTTACCATAACATCAGTCAAGCTGGATCTTTCAATTATTAATTCTTTGCCTCTATTGCTGAAGAATTCCAATAGAAGATAAGTTTTATAATTTTTAAATAATAAATTAAGCTATAATTTGATATCTTAATAATATGAATACGACTTCCCCGAATTTTAAATATGTCTGATTATAGTAGACAACATTTTATGGCACAAGAGCTTTCCATCAGATAAGGTAGATTATAGAGTTACCATATACACAATATACTGTAGTTAGTGACATTTGATATTATACACAAAAAAGTTATCAGTCTCTCCCCCCACCCCCTTAAAAAAAAGAATGATTGAAGTTTTTCTTTCAACAGAGAGCTTCTTCAGCTCAGTTTGGAACTCTATGGAGTGTCTTGTCATCCGCCAACAACGTCTCCGGGAGTCTGTCTCCATTGCTGTCCTCCTACTTGGTTCTTCATTACGGATGGAGGACGACTGTCTTCACTGCAGGTAGGACTAATGTCTTGGGAGCCTTCATGTCAGTAGGCAGATAGAATGTTAAATTTGAATTTAATGACTCAATTTCTCTATTATGAAAATGTCACAAATATAAAAAATTCTTTTAACTAATGATAAAGCCGCACTGTGTTTGTTTTTTTTAAATAGAAGGATATAGCAGTATACAGAGTGGTCATACCGAAACTACCCCGATATATGAACCCCTAGCAGCCTTTTTCGCTCAATCAATCGAAAGGAAATTTCCGACATTGTTGTTTGAAAGTATGTACTCGAGATTATAATGGTTTCAAAGAAGAGAGCGCTCGGTTTCAGTGAAAAAAATTCGAATGCCAACACCCATTTCTTTCATGCACAAATTGATTTGCATGGGAAAAAGAAGAGGGTTTTGCCATTCGAAAATTTGTACATTTTGCAGTTTTGTTTGAAATCATCTCAATCTCGAGAACATACCTTCCAATAACAGTATAGGAAATTTCTTTTCGATTCGTTGAACGAAGGAATTTTCCGATATTATCTTTGAATATTACATCTGAAAGGCATGGATTCATATATCGGTCAAGTTTCTTTATGACCACCCAGTATATATTTCTGTTATTTGCAATGTTAAATTAAATGCAACAATACAGCAACTAATTACTTCAAAAACGTAACCATGCTTATTACTCGATTACTTGTCCAAGGTCATATTTATGTTCTTAACTTAATTTACCAGATTAATTTCCCATAAACAAAAATTTAGAACTAAAAAATAACTTAACTGTTTCGAAATCTCTCCATCAATTAAATGCCACAACTGCCACATTTCTTCACATTTAGAATATTTTATAATGATTAGACTGTTCGTCGAAGAGCTCATATGAGCCTTAACAAGTCTCAGTAATTTGTTGAGTTTGTTTCAATTGCTTTGTCGAGATAATAAATTTCCAATTATTTGGAATATTATTTATATAATTTATCCACGTTTCTTTTCCACAAATGTTTAACTCTCATTATGTGTCTAATTATAGGTATCACTTCCCTTGTCATAGCAGTCTTCGGGGCCATTGCATTGAAACTCTCTTTGGGGGACGATGGTACGCAAGAGAACGAGAAAAGTGCCCAGAAGAAAACTGCCAAGGGTTAGTACATTTTTTTAAATATATATATATATATATATATATATATACTAATTTTCTTTTCATTGAATACCATTGTAGTGTTTATGAAAGTGAGCTGTGGTAGCGCAAGTTTTATAAAGCGATTTAAGCCAATAAATAAAATGAAAAAAAAAAAAAAAATTGATTTTTTAGGTCTTAGCCTACTAGTTTAAAAGTATTCTATAAACTGATACCACATGTATAACTAATGGGGAAGCATTGGGCACAAAGAAACCTAACCAATAGCACAACAACGTTGTCCAATAAAGTGTTCCATAAAACTATAGGTCCATTTTAAAAAATCATACCCTGAAATTATTTATAGGTAACTATATACGAAAATAATCAATATACGAATCAAATAAAATGAGGAGAAAATACTAAATACAAATGCATATTTTATTTGCAATCGAATAATAAAGCCAAAAAACAAGAAAAAACATCATTTTGCCTTCCACATAATTATAGGTCCATGTAATTTTATTAATTGATTGGGCAACCAGTTTTACGAATTACAGTAAAAATTCGGTCTTTCATGCTATCGATAAAGATTTTAAGCGTATTTTTGTCCAAATTCTCCCATGCGATTTTAATAGCTTGCTTTAATTGAGCAACCGATTGGTAAATCATGTAATTCGCTTAAAATTTGCGCACAAGAAGGCCCCAAACATCTTCAATTTGGATTGCAGTCAGGTGAGCATGCTGGCCAATCGATTAGATTCATTTTGTTAGCAGACAACCATTGCTTCGTGCTTTTACTTACATGTACTGATGTATTATATCGTTGGAAGATAGGACAATTTCGTCGAAACCGACGTAAATATGGCAAAAGATTTTTTTTCGAGCACGGTTTGATATGCCTTGCTATCCATTTTAGGTGACACGAAATCTAATGCGGCAGTTCCTCGGGCACTAATAACTCCCTATACCATACAGTTACCTTCTCCAAAATTCCTCTTAGAGAAATATTTCTTCTCCTTTCTGAGGTCATGCAAATAAGAATTGAACCCACCTGGATCTTCCAGTTTAAATTTTTTCTCATCACTGAAGATGACCTGAATATATTTAAATGAAAATGAAGATAAATTTGATAAAGAGGAGATATTTATTTAAGGATAGAAAAAGAATTGAAAATCCTACCTTGCCACAATCTCTGTCCATGTTTTCCCGGCCAAATTCTAGCCCTTTAATCTTGTTTTTACCAGTCAGATGAGGCGCATCCTTCAACTCTGCACAAACAATGCATGCACAAGTCTTTATAACGCGTCTAATAGTCTCAGATGAAACATTAAGGTTGCAATAATTTCGTATTTAAAGTGCAGAGACCATCGAATTAGAGTCCTTTTTCAAAATTATTCGTTTGTCTCTTTCTGAAAGTAATGAAGGACGTCCTGAACGTTTATTCTTGCCATACTCAGATTTTATACGAAAGAAATTTCCAACAACATTATGAGATTTTCCAATCTCACTTGCAATATCTCTGACACTTTTGCCAGAGTGATTGTACGCCTCAATCATTCCTTTATCTCTCTCCGTCAATTCTAAACCTCTTGGCATTATAGGAAATACAAAATAAACCATATCAGTGTTAACTACTTACGGATTTGTGAATGAAATACGCAATGGATCTATATATCTGTGCTTACTGGTGTGTGGAGTTTTGACGAATTTGCATAATGCACGTTGTGAAATCAATCAAAAAGCAAGAATTAATTTTCATATCTTTTTTCTTTGATGCGTATTCCTATCAAACAAGCAAAATTTTTGTTGTTGTTGAGAATTACAAAATAAAGGAAAGTTACGAGATGGACCTATACTTTTGTGGAGCCCTTTATAGCTCGACATTGGCCAACCCAATCACGTTTAATGCTAGATACAATATACTGGAAGTACTGAAATGTTGATGCAGGGTTTCAAAATTGAAATATTTTATTTATAAGAAAGGATGGTGGACTAAAAAGTTGTTTTGTGATATTTTTGACATGTATTTTTTATTGGAAGGATGCTTAAATTTTGCCCTGGATTGACCAATCCATCATTTTACCGTTCCGACATTGGCCTATACTGCTGTGTTACCCGTGGTGAAACACAATGAAAATTGTACTTGTAATTTTTAAATGAGACTGTTCAATTCCCTGTTTTTGCTGAGTTGATCTACTCACATGTTGATGTGATTTGGTATCAATAACAGTTTTAGTTAGAAACCTAAGAAGGAAGCTGTTCTTTAACGAGAAAAATTTCACTACTAATGGATTTAATATAGATTTGTATAATTTTTTTTTTTTTTTGGCAGTTTAGTTTAACACTTCCTTTTTTTAGCTACTAGTCAACAGTTTACAACATATCTGTTATTTACTTCACTATTAGTGGCACTACAATACTAAAAGGGGGAAAGAAAAAAAAAATTGACCTGTTTCACCTTGAAACGTTTAAAGATGCCACAAGGTGTATAAAGACAATTTTAAAAAACTCAAAAGAAAAAAAATGAGAATACCTAAATAACGATACAGATTTATAACAGATTACATGTTGTGTAATTTGACATGAAGAATCATGTAAGGACCTTCAGATAAGATTTTATTATAGAGTGATAACTGTTAACGACAAAATATTTAAATCACTAAAATAAACCTGTTTAATTTATTTTTCTCTTTAAGAAAATGTTTTTTTCACAGCATCAGTTGGCAAGTTTCATTTCCCCATTGGTGTAGTGCAAAGAAACATACGTCTGACATTTTTTAATTGTTCACAATATTAAAAGTATTAATATTGAAGACAATAATTACTATTGCAATTTTATGCTTAATAAGTATTGTAATGCTTCCCATCACAGTAGACATAAAACTAAACTCCATGAAGTTCAAAAATAAAATTTAGCTTTGAGGTTTTTCATGGCTCCTCTATCAAGCACTGTAACAGCAATCCTGAATGTGCAACAACTGTTCTTCACTGGTCAATCGATCGTAGTACATTTAAGATTATGAAAATTAAAGTATTCGTATTTTAAAGATAAACTTAAGAGTGCAATTAATGGGAGGCAAGTAAATATTTAAAGATGCACAGATTTTTTTTTAGACTTTACGTTTCTCTGTTCATACACATTCATATGATTATAAAAAATATTAGAACTTTATTGTTTGAAAGATATACATTTATATTTAAAATATTTATTGTATTGCTTTTGGGTTTCCCCTTTTTAACCTTTGATTAATTTTTTTTTATCATAGAACTACTTTTTATTTATATTTTACTAGATAAAATACATTTTATATAGTTTTAATTGAGAAAATCTTTTCCTATTAAAATAAAAACCAGATATTTATTACACTATTTCCTTTTATGATTTAAATTTCGGTATTTCCGTTTAATATAAAACAGATTACGAATAAGGATATAAGCAATTATAATTGAAAATCGATTAGCAATATTTTTTATCAGATAGAAAGTAGTTACTAACCAGAGCTATTTTAACCATTAAAATTTCTCAAAAGTGTCCTACTTCAACAAAGGCATGAGGGAAGAATACCACCTAGTAGAAGCGAAATTTAGATCAGCACATTTTAATCGAATTCCAAGTCCATCGATTTTCTAGCAAAAATGTTAAGATTAAAACCAAGTTAATCCTATATAAGTAGTTAAAGAAAAACTCTTTACACACAAGCCATGTACTTACATCAAAATTAGTTATAACAAAAAGGTTCGAAAATTGGAATGAAATATTCTGTACTTTTATTCTCCCTCAGTGCCCGAAGCCCCTGCATCCGGAGGACTGTGTGATTTGTTGTGCGATCCTTTCCTGATCATGGTGTCTTTTGGTTACTTTGTGGTGTTCTGTGCCAGATCGGCCCTTTTGGATTGGGGGCAGCTCTACCTCATTGAGGAGCGGGGAAGGTCGCACCAGGAGGGTAAGAGAAAAATAGAATCTTTAGAATGTTCTGTCGAATAAAATAATTTCACCTTTTGTCACTTTTAGCTCTCAAGACAGAAGTTCCCATGCTGAGGTATGCCAGTTTCTAGAAAATATTTGTATATTCGAAAAAACATGTCTTAAATTTTGCAATGAAGAACTGAATGCATTTTTTAAAAAGAATTTTGTTATTGAAATTTTCAACAAGCCATGTATACGACTGTAGCATTTCAAATAACTTCTTTAGTTGTTTTACTTGATATTCAAATTAACATAAATTAAGAAAATAATTGTTTTAAAAGCGGAAATTGCATTTAAATTCTATTTTCTTAAACTACTTTTCATGTCTGGATTTGAGTGTTCGTACTCAAATTAAATGGTAAATTTCATTCGTATCATTCATCTAATACATATATTTAAAATAACAGTGATGGATACAGGAAAGTTTATTGTTTTTGGAAAATATATTGTTTTATCAAAGCAAAGGTACTTTTAAGTAACTGAAACTGAGATAATTTTTATTAGTTTTGCTATTTTTCTTGTTTTTAAAAACACATTGTTTGATTAAAGTGAAGATATCTTCTCATTAACTGAAAATGAGTTTAGATTCAGTACTTTTTTTTTATGTTGATCTTTGAAAGTATATTTAAAAAAAAAAAAAAAAAAAAATCTTTCTCAACTATATCCTGGATCGTTTGCAATATAGTTTTTGTAAAAATTTACACCTGGTCAGAGAGTGCTTTTATCTGATCAGTGACAGAGTTTTGACAAGAATTTGTGGCCAAAGAAAAATGTGTTGCAAAGATCTTTGATAAGGTTTATGTTTATTTTTTTATTTTTTTTTATTTTTATGAAAGCTAAGACATCATCAACATCAAACTAAATGAAAGTTTATTGCATATACTTCCAGGAAGTGCTTTCGCAAGCAGCATTGAGACCGGAGGATTTTTAGGAGGCATAGCTGCTGGATTCATCACTGATAGATTAAGCCAAATTTATACAGTAAGGTAGTCTTATTTGGTATTTTATACCAGTAAAAAGTTTTTTTTTTTTTTTTTTTTTTTTTACCAAAAAAGAAATGGACGAAACGAAAATGGAACTGTTTAAATTGAATTAGGAATTTGAATTTTATGTGCATTAGGATGACCCTTATCTGTAGGCAATTTGCGAAAGTTAAAAATGTGCTACTCCTATAGAGAGCTTTTAAATTGATTGAAATAAAATTGGGAATGGGATCTATACTTTTCGAAAGTGGAAAAATAACGGCCATCCTAATGTGTATCCATTTTTGATAAAAATTGATCCCTGAGCAACATCTCGATTTTTTTTTAAATTATATAATAAGTTTGTTTCTTTGAAGAACCTTACTTTTTTTAATCTCTTTTTAAAAGAGATTAAAAAAATAAGAAGAAAAATAATAAAAGAAGTAAAGTATCAAAAAGTGCAATTCTTCAACTCCCAGTAATTTTTAAAACTCTCATCTCCGAATAGTCAATATTTTACACCCTCTTTAAAATAACTTTCCAGTTGTATGCAAATTTTTATTATTTATGCAGAACGGACATAACAAATTTGAAATGTTTAACTGTAAATAACGTCCTACGCACTGGAAAGTCAATGGAATGTGTAGATTTTTTTTTTTGAGGGGGGGGGGGGGATGAAGTGTAGAAAAACTCTTAAAAAGGAAGTGGGGTCATTACTTCAAACAAGAGATAAATCTCTAAAAAGTTTATTGATATAGAATCCTTTAAATATATATGTTAAAAAAGCATACGTATAACATACGTTTTAACACTTTTTCTCATTTGTTATATTTTAAAAATAATAAACAGTAATAACTGTACAAAAATAATAACCAATAAAAATAATAACATTTTTGATGACTAAAAAAAAAAGGAAACAGGAATTCTTATATTGAGTGATCTGTAAGTTTGTCAATAGATGTCGCCACTATTTATTAAGCTTTATAAGAACTCGGAAACACGAAGTTTTACAGCCTTCCCATCTAGGTTTCTACAAATAAATTAGTGAACTTAAAAAAAAAATTGACCTTTATTCTTATAAAAGAATGGGAGAATAACATTTGAATAAAATTTAAAAAAGGTTTAGTAAAAAAAAAATCCCTTATAGTTTATAAGACAATAAAAATTTTCATACGAATTCTAGGCCTAGAATGCATCAGAATAAGTTTCAAATATAGGCTAAACTTGATATGGGCACTCGGGCTCGGAAGTACACAATAATTAGAAACTCCGGCAATTACCAAGAGTGAGGGTAAGAAATTACTACAATTTTACTTTAAAAATTACTAAAACTACAAATAGTGATGGTTAACTGGTCCGGTTCCTTGCTTCTTTAAGTCTTCTACCAGTAATCGTTATGTAATGCAGCGACGGGATATTTGAAACTGCAAAGTGTTTTAATGTAGTAACTTTGCTAGAAAACGTATGGTATCAAGTAAAGCTAACCGTCTGTCTGATAGTAAAGTGGATACTTATAACTTAGATGACTCATTTCATACACATGCATTTTTTAAATGAATAAATTAACAAATTAGAATAGTTATTTCGACAAAATTATTTTATTCATAACTTTTGCGGTTTAAACTAAGTTTAGTTTTAAACAGCAAAACTTTTAGAAAATAATGTATTATAGAAATCGTTATAGTCTGTTGTAAAATAAAAAATTAGAACGTTTAGGAATGTTATCAGGGAACCTAATAGAAATGTCAGAGGGAAAGGGAGTTGAACAAGAAAAAAAAAATTATATATTGGTGTACACAAGTGCCCACTAATTTGTGTATGTATAAAAATAGGCATGCATCTGACAACGAAATGTGCATCTTAGAGAGTGTGCATGATCCTGATCATGGACAAATCAGTATAGTTAATTCTCTAATTTTACAAACTTCAACTTGCTATTTGATTAAAGTATAGAGTGAAGAATATATATTTTCTAACTTCTTAGTGTTCTCCAAAGTCAATATCAATGTAACAATTCTTCATTTTTGCAAAGCTACGAAAATCTGGACTTCTCACGATCATGTACTAAATGAAATCTCAGTTACAGCCCATTTGACACATAACCTAGTACTTATTTCGATGACCCTAAAAACAGACTCAGTAGTTTAGGAAGAAATAAAATTTTGAGCTTAATTGATGGACTGAAGGAATTTTGATAATTTTGGAACCAGCGTAGCCTATGAGGCTTACATACGCGAAAATTACAAATTCAATTTTTGGTGATTACAAATTGATTATTCTGATTATTTCTATTGCCGACCAAACGGTATAGTGGTTAGCGTGCTGGCTTCTAGACCGCGAGGTTGCGGGTTCGAGTCCCGTGTTGGCATGGGTGTTTGTAAATGTATGTTGGTTTGTTAAATGACGAAATGTTTCGGCGCATTATAGCCCTCGTGTTGCTGACGGCGCCAGATAATCTGAATACAACCAACAACCAACTGATTATTTCTACACTTAAAAAGGAAACTAAGGGTATGGAACATCGCACAACTTTCAATTACACTATAACACTGGTCATTGCAATTTGATAAGGTGTTATTTACCATTTTCATATTTTCCCTAAAATTCAAATAAAAATGGCCAGTTAGGCGATGTTTTTAGCAACAACAACAATAATAATAAGAAAAATATGACGGCAAAATTGGCGATATCATTCGATAAACATTACATTGTCCTTTCTTGTACCTGAAACAGAATTAAATCAATCGTTGATGGATGATGCTCAAGAGAACTCTCTGTGTTAACTGTTAAAAACATGCGTTTTCTAACTTTTTTGCGCTTTTATCGCATTTATACGGGAATTTCGGAGGTGGGGAGGTTTAAAACACCTTAAGAAGCATTAGCACAGAGATTTTAATCAAAATCGTTAGAGCCGTTTTTTAGCTTTTGCTGAAAAACATTATTCCAACATTATGCGCATGCGCAACATTGACAAAAACCTTAATGGTAGGTCGTATATTGAACAGAGGATTGTCTTTTCCAGTCAAAGGGAATATCTCAGTCTAGCATCCGTCTCTCAGTGGCGGTGGCATCCATGGTGGGCACTACCAGTCTTCTTCATGCGCTGCAGATCACAGTGACAGAAGATTCTACAACAGTAAGTTTTATTAATGAATTTATGAAGTCTTTGTGTGAAACTGATGAAATAAGCACCCGGTCAAAATTTTAATTAATGTAAATCAGTACACTAATTTGGTTTAGGTGTAGAACAATTTTGTTATAAACTTCATTTTATAATAATTATCCTGCGTCACCTACATGTCTACGTAGCTTGAGTATTTAAAATTGTTTAGACGAATTAATTTTTCGGACGTTCAAAAGAGTCATATATTCTATTGCTGAGAGTTATAAGATTCTATAGGTTTAAGATTCCTCAAAATGATTAAATTACAACTTTTTCTTTTCTATCGTGCTGCCATCTACTGTATATTATCACAACTTTCGAAACATTTTTGGGCAAAAATTTCTCAATGTCTATTATCGAACAATAAACAAAAAATGCCATTGCAAACAAGCTATACGTCTTATACGAAGATTTTAAGCTTCAAATTAGTAAATCATTCGCCAATTTTGAACATGTATAAGATGGGGGGGGGGGGGGGGGAAGGGGGGGGGGGGAAGGATCATCACACAAAAAAAACCCATCCAGATATAATATATGTTGTGACTAACCTATAAATGTGTGCAAAATGTAGAATTTCCTTTTCGTTCACTAATTGTACTGGGAATTTTTTTTTAAAAGATATATACGTTCTCTTAGGTATGGATCACTTCTCTGGGCTTCCTGTTGGGTGCCTCTCTCTACGGACCAATCGCCATATTTGGAATAGTGTCCACTGAATCAGCACCGGCGCATCTGAGCGGCAGCTCCAATGCCATAGCAGCTCTAGCAGCAAACTGTAAGTCACTGCAAAATCAATTTAGAAAACACATATTAATAGAGTAAGAGGCGACTGCAAGTTTATAGCTGTTTCATCAAACGTCATTCTGAATTTTTATAGAATGCAGAGCAAAGTTGATAGTTCATGAATCTACTGGTCTGCTAGGGCAAAAATGGCCGAAACTATTAAAAAAAAAATCGACTTTGAATGAGTTGAATTAAATTCGATTGCCAAATGTGTCATAAGGAGTTTTTCTAGCGATTTGTTTTTCTTACCGCCAAGATCTTTCATCTTTTAAAAGTCAGCCAAGTTGGGAATAAATCTTACGTCGCAAGTAACGTAAGATTTATTCCCACCTTGGCTCACTTTTAAAAGATGAAAGTATTTTTTTTTGCCAAAGAATAAATATCGTCTGCACTCTCCTTCATTGAAAATAAAAAAACAGTGGTTGCCATAAAAAAAAAAAATGCTTATTTTATAGACATATTTGGCAATCGGATATAATTAAACTCATTCATAGTCGATTTTTAAAAAGGTTTCGGCCATTTTTGTCCCAGAAGATCAAGGGATTCATAATATACTTACTTTGCTCTACATTTTATACAAAATTCAGAATGGTGTTCGATGAGGTACATAAACTTGCAGTCGCCTCTCGGACTATAACTAAAACAAGGAATAGGTAACACGAAACATATTTATCCCAACAAAAACATCTCTGTAAAAAGGCGCCAAGTTCTTCATGCAATGATTAAGGCAGTGAAAAGTATTGAGATCTAAAGTTGAGACACGTTTAAAGTTGTTGTAAATTACGGGCAATGAAAATTAGTAAAATTTTTCCCTCAAAGTCGAAATTCTCCTGCATAGGCCTAAATATCTAGCCGCAAAAATATTTGTGACACTTGGCCACTACGTATTCTGGTTAGCTGACGCGTAATGGCTAAGTCACACAAGCATTTTAGTACCTTAGTAATTTGATAATCAGTTTTGGACGAGTTTGAAAGTATGTCGTTTTCTGCCGTTTTTGAATTTGATTATCTCAACAACCAATATAATTGGAGACTTGAAACTTAGGGATCTTATTAAAGTGGCTAACTGCTACCCGCAAAAAAAAATTCAGCTCTGAGGCATACTTTAATACGCAGGTACGAGAGGTCAAAATACTGCTGAGTGGCTTCCAGTAAAAAATGGCTGGCAACTAACATGGCGGGTGCACTGCTTTGCATCTAGATAACGTTTTCACCAAATTTTTTCACCTCCAAGTTACAGAATTTGTTCACTTAGCTGATGAATTAAATACTCATGCATATTGCATTACTGAGAAAATTACAATTGATTTTTTACTTTAATATCTGGATAGTTCATGCTCGAAGTCTTAGAATCATCACAATATTAGGAAATGTATCTTAAATAACTTTATAACGATTTCTGAAGAACCTGAAGAAATGGGGAACACTACGGTGAACATTTCAATTGTGATCTTAATGGAATGCAACGCGCCATTTCCAGTACTTTCGGTACAATGCCGGGATGGGAACTCTCTACGATGATATCTTTCATTTGATATACAGGGTGTCCGAACCAAATGTCCCTAATAAATTATTTATACAGTTTATTAGTGATACTTTGGCGGTATTGAACAAAATTGGCTGCTGAATTCTTAAATTTTGGCAACAATTTTTATTTTTCGGCCCTCTGTAATCCAGTCCATGGCTCTGGACGCGGAGGCCTAATTGTCTGGCCAACAAGATCTCTAAATGTCATTCCACTGGATTTTTTCCCCTTTTGGGACTACGTCAAAGGCAAAGTCTACTCAAGAAACATCCGTGATGTTGAAGAACTTCGTGCCTCAATAATCTATGTTATTGCTACAGTGAAGATGGAAATGTTACAGCAAACCATTGATTAATGGAGCGAGGGTGGCTAGAACTGGATTATCGACTGTATATCCTCAGGACTACTAAGGCAGCAAAAGATGAAGTGCGCTGATTTTTTCCCCAAAACTTTGTGATTCTTTGTAGATGAGAAAAGTGAAAAATATATTTATCTTTATTATTGTTTACTAAAATATTTTTTTAATTCTAGTGGGTGCAATGATGTCCGGATTTCCATGTTGCTATCTGGCTAAACACTACAGCTGGTCCATGGTATTTCTCTTGCTAGAAGTGGCAACGGGGGTTATCTTATTCATCTTGTTTTGCTTTAGAAATCTGCAACCCAAGTTAACACGTCACAAGAAGGAAGATTAGAAGCTATTACAAACACAAGCCAAAGTTTTGTACATATGTGTGATGTTGAATTAAAATTTTCGTCCCTACTTGTTTTTTGGAAAAATAAAATTAATCTAATCCCTGAATTTGCATTGTGTGACTATTATTTCAGAAAACTTGAGTGGTAACCACGAAAAACAGACATATATTCATTGGGTTAGTTTGAGAAGTATGATAACGAAAGCCTGAAAAGAAAAGTTTATTAAAAATTCGCAGAGTAAATGGTGCTGACTTCATTAGATGGATCAATGTGCCTTTCTAATCATTATAAAGTTATCCAACTAGAGGCAACATTTTAGAAATTTGTAAAGGGTGCAAGTTTCTAGGCCTTATTCAGAATTGTACAGGCAAAACACATATTTTAGTGTTTAAAATATATTTAGTGTAAAAAATAAAAAGTGAAATGTAATAAAAGTTATTTTAAAATATCAATAAAATTAAATGTTTTAATAAGTTAAACATAGTTTTGTACAACTTTTAGAAAACCACTTCAAAAATTATTTCTTGTTAAGTTGCATTGATATATTTTGAAAATCATTATATTTTTTATTTGTCAAGCTTTTAATAAATCTGTTTGTTCATTTAATTGAACAGATCGTTTATATAGTTAAAATTACTATTAATAAATCTAAATTTAACTAATTTAACTAGGAAAATTCCATATATATCTAGTTAGATATAGAATTGGGTCCAAAACGTGATAAAATGAAAAAAACTTTTTATCATGTTTTGGGGGTGGTCTTCAAAATGCCGCTGAACACGTTTATATTGCTGTTAAGGTTAGTTAATGGCACATAGTGGATGTTTTCTTCGTAGTCGTCAAATTCTATGACAATTCGATTTGAGTTCTAAATAGATTAAATAAATTGCACATAAAAGTTGGCAAGGTATAAAGGATTTAAAATAACTTTTTATAGCTTAATTTGTTCAAAATTCTATTCGAATTTCAGAACAATGTGTTCGATAATAAATGTCTCAGATTTGAAAAACTTGAAGCATGATAGACAATTTAATGATAAAATTTAAAGATTTGAAATAACAAGCATCCTGCTCTTGTTATTTAATCAAATAATATAAACAAGAAGAAGAATATAAACAAGAAAAACTGAAGAACTCGTAGATTAAAAATTTAATTTTACCTAAGCTATCAACCCATCACTATAATATAATTTTTTCCCCCCATTTATTACTAAAATCTTCCATAATTTACAGTTAAAATCATTATTACCATGGCAGTTCAGACCTCAGGAACAACCATAAACAACAAATTATAAGAAAATTAAATAATTTACAATATTTTTTATTTTTTAGTTATTAAAGGGATAAGTGGTTGAAGAGACCATGTAAATTTTAAAAATAAATGTCCCTTCATAAAAAGTGAATAAGGGAGTTATACAAGGATAATTTACAATACTTACCCCAGTTCTTTAAAACGCTCAATGACAGATATTTTGACAGATGAAAGAGGTGTATTACATAGACAAAAAAGTACAAAAATAACAATGTCTATTAAAAAGTAACTTTTGATGTAATAGCTTTACTTTTTAATACAGAGCTCTTTCATCCAGTTACCCCTTTAAAAATTAATACAACTATCTTAAAATATGATATTCGAAGAAATCAACGAAATATGCAATTGACATTTTGGCACGGATCCATCTTAAACAACTGGAACTAAAAAAAGCAACTTCCATCTGTTGCACTCCAAACGATTTTACGACTAAAAAGAAGGCTAGAACAATGCTTAGTAAGACTGGAAGAAAATGAAAGCCGGCCCAATTCATAATTTAAGGAGTGTATTTCCGAGTCTGGAACGCAACTGAATGTGATAAAGAAGGTTTATCAGTTAGCTCGACAAAAGTGATATCGCTTGTTACAACTGATTATTATGTCACTGATTCACGCTGCATGGATTGATACAGAATTCAGCCATCTTTGTTGCCTTTTAAGTGTCAATAAATCTTGCTACTGGCATGGAGAGCGTATGGGTAACGTTGTTTGTTTGTGTTGCCTGTTATGCTTATAACAGAAAGAGTGTTAGTTTTGTTAGCCCAAAATTGATAGAAGAAGGATTGGATAGGAGTGATGCAGGTAAGTGAAATTTGAAATGTATGTATTCTAATAATTCGTAATAAGTATCAGTTTGAAATAGTATAACGAACATTGTCATGCTTGCTATTGATTCAGTGAAGTTGCATTGAACGGATTTCGTTTAACCGGGACATCTCCATAAAAAAAATTATTTCGACAGAAATAATGATTATTCCATTGTGCTGAAAATTCCAGAAAAGTGAAGCCTTACAATTTCCAAAATTAATTAATTGGATTAATTTTGTTTTTAAATAGCGGGACCCATCAAACGTTAAGGCCTAAGACGTAGTTAGATGCGTTTACCAAATAAATCATGATGACCAAAATTCCATGAAAGAGAGGCAAAAATATTTAAAATTAGGTGATACTCTGGAAGAAGGGGGAGGGGGTAACTTTTATTTGTTCTGCTTGATGTAAAGTTTTAAATGGATGGTTATATAGAATTAATATAGATAAGTTAAAAAGAATTCAGGCAGTTTTTACATCATCACAAACAATATTTATCTTTATTTAGTCGTTTAGGAAGATACAATGCATTGTCTCAGTAAACGGCATATCTCCATAACGCAACACGCTACGACGATATTTTTTTTTTATAGTTTGTACATGTAAAAAAGCCAAGTCTGCTAAGATTTCATCAACAATTTGCTTACAAAATGCAGCATTGAAATATTTTTAGTTTTTCTTAACAATAAAAACTCGTTTAAATTGTCTAAGTAAGTCAGAAGTTAAAAAGGTGTGAAAAATATAATAGTACTTAGGAGTAAATATGTTTATAAAAAGAAAAATTATTAAAGAAATTTATAATTTCTTTAATAAAGAAATTTTTTAAATAAAAAAAATATATATATATGCAGTTATAATATACAAGGTGAGCAATAAAGTCCGTTCCCCCTTTTAACTGCCAAACGGCCGCAGCTATAATCATAAAAGTGGTGTCTTGGTATAGTAGCAGCTATGCGATGCTAGACAAGACCACTTACAGCGTCCCCTATCGGAGGATCTTAGAAACGGTACGAAATAGGTGAAAAATGTTAACTACAAAACTGTAGAGTATCATCGATTCACTACGCAAAAGTACAGAGAGGATGTGATTTTTTGAAAACAGAACACCGTTAGCGATTTATGAAACTAAGACGTCAAGAAACCACCTAAGAAAGAAAAAAAAAGAAAAAAAATGTTTATCACAAGATACCTTAATTTTCGATGTTCATACTTGTATCTGTCAGCTATAGTCAGCTGGACTCTTGTTAGAAACTAGCCATTCTGTAGTTAAAAGGGTAGTAACGGACTATATATATACATATAATAAAATAATCACATTACAGTAATACTAGTATTGTTCTTAATAATATAAAATAATACTAATTATATTTATTGATTATGACAATAGTGATAATTATGACAATGATATTTGTGATATATTATTATTGAGAATAACGATACCAATTATTATCTTAATAATGTTGTAAGCATTACGTATTATCCACTTATATTACCAGGTCTGATCCTGACCTGCCAGAATGGGGCGTTCGCTTTGAGTAAGTTCGTGGCGGGTGTCCTCTCTGACAGGACCAACCCCCGACACATCTTCGTCCTGGGGCTGTTGTTGAGTGGAAGTGCAACAGTCCTCTTCTCATCCGCATCCACATCCTCCATATCAGTTCTCTGCGGACTTTGGTTCCTCAACGGAATGGCACAGGGATGCGGATGGCCATCATGCGCTAAGATCATCAGGCAGGTGAGAAGGAACAGCGAAACGTTGTGTGAATTAACATCACTTTAAAACAACTTGGAAGACGGTCTGAAACTTTTTTTTTAAAGAACTTCCTTATTTATGGTAATTGATCTGAGATATTTGAGTTTATATGTTTGATGTTTACATAAATCTAAGGTACGAAAGACATTTTTAACTGGCGGTTAAGCTACCTGTCAGAAAATTTTCTGATGGCATCGATAGGATTTTAAGAAAGCGCTTCCGATATTTTTTTTTGTGTGAATATTTTAAGTCAAAAATGCTTTTTTGTAATGCAGTTGCAAAAACCGAAATGTAAAAAAAAAAATCCCTAAGGTTTCTGGACTTGGTACTACCCATATAAATATTTATTGTCAACAACAATTTCGGATAACTTTTGGAAGATGGATAGATGCAGCGAGCAGGTGACAGGGATGCTTATTTAAAACACTAATTAAAACACTTTTAATAATTGCATAATTTTTTGTGTTATATGCACTTTTAAGTTTAAGGAATGCATTTTTCTTGAGGTGCATTACAACGAAAAATTCAAGCTGTCTTCTTAGACTGCCAAAATCCTTTTTAGTCTGTCATTTTGTACTCACATGTGAGATTATTTTTCTAATATATTATAGAGTATAAATGTCGTAGAGAAGAATGATTGGTAATTGTGTTTGAACAGAGAGCTTCCCCAACTAAATTCGGTACACTGTGGAGTGTTTTGTCTTCTGCCAATAATTTTTCCGGGAGTCTGTCTCCATTCATGTCCTCCTACTTGGTCCTTCACTACGGATGGAGGACGAGTGTCCTCACTGCAGGTAACTGTATTCTCTTTCAAAATAATATTTACTTAAATTTTGTTAATGAAAATATAAAGAAATCTGTTGAAAGACAACAAAAATTGTTTATATTAATAGTACTGAAAATGGGAATTTACAAATGAGCTTATGCAAATCACCAGTGACATCAAATCTGCAAAATCACCATAAAATGAAAATTAGAAAAAAAATATATATTTATCAAAGTTTACGTGCTTACCTACAGCCACATTTTGGAAATACTTGAACATTCTATATTTTCAGAAAATTATGGAAAGTACTAGAACTTTCCTGGGATATTTCAGAAAGTCAATTTTTGAGTCCAATTTACTGAAATAGAAATAAATGTATGTAAAATCGGTCTATTGACACCAGTTACTGTCACAATCTAACTTGCTTATAATTACTATGCAATCTAATTACAGGTGTCATCTCAGTAGTTTTAGGAGCCTTTGGTGCTTTTGCTTTGAAATCCTCATCAGAAAAGGACGATACTGTTAAAGAGAAACAGAAAAGTGTATCTAAGGAAAAATTCAGAGGTTAGTAGAATTTTAATTTTTTGACTGTAATGCAATATTAATGGAGTGATTCTGAAAAATGCATACAAAATATGTTAAAGCTATAAAATGTACTACTACATGTTACCATCTACTTTTTTTTTTATATCAGCCGACAAACCTTCTGAATCCAGCAAAATGGTGGATTTGTTGTGCGACCCTTTTCTGATTATGGTGTCTTTCGGCTACTTGGTGGTGTTCTGTACCAGATCGGCCCTTGTGGACTGGGGACAGATGTACCTCATCGAGGAGCGAGGAAAGTCACACTCTGAAGGTAATGGACAGAGAATAGATAGCAAGTTTAGGTACCCCATCGATCATCTTCTGAATTTTTTATAGAATGTAAATAAATATTAGTAGATTATGAATACACACTGGTCTTACGGGACAATTGTGGCTGAAACTGCAAACAGAATCGACTTTGAATGAATTGAAACAAAACCCAATAGTCAAATATTTCATAACTAGCCAAATAATGATCATTCTTTTTTTATGTGGTAACCATTCGCTTGAATTTTTAAAATGAGGAAGGGTGTAGACAATATTTATTCTCTGACGAAAAATACTTCAGTGAGGCAAGTTGGCGAAAAATATCACGTAATTGAAGACGTAATACTATTTATTGCTTTGTTAACAAAGTATTCTTTCGGACATTGGAAATCCACTTGAAATCTTGGAAATCTAAAAATTTACATATCTTTTGAGGAAAATGCATACATATATACATCAATATAAATACGACAAACAACCCAACAACTTACACGGATGTTTGTTGTAATCAACATCGTGTCTTTTTTCACATGAGATGACAGAGTCAAACGAAGCTCGATATCGGGACATCTCGCATGCTAAGCGAGCATTCTACACCTAGGATGTGTGTCCAA
This sequence comes from Linyphia triangularis, assembly GCA_963978545.1. Taxonomy (NCBI): domain Eukaryota; kingdom Metazoa; phylum Arthropoda; class Arachnida; order Araneae; family Linyphiidae; genus Linyphia; species Linyphia triangularis. The sequence continues at coordinate 95,483,738 of OZ021722.1, forward strand.
TCGATTATCAACAAATATTCGATACAGCCAACACATTTAATCTTGAATAAAATGATTGAAGCATTGGAATTTTGTAAGAAAAAATTGCACTCCAGGTAACCGGGTATAAGGTACCATTGTCGTTAAACCTAAATGTTATACGTTTAAAAGATGCATAAATGTATCGCCAATACTAAATGTTTACTATTGGTTATTTTATAGAAATTATAAATGATCTGAAGTTTGTTAGTTTGGATGAGCTATCTCTGCAATTTAGAGGATTTTATCTGGTACCCGGCTAATTGAAGAATAGCGAAAAAATATACCCCGTAAAACATGACCCATTGTATGTAACCGTTGGACTATAGAAAAGATTTATGACCCCATCTTAGAGAGGATGACTGTTCTAGATTGTTCCGCCTCTTAAAATATTTGTAACTTTTTTACATGGGTTTAAAAAAATACAGAAACAAATATTTCCATAATTTTCTAAAAATTTTCTTGGTCATTTTCGTAGATTTCTTTTTTAACATTTCTGTTATTATCCTGAATATTAAAAAGCAGGATCGCCATAATTAAGCTGCACCTGTTTTGATTGTTCTGGAGCAATCGAAACAGGAGCAACAGATCTTCACTATTGTTTATATTCGTACTACTAAAATAAGTGGAAAAAATCTAAAAGAAAAATCAAATAAACACAAGTTCAAATTTTCGCCACCAGATGTTGATAAGAACTTATATGCAAATTAACTTGACAGACTGAATCTCTTAACGTGAAGGTTATGAATGAGGTTTTTGACCAAAATTAAACAATTCAATACAGTTTGAATATCTGTAGAATAAGATGATTGTAGTCCTTGAAGTGTCACTGACAAAATTTTTTACCTTTTTAAATGTTCTTTCTTAACTTTTTATTACATTCTTTTCAAGTATTTAATTTGATTTTGTGTGTTTGTGACAGGCACATCTTCAGAGGGCTAATTAGCCCACTAGCTGTCTTCCAATCGAGATGGAACTTGACAGAAAGACTCGTTGTCTATGACAATACGTAGTATCAAGTTATGTATGTATGTGTGGACGGGGAGAAGGGGGGGGGGGGATCTCAATGGCACGGAATTAATAGTTTTCTTCGAAATGAGAAAATACTATGAAAAATCGGCCGGAGGTCACAATCGCTTGAATAAGTTTCAATTGCACATACAAGATTTACAGTAAAAACCTTTGATTCTAATGGTTAATTGCTTAGAGACAGTTTTTCCATCGTTTAAGCAATATATATTAAAGTTTTTATAAAGATCTGTTTATTTCTGCAGGCTGATTTCTTTATACGGCGTTCATTTAATTATGGTCATTCGGTTTTAATGAGTCAGCAGAAATATCATGGCGCTTCTTATTTCAGTTTTAACGACGAAATTAGCAAACCTAATCCTGTAAAACATTTTCAGAACTAAACCTTTCCTTGAGAAATCCCTAAATTACGAGCTATTCTTGTATCATTCTGAGTATAATTCCGTCAGTATGATTTCAAGGTCAAAGTTTATAATGTAGATACTTAATCTACATTAGATGATATATCATCTACATATTAATTAATTTTTTAATTTAGATATCAAGGTAATGTAAGACTGGTAAACACATTAAAACTAATTTAAAATTCATGAAATTTTTTGCATTTTGATATAATGAATTCGAGTTTCCTCGTTTTATCTTTTTTGCCAAATAGAAACTACTCATTGAAACATTTGTTTTGAAACATTTGTCTCAATAAAGACTACTCATTGAAACAAATGTTTCAATGAGTAGTCTTTATTGAGACAAATGTTTCAAAACAAATGTTTCAATGAGTAGTTACTATTTGGCAAAAAGATAAAACGAGGAAACTTGAATTCTTAAGATAAAATAACAATTGAAATTATCCACAGTTTTTCAGTGAACCGCGAAATTACATTACATATGAAAAATACGTTTCCTCAAAACAAAAAATGCTTTCAAGCGTAAAAGAGAGTTCTTTTCAAAATTGTAAAGTATGTGGCTAACACTGAGAAATGTACGTGCATTAAAAAACCCAATAATGATAATATTTAACAAATTTCAATACTTGGAAACATTTACAACTTGGAAAACAATTTTTTTTGTACTGACTTTTTTAAATATTTATTTTAAAAACAAAATAAACTATCCATCTCTCATTATATACTATTCACACTCGTACATTTAAAAAAGCTTTTATTCCTTACAAAATTAACAGTAGTTCTTTTAACAGCTGTTAAAATATACACATACCCCTCCGATAAGTTATAAAAGATGGAAGAAAACTGAAAATTGCGATTGTACATTTAAATCTATAATTATTGGGATTAAATTGATCTTATTAAGTAGATATTTTTCATAATTCAAACTTATTTACTATCCATAAATGTCTAGGAAGTGCTTTTGCCAGTAGTATTGAGACCGGTGGTCTTCTTGGACGGGTAGCAGCTGGATACATCACTGACAGATTGATCCAATTTTATACAGTAAGGTACCTTGATTTTACTTTTTTACATTCGTGATCTGATAAGTAATTCAAATCACTTCATGAACAAATGGTAAAAGGGTGATTTTTAACCTTCAAATTAGCATAGAATTATTTATTAAATAAAATTGCATTTTCTTTTATATTTAACATTTATCAGAATATTTTAAGTGATAAAAGAAACTTTTCTTGAATACGGAGGTAAATCTTTTGGGTGCCTATTAAACATTGATTAAGTCGGGGTTTTTGAATATATTTTAAAGCAGGGTATTAAATAGATTATAAAAAAAAAAAAAAAAAAAAAAAAAATGTGTGTTGAAGTTTTTTAAAAATTTGGTTAGAAATTTTTTAAACTCGTTATTGGATTAAAAATTAAAAAGTATAAAATTTTAAAACTTTGAGTCAATATCTTCAGCTTTCCACCATGACTTATATATTAAAAAATTCGCTTTTTTGGATATTTTAGTAAAAAAAATTCCTTAGGGAATACCCAAGCGAGAAATGTTCTAACAGGTTACATTACTTTATATTTAATTGTTTGTCGTAAGCAAATAATCAGATATCTTTAATTAAATCATTTAGTCAACATTCGTCCATTATTTTAGTACAAAAATCTAAATTTTGATAAAAAAAAAATCAGAATAACTTCCGTATTATAAAAGTTAAAATTAAAAAAAAAAAAAAAAAAGTGTTTATAAAATGTATACCATTTACAAAAATGCAATACGTAAGTGCTAGTGAGTAGTTGAAATTACTGACTAAAAATTTTTAAATTTTGTTTACCTTATTTTTAACACAAATAAAATTTTTTAGGGACTTTACTAGTTAAATTTTGAAAAAGAAAAAACTTTATTAAAAAATGGATAACTCCAAAATGATTACATTAGAATGGTTGTTAAATAGCTTGGTAGATGGCGCCACTACAATAAAAAGGGCTTAATGTTTTAATAACTATAATTGGATGGCTAGAACAGTATTATTCATAGGATAGGTGATTAAAAGGGTTTCTTTCTAAAAAAAAATATTTTTCACTTTAAAAGTTTTTTTTTTCTTCTTATTGTTAAAAAGTTTTTTTAATTTTTTTTTTTTTTTTTAATTGATTTTTCAGAAATGATAATAGGATTTCTTAATGAAATATCAATTGAAATGTAAATTAAAAGTTAATCAGAAATTATATGTTCAAATAAACTGCTTAGAATCGATTCTTCAATGTGAATTCCACTGCTTTTCTCCAATATTTTTTTGCTTTAAAAAGCCATGGATGTTCCCTTTCCATGGAACTCCCTTTCAATTCTATCGGCCACTCCATGCAATTTACTAGATGAAATATATTAATGAATTTTGTGTGTGTGGAAATAATACTTTTGAAATAACGAACACCTACAAAACTAGTAATAGTTTTTATTGAATTAAAGATATTACAAATGTTTAAAATTTCAGAAATGCCTTGTGCAAGAAAAATGAGGGGAAAAAAATGAAAATGTATTATTATAAAATCATTTCAATAAAATTTAAAAAAAAATAATATATATATATATATATATATATATATATATATATATATATATATATATATATATATATATATATATATATATATATATATATATTCAGATATTCATATATATATATACATATATTTAGATGTTTTAGCCTATAACTTAATTATTCAAACTAGTAAAATCGTATTTATGCAACAATCGTAGTGTGTAACCAAAATTAGAGAACAATAAGTAAACTTTGGCAAAAAAAAAAAAAAAAAATCTTGAATTGAATAAACTTTGCGTTAATATTTAGCAATACAGCAGGTATTTTATTTCTCTGAAATAAAAATACTTAATTTTAAAAAGAACGAAATTAATTTTTTTTAACTGTATTAATAAATAAGTTTATTTTTGTAGACTAAAGGGGCGTCAAAGTCGAGTGTCCGGCTCTCAGTGGCGGTAGTGTCTCTGGCAGGGAGTGCTTGTCTTCTCCATGCATTGCAGGTCACCGTGACCAATAGTTCCACAACGGTAAATTTTATCATAACACTTTTGAAGCCAAAGGGCTTTTGTACATGGACGAATTTGTGACATCGATATATATATATGTCGACCAAAAAATAAAATTAATACACTCAATAATATTAAAGAAAATGTGATTTTAATACATACACACTAATACTAAGAAAATAATTTTATGAAAATTAAAGTGAAACGATAATTCGCATTAGCATTTTCTAGACCTCAAAACTCGTCTAGTCATCAAAATGCTTTGAGAGTATTCTCTAGATTTGATAAAATGATTTTCTTCACTCACAAACGTCGAGAGGAAAGAAAACTTTCTATTTGATCAAGTAGAAAGTTTTCTATTATTAATGAAAAGAAAGAAAAAAGAAATGATAAAACAATTGCATTAAAGATGAAGAAAGGTTATTTCCCATCTACAATTTTCAATCTTTTAGAAAATTTATTAGCCAACTCCTTTTTGTGGGAAAAATTTGTTCAGATTCAAGTTTTAATTGCCGACATTTGAATTCTTGTAAAATTACAGTTGAAAATCAGGGAAATCAGAATTGTATTCCTTCTGGTCTTTATTATATTGGAATTTTTTTTCAACTATTCCTTCTCCATTTTAATTCAAACTTTAAATACATATTTTCGACATATATATAGCACATTAGTTTGAGAAATTCTTTTTATTTTTTAAAAAATCCCAAGGATGTTCTATAGAATATATTAAAATATGTTGCTAGGTACATGAGATTATCAAACTCTAAAGCTATGAAAGGAAATATATATTTTGTGAAGTAAATAAAAATCATCTTTAATAGGTTAATTTAACTCTAAAATTGAACACTATAACCCAGTTAAGATGCAATTTGATATCTTAGGTGTGGATCTCTTTTCTGGGCTTCTTGCTGGGTGCCTCTCTCTACGGACCCATTGCCATATTTGGAATAGTGTCCACCGAATCGGCACCGGCTCATCTGAGCGGCAGCTCCAATGCCATAGCAGCTCTCGCAGCAAACTGTGAGTTTATTGAAAAGTCAATTTCCTTTTTTATTAACTCCTAGTAAGGATATATCTTTATTAGGGCGTGTCAAAAAATTCGAAGTTTATCAAATCTCTTAGCGGTAGTGCGGAAAATTTGTCACTTATCAGTAATAAGAGTGTGAAATTTTAAAACTCTGGGTTAATATCTTCTGTCACCTCAATGGCCCCAAAGTTCCGAAAATTGGTCTAAAAGTGTTTAAAATTCAAAAATTCCTAAAAATTCTCATATTTCGTTTAACGATTGGGGCTGGTGGTTAAATGTTAGTATTGTTTAACAACAACAACTATAATTTTTAAAAAAATTATAGGTTAATATCTTCTGTCGCCTCAGTGAACCAGAAATTCCGAAAATTTTAATAAAAAAGAATACAATTCAATATTTAATCAGCAGTCGCAGATTTCGTTGATCGTTTTGAAGTAGCGCACAGAAGGATTTTTCACGCATGCTGCCAACACATGAAGACGTTATACGATGTTGCGCTCATGAGAGATGGCGTATTGGTAATGAAACTGATGGAAATAACCATGCTTCTCTGTTATTGCAGAAACTGTTGCTTTGAAAATTGAAAGTTTATACGTCGATTCATATATTCCTTCTGTTTCACATAAGCGTGTTTGTGATATGATACACGCTTAGCATAAAAACTAAACTAAACTAAGACCATATAAAAGTAGATACTTTGAAGTTTTTATTTTTCAAGTACAATATTTTTACTCTCTATGTAATGTATGCATGCATTGTTAATTTTAGTGGGCGCAATGATATCCGGATTTCCATGTTGCTATCTGGCTAAACACTACAGCTGGTCGACGGTATTTCTTTTGCTAGAAGTGGCAACGGGCACTATCGTATTCATCCTGTTTTCGTTTAGAAATCTACAACCTATGTCTGCACTCCACAAGAAAGAAGATTAGAAGTAATGCAATCGCTAAGAACGCAAGCCGAAATTTTGTACATATTTGTTGTCTTACATTTAAATTATTATTTTTGTTTTTATAAAAAATAAAGTGGACATTTTAACCGAATTGCTCACTCTTAAGATCGTGAATTATTATACCGGATTTGAAAAATAAAAGAAGATTAGAAGTAATGCAATTGCTAAGAACGCAAGCCGAAATTTTGTACATATTTGTTGTCTTACATTTAAATTATTATTTTTATTTTTATAAAAAATAAAGTGGACATTTTAACCGAATTACACACTCTTAAGATCGTGAATTATTATACCGGATTTGAAACGTGTAAATAGGATCCTTGGGTCATAACTCATTTGTTATAGCACCTATTCATTTGGAATGCTAATCTTTAGAGAAAAAAAGACATCCAGAACGAATATTTTTAAATGATAAACAAATCGAATTGTGGAACACGCGCTGAGTCTACTTTATTAAATGCTTTAGAAAAAAATTCATGAAATTCAGCAGACGATGACTTCCTTTTAAATTATTTAGTGCATCTAAAAGTTTGTGCGTGATAGTCTGCGTTCTAAACTCTACGTTTCTTGCCGTTTGTGTTCCCTATATTTTGCATTACAAACAACGGTATTCTGTTCTCGTAATAGTAGACCTACTCGCTTGAGGACCATGAATGAAGATATTGTAGTATATGAACTTGAATTACTTGGACACCAAAGGCTTGAATATTTCCGAAGGGCAGCAGACCCGTCAATTGCCGTTCTGTATTCAGATGTAAATCGGGACGTGCCTCAAGAAAAGACCAGCGAATGTAGTTCAAGATCGTAATAAGTACCCTTCGTGATCTGTTTACCAATTGAATATTGAAATGTGTTTACTTTCAAAATATGCACATATTTGCGAGACAAATGAGGAACTTAATGGTAAAACGTGTCAAATGTGGAACTCAAAAATGTAAAGGTGCTACGCAAGGAAAATTAGCATTATATATATATATATATATATATATATATATATATATATATATATATATATATATATATATATATATATATATATATATATATATATATATATATATATATATATATATATATATATATATATATATATATATATATATATATATATATATATATATATATATATATATATATATATATATATATATATATATATATATATATTTTGATAAAATTAAAATTATTTTGAAGTAATATATTTTATAGAAATTCTGAATTAGGAACATTTTTTTTTTTTTTTTTTTTTTTTTTTTTGTCGGGGGAAGGAGGGTGGGGGGTCTATATTCTTTTCCAGCAAATAAGAACTTATTTTAGATTTTTTAAATAAGAATAGTTATAGGCGATCCGAAATTCTTTCGATTACTAAAATGACTGAAATTAGATAATACCGTCTACATAAGTTAAACTAAAAACACTCAACAAATTATTGTAAGTGTCATTTTTAAATATTTGGAATAAAATTATTTATTTTGGTAAAATCGGAATAATTTTAAAAGATTTCTAATTTGTTTTTAATCTTCCGAAAAATACGATTTTTCGTAAAAAAAATAAACAAAACTCCGGAAAAAAAGACGAATATGATTTTTCTACATCATCAGATGTCACAAAAAATCCTACAAATAACAAAATTAATGACTACCAAAAGTTGACACATTTTTCGAGGACCGGAAAAAGATGAAATTTCTTTCAAGCATTCCTATGTACCTTATGTAATCGTACATCGAATTTTAATTCAAAATTACCCAGAGACAGAATGAAAATTAATATATAAGGCAGTGCTAGAAGTCTCATGCGTCCCCCCACTTCTAAAATCACTGAAATCCACCCCCCCCCCCCATTTAAAAAAAAACTCAATCCGTCTGAAAACTTTTAAAGAAAAATAACATTAACCTTTAAATATAGTATAATATATACATATCAAACTATTATAAAAATGTATTATACTTCTTTGTATAAAGATATAACTTTTTTTTATTAATAAATACTGTTACTCTTGGTCTTCTATTAATTTTATTTCATGAAAGTATGCACATTTAGGAGAACTATTTAAATTTAAATAAACAGTTATGTTTATAACGTTCAATTGTAACATTACTTAATCCCTTACTTCCAAGGAAAAAAACTAAGTCGCAGAAAATCCATTAAAAGCACATTACATTTTGGACCCTTGTTCAATGTTAGTGTTAGGATGTTAATATTATTTCCAAACTAATTAATTTTTTTACTATACGACACAAAATTACAAAATTTATCATGGGTGAGGGGGGGGGGGGGTCCCCTACTTTTTTTTACCCACTTCTACCACTGATATAAGGTGTCCATAATAAACTTTAAAAAAACCTGGTCAGATTAAAGACTTGAAATTTGAGCTGTATATACTTGAATTGTAATAGATACCTCTGGGATATCGAATTTGCAACTTAGGTACAAGATCAAAGACACATTCTATAGGGCGTATAATATCACAAAAACATGTCTTAAAATTTTTTTATTATGATATTGACCAAAGGGTATGTTCTTCCAAATAAAAACTTTTTCTCAACAATTAAAAAAATTGCTTATTAGCCAACATAGAAGAAAAAAGTAAATAAATTGAAACCTTTATTTATGTCCATTCCATTCTGCGCAAAAAAGTTTAAATCCGTTGAATATGATTACTTTCCCTAGTTCCAACCCTTTCACCAAGTTCACAAAGTTTAGAATAAATGGAAATGGTAACGGAACTAGAAACAGGTAAAACATTCCAGCGAATACGAAGGACGAACTAGAAAATTCAGAACAATGGTGAGGGAAAATGCATTTTCGAAGATCCTTGGTCCAATTTCGGGATCTTGTTTAGGACCATGTCCGCTTCTTTTAGCATCTTTCCAACACGAAAACGTTACACGTGAAGAATATGAGCACGAAGGTTTTTTCTTACCACCTTGTTCCTCCACAATGAATATTACCTGCCAGATTTACAAGCCTCATTTTGTTCGAATAAAGGGGTGGAAATGGCGGGAATAGGGAAGGTCAGTCCACTTTTCCGCCATTTTGGTATTGTGTGAATACCGTTCGTTACAATGGGTCGACGCCAATTCCGAGATACAAATTGGTTAGGGCGCGAGTAAAATAATAATTTCGGATGAAATTATTTTTTAAGAGATCGTTTTCTCGTGTTTTATCTCTTTTACTGATGGTTTTTCGTATATTCGCACTTTATTGTTACTTGCCTCTATAACCTTTGTTCGGTATGGACTGGACAAAAAGATTTAAGAAGCGCTTTAACTTTTTTCACTTGATTTTCTATTTGTTACTACTACATCTAAAATACTCAACCTAAACGCATTTGATACTTTGAAGGATATTCTGCAATCGTGTTACTTGAGAAGATTATTTTATCATTGAAACTACATCCAGAATATTAAACCTAAAGATATCTGAGTTCAGCCTAATGGAAGTATTTAAATAAGAGCATATTTTATACAGCAAGATATTTTACAATCGCATCATTTTCACTTGATACTATTATATTTACTTGTATGTTTACATAGGGTAATGAAAGTATTGTTTTCGGTCAAAGAATTTTTTTTTTTTTTAATTTTTTTTTTGCATTTTTTTCCCTTTTGAAACATCCCGACTTCAAAAAGGTGGTCCAGAAAAAAATTAAAAAGTTGAAAAACGAATGTCTTCAACACAGGAGTTTTCTTTCCTTGAGCATCGCTCATTAACGACCGTTTATCTCTTCTACTTTGTTTCACTTACAAGAAGGGATAATATAACAATATTCGGAAAGTATATATATATATATATATATATATATATATATATATATATATATATATAAAAAAAACACCCGCCAAATTGGCATTTTTTTTTTCTAAATGGATGAAACTATTAAAACGGTAAATAGCACAATTCCACGCCAGTATATTAGTGTAAATTAAAGTTGTGCTATTTTCCACACCCCTAGTTTTACACCAATTTAGTTGCTGAAAAAATGTATCAGTGTCAAAGAAATTATTGAACTCATAACACGTTTGAAATGGAGGAACATTTTGAGATATTTGTTCTAGATAGGAATAAAAAAAAATCCTGAAAAATAAAAAAATAAAAATAATAACACAAAAGGATGAAACTTTCGCAATTTAAAAAAGTATGATTTAATGGAAAAGTTTAAAATACAAAGACTAAAAACAATAGATCACAGGAAAACAGATACAAATCACAGTTATGTCACTGAAATAGTCCAGTTTAAAGGTCATCTACTGGTCGATTGAGAATAGAGCGGTTTCTCTTGTACTGCCATCTAGGGAGGAAAACGAAATCAGTACATTTCGTATATTTTAACAAAAATTTACATTTCTTTGTATAGATGATACGTCAGAAATGGGACGAAATGTTAAAATAGAAATATATATATATATATATATATATATATATATATATATATATATATATATATATATATATATATATATATATATATATATATATATATATATATATATATATATATATATATATATATATATATATATATATATATATATATTGCCGCATTTTGGTTAATTATACATGTGGCATTATAGCCGAGAGGTAGCGCATGAGGCTGGTGATCGATAGGTCGGTGGTTCGAATACCACCGGCACCCACTTTACTAAAGTTTAATTTCTATTTATTTCTTGTTCCAGAAGAACCTTCTAGAACGTTCTATCATTTCCGGTACGACTTGTTTCCGGATGGATGTATTAGTGCTTCTATGCAAATCCAACTTTACTTGTTTCCGGTGAATGTTCTGGAACATTCGATCTGGCTTTATAAAAGAGTCACTCGAGTTGAGTGGGGCAGAGGATAGTTTCTTCTGTTACTGAACGTTGCTCTAGAATTCTTTCTAATAAATACTTACGAGACATAGCACCAACGTTGTATTTCTTGTGTACAGTTCGTTATACGTGACAGTTTGGTGGAGGCGCCGGGTACCGATCGTGGAGGAAGAAAGTGGCCGCAAAAGCCGTCGACTACAAGGACTGCCTCCGGAGTACGGGCGTTACATTCCCCCTCCAAGGAAAAATCGTAAAATTACTATGCCAGACGGATCGACCGAAACTAAACCTGAAATTGGTTCCCGGCTGTATCAGCAAATAAGACAGCCCTCCAGTTTCGCTGGTGAAGCTGGTCAAGATCCTACAAAATGGCTGAAAGAATACGAACGGGTTGCGAAATTTAATAGGTGGGACGACATGGAGTGCCTTGCTAATGCATACTTCTTTCTTGATGGCACATCAAAGCAATGGTTTGAAAATAATGAGGATGAATTATGTTCGTGGGAAAAATTCCAAGAAGGACTAAAACAAGCATTTGGAGACACTAGGCATCACGTCCAACAAGTAGAAGCCCTACTTCAATGCCGAGCACAGAAACAGGGAGAGAGCACACAATCTTGCATCCAGAATGTACTAGCACTATGTCATCAAGTAAATTCCAGAATGGAAGAGAAAGAAAAGGTTTCTCATTTGATGAAAGGAGTTGCCGAAGAAGTTTACGCAGCCTTATTAGCTAAGGATATAGCTACAGCCGATGACTTTATTAAACAGTGTCAGCATATCGAAGACCAACACAAGAGGAGAGTTGCTCAACGAAAATACCAACGACTCCCAAATGTAGTCTCTATGGCCCCAATTGATGAAAACGCTGATTTAGCATCTATGATACGACAAATAGTTCAAGAGGAAGTTCAGAAACTAACACGTAACCTGCAAGACCAACAACCCCAGTATCAGTCTTTAGAAAATGTCATTCGCGATGAAGTAGAGAGTGTCTTGGCTTCGGTTTCAAGGACTCCGCAGCCCTCTACATGGAACCAGAAAAGACAGTACGCGTATCAACCAAATAATGTTAGAAGACCTGAAAGGACAATAGAACCCGCTACCAGAAAAACTGATCTATGGCGAACGGAAGACAACAGGCCAGTTTGCTTCCACTGTGGACGTCCAGGACACGTCGTCCGCTACTGCCGGGAAAGGCGATCCGGTTTTGACACTTACCGCAACGAAAGAGGAAACAACTTTCGTCGACAACCAACCCCCACACCGTCTGCCGATAGCTACCAAAGACCAACCGACGACTATCTACGACCAAACACCAGAACTTCCTCGCCGCTCACAAACAGAGGACGATCACCAACACGTCGCTTTAGATCACCGTCGCCGTATAGAACCTCAAGTCGATCTCCTAGTCGACGCGTCGAGGAAAACTAGGTGATGCGAGCTTCTGTGGAGGTGAAGCCGCTATTATGCGAAACCCTCCGACTGCCGCTAAGATGTCCGGGAATCATTTGGAAATCATAGTCGACAATACGCCAGTGACGGCACTTGTGGATTCTGGGGCCTCTTTTTCTGTCATATCTGAAAAATATCGCCGAAAACTTAGAAAAGTGCAATTGCCAACCACACGGCGAGTACTTCTTAAAGTAGCCAATGACTCTTATGTACAGCCGACTGGACGATGCATACTTCGCATCGATATTAACGGTAGAGTGCAACCCTTTGAGTTCATTGTTATGCCGCAATGCAGCCAATGGGATTTCTTGGAAGCCTCTCAAGCAGTTATTGACTGTGGTCGTTCTGAACTGGTTCTTGAAGACGCCGTTCAAGAGACACTGGCGAACGAAGATTCCTGGCATTTATACGCTTTAGAAGATTATGTGGTACCTGGACGTTCTATTAAACGGGCTATGGTTCATGGTGCCCCAGCTAACGCGTCTCTTGACGTCATTGTAGAAGGTAAGAAAGACCTGGTTTTGAGCAAGGAAATAGCGATTCCTTCAACGATCATCACCCTTGACAACGGACATGGAGAACTTTGGCTAGCAAACGGACATCACAAAGCTCGATCTATTCCCAAGGGAATGTGCATAGCTTCTGCTGAGCAACTGGGAAAAGGCAAACTAAACACGATTGCCGAGGCAGTGGCGCCCGTCAAATTGAGTAAAAGAACCGAATTGCTACCGATGGTCTGTGAACAGATGATAGATCCTGGTTTGAACCCCGAACAACATGGTGATCTGCTAAATTTGCTTCAAAAATATGGTAGCTCGTTTGACCAGAAGAAATTCGGAGCAAGCAAAGTCAACGTCAAACATCGAATTGTAACTGGAGATCACGAGCCGCTTCACCAAAGACCCTACAGAGTGTCGCCAACAGAACGCCGTCTCATACAGAACGAAGTTGAGAAGATGATGAACAGAGGAATCATTCAGCCTTCGGAAAGCCCATGGTCGTCCCCGGTCGTCTTGGTGAAAAAGAAAGACGGAAGTTGGCGTTTCTGCGTCGATTACCGCCGCCTCAATAAAATAACCAAGAAAGATCTACCCATTACCTCGAATTGATGACACGTTAGACTGTCTAAAAGGGGCTCATTTCTTCTCATCAATGGATTTGTACACCGGCTATTGGCAGATTGAGGTAGACGATAGGGACCGTGAAAAGACGGCATTCGTCACCGGCGAAGGTCTGTACGAGTTCAGAGTCATGCCGTTTGGATTATGTAACGCGCAAGCGACCTTCGAACGGATGATGGATAATCTATTGCGTCACTTGAAGTGGTCAATCTGCTTATGCTACTTAGACGACATAGCAGTGTTTTCAGATACATTCGAGAGCCATCTAGACCGGTTAAATGTTGTCCTTCAGTGCATTCAAGACGCAGGTCTAATTCTTAATCCCAAGAAATGTCACTTTGGCGCAACACAAATCAAGATCTTAGGCCATCTCGTATCAAGCGAAGGAGTTAGACCCGATCCTGAAAAACTAACAGCCGTAAATAACTTTCCTGTGCCCAAGAACACTCACGATGTAAAAAGCTTTCTAGGATTATGTTCTTATTATCGACAATTTATCAAAGATTTCTGTCATCAGGCCCAACCCCTGCAAGCATTACTAAAAGGCGATGTTAAATTTACATGGACCAAAAGTCAAGAAGAATCTTTCTGCAAATTGAAGAAAGCTTTTACTTCAAATCCTGTTTTAGGTTTGTTCGATGAGAATTCACCTGCGGAGCTGCATACCGACGCTAGCGGTTACGGAATTGGAGCTGTACTGGTCCAAATACAAAAGGGGGAGGAGAAAGTTATAGCTTACGCTTCAAGGACTCTTTCAAAGGCCGAAAGGAACTACTCTACTACGGAAAGAGAATGTCTTGCTGCCGTCTGGGCCATAAATAAATTCCGTCCTTATTTGTTTGGTAAGCTTTCTACTATTGTCACGGATCATCACTCTCTATGCTGGCTGACTGGGCTAAAAGATCCTTCTGGTAGACTTGCGAGATGGGCTCTTCGGCTTCAGGAATACGATATCTCAATCGTTTACAAAAGTGGGAGGAAGCATAAAGATGCTGATAGTTTGTCAAGAAACCCAATTGCCGAAGTTACTACGACGTTGGAAGCGGATCATTCCATCACCTCCCTGACTACAATAGCAGAAGAACAAAGGAACGACGAGGATTTAGTCAAAATAATTCGTGCCTATGGAACAACAGAACCACTTAAAAGGGGATACGAACTCATTAAAGGTGTACTTTGTAAAAAGAATTTCGATCCTACCGGAAAGAAATGGTTACCAGTTATCCCAAGGCAATTAAGATTGGAAATTTTAAATCACTTCCATGACGCACCAACAGCAGGACACTTGGGCTTCGCTAAAACCTATGACAGAATACGGAAGCGATTCTATTGGCCAGGGTTGTACCGGAATGTTCGACGATACATCATGCACTGCCGAGAATGCCAGAGAAGAAAGCCAATTCCTATGAGACCCCCAGGTCAGCTAAGACCCATTCCGCCCACCACGGAACCTTACCACCGCATTGGAATAGACCTTTTGGGGAGATTTCCTAAATCAGTTCAAGGAAATAAATGGATTATAGTCTGCACTGATTACTTAACTAGGTATGCAGTTACACGAGCTCTTCCAACCGCAGAAGCACCTGAAGTTACAAAATTTATAGTCGAAGAAATACTTCTAAAACATGGCGCCCCGAGAGTTATAATAACGGATCGCGGACAAGTATTTCAATCGAAACTTGTCCAAGAGATCAATCGTCTGTGCAGTATTACCCATAGAATTATGACAGCGTATCATCCACAGACTAATGGACTTACTGAACGTTTTAATAAAACATTGACTGACATGCTCTCGATGTATGTGGACGTTGAACATAAGAAGTGGGACGAGATACTACTCTTTGTAACATTTGCCTACAATACGGCTAAACAAGAAACAACCGGCTTCACGCCTTTCTATCTCCTACACGGCCGAGAAGCTGAAACCACACTTGACACGATGTTTCCTTACTGCGACGACGACCAAGGGGGTGATTATGTTATTCGATTGCTAACGCAAGCCGAAGAATCTAGGCAGCTGGCCAGACTTCGAACATCGGAGGCTCAAGAAAAGGATCGGCAAAGGTACGATTCAAAGCACAGGCCAGTGCACTATGAATCAGGAGATCTCGTGTGGGTTTATACACCGGTACGTAAAGTGGGCTTGTCGGAAAAACTTCTCAAGAAGTACTTCGGTCCGTACCAGGTGAATCGAAGGTTGTCAGATGTCACCTACGAGGTACAAGATTTCGATCCAACGTCAAGAAGACGCAAACCAATCGACACCGTGCATGTCCTTCGAATGAAGCCTTATCACGATCCCGAGACTCAAGATGAATTCTTAAGAAACCATCCTACTGACTTTGAAGAGGACCATGTTCACCGCGGAAGAGATGAGGATACTTTCACTGACGAAATACCAGCCGCATACACTGGACCGATGACGAGAGCTCGGAAAAGACAAATTACAGCCGATAGATTACCGTAACAGCGGGGCGCTGTTCTCCTAAGAAGGGAGCAATGCCGCATTTTGGTTATTTATACATGTGGCATTATAGCCGAGAGGTAGCGCATGAGGCTGGTGATCGATAGGTCGGTGGTTCGAATACCACCGGCACCCACTTTACTAAAGTTTAATTTCTATTTATTTCTTGTTCCAGAAGAACCTTCTAGAACGTTCTATCATTTCCGGTACGACTTGTTTCCGGATGGATGTATTAGTGCTTCTATGCAAATCCAACTTTACTTGTTTCCGGTGAATGTTCTGGAACATTCGATCTGGCTTTATAAAAGAGTCACTCGAGTTGAGTGGGGCAGAGGATAGTTTCTTCTGTTACTGAACGTTGCTCTAGAATTCTTTCTAATAAATACTTACGAGACATAGCACCAACGTTGTATTTCTTGTGTACAGTTCGTTATACGTGACAATATATATACAGGATGGCCACAAAATTCAGGAAAAAAAGTTCCCTGACAGATTTCTTAAAAATTCCCTGATTTTAAGGGTAAACTTTTTTTCTCCTCAAGTTTTACCAATTTTTCCAGATGTATAGACACCCTGATCAAATAGAACAGGTATGTAAAGGAGATAACATGCCAATTTTTTAAAAATAGTTTTGGTGGAGAGAGAGATAACTACTAAACAATGTGACTGACCTACAACGACTGTGTTATAAGACAAGGATATGGCGTTAGAAAAAAATCCAAGTTTTAAACTCCAATTTTCCTTTTTTACTTTCAATTACCCATATGTATACATAGGGTGATGAAAGTAGAGTATTCATAAAAATAAAAAAAAAAAAAAAAAAAATGCATTTTTTCACGTTTTGGAACATCCTGATTTCAAAAATGTGATCTAGAAAAAATGTTTGCGTGTACGTGGACAGCATTAACTCCCAAACAAATTGACCTACGACGTTCAAATTTTGTGTGCGAGTTGGTGATGGACCAAGGCTATCTAACCTACCATTAAGGTATTCGTCAAAATCGCACAGGCGCATAAGGTAGCTGCTATTGAAAAAATCATGTTTTTCAGTAATTGCTAAAAAAGGGCTCTAACGATTTTGTTCAAAATCTTTGTGGTAAATGCCTCAATAGGTATTCTAAACATTCCCACCTCCAAAATTCTCATAAAAATGCGATAAAAGCCTAAAAAGTTGAAAAAACGAGTGCCTTTAACACGGAGCACTCTGCCCTTGAGCATAGTCCATCAACAATTGATTTTTTTTGGGTTTCACGCACAAACAAGGACAATGTAATGTCTATCGAATAAAACCACCAATTTTGGCGTGGTTTTTTTCTGCTCAAGTAAAAATTATTGCCAAAAATATCGCCCAACTGGCTATTTTTATTCAAATGAGTGAAAATAAGAAAATGGTTAGTAACACCATGTTAAATTTTACTGCCATGACCAATATTATATTGTGTAATTGAAAGTTGTGTGATGTTCTACACTCCTAGTTACACTTTACTTTCAAGAAATCTGACAAATGTATCACAAGCTCGAAAACATTTCTTTTCGTCATTTTTTAAACATTTTAACGGAAAATAAACGCCTCCCAAAATTTATTCTAAGAGGGCATTGACTATTTAAAGAATTTTTTTTTTTTAAATGTTAGTACATCATAAAGATACAAAGATAGACCTTTTGTTATTTTTTGGACATTTGAAGGACCCAGAACCCCCCCGTCCCCTACTCCTTTAACTCCGACTGCTTCATGAAAAGTTTGAAGTGTTAAATACATCATAATATAACAAAATAAAAACGATTTTAAAAGCAATTTGGCAATATTAAAAAAATCGTAATTTTTAGTAAATTTCGTAAAAAGTCTCCATTTTTAATCGATTTGCGAGTTATGTAGATATTAACTGATTAAAAAAAAAAGTTTTGTATTATTTTTGTTTTTAAATTTAGGAACTTTTTTGCACTATTTCTAAGCGGTTTGATTTGATTTTTAATTTGACCAACCCTATTACGCATGGCTATATTACTGTCAATTGCTATGTTCTGGAGAAATGAAATGTGAATTGGGATGGATCTTATGTGAAGACCTTACAATCATTTATGTTGCAAAGGAGAGAGGAGAGTTTAAAACACGTACTGTGATTGTCTAATGCAATGCGATTTTTTTTTAAAGGTGCGTAGTGATTTGTCACAAGCATTCCATGCATCCCGCTTTTAATAACGCTGCGTATAAGGTCAACGGATAATGCAGTGTGAAAATTCGATTTTTAATGGTAATGGTCGCGCCACATGGTGTTCCTATTCAATGGAACCTCAATCAAAATAATTCTTTGTATAACGTCCGTGATAAAGATACAGTAAAGTTTGCACAACCATTCAATCAATCAAGATAGCAGCAACCTATTTTCACTTGTAGGGAAATAGTGTCAATTGTTTTTGATGAATAATCTGTCATTGGAGGGTGATCAAACTTTAAAATTACTTTTACAACTGGAAAGTGATATTAATCAAGTTTGTTTTACTTACGTCAAAGCTCTTTACTACAGGATGTCCGGAAGATATTCAATTTGAATTTCCTTGAGAATTTCATTTGAATGGATTTCTCAACAATAAAACATTAAACAAACGAATCCAGAATAATAAACGTTCCTTTTAAAATTTTAATGAATTTGAAGTGAAATTAGAGTGTGAAGAAAAGGAATAAAAATTGCTATAACCTTGAAATTCCTGATTCATTATAGGGTGGGCACAAAATTCAGGAAAAAAAGTTCCTTGACGGATTTCTAAACAATTCCTTGATTTTTCGAAAAACTTTTTTTTTAAATTTCCCCAATTTTTTCAGATGTGTAGATCAAATAGAACATTCATGCCAAAGGAGAAAATAAGCCATTTTTTTTAAAAAATAGCTTTGGAAGAAACGAAAAGTTTAAATTATTCCGGAACACGAAACGATTACAATTTTCCAAGAAACTGGTGCTAAAATATAAATGAACGGAGAAAGGTACTAAAAAAATTTCCTGATTTTTGAATTTAAAAAAAAAAAAAAATTCCCTGATTTTTGCAATTTTTAAAAAATATTTAATTTTTGCAATTTTTAAAAAAATTCCCTGATTTTTGCAATTTTATAAAATATTCCCAGACTTTTCCCAGAATCAGAAAGTTCCCTGACATATCCCTGATTTCAAGTTTCTGTGGTTAGTTTAATTATGATATTTACTATATATGGATTCGTTCAAACATAAGAAGTCGCAGTTAGTCACCAATAGAAGTTAACTAGTTTGGCAAAGAGATGCTAATATAGATCTTTATGAAACTGTACCTTCCATGTTATAAGATAGAGATCAGTTGTTTTCTCAAAAAGTAAGTGTGTGAAATAAATGGGATTTTTTACCACAGTGACAATCGTTTAATTTTTTATCGAAAGCCAATGACCTTTTTTTGAAAGAATTAGAAGCTTTAACACTCCTCCGATTGGTAACGATTTTTTCCGGGTTACTTTACATTTCTATTCACTGATTTCACTAAGAATTTTTTACGCACACATTGGTGTCCGAAATATTGTTCTGAAGAATACACTGTTTTGTTTTCTGCATTAAAAACAATAAAAGCTAATCAACAAAATTGAAATGTAAAAAAGCAAGACTTCTTTACGATAAGAAATAAATTCTTATTGTAAAACAGTTAAGAATTTATTTCTTGGTCAAATTCATGACGCAGCGTTTTCAAAGCAATATTCATAATCAATGATTATTCAAATTTAAATTTTCACCTTTCATTGGACGAGCATACAATTAGTTTCTAAGGTAATGTTGAACTTAAAAAACACGCAGTAAGTCCTGAGATAATTTTACAATAGAATTTGGCCGTGAGAATTCAAGCACTTTAGTTTTAGAACTAGAACTTATATTTAAAATCAATAGTTTCGAAAAACAAATAATGTTAGGTGACAAATCAAATTCAATTATTTTAGTTTCTCATTGAAAACTAAAGAACGGCAAGTTGGCAGATAAAAAAAAAAAGGCACTCTGGTTGGTTGTGTTTAGAATTTATTTGGTGCAAGGGAAACATAAAGGCCAAACTGCACACGGGGACTCTGTATTTGACGAATTGTGAAAGCTTAATTCAACTCATAAAAATTCGTTTTAGTCACTATTGATTATTGTTTTCACCAAACTACGATATTTCAAAACTACAAGAATTGTGTTACATTCTCTTAAAATTCAAAACGATGTTCTATGACAGACCAAAACATGACCTACTATCCAGTTACTCACATGAATGTCCCTAGTGGCAGCATTAAGAAAACAGTTGCTGCCAGGTAACAGGCTCCAGGAAACACTTTGATGGCCGCATTGAAAGTCTTGGTGATGATGGCACTTCCAAGCAAAGGAACGATGGCTTCGCATGTAGCCAGGAATGAAAACACGCGACCTGAAATCAATGGTACGAACGCGATTATCACAGAGATGGTCAAAAGCAGATGTAAAATGTTTTCTTGGGCCTGAAATAGATTCTTACCTAATTCCTCTTCAGGGACAAGTTTAGAGATGAGAGATCTGACTGCCAAATTACCCAATCCATTGAGGAACCCAGAAATATTACCTGTAACAATAGTTCATAAACGTTATGAATAGGAGGTTTGGTGATTAACAAGGTAGTAGCCAGCATTTACAATAAAAATTAGTTCTTAGTTGATACAAGCTGATAGAAAAATATACTAAAAGTCTCTGATTGAAAAGATTTCTCTGACTTTTCCGATAGAAGTTTTACTGATTTACGACTTTATTATACAGAAAAAATTTAAATTATACACGCGCTAAAAGATTATGGCAACGCCAACTTACTTTAGAGTTAGGAAAATCCTATGTTTTCTCTGATTGTTGAACGTCTGTTAGTGTTCCTGACATATCGTCTGCTTTGAGTGAAGAAGTGCAACTCCAATTTGCCCAAGTTTCCAGAAGAAAGAAAGACCTTTTCAAGTGATAATTCAACATAAGCTTAGCACTTTTGCGCAACACTGTATTACCGCAAATTTATTTCAGTGATCATCAAGTTGTAGTTTTTACTAATCGACGTCTCTTCTTTTCTCGTTTCCATACATACCAAAAGTGATTTTCTGATTTAAATTCAAAAGTGTACTGTAAGCCAGCGATGAAGATCAATAGCAGAGTTACTGCTGCTTTTACAACAATTTTTAAGTTTTAACTGTAGTATACAGCAGCGGAGGGGGAAGGGGGGGGGGGGAGATAGGTGATATTTTTAAATGAAATAATGCATTTCAAAGTACCACTAACAACAATAAACTCACTGAGGTAATACAACCAGAGTTGATAGGCAAATGCCAGGAAAACGTTCTTGCAGATGATGGAGACGCTGCCAATGATCCCTATCACCGGATCACTTAGATTGAAGCCCTTGATGAGGATGGGAGTTAAGATGAGGACAACCAGCATCTCGGAGAAACTAAACATGGTCCACATCAAGGAGTATATGGTGGGGTCCCAGTGGTACATGTGATGGGCATACACGTAGGCGATGTCAGTATATACTACAGTGAAAAAAATGTGAAAAACAGTATCTTAATTTTATTAGTATCATCTGTAGTACCTTGACAATTTTTGTGGAATTTCAATAATTTTGAAAGATGAATAATTTGTAATTGTTAACAATTCAATTATCTACAGAATTTACAATCATTATTTGCGATTGGTGCTATTTTTAGCCCCAAATATTATGTTATAGTCTTTGTTTAGCGGTAAACGTAATATGTATTTCAAATTAATGTGTGAAAGCTTTTAAAAAATGTCTCAAATATAATCTGAAAACATATACTGAAAAAAATAAGAATAAATGATAACAATAATAAAATCATAATAAAAAATAAAAAAATTAAATAAAAAAAAAAAAAAAAAAAAACAGATAACAAAATAAACAAAATAACAAATAAACAAAACAGATACACCTTACCTTCGTAGGTTAAAGCAATAGTGCAACTGGATAGCAACAACAGCCAGAGTGTTGTCCTGCCTTGATTTTCCCTATGCTTCCAGCAAGTCTTGAGTCCATCAGTGAAGTTCTGAGACATAAACAGATCTTTGAATTTCTTGGAGAAAGGAACATCGACATCAAGACCTCTAGTCTCAGGAACCAACAGTATTACCCAGAGAATGGCGATTCCGTGTCCAGCCGTCATGATATAATAAACACCCAAATAATGATAGTGCTTAAACACTTGACCACCGGTCAACGCCCCAAGAGTGACAGCAAGTCCGAATGCTATCTGCAAAAAGGTGTATTTCAAGGACCTCGATTCAGAGGTTGACACTTCAGAGACGTGGCTGTAAATGATGGTCATGATGCAGATGAACCCTCCAGAAAGCTGAGTTGGTAAGTTGGAGATTAGAATGAAGTAGATGGGCGAATCGAAGTACACTGTGCAGAGGATGATTCCAATATCGTTGGCAAGGAACCCAAACAGGGCTAAAACTAACAAGGGCTTTCGGCCGTACTTATCACTCCAAGGAGTGAGAAAGATGACAACGAATGCCCCGATGGGTGCCAAGAAGTTCAAGTAGAGGTTGTAGTTGTTTGCCAGGATTTCGACTTCATCCCTCTCATTCTTGTGCTCGCTCATGTTGTCGCAGATGTCCTTGGTGAAGTTGAAGTAGAAGAGGCACCCTTTGTCCATCATCATGTTCGTCAAGCAAGTGGTGTTGAGGATGAAGGAGAACATGAACAAGAACATAACCGGCTCGATTCGGAGGGACTTGAAGATTATCCAACCTTTGGAGCACTTGGACAGAGGTCTCTCTTCCACTTCTGGAACATTGGATTTGAGAGATGAACTACCATATTCAGGAGAATCCGATTCTTTTAACTTGCAGTAAATGTTAGCATTTCTTTCGGGACCATCACCAACCGAAGACTCCATTTTTGTTGAGATACTCTTGCTTCACCAGCACAAAATTGTCTGAATCGTGTTGTTCACCGCACGAAAGTGCCAACTTGAAGCAAGTACCAAAAATTCTGAATAATAAAAGTTCGGGATTAGGAAATTTTTTTTATGGAAAAAAGTAAAAGATAGTGAAAATTTAATAATTAATTTCTGTCAAAAGTATATAAATTTACTAAGTTTTAAATACTTTTTTTTTTTAATATCATGTGTTGTTAGTCAGTTGCCCACCATACTTAGAGAATTGAGAGGTCATAGAACACGTACGCGAGGCCGACGGGTCATTGACTACGGCACCTAACGTAAGGTTGTGTGTACCAAGCAAAGGCATTTCGGGCCCTGTTACCACTTATTGTATTCCAAAGTCACTGCCCATTGAAATGCCTAGAGTAATGTGTCTGGGAAATAGCTATAGCGAAGTCAAATTCGTAAGACTTCAATGGGGTGACCATCCCAGATCCCCACTATGCTCTAACTGGGCCCGAAATGCCTTTGCTTGATACACGCAACCTTATGCCAGGTGCCGCGATCAATGATCCCACGCGTACGTGTTCTTTGTCCTCTCAATTCTCTAAGTATGGTGGGCAACTGACCAACATGTGTCCTCAGATTCCCACAAAGGTTTGCTGTTGTACTATCAGACCACTAAGTTTATGCATTACACATTGTCGAAATGGCTCTATTTTGGATACTTTATTTAGACCACGAGTAAATCAAGTAAATTTATAACAGTTTAAAAATTAGTTGTAAATGGTTAAATACACGTGGCTAATTTTTTCTTTATAGAATATAATTTAGCATTAGGAGCCCTTCTTTCAAGATTTGTTTTTTAAATAAAATTTTCAAACATGGAGTAAAATGTATACAAACTGTAATATAAACTTACGTATAGACCATGCATTCAAAACAATAAAAGGAACAAAAGAAGCTATTTTTATTACTCTTTGTTTTTAGCACTTTCCTGAATCTAAAATCCATAAGCCTAATTTTTTTTTACTTTTTCCAAATAATTATAAAACGTTCATTTAGAAAAACTCATTAAATCGGAAAAAGATAACACTTTGATTTGTGTGTTGGTAAAAAAACTGTAATAATAATAAAAAAAAGTGGTAAGGGAAAAAATAGTTGATAACTTTTAATTGAGGCTCGGTTTCGGTCGTCACAACAACGTCATAATTTTAATTGGACTTATTAGGTCGACAGTTTCAAGTATACATATAGAATATTTTGGCGACCAAGAAATGGCAAACATGAAAAAAGTCCTCATTAAAATCTTGGAGTACTTGTTGCAGGTATAAGAAATATTAAACATTGGGATTTGGAATCTCAAATTAGCTTTATAAGAATGTTTTCCTTTCCCTAACTTAATTACCCTAAATTGTTGAGAGTAACGAGAAAGACAAACCTTAATTTTTAATTATTTTGTTTTTTACTTTTTCTTAAATTTCTATTTACAAGCAGGTACAGTTTATAACTAAACACAGTACACAAATATGAATATTGGAAGGAAGTTAATCCAAACACACAAAAATAATGCTACAAAAGTAGAATACACACATAACGTAATTAAACAATTTAGAGATTTCAAGAATAAACAATTTATACCATTTTAGCGCCGCAAAGATTAATTCATAAAACGCTGTTTTGCGAGTATCATAACCTACAAGGGGAATTCCCTTTTAGCTCGATGGGAGACACAATGGGTTGACAAACAAGTTTCCTGTCTGGTTGCTATGGCAACTATCTGCAAGGAATGAGTGAAGGCCAAAGGAATCGAAAAGTGAGAGCAGCATACATATTCAGTTAGCACTTATTTTCAGTCAGCATACTTCACTAATTTTATGAGGCGGGCCGTATGACTTATGTTAGAACTTTTCGCGGGCCGTAGATTTATACCGAATACGCTAATATATTTTAATTACTATAAATTCAGTAATATAAAGCATTCCGGAAAGATGAAAAAAATTATTGAATCTTGTTTTATCTTGATAAAATTACAATTGATATTTGATAATTTTTTAATTCAAAGTTTAAAAAGAAGGAAATTTTTATAACAACGTGACCACGTGACTTGCCTTAATTTTTAATAATGATATTGAAACCATACCTCCAGATTCCCCCGTTTCAGTTGATATCAATTGTGAGACGATGACTGTAGAAATTGTTCAGTTATAAAAAGAGCCCATCGCAGTACCTGAATAAATCGTCCAAAAGAACGTCAGTTAAGTTATTCCAGCATTTATTCTTGATGAAAACCATCTTGCTGAAAGTTTGTAAACATATATTATTTCGTAGACTTTAAAATTATGTAAAAAAAAATAAAAAAAAATTGATTTTTGTTCTCTTATGGTGATAGAGAGCAGCAGAAAAAATTTTCACGGGTCGGATGCGGCTCACGTATTGGCGAACGCTGATTTACAGGATCAAAAAACATTGCAAAGTTGTTTTGGTGATAGAAAAGTTTACAAAAAATATTAAATTAGTATTTAAAAAAAAATAATTAACGTTAGATTTTAAATGAAAATTGAACATGCTATTTGACCAGTAGGCGAGAATTAATATTTAAACTTTTT
Organism: Linyphia triangularis; assembly: GCA_963978545.1. Classification (NCBI taxonomy): domain Eukaryota; kingdom Metazoa; phylum Arthropoda; class Arachnida; order Araneae; family Linyphiidae; genus Linyphia; species Linyphia triangularis. The sequence continues at coordinate 95,509,557 of OZ021722.1, forward strand.
TATAATGCTTTAATGATATATTTCTGTTAGGAAGTTCTTACGAATGTTTTTTTGTTACAGATATTTTGTTTAAGTAGAAATTTACTTGTGAATATAAATACTTGCTTAGGACACGCACAAATTACACGTTTTCGAATTGAATCAAACTCTTAAACTTAAAATTCTTCAATTGAAAAATTAAAGTTGACAATGTTTACTTGAACATAAACAGAAATAAAAATGTTAGAAGGTTAGATGCACTATAGGGATCTGGAGATTTTTGGCAAGTTTGTTTGGAGCTAAAATATAGCAACAGAACACTATTTATGATTGCCATGAAAAAGAAATTAATGGGTTGCAATTGGGAAATATTTTTCTGTAAAACATAACAAACATAATTTAGCAAAAAACTATCTATATAATGCATCTATATTTAAATTTTAATTAGTATCAATTAACAATTTTACCTTGGACCTTAAGATCTTAGCTTAATCTTAAGATTTAAACAGTGATATAGGGCAACAATGAACATACGTTTTGAGTGTCTTCATCATAAAGTGCTGAAAATGCTGAGATGAATTCTCACAATACTTCAGACGAGATTGTTAGGATGATAAATTTGAAACGTAAAACAGCACGTGGAAAAGGGGATGTTTTATTTGGAGCATGATTCGAGTGATAAGAAAACGAAAACAAGATAGAATATCACTCCAATTATGTCATAAAACTTCATTACTTTCTAGGGATAAATGCGTCATGGACAGAAGTGGAATTTACAGGGTGGCAAACAGACCAGACATGACTCCACCACTTGGGGCCCAAATTGTTGTTAGGCCTTGAAACGAAACAATTTCAAAAAGAGGAATTAAAATAAAATTGTTTATTGAAGTAGTTGTATAGAAAAAAAAATCTGTTTAAATACATTCTTGTGGTAGAGGAATTATTACTTTCGAGCAAAAGAGCATAATTATGTTTATTATAAATGACAAGTTACTCAGGAAAATTACTCAGTAATGCAGTCTTAAAATTTTACCACATTTTTTAAATGCATTGATTTTACAGCAATATTTGCGATATCAAGTCAATAAGCAATGCTGATTATACCTATTTTAATATAATAAATAAAAGACTAGGTCTTTTCTTATTTGAAATTGTCATTTGTAAGTATATTACAAATGAAATTTTAATGTAAAAGAGCCCTATGCATCTTTTGTTGAGAAAAAGACAATTTCGGCGATGGTTAGCAGTACTTATGTAAAATAGAAATTTGTCTGCTTGAAAAGTAGCAACCAACCGTTTACGATTTCTTCTGGACACGGTTATCAAAATACCGATCAATCACAGTTTAGGATTCACATATTGGATTAAATAATTTCACTTTACCACATTGCAATGAAACTTGGGTACAGGGTGATCAGTAAATTAAGGGAAAAAATTCTCTGATACATTTCTAAAATATTCCGCGATTTCACGGCAAACTTTAAAAAAAAAAAAAAAATTTCCCCGATTGTCTATAATCAGGGGTCAAAGTGACAAAATAAGAATATATAGGATTTTTTCAAAAAAAATATAGGACAATATAAAACATCAAATAACTGCACACAGTTGCTACTGAACTTCAAAATTAACTCTTTATAGATTTATATACTCGTTATATTGAATTTAAGAGAATAGAAAACACACCTTTAAAAGAAAGAAATCGCCTGATCCTGAATACGTGATCCGTTATTGCATCAATATTCCATCCCTAAATCAAGTTTTATTAATTACATTATTTGCAATCATGAGTCTTTTGCTTCCAGCATTTTTAACTGATCCAATTTCTTTAAGTATTTTCTTTTTATCCCTGTTTGCAGTCTTTTGTTGATTCAAATTTACTGTTCAGTGTCGGCTGGATTGGCGGCGAAAAGTGGGAGATTTATCGCCGAATGTGGCAAACCTGGCACTTGGTTTTAAAGCAACCCTAGTGATCGTTTGGATTTGACAACACAACGTATTAATGTAATTTTCAATTTTGGCGACTTTTATGAAAAAATCGTGGCTAATATTCCGAATCCGGTACGAATTCTGCGCCAAGGCGATTTTCGCCAAAAAATGGCAGCCCTGCCATTTTTTTAGAGCAAGATAACTGCCTATGGTTGCCATAATTTGGAGCGGTTTGATGTAAACAATTCGTGGCGCAGAATCCGTACAGGATTCGGAATAAAAAAATCGGCATTCGACATTATACAGTAAATCTTAACCCTTTTGTTTCTTCCATCAATTATTGACTGAGCACTCAAAATGTTCTTTAGTAGTCCTGCAAGTCAATCCCAAGTTGTTTTTATCCGTTTTTCCCGAGGCAGAGTTTTGTTGTTGCATCTCTCTCTACATTATGGCCAACTAATTTATTACGTTGGAGGAGAAATCAGATCAGAAATTCAAATCCGATTGTTATGGAAATGTTCACATGTTTACAATTCCCGCCGGTCCCGTAGAGTTGAGTTGTAAGTTATGCAGCACTTGACGTCACAAGAGATAAAACGTCGCGCCGCCGTTACAAACGTCAGGTCTTTTTCACCTACAATCGCGCCAAAGAATCCGAAATATTAAAAAATGGCAACAAACGGAGCCGTTATTACGAATTCGAAGAAAATATAGATCGAATCAATGTATAAATATAGGATATATAGGACAATTGCAAAATATAGGACAATATAGGACGTTTTTACCGATTTTTAAAAAAATATAGGATTTATAGGACATATAGGACGTCTGCGAACACCTGTCTACAAGTTAGACACCCTGATCAAATAGAACATCTATGCTTAAGAGATAATATGTCTATTTTTTTTTTAAATAGTTTTGGTGGTAATAAAAAGTTTAAATGTTAAAATATTCCATGACATTACCTTGATTTTTTTTCCAGAATCAGAAAGCTCCCTGACATTTCTGTGATTTCCAGGTTCTGTGGAAACTGCGTGTGAATAAGGCTAATAATTGAATTAATGCAGTAGATAGTTACATTTTGTAACGGAGCTTTGGTCACTTTTTTATTAGAGGCAGCAATGGTGCGATATTGTCAAAAATTTAGTGTTTGATCCACCAATTTTGAAACATTTTAGCTACTAATCACAAGAGTCTTCCCCCTATTTGTCACCTATCGACGCCTATTAATACTTATATTATTTTTGATAAAACATAAAGCAAATTGAAACTATCTATAGATTTTTGAAGTTAGAAAGTGTTAAAGTTACATTCCCCATAAGACTAATGAAACAAAATGAAAAAGAATTTTGGTCAAATCAACATAAATTATGTTTCAAAGTCAGTGAATTTCGTTCTAAACACGGTTGGTTATAAATGTTGTTTTCGAAACAACTAAACAATATAATAAAAAAATAAATAATATACCTTACCTTATTTAATGACTTCCAAGATCACCAAGTCACATGAACTGACCCTTACAATAAACCGATTCAAAATGGGTTCTCTGGAATATGGAAATTCTTAACAGAGATGATGAAGAACTATAAACTTGAAGAGCAGTCTAATTGATAGAGGTTAATAAATTTAGAATAACTCATCACAGGGTAGCACTCATGTTGTATTAGTTGGTAAAAAGTTTCGGTTCGATATTTGCTGTAAAGAAATTCCTGGAATGTATCATATCAATAAGGGACTTCCCCGTCTGATCTTCTGCCTGATTGGTCTAAATTCAGTTGTTTTAACTTTTAGAGGCTAATGTACGACTTATGTTGGAGCTTTTCGCTGGCCGGATTCCACATTACATGTTTTTTTCCCCCCTTAATTATTATTGATTTTAAATTATATAGCATTTCTGAAAACTGAATTTTTTTTTATCTTAATAATATTACAATTGATATTTCATTCTTTTTTTCTTTTAAATAATTAAAAATTATTAATTTTCATTATTAATAAATTAAAGTTTGAAGTGAATCTTTTGTTCCAACGTGACAATGGGACCTGACCTAACTTTTAATAAAAGTATATAAACTCTATTCCAGATTACTTTTACTTTAGTCAATATCAATTGTGAGACAATGACTGTCGAAATTGTTCACTTTATTTTATGATAGAGTGACCGTCTGTCGAAATTGTTCACTTTATTTTATGATAGAGTGACCGTCTGTCGCAGCATTTGTGGCAGACAGTCGTGAAATTTTTTCCAAATACGATTCAGTTAAGTTATTCCTATATTTATTCTTCTATATTATCTTTCTAAAAACATCTTGCTGAAACTTCTTCATATAGTTTCTTCGGGCACGTAGTGGAGAACTCTGTTTTACACAGTTAATACATGCTATTTCGGAAAAATTACAATTCTGTAAAAAAAAACACACACCTCCATATCGTGAAATTTGATTTGTTAAATCTTCTGCGCAGTCGGCGGGCCGCGTAGTGGCTAACGCTGGTCTAAGTGAGGGTTATTTTAGATTTTTCTTAGGCAAGTGGATGAAACATCGATGGGACGAAACTGTACAGGGCCATTGTTATAGTAATTTTTGTGTGATGGGTTGACAGTGGCGTAACTGATGGACCCGCAAGGACGACAATGCGTAGGGTATGGGGGGGGGGGTATTACAAGAGACCCGACAACGTGAGAATTCAAATTAAATTACTATAAGAAAAATAATAATTAAAAAGATATTAACTCCAAACAACAACAGTCAAACTATATTTCACTGTAATCGTAAAAACATTAAGAAATGAGAAAAAAAAAAAAAAAAAAAAAACGTTGACTAATAAAATGCCAGCCATTCAGTTTAAAAACAAGTTGATTCATAAATTGCGGTTCCTAAATCCTTTGCTAACATTTAATTACAAAGTTATTTTTCGACAACGATATTTTAGTGGATGATGCTATCAACTGAGTGAATAGTGAATGACATTGGCAAGGGAAGGAAAGGACTCAAATGTAAGAGACCAACATTTCAAAGTGTACCTTAGAAATCTATTGGTGAATAGTAAAGTAGTAAATGATTGATTAACTCACAAACTTTATAAAGTGGTATCATCTATGCAGGGACGACGCGAATGGGGGGCGTAGGGGGCGACTCTCCCCCCCAAAGTTGTAGAAAATTGGACAGTCGGCAAATTTTCTAAATTTTAGCGAAATTTTTTTTCTAAAGTCGATCCACAATAAAATCGAATTGAATGAAAAAATAATAATAATAATAATACTAATTGAACAAAAAATATTAAAAATATCGGAATGCAGAGTGACCCGAGTGTGAGGAATCGGCATTTTTACACTAGAAGTCTATTATAGGGGAGTCGGTGGTTTTTTTTGCCGCCTACAATGATGGACTGCGATCGCAAATATTACCATATAAATATCTTCATTATGTCACCCCGTCAAAATTTTTAGAAAGGCTAATAGTCGGCAAATTTCTGAAATTTCATCCCTTCTTTTAAAAATGCATGGTGACGGAAGTTTCAAAACATATTGAATGGAAAAAAGCACAAATAATTAAAATCATCATTAGTATTACAAAATTGTGATCACAATGCAGCCTAAGTTGACGATCGGCAATTTTGAATTGGAGTAAGCATATCCTTTTTGACAGGAACATTAAAATAATCTAATCATTGATATTTTCACTGACATTAGATAACTTTGATATACTTGTTGTTGTGGTACGTCAGATAAAGCCTCATAAAACATGACAAACCCATTAAACTTCAATTACATAAAGTGTGTAATGTACATCATATGAGTTAAAGGTTTTATACAAAATTTCAAAAAAAAAAAAAATTGTATACGAAAATTGACCCGCATATTGACCCGAATGGCAACACCCACTTTTTCGTATCGAAAAATGATCATCGCATGCGAAAACCCTGAAGAGCATTGGAACGGTACATGTATCACAAAAAAGGACGCGTTATGAACTCACAAAAAAGCAAATCTGCGAACTGCCAGCAAAAACACGATCGGAGCAATGTAGGCCGCTCGCCAAATATTCAACTTAGAAAACCGATTAAATTGCCTGTGATGGCACTCATGTGAACTTTGGCCTCTGTCAAATGCAAATTTCCATCGTACGCCTCGATCACGTTTTAATTGGCCATTCACACAGCCTTTTTTCTGTGCGTGCATAATGCGTCCATTTTTTGTGATACACGTACCGTTCCAACGCTCTTTAGGGTTTTCTCAGGCACTGAGCATTTTGTGACAAGAAAAAGTAGGTGTTGTCATTCGAAAATTTCGAGTTTCTGTAACCATAAACAAAACCGCGTGAGCGCCATTTCTTGAAATTCACAGAATCCCGTGCTCATACTTCTGAATAACTATACTTGAAATCTCATCTCAATCTGTTGAACGGAACGGAAGTTAGAGGCCCATATTGTGAGAATATGTGCTCTGTTATATATTTCTTTTTTTTTTGTTTTTCATTTCCGACGCCTCTGCGGACTGCAGCCTGATTTTTTGTTCCACCAATTGTTGTGTTGGGTGGCGCCGTCTGGGTTGCTTTATGTGATGTTATGTTATATTGGTAAATTCCTAGTTCACGTTTATGGGCTGGCGCCCTTTTGAAAAGTTGGCGACAAAGCCAGAATGTCGCCAATTCGGAATTCCAATATGAAAAATTGAGAAACGAACCAGCTCCATGATTTGTGGTATAGAAAGGTTGAAGCCAAAGCGCGTCAATAAAAAAAATGGGGTTGCCAAATTTAGAACTGTATCGCCTACAAAACAGCGCCAAATCGGCTTGGCGATATTTTAACGTCAACTAGGAATAGACCTGTTATATTTATATGTTTTCTGTCAGTTAGAAATTAGAATTAAGTTTTTGAATTTTGGCTGAACTAGTTGTGTTCTTTGGCCGGCGTTTCGAAGAAGCGAAGCGTTTTGTTTCATGTGCTGACACATATATCGGCAAGGCTTCTTTATGACCACCTTGTACTTCATATATTGAAAATGCATTCCCAAAATAGTACATGCCACATGTAAACTGGAATGCAATATCGTATTTATTCCAACAAAATAATCTTTGGAAAAGTACTGAAAGGTTTATTATAATACTATCTAAAATTCTTAATGTGTAAACGTGCTCAAATAGCTGTGGCCCGACATTGTCCGGTACAACCAGGTTCAGTCTATTGCAAATTGTGAGTATACTTTCACTCCTATCCTCGATTTCTGGCGTAGTTTGGCCTTTGTGTTGCCATTGCGCTTAATAAATCTGAAAAACAACCAACCTATCTTGGATTTCACCACTTTATACTCGTTAACATTGGGAAAAATTGCCTTTGAGATAAACTAAGATTTTTTAGTCTAAATATATTTAAAAATATTTCAAATTGGATCAATAAATCTCAAGTTAGGATCATAACCATTACATGTGGGTAAGGGATATGAGGGTGAGTTTTTGGAAATTTCATATTGATAGTGACGTTTCTCTTGCTTTGAAGATCAAATGTGCAACTTGTTCTTCCTCAAGATCGGAATAACACTGTAGATTTGAATACATCTCTCTACCCCCCCCCCCCCCATTTTCCACAAAAACCCCACAGGTACTATTCCTTATATAGTTTGGATTGTTGTGCTAAAAATTATGACATGCTTATTTATAGATCTGAATATTTTGTCACTAAATTCGAAGTTCTTTTAGTTGCGAATAAATTACCTTTTTGCATATAAATATTATAGTTTGGTTTAATGCTAAAGTAATCCATTTCATTTTTAACCCAGCTTAGGAAAAAAACTAGCATTTTCAAGTATACTTTCCTTCTTGAACAAATGATTATTGTTCAAAAAACGAACAATATTTACAGAAATTATTGCTGAAAAACCATACCACATCAGTGAAAAACCACAAAAAAATCATGAAATTAAATCCAGCAATTTTGATAAAAATATATACTCGAAGTAACTACTTTTAAGAAGTAAGTTCCTGGATTGAATTGTTACAAAAAAATTAAGTTTTACTATTAATACACTTTTCAAGAAAAATAAAAAATTGTTCTTTTTTAGTTAGGAAAATGTGTTAAAAAGTACTTAAAAATTAAGTAATTAACAAAATAGGGAGGTGTAAGGCGACTTAAGTTTTTGTTCAATCCTTGATTTTTCGAAGATGAGAATTGGATTTCCTAATTGGATGTTAGTTAATAATTGTGCATTAATGTTCTGTTCAAATTGATAAATTAATATCTATGTATTTTTTTTTTGTAAATTAAATTTTTTTTCCCCATGTTACTTTATTTTTTAAAAGCCAGAGGGGTGGGAGTGCAAGTGAATGTTTCTTATGTCCCTGACATTGTATCTATTATAACAATTGCAGTGCTTCGCGTAGGAAATTTTCTGTAATAGCAATAGTACGCCAGAATTAAAAAAATAAAAAATAAAAAAGAATTTTCCAGAATTAATTTTTTTCTATACAATTCTTTATAAAAAAGTCACCTATTTGATCAATAATTTTCATCAATTTAATTTCGTGTTAAAGTGCTATTTCCAAGCACTTTTACACGTTTAATTAATTTTTTTCGAAACTATAATTTGAAAATTTAAAAAAAAAGTTGTATCGAAAGAAGCACTTGTACTACTCAGGTTACTGAATTGGTTTAAGATTGTAGGGGAAAATTCTATCCATCTGCAAAGTATAAATGTCTTCCCCCCCCCCCCTGCCCCCAAATAAAAAGGCTTCCAAAAATAATCTTCTTTGTTCGGAGAGGAAGGGGTAATTTACTAAAAAGAAATAAAAATTAAATGAATTTGAAGGAATTTTAACTATAATATGATGGGAATTTACTTGAAATTTGACATTAATTACGTATTAATAAAATGCCATAAAATATTAAAAATTGGTTAGATGGTAATTTAAAAGTAATAAAAATTAATTGCACATTAAATAAAATAATTCACAATTAAATAAAAAAAAATGCATTAACAATTAGTTTTACATTAATTAATAATTATGTATTAATTATTCATATATTAATTAAAAATTATTTATACGTTAATTTTACATTAATAAAAATTAGTTAACAATTTATTAACACCTTAATTTATATTTTCTACATTTACACCGGACATGCTTTGATTTCAGTCGGCAAAACGATGTCTACGCCCCCCCCAACCAAAATTCTTAGCGACGGCCCTGCATCTATGTGGATTAATTACAGGTTATATTTTTATGACTTGTTTTTTACTGAAAACCGTGTGTGGTGACAATGGAAAGGAAGGGACGTATTGGTGGCATGTTATACTGATGAAATTTTGTTTGGCTCCATATGATAAGGTTTAAGTGCCGAGAATGTCCTTTTGAGTGTAAACCAAAAATTTGACCCAATTTTTATTATTTATCTACAAAAATAAAGTTGCAATGCAGCTGGACGTACATTGTTCACTTACTGGTGAATGCCCCATATCTTAAAAAAGTGTATAGTGTGTGATGAACAATATATTACTAATTATTATTATTATTATTATTAATATTATCCCAATTATAGAATGGAAAGGGTATTTCTCTTGCATAACGTCATTAATGGATTTATTTAGCAGTCGTTAAGTGTTAAAATTCTCATTCGCACTTCGCAGCCAAAGATAATTTTTTTGGGGATCGTTTCGTTTTTTTTTTTTTTTTAGTGATTCCATTGTTCAGAATATGGTTTAAATTCTGAATTATGCACAGTTTAGTGAAGCCTTATTACTATCCAAGTGTTATCTCAAAATGAAAATCTGGACGTAAATTTCCCAAAATTAATCTAAATAGAACGATATGTATATCTTCTTTTGGCATAACAGAAATTATGAGTACTAATTGAATTGATAAATATTTTGAGACGACTATTAATCAGGAGAGATTTTCATTACAGTTCCTAACATTTTAACAATATGAAAGTGTTTTTTTGTGTGTGTTTTCATTATGGACCTTGTAAACTGAAATAGATGCGTTTGCTAAAAATCAGGGATAGTCATAATTTGATACAATTCTATCACATTATTTTTTACTCATAATCAGATTGCGAAAAAAATTTAATTCCATTTTAATAACAATTTTCACTTTCGAAAAAAAAATTTAGAGGGGTGGGAGGGGGAAGGAATATTTTTTTCAGTAGTCCAACCCTACTGGTGATTGAATGCCTTCCGGAAAGTTTTTCAAAGCTAAATTTTCGCACCACTTCCGTCTGGAATGTGAGAATACCCAGAAACCTCTACCAGGCAGACCAACAAATGACGTAAACCTATGGCCCTTTAATTGGAAATAAATTACTATTGATAACTAAATTAATTTCTGGTTGGTAATGAGCCATCTAAACATAAACACCTTTTGAGTGACTTACTAAGATTTGAAACGGTAAGAAGCTTAGATGCCTTTTAAAAAATACTAGACAGGCCATTCACCAATGACAAAAAATGTTTCACTCTAACGAATAAGCTTCCTAGATTACAACATATATTTAATGACCAGAATTAAGAACTTTCCAAACTTATGTCGTCATTAGAGTGATATTAATTGCTGACCTATTATGAGATATCACACACTTTTCCTTCCTGATTGAGGAACTTTGATACGTAAAATGCATATTTATCTGCCAAGAAGATGAATCGGCCTCCTTAATTGATTACCATTAGAAAGAACGAAAAAAAAAAAAAAAATCGAGTGATGGATGTAAGCGAGTTCAATGTCACACGAAGTCGACCTTTCACTGAATCGAGATCGAGTGATAAGATCGATTTCAGACGAAATCGTCTCAGGATGTAGGACAATGTACTCACTTTCGAAGTAGCTTCAAATTTTTGTCGCTTTTGAATTCTTAAAGTGCTATAGAGTTAAAAATTAGCATTCGATATTTTTTTTGTTTGTTTGTTAGTGCTCTAAACAAATGTAAAAGAACATTTTGATACCACGTCTTCTTTAAAAACCTTCGCTTATATATAAAAAAAAAAAAAAAAAAAAAAAAAAAATTACATTTTTTTAGAAAGTATCAATTGGGAGCTAGTGAGGAGAGTTATAATAGCAAAACATAAGAGTGTTTTAAACAAAAACAAAAGCAAAAAAAATAAAAATAAATAAATAATAATCACTTTTAGGTTTCATGTCATCGAGCTTCGATATCTAGAAAAAATCATAATTTTTCTGTTGATACTTAATTCAAACATTTTTCTAAAAGTAATCCACAAATTTGAAACGCAAAAATGTATCCTTGATTTAGTTGTTCTACTATGTATATGTTATCTTACCTGTGTAATATTCATTTCTTTCCTGTATATTATAGTATTTTTGTTTCATGTCTTTAAATATTTATAAGCAATCTTCTATGTTGATGATGAAAGCTTTTAATGAACTTTTTCATAAGATGTCGTTTTACTATGCTATAAAATATTCATCACTCTATGATTGTCAGAAGAAGGGTTATGAAGACAGTAAAACTACCTAAGTTGTTGTTTATAAATAGGTTTGGATCGTGCTGTCTCAGCTTGGAAGGGGAACTGCAGTCTGAAGTGCACTTAGAGAAAAATAGGAGTCAATCCTTGATTTTATTCCGAGAGGAACTTTTAAAAATATTTATAATAATAAAACCAAGAGTCTGTCCCTCTAGAGAAAGCTACTTCAAATAGGCATAGTGCTCTGAAATTTTCAACATAAGTAGTTTTGGTCTTCTAATTGGACTTTTGACCAACAGAATGTTAAAATTTTAATTATTTTTGAATTAATATTTTTTTAATTAATTCATTTTTTTTTTTACAAAGCTACTTCTTCTTGAAATAGAACTTTGAAATTTGTAACATAAGTAGTTTTAGCCTTTTAATTAGACTTTTGCAAACCGAATGTTAAAATTTTAGTTAGTTTTGAGTAATATTTTTTTTTTTTTTTTTGCAAAGCGACTTATATTAAGCGTACAGCTATGAAATTTTCGACATAAGTACTTTCGACCTTCTAATTGGATTTTTGAAAAACAGAATGTTAAAACTTCTATTAGTTTATTTGAATTAACTTTTTTAATTAATTAAATTTTTTTAAAAGCAACTTTTAACAGGCAAAGAACTCTGAAATTATCAACCTAATTAGTTTTGGTCTTCTAATTGGACTTTTGATAAGCATAATGTTAAAATTGTAATTAGTTTTTCAATTAATATTTTTTAAAATTAATTAAAATTTTTTTTTACAAAGCGACTTATAATAGGAATAGAACTTTGAAATTTTTAACATAAATAATTTTAGGGAGATTATCAAAATGTAGAAGCAATGAATGATAACTATAATAATTATTTAAAAAAATACTAATTTAATACCAATTTTTTAACTGCGAAGTTTTTCATGATAGAATATATTATGTAATCATTTAAAGACAGAAAGTGTTCTGTAAAATTACTAATTAAAGCATTTAATCAACTGATATGTAGGTTACAGATATTGGACATTGTTGTCCTGTAGGTTACACAATTTTGGAAATTGTTGTCATGTAAGTAATTGTTTTGACTTTTCCATAAACATGTTTTGTTTATTATTTTACAGATACATTAATTGCTTTTAGCAAGAGATTAAAAATACATAAAATTGATACTCCACTTATTTATCTGATATACAGAAAACTGTTTTAATTTACATAATAACATAAAATTTTTCTTGAAATGTATTAGTATTTTTAAGATATTGAATCATCTTTAATTAGTTTAATAATTTTATCATATGCATTACAAATTGCATGTATATATCTTCTCACAATTTTAACTATCATCTTTATTTGTTAAAAATCTCAATTTACCTTAACCCTTTACAAGCATAATTTATAAATTAAGAAAGGAAAAAGACAGGTTACTTTTATTTGACAACCACTCGCATGCTATTTTTACAAACCGAATAATAAAGTCAATTTTTAATGCACATTTCAATTGTTCCCTTATCAAAAGAAAAGTCTCCCCTTGGTGTTACAGGATGAGGCGTTGATAGTGATTTGAGTAAAATATTTTCATAGTTTAATATTGCACGATCGTATTTTTCTGGATAGCAAAACCTATTGAAATGAATGTCATCTTGAAAAGTAAAAAAATTTACTGAACAGAATTTTACATCGTTGACTATGCCGATACCATTTTGTTCTGATTCTATGGTTCCGATTGTATACATAGTTAGACATGTTTTTAGTCATGATTTTTACATTTTATTGCCTACAAATAATTTCGCAAAAAAACTCTTTGTTAACAAAAGTAACATTATAATTAATACTTTATTTCAAGTTTTAAGACAATAGACTTTAAGTAACAATATCGTTATTGAGAAGATTATCGGCGTTTCGATCGTTACCCGATTTGGACATTGCTCTTTAACAAATAAAAACAGTGCATTTACAAGAAAAAACTGCTCAAAAAGATACAAAAGCACTTGAAAACATTAAAAAAATTATTTTAAAAGACAAATAATTGAGTTCAATGTACTTACTTCATATATTTCGTATTCAAATACAGCGTTGTTTCGATCGTTACTTTTGGACATAACAAAACGTGGAATATTTATTTCTAAAACAATTCTTCTATCTCACAAAATTATTTAACCAGCTCTGCCACCTATTTTCCAAAATTGAAAGTACTTATCTCTTTCCTTGATTCATTCTTTATTTTTCTTTTAAAATTCTTGGACACAAGTTATAAACCTTTTTTTATTAATAACACTGAATCAATTAACAATTCAGATGTCCAAAATGAGTCAGTTTTAAGTAAAAAAATAGTCTTTTAAAATATTTAGAATATCTTTTGGAAATAAAATATACCAATTCTTGTCTCTAAACAGAATTATAAACTCAGAGAGAAAAATTATCTTAGTTTCTGTAGTTAAGTTTTTTGCTGTCAGAGCTAAAAATTATGAAGTGTGTCAAACTCCCACCTCTTGAAAACTACTCTTTAGTATTTTAATTGGACTTTTGACAAACAGAATATTAAAATTTTAGTTAGTTATGTGTAATTTTTTTTTTTTTTTTTTTTTTTTTTTTTTTTTTTTTTGCAAAGCAACTTCTAATAGGCGTACTATAAGCTATGAAATTTTGAACATAGGTAATTTTGGCCCTCTAATTGTATTTTGAATATTTTTAAATAGTTTTTTTTTTATTAATTTTTTGCAAAGCGACTTCTGATAGGCATTGGAGGATCCAGAAATTCGCCCTGGGGGGGGGGGGGGACGCAACAATCGTGTTAAATACTCACAAGAGGAGAGAAAGGTCATCATCAAAAGCTGAAAATCACATTTACACTATTAGGCACTTAAAATAAACAGAAAAATTGGCACCTAACTTACTGATGTTTTTCAAAATTTTTTTTTTTTTTTTTTTTTTAAATTTTTTTAAATTTTTTTTTTATTTATAATAAACTTGCCAAATTTAAAATATAATTAATTTCACTTGGCATAGTGATTAATACTGCTTTAGAATAAAAAGTTGTTGTTATATTAAAAAAAAAAATCTATTTTAAAAGCCAGTATGTTTATTTTTAAAATTAATGATATAGTTTCAAACGCAGTCTTCTCTTTTGTTTCAAAGCAAAAACATCCAATATTTGTAAAGGAGATAAATTAGCTGCTTCTTCTTTATGAATGTGAAGGCTGGCCAACTCACTTAAACGTTCTTCCGTCATCGTAACCCCTAAAAATGTCTTTATCCGACGGAGAGTAGAAAAGGACCTCTCCGCAGTACTGCTTGTAACTGGAAGAATGCATATTAATTGAAGAAGTGTTGATATGTAGGGCAAATCTTCAGCGTTTTTGATTGCTTCCGCTGGAGATTTGGGTAACTTCTCCATCTGTCCATCCCACATATGCTTCCATATTTCTAATTCACCTTCCAGTGCTTGGAAACAGGGTAAATCGGACTTATACATTTTACTACCTTCTATGACAGAAGTTTCGAAATCTTCATCGAAATGTGAATTAACTGGTTATAACTTTTGTAAGTTCCCGACATTAATCATTTGTGATTTTGGGTATCTTGTTGAAAGCTCATGGATGAGGAAGTCCATGAATGGAATATAAATGCTGATTCTGAAGTAATCTTCCGTAGATTTGCATTGCACATTGGCTCTGTTTTTTTGATTGCCTGTTAGTCTTGGCCTCTTTATTTCAGTCCCCATCTGATCAGCCAAATTTTCAGCTTTTAAATATAATTTATTAAAATGTTCGCTGCTACTTTCTCTGCGATTTTGTAGGCTTTTCAGTGTGGCATCAACTAACTTCATTGCTTTGAGTACATCCATGTATTCTGCTTGGAGTCTAGTGGCTAAGGGGAGAGTCAGTGCAAACACATCTGCTAAAACTACGACGCTAATGATAAATTCAGGTGACATAATACTGTACATAAATGAAAAGGCATTACTTCCTTTTCCGTCCTCTGAGTTGGCAATAGATTTCAACAGTTGGGGTAAGAAGGGTAGGGTATCTAAAAAAGTTAGTACCGAATCATGGCGATCGATCCATCGCGTTTCACACAACTTTTTCACTGCATGGCTTTCCTTTCTTCAGAGTATCGTGCATTCCTTCATCTAGTTTGTGCAGCCTCTTAGCAGATTCTCGAAAAAAATTTGCGACTGACGATATTACCCCAACAGCATTTCTTATTGATGGAGTTGAGCAGGCTTTACTAATAACTAAATTTAATCTGTGATTAGCGCAGTGGCTATAAATGGCAAGGGGTTATATTTTGGCTATTCTATCTTGAAGTCCTTGATATTTTACACTCATATTGGAAAATCCGTCGAAAGCTTGACCACGGTAGTTGGATATATCTAAACCTAGGTTCTGCAGTTCTTCCAATACTACTTTACATAAACCTTCACCAGTGAGATCTTCAACTTCTAAAAATTTGATAAAATCTTCATTTATAGTAAAAGTGCTTTTATTATGATAACGGATACAGATCGACAGTTTCTCTTTTAAAGCCATGTCATTGGTTTCATCAACAATCAATGACGTCATTCAAAATGAGAAAAGTACGTTTACCCACCAAAAATTATGAAAGAAATAGACTTTATCAATTATTTGGGGGAGGAAATTCAATAATATCCAGTGTAACTTTACATTATCTGGGGGGGGGGGGGGCACGTGCCCCCTGTGCCCCACCCTGGATCCGCCAGTGCTGATAGGTGTAGGGGGTTTGAAGTTTAAAATGTAATCAGTTCCGGTCTTCTAATTTTTCTTTTTACAAACACAATATTAAAATATTCTCAGAGGGGTGAGATGATTGCATTAACGTTAAAAATGTTTTGTTTCTTGACAGGGGAAAGGATTTTAACATTAAGGGTTTATGTAACAAGTAACCTTTTAACGAGTCAAGTGAACTTATGCTTGCGCAGCAATGAACCTTTCAGCGCGTGAAATGAGCCTGTGTTTGCATAGTAATGAACCTTTCAGCTAGCCAATACAGCCTGTTCTCGAAGCGCCAATAGCTGGGATGAAAAACTAAGTTGAATTATTCACAGGAAAGGGTTTCCCAAGTCCTATAATAAAACCTAAATTATAATATTAAAGTAGATTACTAGACACGAGTAATCATGAAAGCAAAGAATAGGTTTTAGTTAGTGATTATGTCTTTATCTGATTTTTTTTCTAAAAGTATTTTTATAACTTAATCATATTCAACGTTACTCGTTTTAGACATTCTAATGATAATGATTCTTCCTTTCATAGAAAATATAGACAATTGTGTTCATATTTACACTTTCTTTTTCTAAAATGTTTCACTTTTAAGTAAGGAATCGACTGGATCTCTCTCTCTTGTTTCTCTCTACCCTATATAAAAAGAATCACATATAAATTAAAATGTCCGATTTCTCCATAAATAACGCTTAACAATCGAGACATGCGTTGAAATCGAGGCAGATGAATTACGATAGCGACTCGCGGCTACCATTGTGGCAAAGAAAAAATAATAGTTACAAGGATTCAGAATATAAATGCGCGCCATTTTTTTGACACAAGTGGGCATATTTATGCGATATATATACGGGAAAGAGCACCGAAAAACTGCCGGAGGTCAAGCAGTCCGCTATTGTTTAGACTATATTCAAAAAAGCCATTTTGGAATATATAACACTACAAACAAATTGACTTATCGGTTTGGACGAGGTAGAAAATTTAGAGCCAAAATGCAGGACCGAGCTTAGAGCAAAATGCTGTGTAAGCAAGAAGGAGTTTTGGCGCCCCTTGCAATGAAAATTAGAGAAAATAAAGGGATTAAGGGCCAAAAACTAGTAATAAGTAATAAATAGTAAATATTAAAGTAGAGTATTTAGTAACTTTTCATTATTTTTATTTTTTAAATTACTTCTATTACCAATTCTTTTAACTGACTTTTTCAAACTTTGATAGACGTGCTGTACTGTACTTGTACAAAGAACACAGACCTAAATCAAAATTGCATGGTTGGAGAATCATTCTTGCAAAAGAGTATACCTTAAGTAGATTATGTTAATTTTCATTCAATATTGCATAAAATTTTTAATTTGTACCATATTTTTCAATACTTTTTCTCATTTCGGTGCCCATCACAAAATGGCATGTGCGAGATCACGCCTTAGGCGGGCCCTGCCAAAATGTAATTGCTTTGCAAGTTTCGCTAACGAATAGCATATGCGTTTCATCTCACCTAAATCCGAGTTTTATGAGCTTTAAAATTTGGTGTACAGTGTTTCTTAATAAAGTGTTAATGGGTCTCAAAATTCTAAGTAGTGAATAACTCCAGGGTATGTAGGTATGGACTTCAAAAAAGAAGACATGAAAATATAAAGAGGTCAGAAACTTATTTTTGGAATATTAAAAAGAAAACAAACAAAGCCAATGATGCATTATAAATAGGATAGCATTGGTGTTACACTTTGTTTTAAATCAATTACTTTTTTATATCAATAAAAGTCTACCGCATAAAAACAAAGTTTTTATTATAAATATTTTATTATGTATTGCCAACTTTTATGTGCAAATGCAACTTATTTAAGTGATTTTTTGAGATCAGATCAAGTTTTCATAGTGTTTGAGAACTACTATAAAACCATCAATTGCGTGCCATTGCCAAACTTTATTATTATTATCTTTTTGCCCTAAAACTTGATGCAATACATTATCATGGACGATGAGTCTATTTGCACAAGATCGTTTTGATGATTGCAAATGAAATAATTAGTCGTAAGATGATTTTTCCTGCCACAAACAAATAAAGTTAATATTGGATTTAAAAATATGTATTATGCTCACTCAGTGAATGCTTATCCGAATTGATATTTCGCAGGTTCAAAACTGCATATTTAAATATTATTGGACATATTACTAAATTATGTAAAAAAATAAGTAGGGACATATATGTTTTTGCCGTATGTTAATTAGAGAGCTCCAATATAAATATAGAAAAACATTATAATTAATTAATGTTTAAAATATATTATATTTTTTTCTGTAATGATAAAACTATCAATCAATTAGTTGTAATTATTTTTATATATTTTTTTAAACGTCTATTTAAATTTTAACCAGTCATAAATTATTTTTAATTAAATTATAAACTATTTTTAATTATTATATAGCTTACCTTCATTAATATTTCATCAAACATTCACTAATACTCCCTTAAACATTCATTAATATTTAATTAAACAATCATAAATATTTAATTAAACATTCATCAATATTTAATTAAACATTCGTTAATAATTAATTAAATTTAATTAAATAATTCATTATTTTCTAATAAAATTTTAATTAGTGTTCTCTTAAATTTGAATTCATTATACATTCAAGTTTGAATTAATTTCATTTCATTATGGAAGTGACCAAGTCCCGGCTTCGGGGTAATTATTGGTCATTACTTGTTTTTGCATTTTTGATTATTAAAAGTAAATTAATATTACAAATTATAAATATTTATCACTCCTAAAGTTTCTATGTACATGTACTAATTTAATCAAAGAAGAAAATCTATTAATTTAGATTCTATTATTTATTTAGATTCTATTATTTATTTCGATGTGGATATTAAAAAACGAGCATACTATATTTTCAATCGTAAATCCATAATTCTTGACTGAATTTTTTATCACAGTAAGAAATATCACTGGCGGCTAGTGCACTACAGCCAGTGCTGCCTGGCTGCATCTAAATTTATTAGTTCAAAACTAAAATTACACACTTTACAATTTTCTAAAATGAATTCGCATGTTTCCGGCTGAACTAACATTTTCGACTACGGGCCACCACTGAGCAATATTAATTGCATTATTATCTATCACAAAGGGATTAGACTTCCTTTAAAATTACTGGCCCATAGAATATATAATTCATACTGGTAATTTTTATCATGTCTCCCTTAGACCAACGAAAGTTACCAGTGCCTTGTGCAAGAAATTTAATTTCAACTCTCTTCTCTTTTAGTATGTTTGTAATTTTCTCAGTGGCGGCTCGTACAGCCAGTGCAGCTGGGTTGTATCTAAATTTATTGCTTCAAAACTAAAATTATATATTTTACAATTTTATAAAATGAAGATCCAATTTCTAAGGTACTTGTACAAAAAATCCAATAAACAGCAAATACTCAATTCACGAGGAAAAATAAAAAAAAAGTTTCCAATCAAGGTGATTTTCTTCCGAATGGCAGCCATGTGTTCCTGAAACGCGTTTCGGCTGTGACGTGTTCATGAGTTTTCATGATAATTAATGGAATCCAATAGAATCTTCTCTCTACGTGATATGTAGCGAGGAAACCAGATCAATGATTTCCTACTTCGGCTGCACTGAAACCATAGCGATTTAACCATAATCATATCAATATTATTGACACATTCGTATAATTTTCATTGGTTACCATGGCAGGATTATTTACAGGAGCGTTCAGATCTCATACAGGGTGATGCAAGACAGCTTAAGTTTTTGTTCAAACCTTGATTTTTTAAAAACTATAATAGGATTTTCTACTGAAATGTTAATTAATATTTATGCATTAATTTTCTGTTCAAATGAGCAATTTAACACCCATATTATGTTCTTTACCCCTTTGGATTCAACCACTTTTTCCCACTCTATTTAAACGCCAGGAGATGCAAATGCTGACCCACCATGGAGACAAAAAAACAAGTTGTTTGAGGTGGCTATGTTCAATCTTAATTTTGGTAGATATTTTTAGAATATCCATCCAAACAAAAATTATTGCCTAGAAATATCAGAAGAAAAAAAACTGCGGCACACTTTCGCTTCCCATTTATTTCCTTCTAATCGAGGATCAATAGAAACAACTGCGCAACTTTCGTTCCCGCCCTTTCCGTAGAACATTCCTTCTTCCACCTAGCGGCAAACGAAACATTCCTGCCTATGTGTGTGGGATGTCTTTTCGGATGCTAAAAGCGAATGTGTGCCAATGGACTCTGGAAACGAAATCCACGACCCATTCTCAGCTGTGATCCAGTTTCAGCCTTGTCCATTCTCTTCATCAACAAGAAGGGAAGAGTGCCATTCATTAAGCCAAACGTCTCGAGAACCTCTTGTCTTCTAAGAATGTTACATATGGAACAGAAACCCTTTATTTTAAACCCTGGCTTTATAATACGGTGTCTTTTGTTCGATGAGAATGATACAAGGTGTAATCTTTGTGAATGAGATGAATTTTTATCTTTTGTCGTGCCCTTGATCTTTCGGAGCCTGATTTCTCAATTAAATCCTTTAGGGATAGGACAATGGAGTAAAAAAGCCGCCAGGTTCAGTTAATTACTTTCTATGGTATTGTTAATTATTCAATCAAAGTTTCGGTTTGGAAGAGAATGTACTTTGAAATGCGGTTGATTAATGACCTCTGTTTTTTTTTAATATTTTAATTTGATTCCTGGTTCATTTTTAAATGAGAAATATGTAGAGCAAAAGAAAGGTATCAGTAGATATTCTAATCACACTTTAATCATCTTTATATCTTAATGTTGAGATAATGTTGTCAAAAAAAAAAAAAAAATCTCTCATCTATTCGTGCCTAAAATGCATTTTGAAAATATTATTATTTGCGAAAAAAATTTAAGTACGAAGCTAGGGATGAATGATTGTTAATGTAAATTTTTTAATTAATATATTTAATATTGAAAGTTAAAGTTTTAGATCATTTAACAATATATAGCTAATTTTTTAGTTTACATCTTTACTATTAAACTATTTAACTTTACTATTTAACTATTTCAATCAGTTTCACCATTTTCATATCATTGAATTTTTTTCGTTAAGCTCTATTCAATCTACCTTTGTTAATTTAACTATATGTTATTACAACAAATTGTACATGTACGTTCTGCTGTACTTTATTCAAGCAATGTATAACAAATTACGTATTTATTTTATTCAATAAACCATCTAATAATATGAAATAGTTTTGTTTGTGATTAACTGTTAGACGAGGACTGAAGGAATTGTAATATCTGGAATCTCAAGCTTTTTCACTCGCATACTTTTTATTCACTCAACCTGTTTCCCGAAGGAATATCTGCGGAAATCAGTTTTTTTTTTTTAAATTTATTATAAATAAAAAATTAACTATTTTTATCCGAATAACAAATTGCGAAATTATTTTGCCTGTTGTTATTTTTGTATCGTTGTAGTTTTTCTATTTTTCTTGTAATAGTTTAATTTTTTCTTCGCATTGTCAAGTCCCCTGATGCCACGCCCCCAGTAATTACGCGCCTGCTCTTCAATCACGCCACTGGCCGAGACCTTTAATTAAAACATCTGAACCCATCTGTATCCTATTGTATTAGATAAACCAATCACTTTATGACCTCATATGTAAATGATCTTTAAAACAGATTTACCACCGAAAGATGCTCGGTATAATAGCTACTAACAAGCTCCACTATGATAGTTATCATGTTCACATTATCCTACATTATTCAACTATCTTCGACAAGTTTTTACACTGAAGAAAGAAAAACCATTACTTACCACCCCTTCTGTCCTTGGAACAGCCCATAACCGATAACGACCAGTGTCAGCTATTAAAAGCAATGGTTCCAGTTCTGAAATCACGAATCCAGTATCACATTTGGCAATTAACTTTCTTATTATTTTATTTCATCCCATGCAAATTCATTTAGAATTGGCTGGTATTTTTTTTTTCTTCAAAGGACCGGTCGCGAGTTTAAATGGACAACGCCAAATTGGCTGTAAAGTACTCTGTGGTAGTCGCACTGATGTCATTATGGAGAGAGGTTTAGTTAGGAAGTTCCGACTGACTATTTCTGCCACTACGAAAGTGCACAGCCACATATTGGAGATAGGTTTAGTTTGGAAATTCCGAGTGTCTATTTCTGCCACTACTAAAGTGCTTAATATAGCCACATATTGGAGAGAGGAAATAACTTGAACTTCGATTTAATGGAAGATGCTCGTTTTTATTTATCCCTTATAGCATACCTGGAACTGCGGTATCTAATCTTAAAAATTGATTTGAACAAGCAGTAAAGACGTCGATGATGTGAGATCTGAAAATGGATACTTTTCAATGTTATTTCAGGTTAAGGTTTCTGGGATTTGTTTATTAAATAAGGAAGGTTTTAGAATAGATTAAAATGCAGGTTAGAATGAGATATACTTTTTAATGTTTTTCGAATTGATATTTTTAACTTTTCATTATTAGTTTTTTAAATATAGATGGTTTAGACATAAGTGCAGTTTGGAGTCTTATAAAAGTTTTATTAAGATTAAAAAGAATTTCGCTTTTTCGTTACATATGAAGATTGCAGTATGGAATGTAGATTTTTCAGCGTTAAAGTGTTGGTTGGAACTAGATGTTTTTCTTTTTTTAGTTTAACGTTTTAAATTTTTATGATATATTAAATAAAATCCGGATGAGTCAGAGTTACATTCAACTATTTTCATAAAAACAGGCAATTCGGAACAAATGTATTTTTAAGTTTCCTGATAAGGTGTCCCTGATGTTTCTTAAAATGAATGTCTACTGCCATGAGTATACAATAACATTTGAACTATAAATGTGATTATTACCTCTAAAAATGTATAGTAATTACACCAACATTTATAAACTTTTTTTCAGCTTAGAAAAAAAAAAAAAAAAAAAATTACTTGCCTCACTTTTATGAAATTTCTATATAATTTCCTGAGGCTTTTTTTTTTTTTTTTTTTTTTTTTTTTTTTGTCAAAACGGATCTTTTAAGCAGATGCATTTTTTAAAAAAATATTTCAATTTAAATACATCAGTTTTCCTGGTTTATTTTAAAAACATGCTTATGAGGAAACTACTAAAAGGAGAATGAAATAGTGAAAACGACATTTTTTACTGGAGGTTTTCGTACCAAGATATTGAAAGTTTCGTTCATTTGTTAATAATAAAGTCTATAAATAAAGTCATTTTGATTTATTTCTTGATATCATTACTCGAAAATCCAAACGATACCAAAAAACAGATTTTTTTAAAAAATGCATTTCATTTTAGAAAGATGCTAGGAAAAATTTATTTAGAAATAAAACTGAGAAAACGATGGAAATGTAAGTGATTTTATTTTAGTAATACTATTTGTAACTAATTTAAACATAAATTTTATTATTCATTTTGAGTGATTGTTTTGTATTTTTACATTTTTCCAACAGTTTTGTTTTAACTATTTTACTCTCTTTGTAAGACTCTATTTGCTTATGACGCCAGAGATATATAAATATTATTCTTTTTTTTCTATTTATATATAATTAGGATACTACTGCAATGTCGAATTTGTTGTTTGTACTGAATTCAAACAAATACTTATTGACCAACCTTCAATATTTGTCGTTCATTTCCGTGTTATTCACAAAACAAGATTTATTTTCATTTTCTGATAGATTAAAATATGAAAACAGAATAGTTTTAAATTTTTGGATTCAGTTTTTAATGAAGCATTGACAGGTGTATTTATCTTAAGTTTGATTCATGAAAAAACTCACAAAAAATAAGCCGGAACTTTTATTAAAACCTCGATTTTAATGATTGACAAATAATATTGCTTTTAGTTTTAATAATCCTTAAATAGGTCAGATAAACTCATTGAAAAGATCACAAATTTGATTAAAAAAAGAAAACTTTAGTATTTCAACAGTCAATACCTTTTTCGATTTAATACTGTGTCTACAACCAAAAAACTATTCGAATGCTACAAACTGAAAAAAAGGGTATGGGATAAATGATTTATGTAAAAAACTAGGAGTGAGGAACAACGCACAACTTTCAATTATACTATAATATTGGTTATTGCATTAAAATTCATGGTGTTATTTACAGTTTTCATATTTTCACTCATTTAATTTAAAATGGTTAGTTTGGCGATATTTTCGGCAATAATTTTACATGGGCAAAAAACCACCCGCCAAGATGCCGAAATTGGCGATGTTATTCGATAGAAATTACATTATCCTTTTTATCCGTGAAACAAAAAGAAAAAAAAAAATGAATCGTTGTGCGATGCTCAAGGGCAGAGAGTTGGTTGGTTGTATTCAGATTATCTGGCGCAGTCAGCAACACGAGGGCTATAATGCGCCGAAACATTCGTCATTAGACAAGCCAACATACATTTACAAACACCCATGCCTAACATGGGACTCGAACCAGCAACCTCGCTGTCTAGAAGGAAGGGCAGAGAGACTTAAGGCATTGGAGCTTAAGAGTCTTAAGGGCACTCGTTTTTCCACTTTTGACACTTTTATTGCATTTCTACGGAGTTTCGGAGGTGGAGAGGATTAGAACACCTTAAGAGGCATTAGCATAGATATTTTAATCAAAATCGTTAGAGCCTTTTTTAGCAATTGGTGAAAAACATGATTTTCTTATAATTTTTCATGATTTCAAACTTATGCACATTCGCTACTTTGACGAAAATCTTATTGGTAGGTCCAATGGCCACTATTAACCCACACACCAAATTTGAATATCGTAGGGGAATTTGTTCGGGAGTTATGATGACCACGTACATACAGACATTTTTTCTTGACCACTCTTTGGAAAACAGGGTATTCCAAATCGAAAAAAAAAAAAAGAAAAAAAAAAGTGAAATTTTTTTTGTTGACCGAATGCTATTATTTCCTTATCTTATGTAAACATATGAGTAATTGAAAGTAAAAATGTGGTGTGAGGTAGGGTGACACGTGAGTCATTACGGGGTGCTAAGTCAAGCCACTCCTCCCCGCTTATGCTCTCCTGAAGGTTGTATAAATGATCAACAGCTATTCCGGAAGGTATGGTAGTCAGGAAAGCGTGCTGGGTAAAATTCAAAGGATTTTATTTAAAATATGAACAACTTAATCATATTAAACATTTTCAAAAATTAAACTATTTTAGACATTTATCAATTAAATACTCTACGCGTAAATTCCTGTCTTGGAAGCAAATAGTTCTTACGGATTTGAGACTTGATTGATTCTTTAAAACGGCTGAGTAGCTGTCATGTTTTCCATAAAAACTACACCTCATTGGCAACGCATTTTCTTCCCCAGTACTTCGAAACTTTTCCACTGTACTCTAACTGTAACTTCTGGAGAGCTCATAAGCGGTTTCTACTGTGCAAGCAGATGAAGCCAGTTGAATTATTCCATACTATCCCTCATTTAATACTGTGTAATAGATTGCCCATGGTTACCAACACACGCTAACTAGTTTGGAGGACGGTTGTTATAAATATCTCCATGATAACTGTTCATCCTCCTTCGACTTCAAGTCAATAACCAAGCTTGCATCAGTAGCTAGAAATTGCAGTTAAAGATATCTGAACGTTTCCCATCATTTTCTTTGGATCCAACATTTTTTCCTAAATCCAAACTTCGCAATTATAGTTAATAAATAAATAAATAAATAAACAAACAAACAAACAAACAAACAAACAAACAAACAAACAAACAAACAAACAAACAAACAAACAAACAAATAAATAAATAAATAAATAAATAAATATTAGTTTTAGCAAAAGCTTCACGTTACGTCTTCATCTCCTAAACCATGCATATTTCAGTAACGCCTGAGATTCACTATATCCCCAAGCTGTATTTCTTATTAAATCATAAGTCTGCATTATAACATTGTAGCGATATTCTTTTCATAACATCCTCTTGCCCTCAATTATCTTCATACCTCTGATATCCAAGTCACGACGTCAACCATCTCAAGCACATGAATTTATTTTCTATATATCAAGCTAGCTTTAAAAAACACATCCAGGGTTTACTTTAATCCCTTCTTAATTCTATTGGTGTGTGCGAAAGGTCAAATGCCTAAGACTTCAACCTTTTGCATCAGGATGGAATTCAGCATGTCTTGAATGTTAGTGATATAACGAATGTGTTCTGATTATTTTTTTTTCGCCCATAGCAGAAAAAGAGTCCAATTTTCGACCTAGGCCTAAATATTTGAAAATGTCCCAGTCTGGTCGTCCACGTACAAATAGAACAAATCCTTCACGAATCCATTAAGCGAACTATTGGTAAGCCACTAATGACTTTTTTTAAGCACATGATGACGTTTTTTCTAAGCGCAAAAGGTGTTAAGTATAAAACCTTATCGATTCAATTTCCTAAGCTAAATTTTTGGTGTTCAATTCAAACTGTAGACTTAAACCTCCTTCCTCAAGCAATTCAGACTAAAACCAGTTTACAACTTTGAGTATTGACTTCAAAGAGCATCTCGTAATAAACACAGCTCAATCAAAGATTTTTAAAGGAGCCAATACTTTTTCAACTTACAATTATGCCTCTTCAATAATAGTAACTTCCTTGTAAACTTTGAAAATTCATTTTAAATTAAGAACGTTTTAAATTCTTTATTAAAGTAATGAAATAAAATTCATTAATATTTTATGTAAGCATAAATAACAAATTGACATTTTTGATGATTTTATATTTTTAGTTTAATATTTTTTAGAGAAATATAGCTTAACAAAAGGAAAAACAAGTGACAGAAATTTTTTAGCAAAATAAATTAGGACCCCGTGGTGGCTATGCATTAAAAAACCCATCCAATCCACAATACTTTTTAAACTTCAAAATTAAAAAAAAAAAAGAAGCTTGATGGATGACGATGAAAAATATTCTAAAAAAATCGTAGACCCGAGTTCTTTCAAAAAGCTCCAAAAGCATTTATTTATATTTAAATGCTTGAACGGGAGGCATTTTTTACTCCAATGTACAATGTCTGGACTGAATATGATTCCAAACGTCTAAAATCGACACAATTTGAGAGTTCAATTGCAAAGCAATCAATGACGTTTTATTAGGACAATCACACGTCCTTGTTTATTTTAGCCTCTTCAATTTATACCGTTTCACTGTTATAGTTTTTAACTCACTAGTCGAGGATTGCAGTTCAATCCTCTAATAAACCTAATAAGTGATTGACGTAGATGATCTGAAATATGTAACTTGAGGGTTCGATTTAGAATCTATTTTATCTAATTTCTCCATGATTAATAAGGCTTGGACTATTCCTTTAGGAAAAACAAAGTTTAATGATACAATACACACATAATAAGTCGTTTTCTCTTCAATACCCGTTATAATAACTTTAAAAAAATATATACTTCTTTATTGGCGTATTAGTTATTAGAAATTTTGGGGTTTTATCTAATTAATTTGTAAGTAAATTGTTACGCTTTGCTGGATAGAAAAATCTGAACGTTGTTTTTAGACTATAAAAAAGATAACACACCTTTAGATTACTAGAAAATGTCTCAATTTTATTCTGTCTAAATCCTGAAAACCTCGAACAATCTTGCAAAATTAACCCTGCCCAAAGAAAAGAAAATATTTACATGGAAATTAATAAATCTGTACATTTTTATCATGTTCAGCATTACTATTGGATTTATAAAAGATTTTGAACAAAAAGAGTAATGAAATTGCCTTTTTTGCAATTGAAAACATTAAGATAAATGTTTTAGTAGCTATAGGTAAACTGTAAAACTTTCTCAGAATACATTGTCAACCACATCCACTTCCGTCTAATCGAAATACTTCTTTTAATTTTCAATTTTTTTATGATAAAAAAAGCCCACGGCATTAGAAAATTGAGACAGATTCAGGTTGGTTTACTTAAATTTAACTTTTCCACAAATAATATCAGCTACTTATTACAGATGATTATCAAGCACTTCAGAAATAAAGAAGAAATACATTAACTTTATCTACAAACCAAATAAAATAATTACTTTAACTCTCTGGGTTAGTGGTTCCCAAATTTTTAAAGGCTAGAATAATCTTTTATAATTTTTAACTTCTTATATTTTTAGTTATACTTATTAATTACTCGTGACAAAATTTAAATATAAATTATAGTGTTTTACAATAAGTCATAAAATACTTTTTGAAGGTAATATAACTTTACTTTATAAAACCTTTACTGTAAATAGTAGTATAACTACATATGTTTAACCATCAAATTTTAGAAACGATAACTTTTGAAACCAACAAAAATATTTTAATATCAAAACTATCTTTTCAAATTGGACAGCATGCTGCAAGTGTCAACTATTCAGGATGACCATTTTCATTTCTTTCTCAGCCATCAAACTTAAGAAACTGCAAGTTTCTTAAGTTTGAAAAAATGTTTTAGTATCAAAATTGTCATCTTCCTCCTGTTACTAACTTAGCTATTCATAATTTTTATTGCTATTTATTTTTTGGTCATTACTTTTGAAATTGTTTTCCAATTTTACTTTTCAATGTGAAAAGCCTCAAATATTTAATAACTTTTCTCAACTCATCAAATATTAACTTACAACCCACAGTATGTGTCACTCTACTCCAGGTGATCTTACATTTACTATTAATGGTACCATTCACAAATCTAGTCCCCAGATTTAACCCTTTTTTTAATTTTCTTCACTATAAAAATAAAGTCAATAGCACCCAATCACCTTTCCACTAATCCATCCACCCCATCGAAGAAATAACAAAAAACAAACAAAAAGTTACCTTCTTTCTTCACATCACAAACTTCAATTCCTCTTACTTTCATCAACAGCTTGAAAATCGGCATCTTCAGTCGTTCCGTCCCGTGTAACAAGTAGGCCACCTGTTGAGCCTTCTACCACCTCTCCCGAATCTATAAAACCAGAACCTCGCCTCTCGGATCGTCATTTTCACTGTGATTATTCCTCCACGATTATCCGCCTGTGTGTCCACGGTGTCAGTTGTATGTGTGTGTGCTTACGAGTGGTACCAACTTAAACTGTCCGAAGCATCACTCGGCAAGATCTCTAAGGATATCACGAGGTAGGTTTCTGTTTGGAGCCTTATGATTTGAAGATTTGAAGGAAGCTTAAGGAGAGTTGGCACCCAAAAATTTATAAATAATCGATTCGGAGTTTATTATTGCTTATTAAAATTTAAATTTTCCCCTTTAAAAGAATACCTCATTTGTAATAATACCTTAACAAGTAGTAATTTTAATAATTTTTTGAAGACAAAATTGGTAACTATTAGTGTAAGTATAGTTTTCTTTCAAATGCGTTTTTCTCAAAACTACATTTTTCATTATTCATGTACCTTTTTCTCAGAAATTGCGCAAACTATCTTCCTGAAATTTTTACCACAGAATCCTTTTAAGTATCTGTATATACTGAAGCGAAATGTTGTTGTTATTTTAAAAATAGTTTTTGTTTTGTCTTTTTTCAGCAAAAAAAAAGCTTGTGATTTTTAACAAATTTGAGTGACTTTTACAAAAATTCATTTGCAAAAAATGTAAATGAATTACAATCAAAAGCTAACTACAGTAGAATAACAAGTGTCTGCTAGTTGTACTGAAAAAAAAAAAGAAAGAAAAAAAAATGTAGGCTTCTATGTCAAATAATTTCTGAGAAAAAAGTACATGAAATATACCAAATTAACATTGCCGGTATAGAGGGTATCAGCTCCTCGTAATTATATTTTGATGAAATATCATAGTGAAGCATACTTTCAGGCCAATTAGGCAGGCCTAGGTGGGCAGTATTTTACAATGTATTTTGAACATAGAATATTTAATAATATTTTTGCCTATTAAAATAGTAATGGTACTTCAAAAATTAAGACTTTATGCACTTTAGAAAGTATTAAGAAAGGCACTATGTTAAAATACTGTTGTGGGAGAAACAACAGCGTGGTATTAAAAATATGTCTGGCAACACTACC
Source organism: Linyphia triangularis (assembly GCA_963978545.1). NCBI lineage: Eukaryota > Metazoa > Arthropoda > Arachnida > Araneae > Linyphiidae > Linyphia > Linyphia triangularis. The sequence continues at coordinate 95,539,625 of OZ021722.1, forward strand.
TTCAATATGACCAGTACAAAAGAATTCAAAGCACCACAAAATTCTATGAATTTCTTATGAGAGGAAGAATTAAATTAACGAAGTATCAAGAACAATTTCAATGAAAAGTGGTTGTCCTCCCTGTAAGTATTTTGAGTATTCCATGATTTCAGTTGGTTTTCACTGTGAAATTGTCAAATTGATGTTAATAATATCAAAAAATGTTTTACAATGTAAAAAAGAAGTTTCGATGCTTTAAAAAAGGGACACATTTGAAATTTACGAATACATTAGTTTTGAAAAGAGGAAAGGAGCCATAAGATATTTTTTTAATCCTTCGACACTAAAGGTAGTTCAAACTTGTAAGACTTCATCAATAAAATAAGATAGTTCTCAGTATTCAAACGCATGAATTCAGAAGAATTCTTTCAAGTATTTTCAACCGTATTATTTTCAAATATGAAACTAAATACTAGCAAATTATCACTAGATGATCCCGCCTAGAAATAAAATATATTTTGTGATACTCTTTGCTCATAAAAATTTTTTCTGAAAACTAAGTTTTCAAAAAAGTAATTAAAAAAAACCTGTGTTTTTCACTTTGTTTAAAAATATATATGAAGGACCGAATGTTTTTTTACTCATTATGATTCAACTATATCAAAGAATATCAAATGATACAACAATCAAAGTATATCAACTAAAATGTTAAAAGTTGACTAAAATGAATATTCCCATTAGTATTTTAAGTTAGGAAATTAAATGCTTTTTTATAATTTCTTAGCTTAAGAAAGAATTGTTCTTGGAAAATGAGCAATATCAATACTCTATTAAACAATTTTTAGTGAAAAGACTATTTAATTTCTCAACAAAATTCATTCGAAGTCACTTTTTTAAAATAAGATCTAATTGATTCATAAACACTAATAAAAATAAAATTTGTCAAATAACAGTAAGAAATTAAAATAGTTAATGAGAACACGTAACATCTTTGATCCATCAAAACCTTACATAAAATTGAAATACGCTGATTGAAGTTAAAATAATTAAAACGTGATGATAAAAACCCTGCCATTAAAAAAAGCATAGCATTCAAAATATAATCGAATATCGTGGTTTTTCTACAGAAACACTCAAGTGGTAAAATATACTTTGCTACTCTTGGCGATAATTGTTAAACATTTTAGAAAGTATCTTAAGACATAATGTTATTTCCTCATTTAACAGTAAAGGCGTTTCCTTTCTTAAATTCCTCAACTCATTCACAAAAGCGTTACGGAGTCATTTTTTATACACCTTTCTACCACACAAGGGCGACAAAAACTCCCTTTTCTTCAGTTCCTTATCAAAAATGGTGTTCCTTGGTATTCCTTTGTAATAGTCTTTGTTTTGGAAACTCATTCAGGAAACCGCATTCGTATCAAAGCCATTTTTTTTTTGCATTTGGAAGGAAGAAGGTTAAAATGTACTTAATTGTAATATACGTTTTTGATAACCTTGGTTGAAATGAGTTGGTTAATCGGAAAAGAAGAGGTACCACCCAGTGCTTTTTGCCAAAAGTTGCAACGGCATTGAAGTGTCGAAAATAGTTTTATAAAACATTTTATTGACTACAGGTTAAGGAAACCGGCAAATTTTAGTATGTTTACCCTGTCGTGATAAGCACAAAGGTCATATCTGCATTTTTGGGCCAATCTGAGTTGTTACCAGTTAATTCTTTGTAATTTGTTCTACTTAATAAAGTTTCATGGTCGTATCAACAAGGAAAAATATTTAAAATATAATATAATATTTATTATATGTATATATATTTTTTTAAATATTTAAAAGTTAATTAGTTAGTCAATAATTTAGCATCAACTAAATGGAGATGTAAACTTGAAACCACTATATATCTTTTCAAACTCAGTTGCAGATACGATTTCTAGGCTGCGCATGGCAGTATTATCGATACAAATTTATTAAATCCATTTATCCATATTGTTATTTTCATAGACGAATACGCATAAACAGTTCACTTTTAAACGATCATTTTGTTGAACTAACAGGATTATTTGAACTATTTTCTTTGAAATATACAAATGCATGGCTTGATACTAAAATTATATTCAGTTACTAATTGTAACAATAGTTTTTCATTAACTAGAAAAATATTATTTATCAATGAGCTGATATGAGATTTTATAATACCAGAAAAGTCCTAGTCAATCTATAGCTTGGAGCATTGGATTAGTTTATTTGCACAATAACTGATTTTATATAGAATGCAAGAGAAATCTCTAGTATTGTCTTTCAAAGTAGTATAATTTACAAAAAATTATTTTCTCAAAAAACTGATAGCGTTAAGGTTCCTAATGGCAACATTAAATTGATGCAATCAGAATCTGCCCGCTTTGTATTAAATTTACGACCAAATCTAAATATTTTCTTAGAATTTGAAGATTAGAGTACGAATATAAAGGGAAGAAGAAAATGCATTTAAATCGTTATTTCTTGAAATTTTTTGTCAGTAAAACATGTTTATCGTTATCTGTGTACCAGTATCAACTAGAGTTTTTACAAGTACTTTAATTATAAACTATACTTCCTTAACAACAAAATTTATTATATTGAGCTACAAAGGGTATTTTTTTCAGCTACGGAATTGGTACGCACCGTTTTTCACTATATCAGACGCATACTCTAAATAAATTATGCAAAAATTTGTTCATGAGTTAGTTGACCTCTCGAAGCGACTACAAATTCTAAATAAATCCACAATAAAACTGCAGTTCTAAAATTGAACTCGGAATGAGTTTTACTAAATCTGTCCCATTTAAGTGGAATTTAAGTGAAAGGAAGCTTTATTTATTACCTTTTATTGAGGCCAATGAACGGGCACTTTTCACTAAAAGAGGTATTCTTGGGAGCACCGCGGGAAGTAAAAATTTAATTAATATAAAAACAGGTTTTATAGTAATTGTTGGACTAAAATGCTTTCACTGATAATGAATAAAAATTGGGCTTTCATCACCCATGAGAAATGAAATGTTTCTTCTGTCCACTGTTAAGTTTCACTTGAAGACTTAATTTAAAAACGGTGAACCAAATATTAAAGATATACTTAATTAGTCTTTTATTATCCTTAATGTAGTATTTTTTTTTTATGAGGATATTTTTATAATCAATTGACGAGGCTAATTATTTAATATTTTTTAAAGCTTCCTAAACTTAATCCAAATGTTTAAATGAAAATTTTAAAAATATTAGAACTTATAAATGTATAATATTTTCAAAATATAATTTCTTAATAGTAATATAATAACTTTTTAATAACTAATAATAAATATTTTTCTTAAATTTTTAATATTCAATTTGAAAATAATGCTTGAACGCTTCCAATAAAACATTTTTTATTGTTCGGAAAAATGTATTTCTTTGTATTGAGGGACTAAATAAAAAGATAATTTTTTTTTTTGCCACCAATAATGCATAGTATTCTGACGTCCCTTATAAAGTTTTCATATTCTTAATAGAAACGATTTTTTAGTCTCCTATAATAAGAGAATTGTTTTAAGAATTTATTTGTTACTTCGTTTTTAATCAATATATTAAAAAATTGGTATGGGCATTAAATGCAAATAATTTTTTTTAAAACTTATTATAAACTTTATTTAACTTTTTAACTTAAATGTATCCAATTTTTAAAAAATGTTTAAAAATGTGTTTCACTTTCATTTAATGAATATTTCTGGGAAAAGACCGCTTTGCATTCAATTACGGTAATTAAACTTATTGTTAGGGTGACTACTACGTTATGACAGAATGTTTAAAACAGAACTTTATCATCAATGGAAATTGAAAATACTTCTGAACAATATACTGACATTAATACAACATTTGTACCAGAAAACCCTATAAACATTATCCTTATTATTTGACGCTTTCGGAATATCATAGCTGGGAAAAGAGATCATATCTCAGGTACTGCTATTTAACCTGCTCTACTTCAAAAGTCATACGACGATATCTTTCATCGGAAAACGTAATTCTCTCATGCTAAATAATACCACTAAGTATGATTTTTTTCACAGTCATTTGATCAAAGTCCAGATAATTTTCGATAATTTTCGATAATTATCAATTATCGTGCTATGGAATTACAGCAAATAGCAATTTTTTTTTCACCACATCGCATTATGCCAGATGTTAATTGGTTACTTGTTCTGAGAAAGATCTTTCTTCACTTTGAAGGACCTACTTTTCTTATTGCTTGCCTACTTACACGGATCATTCTTTTTTTTTAAATATGTATTTAATGGAAGAGAATAAGAACTGACGTGACCGAATATCATAAAAAGACTTGGGATTTTCAGTTTCAATGCTTAAAAAATGTAGGGTAGGGAGGGGGTATATTTGATGATTTAGGCAGTTCATGGGCAGGAATATTTCAAGTAGGATGCAGATCGCATTGAAGAAAGTGCCCGGGTGGTTAAAAGTTTTTGTTCCAACCTTTAGTTTCCAAAAGTAATAATTGGATTTTCCTACGGAAATACGAATTGTTAATTGATATATTGAAATATTAACATAGATTTTTGATTTAAGTGAATAAAGTGAATAAGTTATTTCACACTTTTCCTATGAGTTTTATACCTAATTTCGACTTTATTTTTTAATTTTAAAAGTCAGAGAGCAGAAGTGAATCCCTTTTATCCTCTCGGGTGCATCCCATCATGCAATTGCTAAAGTAAATAACTTATTACTATTCAAGGTAACTTTCCTCGAAAATTTCATTTCTCGATTCATTAGCACAAAGAGAATATATCTAATTTTATAGTATATTTCTTTAATTTTCTAAATCGAGTAAATTATTTAAATGAAAATTTTGTGTAAGGTATCGATATAGGGATATATATATTATCGATTCAGCCTTCGCACGAGTATGTTAAATGTAAAAAAATTAAATTTCAATTACAATTAATACTGGTCATTGCACTTAAATTTGCCATGGATTGCAAATAATTTACCGTTTTCATACTTTCATTAAATAAAAAAAATAAAAATAAAAAAGGCCTGTTTAGTGATAATTTTTGCTATAATTATTAAGAAAAAAAAATATTTGGTAAAAAATTGGCGATTTGTTTGATAAATATTGCATTATCCTTTCTCGTAAGTGAAGCAGTGGAAGAACAATTATTAATGGACGATACTCAAGGGAAGAAAACTATGTTCCAAAGTCATTCATATTTCCACTTTCTACAGCGTTATCGCATTTCGGCGAGAATTTCGGAGATGGGGATGTTTAGAACACCTTAAAAGGTATTTCCACAGCGATTTTAATCAAAATCGTTAGAATCGTTTTTTCTTTGACAATTGCTGAAAAACAAATATTTCAATGGTAGCTGTTTTGTGTTCATGTGTACTTTTGACGAATGCCTTAATGTCAAGCCCCATGGCCATCTCTAACCCGTAAATAAAAGTTGAACATCATAGGTCAATCTGTTCGGGAGTTATTAGGTCAATCTGTTCGGAGGTTATGCTGACCACGTACACAGAGATCACACGCACAGACCTTTTTTCTATATAGACCACTTTTTTTTAACTCAGTACGTTTCAAAACGTGAAGAAATGTAAAAGGGAAAAAAAAATCCAAATATTTTATTTGACATAATGCAGTCGTTTCATAACCCTATATTGACATATAAATAATTGAAAGAAAAAAAAAAAGTTTCCTTAGAAACATCTTTGAAGCTTATCATTACATAAAAACATAAAGAAATCTTCCTGAGGTCACCTCTCCGATACTACAAAAAAAAAAAAAAAAAAAAAAAAAAACATTCTAAGATATTATACACAGAATCAAATCTTGTCTCTTCTTAGAAGTAGTTTGGAATTGTGGAATTTTAGAATTGTAGTTTACTTGAAGACACTAAATACACATTTCGTGAATCTGTGCAATTTCATTTCTGGCATTTCTTGAATTTTTATGAACATCTAGGGAATTCTTCGACCACCAATTGTTAATTATACTCACACATTTCAATAACAATTAAATTACATTGTTTTTGTAAATATAAATAAATTGGTGTGTCATTTCGTTGATTTAAGAATTAAGGCTAATTATTTACGCTTGATTACTTTTCTTATTTTTGATTGTGATACAATCTGAAATCTGATTGGGAGGACAACAAATACACTTTCATTTGTGTATGAATAATTTGGTGATGCACACAAATAATTCCAATTAATTTGCTAAGGCTTCGTTTCGAGATGTCATAAAAAGTTTTTCTTGTTTTCCGTTTATATATATAAGAAATTAACATTTGAAAAAATAAATAAAAAAATGCATATATATATAAATATAAACATCAACTGTATAACCTGAAAATAATTTTGAATGATGGATTTATTTTGATTAAGTTTTGAAAGCGAAGCCATATTTCTTTACACCTTGAGCATACATAATATATTTGTGTGTCATTTAAAAAAAAAAAATTTGACCAAAAAATCAAACTTTATAGAATATTAAATTTTTAGTGCCAAATAAGCCAATTATATATAAAAAATATTTGTTAAATTTCCATAACAATAAACGGTCGGTGAACTTTTGGCAATTTTCCTATAAAAGAACATAAATACACACTTGTAAATATTTAAGTGATACTATTCCGTATTTCGAGAACTTATTATTAGTCATTTTATTATTATTATTTTGTTAGTTTGTGGTAATTTTTTTTTTATTTGTTGGTTTAATAGTCATTTGGCGATTTGTCTCCCATTTCTTCACCAAGTTAGTCATAAATGTCGCCCAGTTGTCAAATACAAAACCGTCTCTTTCCGTGAACTCATGTGACCATTTCAATACGTATTACTCAGAACATTTTCAACAGAAAAAGAAGTATTTCAAACAAATGCAATGCTCTAAAAATGTTTTTTTTTTTTAAATTGTGATACATTTTAAATTACTTTATTTAAATTTTCAACTAAAAAAAACCCACGAGACTGTTTATTTTTGTAAACATAGGTATTTAAATTTTCCTATTACAATCCGAGAAAACAAGGAAACCCAATCAAAGTCGTTTAATTTTATTTCTTGCTACCTATTCAATTGGTTCAATAAATTCCCAAACACTTTACTTTGTTTTGAATACTTAGAGAACTAGGTTATGTACACTCATACATTCTAAGTAACAAGATTTTTTTTAGTTCAAATATTATCAAATTCTATTTATTCTAATTCAGTGTTCTATTTAAAAATTCTTTCTATTTTTTATTTTACTTTTAAGCGACCCTCTCAATTTTTCACTGTACATTTAATTCTCGTCTACATTTTGAATCAACTCTTTTTCCTGGTGCGAATGAATTTGGTCTAGATTTCAAATTAATTTCGGGTTCTTGAGAACAATTAAGAACATCGTGGTGCGGCAATTTTCCTTCTTTGTTTACACTTTGAATCGTACAATAGTTCATTAACCCATAGGGCGGTCAATTTGAAAGAAAAAGCTACTCTCATTTTCGGTTTCAGATTGTGTGATTCGCTCTACGGGTTACGATTGTAGCATTTCTCTTCATTTAAGGACTTTGGATACTTTGGATGCAAGAAAAAGAAACGTTATTTTTATAATTTTTTTTTAAGAATACTGTTATGTGTATTGATAAAAAACTCGTTAGGCTTCGCAAAAACATTCGTAAATTACTAAAAAAAAAAAAAAATTATTGATTTTGACCACTTTTTTAATGTGAAAATGCCATATAAACAGGAGTCCTCAAAAAGTAGGTAGGCGTGCGCTGTTGAACAAATCTGAACAACAGCCCATCTGAAAAAAAAAAAAAAAAAATTGAATGGTTTTAGGTTAAGTGTAACAGTGGCTATATCCCGTACCTCTAATAATAATTTATATGCAAAAATAACAAAATAGCGGGAAAATAATTAAAAACGTTTGGTTTTAGGTTAAGTGTAACAGTGGCTATATCCCGTACCTCTAATAATAATTTATATGCAAAAATAACAAAATAGCGGGAAAATAATTAAAAACATGTTTTTTGCATGTTTTTTGCCAAAAACGAAATAGTAAAAACTAAAATTTTGCATTAATTCTGGTACGGGATATAGCGATAAGTTTACAGAATATGTGGCTAAAATGTCATAAGGATCAGTTCAGTAGTTTCTGAGATTTTTTCAACAGCGCAACCTTTTGGGGACTCCTTTTTACCTGGCATTTTCTCACTAAAAAAGTGATTAAAATAAATAAATTATTATTATTATTATTATTTATTTTTTTTAATTTACGAATGTTTTTTTTTAAGCCTAAGAAGTTTATATCAATAAACATAACAGTATTCTTTAAAAAATAAAAATAAAAATAGCGTTTTTTTTTTTTCCCTTTTTTTTTTTTTTTCATGCATCCAAAGTAGACAGAGCCCTTGAGTGGGAAAAAAATGTTTAAACGTACTGGAAACTGGAACTATTCGCAAGGTTGTTTTCAATGGATTTTTTAGACGAGGACTCCACATTCGATGGAATACAGAACGTTATGTATTTATTTAAGCACAAAATATGCATAGTGTAACGCATTTACGAATATTATTATTTGATATTATATCGCATCTCCATGACACAGGCATACAGGTGGAAGGTTTTTGTTCAAATCTTGATATTTAAAAAAATAATAATTGGATTTCCAACTAAAGTATTAATTATTACAGTTAAGCCCCTTTAACGCGAAGTCGAAGGGGCAGCTGAAATTGTTCACGTTAATCGAATTATGTGTTAAATGAATAAATTAACGTTAAGTTTTAAGTATGGAAAACTGCTTTTACTTCGTGTTAAACTAAATGTCATGTTAAGCAATTTCGCGTTGACGAGGTTTTACTGTCTTTCATAAAAATAAAATATTCTTTGATAGTTTAGCTACTTTAATGGAGGTTTAGGTGAAAATTTTGTTTTACTATTTACAAAAGGAGCGCCTACAAAACTGGTCCCTTTTAGCGGAACGTTCATTCTAGTCCGAGAGGCGACTGAAAGTTCAGGTATCCCATTGAGCATCATTCTGAATTTTTTATAGAATGTAAAGAAATGTTAGTAGATCATGATTCCACTGGTCTGCCGGGGCAAAATAGGCCGAAACTATTTTTTTTTTTTAAATCGACTTTGAAAAAGTTGAACTAAATCCGATTGACAAATGTGCCATTCATTTTTATGTGGTAACCCATTGATCTTTAATTTTCAATCAGGAAGAGTGCAAACGATATTTATTCTATGAAAAAAATACTTCCACTTTTTAAAAGTGAGCAAAGTTGGCGATAAATATTATGTCATTGTTGACGTAATATTTACTGCCAACTTGGCTGACTTTTAAAAGATGAAAGATCTTGAAGCTAGAAAAGGCAAACCATCTACAACCTTCTTAATTAAGTAGTCAATCGAACGTCACATCTACAATATTCAATTAAGTTTCAGTAGTTTCAGTTCACGCTCTATTCGATTACATTTCTCACTCTGGCCATTCTACATAGCTATTAATTTCTAGTTTACTATATTCAATAAGTACTATTACACAGAAATTTAAGTATTGTGTACAAAATGAAACGATACGATTGTAAGACAATACAATGTTAATGTATTGTAATCCAGTTTTGCTCCATAATTATTGAATTCAATTAAATGTAGTGTATATTATTTGAAAGAATTTGAATTATATTACTAATGCAAACAATGAAAGAAAAATATTGATAGTTTAGACATTTAATATGTTACAATATTTTAAATTGTGTCAGGCAGGATTCTTAATTAAACAATATTATTTTTTTTGCGTAACACATAACGTTACAGATTAATTAACATATAGACACAGAAAAAACTCTAAAACATTGGAAACATTTGTTTTAATTTTCCTTCGTTAATTGGTTTCCTATATGTACGCAGTTTATTTATTTCCTCAAGTTAAATAGAAAAGTTTAATTTAACAATTTAAAAATCATTTCTGCTTTGAAATACCAAAATATTTTCCACGTCATTTATACTTAATGTATCAGCATGTGCTGATTTAATTTTCATAACAATGATTTAAAACATATTGGAATTGATCGTGATATGTGACATTTGAACAACAGAAAATAAATATAAATATTTTACTTCGATGAAAAAAAAATAGTCTTTTAGTATTACGTCACCTTGCTTTACTAGGAAACGAAGGAACTTTTAAAAGTTTCAGTGTGAATCCAGTTCATAAGAGTGAATTTATAGTAGCATATTTAAAAGCAGTGCAAATAAATAAAAACACTTTTACCAATCGACTAATTTGTTTTTTGTAAATGGTGCTAATGTATGTCTACGTCTTAGTCATAAAGCTATGTATGTGGGATAATAAAATGAGCATGACTAATGCAATGTAAAAATTTGATTTTTTTTAATGTGTATTGTAATTGTTCACAAGTGTTGTCAGACGATTGAACATAATTCAATTTATGCTTTACATAAGGTTCATTTTAATTTCAATATCGTGTGTGGCATTTTCCCAGTTTGTATGTTTTATAATATAGCAATGTAATTTAATACTTAAATATAAATGTTCTATTTAATTAGAGCTAATTAAATATGGTTTTCTGCACCAGTGGCAGGCTGAATGGACGCATCTCATTCCAGCTTCGACAACAAATTAATTCTTTGCTTTGAACACTTTCGTCTGCGTTCTAGAAAAGTTCGCGCAATGAGGTTAACAGAGAAATGCCAATTAACGGATGGATGACCCATTTACGAATCATCGCCTATGATAATTTAATTAAATTAATTTATTTCGGTTTCCAGTTATTTTCCAAGGTTAGAAGAAAGCACAAAGTTCAATTATGTAGAGAGTGTAGAAACAAATCTGGTTACGGGTGCAATCACGGAGCGGGATTTGAACTGTCGAAAGAATATGATTTCCATTTGGAGAAGGTTGTTGTGAATTGAATTTACTTATACTTCAACCTGAACATAAACTCCAATGGTTTATAATTTATAATACTTTTATTAATAATTTGACTGCAGTTTTTGGCATTTTGACTATTTAATGGAAGAGAAATACTATCCGAAGAGAAATTACCCACTTATCTTTAAACTTTAAAGATAGGTGGATATGTTCTGTTCCTAAATTTCTCTTCCATTGTTGTTTATGGCGGTTTGCTATCGAGTTGATATTCTTTTAAATACCTATAAAGAATACTAAGGGTTACGTCACTTTTGCATATGAAATGAAATATTAAATTTGGACAGAGGACTCATCTACTCAAGTTCCGAACGTTAAGTATTTTATTTAGTATCTAAACTTGATGTGAAGCAGTTTAATCAAGTTCAAACTTAATAAGCAATACCAGTTTTCAATATTCACAATAAAAAAACACTCAGTATTCTAATTTATATTGAGAACTAATTATTGCTTAATTATACAAATTAAAATACACACACTATATTTTGAACAAACAAACAAAATCTATGTTAATATAAAGGATGTAAAAAGTATTAGTCACTGTTTCAGAATTTTTCTACCGTGATCGTTTCTCTGTTTAACAGCTAAAAAACTATTGAATTTAAAAGTGTGACATTTTGAACATTTGTACAGAAATATTTGGGAGACCTGCTGATGAGAAAAATTTAGACATGCAATAAATTTCAGTTTTGGAGTTATTATACGTCAAGTGAAAAAAATATTTTCGTTGCATGGGCCGTCCTCTCCAGAGTAAGCTAACTACTGTAGAAATATAATATTTTGCAGGCACAGAGGTATATGCCTTACTAAAACACTCTCGCCATCCTATTTTAAAATTTTGATATAGTTTTGGAGCTATTAATATCTAAATTTTGAATAATTCAATTTTAAGCTTGCGATATTGATATTTCTTTACCTAAACAGCAAATATATATATATATATATATATATATATATATATATATATATATATATATATATATATATATATATATATATATATATATATATATATATATATATATATATATATATATATATATATATATATATATATATATACAAATATCAACAAATATCAATACCACAACTAAAATCATATATATATATATATATATATATATATATATATATATATATATATATATATATATATATATATATATATATATATATATATATATATATATATATATATATATATATATATATATATATATATATATATATATATATATATATATATATATATATATATATAAATGATTAATTTCTATTAGTAAATTATACCACAACTAAAATCAGATTATAAATATTAGATTAAAAAAATCATAACTCAGACAGTTAAAATAGCGACGTAGATATGACTAATTTTGTTAAAACGGTGTTTTTTAATTTTGCATTTTTCTCCTTCTATGTTAAAAAGATAATGTGTTGCCAGTAGTGTTTTGAATACTACAGTAGTATAAAGATAATGCATGGCTACGTTACTGGCAACTCATGTGAACTTGTGACCAATCACAAGGTTCTAAGATATTTTTAAAGGTGTGATTTGATAGGTCAAAATTCCTTAGGAGCCTCCTAATGAGCTAAAATAAAATTCAGTTTTACCAAAGGAAAAAAATATAAACAAATTTACTTTTTAAAAAATGACATGAAAGCACAAATAAAATTGAAGTATCTCGCTTTAAACCCTCTGGTTATCTAATTTATTAAATGATATTGGCACTTAAAAATAGAAATTCAAAACAATTAAAGCTCATCCAAACACAATAAGGAAAGTTATCTCTGATAAGCTACAACAAGATAACAGATCAACAGCACCTATTTTACGCAAAGTTCCACGAATTTAGAAACTTTGAAATTATTTCCTTATCCAGAGAAAGAGTTTATTTTAAAGTTTCTGTTAACTCATTGTTTTCACGCCTAAAAAAAAAGAAAGTAACTGTAAATAAGTTCATTGAACTTCGTTTGATACAGTGCACTCGTTTTCGAGAATTTGATTAACTTTTTATTATGACAAGAGATCATGCAGAGTGAATTGTAACGCTCTCTTTTGCCTGATGAGTAGTAATTTCCTTAAACACGCGCACTAAACTATTCTACACTAAAAAGAAACGAAAATACTCAATGACATTTTCCATTTTCCTTATAGACTGAGAGGCGACTGCAAGTTTACACATATGTTTACACTGGTCTGCCGATTAAAAAATGGCCGAAACTTTTCCAAAATCAATTTTGAATGAGTTAAACTAAAATTGATTGCCAAATATGTCATAATTTGACAAAAAATGAACATCCTTTTATAACTGGTAACCCATCCCCTTCTTAATTTTCAAATAAAATGGCTGCAGACGATTTGTATTTCCTGGCACTAAGATCTTTCATCTTTAAAAGTCTGCCAAATTGGTAATAAATATTAAGTAATCAGTGATGTAATATTTTTCGCCAAGTTGGCTCACTTTTAAAAGATGGAAGTATTTTTCGTCAGAGAATAGATATCAATTGCATTCTTCCTCATTGAAAATTAAATAGCAGTGGGTTACCACATGAAAAAGAATGTTCATTATTATTTGGAAAGTTATAAAATAATGGTCATTCGAATTTAGTTCAACTCATTCAAAGTCGATTTTCGAATAGTTTCGGCCATTTTTGCCTTGGCAAACCAATGGGGTTCATAGCCTACTAACATTTCTCTACAGTCTATAAAAAAAATAATTCAGAATGATGTTCGATGAGACACCTAAACTTGCCATCGCCTCTCGGATTATTAGGTCAGCATTCCTTGTCAGAATTGCAAAAGTATCAAAGGAAAGTTCTCCTTGAGATGAATTTCCATGCCAAAGAACTGAATATTATTGAAAAATTATTTGTTCAGCATGATCTATAAATGAGCCATTGATAAGTGTCATTGTAAAGTCTTGAGAAATTTTAAAATTCTCATCGGTTTATTCTATAGTAACTATTAGAAAATACATAATCTCGTTCTAAATTTCGAGTTATAATTTCGATGTTAAGAAAGAGAGATTGGCAATTTTTTTTTTTACTAATTATTGCAAAGTCTTATAGCCAATTAGCAATTTCCACCTGGTTAACTACTACACATACAAAAAAAGTGAAACCAAGGGGTATTTCTGTAATAAATTTATAATTTCGTATGGATGATTTAACTTTTTATGAGTTAATAAGTTTTAATAGTGTGTGTAGAATCGGTATTTAGTGACAGTAACTATCACATTCTGTTTTTTATTATAGAAACGGATTTGAAAAATTATCGTGACGGAATAGTTCTGAAAAAAAAAAAAGAAAAAAAAAAAAAATAATAATAATAATAATAATCTTGGGAATCATTCTTTTTTCATTTGCTTAAAATTGTATAACTATATAGGGTTCAGATTGAACTTTTATAATTATTTATGCAACTAGTTGTGAAAGTTTTCAAATGAGGCAAAATGCTAATTTAAAGAGTGCTTTTTCACGAGTTAAACAATTTGCCTAGTTTGATGTGACCAGATTTTTCTATCCTCAAGAAACTTCATTACTTACCTACTCTATTAGTTTTCAAGTTCTGAAGACATTTTTGTTTTGTTTAGAAGTAACTCTGTGAAATGAAAGCGGGACAATTTGACGGGACATTCGGTTAGCGGGACAGAGAGGCAAAAAGCGAGACTGTCCCGCCAAAAGTCTGATCACATTAGCCTAGTTTTAAAAAGTCATTTCGCACATGTTGCATGCAATATTTTTTTTATACTCACCCGCAAAAAAATATGGATGACCTATTTCATAGGACTATGAGAAGTATTCAATTCACATTATCTGCTTTCAGAGAAGAAACCGCTAATAACCTATCCAGAAGTTATAGTTAGAGATATATCAAAACTATATAAAATTTTAGCACAGGCGTGTGATAAAGTACTTTATCGCACTATTGCAAAAGTTACTTTACTCTACAAATCGCTCAAAATGTTACTTTCATCACCATTTCTTTAAAAAAAAAATTAAATCGAAAAAAAAAAAATGATTCCTCACCACCCCTTATTTTCTCACGTTTTAGAACAACCTGAATTCAAAAAAGTGATCTGGAGAAAATATCTGTCTGTGTGTACGTAGTCAGCAAAATTCCCAAACTAATTGACCTTCAATATTCAAATTTGGTGTGCGGGTTGGCGATGGCACAATGATCTGCCATTAATGTTTTCGTCAAAATCGCGCATGCACATAGGGTAGCTGCCATTGAAAAAATCATGTTTCTCAGTAATTGCTAAAGAACGTCTTCAACGATTTCGTTGAAAATCGCTGTGGTAGTGCATGTTAAGGTGTTATAAACATCCTCACCTCCAAAATTCCTGTAAAAATGCCGATCGTCAAATCAACGATCGTTTTTACTTCTCTGCTCAGTTTAACTTATAAGAAAGAATAATACAAGAATTATCGATAAGTATATCGCCAAAATCATCATTTTGGCGGATTTTTTTTTTTTTTTTTTTTTTTTTTTAATTTAAAAAGACCCTTACAAGATTTATCGCAAAAAATATCACCAAACTGGCCATTTTTACCAAATTAATGATGAAAATATAAATACGGTAGATGACACAAATCCACGTCAGTATTATAATGTAATTGAAAGTTGTGCGATGTTCCACACCCGTAATTTTTCTTGAAGTATATTTCGAAATGTGTTTTACATATATAATTGTATTTTCAGGTATGACGATCCGGCAGTTAAGGTGAAAGCAATGTAAACGAAGGGGTGAGAAAAACAACACCTTATTTCAAAAATGTTCAAACTAGTCTTCATCAGTGTTGTCTGTCTGGGTAAGTGAACATATTAGAACTCTAGATCTGACTTTTAACTCTATTTTGGGTAAGAAAGTATTATAATGTATCTAGAGAAGAGCTGATGTAGATGCACTTAATGCGAAAAGAGATTTAGATTTTATTTCACTATTAATATCAAAATATTTATGATGGAATTCAAGGATAATTGGATAATTTTCAAGTGTTTTAAAAAAGTTAATTGAAATATATATTGATTTGAAACGAAATAAATATAATCCTCCAAATGGAAAAAGGTACTTTGACTGTTATTTCGTAATCTGTTTCATCTGACTTAAAACTTGAATCTTTCAGTGATTTTATATATATATATATATATATATATATATATATATATATATATATATATATATATATATATATATATATATATATATATATATATATATATATATATATATATATATATATATATATATATATATATATATATATATATATATATATATATATATATATATATATATATATATATATATATATATATATATATATATATATATATATTCAAAGAGTTTGATTTCAAGGTAACAGAGGCAAATATGAGCTATACAAAAAGTTTGTCATACACGTATTTATGGTATGCAGCTTTAATAGAAACAATCTTCTTCGTGTTGACCAATAAATCAATTATAAACAATTAATTGTAATTCTAAATTAAGTTTTTCTAAGAAATAGCAATTTTTTTCGTATTTCTCATTAAATACGATTTTGAATAGAAAAGAGAAAACAATTTATTAGGTAAACCCTTTTGTATATTTCAACAGAAAAAAATATATATTTATCATGAGTTTCAAGAAACGTTTTTATTATTTATAATAATAATAACTATTGTTATTATGAATAAATCCTGCGAATTTCTGATAAAGAAATCTATGATTATCTGTTAATATTGATTGGTGTACGAAATACACATTCTGATATTTACGCTTTCCCGCGTTTCAGCTAATGTAGCATTTTATGCTGTTATGTAGTTGTTACTGTGAATGTCCGAAATTGGAGAAAGTCGACTTTCATCTGTGAATGTCAGCATATACCAAATACCTCGGTGAAAGGCCGAATATTTGATAATATTCTTATATATTCGGACTATCACCGGTGTATGTCGACAATCACAGACATGTTCTGATGGAGGTCGAAACGAGAAGCCGATGTCCACAGAGAGGCGGCAGTTTGTCGCCAAATACTCCTCAAATTGCCATTAAAGTTTAAATTGTCGTAATAAATAAGATAGTATGACGCCAAACACATAAGTAAGTTTATTATTGGTATTATTTTATGCTCTCAGTTAGAATGTACTGTTAGTTTTAAGTTCAACAGTTACATGTTCTATTACTATAGCTTTCTCATATTAAAAAAGCAACAAAAATATTTTTATTCAACATTCACATCAGTGCAAGGTGAATGTCGACATTCGCCGTTGTAAATGAGAAATAAGGATATTTAGAAAATATTTCGGACATACACCAAGCGACTATGTGAATGTTGGCAATCACTGGAGAAAATCTGCATTCTCCAGATTTCGATCTTTCACAGGAACATAGTATTTGTATGTAGTAATTATGTCGAAATAATTTTAACAGTTTTTGTTATTTGTAGTCATTTTGTAAAGTTATGGAACATTTAATTTTATTAAGAGCTTTTCCACTCTGCATTCAACTAAGTTTCAAAATCATTTTTTAATATAATGCAAAGGGGATAACGATAAATTGAAATTATTTAAAATTATACAGTGTTTGTGAATAAATGATATAAATTACAATACACAAGAATATATGTGCCTCATTATGACCATGAAGTATTCAGGTTATAATTGTTTTAAAGGAATTTGCCTTGAATGCAATCTAAACCTGATGGGCTGCGTTAGTAATTCCTATACTTGTACGTAATCTTGCATTATTCCCCACATGAATGTACCAACAACATGAACTTAACCAACTTACCATTTGGCAACTGGACAGTAATTTTACCTTAAGCGTATTTAACGGGAATAAATATTAATCAAGGATTCTTATGACTATTAATCCAGATACCAAACTACTTCCGAAATAATACCTGAATAGTAAATGGTAATTAATCCTGAATAATACGTAATTGCGCAAAAGGAAGCAGGCAAAATTTTATTTTGATGTAAATTAACTACTTTGAAAGTGAAAATGAGATTTCTATCAATACATAATGTAGCCGTATTGAATACAGTAATTTTATTTATAGTAATTGAAAGCATGAAAGAAATCCATACCCAATCAGGTTTCGAGGGAAGGTTTCTGTTTGTGATATTTAGCCATTACGACTAGGATTACAATATACTTGTCTCAAAAGACGCAGAGTGCTGAGGATACCTTCGTTACAGGGAATCCAGTCGCTTAAGTATTCTTCAGAGTGGGGAAGACAAACATAAAATAGAAACTGAGCCATAACTGAAACAAGAATGCAAGTTACTGATTTCAGGATGGCTTACTTAATGGAAGAGGATATCTTCGTTGCAAGGAATCCACAAAAAGAGTTATTTGCCTTTGCTTACTCTTACTGGTTTGACCTGATAAGCTGGATATATCCCTTATCTGTCTTGATTCTACTGTCAGCTTAAGTATTCTTCAATCTCAACGCCAACATCTTGAAACTGCCATCTACAATCAAGATGGCAAACCACAACAAGGGAAGATTATCAGTGTTCTTCTTACTGGTCTTCGCAATGGTAACATCGACTACTTATTCGGCCAAGTTATTCACTCTTAAGATGATGCCTTTCCCGAGGACTATCATAAAAGACTTTCTCAAACTTTCACTAGCAGTTCAGAGCGAAACGCACAAGAGCTACATCGCAAAAGGTATAAACACACTTTGACTTCAAGTTATATCTGAAGAAGAACATCTACGGGGTTTGGAAACAGCCATCGACAACAACGGATGGTACTCTACCTCCTCGAAATTGTTATCTGGTGTTTTTGTCAACCACCAGCTAAACAGAATTCCCCGTTATTTTTAGGATGGACAAAATACTAAAAATAGCCTTGGATCCTGTCGGAATAGCTTTGAGCAAAAAACCTCGTTGTAAATCAAAATTTTACGCAGTTTTTGAGTGCAAGCTTATACGAAAAATAATTAAGAGACACTGCTGTGAAATTAAGTCTCACTATCAATGATAAATTTCCTTTTCTAAGTCTCAAGAGAAATGTGCATGTTAGAGATTTGTTAGGAGCTTTGATGCTTTTTGTTATTGAAATGTCGCTTTCAATTATTGCGCTTCTTCGAGAGATTGTTGTGTTCTAAAATAACGACTAAATATCCATTATCAGTTTGGACATATTATTGGAAGAAACGTGACTATTTATCCTATTTATAAGTAAAAACTAAATTAGATTCAGTTCAATGAAAATTTAAGCAGGATTTCTTTATAAACATGTTTTTTTTTAAATTATCATTTATCGTTGTTTAAAAATAATTCACACAAATCATTTAAAAGTTCTCCACGACACTTTTTCAAAACATTAAGATGTCACTCCAAATATTCTTGGAGAAATTTTGGAAATTAATTCAAACTATCGTAATTCAAGTAATTATTCCAGTGATTTCATTTTAAGATTTTTTTTTTTTTCATCTGAGACAGTCTAAGTAGGATATCAAAAGAACTTTCACTGGTAAATGTGGAGTATTCAATAAACCTTCTGCATTTTCATAGTAGAGATCCCTTTACCCACTTAAACTTAAGAGTGATAACTATTATAAGGAGTCTAATATCTGCATATTTTAAACATCTGAGACAAAGGTATAATACAAATATGAAAGAAGTTAATCAACTACAGGTACAATGCTTCAAGGTTGGTTCAGGTAAAAGTAATCAATGGTCTGTAACTATCCCCCAATGAATACCAATTTTCTCTAAAACCACCCACCCTAATTAAGTTCACTGTATCCACATGCAAACAATTCCATTCATCAGTTTATCTATTGCTGAAACAATGTCCTTTCTGTTAAACTGCAATTTAAACAATTTAAAACCATGTCTCATTGATTTTATTATCTGTAATAAATTCCAAATTTTCAATCTCATTTTGTTAAATAATTTTGAATAAATTAATTAAATCTCCTCTAGTTCTGGTTCACTCTCTTTTTCTAATTGTTACATTATTTTTAGGTATCTCTAACACAAGAGCTTCAAACTCAGCAGATGGGACATCGAAAGATCAAGATGTGGTAAGTCAAGTTCAAAGACCATTTTCATTTATATTGAAATTTAATTTATTTTCGGTACCATTCGTAATAATAAAATATATTTCCAGTAAGTACTACATATCATTGATCGTAATAAACAAAATGTTGAGTTGCAAAAATTCAACTTATTATGTTGGTCTTCTTAACATTTAACTGTCATAAGTTATACTATTCAAATGTTTGAAATATATTGAAATAAAATAGGAGTAAATTAAAGGAATTCAGAAACGGATGAATGAAACTCAGGAAATCTAAAATATTTTTTAATTTTTTTATTAATGTTATGCCATCATAAAATTTTTAAATACATAAGTTCTGAAAAATTAGACCTGAAGTTACATTTTTCGACTCATTTAATCCTTTAAATTTACTGGGAAAATATTTTAACTTATTTTACAAGTATTTGGCACCGTAAACCCGGATGAATAGAAACAATTTTGGGAAAATAGTTGCGCCTGATAACTTTATCCTCTTGAATACAAAAATTCATCATAGTACTGGAATTTTTTTTGCAAGTATTTTTTTTATTTATTTAGTTATTTATGGGGGCCAAATGTTATTTATGATTTTGAGGATGCATACTTATGATCCGTTTAAACTTTTATTTTAATAATATTATGTCTAAATGAAAGCGAAAATGTCTTTATATTTATTTGTTTAATTGTCGTCTGCCCTTTAAAATTTAGTAATTTTGAAACTTGAGTCAAATAGAAAAAGAGAAAAGATTATTTGCAATCGTTTATATTGTCTATACATGTTTATTTCAAAAAGATGGTTTCACTAAATGTGAAAGTGTATCAATATTTAAAGTGATATCGTTTGAGCGAAATTATCTATATCGAAATTAATCCAAAGAGTGGGACAAAGATCCAAAACTTGACTAATTTAAAGTTAGTATTGTATTCAGTTTTCATGGTAAATGTACACCTTCAGAAAAAAAGATAACGTCTTTCACCATTTCAGAAGAGCTCCATTGTCAGTTCACTGCTACGAGTGTGCCAAATAGTTAACCTTTGAGCCGTTTTGGGAAGAAAGGAGCCAGAAAGAAAATAGATATACACATAAAAGAATTATGAATTGGCGGCCTTTTGAAGTGCTCAATTTGAAACGAAAACGAAACCGCAATTCAATTGTCTTGTCCGGTACACTAACTTAAGTCGCCCAGTGCACACGTGCGTTAAAAAAAAAAAAAAAAACCTGATAAATTTTTCACACTTGGTTGACTTCGAATTGGTCGTCTCCCTTTCGGCGTGCTTCAAGAATGATCGCTAACGTCAGCAGAAAATGGCTCTCCTGGGAAAGCGGTTTTCTTGGGAAATTATGTTTTTATTTCTTTTCATTTGCAAAAAGCCCCATTATTTTTAAGATAGTTCACTACTTTTACTGCAATATAATCTAGCACTTCAAAACTGAAAAATTCGCTTAAAAAATACTTTTATTGTCTATTGATTAGCTGGCGAAATTAATGGACCATATGCAATGCGTTAATTCGAGTGGGGTTCCATCCGTTAGCAACCAATCATAAAACACATTTAAAAACTAATTTGAATCTTCAAATTCCATTAGGCCGACCAAACGGTATAGTGGTTAGCGTGCTAGCTTCTAGACTGCGAGGTTGCGGGTTCGAGTCCCGTGTTAGGCATGGATGTTTGTAAATGTATGTTGGCTTGTCTAATGACGAATGTTTCGGCGCATTATAGCCCTCGTGTTGCTGACGGCGCCAGATAATCTGAATACAACCAACCAACTAAATTCCATTAGTGAATCACAACAAATTTTTCATTCCCGCGTACTTAGAAGTT
The DNA here is from genome assembly GCA_963978545.1 of Linyphia triangularis. NCBI lineage: Eukaryota > Metazoa > Arthropoda > Arachnida > Araneae > Linyphiidae > Linyphia > Linyphia triangularis. Next base: position 95,561,403 of record OZ021722.1, read on the forward strand.
GAGAGTCATGTACATTGTACATGCATAAATTTGATAAATATGGAATACAATTGATTTGTATAGCTGCAAAAATAGACAAATAAAATAATTTTTTTTCGCGTAATTTGTAATCCCTTGGTTTGTCTCATTTTTCACAGCCGAATTCAGGTTCGTTCCAAAATGTATTTTTTTAGTAAGATTTAGGGTTACACTATATATAACACTGATAAAATGTGACCTAGTAACGAATTAGTAGATCTCCGATCAAATTTTGTGATCCCAAGTTTAATTATGATAAAAAAAAAATAGATTCGGCTACTACAGGAACAAATTAACACTACCTCTAAATGATGACATACTTTATAATTTACTCTGAACCATAAAACCCTCTTATTCAGGGATTTTGGCATATTAATTATTCCATTTAAGTTGTTATCTTTGGGTGTAGTTATGGTTAATGCTTTTTTGATGTAATGTGTTCACATTCAAGTTTTTTATTTTTACTTTTCATTTTTGGATTTATTTATTTCCTTCATAAATTTTTGGCAGATTTTTATAGTAGATATTAATAATCTTATTATTTTCTTGTGGCTATTTTATCCAAATAGTTAAATTTAAACTCAACCATGTACAAAAAAAAAAAAAAAAAAAAAATAAAAAAAAAAAAAAATAAAGACAATGTGTCCGTGTAGAATGGGAGAAGGGTGTTTATTCTATTTTATAGTACATTAAGGAATGCTACATAAAGAAAGTTTTGAGGCACATATTAACTTAGTTGATTCCACTTCTGATTTTTAAAGAACATTTCCCACTTACGCCTCTATTTCACCGATTTCTACTTCTGCATAGTTACAACTACAACTTCTGGAGAGATTATAAGCTGTTTGTGCTCTGCAAGCAAATTACGTCAATTGAATTCTCCCCCCCCCCCCATCTATGCTAGCTACGTAATAAGCTGCTCATAGTGTAATTCATTAGACTTAAACCGAACAAAACATTCCCTTAAAAATTATATCTGGAAGCTACCGAAAACTGAATCTACCTTTAAAAGATCTAATTGTTAGATCGAGTGAAATTGCGTATTTCTTCATCTGCTCCGATTCGCTTGGTTAACTCAGCAAGTAAATTGGTCATTAGTCCATTGCATCATGCAGTTGGATCTCGTTCGTAACAAAATGAGTTCTTTTGATGATATGTTGGCAATAGCACAGTAATAACGTCATCAGATAAAAAGTTAGGTAAAACACCCAAATACTTACCTAAGGGGATTTGACAGTCAGTGACAAAATTTAAAAGTTTTATTTTCATCCAACTTCAATACTCTGTAGATTATTTATTTCTCAATGAATTTACAAACTTTTTTCACTCAAAGTATTGTTAAATATTTATAAGCATAGTAATTGTGCAAAAATTATTAAAAAAATTTAATACTTTGAGTTTACAAGCATTTTTAAAATGATTTCAAAACAATGATTTTCAACACCTTGGTACACTTTTTAGACAAAATATCTCATAAATATTTTTTTAAAAAATTACTAATGTTAAGTTAACAGTTCGATTAACGATGATAACCTATTTTTTGACAATATGCTTTGTCAATGCTTATGAAAAAAATTGTATGTTTTGTATGAACTAGAAGGAAAGAAAATTTAATAAAATTCACATTATAAAAATATACACAGATTTAAAACAGAAATTTTAGGTCATCAATATAGAAATCATTTTTATATAATATTCTAGAAATAAATTAGATTGAAATAGTGAATAGATTTTTTTTAAAAGTGGTATCAAAGAGTTGAAAATAACTGTTTTGAGTTAATGGCAAAACATTCTTATAAGCTAAAAATATTATTTTTTATTATTATTTTTACCATGTTACTATATTTGCAAACATCAAACTACAAATTCTGTGAAAAAAGTGTGTAAATAGGTTGAGAAATTTATAATTTATAGGGCATTGAAGTTAGATGTAAATTCGATTTTTAACTTGTGTTTGTGACTGTCAAGTCCCCTCAAGCTACCGGTATAATAATACTAGTCTAGTAGTGTATTTTTTTCAATTTAATTAAATCACCAAAGTAATAGATTCGAAGTGTATTGTTTTCGCGTTTGACTAGCTACATGGCTCGGGATTGCCCGGACTTGTTGGTAGATTGATGTTAAATGAAGATATAATTTTAAAAAATAAATAAAAGATGGGATTTTAAAACTTAAGGGCTTTGCTAACTAACTAATTATGGCTTTGAAAAGTTTAAAAAAGTTTGTACTTATAGCCAAACTTATTTGGTAATAGTATACATATGTAAACACACTCATTAAACGATAACGTTGTGTTCCTACCCCAGTAGTCTAAATTCGTGGGCCAATATCGGCTCGACACTGGTCAATCCCAATGTGGACCGTTGTAGACAGGCCATTGTTACGGATCTTGATCAATCTCGCCTAGTGATGGGTAAAATGTACTGGAAGTTTTTACATGCTGATGCAGAGTTCTAAAATTGAAATCTAGTGTTATCAGAAGACAGATGGGTAAAAAATATGTTTTTATTGGTTTTTGGCAAGTTTATTTAAAAAAAAAAAATCGTTTATTTTGGAACTATGCTCGAGTTTCGGCATAGACTTGCCTATCTTCCCAGAACCTCTTTTTCAGACATTTGTCAATACCACTGTACTACCAGGGTAATAGCTGGGAATTTTCAAGATACCTTTCGAATACTACCCAGTTTAAACCGGTGCAGTACACTGCAAATTGAAAAGTCTTAAAATAAGTCACAAAAGTAGCTTTGATGGATTCAGACGCCAAAAACAATTTTAAGGCATTTGTGATGTTTGATATTTTGGAATTTTTTTCAGACAATGGAGATGTCTAAATGGGCTAGGTATCATTACTTACCCTGGTGAAGATTTCAAACAGGTTTTAAATTTTTACCAGTACGATATATACTACCATTTGTTGCCCGTGCTCCACCACCCTCTGGAATTTAAGCTTGCGCTACAAATACTCGTGCCTTAAATTAAGATTCCATTTAGCGTCTGAATCCAATGTCACTTTTGTGACTTATTTTGTGACATTTCAATTTGCTGATCTTGTGTTATAATCGCGTCTCCTTTCACTCCGTCCTCCAATTTAACCCGTTAATCCTAAGCCTTCTTAATGAAACTATGTTCCGATAATCTGAATTGGTCAAGATATCTATTGAAAACAAATCCAGTTCAAACCGGTTGAGAAAATCTCGATTCATGAGCATACCCACTTTCGATCCCTTTCTACGATATCACTTCCTTGGTCGCAAAATTATCGAACTGAAACATCTTTACTTTTCTTAACTAGTTTTATAGGAACAACTGTGTCAAGTTTCAGCCCTCAGGCTTTGTGGTAAGAATTGTTGATGAGTAAAAGTGAGTGAGTCAGGCAATCAATCATTCACTCAGTCTGGTCTTTATATACAGAGATTAATGCATTTCATTTATCATTTTATATTTAAATTATCATAATCGAACTGCTAAAGTCGTTTGTAAAATAATAATGATAATAATAATATATACTGTGAGTAAGTGAGAAAAGAAAAATTTTTACAACGTTTTCTGATATTCCACGTTAATTTAAAATAAGGAATCATTGTGTTCACAATTTTTTTTGTTAAATTTAAATAATATAAGATATTTTTTTAACCATCCTTTATTTAAAAGTTATAAATAGAGTTGGGAATATAGAAGAGTACATTATTTCTGAAATGTAAGCACTAGAGTAAGATAAAATTTATAATGTTTATGTTAACCCATGCTTTATATTTTTGATTGAAAACATTTATATATTTGTACCGAAATCGTTTTTAACTACCACAGTTTAAGATAAGACATTACAGATAATAGGAGACTTGATATCTCTTGTTTTGATAAAAAAAAATGATAAAAATATTGATTTTCTAATTTTTGCTCTGTTTTAAACTATAAAACCTTCTTTTTGTTGTGAAATTTTTTTAAACTGATCCGATAATAGACAATTCCCGTATCTTTTAAAAACGAGTGAAATTAGTTTATATTTATGAAGAATTTCTTTTTGATTCCAATTATTCAAACAAAAGTTCTTTAAAAAAATTAGTTACTTAAATACTAACCCCTTGACATACAATGACGTCTTGGAGACGTCATTCATTTTATGTGCAATTGTAGACTTTGACGTCTCCGAGACGTCAAGAACTGTATTCGGAGAACGCCGAGCAGTATATTATTAGATTATCTGTTTCGATCTTGCATCGATGCTGTTTGCTTAGACTGTTGAAGATGCTTTCTCCCTCTCAACAGTACCGATAAAAAAATCGCATAGGCAAACAAGTAAACAGAAAGAAACGCAATGAAAGCTGTAGTCAGTATAGTAGGGATCTCTGAAATAATCTGTGTATATTCACTGCACAAACTTAAAACTTTAAATGATAACATCTCCACATTGTTATGTTTCGGCACCAGTAAATTTTGTTTGTATGCCAAGGGGTTAAGAAAAGAGAACGCCCCAAAACCAGTCTGATCAAAACACTCCGCTATAGCTGTGACGTCACGACATACTTCCGTTCTCTATGGTTATCTTGAGGTTTCTGCCAAATAGTTGGCGTTGGTTTGGTAGACAGTTCTCATATCCCGTACAGGTTGGCCAGATTTGCGAGAAACTTGCAAAACTGCTTTCCGATGTTGCATTTCAAGCCAAGTTGTTTCAGATGAAGTGACGTCACATTCAATTCGATCCGAATGAATCGTTTTCTCTCCAAAGTCTAAAAGGTGAACTTATATTGCGAATTGTAAAAAAAAAGAAAAAGTGCAGTGAACAGAAATTGTTGTTTATGGCCTTTTTGAAACCATTTAGAAAATAATTTTTTTTTCTAAATGTGGGAATCGTTCATTATAATTGAATAAAAATTATGTGGTTTTTTTTATAGATAAGTCCTCATAGCTGTAAATAGCTCCTTTTGACGTTTCAAACGCATTTTTTTAATTCGTTTTTTTTGGAATTACCACCAGCTTATTAAAAATGCCAAAACTCCACCTTTTTTTTTTTTTTTTTTTTTAATCTGCGTGAACTTTTAATTACAGAATTTTGTTATAAGCTAGTAATACTTCCAAATATGTAAAAAAATATAATTTTAAAGGCTTAAATTAGAAAAATTATTTTATGAGTACCAAGTCCCCTAATTTGGTAAAATTGGAACTGATACAGTGTGCCGATAATCTAATTTGCAAACGAAAAATATCATATATCCACCGAAAAATTTAAAATTTACGATTTTTTATTTATAGGTATAGTTTTTATTATTTTTCTAAGTAACTATTTTACTTATTCAACACCCGACGACTAAAATTTTAGAGTATAAAATTAGAAACATTGAAAAAAAAAAAAAAAAAAAAAAAAAAAAAACTTTGAAAATGAAAACGAAGATAGAATTTGAATTTTTTAAAACTTTTTTTTACAGTTTGGAAATTTAGAACACTAAGTGAACTTTTTTTACTGAATTTAATTATAGCCTAGTAATACTTCTATGTATGTAAAAAATATAATTTTAAAAGCCTAAATTAGAAAAATACTTTTAAGGGTACAAAATTCCTTAATTTGATTAAAATACAACTGATACAGTGTGCTGATAATCTAATTTACATAAGTCAATAAGTCCTAACTCAAAATACATTTCAGTCAGTGAAATAAGAGTTTTAACCTTTGAGGCAAAGTATGAAATTAATTTTTTTTTTCTAAACATCCATTTCTTCCGATAGTTCTCTATTTCGTTGTTGCTGGGATTTGTAGTCTCTGTCGCATCTCAACCATTTCGTTCCTGATCAAAAAGCGGAAGTTAAATTTCTATTAAATATTCGAGAATCAATGAAGTCAAATGGCTGCAATCAACTGATAAATCCTGATCCTCTGTTTGAGGAAGCGTAGTGTCCAAGCAAAGCAAATCTGTTTAACTCAGAAAGGATTAATGTCAATATGACTCGCATTTCCTCGCCATCAACTATCCTTCAAGTTATAATGTCATTAAAATCCGGAAATGCGATTAGTAAGTGTGACGGGCATTATCTCATTAGTTAAGTGTTATGTCAACTGTGTGATGGTATTTGTATTGTTAATGATATATTATCCATACGATTAGTTGTGATCGCTTTTGATGCTTGAATGAGGAATCTTTTATCTTCAAATGTAGTAAAGTTAATTTTTTCTGACTTCTATTTGTATAGTATCATACATATTTCAGTATATATGTATGATATCTTCAGTTTATAAAGAAGTATGATGTTAAGCAACAGAACATTCCGTTCTAATGAAGGCATGCAAATAATTATTTTTTTGACGTCTATAAAGTTGTATTGCTCTTATCCTCCGAATCAGTTAGCCCGTGTTTTTTTGTTTTTGTTTTTTCATTTGGGAGAGAGGGGGGGGGGGGGGCTACAATTGATAACAAGTTATAATAGGAGAGCTTGCAAATATAGCATATTTTTTTTATAATTCTATTTACAAATTTTTACTTGGATCCCAACAAAAAAATTTCTATTTAGCATTCTCAACATACAGCATTTATTAAAAATTCAATCAAAATCACTCGTTAATATTGCACTAAGATTTTAGTGTTCAACAACCTCTCTCAGTTTGCTGAAAAATATTTTGCTACAAGGACTTTTATCGTTTTGAGACGGAGTTAACATGGTTTTGTAAAGAAGCCGTATCGATCTTTTTATATTAATAATTAAAAGGCAATCCATACCAACGTAGTTTCATTGCCATTAGATATTAAATAACGTAACCTATCTCCATTGTTGAAATGTATAGTATTTTATTTTGTTTGTTAATTTGACATTTGCTGTTCTAATAACAGTTTTGCCATGATTTATTAAAAATTTATATCATATTGAAAACACTTATATCACTCCTGCCATTCAAAAAAGAATTTAATATTGTTGCGTTAATACAACATTTTTTATAAACAGAGTAGGTGATAAATTACTGTACATACCACTGGCAATTTCCTAAGCGAGGTATTTTAAATTACGATACTGCACTCGCAACTTTACACGAAGAATGGAGGGTAACAACATCTTAAACTTTAAAATTACAATAACCTATCATTCATTTTCAATTGAAAGAAGCTGAGGCAAAAGTGAATAAACATTTATGTTTCTAAATAACAAAGAATTTCTTTCGAAAGCAGAACTTTTACTACTACATTCTTATCTCACCACTGCATTCAAATCAGTTTTCAAGATAATCCATACATATACGCACAGGGCAGATTTTCGTATGACATCACTGCTTAACTTGTAATGGAGGTATTCATTATATGGTATAATATCTGTCTCATTGCACCTGTCTTTTGACAAATACAAATCCTTCTCTAGAAATCAGTATGTGTGACGCCTTCTTTTACTTTCCTTTCGTTGCCTTGTACGCAAATGGAATATCGGAAAGACATAGTGTCTCAAGTGTTGTCATGAAACAGAGCATGCTAGTAAATAAAGCCACAACGCGGCGCGCTCTTTAAATAGCAGGAAATCATATCCTAATTTCCTTGGTCAGTTAACTCTAAAAATTTCTGATGACTTTAGAACTGAACTATTCTATTTCTAATTTTAGTCTCTGATATTGTAAAGTTTTTTTAATTATATGAAATTTGTAAGTTAGTTCGACCAAACCTCCCAAATTTGCCCCATTTCATTAATTTTTCCTTCTCCATATTTGTTTAAAGAAATATATTTTGAAAATCTGTTTTAAGAAGCAAGTGCAATCTCGGTTCCTATTACTACTAGAATATATTTAATGGTTAGTTTCTTTTATATTAAAAAAGTTATAAATGTACCTACATTCAAGTAATCTTGGGTGTGAAACGGTTTTGTGGTGTATAAAAGACAATGGATAATAAATAGTTCATTGTTCTTTAGACGTCGCGCCGCCGAATCCTTTGAAATCCGTGACTATTACCTGAGAAACTGGATTGGTTTGAAGATTGTGTGACTGAGACTTTTTTTCACTATTTTATAAGTATATTGTATTGAAATTAAAATATATTTTGTAAAGAAGTTGTAGGTTTTTTAAGAAATTTAAAATATATGATTTTTTTTTTAAATTTTGGTAATTATTTAAAATGGAGTATTTATATGCAAATACTTTAAAAAATTGTTGGCATAAAAGAAAATATGTCTTTCTTTTCCTCTAAAGGCAAATAAATATAAAGCATATATTTCAACAGATTTTTGGAAAAGTCAGTGAGGTATTACAAAAAAAACTTAATTGCCACCGTCACCAAATATTTATATCAACTTCCGGATTCTTTGCATCCTTCCAAATCAGTCATCAATAAGTTTTCGTCAAGGTAAAAAGAATTTTGAATCTCTTAACATAAAATTAAACAATAAAAGTAAGCAGCAGAGCAAAGAATGCATGTCATTATTCATGAGGAGGAATACCGAAAAAAGAAAAGAAAAAAAGCCTAGCTCCATTGCAGGCGATTTCCTTCGTTTTCTCATTTCCACGCCATTGCTTGGGCAAACAATAACTTAAATGATTGCATATTCATCCACTGAGTCAAAAGCACAATCTATTCCGCTTCAATGGATCATTCTAATCGTTCGCTATATAGACACATGACTGCTTTTTGATGAACAACATGGGGCCAAACACATTCTTGATCAAAAATGTTGTAAGTATTGATGGCTTTGCATTATAAAACCGAGGAAATCGTGCTAAAAATGAACTCGAACCATTTCAGAATAGAGATTCAGAATTGCGATTACCTACTTGAAGGCAGAATTCGTAGCTAGCATGCAAGAAGACTCGCGATCGTGCCTCGACAGGACTGGCGTTTTGTCTTCTCTTATTGTGGTGGCGATCGTGGTATAAAGTTTGTCTTCGAGCTGCCTAGTGGGAGTTATCCTTTTTGACAGTTTTCTTGTTTTTTCATCCATTGCAGACGTTTATGAGGAACAGGTTCTCCTTAAGACACCTAACGGAAGTACCCTTTCACCCTTCTTCACGCAGATATTGCCAGGTTAAGTGCTTAGCTATATTACAAAATATTTTTGGATATAACTTGGTTCTCAAGAGCTGATCAAGGAACACTAACTCTTTAACTGAAGAACTGAAGAGAAAATCATTTAAAGAAACGCTGTACTAGTCATATCTTAGGCAATTTGATCCTGGGCAAGTTACTTTTTCAATGAAATCATTATTACTAAGTAAATCACATATTAGATGCTGAAGTCCATTCCTTATTTATTTTTCGTAAAAATGAGGTTTATAATTAATTTAATAAAGCAATTCTCCATTCAAAAAAGTGTCATATAACATTTTAACAACTGCGATTTAGTGAAGGATAAATATTCGAACGTTCAAGAATAGATTTTACTGCTTTTTATAAAAAGCACGGAAACCATAAATTTTAATTCTATGTCTATGTTACAATTTACCTAAATGAACGACTAATCTTTTCATGCTAAGTTGTCATAAAAAGGTCTATCTCAATTCACCAATACTGTATATTTCAGTTTTTAGTATGGTGGAAGAGTTATTTTTATAACATGTGATAAACTTGATAAACATGTGTCGTATTTTTACTTCGGAATGGTAAAAACTAGGGTTTTTTTTAAATTAAAAGGCAGCTAATTATTTTCACAAGAAAAATTCTAAATAATGATGCAAACATTTGCATCATGATATTCTATCGCTCTCATTACCAGTTTTCTTACAAAACACTTGACATCAAACACCGTAGTTTAATTGATTACTTATTATTAAAGAATGGTTAGAAAATAATTTTGTTAGGAAATCCTGAATAAATATAGGTTTTATCGAATTATACGAAATATTCCAACCTAACTTAGAAGGCACGGACTTTATTATCCGATTCCATGTAACAAATATTTTTTGTGAACTCATTTTTGTAATATTGGATATCCAGGAAACTCACTTCGTGACATTACGTAGATTAAACTTGTTTTGAACTCTTTATTAATAGAGATTGGGACTGAAAGACTGTCTTGGTACACTTAAGAAAATTAATGTTTCGTATTTAATTTTACATTAATGTAAAAAGATTCAATGAATAAAATGAAGATGTTGAGCAAATATTGCGAATTTTTTAATTTATATTACAGAAAGAACAAATGAGAAATTTTATGCTTCAGTAGACCAGGTAAATATTATACATTTATTTTTGGTGCGCCGGTGCATAGCAATGTCCTAATATCCTAAAATTAAACTTTGCGACAGGAACTGAAGATGTATTATAACTTTTATTATCCTGAAGAAATTATTGGATATTATTTAAAATCACAATTAGGATTACGATTTCAACAAAATGCATCCTAGCATGAAATTTAATTTGTAAAATTCCCTCTCAAATAATAAAAGTATAACTTTAAAATTGGCGCCTGATTACTTCCTTTTCAAAGTAAAATCAATACCTAAACAACCTATTGTTATTCTAATTTCATTATAATAATTCCATTCTCCAAACACGGAATTGTGTCTCACACACTTTCCTTGTATGATTTATCAGAGCAGTCCCTAGCACTTGAAACAATGGACAGCATCAATCATAAGAATTTATGTTTCCCCTTTACTTATGACGAAACATAAGCTTGCGTGTCAAAACAATTACATGCCAATCGGCACCTGCAGGTATTTCTCACTTGTTCAGATCCTGGTGAATGTGTAACGAGAAGGAAGACTTCCGAAAAAGCACGTTGCCTTCTTTTTTCACGAAATGGCCCTCAACTTGCTCAAACCAGATCGGGCCGATGACACGTCTCTAACCACACCATGATGAAGAGTGCTATCTTGAAAGTCTTATTAATAGCGGCGATCATAACGTGCAGACTGTCTTCATCATTTGCTAACCAAGTTCAGGGTCAGGAACAGCAAAAGAGCTCCCGTGGATGGTAAATGGAATCTCGACCCACATCGAGAAAAAGCTGGTGGTTCAGCCTTTTCAGGTGCGCGTTCTGAATCTTCAAGAATCTGACCTTGTTCTGATTTTTTTTTCTCTATGCTTTCTTCAACCCAACAAGAGATAGAGTTTGTCTGGAGGGGCTTCCGAAAAGGAAAATACTTTTAATGAGCATCTTTTTTTCTTCTTGTTGCTGCGGGATCTCTTGGATGGGCGTTGTCGTAAATGGAGCAGTCTTGTTTGCCGTTTCGTTGGTCTAGTTTTCTCCTCATCTGCTTTCCGATTTTAGTTTGTGAGAAAACATCCATATCTATTGACTCTTTCTTTCACCTAATTACTGAAGATAGCGTGTGATGCTTTTACTCGTCTGGAGGATCGGTCTCCTCAGGGGCAAGGGCAGTTGAAAATGGAAGTTTTTAACTCTTATCTAAGTACGGTTCTTTCCCTTTTTAACACGTAATACACTTGCTCTACTTCAGGAAAATCGAAATTCCCACCTATATATTTCTACTAATTAAAGAAACATTTCTTACTAAATCAACGAATTCCCCGATTTTTAATTGGACCATAATTTTTATTATTATTATTATTATTATTATTTTTAAATAAAAGAAACACACTTGATAAGGCTTGATAAACATGTGTCGTATTTTTACTTCGGAATGGTAAAAGATAACGAAAGTGAAGTCTATGTGCTAAAACAAAAATTCTGAACGTCTGCAGCAATTTTCCGCAGACTTCTGCAAACATCAAAGTGTATTAAATTCCAGTAAATTCTCGCGAATAAATGACAGTAAAATTCAACCTTTCTTCATAATTTTCTTTCGAAAAATATGCTAATACAATATGAATTATTCATAATGTATCAGCATATTTTTTAAAACCATATACTAAATGAATAAATTTACCGACAAAACTTCTTTATATGTGTATTATTTTAATTCAAATAATATCTAAAAATACTTATTATAACCAAAATTTGAATCTTTCGAGAACCACTGTGTTAGAAATTAGTCAGAAGCACAATTCGTAGACTATTGAGTACTTTTGTATCAGTCAGTCCAACAACAGCCAAAACATTTTATTTGTGTTAGTAAGTGTTCAATTAAATATTATGAAACTTAATCAGATATAATACATCTGAAAGGCTTTGTCATGAATGATAGGCTCAAATAAAGGCGTCCTGCTTGATACTTTACATGAAAATCTGAAAATACAAACAAATCATCCAGCTTTATATTCTTTCTTTAAAAATTATCTTTAATCTTTCACATGCATACAGAGTGGGGTTTTATAGTTTTACTTTTTGAGGTTATTTGGATAAAGCATTTATCTCATTTTAAATATTAATTATGATAAAGGTCGTTAAGCTGCATCCTAAGATGTCAAGATCTGAAAAATAAATAAATAAATAAATAAATAAATAAATAAATAAATAAATAAATAAATAAATAAATAAATAAATAAATAAATAAATAAATAAATAAATAAATAAATAAATAAATAAATAAATAAATAAATAAATAAATAAATAAATAAATAAATAAATAAATAAATAAATAAATAAATAAATAAATAAATAAATAAATAAATAAATAAATAAATAAATAAATACATTTTAACTTGACCTGTTTGTAGTTTCGGTCCACCATATCAAAACATTCAATGAGTTTTCATACTTATTTTGTCCGTAAAGGTTAAGCAACCTTAATTTAGTACTTGGAAATAGGAAGAGACGACCCATCTTTTAGTAAAAGCTATAACTTGATCAATGAAATTAATTTATGGTAAATGAAAGATATGCTAAAGCTCGGAGATCATATGGAATTAGCACTTAGGATGGCTTCCTTGATCTCATGGAAACTTTAACAAATTAGACTTGGTATCTTTTCACTCTAAGCCAACGATATACAGATTAGAAAAACAAGCATGGGAAAAAGATAAGTGTCATTTGCATCTTTCCTAAATGTTTAGTGAGATTCTAAATAAGACAGAAAATAATATGACTTTTTTTCGAATTTAAAACTTAAAAATATAACTTTCCAACTATATTAAAATAAATTTGAAAATTGTTTACATTAATTACAAGGCATACATTAGAGTAAAAACGAATCTTTCTTTTAGGTCGAGGCAAATCTAGCATTATTGGCATGGAAATAGAAACGAACTTGTCGATCTAGTTTAAAGCTTCATTTTTGCTCCAATCCAATAAATCTCTTTTATTGTCTGTAATAAAAAGCTCGAAAATGGTAAATTGAACGCGAACCTTTTATGTGCGATTTCTTTCTCTTAATGTCCCAAAGATGTCATTGAACTGTTATTTTTTCACCTCAAATTAAAAATTGATTGAATAAAGTCACTGAATGTTGTCTTGTCCATTGTATACAGCCTTCCAGATACAAAGGAGAAAACTCTATTTCATTTCCTTAATAACAAGGAGAAAGATCACTCATGCATCTCTAAGCTCACGACCAAATGGAGGCTTAGTTACCAATTTAAGATAAAATGCTTGTTGTACACTAAGCAGAAAGTGAGATTACTTACGGGGATTAAGTCGTTTGGGAAATTGTCATGTCTTTGTTACGTACCTTACTTTATTATTATTTTTTTTAAATGAGAGCGGTAAATCAAGAATTTCGCAATTTTTTGGAATGATGGATCTAAAAATATACTATTGGATTGATTTATCTTTAGAAGTTACATAGCATGCGGATGCAATTACAGCTATCAGTTTTATGATAAGGAATATCCTGATCAGACTAATAATTTGTTCACAAAAGAAATACCCTGATCAGATTAATCATTTATTCACAAAAGGAATATTTTTAGTACAAGCACACTATTCAATTTTGTTTCGGAAAAGCTATTTTACTTTGGTATTGCGTTGCTTTATTTTCGAATTTTATCTGAAAAATAACACTAGAAGTTCAAGAATTATTCCAACCTTATTATTTCCAAATAGAAAGTGGGTTAGAAATTAATCACTTATTATAAAATAAATATTACAGTTTTAGTAACACGTGAAAGTTTTAGTAACTATATCTTCTAACGGAGCGACTTAGTGTCTCAAGTCTTTGCACTTTATTTATACATATACGTCATCTCTCGATTTCCAACAGCTACTATCGAAATTGGGTCATCGAAAAGTATTAATAAATTCAATCCATCATATATTATTATATAAAAACCTTAAAAAATGCCACAATGTCCACCCGTTTAACGATATGCATGATGCTCTTAAATTATTAGTACAATCTTCATCCACATTCGATTGGTACTTATGTAAGAAAACTGTACCTGCATTTTCACCAGCACAGTCATTTTCAACCGGCAACAAAATATCAGAATTTCAAGTTTTCTTATGAACACCCTCACCACTTTTGAGGTGGTATTTTCTTCTAATATTGGAGAAGCTCGACGTTCGTGTCCACGTCCTCAACCGGAGAAAGCATTGAAATGGCAACATCACAAAATTCCTTCTGCACCGAAATGATTTGATAACTCCGTGTATTTTTTTTTTTTTTTTTTACCTCAACCTGTTCCAGAGAGGTGGTTCTCTCACATATGTACGCGGAGGCAGGTGCTAGTTCACAAAGTCCTTCCTTTTTTCCACTCCCAGCCGGGAGTTCAACCAACCATTTTCTTCTAAACTTCAGAGGTGTTTTTTTTAAACAAATCTATTTACTGTGATATATCTCTCTTGTTCCGATTCCTTACAAAATTTTATTTTTTCAATAAGATTTTTTCTCGTGCAAATTTGAAAATTGAGTAATCTTTGTATTTGACGAAAATCTTAGGTATTCAAATCGGAATGTTCTATGTTCCAATTTCCTTTATGAAAGAAGCATACCTACTTTTGGTGTTTTCTCATCTTGAGCTTTTCAAAATTGTTACGTATTATTAGCCAATGAATTTGAACTGTAAAAAAAATATATCCTTCACAATTCTTAACTTGAAAGGGAATTCGAAAAACATCAGGAATGTAAAAATGTAGGTGAAAGTAAGTTTTAATGAAATTAATTTTGGTGGGAAATATCCTTTATTTTAAAATCCTAAAAAGGCAATTTAAATGTGTTTTTGTAAGTAGACAATGGTTAGCGATAATATCTGGGAAGCTGTAATTTGTTTTTACACTGAATCTTGTACGAAACATTTTGTGCCTAAAAGTAAAACCCAGCATAATAAACTCAGACGTTCCATGGTATGGATATGTGAATATTCGGCCTGTGGCTATACGCTGTCCATCATTTTTATCGTGTTCAACTATTTTAAAAACACCAATTTGTACATTAAGTAATGTTGAATTTTTATTTTCTTCCTTCAAAGATAAAAGAAGCACCATCACTAATCAACATTAAAGCCGGCCTTCCCCCAAAGACGCAATTCCACTGCCATAAGAGACCATCCGGGTACTACGCGGATCCCAGGTTCAATTGCGAAGTCTTTCACTACTGTCATGAGGATGGTACACGTGTCACGATCCCTTGTGGTGCCCAAGATAACCACAAGCACAAGATTTGTCTTCTCAGAGATATATCGTCCAAAGCTTGTGACGGGATAACAGAACTCTACTTGGCTCTGCCCCAAGATCTTTTTTTCAAGGCATCCAAAGATACTACTGCATCGGCCCTCAACGGGGCCACAGACTACAAGATTCCAGAAGTCTTATCAGAACCTGGTGAAGATCGAGCGTCTACAACGCCTTTGAGTCCCCAAGAATACCACCCGGTAACAGAAGGAAAAAGCTCTCAAGATGGAGGAGGCATCTACGAGGTATTCAATAGTTTTCTCAAAGAGATTGAAAGAGAACAGCGGTTAGAACCTATCTCTGCTTTGAATCTGAGAACTGCTGAGAGTTCAAGACCAAAACCATCCACATTTAGTCGTGGATCTCGTTTTCCATCAAGCCTGGAACAGAAAGACACTCTGATAGACGCAAGTTTCGGGAGACGGTTGGATGGCGATGGAGCTTTTCTGGTTGAAATTTACAATGACGAAGAAAACCCTGATAATAACGATTACAGCTCGTACAGTAGGAAATCCAAAAAGTTGTTCCTCACTTCTGATAAGAAAACTCCTGCAAAGCAACCCAGGAGGAGGAAGCGAACTGCCGGCGAACAACAGTTTCGTCGGGGTCAACCCTATGCCATCGTCTATGCCAAAGTACCGGATACCACTTTTCCTAACTCTCTTCGTGATTTTGGAGGGGTTCAAAGCTCAACTCAAGTAAGTGTTCCTTTTCCAATAATCCAAGGTGAGATTTATCACACTTTTTTCAGTAAAATATTTTTCTATTCTTTTTCTTAAGATTCTTCAATAATTTCTTTCAAGATAAATAAACACAACTAAAATATCATTGGCACAAATAATTATCCCAGTAATAAAACAGGTTCTGTTTTAGATTTTTCAACATGAATCGTCAACATATCCCTGTTCCATAGATCCAATGCTTCATTTTTTGGCCATAAAACATGCCGAATTATTGATTTAAAACATACGTTTTAGAAAACAGTAGTAAAAGCCTATAAGCATTTGAAGGGAAAATAACTAGTTGTTTTTACTATGTTTAAATGTTTTATGAGGTGGCTTATAAAAACTTTCTAAAAATTTATATTAAAGTAAACCACCACGTATTTTCCTTTCACATTTTGATAATAATCTTTTATTACTGTAGTCATATCTGGTATAAAATTCATGTCTTAAAGCAATAATTCGGAAGGTATTGTGGTTAAAAAAATTAAGCATTAGGTCTATGGGACAGGAACAGTTCGTCGATCCCTCAAAGACTTTCTAAATATTTTAATTATTCTTATTTATGAAATTCAGTGATCAAAGTTAGTTGGTTAATAAACAACGAAGTCTCTAAATTTAGTTAAAAATCTTCAACTACTTATTCGTTCCACAAGATTATGTTCTTTTCTTTAACGGGAAACTTAAAAAAATGTAGTGATATAATAACAAATCAACGATTGACTTATTTTCTTAAAGACAACTTCAGTTGCATCCAGAAAAAAATTTACTGTTTGTAATCAGTTCTATTTTAAGTTGCTTTCAAATTTACTGTGAATACAGCACACGGGTATTTAAAATATACCTGTTTAAATTTTGTGTAGTATGTATAAATAGTTTATATAATCGATTATCATAAATTACTTATAAATACATTGATACGATGCGTAACAGATACTGACACGTTTCGTTCATAATCTGAATCAATACACCAGCTGCAGGACAAAACTTGTTTTCGATTTCCGTAAAAATTCTGTATGTGAATTTTGAAAAAATCTGTTTTTATTATAAGAACTTTGCCTTCCACTTTAAAACTAAGGATAATGTACAATCAAAGAGTGGCAGTTGAAATAATTTTTTCCTAAAGAGGCGTTAGCTATATGGGAAACTAAGATACTGAATGGTATGTTCTCTAAATGCTCTGACTTGTAATTCCTCTACTTGTAATTCCTCTCTGACTTGCAATTCCTCTTAATACTGTCAAGACCATGAGAAAAAAAATTGCTAAAATAATTAATTATATAAAATAGTTCAAATTTTCGCAAATGACACTACCCAAAAAAAAAAAAAAAAAAAAAAAAAATTATATGACAGATATTTCAATGTTTATTGGAATGTTTTCTTGTTGGTCTAAAACGAGAGTCTGTTAAGTTAACTTTCATAAATAAAAATAGTCGTTAAACTGTAGCACTTCCATCTGGTTGCAATTTTTTTACCAGTACGAAGTTTCATAAAGATATATTCATCAAATAAGGCTTTGCTCGGCTCTAGATAGATGTAGTTAAATTATGAACATTCTGTACTTCTTAAATATTACTTCACTAATTATTTTTTTCCCTTTTATACAAAGGAGAGAAGAGCACAATATGCTTCTGGTGAAGTTCCGCTCATTCCCGTGACCATTGAGACAAAGCGTAGAAAGAAAAGCAAGTCCAATAAGAAAATATCTTCACCTGAGCATCAACCACAAACCAACCAACAAACCTCAGAGCAACAAAACATATATTTCTACGCTCCTGAACAAGATAGTGGTGCAGAACAGCTGACAGCGGACGGTAGAACTCGAACAGATCCTAGGCAGAGATTCCCAGACAACAGAGATCCATCAACAAGACAACGCAATCCTCTACAAGGACAGCAACCAGGTTTCAGTGCACCGTCTCCATATCCGAATTTACCAATCCCCAACTTTCCTTTCCAAGCACAGCAATTTGCAAATTCCCCTCGACAACCGCCTTACTTCTTCAGCCCTCAAGACGGATACTCACCATTTGGACCTCCGCCATTTGGCAATCAACAACAATTCCAGCAGCCTCTTCCACAGAGCCAACAAAACCAAAGACCTCAAGTGCAGTCTCATAGAGAAATCGATCCCCACCAGAATCCGACTCGTGGACAGCAGCAAAGTTCAGGACCCTCTTCTGAAACCTCAAGCACAACGGAAAGACCTTCAATACAGTCAGGTCCCCAAGGCTACCAGAGGTTTCAGAATCCGTTCTTTGAGAGCTTCTCTGGATTCGGTGGAGGAGCA
Source organism: Linyphia triangularis (assembly GCA_963978545.1). Classification (NCBI taxonomy): domain Eukaryota; kingdom Metazoa; phylum Arthropoda; class Arachnida; order Araneae; family Linyphiidae; genus Linyphia; species Linyphia triangularis. Next base: position 95,579,844 of record OZ021722.1, read on the forward strand.
ACTTTTGGTGGACCCTACACGCAGCGTGAACCTTCGTATAGTTTGCTTCCACCTGCACAACCTCCCCAACAGCCACCACCCCTGTTGAATGCACAGAATACTCTAGAATCATTTTCTCAACCTGGAATTCCTCAGCTCCAACCACAAAGTCCATTTAGACCAGGAATTTCAGTTGCGCTGCAACCTAATCAAGATCCCCGACTATATAATCAAGGAGTGCCACCACATCAAGATAGGTAATTATTAATTGCATGACTGTTTGGATACATTTGTCTTGAAAAGAAAATATTTATTTTCACAATATTTACATAATGTTATTTGCTTCTTTATAAAGTGGTAGAGTTAAATAAAATTTATTGTAGTAATATGTACGTGAATTAAAAACGACTTGAAACTGTAACATTCAAATATTTTTCGAAGATAATACCATTCCACTTACAATTTAATTACTTTTTTAATGACAAAAACAACTTCTTAGACAGACATATTTCCTAAAAGCAATTTTTCAACCAAGTCTTCGTATAAATTAATGAAAATATAAAATTTAATCAATATTTTAAATTGTCCCGATGAAGTTTGAATATAAACCTTATAAATTTTATATGCAGTATTTGAAAAACTTATTGAAAGGCGAACATGAAGTAGATAATATAATACTTTAATTTTATTTCAGTACAAAAATGATCACAACCCATATTTAAATAAACATTCTCTAATTGTATGTGATAAACAAGTATTGATCTTTAATTTAAACAAACATTGTCCTTATTTTTTCCTTTTCAGAACGAGATATCCAATTGAAGATTCCCAACCACAGGTTATATCCTCTCCTGAAAGAGTACCAAGAAATCGAATCCGACTAACTTCAAACAGTGAACCATCTTCTAGAAGGCCTCAAGACAGTTCACAATTGCAACACTCGCGACAACCATCTAGTGACACAATTACTCAGAATCAAGGTCGTCAGAGAGCCCAGCAATATGACAGTAATAGTAACAGAATCGTATATCAACCAGAGTACATACCACATAACTTAATTTTGCAGCCAGAAAGTTCACCTAACTTACCGATAAATAGTGGAAGCCCTCAAGGACAACCGCAAGATTCTCCCAGACCTGTTATTCTGCTTGAAGATCTAACATCACAAGACAGACGTCCTCAGAATCCAGAAAATAATCCTAGGGAAATCGTGTACAGTCAGAGGCAGCCCATTCAAGAAACACCTCGCGAAGAGTATCAACGACGTCCTGAACAAAGCAGAAGGCCACCGCAGCCTCAGGAAGACACAAGGGCACAGCAACCATCACGTTATTACTCACCCACAACACCACCCCCTTCGTCAAGAGCAAGGGTAAGAGATAGACAGCCACCTAGAAGTGAAAGGCAACGTCAAAGAACACGGCCGGTAGAAGAATCTGTTGTACCAAATACTGTTGATGAGAATCTGGATTATGGTCACAGAACATCACCGTCTCCAGATGAGAGACCTGAAAGTCTACGAACAAGACCACAAAATAACCGTGTGGCAAATAGATACAATCCTATTCCTCCATTACCCCCAATACCACAAAGAAGACCAATCAGTGAGGAAAGGAGACCATCTAATGAAGGAAGAAGACCATCTAATGAGGGAAGAAGACCATCAAATGAGGGAAGAAGGCCATCTAGTGAGGGAACAAGGCTATCTAATGAGGGAAGAAGACCATCTAATGAGGGAACAAGAACATCTAATGAGGGAAGAAGACCATCAAATGAGGCAAGGAGACCATCCAGTGAAGCAAGAAGACCTCCCAATGAAGTTTCGAATGATCATAGGCAGCAGACCATTCGTCCATCAAGGTATCAAAGTAATCCAAGAGAAAGACCTCGAGAGGGATCCCAACCTCAAATAGAGAGACCACCTTCTGAATATATTGAAGCTGAACTTCAGCCAGAGATATATTCAGGTCCTCCAAGTTACTATACTTATCCACCGCATGGAAATGAAGTAAATTTAATTTCTACTGTGAATCAGTTAGAGGATAAGCCTCATACACCACCATCAACACGACAACAGCACAGCCACCGACAACCAACATCAAATGTTAGAAGCCAAGCGAATAATCGCATTCCCGAACTTGAACTTGGCTTTATACCGATGACAGAGAAACCATATCATGATTCCTATTATCAAACCCGACAACCCTCTAAGGAGCACAACCTTGAAGTCGCTGAAGAATATAACGTGCCAGATAAAATTCAAAATAACAGGTATCAAGATATCAATGAAGAACCATCAACAACCAGACAAGCATCAACCACTCGACGTCCAACTCAAAAACCTAGACCGCCACCTCCCAAGCCAACTTTTCCTACCTTCCCGACATTCCCTCCTCCCCCACGCAGACCCGTAACCTCTCCGAGACCAAGAACGGAATCCATAGATCCCAAAAACGGGAACGCTGAAATCACCGAATTTGGCTCAAACGATCCCGACCAATTGGCTGAAGTGGTATCACGAAGCAAACCACAGGTAGAAGCTGTAGTGGGTTCAGAAAACTTGCGAAATAATAAAGAATTCGCAGAAGAAGATTTCCTGCGAACTGATTCTCCCGAAGTGACAACAAGACGCAGAATACGAAAGAAGAAGCAAAGGGTCAGGAAACCTCGTCCGACAACATCCTATTCTGATGATGGCTATACAACTGCAGATATTATCACTCAGCCCTCCACTGAAAGGGAAGTTGTATCCCGATCCACTTCTAATAGACAAAACAGGTGGCAAAAGCAAACGACGGCGCAACCACGTAGAGCAAGTGTTTCTCCTTCTGAAGAAACCAGCACAGAAGTTACTTCGGCAAAAGCTGAAGAATATGGAAGTAGGATCAATCTCTTTGGAAGACAGAGATCCCGTAACCCAGTTGGACTAAAACCAAGAGTGCTGTCCTCTACGCAGCCACCTTCGCCCGCCAGAGGAGAATCGTCACGAGTCACTAGAACTCCAACCCTGACCAGAACTAGAAAGCCTTTAAGCAACAGAGTTCGCGCAAGGACAACTACAACCACGGAATATCCAGAAACTGATGGGCCCGTTGCTCGTAGTGACGAAAATGCAGAGTTTCTCTATTATCAATCTATTGACGTTACTACAGAATCTACTGCTTTGCCAGAATATGAATCTGCGACTCTGATACCTCTGGAATTGACTACTGAATCCGTTCTCACCACTGAACCGTACAACGAAATCATGGAAACGACATCTGATGCTGCAACTTCGCAGCCGGAAGATGTGACTGATATTCCACAGGAGGAAAGCGATAAAATGGGTGACTTCGAAAGCACTCGTGCTGTCGCAAAGAAGTTCCAGAACAGACCGCGCATTCTTAAATTCGGAAAACCAAAGCTCAGGAGCACTATCTCCCCTTTCGATATGAATGCGTCCGAAAGCCGGGCTTTCTGAAGTTAACTTCCTCAATTTAATGTCATATTTATACGACTACTGAATAACATTGGTTTCTGATGCAAACGAGAACAAACACTGATATGGATTAGAAGTTATACCCATTGCATTCCCTATTTCAGTTTGTTTACAGTTTTTAGTGTATCGAGAACCAATCGTCATTACGAGTTATCAGGCTGTGCCTTCTACTCAACATTCATCATGAACATTAACTATTGTAAATCAATAGATTGCTGTACTCCATGTAGGATCATCGTACAAATATGAGTAATTCATTACCAGTTTGGAAGTCAATAAACATTTGTACGTTTTTATCACGAAAGATACTGTATAACTGAAGTACAGGTATTTATGTTCAGAAGCATTAATATGAGAAATATAAATGCTCATAAACACTATTAAACTAATTACTTCTCTCAAAGAACTTGTGTCTAGCGTGATGTTTATCAGAAAGTGATGAAACCGACAGAAGTAGGATGTGCCAAGAGTGTCGAACTTCGAAAAGGAATTGGATTTTTGATGACATTAATTTGTTCATGAAAGATTTTTTTATACAGATTTGGATAAAGAAAAGTGCATAAAATAGGAATTTAAACTGAGCCAACCACATTTTCTTGGTCGAAGTTGATGGTAAAATTTATTTTGATGGCTTCAGTTAAAGTGAATAATCGTACGAATTTTTTTACGCTCTACCTCGATACGACAACAAACACTTACAAATAAATTTTATAATTGCAATCGGCCATAAATTGTTTCAGTTCGGTTACAAATGAAGCAGCAATAAGTTCATTTCAAATTTTTTTTAATAAAAAGTTGGCAGGTGTACACTGATCAGTAATGTCAAAAAACTATTGTTAATGACAAAACTTAGTTTATAATTGTGCAGCTAATTTTCAGAGTTGCTTAGGTTTTAGACCAACTAATTACAGTGTGTTTTACTGTATACGTGTTGAAATATTTACGTTAAAATAAATTATTGTGTGCAGATATGCCTTGAATTATCGAATTTTATAGATCAAGAAGGTTTTCCCCATAAAATGTATAGCAATTGTTTCTGATGATATCAGTTAAAATTATCAGATTATTTTGCAAAACTTTATTTTTAAATAATAATTTATCAAAGTTTTATATATTGTTCATCTTATAAATAAAAACATTATAATAAAAAAGAGTTAGAAGTGACTTTGTAAAACACAAAACATGTTTTATTACATTATGGATTTTGAAGTGTTAAGTATTCGCATAAATTTAACTACTGCTTAAATTAACTTTATAAATTTAGTGCACTGAATTTACATTTTGTATCCGATAAAATTAAATTTTTTTTTTTTATTTATAATGATTTAATATTGAAATAAATAGAAAAAATCTCAGAAAAAAGAATTCAAAAATCATTATTTGTACAAACTTTTAAAAAATCTCTATTTTCCAATTCTTATTTTAATCGCAAACTAATTCAACTAACATGTGATTATAAAACAAAAATTTAAATTTTTAAGTACAAAAAGAGTTTAATTTTAGGTAGTCGTAATCTATAACCTTAAAGACACAAAACTTGCAGGTATACAAGTGCAACAATGCTTTTAGTTTTGAAATATTTTAAATGAATGGAAGTTTTTTAGATTTGGCAATTCAGTACGTAACTATTTATATAAATAAAGATTCGAGGACCAATAAAATTTGCAAGCAATTTTTACAAGATATGTATTTGTTATTTGTTAACTACATTAACAATCGAAACACAGAAATATTTTTACATACTAAATATTTCAAGATAACTTATTTTATAACAAAACTATTTAAATTTAATTTATCACATAAAAAACAGATTTTGTTGTTGTTGTAAACTCTAAGAAATGTAAGCGAAACTATCGTTTCATTTAAAAAAAAAAAAAAAAAAAAAAAAAAAACTGAAAGCCATACTCATTTGAACAGTCTTGATTTTTTTTTTTATTTATATGATTGATGTACAATTTGCATATTATTAGAAACACCATACACATTTTATTAATAGTGTTTCGAAAGTATGCATTTCTTTTCAAATCAGCATATAAATAAAACACTTCAAAACAAAATATGATAGAGTTAGTACAAAATCTTGATTTGCACTATTTTTACTGACAAGTCTTGTAGGTTTAACACCATTGTATACGCAACAGTACATTGATTTTTTTTTATCATTTTAAGAGACGGAACGCTTTATAGGAATTATAGAAACGCTTCAAGTACATATTAGGGAATTAAATGCAGAGTGAAGTAAGTAACATTTTTGACTTAAGTCGAGAAATATAATATAGATGGACTAAATACAAAATCGGCAAGCACATAAAAACCGGTGGCTCATTTAGAGTAAAACCTATTATATCTCAAAATGAAGATAAATTGACTTACACCACTCTAACTTCAAACCCCTCATGTTTAGTGGGTGACCATAAATAAACCACACCTGTCGTCTAGAGCCCCAAATAGCACAGTAGTATTGGCCAAAGTCGAAAACAGCGATTCTGAAATATTGGCCAGTTATGGTCGAGACTCGAGCATCGTTCTAAAATACACCATTTTTTTAAAAATAAACCAGTCAAAAACATCACAGAACACATTTTTTTTTTTTTTTGCCCTCCATCCTTTTTTATCAATAAAACACTACCATTTTAAAACTGTGCAACAACATTTCAAAACTTTCAGTACATTTTATACAGGATTGAGCGAAATTGGCTAATACTTGCAACGTTCCACATCGGGATTGGCCACTGTCGAGCGATATTATCTAGCGCTGTTGTTCTACTGGGAGCCGTCTAGAGTCATCTAACAAGTCTACATAAATTTAGCATGCATTCTATTTAGACCATTCGAAAATCTGACAGCAAAAAAAGGATAAGAATCTGTTCTAGTTTTTGTCGCCAGGCGAAAAAATTGTACTTAAGGAATTAGGCAACTTTTCAGGCTGAACCCAATCGTTGTGAATGAAGTTTTGAACCGAAAAGAAAACAACCATCCAATACAGTTTGAATAACGATCTAAGCTTGTTGCCCTTAATCTATCATTTATGAATATTTGAATTCTTGTTTTTATTTTTAAAGATCATTACCCTATGGTATCATCAGCAAGAATGCAAAGTTTTATGACAATCTATTGATTTATTCAGTTTCTAGAGAGAAATAGCATCAGTTTCATTACGACCACCCTGCATATTTCATTACAATTATGAAAAATAAACTTATTCAAACGTACAGTCACTCCTATGAATAATATTCATTGGAAAACCATTGAGTAAATTTCCTTTGGCACTTGATTGGCGAAGAATTACACCGCTTCAGAACACTTTATAAAATTTCGTACCAATAAGTACGATTGCTAAAATCAGTCATATTTACAAATTGTCCGACTGATCGGACATTTTCCCTTAGAAATGCATCGTTTGTAACTACTTATTCAATGACTATTCTGCTTTCGTTTTAGCGAAGTTGTAGTTAAGATTTCTGAACAAAAACATTATCACAAGGTTTGCTGCAACGGTGATTTCTAATAGAAAGAAGACTGAAGACCAGCTGTAGAATTTCGCAATGTAGCTGAAGGGAAGGCCGGATATGATGGCACCCACTGAAAACAAAAAACACAAAATTACACTCTGAATAAAGAATAGTTATTCTATTAAGTGTTCATTTTAACTATTTGGTAATTAAACACAATTTGAAGTATACGAGGAATGTACGCGCAACGTTAAAATGTCACCTTCTTCCCAGAACAGAAAACTTCCCGCCAGTTTCTCTTGATCCAACGCCTTTGTTAACAAAAACCTACACATTAAAAGTTCCTCTTAAATATTGCAAGATTGCGCTAATATCTCGTATTTGGCAACAGCTTTGTATTGAGTCTTCATTCCCTATATACCATTCACTGATTCTAATACTGGTACTCTTTTAGGACAAAAACATTTCCCCATAAAATTATTATTCAATGGCGTTACATTTTTGAGCTACTTAGCCATAATACCACTCTACATTTTGGAATAAATTAATTTTTCATTGCCAAATATCACTATTTAATAGTTAGATTTAGAAAATGATTGAACTCTAACTTTTTCCTTGAAATCTTAAACTTTCTGTAGTTAGGCTCAATTCCACAGTTTTTGATTAAAGAAAATTTAAAAGTAACAGAAAGGAAGTAAAAGAATGTTTGCATCACGACGATGTTCAGCACACGCACCAGGAGAATATTGGCAATTTTATCTCAGAAATCTCCCGATTTTTAATTGGTAGAACTAGAATAAATGTGGGATATTTCCTGTGATTTTTTATTGGTCATAATACGATCTCCGACTCACCATTCGCAGCAAGAGCAACCACGGCATGTGAGGTTCCACTGAGATTGTTTGGAGCACTTTCATTTGCAACAACGCCATAGATGGCAATGGGACCATAAAATCCTGCTCCAAGCAAAAAACCAATCGTCGATATCCATAACTAAAATATAAACCTTTTTACTTTCACATCTATGATATTAAACTAGACAAGTAAACACTCAATATGTGTTTATTATTCAATGTTTTAAATATGAAGTCTCTATGTAGACTAATAAGATAAGTTATCATTAAATAATCACTCATTGTTTGTGCTTAATAATGTTAAATTGAAAAAAAAAAAAAAAAAAAAAAAAAAATTAGAAAGGATTTTTTTTTTTTTTTTTTAAATAAAACACAATTATATGGCTTTAGATAAATTAACATGGTAAATCATAATTAATGATCCAATTAATCCTAAGGATTTATAATCCTGAAGTAAACTACACTATTACTGAAATTATTGTTTGCAAAATTGCTAAATATATAGTCAAGGGTTAACAGCCGATGGTCTCTATTATATCTTAAGCAAAATATTCAAAACATTTATGGAAGCTACATTTCAGTATTAAACTAACATAAAATAGTTTATCTATGAGCTACAGATATAAGAAACTAAAACTGGTAATTGTTATATAAGAATGTTGTTTAAAGTGAAAATGTAAAAAAAAAAGAAAAAAAAAAAGATGCATAATATGAAACTTTGTTTTATCCATTACCTTTGATGACTCTTCCGTGACGGTGAATTGCAGCAAATGTAGACAACTGAAAACGCAGATCATGAAGTAAGCAGCCATTGGCATTCTTGGATTGCCACGATTTTTATCTGCCTATAAAAATACACCAAATGTCACCCCAGTTACAAATACAATGGGACCTAACTATTTAAAGCTCTCTAAAGTATAAGAATCCACAATTACTCTTCCTTATTCGAATACTTATATGTTTGAGCAGTATAATTCCCGAAATTTTCATTTCAAACATTCATTTTTATCTTTAAAATTATCTTTTATAACTAATGGATAATGTTACATTTTGAGTAACAGTACCTTAAAAGGCATGGCATTCTTAAGTAGTTATGTATAAGTGTGTAATAGTACTAAAAGTTATGCTATATTTTAGCTTCAAGCGATAAGGCTTCAAGATTCAAGTAATGCTTATGTTTTATTGATGCAAAGAAAAGCTACGAAAGTCGCAACCAATAAACACGCCTAAAAATCTATTTTCATTATTTGTATATAGCCATATGTTTCTTCATTCTATTTCACAGTAAATTCTATTCTATTTAACAGTAAAAATCTCTTTCATTTAATTGTTCTATTTTAGTTAACATTAAATCTCTTTAACCGAGTTCAACATTTCCATTTTGAAGATTTTGATAAGGTTAAATCAGAGGTTCCCAAGCTTAAGTTTTCAATCCAAACAGAACCCACATTTTTCGAGATTTAAATAATCTAAAGATAGATATGCGGCACGCACCACTACCTTTCTCTAAAGAAGACATGACACAGTACCAAATGTTAAAAACGCAAATTTATACTTGTAGGATTTTTTCCAATATTTTACCTCATGCAAGACCCAAACAGCATGAGTAGAACGACTTACCCAAAATCAAAACTACACGAAAACTAGTATACTGACAGCTATACGGCTTTAAGGAAATGGTAGGTGCGGGTATATAAGCTTTTATTGAAAATTTATTATCTTGGTCAAATTTAACACGCTAACACGCATTTTTATTATTGAACGGAGTTAATGAAGTCAGCAATCTAGTTCTGCAAAAAAAAAAAAAAAAAAAAAAAAAGTTTAAACGCCACGGATAAAAAAACGTTCAAGTGTTGAAAAGTAAAGGTTGAAGTGAAGAATACGCAGTGAAAACTAAATTACCAACTTATAACGTACTCCAATCAACAAAAATGACACATTTTGAATATGATTTAGGTAATTGATATTCATAAAAAAGTATGTTAATTAGTATTATAGTTTTAGTGCAATATTTTTTTTTAAATGGGCAAGACTTTCAGCTCATCTTGAATATTTGAACTTATGTACGTAGGAAAATTTGTTTCTTGTTTGCTCCACTGACCACCTTCGGTTCATTTATCACGGATGGAGAACCAATGGGTCATACTTTACTAAAACAGGAGGGAAAAAAAATAGATCAACGTACATCTGGAGAACGGTTTTTCAGTAAAATATCCGTCAAGTATCCGGCCAGGATTCCTCCTAGAAATCCACCGCTTTCAACACTGCTCGTGAAGGCACTTGCTATATGAAATATGAACAGATTTTACATAACATCAAAGACAAGTTTATTTTTTTTTATTTTTTTCTATTACGAAATAAGAAAGATGGAATGCGAATATTCCCATTGCATTAGATTGGGTTGAATTACCAAGAAAAGAAATATTTTATTTGATGAATTCTGGTAGCATTGTAAATCTAGATTATGGGAATGCTTTTCATTACAATATTTGACTTTTCGTAACGTAAGCGTTACATGAAAGCTACACTGTTCTGTGATCACAGAGTTCGCATACTACATTTAAGGGGCAATCATGCAACTTCCTCAATACTGACATACATGGGAAAAGTCGAAAAGTGGCAAAAATTAATTCATACTTGTAGGGCGAGGCTACGTTAATTTACATTTGTAAGATTTTGAATGTATTATTGAGTAGTGAGCTGATATGTAGGCGGCTACGAAGTCGTGCTATAAAATATCCCTAAACAAAAATGGCGCCTAGTAAGCAGAAATAGAGTCACATGATTGAGCTATCAGAAGTCGAAGTCAACATCAGACTCTTCACATCTATTCCACGATGTGAAGACATTGACATTGAGGTCATAACGGATTTAATGTGATGCAACTTCCAGTAAGTATCCTCCTACATTCCAGCTTTTCAGTGGAGAGAAGGTTTAAACGCGTGATCCTCTGGTTACTAGTTCATTACCAATACACCAAGTCATCAGAGGATAATTTTTTATAGAAACCTCTTAGATAAATGGCACAAGTAAATATTAATATCTACTAATAACCCATTTAAACCTTAGAGTTGTTATTTTGCCACTTTATATGGGATTAAGTAGAAACAATACAATCTTATACAGATTAACTATGGTGGTCAGATTAAAGGGACAAACGGTGAGGCTACAAAGAATGAAGCATATGCTATGATGTTATACTTACAAACAAAGCCACAATACAGATAATTCTCAAAATGACCGGGTAATTTGTAGCCTGGTTAGACAAAGTCAGTCCAAAATTAAATGCACATTTTATAGAAACAACAATTTATTAAATAGTTATCAAAATAATAATCAATAAAATGTATATTTTTGACATGGCTAAAATGTGATATTACTTCGCAAAGCAGCCTCTCCAAGTGTATTGTTGTACTTTGGGTAACAAATTATACATTCGGCTTTATAATCCATTGGAGGATTTAAATTAGGTGTTTAACTACGTCTAAGTAACAAGGTCTGTACTGACCTTAGATTAAACTAAAATATAGAATTTTTTGCAGTACCACCCTATACGCGTATTTTACTTCATTTGAATTAAGCCAAATGGTAATTTAATACAAGTCTTTTACAGCTTCCTGATTTTCCATTAGAAAATACTTGTATAATTTATGCATGTTAAATAAATAATTTATGTCATTAAAATTCACTGAATCTTAAGAAAGAATCAAACATGTTAAAAACAGATATTTTAAAAATCTTAGAAGTTTATCATTATTTTGGAAATTTCCAATAATAAGGCAACTCAAAAATAACCTTTTATTAGAAAAATTAGCTATTTATGAATATTTGGAGATTAAAAATTAAAACACCAACGTTTACAAAACATGAATTTTTTTTTAATTTTTTTTTTTAGTTTTTTTTCTATCAACAGACAGTGGCTGGGTTCGTAAAGTCGAACTGAAAAAGTGAGTTATGTAGCCTGAGGCAAAACCGTGTAACTAAGCGTTCGTAATCTTAACTGGTTTTGTAACTGTCCGTTCGTAAAGTCGATTTTTTTTAACTAGTTAAGTTGGTTATCGAACTTTCTTAACGAAGGTAGAAGCTGGTTAACTTTCGGTTTATTCCGTTCGAGCTGGTGTTTCCCCCCTCCCTTCCCACTGAAAATACTTTGTTTTGGGTTTGGACTTGTAAATGTGTAGGTTTTTCGAATGTTTTGATTTGGCGTGGAAATTATTATATTAGTTATTGTTTTTTTCTCAATTTTTTGGATTTGCACGAGTTTTGAAGGGAAAATTGGTTTCAATAAAATTTACTTTGTTTAACATGTTTTTTTATTATTTATATACACAAACTTGATACTTCTTCGGCTTTTCTTGAAAGTAAATTTATACGATAACATTGCTTATTGTATATTTTGAAATCTTGTTACTAAAACTGAATCCTTATTGTGCTCATATTGAAACTTATTCCAATAGTAATGAAATTTTTTAAACGCAAATCCCATTATTTCTGTACAGATAGTGCTGATTCCAAGTTTTCTTTTCTATAATACTAACTTGAAACAAATTTTAATATGTTGGCCACCTCATTAAAAAAGCTGTTATTTAATTAATGTTGCATTACATTTAGTCTTTAAATTTGTTTCAATTTTATGAACACAGAACTTTTGAAAATGTCTTAAAATGTAAATAAAAATACATTTATGAGACTAAATTTTACATTAAATTTTTGATAATGTTATGTCATTCCTTATTATTACTTCTATATGTAATTGATCTGGAGCATAGCCAGAAATTTTCCTTCAAGAGTGGATATGCATAATTATGTGCAAAGAAAATATTTTAATATTTATACAACTTGAACATTGTGTTTGTTAATCATTAGCAAACTACAATTCTATGTATTTAAAAAAAAATTCTATCCCATTTAAAGATTTCTCTTTTTGAAATTGTTTCGACTGTTTCAAAAGAGTTGATTGATCAGGTTAGAAATTGCCTTGGGCTTTTGTATTGAACCATTGTCAAGTCATTATTTCTGTGAAAAGGAGATACTTTCGTGTAAGTCTATGAAGGGGAAAATTTCCCATATTTGTGTTTCGAATTGGTTGTTGATGTTTTATGGTGCAAGGGCTTTACTAGGATCATTCTTGCATATTTCGATTTGGAGAAAACATGAAAAACTACCAAACAGTCCGACAACCGATATAGGTTAGTTTGTACACTCGACGATCTATTTTTATGCACAATGATGGCTAATCAAGTCTGGACCTACAGCTTAACGTGGATTCCGAACCACAACGACCCAGGATTTGTACCTTTGGCATGCAAGGCCAGAGCGTTGACCACACAGCCATCAGGTGGACCAACCAATATGTACTAACACAATTGTTGCTGTGCTTCAAAAGAAAATAAGCAGATTAATGTTACTGTTGTTGTTTCTAATCTCCCTTTTGTCTGACGAAGTCAGACAATATCAGTGAAGCCATTGACATTAATGAAGTCTGACACTAGTTGTGGACAGTTATAAATGTCCTCCCAGTCGAGTCCAAGGCAGTCCAAAATGTGCTGAGGTGATGCCTGTTCTTTTTGGCATTTAGGGCAAAGAGGAAAATTTTTGCTTCCTCCAGAATATGTGAGGCCTTTAAGGTGACCATTAGCAAGTCGGGACAGACGGGTATTGGTGTGCCTATCACAAGGAAGAGATAGGGAGTGTCCTGGCTTTTTGGCTTTATACCATTCGTGAGACGGAGGTATATGCCATTTCGCTTTATTTTGAGCTATTTTCTTTGAGTATAACTCTTGATATGTGAGTTCTTGAGTAGAGAGGACAGGGTGTTCTAGTCCCTCCTTAGCAAGAGTGTCAGCCAATTCATTTCCGTGGATGTCTACATGTGACGGGATCCACTGAAAGTGCACTTTGTGCAGTCGGGATATGATCTTGACTTTGCGTATTATGGATAGACTGGTTTTGTCTCCCACGAGGGCCCAGTTTTTGAGGTGTTGAATGGAACTTCGGCTATCGGATAGAATCCATAAGTCTCTGTAGTTGACCTCGCCAAAGATATTCTCTAAACCCAGGTCAATTGCTATTAATTTGCTACTAAATATAAGTATTTAGTAATAAGTCTACTAAATATAATACTAATATAGTATTTAGTAAATTAATGTTACTAAAATATAATAGCAAATATTTCAAAGAATAAATCTGGGGCAACGGACACTTAAACCAAATGGAAGTATAAGAAAAATTGTTTAAATTTTACTATGCATATCATAATTGTAACTTTTTGAAAATGTTTTTTTAGACAATGAACACCTTAGTGAAGATTCCCGCGAAGATGTACAAGATTTGAAAAATACACATGCTATGTCAATAATTCAAAATAATTGTTTAGCAATGTTTGTGATGTCAAATTATATCTTAGACAGTATTTAGTACGATAAACTATTTGAAAATTTTTAGTGAAAGCCTGCTTTGAAAAATTAAAATCCATGTAGGAAAATAGTGATTAAAAAAAGCTATTATATATACTATTAGGAGGTGTAAAAGGAAAAAGATACTATTTAAATTGCAGGAACTGCGCAAAAACTCAGTTTTTGGCCATCAATGTAAAATCTTATAATAGTTAATTTATAAATAACTGTCATAATATAGAGTAATTAGAAATTAATAAAAAAAAACTACTAGAAGCACAAGCACCATTATTGTTAGAAATAGTATTATTAAAATATGTACTTTTGTTTGTTACCATTTGTGAAAAGGAATGCCAAGTAGTAAATATGAAATTGTAGAATAATTTTTTAAGCAGACTTGAACAAAACATCTCAATTCTAAAACAAGCAGTGGTAAGATACCCCCATATTCAACTATAAATTTTATAATTTTTGAACTTATGATAAAAATATTAACTAGTAAGGAAATAATTTATACTTCCTAACTCTAAGATTGAACAAGGGTCCAAAATTTATTGTTTTTTTAATGAATATTCTGCAATGTAGTTTTATACTTGGAAGTAAGATTAAGTGAAGTAATGATTAAACATTGTACACAAAACTGTTTATTTGGATTTAAATAGTGCTTGGAAATGTACACACTTTCATGAAATTAAATTAAGAGAACTCCAAAATGTTTTTTTAAAAAATGGCTTTTCTTTTTATGAAACAAGAATAGAAATTTAACTTAAAAGAAAGATCCTCCAAAGTTAAAAGTTGACCAAGCATAGCAGTATTTGTTAATAAAAATACTTATATCTTTATACAAAGTAGTTTAATACATTTTCATAATAGTATAATATATATACACCTTAAATCACTTCTAAGTGTCGCTACATTTAAAGGTTAATGTTATTTTTCTTTAGTAGTTTTTAGGCATATTGAGTGTTTTTAAAAGTGTGTGGTAGGGGGGGGGGGATGGATTTCGGTGGTTTTAAAAGGGAGGGACGCATGGGTATTTTCTCGAAAAGCAGGGTAATTGATGGTGATTTTATTCAAGGTAACAATTTTAGCACTGCATAAGCTTGTTTGAGGATGTGTGGGAAATAATTGTTTTCAATGTCCGTGAAAGATCATTTCTTGCAAGGTATCAATCTCCAAAATATTTGGGTTTTTAGTCCCTCCTCCCATCTTTAAATTTTATTTTTCAGCCAAGTAGAGACATTTTACAGTAAAAATTTTAATATATCAAAGGATGAAAAACCTAATCTGAGTTGTGACAGTAAAAAAAAGCCTTTTTATGTAGCCAAGAATCTTTTTCGAGGTGAACAATTAAAAAGATGTACTTGTGTACTGTTGTGGGTGAAGTTTTGGCACTTAGTTTACCTTTATTTAAGTTGTGGTTTTATGTGGCAGGTTAGCAAAATGAGATTTATTTAGTGTTTTGTACTGAACACCCACACGCTAGTATATAACCTTTTTGCTTCCAAAAGATCACCGTTCGGGTGTCCTCGCCCTTTGAAAAATCATAATTCACTCTAGCCACCACCTCGAATATAGGAAAAAAAAAGTTGTATATGTCTCGATTGTTAACTTTTTTCCTTTGCAACTAAACGCTAAAGCAAAGATGTTTCCAGTGGGGACATAACACTTTAACTCCTTACGTAACGTATACAATATAAAACGTTGAAAGTACAATGTAAACAAATTAATTGCGATTTAGCAATTAGCAACAATAATATAAAAATGTGGAAGTAGGGTGCAAACAAAATTCTTAAAAAGGGAAATGCAGCTTCGATTAAATAATATCGGTACTCTTCCGTTAGATGTGTACCAGATAAAAACCGCCAAATTGGTGATAACTCATCCAGTAAGAATGCGTTATATGCCCCTTCTCCCTTTTTCTTTGGCGATTTTGCACCAAGTATGGTTCCATTACAACTTGGCATCCATTTTGACAAACCGGTACAATTCATTAGTGTCAATTCAACTTGGCGGCATTTTGTAAAGTTTACAAGGGGAGGGGCGTATAGCGCATTTTAACTACTCTTCCAAACAACCATCTAGAGGTACTCAGAAATTGAACAAAACAACAACACCACCACCAATTCAGCTAAAAAAATCTCTTGTGGTATCTTATACTGCTTCTGTTCCAAACTTGCTACTGGTATCGGGATTGATATGCTTTCTAAATTTGGTGATTTCCAAGTAAACAGTTGCAATAGTGCAGAAGAACTAAAAAATATTACAAACAGCATTTTTAATGTGCTGAAGACTTTTTCCATTTCTGACTATTATTGAAAAGCAAAATCTCCTTCCAAGCTTTTTAATGTGAAATATTTCATGTGTTTTAAGTTCAATTTGAGATCATCTTTCTCTTTGGGTAACAATATGGTTTCAACTTATATTTTAATATCTTATTCATATATGTGTTTATCCTTTATCATTCAATCCAATTGCATATTGTTACACATATTTTAGCTTGCTAACACTTAATCATCAACAGTGCATAAACTTCAAAAGTTTTTAATTTAGTTCTAAACACAAAGTCTGTTTTTTTTTATGTTAAAACAGCTTGATACATTCTAAAAATTAACCAATATTTTTGTACATCTTAATAAGTAGATGATATTTATATTAAAAAAATAGCATTTTAATTGATATATGTAAAATAATTTTCATGCGAATTTTATATTTGTACACGAGGCAATCAAAAAACGAAACGTCCCTTCATTTTTTACGGTAAAAGTGCTCTTTTGTAAATTTTAAACTCTTCCAATGTAAACAAATAGCAGACGACGCTCTTCATAACTGGACGTTCGTAAAAGACGCCGAGAACTGACTTAACGATTTAAACCGGTTTCAGTTTAGTCTGGTTTCGTAACCAAAAAAAATTACGTTTACGAACGCACCCAGTAAGTACTCTACATCGACCTGTAACACCCATATAGATATAGTTGCTTACAGACACCTACAGAGCCATCTAGTATGTGATGAAGAAACTATTTTTTACTTGAACCGATTTTCTTTTAAGTATTTTAGTACAAACAACATCGTCGTTATACTCTTAAACATTCGTGAATCAAAGGTTTTTCAAACGACCAGTTACTCTTAGATCCCCTTGTACTTGTTTCTATACTGAGTTTCTTCCTTACCTACATACTGCGAGTGCTTCCTGTCGTCCATTAGATAGAGCTGTCCCCAGTCGACAGTGGCAGTTTTTGCACAGAACACCACCATGTAACAGAAGGATACCAACCACAAATGAGGGCACCTCAACAAGTCACCCACTGTAGCACTTGCTGCCGTCGAACTACCTGAAAACCATTACTACCTGAGTGTGACAATGAAAAACACATGATATACAAAATATTAATAAAAAATAATAATTATCTCGATGTAGAAATATTTTGCAGAACTTTATGTATGATTAGTACCCAACCTATTTTGTGAAACACTAACTAAATTTTTACTATTAAATTACAAATTAAATAGAATTACAAATGAATTTCTTTTTTACTTAATTGAATTTTATGTTCTATCCATATAAAGTTTTAAATATATGTAACAAAAACTTCCTGAAAAATATCAATTTTGAGATTTATTATAATTTCATTAAAAATGCAGCTTAAGTATTTCTCGATATATAGACAGTTTATGCTACAAATACATTTAGCTTACAGAATATGAAATTATCCTACACAATATAAAATTTTCCGAAATTCACTACTTGACAACCAAATGAATATAAAATAAAAATGCATTTTTTAAATCAATGTCTGCGTTTCAACGTATTATTGTTGCTATGACTGAAAAGGTCAAACACTTTTTTATACCTTTGAATTGAATGGAACCGAGATGTAGTAGTATAGCTCTCAATTACTGTAAAATTATATTTTTAACTGAGTACAATACGATTATCATTTCCAATTTATAAAACAGTGCTTATTTGATGAACATCGATAAAACCAATGATAAAACCTTAAAAAAAAATCTATTGTATTCCAATCGTAATTAATCCTGTGTTATGAGTTTGGCTAAGCTACAAAACCACAGGCTTTCAATATAGTTTTACAGATTGTTTTCTGAATAATTGTTTATTTGTGGCTTACCTTTGCTTTCTTTCGCGTTGACATCCAAGAAAGGAGGCAAGTCGACATCTGTGGGTGAATTAACTAAAGCCAGAAGCGCCACTGCGCTCAGGCCCAGAGACACAGACCCTGAAATATACACAACATTTTGAATATAAAAGGGTGTTGCAGAAATACTTGGTTAAATTGTGAAGCTAAATAAGTCAGCAAATGCAAAGTAAGCGTTGAAATGACACAAAGATAAATTTGTAATAAATAAGTAAATAATACACAATTAAGGGGAGTTGGTACCCAAAAATTTATAAATAATCGATTTTGAGTTTATTATTGTTTATCAAAATTTAAATTCTCCCCTTTAAAAGGATACCCCTATTTAAATAATACCTCAACTAGAAGTATTTTTAATAATTTTTTGTAGACAAAATTGGCAACTATTAGTGTAAATAAAGTTTTCTTTAAAATGCGTTTTTCTCAAAACTACATCTTTCATTATTCATGTACCTTTTTCTCGGGAAGTTCACAAACCATCTTTCTGAAATTTTTATCAGATATTCCTTTTATATATCTGTATATACTGAAGTGAGATTTTGTAGTTATTTTCAAAATATTTTTTTTTAACTCTTTTCGGCAAAAGAAACTTTTGATTTTTAACAAATTTGAGTGACCCTTTCACGAAAATTCATTAAAAAAAAGTACATGAATCACAATCAAAAGCTAACTTTGGTAGAATAACAAGTGTCTGCTAAATGCACTAAAAAAAATTAGGCATCTATGTGAATTACTTTCTGAGAAAAAGGTACATGAAATATGCCAAATTAACTAGTATAGAGGGTACAAACTCCCCTTTTAACTAATTCTTAGCTCAACTCTAATTCAGTAGTTACATAACCACTAACAGACCCGCAATTTAGAAAGTTTTTATGCATTTCCATCTGCAACAATCTAGAGACTGCTATTGAACGATCTAAGCTTCACTCTACTTTCTAAACGACAGAAGTACAAATAATATTCATTGGGATCGTCTACTTATAAGTTGCAACTTTAAATCCTGAAATTTATCGGCAGAAGAGTAAAAATATCAGTTGTTAAAGCTCAATGTGCTAATTGCTGCTGTCTTTTGGGTTTATTTGTTAGGTTCATGTTAATATTTAATAATCCTTAAATGTCAAATCTGCCATTTAAAAGTAAGCCAAGGAAAGAGTTTCGAACAAAAAAAAAATTACTTAAAATATATTTTCTTTTGTAGCCTTATTTAATATTTATTAAAAAAGAAAATGGATAGTATTTCCTTAACTACATGCAAGAAAATATTTGCAGAGCATTAGAGGATAAATATGTCAAGAAACAATTGAATGAAGGCGAGAAAATTTACTTAAAATAGTGCATACTTAGCTCATCATGAAATTAAAAATATTACTAATAAAGTTTAGCGACAGTACTACAATATCATAAAATTATGTAAGTTAAACTAATAAAAGGAAATATCAATATACAATTTAAAGGTTAATCTTTTTCGAAATAATAATTCATAAAAAAAATCCTTTCTTCACATTTCGCCTTTTTCATTCAACACGTTTTTACTTTCAATTACCAATTGTGTATGTTTGTACGTGGTCAACATAACTCCCGAACAAATTGACCAACGATGTTCAAATTTGATGAACAGGTTAATGATGGCCCAAGGACCTACTATTAAGGTTTTCTTCAAAATCACGCTGTGGCAATGCCTCTTAAGATGTTCTAAGCATCTCCACCTCCGAAATTCCCCTAAAAATTCTTTAATGGCGTAAAAAAAACCCAAAAAAAACCGAATTCCTTCAACACAGAGTTCTCTTTTTCCTTGAGCATACCTTATCAACGACCGTTCTTTTTTCTCCCTCAGTTTCGCTAATAAAGAATAATATAAAGACTATCGATAAGTATATCGCCAAAATCACCATTTTGGCGTTTTTTTAAAATATTTTTTATATTTTTTTACTATCTCTAAATTGGCCATTTTTTCTAAAGGAATGATGAAAATATAAAAATTTCAAATGACACAAATCCACTTCAGTATTAGAGTGTAATTGAAAGTTGTGCGATGTTCCACACCATTAAATCATTTTCATTCAGGGCGTTTTTCATTTTCATTTCTATAGAAAAGAAGATTTATGTACCTTTACTTGGCACATTCTTCCACTAATGATACAACACAAAGACATGCAAATAACAATGTCTTTTTTTTAAACCTTATATCCATGTACATAATAGCTTTTTGCAACGAAAACCATAAGATTTGCAGACTTGGACGAATCATCGAACGCTCTACATTCGAAGCAGATCATATAGCAATGTGGAAAGGCTGAGAAATTCTTTAAAAGGAAAAGCTCTTTTTTGCTAATTTCATAATAGCATTCTTGCAGAAAATATATTTGCAATATTATCTATTTCTCTTCGTATTAATTTACTGAATATTAAGCATAGGTGTGAGGATATTTTGTGCCATAATACCAGATGGCTTCGAAGTCAGTATTTTCATAATAGTAATTTCTTCGACATATTTCAGTCACTGACATACTTGCTGGAATAATAAAGAAATCTTGAACTACCACTCACGTTTTGGTTTTGACAAGCATGAAGTATTTTTCAAGTTTATTTTACCTCTACAGCCGTGCTAAGCAGAGAAGTGTTGTCTACAATTGAGCTCAAAATAAGAAATGTAGGTTTAAAGTTAAACAACTACATTTAATTCATTTAGTTGATATTAAATTATTGATTAACTTATTAATTTTTTTTAATTACAGATATGACCACTAAAATGTACATTTCGTAGAGCAAATTACAGAGAACCACCTGGTAACAGTAACTCAATTTGGCCAAAAAATTCAGATATACCACCTCTATACTAAGCGCGACAGTAAGACAGGATAATTTATCTTTATTTTTATTTTTAACTATGCTAATTAATTTAATTGGGTTAATTGTATGTATATTTAATTTGACATCAGCCGAATCAAGACGAGACTTTTCCGGAAAAAAGTTTCTTGATTATCTAACCTTATTTTCCTAACTTTGCATCTTCATTATACAATTCAAACTATTGAGCCTAGTTAAATGACGAGGAGGTTTATGCATCTTTGCAACTAATCGTCCAGTATAACTTCATTGGTATTTTTCTTAGAAGAGAAAGTCAATTGATGGAATCGAATTATCAATCGACATGCCTCGTTAAGCTGAATTTTAAGTAAAGCAATCAGCATTACTCTCTTCCCAAATGCAAAAATCAGATAGCAACAGTAATGGATCGAACAACAATGCGCCAATTACACCTTTTACGGCTGACGTCAGCTATCTTCCTATTCATTAATTAGACTTCCATCGCTTTTCAACAAGATCTCTATCAGCCGAAAAGGAGCTTTTTCATTGTCTCGTTCTGCTCCACATTTTTTAAGACATACGCGTCTGTATGTCGATCCAGTTTGAGATATTGTTTCTGTAATTGGAGGAAGTCGCTTTTTCATTTTGGATTTAATCTATTCTAGATATGAACTCGAAATGTCTTGCATATACCCATTAGGTTCAATTCAAATAATCGACGACTGATTTATTGATGTGTTCGTATCGTTTTCCAGGGTTCCCACTCAAATCACAGAATGAAAATCATTTTCAATGACTTTTAAGTACCTAAGTAATATTTTTAAGCACCTCTGAAAATTTGTTTTCAGTCATCATGTCTATTTATAAATATTTAATAAAGTATATTCTACCAAAAAAGTTATAAGTTGGCTCATGCGTAATACAAATACGTAGGAGAATTCTGATACGGTGTGGATATGTGGTGGTCAAGCAGGGATAGCAAGTCTGAGTTTTATTTGTATAAATTTTGCAGTTGGGATTCGTCATTAGGACCTCTTAGCATTAAGGACCTCTAGAGAGAAGGCAATTAAGAGACAAGCAATTAAGGACCTCTAAGCATTTTCAAGTACTTTCAAGGCCTTGAAAACAAGTTCAAAAATATTATGCACATTTAATGACCGTGGGAATCCTGTTTTCGTAATGAAAACATGCGTAAACAAATAATTTTAGTAATACATTTGATCTCATGGTACGATGTGTGTTTATTGAAGAGATCAGGAAAAACAATAAACAAAAATATCAATAGAATTATAATTTTGTGACGCCATTTAAATTTTTGCTGGCTTTTTATTTTATTCTTAATTAATTGTACTTAATTTTCTTCTTGGGTCTTATGGTAGGAAAGATTTGTCTACAACTTACAAAAACATATATTCCAACGCCTTCATAAAAACGCAATAAATCAACTCTAATAGCATTTAGACCGATAACGTTATATTGTGCAGATAGAAAGAGTTATAATATTTGTTAAACACGAATTCTACACAAACTAATTTGTCCTAAAATCAGTGATTATGATAAGTTTAGTTTTACTGAGATTTAAAAATATATAGTTACCAACATATTTTTAACAAAAATCAATTTGACCTAAAGGCCGATGTTAAGTCTAACTTGACTGACATAAATAAGGCTTCTTTTACAAAATGTTTAGTAAAAAATAATAATAAATGTAACGAGTTCTATCGTAGAAAAAAATTATTTTGTAAAATTCAAAAGATGGATTCTGTAATTTCACTCATAAGTAAGAATCAAAAGTAATGTTCCATTTACGTTTTAGACTAACAGGTGACTGCAAGTTTAAGTATCTCATCGAATATTATTCTGAATTTTTCATAGAATGTACAGAAATGCTAGTAGATTATGAATACACACTGGTTTCCTCACTGTGCAAAAATCGGCTTTAAATTAGTTGAGCCAAATATGTCATAATATGCCAAATAAGGAGCATTCTTTCTTTATGTGGTAACCCAACACACTTTAATTTTCAATGAGAAAGAGTGACGAATTTTATTCTCTGGTGAAAAATATTTCCATCTTTTAAAAGTGAGCCAATTTGGCGATAAATATTACGCCACTGGTGGCGTTATATTTATTACGAACTTTACAAACTTTTAAGAGATTTATTAGCGCCAAGAAAGACAAATAGTCTGCAACCTGCTTAATCAAAAATTAAAGAGTGATGGGTTACCAGGTACCAGAGAAAAAAAGTTGTTCATTTTTTGGAAATTATGAAATATTTTGCTAACAGATTTAGCTCAAATCATTCAAAGTCGATTTTTGTATAATTTTGGCCATTTCTTCCCCGGCAGACCAGTGTGTATTCATAATCCACTAGCATTTTTCTTTATTTTTTTTTAAATTCAGAAAGATGTTTGATGAAGTCGCCTCTCAGACTATTAGTAAAAGGCACTCCACATGCATAAGATAAATGAATGAAGTAGTTCAGCCATGCAAAAATAAGGATTTAATTGATACACATAGAGTGTAAACGGATCACTTATACTAGGTAGAGAGTTCCGCATTAAATGAAGTATTGTAAATACATTGTACTGTGAAAGTTATCCAGATAGCTTGTCCATCCCTGCATCCAAAGTCAACATACATCCAAAACTAAAAATGCTACCTATTTGTGCTATATGTCAAATTAAACGTCTCAGTAAGACGTATGTCAATGCAAATTGAAGAGTAAGGACATGAGAAAATGTAGCATTAGCGACATACGTTAAGTAAGCAATCTCTATATATATAAGGCAAAGCCCTCACTCACTCACTCACTCACTCACTCACTCATCACTAATTCTCCCACTTCCCACATAGTCACAACTCTGAAAATCGGCATAAATATCAACAATGGTAAAAATAGAAAAAGTAAACTATTCCGATCTCGATTAACCCACTTTAAGGGGTCGAAAAGGGGTTAAACGTTCCAAACGGGGGACATTCGAAAATCCTACTTCCCACATAGTCACAACTCTGAAAATCGGCACAAATATCAACAATGGTAAAATTAGAAAAAGTAAGCTATTCCGATCTCGATTAACCCACTTTAAGGGGTCGAAAATGGGTTAAACGTTCCAAACGGGGACATTCGAAAGTCTTACTTCCCACATAGTCACAACTCTGAAAATCGGCACAAATATCAACAATGGTAAAAATAGAAAAAGTAAACTATTCCGATCTCGATTAACCCACTTTAAGGGGTCGAAAATGGGTTAAACGTTCCAAACGGGGACATTCGAAAGTCTTACTTCCCACATAGTCACAACTCTGAAAATCGGCACAAATATCAACAATGGTAAAAATAGAAAAAGTAAACTATTCCGATCTCGATTAACCCACTTTAAGGGGTCGAAAAGGGGTTAAACGTTCCAAACGGGGGACATTCGAAAGTCTTACTTCCCACATAGTCACAACTCTGAAAATCGGCACAAATATCAACAATGGTAAAAATAGAAAAAGTAAACTATTCCGATCTCGATTAACCCACTTTAAGGGGTCGAAAAGGGGTTAAACGTTCCAAACGGGGGACATTCGAAAATTTTACTTCCCACATAGTCACAACTCTGAAAATCGGCACAAATATCAACAATGGTAAAAATAGAAAAAGTAAACTATTCCGATCTCGATTAACCCACTTTAAGGGGTCGAAAAGGGGTTAAACGTTCCAAACGAGGGACATTCGAATATCCTACTTCCCACATAGTCACAACTCTGAAAATCGGCACAAATATCAACAATGGTAAAAATAGAAAAAGTAAACTATTCCGATCTCGATTAACCCACTTTAAGGGGTCGAAAAGTGGTTAAACGTTCCAAACGAGGAACATTCGAATATCCTACTTCCCATTTGGTCACAACTCTAAAAATTGGTACAAATATTAACAATAGTAAACATAGAAAAAGTAAGCTATTCCAATCTCGATTAACCCACTTTAAGGGCTCGAAAAGGGGTTAAACGTTCCAAACGAGGAATATTCGAATGTCCTACTTCTCATTTCGTCACAACTCTAAAAATTGGTGAGAATATCAATAAAGACAAACGAAGAAAAAGTAAGTTATTCCGATCTCGATTAACCCACTTTAAGGGGTGGAACAGGGGTTAAACGTTCCAAACGAGGGATATTCGAAAGTCCTACTTCCCCTTTTGTCACAACTCTGAAATCTGGTGCAAGTATCAACAAAAACAAACGTATAAAAAGTAAGCTATTCCGATCTCTATTTACCCATTCTAAGAGGTCAAAAAGGGGTTAAACGTTCCAAACGAGGGATATTCGAATGTACCACTTCCCATATGGTCACAACTCTAAAAATTGGTACAAATGTCAACAATAGTAAACATAGAAAAAGTAAGCTATTCCGATCTCGATTAACCCACTTTAAGGGGTCGAAAAGGGGTTAAACGTTCCAAACGGGGGACATTCGAAAATCCTACTTCCCACATAGTCACAACTCTGAAAATCGGCACAAATATCAACAATGGTAAAAATAGAAAAAGTAAACTATTCCGATCTCGATTAACACACTTTAAGGGGTCGAAAAGGGGTTAAACGTTCCAAACGGGGGACATTCGAATATCCTACTTCCCACATAGTCACAACTCTGAAAATCGGCACAAATATCAACAATGGTAAAAATAGAAAAAGTAAATTCTTCCGATCTCGATTAACCCACTTTAAGGGGTCGAAAAGGGGTTAAACGTTCCAAACGAGCGATATATTCGAATGTCCTACTTCTCATATTTTCACAATTCTGAAAACTGGTGTGAATATCAATAAAGACAAACGCAGAAAAAGTAAACTATTCCGATCCCCGGTGGATCAAGGGGTGGAAAAGGGGTTAAACGTTCCAAACGAGGAATATTCGAATGTACCACTTCCCATATGGTCACAACTCGGAAATTTGGTACAAATGTCAAAAAAGATTAAACATAGAAAAAGTAAGCTATTCTGTTTTCGATTAACCAACTTTAAGGGGTCGAAAAGGGGTTAAATGTTCCAAACGAGGGATATCCGAATGTTCCTCTTCCAATGTAGTCATTTTTCTGATATTTTTTTGCAAATGTTAAAAAAATAACTCATTCCAATATCGATTAACGAATTTTTAAGGGATGAAAAGACGACGCAACATTGAAACTATACGAGGATTAACTTAATGTCTAATTAACATAATTCCAATACAGCTACTACTTTGAAATTTAGAACTAAGAGCAAACATAAACACAATAAACTATTCCAGTTTAATATTCACAATTATAAATTTCGTTTAAAATGTCAACAAAGGAAAGTTCCTATTTTGATAAATCAATTTGTCGGGATCGAAATGGGAGCAAACGTCTGAAGTGTAGAATACATGAATGTCTTTTGATCGCTAAAATGCTAATGGTAAAATTTCGTAGCGCAGCACGGGTATTCAGCTAGTTATAATATATATGAGTCAAGTTTCCTTGCATAAAACCCCACAATTAAGTAATTTAATATAAATTACACACAAAACTCAAGAAAAGTGAATTCAGTTTGGTACCTGACAAGAAGAGACTAAATCTCCACCCGTAGTTGAGGATGAGAAATGCGGTGAAAAAGGGTGAGAGGCCTCCAGAAATGTTTGCACTGGCAGACAGGATGCTCCAGTAGGTGCCGAAAGAGGTAGGAGAGAACCACTGGAAGGGAAGGAAGCATCGATTACCTGAATGTCGATTAACGGAACAATTTAGTTAACCAAATTCGAATTTCCAACAAGATTAACTGTATTTTAGGTGCTTCCTACAAAAAGCTCACCGTGATCAAGTACATAACTTTAGCTAATTTCTTATGAATCTTCCTTGAGATTGGAAATTTTCATAATAAACTTAAATTTGTTTTTAATTGCATGTTTTGTTAGTATATTTTTTTAAATAAATATATTGTTTTTGTTTAGTCCGGAAGCAAATTTACTTACGGAATCTGTAGGATTTGTAGAAGTTGCATCGAAGTCAAATAAGACTTCAATGCTATAGATTTGTAAGTGCTTTGCGGATTTTTTTTTTTTTTTTTAATTCTATAGCTACGCATGTATAACTTTTTTAATTTAATTCTGTTATTTATGATTCCAATAATGGGGAATAAGGCCACAGAATTTATTATCGTCAAGGAAAATGAATCAGGGGATACTAAGCTGTTATTGAATATAATGAGCAAACTTTCTTTCTATATATCAACCATTCCCTTAAACAACTGATGCAACTCATTTTTCTGAAAATAAATATTTAAATACAATTCAAAAATAATTATAGCAACACAAAAATTTAAGCTTTTACTGATTTCATATGAGTGATATTCAATAAAATATAAGAGCTTAAATTATGTCGTCTTTAAACAGCAAAAAAGATTGCCTGACATTGGGCGAGATAAACTTCCTAAATTTAATTTTTAGCTTCAAGTTCATAGAAATATGTTGATAGAAGACATAGCAAGGTAGTAGAAGTCCTGGATGCAAAACTAACCTAGGAAATATTTTTTGCAAGGTTATATTATTTTATTTATAAGTTTTTATTGCAAAATCTTTTTATCTGCACCTTAAACATTAAAGAAGTTAATTATTTCTTAACTCCGATAAAGTGTGGTTATAATCACATGACAGTAATGGTTTCATACTTTGATTGTGAAAATTATATACATGATATTGAATATCTTCTTATCAAGTGCTTTTTATAGTTTCGCCTTCTGAGATAGAGAGTAAAAAAGAAAGAGTAAAATAAATTTAGATACATAAAATGTCCACAAAAACATGTTATTGCAACATGATCCAAGATAAAATCGTGAGGTTATTCGCCCCTACAACGAAAAATGTTTATCTTATGAACAAATTTAATTTTTAACTCACACGGAAGGGGATATGTTGACTTCTAAAACACTCCATTACTAATCTTCCGAGATTTTAACTTGTTCCTCGAATTTTAATTTCGATTCTCTTTTTCAGGCTAAAATTTTGTGGTGCTGCTCTCTAGTGTCGATTTTTCCAAGATAACTAAAATAAGCTTTTATTATTGGGTTCAAAGGAGAGGAGAAGCATTCCCATTGTGTGATTAAATTTATGCGTTAGTAACAAGGGAATATTGCAATCTCTATTTTATGCAGTCGACAAGAAAACGGCAATTCTAAAAAAAAATCGTTATAAGCGGTCCACAGGAGATAAAATACTGTTGACAAGTCTCGGTACTATGTCCCCAATATGTTAATTAAATTCCTTCGATTAAAATATGACAAAACGATTTAATAATTATTAATAAAATATTCAGGGTTTGGTAATTCAATGAAAACTCCAAAGGAATCCACGCCATCAACCAAAAATTAATTTTTCCAAAAGCCGTATGATGTGAGATTAAAATATCGATATTACCATCACTACAGATCTACTCAAAGCGGGAGCAATATATGTTGATAGAATCATAACAAAGTCATTTGGAAATGTTTATATGGAATTTCACATTATCGTCTATCAATTCCAACCACATTGCTTTTGACAGGAAAAAAGTTTATAAGCTCCATGCAAAATTGTCAATTTTGAAGTTTTCCAATACTTTTGGAACCTTCCTCTATTTTACACGCAAGTGTTTCTGGGTAGCTCGAGTACGTGCACCTCCGGCTACGAAAGTGTCAAGGCATTAACCAGGCAATCAGAAGCCTCCATTTTGATTAGAACAGAAACCACCAGTTGGCTCCAAAAAGTGTAGTTTAATTATAAGCACCATTTATCTAATATCTTTTTTTCTCAGTGCCACATCATTTGACTCATGTCAGCACTACATGATGAATTACTCAGTGTGTTAGAAAGTGATTCTATTAAGAGGAGTCGTCATCCATTCGCTGACATAGATCCTGTAATATTTTACCGATCTTTCAACAATATCTCGAAAAATCGCCTTCAAATAAATTATATTTTTATCAGGTGTAATAACTATAGCCAGTTAACAAAATTTGAAGAGAAAATAAAACGTGCGTTTTTGTTTTTAATTTTTAAAAAAATTCGGTCTAGTAGCGACATCTATTGAACAAATCAGCAAATTTTAGCTTTTATATTTTAAACAAAAGCATAAAAACAAAAATCATATGAATATAGCATCATAGAAAATTATAATTTAGTCATATTTTTTCATATAAGTAAGTCAGGAAAATATAATGTTTATCTAGAATTTAAGACATTATGTTCTTCCTGTTCCTTCAGTTCCATGGAACAAGGGAAATCTGGTGATGCTTCTTAATCGGATTCAAATGTGTATTTCCACGCAGTTTCATTGCGAAAGACGTTGAGAAACTGGATTTGTACTCACCTGCTTAAGTATCTTTGAGCACGCTGGCCAACCACACCCTTGTCCGAATCCATTGAGGAACCAGAGGAGGGAGAAAGCGGCCACAGAAGTGGA
Organism: Linyphia triangularis; assembly: GCA_963978545.1. Taxonomy (NCBI): domain Eukaryota; kingdom Metazoa; phylum Arthropoda; class Arachnida; order Araneae; family Linyphiidae; genus Linyphia; species Linyphia triangularis. The sequence continues at coordinate 95,609,404 of OZ021722.1, forward strand.
AGACGCGAAGAGAAGAGTGACCAATCCACAGGTGGTCAGTCCCACAGTGAACAGGATGCGAGCACTGACTCGATCAGAGAGCACTCCTCCTAAGAACTTGCTAATGGCATATGCCACGTTCTGGCAACTGATGATCAAACCTGAGTAAAGATGAGATGTCTCTATAGAGTTTGTATATTAAATTGTGGTCATCGCGACACCTTAATATTATAAGATAGGAAGGTGGTTGACGAATAAGGAACCATCTTGACGAGAGCTTATTCTGCTGTTTTAACCAAGAAAGAAGTACCTCTAATTTTCGTCTTATTCAAATTCACTTTTCATAAAAGTTGCTTAAATAATTATTTACAGTAACTACAAATTAAAAGTTGTTTCATTTCGGAATCTTTTTTCTATAATAAAAACCTACTTTATTCTATCGTTCTCAAGTGAAAAAAATTATTCGTCTTTCGAAAGTAATGGCTGAGAAAGTATTTCTTTTGGAAGGCAGAGAGGTAAATCCAAGCTGAACAAATTAGTAAGACATTGTTAAGTAGTAGACTAATTGATAGGAGGCTATGAAGCTGCCTCACTGTAGATAGCGCCCGATATAAACACTCATATAATAAAAATAGTTCATGAAAATGTATTTTAAAAGTTCAGTTCACCTTGTATTGCTGACTTAAAAAATAAAACATAATTGTAAGAGCTTTTTTTATTATATTTCGAATACGAATTTTGTGGAATAATTCAAGTTCAAAGATGTGATCCTAAAGATAACTTCAGATTAGGTACATAATTCTGAATTTCCTAAGAAATGTAGTTGTTTGTATAAACAATCCAGTTCACAAATTCTATTTAAGAGGTTAGGTCTTATAGTGTAAACAGATGACCAATTTACTAACACTAAATGTGAAACTTCATGAAAACCATTGGGTCAAATCAACTTTTTTTTTTTTTAAAGTCACATGTTCTCACGATGTATGATACAAAAAATATACCATTTGGTACAATTTCGTGTGAATGTAACAATTTTGTCCATTTAACGATTGTAATTCAAAGGTTTGAACCATGTTGCCTACATTTTGAAAGCTGCTTGTGATACAGAAATGAATTATGAAGTATAGGTGCTTTGGACGCCGACGTTTGATTATGACTCGGGTAAAAAGTAAAAAGGTAATAAGAATGAAATATAATTCATAAAAAGAACGTTTTTTATATAAATCCTTTATATGAATCGCCAACTTTTATATTCATTAACATTGTGCTGATTCTATTATAAGTGTGCACTTTGTGTTTGAATCTAATTTTAAATATTATAATATCTATCAACAAAATTTGAAGCAGACTATGTTTCAAAATTTATTTATTAAAAATGAATGAATTTATGTATTCCAAATATCTTTTATGTATTCTGATTAATACAATTTTGGCAAGAGAAAAGAATTTCAACATCGATCGGTCAAAATTTTTTCCTTACAGCGTCATTCCGCAACGTAACGTTGACTGGATTAGACCACAATCCATAATAAATGTATGCGTCCAATTACCTTTTATTTAATCTGATTAAAAGAATTTTGAATCACTCAACTTCAATATAATCAAGATAGCCTGATTAGATAGATATTTGTACTATAATGACTTTTAAAAACACACTGGACATCCTTAGCAAGGCACGTTGATATACTAATTAAACAGGATATTTATAATTACAGATGAATAGTTTTTGTTTTTGAATTAAAAAACAAAATAACAACTAAAAAAAATTATACAATGACGAATACTTACTAAGTACACTTTTGATTTTAAGTAGTTTTAGGTTTCGATATTCTACAATTTCTTGTATTTAAGAAAATGCATCATTCCATTTTCTTTTCATAATCTATAAATTTTTAAATAAGTTCAAAGTGTTCAATCCCGATCATCCAACATGTTCAATGAGCTGTTTGCATCTTTAAAGATCTACGTCTGGTTTAAAATAAATGTTTCTAATAACAATTAATCTTCTTTGTCATTTTGGGAGACTCATTCATTATCAAGAATAAAAATAGAAACATGGGGTAACAAACAAGTGACTCTTTAGTGATAAGTTATCCAATCTTTAAATACTTTGTTCCAATTTTGCCTTCCTATTCGTAGAAAACTATTCTCTTTCAAATCAATCACACCTACTTTTTTATATCAATATCTAAATAGAAATTTTCATATGTTGATAAATAATATATAAGCATAATTCATCTTAATTTGACAGTATTCTTTTTCAACCTATTTGGATACTTCGTGTTAATTAGTCATACATATCACGCAGTGGCCAAAGAAATCGGATTTACCTTGTTATTTTAAAAAACTACGGATGTGGAACATTGCACAACTTAAAGTTACACATATTATACTTAATCACTGAATTTAAATTTGCTATGGATTATTGTAATTTACCATTCTTGTTTTTATATTTTCATTTTTTTTAAAAAGTGACCAGTTTGGCAATATTTTTGGTAATCATTATTACATTTGCAAAAAAAAAAAATCTCCAAAAAGGCTAAATTGGCGATATGCTTTTGAAAAATATTTAAATATTGCTTTATCTTTTCTAGTAAGTGCAACATAGAAGATATAGTCCTTCATGGGTGAAAGTCAAAGGAAGAGAAGTCTGTGTTAAAAACATTCGTTTTTCAAATTTTTACGCCTTTTTATCGAGTTTCTACAGAAATTTCGTAGGTGGGGATGTTTCGAGAACCTTAAGAGGCATTACCACAGAGATTTTAATCGAAATCGTAAGAGCCATTTTTTGGCAATCACTGAAAAAGATTAATTTTTCAATGGCAGCTACCCTATGCACATGTGTAATTTTAACGAAAGCTTTAATGACAGGTCATGGCCACCACTAACCCGTATGCCAAGGTTGAACATCGTAAGTTAATCCGTTCGAGAGCTGATCACAGACACACCAACAGATACTTTTCTAGACCACTTTTTATAACTCAGCACGTTTCAAAACGTGTTTGGAAAAAAAAAGATTTTTTTTTTTTACCTAATACAATAGTTTCATTACCCTTTATTAACAAATGGGCCTTTGAAAGTAATAAATTAATGCTATTTTAAGAATCGTGTTCAGAAGTGAGTGGTAACATTCGGAATTATTCAATTGATTGCTGTACAATTATACTTTAACAATTCTCAAATATAGTAATGTATGGTAAAAATGTTAACTGCAGATGCAGAATCAAATTTTAACTAATAGCCTAGCTATCCAGTGATTGATTACCAGCTAGTAAAAGAGACTAAAGAAATATTTGACATTTTGTGCAATATAAATAGAAAATAACAAATGGTCAAATTAGGGTCTTTCTACCAGTTATCATTACATTTATTAATTAAAATATAAATAAAGGAAAGACACTAGTACTGTATGGTTTAATCCTAACCTCGCTACAGTGCTTAAAAAGATAAAAACAACATTAATATAATTGTCATTTAAATAATTATATCATCTAGTAGTAACGAATTCGTAGTACCTAACAAACAATTACAGTTGCAATTCTCATTCGAATAAATATTTTATTAAAATTCGGATATTACGATATTTTTTTTTAATTTTATGATACATTTAATCATATTGTAGCGAAACTCATTCTATCGAGCCGAGCCTGCGTGGCTCGGTTGGTAGAGCATCGGAAAGCTAAGCGGAAGGTTGCGCGATCAAAACCCACTGCCGCCAAAATCTCAAGTTTATTTCCTTTATTTATTTATTATTTCTAATATTGTTTCTAGAACTTTCTAGAAGGAATCTAGGAAGTTCGTCCATCGTATATATGCAAATTCTATTGTTCTGATTCTTATACTTCCTGTTTGGAAGATCCTTAAAATGTATATAAGTTGATGCTCCCAGAGTTGGAAAAATAAAAGTCTTGAGTTTACTTGCGGATTGTTCATTCATTCATTCATTCATTTCCTTCGATAGCGTATTCTACGCGACAGTTTGGTGGAGGCGCCGGGTAAATAAACCGGTTACGACGGAAGAGCTACGCAGAAGTCTGCGCATTCAAGGAAACCCTCCTGAGTTTGGCCCTTTACCGGTTTCTCGTAGAGGCCCAAAAAAAATGCTCGATGAAAAGGACACTGTGTCGAAACTCCCAATTGAGACCAGCTCTGTTTCGGTCAATACTGCTCCAGTGCCTATGCTGGCATACCAGTTACCCAGAAATCCGTGCATCTTTTCCGGTGACGACCAACAAGATGCTAGCAGATGGCTCAAAGACTACGAACGAATTGCCACCTATAACCACTGGGATGAACAGATGTGCTTAGCGAATGTCGTTTTTTATCTCGCCGAAACAGCTCGGCAATGGTTCGATAACAATACTAGGACACCTTGTTGATCAACACGGAATCTATCCAGATCCACAAAAGTTGGCAGCTGTAACAAAGTTTCCAGTTCCAGAGAATATTGCAGATGTCCGTGGTTTTCTGGGTTTGTGCTCATATTACAGACGGTTTATAAAAAACTTCGCGGATATCGCAAGACCGCTGCATGATCTATTGAAGAAAGATGCAAAGTTTTCTTGGAGCACATCCCAGTGGGAATCGTTTTCAACCCTTAAGAAACTACTGACCAGTGGTCCTGTCTTGGGACATTTCCTACCTGACGCAGAAACTAAAATCCATTCAGACGCTAGTGGATATGGTATTGGGGCAGTACTAGTACAGATCCAAAATGGCGAAGAAAGACCAATAGCCTATGCGTCCAGGACCTTGACAGCAGCCGAAAAGAACTATTCGACCACCGAAAAGGAATGCCTTGCCGTCATCTGGGCGATTAGTAAATTCAGGCCGTATCTCTTTGGAAAACCATTCACTGTCGTAACAGATCACCACTCTTTGTGTTGGCTTGCCAGTGTCAAAGATCCATCTGGAAGACTTGCACGGTGGGCTCTGAGATTACAGGAGTACGACATTAACATCGTCTACAAGAGTGGCCGCAAACATTCCGATGCTGATTCACTATCAAGAAAACCCCTTTTAGATGTAGCTGTTGAAGACAGTGATGAAATTCCTTTCCTTGCATCTGTCACAGATTATCGAAAAGAGCAGCTAAAAGATAAGCAGATAAGGGCAGTAATCAAAACTCTCCAGAGAGGTGACGGATGGCAAAGTTATCAAATGGAGAAGGGTGTGCTGTACAAAAAGAATTATGACCCTATGGGACAGCAATGGCTCTTGGTAGTACCAAAACAACTACGAATCGATATTCTAAAGTCTTCATGATGCTCCAACCGCCGGTCATCTCGGATTCGCTAAAACTTATGACCGAATAAGGAGGAAATACTACTGGCCAGACCTATACGGGAATACGCGCCGGTATGTGTCGCATTGTCGAGAATGTCAAAGGCGGAAATCTCCACCTCAACGTCCGCCTGGGAAACTTCACCCAATAACGCCACCTGACGTACCATTTGCCAAGATTGGAATAGATCTACTTGGACGCTTCCCAGTCACTCGTAATGGAAACCGGTGGATTATTGTTTGCACAGATTACCTGACGCGATTCACTGTCACTAAAGCATTACCAACCGCTGAAGCCACAGAAATAGCTAAATTCATAGTGGAGGAAGTAATACTGAAGCATGGTGCTCCCAAAGAAATGATAAGTGATCGAGGACGTTCTTTTTTATCCAATATTGTAAAGGATATTAATCGTTTGTGTCAGACGTCTCATCTTCTAACCACTGCCTACCATCCACAAACCAATGGTTTGACAGAGCGATTTAACAAAACTCTGGCAGACATGCTGTCCATGTACGTAGAAGTCGAGCAACGAAATTGGGATACCATCTTACTATTTGTAACTTTCGCTTACAACTCGTCGAAACAAGACACTACGGGATTTAGTCCATTCTTTCTCGTCCATGGTAGAGAAATCGAATCTCCCCTCGACGTAATTTTTCCACACAATTCAGAAAATCACAATGATAATTACGTGCAACGTCTTATTACGAGGGCTGAAGAAGCTAGGCAGCTTGCAAAAATCCATATCCTCGACGCTCAAGCAAATGATAAACGCCGGTACGACAAGAGACATCGATCAGTCAGCTATAATAGAGGAGACCTAGTTTGGGTCTTTACCCCAGTGAGAAAAGTTGGACTGTCAGAAAAGCTTCTCAGACGTTACTTCGGTCCCTATCGAATAACACGGCGAATATCTGACGTAACATACGAAGTAGAGAGCTTGGAAGAGAAAAGCAGACGACAGAAACAAAAAGACACAGTACACGTCCTAAGATTAAAACCCTATCTCGATCCTAAGGAACAATTACAAGACGAAAGAGAGTACAAAGATGAGACATTTACCAGACCTGTTACGAGGAGCCAGACCAGATTGCAGCGGGAAAGTGCTTTCTCCTAGTGAGGGAGAAATGTAGCGAAACTCATTCTATCGAGCCGAGCTTGCGTGGCTCGGTTGGTAGAGCATCGGAAAGCTAAGCGGAAGGTTGCGCGATCAAAACCCACTGCCGCCAAAATCTCAAGTTTATTTCCTTTATTTATTTATTATTTCTAATATTGTTTCTAGAACTTTCTAGAAGGAATCTAGAAAGTTCGTCCATCGTATATATGCAAATTCTATTGTTCTGATTCTTATACTTCCTGTTTGGAAGATCCTTAAAATGTATATAAGTTGATGCTCCCAGAGTTGGAAAAATAAAAGTCTTGAGTTTACTTGCGGATTGTTCATTCATTCATTTCCTTCGATAGCGTATTCTACGCGACAATATTAACCAAACTTGGTACATGGAATTTGAAATTTAGTGAGTTGAAATTGTTGATGAGTTTTTTTAGAACTATCCACAAATTTGTACTTTTAAAAACTGTTATTGGTAACTAAATTATAAGATAGTACACTAGTTCTATACTACAGCTTCGATATATACATGACATCAAAGAAAACTATATTTCTTGAATATCAAATGGGTGTAGAACTTAATATAAATTTTTTTAAATACATTTTTTTTTTTCTTTTCAGATTTTTCAGAGAAACTATATTTCTCAGATACTTCAGAAACTATATTTCTCAGATACGATCAATAAATTAAAAAAGAAAAAAAGTATTGCTTTTCTGAAGAAAACTGTAATTTTCTAGAAGGAGAGGGGAAAAAATCTAAAATAGTCTAAGTACCTAAAACTTACTTTGAGAAAAAAGCAAGTATTATTTTAATTCAATCAAGAGTTCTTAATACATTTTTATAAAATCTTTTGAAATATTTCTTAATTTTAAGGATGGATTTGAACACAATAAAACAACTCCGTGATTCTTTAAATTGTCATGACCATTGAAACCATAGAAAAAAGTTTATGAAAATTTATAATTATGTCTCAAAATATACACTTTAGGATAAATAAACGGATTACACAAGACATAAAAAAAAGTAAATCATCTGCCTATTAGCATAAGAATTTCAAGCAAAAAGTATTTGAATCCCCCTGTAATTATTAATGTTTAGTCTTTTTCACAACCATCATCCAACCTCTAACTTGTCATAAGAGAGCGATGATCTGGAGAGTTTTTGGTTTAGAAAACCACAACGAAATTTTAAATTTAACTTAACCATTGCAGACGAATGGAATGAACAGCGCGGTAGAGGAACCCTTTTCCCACTACCTCATGCATTTCTTCCGCATCTTTATCATTTTAAGTTGCATGAAGAATATCTTAAAACATAGTGAAAATTAGTTATTTAGAAAACCCCAATGAAGAAAAAATAATATACCATTAGATATTCTGGATTTGAAAGTGCAATGCCCTATCGACCAAGAAGTTTGTGCTTTATTTATTTGAACAGCTAAATGCGTAATGTCTCTTTCTCCCACTGTATTACACAGGCATAGTGTATAAAGAAAGACCTTTCTGAATGTAGAACAAATGCATACAAACGGCATGGGCTTTTTCCCCTCCCAAGATAAAGACTCAAGAAACTGATTTAATAAATTCTTATATAATTAAATTCAAATTTGAGTTTGAAAGTTATGTTTTAACTCAGGTAAAATACTTTTAAACCATCTAGTATTAAAATTACAAAGGTTTTCCGTTTTTGTAGTATTAATGTTCTGAATTCCACATGCTGCATGATAAGAAGCCCTGATTTCGTATTATAATAAGTACACAAAGTTCAATTATATAGAGTTGTGAACTATAACTCGTCATAGAGAATGATTTGAGATATTAAATGGATGTTATCTATGAATATAACTTCCAATTTGAAGAAATTCCCATTAGCAGATTTGTTTTGTCAACTACAAGTGCACATCTGTACATGGATTAGCATTAGATAAAAAAAATTAAAAAGATGGCACGTTATCGGCTTAAAGTAGCAGAAAACTGAACTACAAAAATTTTGAGTTTACTTAAACTCCAATTGAATCATAAACTCAAAATATTAACTTAGAAAGTTTCTTTTTATTTCATTCATACAGGCAGTTTATTTCATTTTATTATACATTTTAATTAAGAATTAATTTATATGTTTACGGCATTTTGACCATTCAGTTCCTCATAATATAATAAAAATATCAAACCATTAACTATAATGGAGTTTATCCACGTTTACGTCAAAATCAACGGCAAAGTTGGCTGGAAAATGCAATGTTTTTTATGAGCAGCTATGGAATGGTAAAATTTAAATTTGTTTTTAAAGATTTGCCAACATTTTTAACACATTTCGATAATTCAATTTTTGATCATAAAATATTTAAAAAATGTAAAAAAAAAAATTATTCTTAAAAATATATATAGAAATTTTTTAGAAATTTAGGTTTATAGAAATTTAGAACACTATTAATTTATTTTTACATATTTGTAAATATCACATGGAATCGAATTTTTAAATTAGGAACGCTTCTCTTCGAACAAAAAACTCGTCAACCACTTATTCAAAGGTAGCTTTCAGATTCAATTTCAAGTTTCAGATTCAAATATTCAATATGCCCGATAGTTTAAATTTGTTTTCATTATTATTTATAATAGAGTGAGTCCCCCTATCATCATTTTAATATCACAACACCGATATACCCTAGTATAAGTATCATGGACTTTCACATTTTTCAAAAATCCTATTAGTGTTGATTACATGTAAAAAATGTTTTCATTATTTATATAATCATCATAAAAAAAATATGCACCAGGACGGAAGTTTTCAAGGTTCCATCTATTTTTTCTCCACGCATACAAAAAGTTTTTTTTATAGTATCTTAAATACATACTCATAAGCTATATTTCTTGGGTATTTTTCCTTCATTCGGAAAATTTTCAATAATACTCAGAACAGTCAAGTGTCAAGTGGCACGTACAGATATTATGCTAACTACTGTCATTTTAAAATTAAGCGAAAAGGTAAATTTAAAAAAGTAAATATAACAAGTACAGATTTTGTGCTTTTTTTTATTCTCAACTACAATTATCAAAAATACTGCTTTCGTCCATAGGTATGTCACGTGATCAAAACAAGTGGAGACGACCTTGAAATGAATCCTGGAATAACAGCTTGTCTTCCGCATGCAAATATATTCTATAAAAGTTCATAACGCGGGAAGTCAATGTTTGTGCGGTATCTAAATTCGGAAAAACAATTCTATCCTGGACTAGATAAATGTCCCCAACCAAAGAAATTCCAAATTTTTTTTTTTATATACTTTTGGTTAAAACTTGGATATTCTGTTACAAGTATTTTCGCCATGTCTATCCTGGAACTCTCTAATTCGGAGATTTTTTTTTGTATAAAAAAAACCTAAAAAACTTCAAAATGACAAAATTTTTATGTTCTTTATCATGTTTTCAACCTTAACACCCGTGGGTCAACCATAACATAACAAGAAATGTCAGTCTTTAGACAGGGTTCCTACGATCATTAAAAGTCATTAAACATGCTGAATATTTTTAACTTGATTTCAAAGCCTTGAAAGTACTTGAAAATGTTTAGAGGTGCTTAAAAGTACTTGAAAATGCTTAGAGGTCCTTAGAAGTCCTTAATTTTTGCGGATGTTGTGTGCTCGTCTGCAAAATTTATAAAAATACAAACTCGGACTATCCCCGCCACTTATTTAGGAAGAATATACTGTTGCGTTGTTGGGTTCGAAAGATTTGAAGCCAAAGCAGATCAAAACTTGCAGAAATTTATTCCAATATAACTCTTCACAGATCCCTTTACAACTCCAGAACTTCTCGTTCTAGTAGACAGAATACAGCTCTTTTCACAATAATAGAGCACAAAACCGCAGTTAAAAACTTGACAACACAACTGCTCAGATCGCTGCAAAAGACAATGCAATACAGTTCGCTTTCGGAACCCTCTGAACGCTCACTGAGACTCAGTAATTCCAGTCAACTTATGGATTCAGCTAACAACTAACTCAGTGACTCAAAATCAGTCAACTAACTCCCCGCTCACTTGGCCGTTCTTATGTAGGGGAGGAGAACATTCTTGAAATTTCTAGAGGTAGATATTTGGAGAACTTTCCAGATCGTAGTCGAAAAGTCCTATACATGTACATGGGGACCGAAAATGTCGCCAAATGGTCGCCAAATTTGGCGACAAAAATTAGTCGCCAAAACCGTCGCCAACTTGGCTCTATCTCGCCAATTTGGCGAGATTTCCATTACCATAATGTTAAATGCCCTGCTCCTTGTAACACTCGCTTCCCAGCGTTACCTCTGTAAAACCCGTTATCAAGCATCGAAACCCTTATTGCAGGGAAGCCAAGCTCAGTCGAACTATTGCACTGCCTTATGCGAAATGTACATACATTTTCCTATTTACAAAATTAACACTACGAGATATTTACAAATATACAAAAATTCGTAACAATACTTTATTAAAAATTTATATATAGACACGATGACTGAAAACAAATTTTCATAGATCCTTAAAAAATACTATTTAGGTCCTTTAATGACATTGATTTTCATTCTGTGATTTGAGAGGAAACCCTGTTAGATGTCCCTGAATAGTACATGCCTGGCATCTGGAGGTACAATAGAAACGTCTGCAGACGTAGACTTTTAGTGACGGGTGACTTGAAAGATATACTTCATAATTACTTTATGTCTCATAAATACGCAACAATTCAAGTACCATGCGCTAAATATCAAAAAGTAACAATTTTGCGTTTTATTCTGTACTTTAAAAAATATCTTATTTCACCAAAGAATTAATTATGAAAACAAACTTTTAAAATTTCAGACTTCTCGAGAAAAACTGACCCGTTTTATAGAATACTATCTCTTGATCAGGTTCTCCTTTTACAATAATTAATATAAATAAACACAGCTATGCTTCTGATACCTAAAGTCAATACGCAGCAACTAATTTTCAAAGAACCATGAATACTAAATGTTAAGAAAATGTTTTATCTAATTTGTCTTTCTAATATATCAAGAACGCATCACTTCGCAAGACTTAATCTATTATCGATCTGCCATATTATCGGTGAGAGCTGAAGAAATAGCACAAGGAAGTTTTGTTTTATCTGCCTGGAAAGCTTCGTATTTTTTTTTTTTATAGAAGTGCTTTGGAAAACTATCTAAAAAGATTAAGTTCTTAAATAATAATTTCCTTGGTCCTAATTTTTAATTTAATTTCTTTTTCTAAGCACTTCAATGTGCACTTGTAAATTTAAATACAAATTTACGTACATACTTTTACTTTTTACTTTCAATTACCCACATGTAATACATAGGGTAATGAAAGTATAGTATTCGGTAAAAAAAAAAAAAAAAAAAAAAAAAAAAAATTCATTTCTTTGCGTTTGCGTTTTGGAACATCCTGGTCTAAAAATAAAATGATCTAGAAAAAATGTCCGTCTGTGTGTATGTGGTCAGCGCATAACTCCCGAACTAGTTGACCTACGATGTTCAAATTTGGTGTGAGGGTTGGTGATGGTTATCATTAACGTTTTTTTTTTTTTTTTTTTCAAAATTCCGCATGCGCATAAGGTAGCTGCCATTGAAAAAATAATGTTTTTCAATAATTACTAAAAAACAGCTCTAACGATTTTGTTTAAAATCGCTGTGGTAGTGCCTCTTAAAGTATTCTAAACGTCCCCACCTCCGAAATCCCTATAAAAATACTTTAGTGTCGTAAAAAGTTGAAAAACGAATGCCTTCAACACAGAGTTCCCTTTCCTTCAGCATACCTCATCAACAGTCATTTTATCTTCCCTCCTCAGTTTCACTTATAATAAAGGATAACATTAGGATTATCGAATGGTATATCGCCAAAATTACAATTTTGGCGATTTTTAAATTATTTTTTTAAGACCCATTCAAGAATTATCTCAAAAAACATCCCCAAACTGGCCATTTTTTCTAAATAAATTATGAAAATACAAAAACGGTAAATGACACAAATCCACATCAGTATTATATTGTAATTGAAAGGTGTGCGATGTTCCACACCCTTAGTTTAATATGTCGTTCAAGCAAGTAAAGTCATGAATTTGTTTAGTTCACGAGGGCTCTAATTTTCACAATTTTAAAATAAGAGTTCATATTACTAAGCAAAAATATTTCTCCTAAAATTAAGTAACCTCTAAAATCCCTCTCTCATTACCAATTCTCCTTCTTTCTATATATAGCCAGAACTCTGAAATTGTTATGCAAATGGAAACAGGATTGAGAGAGATACAAAGAAAATTGGAGCTTCATTTTTAAAAAAACCCTTATAGTTTTTTAAACCCCAAAGTAATTGATTAATTAAGTTTGTAAGAAAAGTACAACTTTATTTTCCTCGTGCATTTATATTGTTTACTCATATAAATTCAGCTTTAAATATTTTATCCTCTCCTTTAGTATATGAAAGTGAATTAACACCGATTTGAACTTATTAGAATAATTTTGACCATCTTTTCTCTTGAAAATAGGTAAATTATTTCCCTACATTACCTCCCCTATAAAAATAATTTACCTAGATCTCCATATAATCTTTTTCTACAAAAAAGTCCTTTTTATAAGGCTCAGATGAGGTTCATTATTTTCTGGAAACAAAAGACAGAGATTTCCGTTCTTTTGTTTCAAGCGCAATGTTCAAACACCATATCTCATAACTTTCTGGATTGTTTTACGGCGCTGAATAAACTGCACATAATTCACTTCACAATATTGGTAACAAAACAAAAAAAAAATCACCAAGTCCCTGACATGAAATACACATACATACCTGCTTGACTTTTATCAAGCCCTTCTTCCATCAATTTTGGTAGAGCCAAAGACACACATTTTCGGTTGTACGCATAGCAAGCGTACCCGACGAATAACATCGTGAATATCGTCGTCTGGTAAGTCCGAAGTTTGTCTGCCATTTTCTCACAAATTTCGAATTTCACTTGGAACGAACTTCCACAAAATATACGCTTTACAATGAAGCGACTTTCTTGCTGCGAGACAGCAAGTTGTTTATTATCTGCCCTTACAGAGTCAACCTTGTCCTTCCAAGGTTACATCACTTCTTCAGCTGAAATGATAAACACAAGCGGCGTTCGTAAAATTTCCCCGAATGTTCATCGGATATTCGCGTTCGTTTAAATCTTCTATTACTTATCTGTCCAAGCAGAGAAGAATTACTTACGTAATGTTGATATGTTGGTGATGAAAGAAAAAAAAATGATCTACTTTTCTTCGTCTTTTCCCCTTCCGCTCTGTGTACCGATCTTTGATTGAAAGTTGACTGATAACACATAAGAGTGCAAAGGACTTTAAGCGCAAGTAAAAGAGCACAGGAAGACGCGTTTTTTATTCTGCATCGGATTAAGTTTCATGCAACTTCTAGAAACGATATCACGGAAAATCAATAGCTCTAAGATTTTATTTTAAATTGATCAAAATAAGAAACTTTTTAAAATTCTATACATTTTTTAAAAAATTCTGCTATTTCGCAATCGTTAAAAAAAGACAGACCTCTGCCCAATACTGCATAAAAACTAGGGGTGTGGAACATCTCACAGCTTTCAATTACATTTACATTCTGGTCACTGCATTTAAATTTGTTATGGATTAGTGTAATTTACCAATTTTGTTTTCATGTTTTCAAAATTTAAAAAAATGGTCAGTTTGGTGATATTTTTGTCGATAAATATAACAAAAATCTCCAAAATGGCGATATGTTTATCGATAAAAATTACATTGTCCTTTTTTGTACGTGAAATAGATGAGAAACAGTTGTTGATGTGCGATGCTCAAGGGAAGAGAATCCCGTGTTAAAAAAAATTCGTTTTTCAACTTTTTACGCCGATATCGCATTTCTACAGAAATTTCGAAGTTGGAGATGATTAGAGCACCCTAAGAACTATTATCACAGCAATTTCGATCAAAAATAGTTAGAGCCGTTTTTTTTTTTGGCAACCACTGAAAAACATAAATTTTCCAATGACATTTCACATGGTCACCACTGACCCATATACAAAAGTTAAACATCGTAGGTCAATTCGTTCGAGATTAATACTGAGCACAGATAGATACGCATATACATTTAAATTTTTTTTTCGATACCACTTTTTTGAACTCAGCACGTTCCAAACTTTCTTATGCACATGCGCAATTTGGTCAAAAACCTTATTCGGGGGCAATACTGACCACAGACATGCGCACACTCAAACAGTTCTTCTAGACCACTTTTTTGAAATCACCACTTTTCAAAACGAGTAGAAATGATAAGAAAAAAGATTTTTTTTATTTTTTTTTTATTTTTTTTTATCACTACAATTCGCCGTACTCGCTTGACCTTTTTTAGGACATTAAATATGATTCGACGAAAGTTCAAGAGTATCGTATTTTTAGAGTTAACACTTTAGGCCCCACGGCTATTTAGATGCATGTTTGTTTATCAGTTATTCTTTTACAAATGAAGTCTCTAGTAACCGAAACTGCATTTTTTTCCTGAACTAGTTACCAAGAAATATTTGAAGTTTTAAAAAATTGAGATAAAGAAATATTAATAAAAATTTCGAAACTTTGCCAAAATTCTTTTAATTCACATTAAACATTAAAAACTAAACAATAAAAACACAAAACATTAAAAACTAAACAATAAAAACACAAAACATTAAAAACTAAACAATAAAAACACAAAACATTAAAAACTAAACAATAAAAACACAAAACATTAAAAACTAAACAATAAAACACAAAACATTAAAAACTATTTATTTTCTACGCATACACTGATATTGAACTTCAATCGTATTAATATGTATTGATAGCTTTAAATACAACCTTAAGTTAAATTTTTGAAACCACCCATATTCTAGATTGCCATAAATTTTATTCTAAGATTGCCTAAGTACACACAATTGCTTTATTACATTCGTTCTTATAGTAAGGAAAAAGAACTTTTACAGATTAGTTAAGTTGAATAAGTAAAACTTTTGCAAAATGCTTGGGAAAGGCCTTATAAGTTATTTAAATCACATTTTGACTTGAAGAATAGAAAACATTACTTTTACAATAGAGTGGTTAATAAGTGGTACGATTTGAAAGACTACACTATAAATTGCACTACCACAATCAATTTAAAAAGACATCTGGATATGTACCGTGGATTGGGTATTGCTTAGGAGATTGAAACTGGATCAACCTAGATGGGACTTACATTTGTAGTTGGTCGACATTTTTATATTTTTATTTGACCGTGCCCAACTGAAAACCAAATTATTTTGGAAGCACGAACGTTATCTTACGTTGTATACATTTAAATAAAATTTTAACATTCTGATTAATCTTTGAATTGGGAAGACCAGTTTTTTTTTTAAATGCTGATCAAAATTATAACTAAATACAATTTTAATTGACATTTTGAAGCTTTATAAATACCTCTATGATACATCCAAATGAAATAAATTCTTTTTTTCTTCAAAAATTCACTTTTCAATTCGTTACAGAATATCGCAATACTTTTTTGTTATTTATTTTCACATAAGTTCTTGTATCATTTAATAAAATAGTCAACATAAAGATGTTTGTAAATCTAGGTAAGACAAATACAAAATTTAAAAATTTGTGAATACGAATTGAAAATAACCCAAAACTACTTCATAAGATTTATTAATTAATTTTCCATTAAAATGGATAGCAACGCTTGGGTTTCATTGCAGTGGTAAAATAATTATGAATTTGACAAACCCTAACAAATAACAATTCCTTTATTTATGTAGAAGAATGATTTTCTTTGAGTAATTTTTATTTCAGATAGGTGATTAATCATCTTAGTATAAAATTATCACTGATAAAAGTTTATATGCGGAATTTTATTTCACATTTATCTGTTTAATCAAGATTTGTTGATTAATTGATTAAAATATTAGTTCAACAGGTTTCTCATTCACTTTTATTTGTATTGACAAACAAATTTTGACACATAATCACTACAATTTTAGAATAACAGAGAGATATTTTATAAATTTCATAAACGATGTGATACATCTTGTTTACGTATTTAAGTTGAATTTAATTATTATTTTGAATTCAATGGTAAACTGCTTCTAATGAGATTTTACCAGATTTATCGGAAGTTTTATAAAAGTATATTCATTAAAGAAAATCGTTATTTATTGGTACGTAGTTCTAAGTTCCAAAGAATATATTTCATTCCAATTACTGCTATGGATTAAAAAAAAAAAAAAGAAGGGGGGGGGATATGAACTTTACATGTTATCTTGTTTCTAACCTCATTAAACTATCTTCTTTTTTGAAGAAGTACAAGTTTACATTTTTTTAACCAAATCGTTTTCCCTAAAAGTCGACACCAAATGTGATTTAGTTCGCAAGGTCCATGCACCAAAGATATAATGAAACTCATGTATAACATGCATTTTTAAAAGGTTTTTGTACAGCAAAGATTAAAAAAAAAAAAAAAAAAAAAAAAAGTGCAAAACATATAGACAAATATTTTAATTTAAAATTAATTACAATATCTTATTGCTACAATATTTTTGATGAACATTTAAATTTACTTTAACTCAAACATGCTCTGGAAAAGGGAAGTTCATATTTTACTCCTATGACATCTATTTCAAGAAACTAACAAAACTAACATCCAAGCAGGAAATCTGTCGAACTTTCATGAATCTATAATAATAAAACAAGCTTTCTATCTATGGAGCTATAGAAAGCTACTTAAAATTAGAGTAGAATTCTGAAATTTACAACATAAGTAGTTTTGGCCTTCTAATTTTGCCTATGACAAACAGAAAGTTAACATTTTAATTAGTTTTTTTTAATTAATTTTTTTAATTAATATTTTTTTTTTACAAAGTGACTTTAAATAGAGATATAGCTATGAAATTTTCAACATAAGTAGTTTTAGCCTTCTAATTGTACTTTTCAAAATCAGAGTGTTAAAATTTTAATTAGTTATTTTTTTAATTAATTTTTTTTAATTAGTTAAAAATATTTTACAAAATCATTTCTAATAGCGCTACGGCTCTGAAATTTTCAGCATAAATAGTTTTGGCCTTCTAATTTGCGTAGCGATGAACCTTCCTGCGAGCGAAGAGACAAAAACGAAGCAACGTGAAGCCTCACAGCTAGCTAAAATATTACACATGGTAAAATTTCGTAGCGAAGCACGGTTATTCAGCTAGTCATTTAATAAATTTCGAGGCCACGGACTACAGTTATAGTTATTTGAGTGGATGAAATGTAAGCTGTTGGCCCGTCTAATGATAGAAGACATAAAAACTAAAAATATTACAACATTTCTGAATAAATTTGAACTTTTCCTAGCATTGAATGAAATTTCCCTATCATATTCGAGAAGTTGACAGATGAGTAAAACATTTGACGGAGTCCTCTGGAAAAATGTGTGGATGAGTAACAGCGAGGTATACTCTCATTCTTGCGTGAGTCAACTATGAGACTCCATGGCTAACCTGATGATTTCTAACAAGACATCACTATATATTACAAAACTGTATTTATTTGTGAATCCAAAGCTGCACATCCTTTCTGTTCTTTTGAAATTAAATTAGAGTAAAAAGTTTTAAAAACACCTTCACCAGCCTATAATGTTTAATGTTCACATTTAGTGTTGAATATCCACATTTAGAGAAATGTATCGGCAGCAAATATCTTCTTTTTATTTGTTAGAGGTCGTTTTACTTGTAAATTATATATTTTTTTCTTTCATTGCTTAGCTTTAGAATACTTTTAGTTCTAGACGTTTTTCATTTTTTGCAACTAACACTTCATTTCTGGTTTAAGGAGAGGAAGAGGGGGAAGTTAGTTACACTAATTACGAATAAAGGTTCTACAGAAGAAATATTTGTCTTTTTTTAATACCATTTGAAGAATTTTGAAAATCGAGCTGTAGATTTCAATAATAAATAATTGAAATGAGTTCTAAAAAAGTTTTGACTTTGCCAAGTTTACAAAGGCTTCCTCTCTTCCACTTTAATTTAAGCACGAAATTATTTCTAATGCAACTTTTTGAACCATTTTTCCAACCATTTTTAATTAGAATTAAAAAAAAAAAATATATCCTAGACAATATTCTCAAAGCAATATAAACTTTTGCTACGTCAGACATTTTTAAAAATTGGGAGCATCACACTGCTTAAAATTCAACTTAAAATCCAACATAAATAAAAAAAAAAAAAAAAAAAAAATTCTTTTACACACTACAACTTTTTTTTTTTGAGGTTTCGACCAATGATATTTAACGCGCGTATTGTTGACAACTGAACAATGTTGTGAGTTGTGATGTTTTTGAGAAGAAAGTGTAAAATGTAAACATTGAATAATTCTGCATTATCACATTAAATAAAAATACTTCTTATTTAAGTTATGTGCTGGAAGTTTCAGAAAAGAAAGTAAACTACTCTTGTGCAATTTTTTTTTAAAGTCTTCCCGCTCATAAACTAGTACTTGACTATGTTGCAAAATTACGGTGATACTCAAAAATTATTTGCTAAAAGTGTACCTGTTACCATCAAAGATGGATTTACAAATCAATGCAGGTAATTTATTTAATTCTTTTGAATTTGTTTTAAAATATTTTATCGTAATTAATATCTAATTTACGTTTATTTCTGATAGGAGTTGTAAATTGTTTTTAACTGTTGAATGGAAGGAAGCATCAGCTGCAGTAAACAAGCAGGTAAGTGCCATTAATCAAGTTTTCTAAATATGCCATAGACTTTTGTTATTGATATAACATTAGCTACTTGAATATTTCTGCTGAAGTTTAGCGATTTTACTTTGATACAAATGCACTGTGTGGGCTAGGTGATCTTCTGAAACTCTGTATTATACTAAAATGAAACAGCTGAAGAATGCTCATTATGATTTCTGTGGCATGTCTAAGAAATCGACATTAAGGGGACAGTAAGATATCTAGATTAAATGTAGCTAAAAATAGTTGGCAGAAATTGTTGGGTCCTTATAGTTCATCTGTGCATTTACTTTAAAAGATACCAATATTTCAAATTTTTTTTAGTAATAATTACAGGGTTCCCACGATCATTGAAGGTGCTTGATATTTTCAAACTTATTTTTAAGGCCTTGACAATGCAGATGTTGTGTAGCCAACTGCAAAATTTATAAAAATACATCTCAGACTTGCTATCCCTACGTGACCGCTACTTATTTTCACCGTATCGGAATTCTCCAACATATTTGTACTACGCATCCACCAACTTGTAATTTTTTTGGTAGAATACACTTTATTAAATCTTTATATATAGACAGATATGATGACTGAAAACAAATTTTCAACGGTCCTTAAAAACATTATTTATGTCCTTAAAAGTCATTGATTTTCATTCTGTGATTTGAGTGGGAACCCTGAATTTGGCAGTATTAAAAGAAATTATACATGTATAATGTTAAAGATAGTTAGGGTTTGTACGCCTTCTGAAATTTCTGAAAAACTCCTAAAAATCACCTGAAAATTTATCATCGAAGGGTAAAAAGATTAGTTGAACCTTAAAATGTTGAGTTTTTTTACTTGATAAAACGTCTCTGAAATTCAAAATTCTTACCCTACTTCAGTCTACTCCGCATGCGCTTTGATACTGCATCCACATTATACTGCATCCACATCTTTATTCTACATCGACTTTGCATCCACAAAGCAAAATCTTCAGAACACTCCCAGAATGCACCACAATTCTCGATAACCAGGCAGGTAGTGGAAAAATATATTATTAGACATGTATATTTTTCCCATTAACTCCTGAATTTACTGTATTTAACTCCTGAAAAACTCCTCATTAACTCCTGACAGTGATGGGCCGTGATCAAAAATGCTAGTGCAGCTGGAAACATGCGATTCCCCCCTCCCCCACACCACTCACTTTTCATAATTATTCATGAACGCTAAATCTTTATTCTTAATAATCTTTAATACTCAAATCAAAGTTTCCTTTCTATTTTTATGAAATGAATAAGATGAGAAAGAAAACACTTATTTTTTTAATACAAAGTCAATCCTCCTTTCTATTAAACTTAAGAATCAGTCAATGATGTCGTCATAAAATGGCATTGTTTTGGTAACACACTCACACCACCCCGCAGATTCTCATATGCTGAGCCAATCAGGTCATCAAATTCTCAAGGGCAGCCGAAGTTAGAAATAGTACTTGATCGGCAGCACCACCATTACATTGCATTGAGGGAAGGCTTCTATTGCTTTCCATTGGTTACCTGGCTGCCCGAAACACGCTTCAGGAAACACGGCTGCTGTATTCGAAGGAAGATCACTTTGATTGGAATCAGGTTTTTTCTCATGAATTATTCAGGCAAGAAGATTGCCGTTTATCGGATTTTTTTTCACTTACCTTACAGATGGATCTTTATTTTAGAAAATTGTAAAAGAAATCATTTTAGTTTTGAACTAATAAATTTAGATGCAGCCCGGCTGTACTGGCTGTAGTGCATGAACCTCCACTGACTCCTGAATTTTATTATCATAGATTGAGTATGAACCCTGGATAGTTAACCATAGTACTTAAATAATTTTTACTTTCCCATCCATCATATGTATGGTTTTGGTAATCATTTAGAAAATTAACTTCAATATTTTTACTTAAATTAACATAATACACTGCTTCCAAATATCCTGATGTGATATTGTCTCTCATACTAAAAATCACACCTTGAAGGGTCAATTGGGGTCTGAAACCTCATCAATGATAATTATTTGTTTTAGTTTCTACAACAGTTTAATGATAAGGTTATACAAAATCTTCCATTTTTTGTTTCTGTCTAAAAATAATAGATGAGAAAGTTGAAAGTATTTCTAGTTACCATTTCTTTTATTTAGGTACTTGATTTTCTTTAATAATGCCATCTTTTTGATTTAGACAGTAGTCTAATCTGAGTTAATTATATTTTTAGGAACTTCTAATTTCTTTGACTGACAGTAATGATCCTTTTTTCTTGTACCACCTTCATCTTTCTGAAGAAGATTTTCAAGTGTTTGTATTATTATGTATTCTATGTAATTAAGAACTTTTTAATTTAAAAATGCATTTCTAATTGCTTAAAAACTTTTTAGTGTATTGCATTTTTTTTAATTCATTAGTTTTTATTGTTTAGTTTATGTGAAGTCTTAGGGGATTTTAAGAGAACTGTTATTTCATGTAGATTTTAAAACATAATAATATTAAAAAAATTATGAAGTTGATCCTGTCTGTTGTGTTAAAATGCTAACATCAACACATTGACTGCCAATTGCGAGATAATTCATAATTTGTTTACTTGACCAGAACGCCTACTACGAATTATCTTATCTTCTTCATTACTTGCCATATTTGTACAGCAATGAGGAAACTTGTAGCATAACAGTGTAAATATGAATAGATGGCCTCAGGAAAATTCAGGTTTGGCTTAAATCAACAGAAAATACAATTATACAAAGTTTTTGCAAAAAAAAAAAAGTTTGTACAAGGAAATAAATTTCAGCACAACATGGCAGTCAACGTGTTAAATAAAGAAATCAGGAAATAACTTGGGTATGGGCTTCTTATTAAATTTAATGAGTAACGCATGACCTACTAATACGTTCATTTGTAATTATACTGTTAATTTTATTTCCATCTATTTACCAGTTCTTCTGTGCAGTAAGATTTTGCTTCTTTTTGATATTGTAGGTTTTTTTTTTCAAACGATGAACTAAAAATTTCTACCTCCTATAATAGTACTTTTCTTTTGCTATATTTAATTTGTTAATGTTGTTATGTATATATAATTTTTTTTTCTTTTAGACTCAAATCTAGTCAGGGATTGTTGGTAGACTTTACTGCTTTTCCACAAAAGTTTATTGATCTACTTGAAGCTAGCCTCACTGAAGAAAATAAACCAACACCAAAGTAATATTTTTTCTCATTAGCATTTAACACATTGATCAAAATTGAGCATTTTGATTGAATGAATAATCTATTTTTAAAGATTTTATTACACTGAAAGGTTACTTTAATCCCAAGTTTATGTATGACTCAAATCTAGTCCAAAGTTACTTATAGAAGAGATTTGGGAAAAAAACATTAATCTTGCTGTCACAAGACTACTTTGTATATCAAAAATGAATTATAGCTACTTACAATCAGTTAGGAGTCTAAATCAGCATTCCTTAAGTAATAAAATCTCATCAAAGATTCTGTTTGGCTTTAATCCTTGGGTATGCACAATCAAAATATCACTTTGGAATGAGCAATCAACCTGAAAGGTTTTTCATATATTTTTCAATTTTTCAGCGGAAACATAATATTTTTTATTTGTGTTTGGTTAGGGAATTCTAAAACATTTGAATTGAGGAAGCATCAAACATTTCTTTATTTCTAAGGCAGGCAAAGATGGGTGGCAAAGCAGTAAGTAGGGAGACCTCTCAGGGTGTGCATTCCGCTGGGCTAATGTAATTTCAAGAAACAGCATTTTAATAGATATGTTGTATCTGTTAAAATTAATTTAATTGTGTAGTCATAATTAAGTACACTGAGCCTTGCCTTTATATTGTAACTACTGTCTAGGCATTATGATTTCTTGCCCAAATGATTGTTATTACTCAATCAATAAACATAAATTTTATTTGCTTTTAAGCTAAATTTAAGTTGAATTGAAAAAGGATTCAATTAAATGAAACGGACAGAACATGTGGGCAAAAGTTCACCAACGATGAAGAACATATCAGTTTCCGTTTTTAACCTATTGGATCCAATTGAACTCTAGTTATCGATGCTTTGAGAGAAAAAATTAGCAAAATCTATATTTCAAGAGTTTCTTACATAGTTGAATGATAAAGTGTGCTAGGGTAGCAACAGTAGGTTACCTGTCTTAACACTTTTAATATGGCTTTGGCTTTAGGGTAGTAGACAAAAATTTTGTGTTTTACATAAAGTAAAAATATTAACAAAATTGCTTTCATAGTCATTACATACTAAAGTACATATATATATATATATATATATATATATATATATATATATATATATATATATATATATATATATATATATATATATATATATATATATGTTGTATGTTGTATGATGAAGGGGTAAAAGTGAAAGAGGCCAATTAAATGGACAGCAGGTTTATTCGTGCATTAGATAGAAATAGGTTCTTAAACCCAAACTAGGAGCGGCGACTTCCACGTCCGTTCACCTCCACTCCTCCGATCATACTGTCTCTTTGGCGACGAAGTCGCCGCTAGGGGATTACATAAGCAGCGCCCTCTACATCACACTGGGGATAACACTCGGCCATCTTGATTGAGGAGGACCGCCGACTCATCGATATATACTAAACATATAAATAAAGATATTGAAAAATACAGCACAATAATAAAATTTAAACAACATTAATGTCTTGAAGATCACAATGTGTAGTTCTTAAAAATTTAAAGTCTGTGGAAAAAGTTCTTGCACCATGAAAAGTTTATAGAAAGGGAAAAAAAAAAGTCTCTCTTTAAAAAGTTCATAAAAAGAAAAAAAAAAGTCTCTTCAAAGAAAGAAAAAAAAAGTCTCTTCATTCAAAAGTTCATAAAAAGAAAAAAAGTCTATTCTGTAAAAAGTTCTTGTAGAAGAAAATTGAAGAAACTTAAGTATCTTCCCAGCACTTCATCATAAAGATTAATATTTTTGCTACTAAAAGTTCACGAAAAACAATCTGCATAAATCTTTGAATAGCAGACGGTGAGTTGCATAAGTCATAAGTAGTTTCGGAAATTATTCCATCGATGTATTTTGGCTTGAAGACTGGAGTTTCAACTGGTAGGAAAAGCTTCATTTGAAAATTTGTACTTTCCATTTTCTTTGGTTTGTAAATCTTGACCTTATTCATAACAGTATTCCGTAAATTATCTTCGTTAATGTGCAAGAAATCTGCTTCGCTTAAACTCACGCTATCCCCAATCGTAAACAGAAAAAAATTCTCTTCTGTTTGTTTCCATGCTCCACGTGTTTCAATTTGTTTACATTCTGGACCATGTGCTTCTGCTGGTTGGCTTTTTTCTAAGTCTTCTGTTACAACACACACTTCATCGAGATCTTCCAATGATCGTTCATCTTTTCTCATGGGGACATTAAGCCCCGCCCCCATCAACGAAGAACTTATTTTTTCCGTTGAGTTCTCCTTTGTATGACCTTGACACGTGTCATTTTGCGTTTCAGGAATCGGAAGGATTTGCGAAGTATTTAAAATTTCGTTATTTCTTTCAGCTGGAAAAGTGATATATTCCTCCTTTTTTAAAGCAACATAGCATTTTTTTTCCGTGTGGATCTCGAATGGGTTTCCAATCGGAAGTGGATCTTGTGTTTTTATGCTTTCGTTTACATTAGGTGGTGTTATTGAGTTAGCACAAATAATATCAGAGGGTTCTGCAGTTACTGGAATTTGGATTTTGTTCTTTAAATGAGCTAGTTTAATTTTAGCATCTAACTGTGCAAGTTTAATTTTTTCGATTTCGTTTTGCTTTTCAAGCTTAATATTTTCGATTTCATTCTTAATTTTTTCGATTTCTTTTTGTTTTTCAAGCTTAATTTTTTCGATTTCTTCCTCTTGGGTTTTTCTTTCCTCTACAACTGTTGTTATTAAATCTTTAACGAAATCTGGATCTTCAACGAAAATTTCACTTTTTTCAATTAAGTTTTTTAATTTTAGAATTGTGGCACCATCCGGTACAACGATATTTAACTCAGCGGCGACAAATACGAGATCTTGCTTTCTGATGTTTCTAAACATAATTATAATAAGATGGATCCTACCTGCGTTTCTTGATTTTACTTCGCTTTTGGAGCTGTATCCGTTTTATGTTGTTGCTCTTTCGAAGAGTACTCGTTGCTTCTGGTTTCTGGTTCGTAGTAGTTGGTCGACGTGGAATAACTTTGCTGACTTCGTAGAACTTCTGCTTGACGGCTGAAGTGGGACTTGTTCGGCGAAGCGACAGTGTTGTGGTTGCAGGTTCGAGTTGGCTCAGGATTCTGTATTCTTGCTGGCTATGTGGAATAACGATGTTAGCTTCGTTGAACTTCTGCTTGACGGCTGAAGTGGGACTTGTTCGGCGAAGCGACAGTGTTGTAGTTGTAGGTTCGATTTGGCTCAGGATTCTGGATTCTTGCTGGCTATGTGGAATAACGATGTTAGCTTCGTTGAACTTCTGCTTGACGGCTGAAGTGGGACTTGTTCGGCGAAGCGAGTGTTATGCAGTTGTATAATGACGACGCTGGTTGAAGAGTTTTCCTTTTATTTGTAGATTCCACTGGTGGTCGCTGATTGCTGCGGTAATTCGTGAAGAGGATTTTGGTTTGACCTCTGGATGCGTAGAAGTAAAGTTTTTTTTTTTTTTCGTGAAGAGGATTTTGCTTTGACCTCTGGATGCGTAGAAGTAAAGTTTTTTTTTTTTTTCGTGAAGAGGATTTTGGTTTGACCTCTGGATGCGTGGAAGTGCAGTTTTTTAAATATTTTTTTCATCGCATTCTCGCGGGTAAAAAGCACGGTTGTATGATCGCGGGTAAAAAGCACGGCGAGACCCCATGTTGTATGGTCGAGGGTAAAAAGCACGGCGAGCCCCCATGTTGTATGATGAAGGGGTAAAAGTGAAAGAGGCCAATTAAATGGACAGCAGGTTTATTCGTGCATTAGATAGAAATAGGTTCTTAAACCCAAACTAGGAGCGGCGACTTCCACGTCCGTTCACCTCCACTCCTCCGATCATACTGTCTCTCTGGCGACGAAGTCGCCGCTAGGGGATTACATAAGCAGCGCCCTCTACATCACACTGGGGATAACATATATATATATATATATTTATATGGATATTTGATTATCCTGATAATGGGTTTTATCTGCATTTTGAATATCCTTAAAAATTGTATAATTATGAATGAAACAATTAATTCTTCTGTCGACATAAATTTTTTTCTGTGATAGAAAACTGTTGAGTTTATTTTCAAACATCTGTTATTAAAAACTTATGGATCATTCTCATGTGTAGGTTTTTATTGATCTTTAATACAAATGAAAAAGTTGGAGGCATTGCTCCTGCTTCTCAATTAGATGTTGTGGAAACAAACCCATTCAAGCATTTGATCCATCTATCCCTGAAGTTTATTGCTGCTACAGACTCTGCAATAAAACAGTATTTGGCTGTGACACTTAAAACCCTCAAGGTAAGTAATGGTCTTAAATCAGAATATGCTACATGCAAACAAGTGTACCAATAATTTAAACTATTTATAACACTTCTTAGTTTTAATTCCAACTTTTTTCTTTGATGATATTCAGCGTATAAAAAGTGTACTTTTCTGTGTAAAAATGTCTGTTTATATAGCTTGAAATTATATTTTATTTATTACGAAAATCAAGTCACTTCACTTATGGCTAAATGTTTTATTACCATGACTTCTCTTTCTTAAAAATCAAAGTTTTATAAAATTGAGCTGAGTGTCTAAAATGAACTTATAACCTATTTTAACAAAATTTAGTTGAAATTTTTCTAGTTAAAGTAGTTTAATAAGCTCAATTTCAATTTATGTCAACAGGGTTTTATACTTTTATGCAATTATCGTACAAAGTATTTTTTTTTAACAATTTCTTTGCAAGTATGATATACAGTTGCTTGATTCTGCATAAAGCAAAATCTGCACTTATGTTACATTTTCAGTCAATAAAGTGAAACTAGTTATGCTTTAATTACTTATAAAATAAAGATCTTTTTTGTAAACATTATTTTATTAAATGTAAAAATTAATAATTTTGTCCTTCCAAGTTTTTTTGCAATATATGCACATAATGTTGAATAAGCAAATATTGTAAGTTACTAAAGATAAAAGCGTGGGCGCCCCTTAACTCCTAAATCTGTGGGAGAGCCCCACATTTTTATTTTTAGATAATTACATCATTGACATTATATTAAAAAAATTTAATGTTGTTAACAAGAGTTGTTTCTTTTGTAATTTTTATTGCATTTTTAAAATATGTTTTGAAAAGTATTTTTTTATACTTATTTTATTTTCTACCTTTCATCCTCTAATAAATATGCTTATTCTTTTGCCTCAGAAAAAGTACATAAAATCACATAACACAAATAAATTTCCTGCTGAAAATTATTTTTTACTGTATAGTGTTAGCTAAGTGAACATATGAAAAAGACGTACATGAGTATTTAAACATCAATCCTCTTGCTTCATCAAACTAGCACATTAACATCATGCCATTTCCAAACAAAATTCCCAGTGTCTACAACACACAATCAACACAGATGCAGAATATTTATTGTTAATTGTGGTGGATTATTGTTTTTTTTATTGTGTATACATATGCATATCAAGTTTCAAGGTAATTGAGCATGGAGAAGTGTGTTAAAATAGAGTTACTAGATTTGATTTTACATTATCAGCAGAGAATGAGCTAAGAAATTATCATCCAATTTTTTTTTTACACATACATGGTGTTTGTTCGTGAAGTCAATAAAATGACACGCCATGTTGAGTGATCTTCCAACATCTAATTTTAATAACAGAAAAATGGTTACATTTGAATATTCAAGCATGCGGTACCTCTAATGCCATCTATCGGTACAGGACTATACACAATCATGACTCACCATCCTCCCCCCCATGAACCCATTAGGGTTCTTAACTTTAAAATAACAATACAATATTTCAAAATACTAATGAGGAAGAGAACTAGACTTTAACAGACAATGTAAATTACATATACTATAAAATTCAAAATAATAATCACTAAGATTACTTAAATATACAAGAATATCAATGAGCACTTTAGCAATAACATTTCACATTCATGAATTTAGAATTGATTCAGAACAGGAAATTTTTAAGAAGAATGTAGATTAAACAAGTTAAATTCTGCATGAAATAATTTGAGATATTACTGCTTTAAGAACACCATATAACAAAGGTACCAAAATGAACTAAACTTAATTATTAGCACAGTATTATGAACATTCACTCGTAAATGGGCAATTTAGAAATTTTTACAATCGGTCGAATCAATTCACCAGTTGCAGTTTTAAGTTTTACAACTCTAATTCTGTTGTCCTTTCCTGGAAGCAGTTCAATCACTCTACCTAACTTCCAACGCAGGGGTGGAAGATTGTCTTCCTTCACGAGTACCAACTGACCAATCTCGATATTAGGGTTAGATTTGGTCCACTTCCACGCTGTTGAAGACTACTTAAATATTCATTAGACCAACGCTTCCAAAATCGTTGCACTAGTTGCTGAGTGAGTTTCCAGCGTCGCAAAATGGGAATTTTCTCGTCGACCAAATCATTTTCAGGTAAAGCAGTTAGTGGAGCACCAATCAGTAAGTGCCCTGGAGTCAAAGGCTGCAAATCTTCAGTGTCTGTAGTCATAGGAGTGAGGGGGCGCGAGTTGAGGCACACCTCCACTTGTGTGATCAGAGTCATGAATTCTTCGATAGTTAGCACCTGATCACCTACAGTTTTCTTCAGATGTAGTTTCATGGATCTAACCGTAGTTTCCCACAGTCCTCCGTGGTGAGGTCCTCCAGGAGGGTTGAAACGCCACACTATGTTTTCTTTCAAAAGGTGGTTTTGGAGTTCTTCGTTGAATGAGAAAGAGGAAACAAACCTTCTCAATTCTCTTTCAGCGCCTACGTAGTTCGTGCCGCAGTCGCTCCAAATCTGTGCTGGTTTGCCTCGGCGAGCTGTAAAAATTCTTAAGCATGCCAGGAATGCTTCAGAAGAAAGATAACTAACAACTTCCAGATGCACAGCCTTCGTAACGAAGCAGACGAAGATGCAAACATAGCTTTTACTAGACTTAACGCCTCGTCCTCTTCTTGGTGTCACTAGAAAAGGTCCAGCAAAGTCTGTACCTACACTCGAAAATACTCTTGATGGCGTGATTCTCGAAGATGGTAAATCAGACATAAACTGTGTCTCAGTGCTGGCTCTTTGTTTGTAACACTTCATACACCTGAATATCACGTTCCGCACTAGTTTCTTGACGTTGATGATCCAGAACCTCTGCATGAGGGTTGAAGATGTCAGTTGTATTCCACCATGTAGGTTCATTTCGTGGTAGTGCTTCACGATGATTGTGCACACATGATGATTCTTAGGCAGAAGAATGGGATGTTTTCTGGAGTCGGACAAACTTGAGTGTCGCAGTCGACCACCGACTCGAAGTACCCCCGACGAATCCAAGAACGGAGCTAGTGGTAAAATGTTGCTGCTAGTCTTCAATGGTTTCCCTTTCTGCAGGCGATCAATATCTTCCTTAAACGCTACCAACTGAATCCTCTTCACAATCACCCTTGAGGCATTTTGTATCTCTTCGGTTGTTAAAAAGGTTTTCTTTTTCTGAGCAACCTTGCAATTTTCTATGAATCGAAGACACCATGCGACAACTCTCTGTAACTTGTTCCAAGAAGAATACTTGTTAAGGATTTCATCAATAGAATTTGCTTGCTGATGTTCACTTGAGACGAGACTCACATTCACTGCCTTAGATCTTGTTTCAACAATCACTTCAGGCTCTCTGGAACTGTTGCTCATCTTCATCGAACACCCTTTGATCCACTGAGATTCGGGCAGACATAACCAGGAATTCGCCTTCCACCAGTTCGTGGTATCACTTATAAGATCATCTGCCAAACAACCTCTTGTAAGTAGATCCGCTGGGTTGTCGTTCCCTCTGCAATGTCTCCAGTTACTTGGTTCAGTTAGTCCTTGGATTTCATTCACTCTATTGCTGACGTAAGGTTTCCAATTCTTGGCATTACCCTTTATCCAGTGTAAGGCAACGGTAGAGTCGCTCCACAGGGTGTAGTTGGTTCCAATCTTGAATATTTCCTTCAAAGAGTTGAGAACTCTTGCGCCAATGGTGGCTGCTGAAAGCTCAAGCCGCGGTAAAGTTATTTTCTTAACGGGTGCAACTCGGGCTTTAGCAGTGATGAAACTTACTATAAAACTGTCTGCAGCAGGATAGCGGATGTATGCAACGCAACCGTAGGCAGCTTCACTCGCGTCACAAAACACGTGTATTTCGTATCCAGAGTCAAGGTATGGAAATTTGGAGAAATATGACCGTGAAATAGACAAATTCGTAAGTTTTGCAATTTCCAAATTCCATTTCTTCCATCTTTCTTTCAAATCCTTTGGCAGTTCTTCATCCCAGGTTAAACCTCTTTGCCATGTCTCTTGGAGCAGGATCTTTGCTCTAATGGTGAATGCAGCTATCAAACCCATTGGGTCGAACAACTTGCAAGACATCTGCAAAATGCTTCTTTTAGTGCATTTACCCATTTCTAGGACACGAAGAAAGGAAGCCAAGTCGTACTTGAGTTCATCAGTAACCGTGTCCCATATGATGCCGAGTACCTTAATTGCAATTAAATTATCCTTGGGTTTCTTTTCAAAGTCATTGTTTTGCCAAATAGCAGAGAGTTCAGTGGAATTAGTTCTCCATTCACGTAAGTTCATATTGGCAGAAGCAAGAATGGTTTTAGCATTTTTACATGTTTCAATAGCTTCATTCATGTCGTTCAAGCTGATTATAAAATCGTCGACGTAAAGACAATCATTTAATGCCTTGTAGGTTGACGGATGGGAAATTTCAAATTTCTTAATGTGATGCTTAATAGTGGCAGCCAAAAGAAATGGAGACGATTTAACTCCGAACGAAACGGTAGTGTTTCGGTAGACCTTAATTTCGGTGGGCGGCATTTTATCAATCCAAATAAAACGCTGACAATTTCGATCCGTTTCGTTAAGACCTACACGCAAGAAAGCCTTCTCTATGTCCGCTATTAAGCCTATTCTATTCATCCTAAATTTCAGTAAAAGTTTCAATAAATTAGGATTTAAATTTGGCCCAGAATGGAGATTGTCATTTAATGAAAGACGCCCTTTTTCTTTCGAAGACATATCAAACACAATCCTTAATCGTGTACGATTGCTCTCCTTTTGTTCTCTTATAACCGGATGGTGGGGTGCGTAATAGATACGGCCCATTGAATCATCCTTGGTTATATCGACCTCTTCAATTACACCGGACCTCAACTGTTCTTCAAATACTGACTTGTAAGTTTCATACAAAGCTGGATCCCTTTTAAAACGTGATACCAAGCTAGTCAATCTCCCTTTTGAAACCTCAAGATTGTCGGGTAAATCCACTTCCCTTTTAAAAGGTAAATTTACTTCGTAGCGCCCATTTTCATACTTCAAATTATTTTCAAAATCCCTTAGAACTTCTATTTCACAATTCAAAAGGCTACTCTCGCTTTCATTAGAAATAAACAAGTTATCTAATTCCCACAATTTCTTAAGTTCAAGATTTAAATTCTCATCTGATTCCCTTTCATTCAAGATTTGTGCTTTACAATCTCCTTCAATCTCATTTTTGCCCAACACGCAAAGATTAACAAATGATTTCAAATTATTACTCGATCTCGCGGTTCCACTTACAAAGAATCCAAATAACGTCTCAATACAGTAAAGACCTCTTTCTAATTCAATCCTGTTCCCCGTTTGAAACCTCCACATTACGTCACATCCCAACAAAATATCAATTTTTCTTTTCCCCTCTACCAAAGCGATCTCATTTGCAGGAATTGAAGCATTCGCCAATATCTGCTGAATATCATTTTTTGGAATTCCTATTTTAGCATGAGAAATTTTGTCCGTAATGAAAACCTCAATTTTTGCCAAACGACTAGGATCATTAATTTGACATATTAAAATAGTTGCCACGTCAAAAGCAGTTTTTGTTGGAGCATTTCCAAAAGTGCATATATCTAAAATTTCCTTACGAATAACCACTAAATTTAATTCACTTGCAATATCCTTAGTCACGAAACTGCATAAGCTAGCAGAATCAAATAGAACAGAAACAATTTTTGACCTTGAACCTTGACCGGGATTACGAACTCTTACTGCACACGTGGGCAAAATGGAATCACTTCCCTCTTTTCCTGAATGTGTTACACTTGAAATAATTGATTCAGAATTTTGAGGGGTTTCGACCTCAGCCGAAATATTTTTCTTTTCAAGACAAAACAATTCATTATGAAACACACTTTTACACGTTTTGCAAGGAAGAATTTGTTCCTTGCAACTAGAACTTAAATGAGAACCCTTTTCAAAACATCGATAACATATTCCCTCCTTCTTTAATTTTGATCTTTTTTCGATAGCAGAAAGTGTTTTACAATTTAACGAAGGATGGAATTTATCACAGAACAAACAGGTATTTCTTTTAGCACAAGTAGCAAAGGAAACTTCATTTTTTACAAATCTTTTATTATCTCTATTATTATCATACCCTCTACCCCTTGTGTAACTATCGTTTCGCACATTAGCATGTTCCAAAAGATTTTGACATTCCCTTGTCTCCAATTCTGATTTGAAAAACTCCATTAATTCAAGAATGTTAAATTCAGATTTTGATTTCCTTACCCTATTATATTCTAAACTCAAATCATTAGGCAACAACTTCATGACAATTGGACACAAGAGTTGACCATAGCTCCCCGCAACCACATTTAAACTTTCTAAAGACCTAATGTTTACCTCTAACTGATCATACAACATTCAAAGTGCCTTTATGTTCGAAGAATTTCGAATTGGTTCTAAATTCAAAAGTTTGGTCATATGACTATTAATTATTATATCATGTCGCCCAAACCTCGACTTTAACAATTGAATACACTTCTCATAATTTTGTTCTGTTAACGCAAGACCTTTTATAGCATTCAATGCCGAACCGCCTAACGAACACTTAAGATAGTGAAACCGTTCTACATTTGTTAAAGATTTGTTTTTATGTATCGCGTCTTCAAATTGGCCCCAATATTCCAACCATTGACATGTATCGCCAAAAAATCTAGGTAATGCGAGCTTAGGCAAGGACATTCACATGGATAAATTACTTGAATTTTCATCGTAATTTAAAGTATCAGGTCTGTCA
Source organism: Linyphia triangularis (assembly GCA_963978545.1). NCBI lineage: Eukaryota > Metazoa > Arthropoda > Arachnida > Araneae > Linyphiidae > Linyphia > Linyphia triangularis. The sequence continues at coordinate 95,642,815 of OZ021722.1, forward strand.
TTTTGCATCGAAACACTTCCGTTTGCGTTCAAAGTCGAACTATCAAAAGTTCTGGTTTCATTTTCAAGTTTGAGAAACCGTCCTATTTTCCCTTCCCATCTCACAATTTTTTCGGAATATTCCTCTGCGGAAATGATTTCCTTTTCAAAGTCATCAGCGGAAACAAAAGTTTCGATTTTGTTGTCCAAGTCCTTAAGTGTTGACCTTTTTTCACGTAATTGATCAAGTAGACAGCTCAACTCTTCGCGTTTCTCGATTTTGTCCAAATTTTCATCATTATAAATCAATTCAATTTTCGAAAGGAGTTTTGTAGTTAGCTGACGAGCAACGCTTCGTTTTTTGTTTGATCTCTCAAATTCTTCCTTCTCAGATTTATTTTGTTCGTCACCGGCCATATTTATATTAAATTACGTTAACTGGGTTCAATAGTTTCAAATTCAAAGTTCACGAAAGGTTTCCACTTATTAAAACAATAAAGGAAAGATCTTACTTGCAAACGTATCCGTCATTCCTTTCGCGATATATCCTTCAGTTCAGCAACAACGATGCGTCATTCAAGAATTCCAAGTCATTAATTCAAGGCCATTATTCAAGAGTTCATGTTTCGACCGTTGAACAAAACCAATTTAGTTCAAATTTTCCAAGATTATAGTTTCACTTTCACTCATTCAAATAGCGCAGATTCCTATTTCAAGTAATTTCAGGTCCATTTCAAACATAATTTCACCTTCCAAAATATACGTACGAATTTTTCAAGAATCAAGTTTCAATTTCGAAGGCCGCGGGCCCCACGTTGTAGCGCCAAACAATGTTTGTTCGTGAAGTCAATAAAACGACACGCCATGTTGAGTGATCTTCCAACATCTAATTTTAATAACAGAAAAATGGTTACATTTGAATATTCAAGCATGCGGTACCTCTAACGCCATCTATCGGTACAGGACTATACACAATCATGACTCACCACATGGTTAAACTGTTCATTCAAACAGCTTTAAAATATATTAAGCTTTTTGCTAGATACATCAATATAGTTTTCACAAATCAGAATAAACATAGTTTAAAAATTTATGAAGAGAAAAAAATCTTTTTTTAGTTATGTTTTTTATTTATGTTAAAATTACAACTCCGTTGGGTGATTTTCTTAAAGAAAGTAAGCGATTTGATCCAATCCCTGAACTGTTTTAATGAAAATATGAAATAAACAAGTCAGGACCTGAGAATTAGTCCTGCCTGAGAATTTTAAGTCCCAAAGAATTCCTCTTTTCATCGAACCAATAACCGATCACCTTACAAAGCTTTATGTGGAATATAATAAAAAAAAACAGGCAGGATTCGTACGTCCCCTGAAATTCCTAAAAAACTCCTGAAATTTTCTTTTTTTAACAAGGGCCTTTATAACTCCTGAAAATTGTGTTTCTACTCCTGATATTTCTTTTTATTTCCTTAAAATTGGTTTACAAAGGGCAAAAAGATTAGTAAAACCTTAAATCGAAGCGGTTTTTTTAACTCAATAAAACGTCTGAAATTCTAAATTCTTACCGTATTTCAGAGTCTACTGCACATGTACTTTGTCATTACAGCCACAAAGAAAAACCTTCAAAACAGTCCCAGAATGCACCACAATTCTCGTCAACCAGGCGCATAAAGGGAAAATGTATTATTAGACATAGTTTTTTCCCCCATTAACTCCTGAATTTCTGTACTTAACTCCTTAGTAACTCCTGAATTTTACTATCATAGATTGAGTATGAACCCTGACAGGTCTCTAATCTAGTCATATTTTAAAAGAGTTGCTTGAAAAACTTGTTACTGAAAAGTAGGGATGGAACGGATGTGAGTTTTGCCGGATACCGGATTTCGGATATCCGGGGTACCATGTCTACCGGATACGGATATCCGAAACGGATTTCGCCGGATATCCGAAACGGATATTCGGTCTATATACTAAAAACAATAGTTATACGATATGCTATACGAAAAAAATGGTCATGATATGAAGTATTAAGTAAATTATAATTAGTGGTTAGCGCACCGCGCTGCATGCCACAGGTCCATTGTTTGATTCGCGGACTGGGCAAGGTTGACTTAGCTGTTTATACCTGAAAGAAATAAACTGAGGAGGACCATGCATGCTTGGGAACTAAACACTGGGGTTCGGCGTCAGAATGACCATCTGACTGAAACATCTGCTATGTGACACACAAATGCCACAGTCAAGAAAGCTGAGCTGGGCCCAGCAGGCCTTAGTCCACACGGGCTGTCACGCACTGAGTTTATTTTTTTTATTTAAACTTTAGTTGATGAGTGAAAGAGATCTTTGTTGCTGATTTTATATCTTGTAATATTGATACTTTTAGTTTTTCATATAGTTCTGGCAGGGCTTTATCACGAAAATAATTTCTACTTGGAAGCGGATAACGAGGAGCTAGGTATTTTATTAACTGACCAAAGCCTTCTCTATTCACAATGGAGAATGGTTCAGCATCAAGAGCTATTAACTCACCTAAAATTATATTAAATTTTTTTTTTACAATGTTGAAGTGCAAAATATAGCTACTTTCAATTTACTTCATGCATTGTTTATAATTGATAAATGATTACAAAATTATACCGGAGGCATTTGTTAATAACAAAAGATTTATTTTAAATATTTTATGAAATTGAAGTATATATTTTTTTGCAATGCACCTAAAACATTACGGATTTAAAGAAATCTCGTAGAAAACTTAAATTGGATCTATCGGAATATTCCGTCTTTAAATATAAACTTAAAAAATTTCGAACCCAAAATTCATCAACATTATGTTAAACCATATTTAAAATATATATTTAATATAAACAAACAAAATTAGTACTTACATATTTTTGCGGTTAAGGCTTTTGTTTTAGATTCATCTAAACTCCACAATTTCGGTACAAATAATTTCGATTCCAATGTTGTCTGCGTGCATTTCTTGTTTTGATGAATTGTTTTTTCTTGTTCATCAATATTTGATGCATTTAGTGAGTCTTTTAAGCTTCGGTGAATTTCCTTATGCACACTCATTAAATGGTTCCATAAGGGTTTTGTGGAAAAGGATTTTGGGCTTTTGACGCGCACATTTTTTAAACGATTCTGTGGAGCAAGTAACACATAGGGCTTTGCTTTCGTCATTTCCATTAATTTTAAAATACTTCCAAATGGGTGATTTTAAATGAGCCATTATTAAAAATTATAAATTGGATTGTAATTGGGGAAAAATAAAATTCAATGCATTCTAGAGAGCTAAATATAATTCCACATTGTGGCGCTGCTTTAAAGACCTAAAAATTACAATACTTCATTTTACGTCAGAAAAAATATACCAGCTTTCAACTTCTGCCAATGAAAAATCAGAAATTAGACCATACCATTCACAGCATAAAGGGGTAGGGTATTATCGTCGATAGAAAAAAAAAGCATTGAGGATTGCGCATTGGCTATTTATTGCTTTTTACTCGCTAGCAAATGTCAGAAAAAAAGGAGGAAGTGATAATAATTAAAACTCTTAAGAAGTCACTTATGTTATGGAAAAAAGAACTATTTATTAGTATTTCGGTTCGAGTTTTACGGAGAAGCATTCAAATATAACATCTGGAATTAATCAGATCATAAACTTGGAATGAAAAGAACATATTGCAAAACACGTATGAAGGATGTGTATGGAAAAAGATTGGAGGAATGGTTTATGCTTATCGATTCGGCGTCAATAATACGGCGCCTCTTTCTGTTTTCGTTTTCTAACTTGACTGCAATTTATGTCCAAGAAAAAAAAATTAAAAAAAAAAAAAAGTGTAGGATGCGGTGTTCCCTTTGTCCGAAAAAGATCATTATTTTTTTCAAAAAATTATTTCTTGTGGATACCTGGTGGTCGGATATACAGCCGGATATCCGAATGAAATTATCGGATGTCCAGTATTTCAAATCGGATATCCGACGGGGTTTCGGATATTGAAAAATCAGCCGGATATGCCGGATATCGGATATTTGCCGGATATCCGTTCCATCCCTACTGAAAAGGACTTGGATCTACTTCGTAATCAGCAGGACCATGACATTAATTTAACACCTGAAGATTTACCTGTAGCTTCCTTAGGGGACAACAACGATCCTTCAACTTTTAAAAGATTGACCTGCATCTGAATAAATTGATTACAATGCTTTAACTTCAAATGATCTATCAATAGTTCAATCCACTGACAATAATACTTTAATGTCACACAATCTACCGTTAGCTGATTTACTCTCCAGAAAGGCTTTAAATTTAGGGGTTATAGCAGAAATTGAATAAATTTCTTTACTAACAACAAGACAACTGGACCAAGTTAACAACTCTACTTCAACTCCTGCATGTGACATTTGTAAAAATCTGGTGCACACAATATGTGGAAATACAGTAGGAGAAGAAGGATGTGGATAAAAAGTTCTATACTATTTATGCCAAAAAGAAGAGAGTATTAAAGATCAAAGGGAAAATGCTGTAAAACACCTGAAAATATCAGCTGAAAAAATGAAAGAAGTTTCTTTGAAGAAATTTAAAGACATGTTAGTGGATTCCACAGTTTTGGTTAACATACCTAAGGTAGATAGAGGCCCATTAGATAGAAATAACATTGTGGGGATCGTATTGGGTATAAAAAATGATTTATACCAAATTGGAATCTCAAGTGGAATTATAAAAGATTAGCAGGGGTCGCAGACATCCTATATATCCTATAAATCCTATATTTTTTAAAAAATCGGAAAAAATGTCCTATATTGTCCTATATTTTATAATTGTCCTATAAATCCTATATTTCTATGTTGATTCGACCTATATTTTCTTCAAATTCGTAATAACGGTGCCGATTGTTGCGATTTTTATATTTTGGATTCTTTGCCGTGATCGTAAGTGAAGGAGACCTGACAAAACCCACAAAAGCGATGCTAGGAAGCGGCCACGCAGTATCTCTTGTGACGTCACGTGTTGCATTGACTACTCACTTCCTTTCTGCGTGACCATAGGGAAAGCGCACGTCGACAGAGGTAACGATGACTTATTCCTACAACTCAACTGTACTCGACAGACGAAAGTTGTAAACAAGTGAACTTTTCCATAGCACGTGTAGTAAACTAATTGGCCATAATGCAAAAAGAGAAGCGAAAAAGAAAAGGTTAAAATTCCAAGTCAGGTACGGATTCTACGCTAAGGTGATTTTTACCAAAAAATAGCAGCCTCGCCATTTTTTTAATGACCTGTGAACTATCTATGGTTGCCATTATTTGGCGCGGCTTTATGTAATAAATTTTTAGCGTACTATCCATACAGGATTCGGAATTTTAACCAAAGAAAGCGATGCAGAAACAAACTACCTCGGGAAGAACGGACAAAAAAACAACTTTATTATACATTTGCAGGACTAAAATTGACATTTTGAGTGCTCAGTCAATGATTGATGAAGGAAACAAAAGGGTTAAAATTTGCTGTACAGTGTCAGAATTCGGATAGCGACTTTTCAAAAAAGTCAAAAATTGAAAATGACGTCAAAAATCTGCGTTGCTAAATCTAAACGCTCACTAGGATTACCGGGAAACTAAGTCAACGGGTTGCCACATTTTGCGCTAAATCGCCAATCCGTCTGGCCCCGTAGGATAAATCTATACTAACAAAAGACTACTAATAAGGATAAAAAGAAAATGCTTAAAAGAAATAGGGCAGCTCAAGCACTTATACATGCTAGAAACAAAAGACTCAAAATTGCAAATGTAGCTAATATAAACTTGATTCATTGATGAATACCAAGTATGAAATATTGAGGTAATAACAAATAAAGGATGACATATTCAGGATCAGACGATTTCTTTTTTTAATGTTTTTTTTTTTTCTTCCCCCTTTTCTCTTTTTTCTTAAATTCAATATAACGAGTTTTAAAGGGGGATAGTAATTTTCTAAGTACTTTTTATTAATATTCCTCTGTTAAAAAGAAAAATTTATATGAAGGAAAATTAGTGCTGTATGAAAGTCCTCATACTTCAAATAAGTATGTCTTATGTGTTCATTTCAGTAATTTTCTTTTAAAGTTTTAATTAATGAAATATATAATGAGTTAAAATTCAAGTTCAGTAGCTACTGTATGCAGTTATTTGATATTGTCCTATATTTTTTTTTTTTAAATTCTATATATTCTTATTTTGTCACTTTGACCCCTGGATTAGCTACCTAGAAACATTCTTCAAATGGCTACTACAACATCTACCGAAACAGTTCTACAAACTAACCTAAGTCTGCATGAGATTGTAGGAAAATTATCCTTATTTGGAGGTCAAGGATTTAAAAAGTGTTCCTGTGAACAATCCAAAATACAATGTAAAACAAAAAGATGTGCCTTTTAAAAAAAGTAACGTACTTTGTAACTCAAGATGCCACAAATCAACGAAGTGTTTTGATTAAAAAGAATGACGATTATTATTTATTAATTACATTCACTAAAAATGTTTAAAATCTCACCAAAAATGTCCTTTTTGTTTTTAAAATATCCAAACAATATTATTTCATCTTTTCACTGAATTGTTCAGGGATTTGATCAAATCATTTTCTTTAGAAAAATCACCCAACAGCAATTTTAATATCTACTGTGAATTGTTCATCTATCTTAGGGATTTGATCAAATCTCTGTTTTTACCATCTCCCTGCAACATATGTATTAACATTTATATGGAGCAGCTGACTTCACTATAACCAGCTAAAGAATAAATTCAAATTCTACAAAAAAATTTATTCAAATTAAACAATAGCCGGTTTTTTTATATCTGGTAAAATATTTTGTATGTTTTGAAGAAATATTTTTGAAAATATCTGACTAGAAATGTTGCTTTAGATCTATAGGCAGGAGAACACTAGTCATCTACCTCAAGAGGATTTATGTAAACAATATGACACCATTTAATTTGTTCCTGTTTTATTTATAGTCAACTTTGTGTTTTCAGTGATATCTTATATTGTCTTTTATTCATTATAGGAAGAAAAACATCAGCTGGAAAGTAAATTGAGTTATCTGGAGCAGGACTCCAGGAGCAGACTGACCTCAAGCCAAGCGGCCCTTGAGCAAAAGAGCAATGAACTGGAGCAGATCCGTAGTGAGTTAACTCGCCAGATGTCAATGAAGGAAGTTCAGTACTCCAGAGAACTACAGGAAGAGAGAGACAAGTTTCTAACCGTACTGATAAATTTTAATTTTGTGTTATAATTTGAAAAGTTATAGCCAAAAAGGGACACAGTGCCAACGATTATTTTTTTTTACTGCATTTTAAAAGAAAATTTAAGATAAATAGTGGACTGTAAGTTCCTTTTTAAAAAAATTACCAGCTCTAAGTAGGTAAAGTTTGTTTTCTCTTTAGTCTCAGTGTGTGATCAACAACTATAAACAGTTTAAATTGTTCTATTATTAATTTGAAAATTATTAAGTATGAAACAGGTTTTAATTTCTTCAATTCATGAGTTAGTTCTTCAACCAACCAACCAGTGATTAGCGCTTTGTGTTCAAACTGTAGAAGGCATGAAATCAGTCTTTATGCATCCAATTTGGATTTTTTTTCTTGCCTAGTTGTAACTAAAGATAATAAATATTTTTCTTAATACTTTAAGTGTACATGATTATTTTTAGCATATATTGAAAAAAAAAAAAAAAAAAAATGTGTTTTTTTCTGTATGTGCACAGACTTAAGACCTTCATTTTGTTTCCATTGACATTGAGATTTCACATAGGAACCCTCTATCATCCATTTAGACTATGGAGAATGTTAGAAACATTTAAAAATTAATATTTTTCAACTTGCCTTGTTTTAATTTATTGTTTAATTACATTAGAAGTTCTTTTTTTATGTAAATTAAATGCTAGTGTAATTGTCAAATTTCAGTTAAAGGTTTGAATTTTTTTTAGTTAATTTTTTTTTTCAATCTTCCAATAAACAAATAGCCTTAAAAAAGCCTGTTAAGTAAAGCTATCAGTCCAAACAAGTTATGAAATCTAATGCTTGCCGCTATGCAGCCATGTTTTTTTTTTTTTTTTTTTTTTTTTTTTTTTTTTTGGGGGAGGGGGTGGGTATACTTAGCATAGAATTAAATTATTTAGGATTATTGGGAAGAACTTATACAGGTAATTGGTACTAGGCAGGCTAGAGTTTTTAATGAAAAAAATCTTATAACTTTCAGTGATCATTGAAAACTTCCTAATTTTTTAATTGTTGGGAAAGAGGTTAATTATTATTATTTTTTATTACCCGAGCATTAATGACAAAAAAATAATAATAATAATGCAAGTGCCTTGTTTGTTAATGAATGTCATGCTTTATAATTTATTTTTGAATATTTGTATTCAAATTAATTAATGTAAATTTTGAATGCAAACGTGACGTATAATGAACAAGTTACACTTTTTTTTACTTTAAATTAATTTAAAATATTGAGATTGAAATATACAAAAATATTTGATGCATTACTAATTTAAATGTAATAATTGACTGCTCCAAAACCAAATTTTTCTGCTCCAAAATCGTATTTTTACTGCTCTGACAGTGCTCCAAAATCACATTTTGGTGCTTACATCACTGTAATTGGTATCTGTATTAAATTGTTTTCAAATCTTTGCAACACTTCCTTTTTGTGTCTTCAATACAAGCAATTGTAACAGTTACTTTTTAGATTTTAAAGTATAGAAAATGTTTTAAAACTTGAAAATGTCATTAAATATTTTTATTAATACATCAAATATACTTCTAAATCATACTTTTTTGTTGCTTTTTGAAATGTGTCTCGAATTGCTATTTTTGCGCTTTGATCCTTCTTGACTGTAACTCCTGCATTGTGCATTTAGATTCTTATTTAGACTGTTTTGGGTTTAAAAAAAATAATTTTTTATTCAAATCCCTACTTTCCCATCCAGTTACAAAAAATCAATATAATGTTTTGCATGACTGAAAATGTTAGATACTAACTATTGGACAGGAATGCAAAGCTTGAATTTAATTTTTAAGAGGGTGTTTATTTTGCTATTTAAATACTGACTGTTATCTAAACCTGGTTATAATATTTAGATGATGATGTGTAACTGATAGAGTGGATTACCTTATTATTTCTGTATTGCTGGTGGAACTAGTAAAACTGGTATTTTAATTTTAATGACTCTCATAGTAGCTTTATAAATTTGAATCAGTTTTCCATGAACTGTATATAATAGTGGCATTGTCAATTTTTTACACTGGTGCTTCATAATTTAAATTTCTTCATAATTTCAATATCTGTTTCATGTATTGAACTTATTTAAGTTTTAATTGAATTATTCTCTAAATTAAAAAACCTAACCCCAGTTTTTTAAATGAATTGTGTACCATTTCCCCCTCGTCCCCCCCCCCCCCCAAAAAAAAATAAAATATTTAAATGAATTTTTATTTACAGAAACAAAGAGAAAATGACTTAAGGCATGAAAATGAAAGGAAGGAGAAGGAATATACTTACTGTAAGGATATTCAGAAACTGGAAGCTCGAGTTTCTTGCCTAGACACTTTAAATAAGGTATAAATTTATTAATATTCAGTTATTCTCAGGGGTCGAATCTTAGAATTTTTTTACCTCTGAAGTGATCTTGGTTGTCCTCAAATAAAGTTTGTAATGTTATAGAATATGAAAACTAAAAATTCCTTTGAAATGCTATTAGAATAATTTTAGAAATGTTTGGTCGTAAAATAATTGCAATATTTACTTGCATAGTCAACACTAAGAAATGAAAATGAAGTTTCAGAATGAAGTTCTCCATTTATTAGTTTTAGCAAAATACAATTGATTGCTGTTATCCAAATTATTAAAAAAAATACTCGCATTTATGCAGGGGTCTCAGACGTGCGCCAAATACAAAAATCTGCTCCAAATGCTTTATTTTAGCCACATTTGCAGCAAAACGCTATATATATATATTTAAAAAAAAAAAAAATTGCGGGACGAATTTTGATACTGTTCGCCGCTCTTATATCGCTATTGTTGAGAAGTATTCCAGTATATTCGATGCTAATGCTGATATTTACGTTGGTGTGGTGTTCATTTTCTCCGAGTGCTACGATGATTTACGACACTAATGCTGACATTATTGTCGAGTTTTACGTTGTTATTACGATCATTTTCGTCGATTCTTTCATCAATGTAATAGCTCTGTAGTTTTGAGAATTGCTGCATTTAATTCGACGTTATTGCTGATATTTTCGTTGGTATGATGGTAATTATTGCTGTGTGCTACGTTATTGCAATATTCGAAATTTACCCCGATATTACTGAGAAAATGTCGATGTTACTGCGATGATTTGCGACGCTAATGCAAACATTATTGCAAATTATTGTAATAGTCATTTTTGTCAAGTCTTTCACCGATATATTAGCGGTGTTGTTGAGAACTGCTCCGGTTTATTCGGCGCTATTGCTGATATTTTCGTTGGTGTGACAGTCATTTTCAAAGAGTGCTGCGCTTTTGTTAACAGCCGATATTACCGAATCTGGCACAAACATTATTGAGAAAATGTCAAAATTACGGACATTTGTGCCGATATGTACGTTTTTGCGATGGTCATTTTTACTGAGTCTTTAACTTAAGTAATATCCTCTGTCTAGATTTTGGACGGTATTGTAAGCGCTATCGCTAATATTTACGCAAGTGTGATAGTCATTTTTGCTGAAGTTTACACTGTTGTAATAGCAGCTATTGCTGAGATTTGTGACGCTGTTTGGTAACTTAAAAAAATACGATATTACTGGGATTTTGCGCCGATATTACCGAGATTGCGATGGTATGGTATGTGCTATCCCGATATTTACGTTGGTGTTATATTCGTTTTCGCCAAAGCCTATTGTAATGTAATAGCATCTATTGCCGAGATTTGCGACACCGATTTGGTGACATTCGTCTTGGGTAATTCTGCTTCAAAATTTTTTGTTTTTATACTGCAAAATTTATTTTTCTGCTACAAAAATTGGTTTTTTTTTTTTAAAGTTGCTTTTACGTGCTAAAAAGGTCATTTTTCCTGCTACTAAACTTGTTTTTACCTGCTCCGAAAGTCATTTTTCCTACTCCAAAACTTGATTTTTTCTGCTCCAAAAACTGCTCCAAATCTTTCTGAGTGAGTGGGAGCCCTGATTTATGGAATAGAAATTAAATTCTTGGTTCAGCAAAAGACAACTGAAGTGATTGTTTAAGTTGCTGTTTTAAAAATTGGGTTACCTCGGGCAACCTCACATTTCGACCCCTGGATATTCAATTGGCTAAATTAATTTTATTTAATAACTTTCATTGGATTTCTGAGTTTTATATGTTATGTTAACTATATTTTAATAAATGTCACCAGGAGTTTTTTCCTATTATGATTTACAAAGGAATTGGTTTACTTTTAGCTATTCCTAGACAAGTTATTTAAAAGAGTGGCCACAGAACTGGGAAAACCTGGAAATCAGGGAAATGTCAGGGAGCTTTCAGATTCTTGAAAATGTCAGGGAATTTTTTAAAATTTCATAAAAATCAGGGAAATTTTGTATTGTTTTGAAGATACTTTTTACCGCTCATCCTTATTTTGGTGCTATTTACCTGAAGAATTGTGGTGGTAATCAATGGAAGTTTAATGTTACGGTATAGTTCAAACTTTTTATTACAGCCAAAACTGTTTTTAAAAAATTTGCATTTTATCTCTTTAGCTTACATTTTCTATTAGATCAGGGTGTCTACAAATCTGAAAAAGTTTAAAAAAATTAAAAAAAGAAAAAATTGCCGTAAAATCAGGGAATTTCTTAGAAATTTATCAGAGAACTTTTTTCCTGAATTTTGTGATCACCCTGTTTGAGCTTTTCGTTGGATTGTTGAACAGTACAACTATGCTGTTAATGTTGCATTTGTTAAATTACATCAACATTTTTCAATTGACATTAAGGCACTGCATAGATTTTTTTGTTATCCAATTCAGTTTTAATTGGCCTTGTGCATTTTGTTGTTTGTTAATTAAAAACAATAAAGTTGTTTCAAGAAAAATAATATGCAAGACTTAGTACTGATATCTTTAAATCTATTTAGTTCTTCAAATGCAACAAATTGTATAATAAAATCTTATTTTTATGTATTATGTTTTTACTTATGCTTTTACTTTGCTAAAAATATGCTAAGTCAACAGTTTTGTGATCTGATTATTAGCATTTCAAATTCTCAATTCCCAATTTTATTTAGATTTTTTAAATTTTTTTTTTTTAAATGTAACCAGTTCAAGTAAAAATTTATTTTAGTTCTAATAGTATTTAAATCTTTTTATGGTATACTTTCTTTGAACTACTTGCCTTGTTAATATTTGTTTTTAACTTTTTCCAATTTTTAATTAAAAGTTTTAATTGTTAACCATGACAATGTTTGCTGTTGCGGGATGGAAATATCAGAGATTTTTTTTTTTTTTAAATTGCAATGAATTAGGGAATTTAACTGTATTTCATTCAAAAGTTTTAAAAGTATATATAATAAATTTTTCATGAGTATGAAATCATCTTTTTCATTCATGGCCTTTGCTTTGTCATATAAATTTACTTACTCTCATTATGTCATATAATTTACTTTTCTAAATTAGCTATATTCACTATTTTACTGGAATTTTAATCAATATCTGTTAAAAAGTGTACCACCCTGTATTGGTATTATTGAAATTGTAAGGCCGACTGGGGAATGTGGGTGAAATTAAAATAGCTCTTCCTCTGGTATGCAAAATGTATTTGGTATTTATGAATTTTTTTTTATGTTAATTATTCATTAAGGATGAGGAAACTGATAAGTATTTGGATTTTTACTATGGCTTAAACACTGTTTATAAAACTGTCTAAAGTGAAATTGTAACTTATTAAAATTTTAATTTTTGAACTATGGTACTGTACTTAAGACTTTACACATTCATAAAGGATAGTATTTACTTACTTCTTTTTATGGTATTTTCCTAAAGTTTGATGAAATTCTTGATATATTTATTTCAATTCCTGTTTCAGGAACTGAATGATCAAAATCGCAAGCGTGACGCCACCATCCAAGAACTGAAGTCTTCCATTTTATCTTTGGAAGAAGAATCTAGGCGTGGCAAGGCCTACATTCATGAGTTCAAAGATAAAAACCATAAATTGCAATCAGAATTGAAGGAAAAAATAACGGAAATATCTCAACAGAAACTGAAAATTGAGGAACTTGAGGGGGACATCTCTTACCGGAAAGAAATGTTGAACAAGTTGCAGGAACAGTTTGAAATTAATCGCCAGAATACAGTAAGATTTTTAAAAATATTTTTGTTAATCTCCAGAAGTGCGAGTTACAGCACAAGCAAGTTAATATGGGCTCCAGTTCTTACAAAAATAGTTTATGAAACAGCAGTATATAGTTCCAAATGGGAATAGTTAAGCATTTATAGTTAATGAAAGATGATATTTTCTCCCTGATCCTTTTATATATGAGAAGTCGGCAAACAAAATTAGATTTTTCCCTACAACGTCAAATTTTTAAGCCTTTCCAAACTCAAGTTTTGTTTGCCTCCAAAGCATTTTCAATCAGAAGTGGTTCTAAACTCCTCCAAATAATTGTCTTTGAAATACAATACATGGATAACATTTGAAGAAAAATGTTTTGCTCTTTAATGCAAGAAACTAATTGGAGGACAAGTATGGTTTTGTTTGCCACCTCCTCACATGAAAAATCTCCAAAAATTACTCCTCATTATCATATACTTCAGAATTAATTAATTAATTTAAGATTTGTTTCTTTTTGTATTGTTTTCCTTATTTTTCCCCTTCTGTAACATTAAATATCTTTACCTCAAAAGTAAACTATTGTAAGAGCAATGTTAAATCATTTGCACCTGGGATAGTTTACTTCTGAGACAGAGTGGATTTTTAATTGAGTGTATTTGTAAAAGAAGTATGGCACCATGCGATACAAATAAGAACTTATTTATCGTTATCATCCATAATGTAGTGATATTATGAAGAATTTAAAAAATATCTTATAAAAATCTCAATGGTATCTGTGACAGCCATTCAGGAAGACTGCTTTGTATGACAAAAAATGCAATGTTGAAGCTTGAAGTTGCATTTTAGTAGAAAATTCAAATTATGAAACTTTACAAATACATTATAAATAAACTAATGAAAGAAACACATTCACAATTTCTATGTATAAAAGGCAAAGCCCTCACTCATCTGATTCTCCTACTTCTCATATAGTCAAAACTTTGAATTTTGGTACTAAGGGAAATAAAATTATTTGCTAAATCCTAAAAACATTAACAACCTGGATGAATTTTGCTTTGAAGGGGATGGGGGACTTTTCCCTTGCTGTGTTGGTTTGTGCAATAGAGCCACTGATCTCCATAGGATTGCTAGATTGAGCTTTCCTTTGTCTTATTTCGTGTGCACCAGCCTAAAAGTTGGCAGTATAGAGACAGTTGGGGAAATAGAAATTAATCGCCAAAGATGGTATTTGTAACAGCAGGCCAAAAATAAGTGCCAATCTGAGCGAGGCTTAACCCTATTTTGGTAGATTTCCATCACTCACTTAAAGTTAAATATTCTTACCACAGAGTGTCTAGAAGTTGTTCCTAGAAATTTTACTTTCCTTTTTCTATAACGTCTTGTGATAAGTGCAAAAATATAAATGGTAAATGCCATCAATCTACAATGTTGCTCCTTTTCTCCCAATAAACTTGTGCTGTTATTTGCACCTTCTACTCTTGACTTGGAAAACCAATGCCAAAACCAACCTGAATTTTTTTACAGTATGTCTTTATCAACTGGATGATCAGCTTTGTTTCTTACCAGTTCATAACGTCGTGAGCCATACATTGTCTGTGAACGTGTAGTAAAATTTAATTTCTTTTGCTCTGAAATATGCCTGGTATTATTGTAAGCAAGGGTAAGCATAGAAAATGTAAGATATTCTGATTTTTATTAACCAATTATCTGGGATCGAAATTGGGTAAAACGTATGAAATGTGGAATGCATGAATATATTTTGATCGCTAAAATGCAAATCATAAAAATACATTAGTAAATAAACATTAAAAAATAAACATACATTAGTATTATTTTTAATGAATTTTCACTTCAAAATATTTTTTAAAAATGCTGCCCACTTGATAGCTGAGGGGTTAGCGCTCTGGCTTTTGATGCCAAAGGTGCCAGTTTTGAATCTGGAGTTAGGCATGGGTGTTTGTTGTGGTTCGTAATGATTAGCTGTCATTGTGCGAAAAAAAAAAAAATCGTTGATCGTATAAACCAACCAATTTAAAAAAATGCTTGTGTTTTCCTCATTTATTCGTTGTCTTTAGTTATTATTTATTTGGGTATCTAAATCTATTCTTTTTTCAGAAAACCACGGAACGAGAATTATTCGAGTTGCAAAACGAATATCAGGAGAGTACAAAAATCATCAAAAGGCAAAAGAGAGATATTGAAAAAGCAAACGAGGTCATTGAGAAGCTTCAAGAGCAAATTTATGATACCCATGCAAAGGTTTTGTATATTTTGCTTTCTAATTTGAAAATCAATTAAAATTAATGTAATATGTTTTATTGATATTTTCTTCTTTAATAATATTTTTAACATTTCTTCCTATTTTTAACATGAAGTACAGTGTATTAAAATAAAAATAGCTATTTTTTTCAAATTGTTATAACTGTAAAATATATATCTTTTTAAAAAAGAAATTATATAAAGATCTGACAAGCCTCCTCATCAATTCCTAATTTTGTTTTATCCATTTATCTCCAAGTATAAATTACATTGTTATCCTAAAAAAAATGCCAGAAAGAAATTTTTTCAGGATCATGACTGAAAATTAGTGCAGTGAAAGTGTAATGTTTTAATAAAACTTCGTATATTTCATGATTTCTATTTAATAGAGAATGTGATAAATAACACTCAATCTCACAATGTTCGTCACTGAATGTTATTTTATCACATTCTGTATTCAATAAGTGAGTTAATAAAAAATAAAAAAATCTATAGTAATGTAAATAATTAGGTCTCCAATTAGTCTCGATAACTAAGTGTTACTGAAAATCATTTGAAACTATTATGTTTTCTCATTGCCATATCTTTCTATTTAGTTAAAAGACATGAGCTCGCAGAATGCTGAGCTGGAGAGGACAATTTCCAATAAAGACAAGTCAATCCGAGCGTTGCAGAAAGAGATTAAGGACCTTAAACATTCTTTATCAAGGACACAAGATCATGTAGGCTATGTCATTGTTTGACAAGAAAAATTAATTTCCAATGGTGTTACTGTTTTTGTTCTTAAGCTCTATGAAAATTCTAATTTGCTTATTGGAACTAATTGTTTAAAATTTTGTTAAATTGTTATTTATTTTATGTTTGCAGTTAAATTTTCCAAGTAGTCTATTTATCTTTCAGTCATCAGTGAATTAAAAATAAAAGACTAACACAATTGCACATTAATCTCATGCAGCATTTTATTTTTTTACTTCAACTATAGTGGTTTAATTACTGTATGACTGTTATAAGAAAAAACGAAGTCACATGCTTGACAAAATGAATGTCTTGTATAGTGGTCCACAGTTTATCTTCTTTGAATAAAATATATCATATGTTTTATTATTACCTCTCTTTGGTATATACTGTGAAGACAACCTAGTTCAGACTTTTTCTTGAGATGGTCAGACAATAAAAACAATGCAAGAATTATATATATATAACCTGACATACTTTGTGTTTCCGTAAACAAGCCATTGTATTCTAAAACAATCTTAATACTTAAAATGGTGACTGAAAATAACGTTAGTAATAATAGGGTATATTTTTAGGTGGACGATTTATCACACTCTATAGCAACTCTGAAAGGAACAATTAGCAATCAAGAAGTAGAAATTAAATCTAGGGATCAAGGTATGTTTTGGATTCTCTTGTTAAAATACATTTTGTTGGTGCAGAAATAATTAATTTACAAAAGAAATCAATGCAAACTGAAGTATCAAAATAGCTTGATTAATAACTCAACAGTATTGTTTTCAATTAGTCAAAAGTGTGATCCAGTGTCTGTCCCTACTCAATAAATGTTTGGGCATGGGCAGGAAAGGCATAGTGTGGGCATGTGCCTTTTCCGCCTGCTTTTATCATATTTTTTATTTGGAAAAATACTCGTAATACCAAAATTCCTGATTTAAAGGTTGATTGAATGTAGATTTTGAAACCAAGAACAACACAGAGACTATATTACACCAGAACATCATTAAAATAAGATCAGCTGTAGTAGCCTATATACAGGGACAATTTGAAGATGCCTACATCAAAGTCCACCTGTTCTTAAAAATATCAGTTTAAGAATCCAGATTAAAGTAGATATCTGACTACGTTGAAAAGTCAATTTTCGAAGAAATTTCTAAAATTGTTTTTATTGCATAATGTTATTTTCTACATTATCTAGTTTTCAAAACAGTCTTCACTTTTAGTGTGGGTCAGTTAGAACAAAAGTAAGGGTAAATATTGTAAGGACAGATACATGTAAAATGATGATATTTTAAACTTAAAACGCTTTTTTCTCATAGTTCAATTTTAAACATAAATTCCTATATTTGAAAAATGATAGCTAAAAAAGTTATCAATGAATTCTTCAGTTTTTTTTTTTTTTAAATTTATTTTGTGACTTGCTATCTAGAGATTATATTACAAAAATTTGAATAAAATATTTGTTAACATATAATTATGAAGCATTATTTAAAAAATAACATGTTGAAAATGAAGACGTCATGTTTCGATGACAGTTAAAAAATTTATTTATTAAAGTTTTCTTTATTTTATTAATATATCCTCTAGATATAAGTATGTAGTTTAATTTGGTAATATTTTTTGAGTAAAAGTTAAATAATTTTTCATCAAGCATTTTTGAAGATTTTGATAAATTTCTTCAAAATTTCATATATAATTACCATTTTTATAAAATTATCGGAATATAATTAAAATTTTATGCATGAATTACTAATATTAATAGTACTACTTTTAAAAATACAATTAAATTGTTTCTTAAAAACATTTTTTAAAAAAAGTACTCTGAACGTGTTTGGATACCTTAAAATAAATTATCGTAGAGATTAGTTGAAATGTTGGCTTTTATTTTTAGCCGACAAATTTGAGATGTTACTATAAGTTTTCCATCCTCTTTTTGAATACAAAAACATGTCCGTTTTCCCAAATTTCATACAACTCTTCGGAGCATGACAGTATTGATGTTAGATGAGGTTGTTGTGATGTTCACTTTCAGCTCAGTAATCGTGTTTGTACTATTCGGTAAACACAGAAATATGGCTTCAACTTTTCTCAGTTTATCTTCATCCGAAATGAGTGGTATATTAGCTCTTTTCTTGACAGCTATTGTTCCATTTATCATGAAATTGTGAACTAATCGTGTCACCATTGAAATATTGGGTATTACTGCATCAGGATATTTCTTGTGAAACTCTTCAATGATTTGAGAACATGACTTTTGAGCAAAATAACACTGCAACATGAATATTTGCTGTTCCAGGAAAAACACCTCGCCACTGCAAACGCTTCCTGTATGGTCTCTGAGCATAAGATCACTGATACTGATTGAAATGCATTTGAAATTCAACTCTGTTATCAACTGGCTGGATATTGAACTTAATTATGGACCATAAAACTTTGATGTGCGCAACTTAAATTTACCTTGTATCATTTGGAGGCATGTATTTGTCTAAATGGGCAAACTGCCTACATTGGTATTTCAAACAGGGAAAAACAAAGTATCAGTCATAATCAGCTTGTCTACTATCATTGAAATTAGGCTGCAGTCTTGGCCAGGCGAGACTTGATCTCAAGACCTTTCACATGCTAAACGAGCATTCTGATTCTGGATTCTGTATCACCCCCACCCCTCCATTTTGAGCTATTTAAGATTACATGTTCCTTTTTGATTGCTATGTTTTTACTTAATAGATATTAAACTATTGTGACTATATCGCATAAAAGTATACATGGTTTGAAGTGTTTCTAATGAAAAATAAATAAAACTTTCTAATTATAAATCTTTTTCCAAATTAATGATATGAACAACCTTGTGTTGTTACCAGATTTGATAACTATATGACTAAGGGCATCTATGTCTGTATTTATTATTGAATTTTAACTTAGTGCATCCAATTCAGACACAGTGCTTAAAACTTTTTGCTGTTTGACAAAAGTTAATTTTTTATTTGCAATTCATTATCTATTTATTAAACAAACCCCACGTTAAATGCCTTTTTTTTTAGTAAATTATGCCGTTTATTTTTTTTCAGTTGTAACCTACTTAAACCGGCAACTCTCCGACAATGGTATCATTCCTCAATATATGTCATCTTCCAATCAGGGGCAGTACGTACCTATTAATGAAAAAGTAAGTGGCAAATAATATCTTCTTATATGAAATATCTTAATTTTAAGATTTTAATTAATATTCAGTTTATTTATCTGGATTTTTAAATTTCTTACAGAGATATTCTGCGGGAGATGCTGATGTAATTGATCGTGTGCGATCTCCCTCAGCAGCAGTTACAGAAAAACCTAAAACATTTTCTGGAAGGTATTTAAAAAATTTTGGCTTTTATTTTTAGTTTCACATTTAATATAGACGAGTTTATCTCAAAATATTGTATGTCCTTAGTATTTATAGAAGAATATGTGGTGGTACAGATACAACAATGTATTGTACTGGTCATACAAGGAGGTTGGTATAATTAAACATACTAAAATTACATAAAATTTGTTGGCCATGTCTGGCAAATGCAATCCTATGCCAGATTAAGGTTCTTCAATTATAAACTACAATATTAGGGGCAGACTGATTAAGATCCTGAGAGTCCCCAACAGGAGTAACAGAAGGAAGACGTGTGTAGTGGAATATCTCTTATCTCAGGGCCAATGTATGCTTTCAGTTTTGTATTTTCTTTTTATTGTATCTATTATGAATTCAATATATTTCTTTACAAGGTGGCATTTTCTAGTTTTGGCTTTTCCTACTAAGGATTTCGTCCATATTACAATTTAGTTGTTTTTACAAGATTCTAACTCTTCATTGGCAAAATATGAAAGATTATCCAGTTTGTTTTACTTCATTGGCTGAAATTGGAGCATTGATAATAGGCTAAGAAGTGCAAAAGTAAAAAAAAGGTTGATAAACACTGTCATTATATTTAAGTAGTTAAAAAAAGGAAGGCTGTAAAGGTTTTCAAATTTTAAGTAGCCAGGAATCTTCTTCTTGTTTCGAAGATTAAGTGTTGCATAATTTAATCAAAATTGGGGGGGAACTATACGTTCCTATAAGAAACATGTAGTCTCAATTGTTTGAGTTACCATTTAAATAGGATAATCCCAATATTTTCTTTTTAAATCCAATATAACTACATATTAAATATTTTAAAGCAATGTATACATTTCAATATCTAATTTAGTATTGTGCCTTGAATAGTCTGACATAAAAGCCTTTTTTAACTTTTGCTTTAAGGAAGAAAGCTCAAGAAATGACTCCTGTTGCGTTTGGTAAAAGTTATAGAGGCTGAATTCTACATGAAATTAAAAATAATACATATTTGTAAATGCTTTAAAGTAAGATTAATTTTCATACCTTTATAGATTGAAAATTTAAATATCCTATATCACATATAAATTGTTACTGAAACTAACCTAATTTTATCACAAACCTTTAGTTTTTTGTCATGTAAGGATAATTTCTTTTACTTTTAAATCCTTTACATTAACTTCGATTTTGTTTATGGGTGGTTGCCAGGCATGTCTACTTAAACTTAATTAACCCACTTGCCGTCTTCTGATCGGGTTGAAACTTGGCAGATAGATTCGATGTCAATTCTAACATGCATTCTATCAAGTTTTGGAGGCTGTCATTAAAAGGTCGCTTTTCTACATGTTTCTATAATCGTTTTGGAATACTAATAAATCCCATTTAACTGATCATTGTTGAAACACTTTTCCATTGCAAAAATTGTTTTAATCAGAATAAATAATAGATATTTGGATATGAATGCACATTCATTTTATTTCACATTAATTTTTAATAAATAAATTTAAAACATACTTTGCCGCATAATTTGCTGATAGAGATGCTTTTAATATTTAAAATTAGATGAAAACGTTAACAACAGAATCAGCGCAATGTTATTGAATACAAAAAATGGGCAATGCATATAAAGGATTTATATTAAAAACTTTGTTTTTATTGGTTATTTTATTTACCCATTTTGTTTCTTCTTGAGACATTGTAAAAATTGATAAAGCCATAAGAATTTTCCTGCAAGAGTTATACTAGTTCTTGTATTCATTTAAATAATACTATATATTCAATTTAACAATTAAAAATAAGTGTGATGGTAACATAAAGCACATATATGAGAAATTAGTCGATATAATCACTTGAAATTTCAGAAAAAATCTTGGTCGCTATATAAACACTTGAAATTTCAGAACAAAACTAAATGCTTCTAATCTAACTTGCATCTACACTATATATATAAATGTGTTCCCTTCAAAAATTTGTTTAAAATAAATATTTTCTTCTGAACTTCTTTAAGCTTTAAAGTTGTTCACCATGGCTTTTCATATTTCCACTGCATTTTGCCTTGGCAGAGCAGGGGAGAGGCAGGGATGCTAACTTTTCTGCTGATTTTCGTTTTGTGTATTTTGCAAAGTGGCATGTTTTTACTGACAATTGAAGGTTAAATATTTGACATGGAAAAAATAGAATAATCAAAAAATAAAAGTGGAGATCTAAATGAAAAGATATTATGTTTCTCCACAATATTTTCTTCCACAATAATTAAATGGCTCCTACCATCTGCTTCTGTTTATTTTTCCAATGTGTAAATTGTATTTGCAAAATATTCAAACATTCACTTTTAGATGTTATGATATCTAATTAAATTATATGTTTCATAAATTGATCTTAAAGTTATTTTTTTAGGGAGTCGAACCTTTTTATATTTCTTAGTTGCCTACACTTCTTGTGCTTCACACATTGTTAAACATTTTTTTGTTCGTTAAAAATATTTTTGTCAAAAAAGAAATCTTGTTTACATTTGATTTTAGCCTTAAGTTTTTGATGTTTAACAATAAAACAATCTATTACTGTTTTAGGAATGGAACTAGTCATTCTCTTCAAAACAATCCAAGAAGCTCCCCAACTCAAACAAATTTTGATACTGCTTATGCATCTTCTTACAATGCAAAGAACTTAAGTAAAGGTGTAGATACGAATTCTAGTCCAGGCCATTTTGAACTTGACTCAGCTGCACTTAATGCTGCGTTTGGCTCTGGTACTGCTCCAAAACACAGTACAGCTAAGAAATCTGTTTCTACCAGGACTGCAAACACTTTCAGAAGAAGAGTTAAAAAGTAACTGACAAAATTGGCCTTTTGCTATCTTAGTTTCATGAATATGAAGAATTGTTTTGCATACTTTTAATTTATTCAAACTATTTACCATAAAAGTTGTGCTATTTTTACCACCAAAAAGTACTGATAGATTAGATTGCTTAACCCATGATTAAAGGAAGAGTAATATGAAATATATATTTGATCAATGCCAGTTTTGGTATAATTAAAATTTAATTAAATTTATGATTGAGTGTGAAATTCAGATACAAGTTATTTTCTTATAGCAAAAACCTCAATTATGTTAAATATATTTTGCATGGATGCTAAAACTAACGTTTAATAAACTTATCTTTGTATAATGAGTTACGTGTAACTGAAAACTATCTCAATGACATGTACATTTTGTATTTGAAAGTATTTCAAGCTTGAATTTAATTTAAAATTTAGATGCCTAAATATGATATCGTTGGGGAATGTGCAGTTTGTAAAAAGATAATATTCTTAGTGGTTTTCTTTACATTAACTACTATGTTAATCATTTTTGTCAAGACAAGCTGTTGCCAGCTGCATTCAAGTCAAATTTCACTCTCTTCATTTTAATTTATTTTACCTTGTAAATAGAAATAAATATTTTATACATAATGTATTATTATTGTACACACGTGTAATAAATTATTTTTGTCTAACAAATTCAACTGGTTTGTTTTATTATGGAGCTAAATGATTTTAATAAGTTTCTACAACTACTTAATTATATTCATTTTGAGGTATGTCTTATTTAATTTAATATTTAAAGAGAAGTATTTTGTTTATTATTCTTTATTTTTTACAATCCTTCCATATTATATACTAGCAGTGTGGCCTCGCGCTGCTGGGGACCCGTCGAAAGACATAGAATTTAATATGGTACTCGGCTAACGGATCAGTACCAGCTTAAGTTAAAATATAAATAATAATAAAAACTGAAAATAAAAACCTTTGCTAAAAACCGCATTTATCTGTGAAAAAGCACTAAATGAAATCGCGCCAAAGAAATGTTTAATACTACTTCTGAACCAAAAAAGTTTAGTATTCTTCAAAAAATTTTTAGCATACAGAGAAAAAAAAAAGTCCCTTGCTGGTCCTTACCAACTTCATAATCACGACCAAAGAAATAAAATCGCAAATGAAACACTACGCTTCTGGTGTAAATTATAAAATAGTCTTGTGTAAATAGTAAAACATGTATAATGCAAAAAATGTATTGAAATCTATAATAAATATTATGGAACTTGGATAAGACAGTACAAAAACACTATACTAAAAAAAACTAACTAAAACAATCAAAAGAAGGATTTTTGATATTCTGGGTAAAGGATACGAATGAATATTTACCAGGATTTACTTGGAAATAAAAAGTAATATTAGCAAATGTTGAAATGATTTGAAAGTTTTCGGTGGACTTCAATAATCTTAGCTGTTATGGTTATTTATGTTTACGTCCAATTACGTTTTGAAACAGCGCATGCGCAGAGCGTCGTTTGACTGTAAATATGTGGAAAATTATAATAAAATTTGAACCGTTCATAGGACAGACGATTGTAACACATAAAAATAATCAGAAAAATAAGAGTGACATATTAAAATAACTTGATTTTATTCTGATGTAATAAAAGAATATCGTTGCCATTCCAATAATTTTTTTTTCATGTCATTAATTTTTAATGAAAGCAACTTTTAATCAAATTAAAAAGTTGTTCTCTACAATCTCCATGTACTAAATCTTCTGTGTACCAAAATGTTTACCTCTAGGTGCAAAAATGCGGATTTGTATAAGGTTCAGACGTACAGACAACTAACTTTTATAGATATAGATGTGGGTGTTTTGTGGTGTATGACCATAGTACTTCTTAGAAAACTATAACACTGAGAAAAAATCAATTTTTATTATTGCATATTGCATTATCTTACAGGCACACTGTACAAATAGAGATCAAAGGCTGGCAAAATAAAAGCCCTAAGAAGCTGCGAAAATAACTGCAAGATTGCCATTTCAATAGATACTGTACATCGTTTGTGGCAGTGATTTTAGACTGTGAGATGCCTTGTCGAAGTTATCGTAGGTAGACAAGTTTACCCTAATGTGTTTAAAACTAATAAATAAGGTCACTTTTTATTTAACTATATTGCGCTTGGACCATTTACTATATAGTTGCTTCCTGTTGAATGAAAGTCTCTTGATCTTTTTTGTAAACATCCTATTTTTATGAGTACACCAAATTATGTTTTGAACCTATTCATTTTTTGAAATTACTGTACAATTTCACTAGCTGGCTTAGTCTATCTTCACAATCATCTCGCCTATTGATAATGATTCCTTTTGAAGTATTTGAACACAAGGGGCTATTTATGAGGACGGACAATTACCACGTAACTTTGTCACAAGGCAACTTTATCTCTCGACGAACCTTTCTTTCAAGGCACCTCACTTCACCAAAATTCACAAAAAAAGAAGGGAAAAAAAATAAAAGTAGAAGATTGTATTCCATCAGAGAAGCAACAACCTCTGTACCTCAATGTCCCCACACACAGTCACATGATCAGGCTTAGCATCCTCCAGACGATACGGGAACAGGACTTGTTCTACACCATTGAGAAAACACCTGAACTCGTCCTGTTCCGTGCGGACCACCAGTAAGTCAAAAGGCAAGGTGGGGTAAAGGGGGCAGTCTTCGACCTTTACCTGGACCTCTTGAGACCACTTATCCTCCTCGCGAGAGTTGAGAGTGATCTTTGGGGTTGTGTCGTCTTCCCACTTAATTAGATATCGGAGGGCAACGTCACTGTCTTCTGTCCCCTCACCACACTGAACTGTCAACTGCATTCTGTAAAAGAGATATTGAGATTAGTATTATATTTATATAAACCTACACCTTTAACAGACCAGTAGCTTTAAAACTTATCTTTGCTGCAATTCTTTAATTTAAGTCTGTTAACCTACACAGATCAACTTGATAGCTACCTATTCTATACTAGTACCAATATTTAGGAATGAGTAACCCAATGGGCAATTCCCGCATTTTTTAAAAACGAGTGAAATTAGTTTATATTTATGAAGAATTTCTTTCTGATTCCAAGTATTCAAACAAAAGTAATTTTAAAAAATTAGTTATTTAAATATTAAGAAAAGAAAATGCCTAAAAACATCATCCAATTGCAATTCGATCTAAACGCCACATTTTAGCTGTTACGTCAAAAGACGTTCCTTTCGTTTTTATGGTTATCGTGAGGTTTCTGCCAAACAGTTGGTGTGATTTTTTTAGACAATGGACATTTCCTGCATTTTTTAAAAATGAGTGAAATTAGTTTATATTTATGAAGAATTTCTTTCTGATTCCAAATATTCAAATATAAGTTTTTTTTAAAAATTAGTTATTTAAATACTAAGAAAAGAAAATGCCTCAAAACCAGTCGGATCAAAACACACAACAAAATCCGTGACGTCAAGGGGTTCCTACTGTTTCTAAGGTTATCGTTAGGTTTTTGCCAAATAATTGGCGTTGAAATGGTTGACACTGGTAGACCATTGCCGTATCACTTATACAGGTTGGCGCGATTTGCGAGAAACTTGCATAACTGGTTTCCGCTGCGACTTTTCAAGCGAAGATGTTTGGGAAGCTATGACGTCACATTCAATTCGAGCCGAATTAATCGTTTTCTCGTCAACGTTTAACAGCGAAACATTGACTGCAAATTTTTAAAAAAAAAAAAAAAAAGTGCATTAAGCAGAAATTGTTATGTTTATGACCTTTTCGAAACATTTAGAATTTAAGAAAAAAAATTTGAAAAAATGCAGGAATTGCCATTTCCATATCCCGTGCCGGTTAGTGCAATTTGCGAGAAACTTGCAAAACTGCTTTCCGCTGCTGCAATTCAAGCCAAATGACGTCACATTAACTTCGAGCTGAATGAGTCGTTTTTCTTTCTAAAATAAATCAGCGAACTTGGGTTGCAAATTAAAAAAAGAAAAAGCGCAATGAGCAGAAATTTTTGTGTTTATAGTCTTTTCGAAACATTTGGAATTGAATAAATAAATTCGAGAATTGTCCATTGCAAAACTTAAGTGCATTTTCTAGGTAGGTTTAATTTCCCTGTTCAGTTCTTAAGCTTTTATTTATTGATGGGACATATAAGTTCTGTCAGTTATCTCATGCTAATGACTAATTTAAACGCTTTGAGACTCATTGAGACTTAGAAATCCACTTCTATTAAATTTATTTTTCAATTGTTAGATGGCAGCATCAGCACATTTTTCTTTATATGCAAACACATGAACAATTTTCAATCTCCTAAGCATTCATCATGGCCCGACATCATCTTATATTCTGTAGCAAGTTTCTAAAGAGTAAGAAGCTTGTGCTGCCATCCAACAATTGAATGAACTTCATAACAGTGGATTTCAAAGTTCCAATGGGTCTCAATGTGTTTAAATTAATGCAGTACTATGAGAAAACTGACGGGACACATTAATAAATAAAGGGTTAAGGATTCCTTTTGAGGCTGTATAGCTTTAGCGAGATTGGTTTATAATATTGTATTGGAGAATATTTAAAACCCAAAATTAGTGGTTAAAACTCAATTTACATTTTTTTTTTTACTAAGTTAATTTTACAATTGATGACTCACCTAACGAATTTTTTCCCTTTAAGATCATTCATACGAAGATTACTTTACTTGTAGAAATGTTTTTAAAAATATATGTTGAAGGTATTTTTTCAAGTAAGTTTTCTTGAGATCAGCAGGTACACATAGATGGAATGCTTTTAGTAGAAACTAAGTTTCATTCTGTTACAACGAGTTTGTTATCTGGTAGGTAAGGGAGTAATTAATAGGCTGTTGAATCTTCCATAATGCTAGTTAAATGTTGCTATATAATAAATAGCTTAAATAATTTTATATATCGCACATGTTTCCATCAGTTTAGCATGTATTTGCATTTTAAAACTATTCATAGTTATGCAGTTATGTTTCCTTAAATAGTTTTATAAATTTATTTAAAATTTGAATAAATCTGTAGAAATTGCTTAGAAGTTTATTTAAAAACTCAATATAACCTATACGAAAATAATTTCATGTCTACCTGGAAGGGCTGGTGTTGACTTTACCAGACAACAAGAGAAGGCATCCTTTCTCAAATCCCCCTGTTAGGCGAGATGATAGTGGTAACTCCTGTGAAAGAAAATAATACATTAAAAAATAAGCAAGGTTCTGTTTTCGATAAGGTGGACAACTTTATGCAAAAATGATTTGCCTCAAAAACTTTTAAGTTGAGATAGTTGTAGGATGTAAAGAATTAATTTAATATAAACGATGAAACATGCACCTATAATTTCTATACTAGCCTTTATAAAATATAATAGCTTTGGAAACACTCTTTTAAAAGTTTGGTTTTTCTATTATATGATTTATTTATTCTTTGTGTTGAACATCATTAAAAACAAATCTTAGCTTTCAAGTTATAAATTTTGAAGAACTGTTTAAAAATTACTGGTCTTGTATTTTGGAAAATAGCAGAGGTAAATAAAAATGCTTTTTTATTAAATATCGTTAGTAAATTTTTCGTACTGAGTATAATTGAGTATACATTAATAAGTTAATCCTAATTCCTCAACATTGCTTTAAAATTTAAAATTGTGTAGTTACGGTTTTTTGTTTATTATCCTTTACTAAAATTTTCTAAAGGAAAAAAATATATACTTCTTTCATTTTGTTCTTTTTAACTAACTATTAAAAGTATAATAAAAGTACTACAAATCGTTCATACTATTTTTATAGCATTGAAAGCGCTGAATTTTTTCAAGAAAATTGAATAAGTGTACCTGTTATTTATCCCTTCGATCTTATTTAGATTTTTGTGAGCTATGGTCAAATGTGAATTATGTTCTCCAAATATAAATGGTTTTCTATGAATAAATGTTATAGAAATAACATTACTTTCCAATCATTATTAATGCTGTTTGCCGACTCATAGTATACCATCATATGTCGAATGGGAAGAAGACATGTTAACAGTAGTCTAAAATCGCCTAGAAATAAAAAAATCGGCCTTAACATCTCAGGGGAAAAAAGAAAAATTCCCCCTAAAATCTGGAAAAAGTTGTTACTCTGAAAAAAGAAATCCTACTCTTCGGTGCTATTTGTTTAATCCTAGCTCGAGGAATTGAAGTTACAGAATTATTTGATAACATAGACTAGCAGAAAGTTTTTTTTTTTTTTTTTTTTTTAAATAAAACAACCATTTTTGAGTCATCGAAAAAAATAAGAATGAACCCTGACAATTTTGGCATTGAATCGTTATTGTTTCAGTTAGAAATTACCTTAAATCATTTTCATTTTACAACGAAAAAAAAAAAAAAAAAAAAAAAAATTAGTCCTTAGGGGAAAAAAAATGTAGACCATATCGATCTTCCCTGTCTACACATGCGAATTAAACCCTGTTATAGTGCTTTACTTAAAATTTTTACTTTAAATTTCCAATTGCATTTAATTTCATTCCGTTATACTTAATGAATGGTAGCATATTTTGATCCAGGTCAGAATGAAAGCTTATCAGGAACGGAAATTAAATTTACACCCACCGGACAAAATTGTTGTAGGCGGATTCCTCTGGATTTGAGGTTGGTTCCATTAAGTATTCCTAGTGGATTTAACTGAAATAAGAAAGCAAGGCATTTATAAAACATATCAAAACATCATTAATTAAAAATAAGTATTATTAATATAGTTTCTATACACTCTGAATCTTATTCATGACATTTATATTTGTATTGGCTTAATTTGAAAATTGGGCATTCTGCTTTTATCATCAGCATTATCTTCAATTGTTGTGTTAGTTTAACTTTGAAATGTCAATCTCCTTTTGATAGCAATTAGAGCATGAACATATTGCCATAAGAGTTATGCTCATAACATTACATTTAATGCTGCCTTCAATTGTTGTGTTAGTTTAACTCTGAAATGTCAGCGCCCTTTCGATAAATCGTTGCATTTTGTAGCTCTTAGAACATCTCCATTGATCCCTTTCACTGATCATTGACTTCAAGTCGTTGATAAGAATTTATTCCCTCTATCTTTAATCCCCCATCCGTTCTCGCAACCAGGAGGATAGAATACTCATTCAGCGTGCAGGAGATCTCGGGATCAAGCCTCGCAGGTACTCTGTACTATCTTTTTAAAGTGAGTTGACATGATGGCATTCGTGACAGATAGTCTCATGTTAGTTGTCGGATTTTTTCCTGATCGAAATATGAATGCAAAGCATATTCTCTATAAATGACCTCTCGGAAGGCATTCTTCTTTTCACACAAGTGTTAAAATGTTCTGGAACAGTATATAGTTGTCGCGTAGCTATTGCATCAGAAAATCTCTTCTATAACTAACTTATACATCTAATGAATTGTCTACACATTAGTTTTTTGTCATAATATAGTTCATGTTTGGCAAATATCGTGCACTTAATACCATGCTGGACTCGAATAATAAATCCTCAGCCAAACCAAGATTGTAACTAGTCTTTCTAGAGGAAGGGAGGGGGGGGGGGTGAAAAATAGTTTAGGCCATCTACACAAAAATGAAAGATGTTGTGAAAAACCAATCAGTCAATTTTCATTGTTTTTATCAAGAACTTCGAAATAATGTGTCCGAGTAGTTAAATGTATCACATACAGCAGTTGGTTTTGTGTATGTCTATGTACCTTAATGTAAAATATATAGTGAGGAATATTTTGGAAAAGGTTTGAACCTGTAAGCTCCTCCCCCCCCCCTTCCCCTCTGGATACGGCCCTGATGTAAACGCTATCTCTCGCTTTCAAAGAACATTTTTTAATGACTCCCACGTGTCCACTGTTTTGTGAGCTAAAATATTAGTGTAACCTCAGTTATCTAGCTGTCTGGTTTGTGGTTTTCCCCTCCCCTTCTAAATTAGGCAAACCTGTAGCATTTCCCCCTAAAATCCTGTGCGAAGTGTCTTTTGCTTTGTATTGTTGACTCATAATCCAGATGTTGTTAAGATATTTAGCGCAGATAGCATTTGTGTTGCTCTTGTACTACGATGAATCAGCCCGAAACAACTTAGCAGGATGGCAATCAACCCTTGCTATCAAATGCAACTATTTATACCTAAAATAATTTACGAACAAACCATTCAATATCGTGTTTATTGATAGGAATAGAAACTTATTTTTCAATAAAAAAAAAAAAATTGAGGGAAAAAAAATTAGTGGGAGTTTAGACTTTTTAATGGTGCCATTTCCCATCTCCTAATAGTAGCAATCATTGAGTAGTAATTTCTCTGCCAATGATTGAAATTCATCATACTCATCAGTGACCGTAATTTGATTTTGTGAACTTATTTACACCACCTGCCGATGAGAGTAAATTGAGAAAAGTCATACGAAAGTCAACTTTCACCGATGAGTCTTTAATACTGAATTCCGATCACCAATTTCTGACTGCGATTCAGAAAGCACTCTACAATTCAATATCGAGTACTGAATTTTAATTCCATTATTTGCCGATGAGGCTTAATCCATTGAAAAAAAGGCGTATAATAATCAATCAATGATGTCAATGATGAGTTTTCGGATCTTTCAATGCAGCAACAGCAAATGTTCCTGCACGGTCATTCACAAATCATAAATGATAGTAGTAGGTCAAGACTTGGTGAGTAAGAGAGTCCAACTCATTATCAGAAGATTGTTGGTTTGGTCCAGTCTCGCAAAATACCGGTGTGTATGACAATAGGAGCTCGCGGCCGCAGTATGGACAAGAATCTGTCATGGTCTCACTATTTGAAAGAAACACAAAATGTATTGTATATATTTTATTGGTTAAAAAGACATGGCTCTAATTGGAAGAAAAGCCTTATTTTCACCAAGTAGTACAATTAATACAATTACTTTAATCTATTCTCGTCGAATACATCGGCAGTTGATCGTATTTTCATAGAATTCCAATGAAAATTCATAGCATAACGATGATTCATGGATGATCATCCAAGCGGACATTTGAGCTCAGTTGCAGATGAGATGATGAGTTTAGTGCGAGAGGCCGATGGTTGGCCACTCACCGTGTTATAGGAGAGCAATGAAAGGCCAAACATTGTCCGAGGAGTAATGGGTAAGAACTATCTTGAAATGGGGTTTCTATCACATTCATATTTTTGCTCCGAAAAAAAGACTCTGTACTCACCTGTGCTAAATCAATACATATATCTTCCGGTTGCATATCACCCTCGAAGAATAGAGTTCTCGCAGCCCCTACTTCCTGCCTATGCTTGAATATGCCCCACTCCTTTCCGTCCACCCTCGTCTCGAATCCCAGGGGCGTGACCCCGACCCCGAGTCGAAATGGCACCCCTACCACGAAGGGACAGTCTTTGCTCACTTCCTTCGACCCCATCTGTTCGTCTGTCCGACTGTTGCTGATTACATGTCCGTCCCCTAGCTTGGGATTCAGCTGGAAGAGAATGTCGTCGTATTTCGCTGGACCGCTCTGCCAGTTGATGGTGAAACTGAAATGGAATTCAAGATAAAATTGAGAAATGTTATTGAAAGTTCAAAATTCTGTTTTTGAGTCAAGTTGTTAAAAGTCTTTTTAACTTTCTTGCTATGTTCTGATTTTATTACAGACATTTATTACTTTTGAAAGTTAAGTTTCGATTAATAATAATGAGGTTTTTGATAAGTATGGTGAGGGGAAGAAATTACAATTGATTGAGAAAAAATGGAATCCTGAGAATTTTTAATAATTAATAGGATAGAAAATGAGAACGAAAACGGAACACTTTGAATTTTATATTTAAAAACGATGCCTTGAACAATAGGATTACATAATAAATCTAGATTATATGCAAAGGTTAAAACCACGAATCCCTGGTTTGTTATCGCAGATTAAAGAAAGACATTTTGTGATAAAAAATCATTATTGAGCCATTCTAAAGACAACAATAATCTTTCGCATAATATATAGAAAAATCTTCATGATTGAAAGAAGTGTTTTTTTATGCTTTGATGAACCAAATATTTAATTATACACTTATAGTTAAGTTCACACTATTCGATTAAGTAAGAGTTATTTTTAATCGCTCATTGACGCTGACAGGATTTTTTGCAGGGCGATGCAAGATGGCTAAAGTTATGTTCAATCATGATTTTTCAAAACTTGATGACTGGATATCTTACAAAATTTTTTATTAATTAGGTATAACAACATAATCTAAAAAGTAGAAATTAATTATGTTTTGTGGATACTAAATATTGAGCATAAGTAAATATTAATATTGATTAACATTTGCTCATAATTATTAAGATTTTAAATTATACTAAGTAAAAAACGTCAAAATATCAAGTAGGGGTGTTTGTTTTGTAATTAAATTAAGGATCAAACGTTAGAAAGCAAATGAAAGAGCGAATATTTATGTTTTTCAAAAAGTTAAGCTTGCATAAACGGTTTATTATAAGCTCATCCAGTATTCGTCGGAGACAAGTCCTAAGAAATGACATGTGTGGATGCAGTTCTCGTAGGTTTAAAGTTGTGTCTCCAGTAAAGCTATTTTTAGAAATTAAGCAGACTTGGATACAAGTATTACCTGTTCGCATCTTCCGTGGGCTGTCCTCTGATGGTATACATATCTCCCACCTTCGCCCCGCTCCCTAGACTTAGACGTAGGTTCCTCGGCTATGAACAAAATGACATATATTAATAACATTATTGTTATTATTATTATTATGCTGGATATTAGTGATATAGAGACATATGTTGCCTCACCATGTTCTCCACTGGTATATGTATCGCCCGAACGGTGAGCTCAGCCTCGATCGCCAGGTGGGTGATGGAAGATATCGGCAGTCCATCTCGTACTTTGAGCGAGAAGTTGGAAGATCCAGCAATCTCGACCTGCAAAAAACAATCCTTAGTTTAGTAGCGTGATCTCAACTTAATTTACTAGGTTTGCGCAGAGTTTTGTTATGAGTACTTGAGTAGAGTTTGACTTACAGTTTGTGTGTGATATTTGAGTGATAAGATTCAATGTAATGTTTGAGAAAAGATAGCATTGTTTGAATCGACTCCCAATGCTACTGTGCCTGCTGAATATTGGTCGCTCAGGTATATTGTTCTTATCTAAGATTATGCACTACAGTTTATAAATTTAGTAGACCTGATGGCTGCTTAAAACATTGGCTGGTTTCACTTGTCTGGCTACCGGATGGGAGATTTCTTGGTTTTCTTTCGTTCTAAATTTCTGCAAGTTTTCTTTAAAAAAAAAAAAAAAAAAAAAAAAAAAAAAAAAGCGCCATGAAGATGCATTTTAGAAGCTAGGAAGATTATGTACATATTCTTCTCTCGCGTAGCACTTACGATACAAATAAAACCAAGAAAGGTGCAGGATGGGGAGTATCGTGTTGGGGGATAGGATATGGGGAATGGGAAGGATGAGGTGAGAGATGTAGGAATGGGTGGGAAGTGAAGACCTAAAATGGAATTTTGACCTATAAATAGGTGATTGAGTGAAGATATTGAATTTATTGTTTGATATTAAAGTGCGAATGGCTGTTTGAGTGAATTAACTTATGTTAGACGACTACGAATGGGTTTTTAAATGAAAGAGAGTATAAAGCTTCCCTTATACAGTTTTTATATGAGTATTAAAGAGAGCTATTGTAAACTGTAACCTATAAATGCTCATACAGTAATTAAATAAAGTTTGAAGAGCGAATGGATGTATTTGAGTGAAAGAAACTGTAATGCCTGATCTATAAATGCGTATATGTGTGACTTGACTGTAATTTTTTTAGTTATGTGGGTTGGTGTGTACCTCGAAGGAGTCCATGTAGGCCGTGATGACAAGTAAGAAGTATCGGGGAGCGATGGGGAACGGAAACGCGCCGGGTAATGGCTCCTCAGATCCCCAAGATCCCCCAAGTCGCGAGTTCCGGACCACCACGGGTACTCGTCCCAGCTGCTTGGCCAGTAGGTGTAGGTGTAGCTCGGCGTTGTCCGGGTCAGCACCCCTCTGGAGTGAAACGGAGAACCTGCAACACCACAAAATCAGTATTAAAGCTTCCGTCTTATCGAAATAAATACTGTTCATTTTCATCCCCGTTTAAATAAAGAGCATTGTGACACCAATATTGAAGAAAGCGAAAATTAAATAATAATAGTGGTGAAATATCCTTCATCAAAAGTTAGTCACGAGTGAATTTATTCTGGTTACTAAAGTATGTTCGCTTGTTTTAACTCTTTGAATTCCAACGGGGACACTGATTTACCATCCTATTCTGTACTTTCGCATAGAACATTGCTTGGAATTCAGATGGCAATTTACAAACCTTGGGTGCGCTAAGATTTCATAACTTTTATATTAATTTTATTTCTAAAATTAAACTTATGTTAACTATGATATTTATTTAAATTTTGTTTATTGTTTGAATCTGGAAATCATATTAAGATAAATTAAAAAACAACTAATGTATATAAATTAAGTTTTTAGATTACAGAATGTCATTCAACTTTATACTTTAAGGGATGAACTTACTATTTTCAAAAGGATTATAACCAGAGGTGCAGATGTAGCTCAGCGTTATTGTAATTTGATTATTTATTTGATATACTTTAAAAATTGATCAGTATATTCTGAAAAACTTGATGCTCTTTTGCGTAAGATTTATAAAAACACTATCCCTTCCACCCCACCCTCCCAAAAAAACAATCATTTGAACTAGTATGAGTATTGACAGTCTTAACTAATGTCATGGTCATGGTTACAAAAGCTTCCTGTGTTCATCTAAACTACTAATTCCCACGCCGACTTTATTTAATAACCTAGACGAAAATCATGGTTGATCCAAAATTGGGTTCCTACAGAACATATCCAGGTTCTTCCTCGAGTCAGCACCATAACAGGAAGCAGGAAATCGGGCCACGGAAAAAGTTAAAAAAGAATTGCAGAAAAATGTATCCGTCGGTAGCCCGGAGAGTTGAGCAAAGTCCAAGGCGAAGGGAACTGGGCTAGGGACCAAGATGACGCATTCAAGAAAACTTTTTTCGAAACTCTAACGAGATCCACCCGCTACCGACCGAAATAGATGCGCGAAACCATTTCTTTTTACTTCTCGGCAGAAGTGTCTCGGGAGAAAAGAATGAGCCATTTATAGAGAGAGTTACTGGATATCTTCTACACTCTTGATGAGGAACAAAACAGTTGTCAACGATGCAAGTAGTTGAGTAAAATGTTAATGCAACGAGCAGATAATATTCATGCCATTGAATAGAAACTATTAGTGTGTATATTTGTGTCTTAAATTACTACTTAATCTCTTTACTTCGTATTAATTTTAATCTTAAATGACAGGTGAGCTTATGCAAATAAATATACCATACCAGATGAGGCGTTGGGTGCCAGAATGGACCATCCCACAGTTTTATTAGACTATTGTTTTAATATTTTGAAATGACATTTTGTTTAAAAATATCAAATGAATTAAAAACTATCTTTTATTTACAATAAAGCGAATAGGCTGTTAAATTTTTCATTGAAAAAAATGCCAAATTTTTAATTTCCTCATCATCTCAAGAGTTCTACGAGTATCATAGGAGATAGTCCATTCTGTCACTCATAGATGCGTCATAGTTTGCGTCAACCATTGTACATATAAAGTAGTAGACAGCTATAAAATCTTCTAGAGCCGCTTTTGAATTATAATCCATATATAAAGATTGAAAGTAATTTTCAATGTTTGAATTAGTATTGGGACTTAGGATTTCGGAGGCAGATGAGAATAAGAATGGATTTTTCGGTGCTATTTTTGAAAGAAAAAACTCACCACAAATACTAGAATTCTAAAATAAACTTATACTCGCAGCTGCAGCGTGACAAGAAAATTACTATGGCAGTATGTGGCAAGTGTAGACTGACAAGAATGACTTCAAGTGACAGTTCAGTCTGATCTGAATTCAATGCTACCCCCTAAAAATACATCGATATTAGTATTGTGGAAAGATGTGGAATTATTACCTGATAAGCATTGTAGTATTCAACCAATGTACTTATGGATCTCTTGTGTATAGTGAAATACGAAAACCCAACCTGTTATATAACTCTGTCAGTGTAAATTACTGAATGCTGCTTGTGAATGTTTTATTTAAACATACGTTATGATGAACATAAGAGATACTCATTCTGTAAAAGTATATCTGATTCTTACATAAAAGGTTTGAATCAAACTGTCAAAAGTTAATATAAAATGAAAATACTTTTTTAATTAGAGTTTAATTTACTTTGGCCCACTTGATGGCCGTGTGGTTACCGCTCTGGCCTCGCTTACCAAATGTGCTGGTTTCGTATTAGGTATGGATATACGTTGTGGTTCGGACTCCGCGTTAAAATGTAGGTCCCGGCCGGATTAGCCATCATTGTGCACATAAATATGTCGTTGAGCGTACAAACCAACCAACCAACCAATCAATTTACTTAGCCACCTCCCCCCGAGAAAATATTTGTACAAGACCTATAAAGAATCGTAAATAAACTACTTAGTATAAATCGCAATGTTCTACGGCATTTAGAACGGAAGATATAACTATCGTTCTATATTTTTTTACGTACTTTACAATGTTTTAATTAAAACATAAAATATAAACTTCTTGTGGATTTCAAAAGATGATGTTGAGATATGGTTCAAGAAGTAATATGTGGTGCAAAGAAGTTTGTGTACTTACTGGCTCGCGTCCTTGGGTACCATCCCGTGTATGTAGATCTTACTGCCAATGCAGAGCCCTCCGGGAATACTGCAGGCATGAGGAACGCTCTAAAAAGAAGAAAAAAAATTCAATATAAAACCTCTATATAAGTAAATATATTCATTTAAGTAAAATGCTGGAATTGCATTTAAAAATTTGGAAGAAAAAAAAAAAAAAAAAAGAAAAAAAAACTTCACAAAGCCATATTATTTGGACCAAGTTTTATTGTAGTTTTGAGTACATGTTCCAATGATATTGTATTTATATTTTAATAAATAGCTTGTCTAAAATGTGATGCATCTTTTGAATATCTCTTGTTTAAATTGCTAAAAAAGAAAGGGGAAATAAATGCCCTTGCAAAGCCGGGTGATAAAGAAAAAGGTTAACGTTTAATTTATCAGTGTAAGTACGCCTTAATTTATCAGTGTAAGTTTACATGGATAGCATATATACAAAAACATTATGCAGACAAATTGGCTATCAGGATAAAAAAAAAATGTAGAAATCTGTTCAAAGTTTAAAAAAAAAAAAAAACACACACACATTTTGGTGGAACTATCAAATCGCCCAATTGCTTGAATCTTTGAAAATTGATAACTGGATTCCTAATGAAATATTAATATTTTACATTAATTTTCTATTGAAATTAATAATTTAAAAA
Organism: Linyphia triangularis; assembly: GCA_963978545.1. Classification (NCBI taxonomy): domain Eukaryota; kingdom Metazoa; phylum Arthropoda; class Arachnida; order Araneae; family Linyphiidae; genus Linyphia; species Linyphia triangularis. Next base: position 95,680,699 of record OZ021722.1, read on the forward strand.
TAACTTTATACTTTTTTTTTCATTGAATTTATCACTTTTCACCGCTTTGTATTGAATTATAAAATACCGGGATTTATTTGAATTTTCATTGCCAATTCACTATCTTGCACTTGTCGCCATCTTTTGGGCATCTCCCCACTTTTTTACCCCTCACTTCTATCACTGAATGTTACACTTCCTTATTAAACTAAAATCTTTTCAAACATCTTTTATATTTGTACAAAGTAAATTCCAAGCATGAATGAATATAATACATTTCTAAAATGTGTTTTGTTTTTGGCTTTTGTCCACATTTACTTTGTCACCATTTGAAGTGGTCCTACTTGAGAGAATTACTAAAAATAGCTGACACTTTAAAAGAAAGATTCTTTTACAATTTGCACTTCAAGAGGTTACTTGCAAGTGTTGAAAATAGTATCGATAAGTGCAGCACCAAATTAAATCAGACATACTGTCTCTTTTTTTTTTTTTTTTTTTTGCTTTGTGTTTTTTCGTTTTGTGTATCGCTTTTTTTAAAACTCCGATTACAGACTAAAGAATTTTTGGTACATTTCACCTGGAGTTTCAAACATATTATTAATTTGTATCGTATTTTCTTTAAGGATAATTTTCAGTTCAAAATAACTATCTATAAATATATTTTTCTATCACGAAAAACATAAAACGAATTTGTTTAATGCCCAAAAACTTTTCTTGTCATAAATTGCAGAGAAAGTGAATTTCAATATATTTATGTACATTTTGAAAATAGGATTTTACAAATATAATTTTATAGCAGTTTTTTCTGATTTTTTTTACAAAAACAATAAAGATATTTATTATTGCTGAAAGTGAAAGTATCATGTTAATTTTTTAAGAATATTTTTGCATGAATAGAAACATTTAAGGGTTTAACTTTTAGAGGACACAAATGGGAAAAATAAAATGACTATGGATTTTAATTTATAGAAACTTATTTTGAATTAGTAAACAAAAACCAGCTTAATTTTACAATTTTGTTAATACTATCTTCAATACATATGTGTCCTTTGGATTTTCGGTACCCTAATAATTGTCCATGTTTGAAGTAGGCCGATTCCCTCTACATCCGAAAATCTCAGTGACAGAACTAAACACGTGGTAAAATAGCCAAAATATACTCCTTAGCTGGTTATCCCACCCTATTACTGGATTTCCCTTCAATTCCTGTCTATTCCATTATAAAACCTTTCTTTAAAAGTATATGCACAATCTTTCTCTCTACAGTGTTTATGCTTATTAAATTAAAGTTTCTGAATGATTACAAACATCACTTTACATACTAATTCATAAATTCCACAAAAATAAACACACGATTCAACTCTGAAAACTCTATCCGAGAATTATGATGAATCGTGTCTGTTAGTGAATGAATGACAATTGTTATATCATATATGTTGACTGTTTGAATATTAATTTATAGACTTGAGAACTTTAATTCAATTAATTTAGAGACTTATAATCTTAATCAACCGCTACCCATATTATCTATTACACCCCTCTCCTCATCATTAACGTTTTATTTTTGATAAATCATATAAATTCATTCAAAGTGTTGTTTGAAAAAGAATTATTGAATGTTCTCAAGTTCTTAAAAGTAATTTACTATTATAAATTATTATATGGTTTAATAGCGGGTATATTCCAGTGATAATTTTCCAGTGATTGTTTTTATTGTTATAGTGATTGTTTTTAGTTTAAAAGTTTCAAAAATTGTGAAAAAACATTTTAGCTGAAACTGCTATGTCTCACAAAATGGTATTTTTTATTACTTGCTATTTTCATATATAAAAACCTCACTCATTTAAAAACTATTCCTGGCCATGACCATGTCTTTTGACCTGCCAAAATTGGTTCCTGGCCCACAGTTTGAGAAATATTGCATCAAATAATCTGTGATTTCTCTCCTTCCACTATCGTTTAAACTGACTCATCTCTTTTGCTCAGTACCACGTTTTTCCCCATTCTGTACCTTGTTCCTACAAATTCTAAAAATTAAGTACAATTTTTAGTGCCCAAATACATACATACAATACAACATACATTTATGTTGGAAAAAAAAAATTAAAAAAAAAATAAAAAATTGCAACATTGCTTGAGAAAAGCTGTCAAGAATAAAAAAAACTTTTAATTGAGATTTCCACAAATTATCGCTATTACTTTAGAACTGCAAAATAAATTTTAACGAACAATTGATAGACTTAAACACATGGGAATAAATATTCTAAAAACTTTGAAAGCTTGGCGTACATAAATGTTTTTGCTTATGTCTTAAACTGTCACATGTAAACATTGTACTTAAAATATAGCACTTTCTTATATAAGACAGATTTGTTTTTGTATTTTCTTTAATATGAAAATTTCCATGTTAGATTTTATAGTTAATTTCTAAATTACTTTATAAAACAATCACAATATTGCAATAACATATGTTTGTGTAATAAATTACGTTATGAAGAGAGTTTAAGTAATGCAATATAAGACATAAGAAAAGTTATAGTTTTAAACAAGACATTTGCTACTGTTATCAAACTGGTAGAAAACAATTTAGAAATTTAAATACATTAATGTTAGTTTTTAAATATAACATTAAAATTGTCAAATAAAAATATCATCTTTTTACGAAAAGTCTTTTTAACGTTAATTTTTTTTTAAATGTCTTACATTACAATAAATTAAGACATTGATGGGTCATTTAGTTTTTATTTGACACTTGACTGCTTCAAAAATGTCATTATTTTGACAATGGATGTACCTCTGCCAAGAGTGTGAAAGTAATGTTATTCTCGGAGTGAATCTAAGTTTACGTTCCTTTCTTAATCTTGACACCTTTTCAAATTATCAGATGACCTTAACTTCAATTAACATTGTTTGAAATGACATGTGTAAATATTTTTAGAGTGTCACTTTGGAAATGAAGATACTACGTACAGAAGGAGACGAATTTTTAATTTTTAGCAACTATTTTGATTGAGCAACATATTTTTATTTTAAAGAACATATATTTTTTATACTACATATTTTTTTTTTACATATTTGGTTTTTAAATGCATAAAATTCAAATTAATAAGTATTGCTTTTAAAAGAACGCCATTCCTGTTCTTTTTCATATTGACTTAATTTTGAGATTGCATGTATTTTAATATTTTAATTAAGGATTTACTTTTCTCATGCATTCATTTGACATGGGCAGTCTGATAGACTTCTCTTAATATCATCAACACTATGTTAGGGATATCGTTGGTTAAAATCACAATCATTTTATGCCAAAATTTACGTTTTCTGTCGAAATGGGATTTTGGTATCAATATAAAGATGCAGTCATGCTTTTTGTTTACGTTGTAACTCTTCTGTATAATAATTTTGTAGTATAAATTTTTAGAAACGACAATATGCATACTTCCGCCAAATTCGAAATCTTTTTAAGTTTTCTAAAAGTTTTCAAAAGTAGCATGCAATTATTGTACTTTGGGTATCGATATTATCTAATTAGCTTTAAAATTCAAAAGACAAAAAAAAAAAAAAATGAACTCCCAGTAAATGCAGAGAATTGCATGTTCAGTTTTTAGTTGTATAATGAAAGTCTGACTTAGGGACAAAATAGTTTATTATTTGAGATGTATCGGTTTTAATCACTAATTTGTTGAATATTATTGAGCTAATAAAAATAGAACATGTAGAAATTTCTGTGTCACATCAGGTAATGTTATTTTAATACAATAAAATGTTAATGTGTACCAAATTTTTTAAATGCCAATTTCTTTCAAAGTTATTTGAAATCTTGATGAGGGGAGAGGGAGGGATCAAATATTACAATCAAGCAAGTAAATTTGCTTTACATTTTATTAAATGTTTTTTATATGCCTGATATTTACCAACACATACTATTATTCAATATATACTATTTTTGTATTATGTTAGGATATTTACGAGTAGTTGATTTGCTAATTATATCGTTGATACATAACTGAGCAGGCATTTTCACTGGTAAGATAGTACAATTTTGATCGTATAATGAAATTTCCATATTTGTTTGTTTATACATTATCTTTATAGAAAATTTACAATTTATTTTTATACTTATAAGTAATTGAGAATGCGTACCTTAACTTTGACTAACTATGATTTTAAATAATCACAAAACTTTTGTTAAGATTTTTTTTTTCCAATATAGAAAAAAAAAATATATATAATTATTTTTTAATTTAATAATTAATATAATACTTATAATTTTTTTTTTTCATAATGTTAATATTTTTGTGAAATTATCATTTTGTTCCAATTAATTAAGTCTTTTTAAATGGAACGGTATTTGACGTAATATAAAAGAAACGCATTTTATTAATGCATACGTAAGAAACCATTGCAAAGTATAAATTATATTATGTTACGTATTTCAATATATACAGTTGGTGTATTAAAGTTATTTCTTTCAAATTTAAAAAATAAAGCTAAACACTTTTAAAAAAATTAAGTTCATTGAATTTTTTACTAATGCAATATGATCCATCTATTAAAAATATTATTATAAGTAAACAAAAATTATACTACTTAAATTAAATAATACTTAGATTAAATTCGTACCAAATTTTAACTATTATTTAAAGTCTTTCTAAAAACAGTTTTTAGTGTCCAATTACACAACGATGAACAAGATTTCGGTTTATAAAAATAAATTCTGAGTCATGAAAAAAAAAAAAAAAAAAAAAAAATCAGAACTAAAAATTATCGAAAGATAACAGCTTGGTAAAACTTCAACAATCAAAAATCATCATCTAATAACATCTCTCCAAAATAAAAGTTCTTTCCATTGTAACAAAAAATTTCAGTACTAAAAGTTATCGAATATTAACAGGTTAGCAAAACTTTAACAACCAAAAATCCTCATCTATTAACAAAAACACAAAAATCTCTCAAAAATATAAGTCCTTTCCACTGCGAACGTAGAGAAACAAAATCAACTTACTTTCGTTAACGGTCACAATCGAAATAAAAATCACGAGAACAAATTCGTCGTCGTCGGACAAAGTCACAAGGCAGTTCTCGTTCGTAGCTCACTTCGTTATACTGAGGCAGCCACCGAGCGATTCGGCCACCTATATACACTTTCTCCTTCCGAAATAGCATCCACCTCCCACCTCCGACAACAAGTTGCGTCATAACACCCCCCACTTTCTCTTGAAAGGCATTGGCTGAGAATGGGATGGATGAATCATTCCCAAGTTGCTACACAACAAACGAAAACAAACACCTGTTGGATGATGTTCAAGAGCACTTAGGTGGACTAGTTGCGGCATCTATAGATATCTTTTGGAATTAGGGATGGGTGGGAGAAAGAGGAGGAGCCGACACCTTACACCGAAATTGACAACAAAAGATTAATTTAGTTTGGTCTAGAATGTCAATACAGAACCCTCCTATTCCACATGTGACATGTCATTAATATTTTTGCATTTTCTTAATTTGTGACCTACATATACCAAAACAATTAAATAATGTTTGATCAGTTTTTGAACTGTATAAAATAATCGTCTTTTAAAGGAATATGGTTGATTTTAGTTTTATATACTTAAATACGCAACTTTTTTTTTTTTTTTTTTTTTTTTTTTTTTAAATTATAAATTTGATACTAAACTGATCTCTGATCAACTGATTTGACTCACTTTAATTCCGAGCTCCCCTTTTTTAAGAGTTTAATGTACAAAAACAGTTTTTGCGATGAAACATGTATTCTTTTAGTAATATGTCATATTGTTTCAGATCAAATATTCAGATGCAATAATATTTGGAGAAATTCTAAATATTGTTGCACTAAGCAATTTTTGGAACTGCATTCTACATTTATAGTGATCATGTACAGTACATAAAATTATTTTTAACGACTACAAAAATTAAGATTTTTTTTAAAAATAAATTTCTCTCTTTTTTTTTTTTTACCCCTTTATTTTTGGTATGTATTATTACTGTCAATGTCTATACGTTTCTGATAATAAAAAACTTAAAAAAAAAAAAAAAAAAAACTCTTCTCTTATAAAATTCTTTTTCTCTCCCTGGTTTCTCTGTAAACTTTCAAATTTGTGTGTGTGTTTGGGAGGGGGCGTTTCTTTTAAGGAGGTCTGGGATTCAAAATTCTAAAATCTTTATCTTTAGAATTATTTTTCTGAAATTTTTTAAGCAGTAATGTATGATGCTTTGAAACTTAAAAATCTATTTTAAATTTTCAAATTTAAAAAATATATTTTTTTTAGATTAAAAAACTTTAAAATTTTGATATTTTCTAAATTTGATATGTTTAAAAAAAAAAAAAAAACTTCATTTTTGTATAAAATTACTTCTTTTAGTTCATATAAAATATTGTCTTCGTAATTTTTCAATAAAGTATTAAAGTAGAAAAAATTATTTTGTTCAAAAACTGTGTCAAATCCATGGTATGCTAAACAACAAAAATTAAAAAAAAAAAAAAAAAAAAAAAAAACGTAATTCCAGAAGTCAAATTAAAGAAATATATGAAAAATAATTGAGGAAAGTTTCATAGATTTATAACAAACAGTTTTTAAGTTATATCAATTTTAACTCAAAAAAGGGACAAAAAGTTATCACAGAAAAATAACCGTTCCAAAGTTTCAAGATAGCATGTTTGAGATATAGTGGTCATGTAACAAAAACTTAAATATTTCAAGTTCTACTAATGATAAAAGCCAAATTTTATGCCAATTTATTTAAAAATATTTTTTTTTTTTTTTACAATAATTTTTTTTTTTTTTTGAGAGTTTTAAAAATTTTGTGTCAAAGACCCCCAAAAATGTATGGTTTCTACAGAAATATTATCGTTTTTTTCTGGTTTTTTTTTTTTTTTTTATATATTTTCTAAAATGGCTCGTGTCTAATTATCTTTGAAAAAATTTGCAGTGTATCGTCGCCGACGAAACACTTTATTTATATTTCTCCCTTGGTATTACACTCTACACTAGAGTTCGACACTACGTAAACCGACACCACTTTTTTTCCCTTTTAAGTCCCAACAGGGTGATCAGATGAACAAAAAACCCAGTTTCGAATTTTTTTAAATATAATTTAATTTTTTTCTCCTTTTTATCAAAAAAACCTGGATCAAATATCTCTATTTATTCATAAATTTTTTCATAAATATCCATTAAACCCCAAACATATTCTTATAAGTACCCATTAATTATTATTGCATGCCTATTAATTATTATTACATCGCTATTAATGATAGGATTCATTATCGACTTCATCTTGATTCATTGATTGCTTGTTATCATGAAAAGTCTTTCAAATCATGGATTTTTTAGAGAACTTTTTAAAATTAAAACATTTTCAATCTCAGATTTATTTATTTTTTTACGAATTGACCTGATTCCCCGATTCTGTTGTTACTATCTCCCACATAGATTTCAAAAGATAAAACCCTTCTATGTCTCTTATACTTTAGAAATAGTACTTAGAATTTCTGTTTAAATTGAAGGATAATTTTTATTAGAGTAATGGCTGAACATTTTTAGCAAAAACTTTCATTTCTAGCTCATGTGATTGAAATAGTTCATAATCAGGGAATAGACAAATATAAGGACAATAAAAAATGCAAACATCTTTTTTAATAAGATCGTATTTCTTTCTACTAAAAAAATATATCCTTTTTGATTTACCAATTATAAAACATTTGATGTTGAAAAGCTTACGTCTGCTTAAAAAAAAAAAAAAAAAAAAAAAAAAAAAAAAATGTGTGAATAAACTAATATAGGCTTAGAAGTAACTTGAAGAAATAAGTGGCTGTTTTACGAAATTTGAGCAAAATATTTAAGAGTTTTTGAAAAATTGTAGGAATTTCACCGAACGAACATAACAATTACTTTTAGAACAAGTATTATGAATTGATATATTGACATACATAGAAAATACAAATATAGAAACCTCAAAACTGAACTTACATTTAGAGAAAATGTTGCACGATATAAGCCAGTCTAAATTTCAATACAATAAAATTTTCAATAAATATAGTATTATTAGATTATTTAACGGGGTCTGGGACTCAAAATTCTAAAATCTTTATTTTAAGAATTATTTTTCTAATATTTTTTATGCAGTAATCTATAATGCTTTGAAATTTAAAAAACTATTTTAAATTTTCAAATTTAAAAAACATTTTTTTTTTAAATTAAAAAACTTCATTTCCTAAATTTGATATATCTAAAAAACATTTTTTTTTAAATTAAAAACTTCATTTCCTAAATTTGATACATCTAAAACACTTTTCGAAAAAATCACTTCATTTTAGCATAAAATTACTTCATATAATTCATATAAAAAATTGTCTTCATGATTTTTCAATGAAGTAATTAAAAAAATTAAAAGAAAAAAATATGTTGTGCAAAAACTGTATAAAATCCATAGTATGCTAATCTCCAAAAACTTAAAAAAAAAAAAAAAAAAAAAAAAAAAATTAAATAATTTTTTTTTTAAAGACAAATTAAAAAATTATATATGAAAAATAATAGTGGAAAGATTCATAGATTTATAACGAGAAGTTTTTAAGTTATATCAATTTAAACTCATTAAAGGGACAAAAAGCCATTACCGAGAAAAACAGTTTCAAATTTTCAAGGTAGCATGTCTGAGATACAGTTGTCATAAAACAAAAACTTAGATATTTCATTTAAAATTTTTATTCCATTTTATTTCATTTTTGTAATTTTTTTTACAATAATATATATATATATATATATATATTTGTATGAAATCTATATAATTCAAAATAAAAAATAGCGATTATAATAAAATAGAGTATATGTAGTCAATAAAATAGAGTATATAGAATATGATCAATATTGAAAAATAGAGATTATAATGTATAAAACATGTATAATTTATAAAACAGGTTTTAAAGTTTGAAAATATCTAGTTTTCAATGATAATTTTTTAGGTTATTACTGATTGTATGTTTGTTGATGTTTTAATTCGGCGTCAATTTAATAAATTAGCGTTTGGAATAACAATTATTATTATTATTATTATTTTTTGATGTTTTTTGGAGTTGGCTCTGCTTTATTTCATAAAGTTTTTTCATTACCTGCATATGCAATTAAATAGACATAATCAGCTTTTTGTTACTCCACGAGCTTCCATTTCATTGCTACCCCAAGAGTCACGATCTTTTTCAGTGTAGGATACGAATTGGATTGTTATCTTTCTTCTTGGCGAATGGTTCCGGTACTAGCTATAACTATTCTACCCACACTGACGAATAGTGAAAGAATTCGTTCACGTAACTTTGGAGCTTAACCAAGTAAACTCTGCTTTGCTGTCTCGTGGCATTGAAAAAAGATTACGAAATTTCATGGAAGTATATTCTCTATATATACTTCCGTAAACACTAAAGATATTTCAGTTTTAAACCTGGAACTCGTTGAGAAAGAACTTGACTCCAAATAATTCTTTTTGCTTTTTTGGTTCACCTCCTAACAAGACAAAATAGTTATAAATATGATTTGCTTGCCTTATACTGTCAGTGAACTGTGAGAAGGACAACCAAAATTAAGATCTCCCTCTATCAGTTATACCTTCCATTATTATATAAAATTTGGTTGACCAAGAACTAAGTTGGTTTTGTAGGTACTGGATCTTTTCTACTTAGGTATAAAACTAGAATCATATCTAAGACTGTAAGTTTCTGGTTTCTTGATATGTTTCTTTAAAGGAAATATATAACGTGAATATATGAGTACTTTGACTAAAATTGTAACTAAAAGATGCATTTGAGTATTTTTCATATTTATTTATTCGCTTTTTTATTCATGCTTGTATCAATAATAGAAATGGGAAATTCATAGAAACCATTTAAAAATGCACTGTTTTTCTTTAAAAGTTATTAAGAGATTAATGACTATTTATCCACTTCTTAAGCTTTAAACACACGTAGACATTCGTCAAATTTAGAAATAATTCTGCCGACTTACTTTAATGTTCATTTACTTAGTTAATTAAAGTTTAATTTTTAGATGCTCCATTATTATTATTATTATTATTTTTTTTTTTTTTTTGCATCAAAACGTTTAAGAGTAGTTATCCAGAAATATTAACACTTTTCTCTCCTACTAACAAAATTATGAACCATTGTTTGCGAGACTATGTCATGACTTGATTCTTATAACCTTAATCAAAATGTTTGTGTAAGTAGATAGAAAATGGGTCTTCTTCCCCAGTGTGGTGAGGGGGGGGGGGGGGGGCAAATCAACCATGAAATTTTGTTCGAACTAAAAGAAATAATGATTTTTTTTGTTGTTTATAGCAGTTAACCAGCCTTGAGATAGAATACATAACAAAATTATATAATGGGCGAAAGTTCGACATCTGAGTAAAAGGAATTTGTAAAATCCTGCATAAATTGGAAAATGTAGAGTTTAATACATGAACTACACTTAATTAATTTCATAAACTTAAAGGTACTCGGTACCATTAAAGTTATACTTTTAATTTAAGCCTTTAAAATTGCAATTTTTACTCTCTCAGAAATATTATTAAGCTAAAATTATTTCGCCTATGTTCGTAATTTTCAAAATTTGAGATTTACTAAAAAAAAAAAGCTCTTAAGCTTTTTCAAATGCGTGTTTTTACGGTAAACATAGTATTATAGTTTGAATGAAAAGGTAAAAAAATAAGAATGCGTTTCATATTTCAAAGTTAGAGTCGCATCTACTTAATTATCATCCCTAGGAAAAGAATTTTACACCAGGCATATAAAGAATCGTAAACAAATTACTTTAATGCAAACCGCAATATTCTTCGACTTATAGAACCTATGATATAGCCATCGTTCGAATTTTTTTTTTTTTTTGCGTACTCTATTGACTACCATCTGTAGGGAATGAAAACACAGCACAGAATAATATTAATCACAGTCTGCCACAAGTTCCCAAATCCCAATGTGTGAAATAGAGGACAGGGGAAAAGAAAATGTCAGATTTCCAGAGGTTATTCTTTTCCTATTGTATTAAGTTGACCATCCAGCTGAGTATAGGTTTTTGTCGATGATTTTAATAGTAAAGACCACCGCGCTCATTATTCAAAGGTAATTTTAAAGTGTCATTTAAAACACACACACACACAAAAAAAAGGAGGAACAACGGCCCATTTTATTTTACCGGCTGGGGAACACTAAAAACTTTATTTACTGCAGTTTGAGCCCATTTCAGCTAAAAGCAGAAACATATTCCAAGCCAGATTATTTTGTCTTGTCAGTTTTGAGATAGTTTGCCAGTTCCCAAAACTTATAGGTAACGCGTGTGTTGAAAGTAAAACAAATAGTTTCTCCAAGGTTAAGTTCAAGAACATGAAATATGCTCAAATTTTATGGCAAGTACCCAACTTAACTTGGAACATAGTCTTTGGAAAGGAATTTATCTCTTGCTCAATTTCATCCAAGAATACACTAAAGTTGTAGTAAGAAATCTCTGTTCCCCATACAAATTATTGCTCACGTTTTTGCATGTTTCGAAAATTTGAAGGTTTTTCATTAGAACATTTGTTACGTAAATAATTCTTTCTTATTTACAAGTAATAAAAGTAGTGTTTTTCTAATTGGTGAATTTGTACTTTCATGAATTAGTGCAATTAGCTTCGAGTTAAGAACTTCATTAAAATGTTTCGTCCAAATAGAACGTATGTTCTTAAGAAATTGATGCGAATACATCTTCACATAATAAGTTTTTGGTGAATGTAAGGACCAGACTGGAACTCTAACTGTCAAGTAAAAGCGACCCCTCATGACCAAGAGAAGTTTAGGTGAGTTTTGAAAGGATCCCAACAAAACTCCTCTCGCAGTATGCTGGACGAGAGAAGATAAAACAAGTTCTTTGATGTGAGAGAAAGGAAGAATCATGCAATAAAGAGAGACAGTTTCGTGGCAGAAGGGTGTTGCGCATTATTAATTCAAGATCACCACTTTGTTGAACGTAAGAATCGATCAAGAGCATCCATCATGCTACGCCAAAATTATAAGCATCAGGAAAAAGTGACCGCTCATGTCCGAGAGAAATTTCAGGATTTTGCAATGACCGGAACATATGTGACGAACAAGAAATATCCTTTTTAATGCCGATTAAAAATATTCATCATCATTAACGGTAAAATATATTCATTGATTATAAATATGAGATAATATTATCAATGAATTTATCGTTTCACTATTCTTAATAACATTACTCTTTTAGTTAGCCATTCCGTAAACAAGTTTATCTTCAAAACCTATATATGTCTGAGCTAAAAATGTTTTATATTATTTAATTAATAATTTGTAAAACTGTTTGATTGTTTCTGAAACCTCTATTTTGAGAACAATAACAATGTAAAATCATGATTTTATTAACAAATATTTTATTTTATATTCCTTTTTACAAAACACCTAACTTTTAAATTGCAACATGTAAGCATTTGCCATTTACATATATTAGCAGTATTTGCAAGCACGTACAATTACGCACGTAAAAGTTTAAACACGTCCAATTTTTACACGTTATAACTGAAAAATTCAATTGTAATTTAATGTTCGATTGTTCCATGAAAGGGCATCTAAAATAAATTTATTTATAAAAAAATTAGTTTTAACTTTGCTATTGTTTCTTAAACAGGTAGCTACACAGATAATGACACGGTGTTTACATTGATATAAATATCGGGTCTCTAGCCTTAAGTATCTAAAAATTATGGTTTGTTTTTATATTAGAATGAAAAACATTATTTAAATAGAAAAAACATCTCACCAAAGGTTATAATATCATAGATTTCGATGTGTGCACCTTTTGTAGAACGATAACATCTGAACAGTAATCCAGTTCTCTCCAAGTGTTTCGTAGGATATCATGACGAATTTCTTGAATGGTACCTTCATCAACTCATCCACAGTTTAAATTTCTTGTTTATACACAACGGATTTAAATGAATCCCAAGATAAACTTGTTCCGTAAAAGTGGGCTCTACGAAGAAAAATGCACCAATGATGTCATTTATGAGCATTCCTAAGCACACAGTGACTTAAAATCAGCGTTAGCCACTACTCGGCCCGCGACAAATTTTTCTGCTGCCCGCCGGCACCATAGAAGATTAAAAAAAAAAAAAAATCACATTTCATGGTACGGATTTTTAAAAAAAAATAAATGTAATTTATCCGAAATAATATACGTTAACTATGTAGAACAGAGTTCTCCTTTACGAGCCCTAAGAAAATACATGAAGAAGCTTTCTGCAAGGCGGTTTTCATCAAGAATAAGTATAGGAATAACTTAGCTGAATCTCATTTGGATAATTTATTAGAATTGACTGCAACAAATACTCCGAAAGATATCGACTCTACTATAAATAAATTGAACGATTTCGACAACCATCGTCTCACGATTGATATCAACTAAAACGGAAACTAAATCGGAGGGGTTTCTAATCTACTCATGTAAAGTAAAATTTTTTTCGAAACACCTAACTTAATTCCGCTTTGAAAAATAAAATATCAGTCATTTGTGAACATTCACATTGTTCCACATAGACGCCGGGCCGTGCTGGCAGGATAAGGGGGTTGGGTAAGGGGGTTGGGTATGGGGTAGACCGGACCTATTTTCATCAGATGATAGCCAATTTTTCGTCAGTAACTCCATATCACGCTATAAATTTTTCTCAAACTGTTTAATTTATGTAGTAAAGTGTTATTTGCATAAAATTAGTTCAGAAACATTTTGTGGAAAAAATAAGAGCACTAACCAGTTCATTAGTCCTTATAAAAGAAATTATTTTAGTATCATACATTATTTCAAACGATATGCTTTTAAAATAATGTATGATATTGAAATAAATATGATACGATATTGCTCTAAAATGAAGATAGCAAATTTAATTTTAATAATTCTGGATAATAATGAAAAAAATTCCAACATGCAATACTTTAAAATATATATTCTCAAGAAATTGCTCGAAAAGAACTGCTACACTTCTCTTCTTCTTATGAAGGACTACGGGGACTAAGGCACCTCTGCTTAAGCATTTTGTACCAACCCCATATCCCGTAAAGATCGGTAGTGGGCAGTACTGCACAAGATGTAAGCGCACACTAGCGAGAGGGTCTACCTATAGCCACCGAAGAGTTCATTTCTACCTCTTTCGGTAGCTATCCGGTAGATGGCAGCACTACCGACCGTATGTGGAACTTTTTAATTTAGAAGCAATACCAAGTAGATGACTGAACCAGAAGACTTGGATTTGTCACACCAAGAGATATTGATTTGTATGGGAACTTGGAAGATTTTGCGACCATGACTGATTTAAAGTGCTCCAGTCACCATTAGCTAACACGGCGGTCTTTAGTCGGTCCCAGGCCCGAACTATCAACCTCAGATTGGGCTACGCGGCCCAACTGCTACACTTACTTGATTCTCATTTTAGGGAAGACTGGATTGGGTGGATAGTGTCAGTGTATTTACAAATATGTTGTTTACTTTTTAATTTTATGGGATTTTTTTCTCTAGAACATTACAAAATGTCCTTTGGAAAAACAGATTTTTGGAGCGGGGGCAAAAAGATACCTTTACCCCTGCTGTTGGAGGAGCACGGATGCGATTGACCTCTTTGACCCCGTGTAGTTGGCGCCTATGCCCCACCACCCCTTTTTTAAAAGTTTCCTAATTGTAACTGTGCTAACTTATACTTTTCTCATATGTTTCTTTTTCCAAAAAACCGAATATCGCCGCAGAAGAATAAAACTAATTCTTTCTCTCAGCAACAAAAGCAATCCAATTCAAGAGAAACTAAAAATATGCCAATTATATAAAGTTATGGAAAATTCAATTATTTTATCCAAAAAGGAAGTAGAAAATTAGAGATTACCTAAGAGAGGTGTATTTTTTTTAAATAAATACAAAACAAAATTGAAATCACAATAAAGACAATTCATACTCCATTTATTATGTTGCGCGGAACGTTACTTTGAAAATAAACAAGTTTAAATATTTTTTTTAGTATAGATGTTTTTTAAAGATTTTAGTTTTTAAAATCCAGTGCACCCCCTTGCACACTCCTGATGTCGCCCATGGTACTCCATATCCGCAAACTTTAAATAGGGGTACTCTAACGTGACTTTTTTTTTAGCATGTAACCATACGATTGACAGATAGTACACGAACATGTTCACTCCAGTACTAAACGACAGCCCCATGATTCAAAAGAGCTCCACATGTAGGATATTATAGCAACATAATAGCTGAGTAATGAACCTTGATGTCTGCAAGTAGGAAGTAAATATACATCCTTTTTTAGGCCATATTTCATTTATGATCTACTAGAATATTGAACACTTAAAAGTGCATTTCTTGAATTCAAGATATTTTGGTAGTTAAAAAAACTTTCCTGGAAACTATTAATATAGTCTCCTGGTTATTTTTAAAGATGTCAACTTGTAAGTTTTAGATTGAAAGGAGTAGCAACAGTTTTTCGAACAGTATTTAAAAGCAGTGTGAAAAATTTATTATGTATATAAAAGCCACATATATTATAAACTTTCCTGACTTCGCATACGTAGCTTTCATTTTGTACCACACCCAATAAAAGTTCTGAATCAAATTCCTCAAAAATTGGTATTTATAGTGTTTATGGAGAGCTTTTTATCTCATTTCATTTCCATTAATTTCCATGTTATTTATTATTTAACTTTGACGCATATATTTTTGAATAAAAAGTTTCTGTATGGATCTTGCAAATATTTTTTTACCTCTTCACTTAAATTTTCTGCCCAGGAAAGGAAGGCCGAAAATGAATAGAATACACTGATATCCGAGAAAATGTTTAACTTATACATTTAATGAAATTTAAAAAAAAGTAAAAGTTAACAGTACCAAGCTATTTTAAACCTTCAAATGTATATACTTTAAAAACTTGCTTTTAAAATAAAGAATTTTTACTAGGTTATTATATTTAAATTAGTGGACCAATACGCAGACGGTGCAATTAATATTGCTTAGATGAATTACTTTTTTTGGAAGTTCATTAGAGCTAGATATTGTATTTTACTGCTGAGAGATATAGAATTCCTTAGAATTTCACAGCCTGCTTAACTTGCGATTTTCTCTTATCAATAGTGCTGCCCTTTACATATGCTCATTTTGGCTTTAATTTCCTAGACTGACTTGAAAGTAGAAAATTTGAAGTGAAGAGGAAAAAAAACTATTGGTGAAAGGAAGAGGATATACAATGAAGAAATTTTACAAATAAACAAAAAACTTATTATTCATAAGTTAATGTCAGTTATTAAAATATCAGATTCTAAACTTTGTCGGTTTTTCGCAAACATAAAACTATTTGCTCTAAATATTGTGTGGTACGTTTTAGAGTCCCCTTTCAGAATATTCCAACTACATCTATTAGATATTTTGGGCTATTTATTTTAATGGTACTCTTCCGTTAGTCGGTTACCAGTTGAAGCAGTGGTCGCCAAGCCTATATGTTTACACGTTCAAATGACGCTTAAATGTATTGCTAAGCCTGAATGATTAACGGTTTGTTATTGTGTTGCTATAGCAACCCAATCATCATTATTATTATTTAACTGTTTGCAATATCACGGCTACACTCGAGCACGTTCTCACAAGTTCGAGTGATCGAGTGTAGTTGTGAATATCATGATAAGCTTGAATTCAAAGATAATACAAAATATGAAATTGCTTTTCATTTAAAATTGATTTCGACGTCTAATATTTAGGAACTTTGCATTTCCGGAGGGAAAATATTAATGATCTATCAAAACAGTTCCGCCCATAAAAAGCTGAGAAGTCACCAGCCGAACATTGTCTTTGCAAGTCTCTAAAGCGCAGCTGCTAGTCATCCGAAGAGAATCGAGCTGTGTTTGCGAAACAATGAAACTTTTCAGAGAGCAAAACGAACTGTGTTCGCAATGGAATTTTTAGTTAGCGAATCAAGCTTGATTTTTGCGTAGTAATGAACCTTTCTGCGAGCAATGCGAGCTCATTCGCGAAGTGCCAAAAGCTGAGACCTAAACGGCAAAGACGGGTCTCCGAAAACGCGGGGCCACGCCATCTAGTTATTAATAAATATCATTATTCCTACTATACGTTCGGTCGAAGCATTAACAACTGGGCAAGTTGAGCGACCTTGTTTTTAAAGGTTATTTCATCTAATCATGATTGAGTTTCGAAGACTGAACATTTCTACATGAAACCATGACATCATTTCCTTACTTCTAAAGGATGACGTCACGAGCATGAATAGGATCTTATGCTTAGCATAATTAGGAGTGGAGATCACTGATCTGAGAAAATCGAATGGCAACCCTCGTGTAGTGCTTGGGCAAAGAACTTATCTTTAGACCAATATCAACACATTTTTAAAAACGTATTCGAATTTTCAAATTCTATAGACCAATTACAATGCGGTTTTCATTTAGTCACTCTCTAATCAATTGACCATGACGCCATCTCAATTAGGAGTAGGGTAGTGTCGAATGGCAATATTTTTAAGGTTCTTGTGACCAATCATATTAAAAACTAATTCACATTTTCAAATTCAATTAGTCAATCACAATGAGTATTTGATACATTCCCGTGCATAGGAATTGACTCTGACGTTGCCACGAATAATTTGCAAAGTCCATATAATATATGCTACATGTTATTCTCTGGTTAGAATGTGAAAATTATTGATAGCTGTGTTTGACATCACGAGAAGCGTGAATTCAAAGAACATACAAAATACGAAATTGCTTTTCATTTAAAATCAAATCTGACTTCAAATATTTAGGAACTTTGCATTTCCCACTCATTTATTTCGATTATAATTTCACTGTAAAACTAAATTTAATCAGCCGGAGGAAAAATATTAATGATGGATCAAAACAGGTTCGCCGATAAAAATTTAGGAAGTCATCAGCCGAACCTTGTCTGTGCAAGTCTCTTCAACGCAGCTGCTAATTCTCCAAACATGGAAAAGTGGTTTCTCGGAAATATTAGAGCCAATTTAACTCCTGGATATGTACTTGGTAAAGAAAATACTGATTTCAAAGTCCTTCAAAGAAAAGGCGTTAACCAAGGACTACTGGATTTAACCGGAACCCACTATAAAGTCAAGGGACATGCTGCTAAGAAGAGCAAATCCAAAGCAAGGAAGTCTGCAGGTGGAGGTAAAAAGAAAGGCGGGAAAAAGGCTTCTACAGGAGGGAAAAAGGCCTCTACAGGAAGGAAGAAGTCCGCTGGAAAGAAAAGAAAAGCTTCCAAGAAATCGAAAGCTCCTGAAGAACCACTAAAAAAGTGAACAATGTTGATGACGATCAAACTTCCTGACATTTTCATAAAATGAAAACATTAAGACAAATGTCAATTCAGTAGGAATTAGTTTAGTTTCAAAATAACAGTACAAATATGAAATTCTTCAAAAGCTTTGCCTGTATTCAAATTTAGCTACACCCATTTTGAGCTTGAGAATAAAATTGATTAATTTAAAAAAAACTGAGTGTTAGTTTAATGAATTAATAATCTTCTAATAATTTCGGATATTATTAAAAAACTAAACTTTGGAATGCCGTAAGGGAGGTTTTGGTAAATTTCTATTTTATGTGGATGGTTTGGCGCGATTTTTCAAAGCTGGCGTCAAGGCCAAACCTTCGCCAATTCAATATGGCATCTGATTCGAAATCTGCATGATGATGACTATTTTAAAGTGGCCCTTTGTTGTAAACGACGACTGAAATCTTAAGGTAATTGTGATAGGTGAAACTATTTTAGGAATGTACAAAATAAAATAGCGATGTTATTAGCTACATATATGATTAACACAGGCGAAAATATATCCCCGGATTTGAGTTAAAATCAAATGAACAAATATCATTTAAACTCTTATGTAATACTGATTGAGATTAATCTTATGATCAAGGCCCAATTGAGAAAACCGATTACTACAGGCACAACTTTGCAGATGGGGCCCCTCATCGGCGATTGTTGGAGTTATTTAAATATGAATGACAATTTCGATTACCGTCTTCATTAGATTAATGTTGAGATATTAATATTTTAATAGCTAATAAGAATTATTAACAATCATTTTCATATTTTATGGCATTGATGAAGTACGCTGAACAGAATATTGATAGTTCCATAATAATTTATAATTTTTCAAGCAATTTGGGGCCCCCTTGAATTTTGGGAGCCCTAGGCACGGGCCTTACGGTAAATCAGGCTCTGCTTATGATACCTATAAATTTAATATAATCTTCGTATACTTACCCACTGATACTTTTTTATAAGTCATTAGTATATTGTAATAAGTCAAAATACAGGGTGTCCATAAAATAACTTCGCCGATATATGGACGTTTCCGTTACGTTCAACCGATCGAGATGAGATTTTGGTATAGTTATTCAAAGGTATGAACTCGGGATTTTGAGAATGGCAACAAAATGGCGCCCACGGTTACAATTATAGTTACAGAAACTCGAAATTTTTGAAAGGCAACTCCTACTTTTTCTCTGCATGCTCTAAAGAGCGTTGGAATGGTACGTGTACCGCAAAAACGGACGCGCTATGCACGCACAAAAAACAGTTTTGAGAACGGCCAACAACAACACGATTGGGAACCACGGTGGAAATTCGCATATGATAGAGGCCAAAGTTCATATAGTTGCCATCACAGGTAATTTTATCGGCTTTCTACGCTGAATATCTGGAGAACGGCCTCCGTGTTACGTGCCCCAATCGTGTTTCTGTTGGCCGTTCTCAGAGCTGTTTTTGTGAGGGCATAACGTATCCATTTTTTGTGGTACACGTAACGTTCCAACGCTCTTTAGGGTTTTTGAATGCGCTGAGCATTTTGCGATCGAAAAAAGTAGGTGTTGCCATTCGAAATCGGATGAGAGTGTATTAATTCACGTTCATTTTTAATAAATAAATTTTGAAACGTAGTTTGCCGCACATTTTCTGATAGAATTTTTTTTTTTTTTTTATATTTAAAATTAGATGCAAACACCAAGCAATTGTTGTTTGCAGAATCAGCACAGTGTTAATGAATATAAAAATTGGCAATGCATATAAAGGATTTATATTAAAAACTTTATTTTTATGGGTTATATTACTTCTTCTCGTAATAGAAGTATAAAATTAAGATGAATCTAGTAGTCACATTTTTATTTATGTAATATTACTTGGTGATAAAGTTATGTGGAAAAATAATTGCTTTAACTAAGTCAAATATACATTTATAAACCACAGACTGACCTATGGAACATGGATAAGTTCCGTATGTCGGTTGTACATCTTAATTTTATAATTCTAATTTGTTTATGAGTAGAAAAAAGAGTCAAAATGTTCCATGCGCCCACCAAAGAAGTGCCACTGAAAAAGAGAAGCAATTTTAATAATGTAAGTTAGTATGATTTATCTAATTTGCTTTTTGAAGCTTACCTAGAAACACCCTCAAAATTTTAAACTTATTTTAAGCTTGAAAATAGTTGCATTACGTAACTGCCAAAATCTCTATTTGTTATATAAGTTTTTTTCTGAAAAAAATTCATACAAATATTTTTTCTTCTCAATCAAAATACTTTTGCGCTAAAGTTATTGAGGAAATGCTATGTAAGAGATTTATAAAAGTAATGCAATTAAAAATCATCTGTAGGGTGAGGTTAGGTTTCGTACTAAGTATTTCGCACCCACTCATTAAACATCCTAACTATTGAAATAAGCTGTCTGTATTCAGATTATCTGGCGCCGTCAGCAACACGAGGGCTATAATGCCCCGAAATATTTCGTCATTTTACAAACCAACATACATTTACAAACACCCATGCCTAACACAGGACTCGAACCCGCAACCTCACGGTCTAGAAGCTAGCACGCTAACCACTATACCGTTTGGTCGGCCTATTGAAATAAGAGGACAAGACTATTATTTTATTCATAGGTTTATTTGTTTAGATAGTTCAATTATAAAAACTCGAATCTTTGAATTTCAATTTTAACATTATGTAAAGTCCTTTTACTTGATATATATCATTTAACAAAAATTTTATTAAAAATTATTTCTAAAGTGAAAATAAGGGTATTAGTTTTTTTTTTCTCGGTGCTTGATTTTTTGGAAATCCACGTCCTTGTTGTGTAAAAACTTCATTCAAATAAACTAATCACCATTATCCCAGCTAATATTTTTTTGTTGATGTTTTAGATGTTTAGAAGGATAATAGTCTACGTAGAAGGTTAAATATTTTTACTTTAGTTCGAAATACATATGTAACAATATTACTAATGAAAGATCACTGTAGAATCATTTTTATAAAAAAAGACGTCATTTTTTGGGGGAAAAAAAATTATCATCTAAAATGCATAAAATCGAATGTAACAAGGGGGAAGTAAAATTTTAAAAGGGAAAAATTGTACAACCTTTTTCAACTGAAGCAATTAAGGAATAGTTTACTAAATAACATACTAGGGGGCTTCGCCCCCTGCTCGCTAATGCTCGCCAACCCCCAAACGCCTCGCTGCGCTCGGATTGAACGGCTTTGCCGCTCGAATTAGTGGTTAAAACATCTTGCTGCGCTCGAATAGGGTTTGCCAGCCATAAAAAATGTAACCACATTTTTATAAATTTAATGTAAGGCCTAATAGAGAAAACACCCAAATTGCAAGTTTCATAATAGAAAGTTAAATATACTATCCACCAACATTCTGACTTAAAACTTCATTAGCTATGCCCTTACATTGAAGTCAAAATATCTTTTATTTATTCTGATAAAAAACAACGCGAGCTACACTCACCAACCCCTGAATGCCTCGTTTGGGTTGGGATACAAACGCCTCACTACGCTAGGAAAATTCAAGTTTACATAAACAGAATAGTAAAATTTTAATTAAAGATTAGTTGTATTAAGGATAAAGTGGATTTTTGTTTATCGACAGAGAAGGAAGTTATAATTCGCATGCTCTAACATTCTTTATAGATTTTGAACACAATCCTTTAGGATAACATTGTATACTTCAAAATAATAATTACTTTAATACAAAAATGCTTCAGAAAAACAGAAAAAATCAACTTTGAAACGAAGAGTTTAAAAAGAGCTTTAAAATTAGCAACGGGTTTGTTGTTTACATACGTAAGGATGTTGCCATTCATATATTCAAAATCATTGAAGCTTTGTAGTAGCTTAATGATGAAAAATATTGAAATTTAACTAATTAATAAAATGTTAATAAATTATTTTGGCACGTTTTGGCAAATCTACAGCTTATTTCCTTTAAAATGACATCTTGATCATTGAAATTGGTTGAGCAGTTTAGGCGGACGGACTAACCCCAAAAAATGTATTGCCTATTAAATATATAGATAAATTGTTTACCAAAATTTTTTTGTGGGATATTGGCCATTTTGGGTATTTCCAAAATGGTCGTGTAATGAATTAATTTTTGTTTAAAATAAAAATGATTAGTATAATGTTTTCAGGATAATTTTTCAATGCTTCTTTTGAATTTACAACACTTCAAAACAATCTAAACAACCCTATTTGTTTTATAAAGTACATTCATATAAGGGTGCGAATCTGATCAAGTTTTTTTTTTTATCAGTGAATCTGAAGCTGATAGTATCACCAAAATTTCTGAATGCTTCAGCAATTTGGTTTACCCTCAAATAGATGCTTATTTTTCACTACTTCATATTGTCACGAGAAAGAGTTTATATATTATCAAAAATTGACACATTTAATATTTTATAGCGATAAAGGCAACTCTTGTGCGAATTGGAAGAAATATTGATGTACACTAGGTGAAATCGTCAATGGTATGGGATTCAACTTAGTCAGGTAGAATTCAACTTATGATAAGATTACAAGTAAGATTTAACATTCTGAAAAAGATGATATTTCATAACTTACCGAATAAACTTATTTTGTTGAATTGATGACATCCCAAAGACTATACTTTGCGAAATGTCTGGATAACGAAGGAATTATGGACTATTTATTCCAATATAAAATCTGTATAACATCACAACTTATTACAACAGTCCCTAAAATGTCCAATTTCTTTGGAATTTAAATATATATATTCAAAGGAAAAGGGGGTGCTTTATCAATAAGATAAGCACCAAACCTTCACTACGACTACGCTTTACTGAAACGTAGTAACATCGTCTGTATAACGGAGAAATTAATCTCATATAGCCTACCATACTTTTTACAATATCCCAGCTCATATTTAAAGCAATTCCTAAAATGTCCAGTTTCATAGAAAATTCAATCAGCGTATTCTAAAAAATACGATGCCTTTTAAACTAAGTCCAAAACTTATACTGCACACTTCCCCAGATATTGTTAACAACGTCAAGAAAACGAAGAATATACAATTTAGTCTACAATGAAATCTGTTCAATATTACAACAAACACTCTTTAAAATGTCCAGTTCAATTAAAATTTCAATCACCGAATTTTAAAAATTACGACTTCCTTTTCAATCAACTGAAATTAAAATGTACGTACACTGCAGCATACACACAACTCACCGGATTCCTATAGTGCAGTCCAGGCTCGGCTTCTGCCTGCTTGAGCAGCCTTGACACGACGCTCATGTTGCCGGTATATTAAAGTGTTCAATAATGATGCTGTTAGAAAGGCAAACGATCTGGGGTGTCCGTGGGGGCACTGAACCCCCCTCTGTGCGTGGCGCCCTCACAATACGATGCTCTCTCTCCTCTCGGGGAGCTGCCAACAAGACGAAGAAAGAAGAAAGAAAACAACCCAGCCTATTTATTCGGATTGCATCGTCTGTGGTGCCTGTTCAGTGGCCCCTTTTCCCCGCGAGAAAATATATCAAACAAGAGAGATGAAGTAGCTGAAAAATAGTGTTCAATTATGCAGAGATGGTTCTGCAAACAGGTTCCATAATTCATAAAATGAGAGCAATGTGAAGGGTTATATGAGAACGTTTTGAACTAGACTAGTGGTTAGCAATCTTTTTTCAGAGAGATGCCAAAAAATTCAATTTCCGAAATTTTATTTAAAATCGAGGGTTAAAGCTGAATTTTTTTCTGTCCTAAAAATTACATAACTCAAAATAGTTAAGTTTTGGTAGAAATAAAACTTCAAATTTCCAATTAGATTTTTTTTTTTTATTTGAAAGATTCCTTAAGTGTAAATTTTGATTGATATAGAATTTGAAAATACAAATATGATAATTTGAAAATACAAATTAAATACTGTCTTTTTTCTTTTTTTGGGTGAGCTTTTCAGGCAAGAGCTCCAGAATTGAGTCGATTGAGTATATTTATTCCCATTTAAGGCATTGATGTAGAATCTTAGAAATGAAAAATATCGTTTGGTCCTAAATTGTTGCAAATGGCAATTTTGCATTGGTTCTTTGGTTTATTTAGATGTTATCAATCGCAAAAGAATTAAAAGCGCTATGTTGCGCGTGACCAATAGAATATAGAACTGCTGCTTTTTTTTTTTTTTTTAAATTAATCATTTGTTTACATTTTTAGAAGTTTTCGGGAATGATCCTGTCATTTTATATCCTAGTGTTGGTATTAGCATCCGTTGACGATTGACTACTAAGTTCATACAATACTGCGCAGGAATTTGTGGAAAGATATTTTTTATTCTTGTTTTTGTCTTGATCACTCTTAGATTGGTTACCTGTATTAGAAAATTTTAGGCAAGGGTCATATGGTATCGAAACACGGTACTGATTAGAGGTCGGAAAATCAATCAAAATAAATATTGATACTATATCGTTGCATAGAAAGAATATCAATGTATCGATACATGATTATTATTTTTTTTATTTGATTTTTGATTTTTCCTGAGACGAACTTTTTCGGGACAAATGTCTTCTTTTCATGATTACTTTTTGTAATGTGACTACTTTTCCAAATGAAATGGATTTATTACCAAAAAGTTATATTTTGGCTTAGTTGGTGCATTGATTTTAAGAATTATTTTGATAATTTTCAATAGTTTTTAATATAGCTCAGTTACTACTTGCATATGCAATCTCTATATTATATACAAAAATAAAATATGATTTTATGAACATGGGCACCGGCAGGATTATTTGCAAGTTGGTGCAAGATTGCTAGAATTTTGTTTAATTCGTTAATTTTTCAGGAATGTTGATTGCAAATTACTAATGCATCAATTTTCATTTTGAGAATGAACAAAACTTACAGTGTATATTTTTGAAATCCTCTCTTTTGTGTATTTTATTAGGTGTTCAGCACAAACATATTTCGAAAAAAAATTTCTTTTACAAGAAAGAAATGATAAAAATATCCCCAAAAGCTTTTTGGAACGATTTCATTGTTTTCTGTTTTTTATCTTCTAAGTACTATTCGCGGTATTTAAAGTAACAGTATTTTGAACAGAAGAAGCAGAAGGCACAATAAATAAATCACAAACACAATTTTTTTTAAATCCTTTATGTGCATTGCCAGTTTTAATGTGCAATTGCAACTTTTTGAGTTCAGATCGTTTTCATAGTGCTTGACCACTACGAAAAAAACATCAACTCCGAACTATTTACGGGTTTATTAGTAACTAGCTGAATACCCGTGCTGCGCTACGAAATTTCACCATTAGCATTTTAGCGATCAAAAGACATTCATGTATTCTACACTTCAGACGTTTGCTCCCTTTTCGATCCCGACAAATTGATTTATCAAAATAGGAACTTTCCTTTGTTGACATTTTAAACGAAATTTATAATTGTGAATAGTAAACTGGAATAGTTTATTGTGTTTATGTTTGCTCTTAGTTCTAAATTTCAAAGTAGTAGCTGTATTGGAATTAAGTTAATTAGACATTAAGTTTATCCTCGTATAGTTTCAATGTTGCGTCGTCTTTTCATCCCTTAAAAATTCGTTAATCGATATTGGAATGACTTATTTTTTTAACATTTGCAAAAAAATATCAGAAAAATGACTACATTGGAAGAGGAACATTCGGATATCCCTCGTTTGGAACATTTAACCCCTTTTCGACCCCTTAAAGTTGGTTAATCGAGAACAGAATAGCTTACTTTTTCTATGTTTAATCTTTTTTGACATTTGTACCAAATTTCCGAGTTGTGACCATATGGGAAGTGGTACATTCGAATATTCCTCGTTTGGAACGTTTAACCCCTTTTCCACCCCTTGATCCACCGGAGATCGGAATAGTTTACTTTTTCTGCGTTTGTCTTTATTGATATTCACACCAGTTTTCAGAATTGTGAAAATATGAGAAGTAGGACATTCGAATATATCGCTCGTTTGGAACGTTTAACCCCTTTTTGACGTCTTAAAGTGGGTTAATCGAGATCTGAATAGCTTACTTTTTCTATGTTTACCATTGTTGATATTTGTGCCAATTTTCAGAGTTGTGACTATGTGGGAAGTAGGATTTTCGAATGTCCCCCGTTTGGAACGTTTAACCCTTTTTCGACCCCTTAAAGTGGGTTAATCGAGATCGGAATAGTTTACTTTTTCTATGTTTACCATTGTTGATATTTGTGCCGATTTTCAGAGTTGTGACTATGTGGGAAGTAGGATTTTCGAATGTCCCCCGTTTGGAACGTTTAACCCCTTTTCGACCCCTTAAAGTGGGTTAATCGAGATCGGGATAGTTTACTTTTTCTATTTTTACCATTGTTGATATTTGTGCCGATTTTCAGAGTTGTGACTATGTGGGAAGTAGGATTTTCGAATGTCCCCCGTTTGGAACGTTTAACCCCTTTTCGACCCCTTAAAGTGGGTTAATCGAGATCGGAATAGTTTACTTTTTCTATTTTTACCATTGTTGATATTTGTGCCGATTTTCAGAGTTGTGACTATGTGGGAAGTAGGATTTTCGAATGTCCCCCGTTTGGAACGTTTAACCCCTTTTCGACCCCTTAAAGTGGGTTAATCGAGATCGGAATAGTTTACTTTTTCTATTTTTACCATTGTTGATATTTGTGCCGATTTTCAGAGTTGTGACTATGTGGGAAGTGGGAGAATTAGTGATGAGTGAGTCAGTGAGTCAGTGAGTGAATCAGTGAGTGAGGGCTTTGCCTTATATATATAGAGTTTCGAATCGCCAATAGAATCTTTTGTAAAAGCGGCATTTTAGTGATAGTAACAGCCCCAAAAATTTGATAGATTTCATTGTCATCGACATCAAATCAATCTACCAAGTTTCAGCTCAATTGGATGAAGGCAAGTGTGTTGATTAGTCATCCGAAACGAAAATAGTAGTGTGAAAAAGCGGCTTTTTAGTGATAGTGACACTGGTATAGTGGGGCAAATAAGCGTCCGTACTGCGCATATTAAAATATCGTCTTATCGATGTATCGCCGACCTCTAGTACTGACGTTATCGAAATAAAGGTGCTGAAATACTTTCTGAGAGAGCCGTGGTGGAAAGAGTAATGTTAAAGGATTTCAACCAAACTTTGAACTTTTATTCCTTTTATTCTAACAAAATATTTTGTGAAGCAAGAAAGTTCTTATAACTAGAACGTAATTAGAATGTTAGTTTTTGGCCTTCTAATAGGATTTTTGAAAAACAAAATGTTAAAATTTTAATAATTTTCTTTTACAAAGCGATTTCTAATTGGCGTACAGTTCTGAATTGTTCAATATAAGTAGCTTTGACCTTCTAATTGGACTTTTGACATTCTTTCTATTTTTAGCATTTACACAAAATTTTCTTCGAGTAGAACATCCAAGTAGCCCAGCTGATCTGATTACTTTTCAAACAGTTCCAGGTGAAATTGAAGTCAAACAATTTTTCCTACATTCTGAAGAATTTTTTATAGCACACAAACAAGGCTTTTTCTCAGATTTTTATTTAATAAATCCCTTCAAGTTCAGATAACACTGTTGGGAAATCTTTTCTTGGCTGGTTTTGGATTCTATTTTCTTGTTTAAAACATTTTATTACATTCTAAACAGCTGAATTGAATAAATTTAATGTATTAGCTTCACATCGAATTGATTTATTAAAATTGATATAAAATCTGATCAAATTTAGATTGCCTGTTTGCGGTTTCTCAAGGCTACCAGCTATTTTAAATAATAAATAGATTGTAATAACTAGAGAAAGAAAATATTACATGTAATCAAGTTTTTAAATAGCATCACAATGCAAAAACTATATATATATATATATATATATATATATATATATATATATATATATATATATATATATATATATATATATATATATATATATATATATATATATATATATATATATATATATATTTATAAAAAAAAAAAAAGTGTCAGAAAATAATTTTTTAATGAATTTATTAGAAAATTTTATGGTGTGCGAACACTTTTGTGGTATTTTTTTTTCTCTAGTTCTATGATTTTATATTTTTATAAAAATAAAATGATTTAATACTTCTTTTAAAATTTTTTTATTTCATTTCGAATTAAATAGAGATTCTATAAAAAAAAAAAAAAAAAAAAAAAATAATAATAATAAAAGTAATAATAATAGTAATAATAATATTGAATAATTGAATATAATATTTTAATTCAAATCCAAACTAAAATACTTTTTCTGGAAATTTTTGAACTGTAGGAAGACTTTTGGGCGACACTTTATATCAAAAGAAGTAATGTTCTTAGTTTATTTTTTTCTTGTAGTTGGTCGTGATTTTTGTATTTGTAAATGACAAAAGAGTTACTTCTATAGTTACTCAAACATGTTTTTTGTAAAAGTTTCACTTAATTTTTAAGTTAACGGAAAACAATTATGTGTTTTCAAGTGATGTAAATATTTTATAAATTTCAATATTTTTTAAGAAGTTGTCGATTTTCTGAAAACAAATAACTAAACTAAAGCCCGAATTCTTTAATTTAAAATCTTTGTATGTTAAAAATTAAAAACCCTTTCAACAGTGTCGCCATCTAGTGATATATTTTGAAACTCTTGCTTTGAATTGATAGTAAATTGTAGTAATATGCAACTCATTTAAATCGTACATTTAAAAAAATAATTTTTCCGATGTATTTTTTGAGCCTTTGTCGAGTGCTCAAAACATTTTTTTTAATAGATTAGGAGGAAGAAAATACAAAACGACAATAAAACATCTGTCCCGAAAGTAATCTGTAAATTGGGTTTTACTGTGCGGATTCCCTTACGGCAGAGAAGCACACACAAATAAGTTTGATTCCCAATGGGAAGGTCTGGAAGGCTGTATGCAAACCCGTTTAAGAAATGATTCTGCTTAACAATTACAAAGATTTTACAAAATAAAAAAAGTAAGCTTGTGACAGTCACTGTAACTAAAAGAACACTTCCACACACATCCAGATTCCAAGTAAGTATAATTTGGCGATATTTGATAACTGAACTATCCCTCTGTTAAAGTTCAGAAGTCTGCCAATTTTGAGTTTCTATGAACACAAATATCGAAGAGTTGACGAGCTTGGCGATAAATTTGGCAAGAAGACTTTTTATCGAAGTATAAGTTCTATTTCGTCATATGTAATATTAAATGTGAAAGTCCTAATAAAATTAGTACAATAGATAAAACTCATCTGAAGGTACTTAAAAATGTGATTGAAAGGTTATTTTTATCAAAAGAAGACAATTTCTTGGTAAAAAATAGGAATACTGGATTGAAACTTGGATATTCAGGGACAATTGTGTAGCAATTGGCGGTTTCTTCGACATAGCAGAGGTACAGTTAAAGGGGTTTGTTTGACTGTATCTCTGAATGTCTTTAACAAATATCGTTAGAATATTAGTATTGCAGTCGTACGAGACTGGATATGGTAATATCGAAAGACAAATAAATTTTTAGGTGCATAACCATCATAAATAATTTTTTTGATAGGGCTGAAATCCTTGTGACCATCATTACACTATAAAGGTCAAAATAACAAAACGAGCCAAAAAGTGTGCCAAGTGTTTTTATATATGAAATTAAATGCTCATAGAAAATAAAATAAATACAAACCAAATGATTTTTTTATCAAGAAACTTGAAAAATTGAGGGGATAGGTGCAAAAATTTTATAAAAATAATTTTCAACTACGAAAACGTCATTTCGGCGACTGTCCCCGGCGAGTATCATGTCTAGTCATTTGTATTGTATGCGACAATTGTTTTAATTGACTTTTCAAATTTTAGCTAATTACAAACTCTGAATATTCTATAATACTAAGAAACAAACTTTTCTGCAAAAACTAGTAATGTTTTTTATTTAATCGGTATCTTTACGTCCCCGACTTTTTCATCATTTCGATGACGTCACCGTTTTTCACGTCGAAACCGTTACCATCGAACGTAAACAGTTGAACTTCTCACATTTTAGTTCAATACTAGTAATTCGCACCTGAGAACGTTAAAGAAAGTGGACGTAATCTTATTTTTCACAGGCATATCGATTGATATTTAATCTTAACTCCGTGCGTACATCTACTTGTATTATCCATCATTCCAATGATGGTCCATTTGTAATGTTTTAATATGCTGAAAATTAAACTGCTGACATCAATGATAACATTGACATATAGCTTTATTTATATGGTCCTTTTATTCAGTTCAGACTAATCGCTACACGATGTAGAAAGGATTTTCGTCATTCCGGAGACGATCATTTTCGGCGACGTGTCCGGAAGGAGCACCGTCGTTGAAATGACGTTAAGCGCGCAAATGCAACTTTTCTATTAATTTCAATACTATTTCAAGTTTTTGATGATTTTTATAAGAAAAGAAAGCGAAAGGAGAAAAAGGCACGAAAATTTTGAACTAAATCCATTAATTTCAAAATTCATTAGCCGTTTATAAGTGTTCAAAATCGTGGTAATAAAAATGCAAAAGTCATAAAAAATATTATCTTGCTCATTAAATAATGTTACAATACTATTAAAATCTTTAAAAAAGTAAGAAATAAAAGTAAAGAAATTTCTTTTCGGAGCAATATTTTTTATCATAACTTCACTTTTGACTGGATTAGAGTAAAAAAGTAAGAAAAAAAAAAATTAATATTAGAGTTAAGCGTGCAAAATTTGAATTCTTATAGAAAATAAGTTTATTGAAAGAAATAAGAATGAAGTTTTAAAATCAAAGTCTTGATGAGCCATATTTTCTCGTTTCGGGACTTGGACCCATAAGTGATTTAAAGTTTAGAAACTTTTCGCAGGTTCGTATTCCTAAGTTCTCATTTCTGCAAGTATAAAGGCGTGTACAACTTAATTGAAACCAATAACTTCATTGGGTCTTAGTTTGGGATAACTTATTTTTTGCAATCCTTAACAAATAAGTATTTTATTTTGAAAATGTGTTTAATGAGTTACAAGTAACTTAAACATTTGAAATTGGTAATGATGGCACTATGGTTTAATTTCGCACTTCGATTTCAATATTCTTCTTGGTAAAATTTATGAAATTAACTATATAAATATACTTGCACTCATTGATACTATTCTTATTAATTATGATAACACAATTCAAAATTGAGAAGTTTCATCAATTCTACTCCGGACCGCATATATGTCTTAAAATAAAATCATGAGGACCTCCAGGGAGACCCAAAGGAATGCACTTGCATACCTCTGGTTTTTGAAAAATAAAAATAAAGTGATGGAAACTGGTAAAATTAATACGCAAAAGGTAAGTACGGATTTTAAATTATTCATTTAAACGTTAAATGAATGCATAATTATTTATTATTATTTCAGCAGGAAATCTAATACTTATTTTTGAAAAATAAGGGTTTAAGCAAAACTTTAACCGTTTTGCACCCAAAAGCTGATTTCGGCACAAGCCAATAAAGCCGAGGCTTAGGGTTCTGAAATTTTAGGGGCCCCAAACTTTTCAAAGTTGTTGTACTTAAATTGAACCCTTTGTCTTTTTTTAATAATTTCAATTACGTTTCACACTTAAATAACCTATAAAATTAAACTTATTTAAAGCAGCAATCGTTAAATAATTAAATCTTAAGAAAACGTGAGCTTAATATTTAAGTTAATTACATTTTGGTTAATCTTTTTTGTGATATTTTAGACTTTAGAAAATGGTTATCAATAAACTTGCAGACTAAAGATGAAAATCCTTCCAACTAACACTGTCAATAAATATTGGGGCGCCTCATTCACAATTTTGTATATGGTTCTGAAAATATGACGTGCTTTGGACCCCAAGTGATGCATGTCAGGCCTTGCTTGCACCCCCTTGTATTTCATCTGCATCCTCTTCCAAATGATCTTACCGGTTTTCATGAATAATAAATAACAGTAACTCTGTAAATCTGAAATCTAAATGTAAATTAAATATAGCCTATAAGGATTATCGTATGAAAGAAATAAAACACGCATTTGCTTATCTTCTTGCACTTTTCATGACCTTTATTTAAAAATTCATTAATTTGTCCCTATCTAAAAGGAAACTGAAGGCTAAACATTATTTTTGAGTTTCAAATCACCAATGAAAAGTTACGTAGCAAAATTTTTGAACTCAAACACAAGTCTACATATTGAGTCGTTAAGTAAGTCGATGTTTACTTTACCAGTGCGACTGTTGCACCAATAACGAAAAGAATTTCCGCTTTCCATTCTTCGAAAGAATAAAAAATTCTTCTCTTCCGCAAATAGCTCTTCCTTCTTTCGATTGTTGGCAGACATCTTCGTACCAAACAAGTATATTCTTTATTTCTTAAAGGACAGAAATAGAATATAGCTCACAGAGATTGAGAAAGCTCGTTAGGTGGAAATGCAGAAATGTGATTTTTGCGTTGATCCATTATTATTCTCCAGCAAAAATTCTCAAAATGATACCAGCTACATTCTCAAAAATACAAGATGCAAAAAGGCACAGTAAAACTTGAGTTGCACAGATAAAAAATGAAGTTTGACGAAATTACTGGAAAGATGGAACATTTTTTACTTCCTAATTGGATTCTTAATAGTTATGATTCAATTAATTTTATATAAAAAAAGTTGTTATTGGGTTCATTTCTTTAACTAAAAGATACGACATTAGTGTAAATTGGAAAAAAAAAAAAAAAAAAAAAAAAAAAATGTTACAGCAATGCGGGGAATCCTAAGACAACAGGGGGATTTTTATGGATAATTTTTTCAAAAGACAGAATTTAAATTTTTTACAGTGCCGAATGTGGGGGAAATAATAATAAAGTGTTCTTTCAATGAAATTACATTAATAAAACATAAATTATATCCGTAAAATTGACTTAATTAAAATTAGATACACTCAATTGAGTTCTAGTCCTTAATTTCAAACATCACATATACTTCTGAAGTGCTGTAGGTCGTGTTTTTTTTCAAACTATTTCTGTCAATTGTAAAGACAGATTTTTTTTTTTTGCTTCAACGTGATTTGACCTCAGGCATATTCTTATAATTGACATTTTCTTTCTACAAATTAAAATTCTGTAACTTTTGAAAGTATATAATGCAATTAAATACACTTTTTATGTTACTTTGCTTTGTTTTGTGCATTTTTGATCCATTTACATTGACTTTCAATGGCTTTAAATTGAAAGAAATAAACTTCGCTGCAACATTTTTAGGAAACCCTGTAAAAATTTGATTAAAGCCCAAATTAGATAAATTAAAACTGAGGTTATTAACTAATAATATGATAGGTAATTTCAGTAACAATTCTAGAAATTGTTAACGTAAATCTATACAATAAACATCCACCTTACGACGACAACGACAAAACAGTCCAACAATAACAAAACAGTCAAGGGCTTTGAATTTAACTTGGTTTGCTAAATAACCTCTTTAAATAAACCTCTCTCTAATCTACCGCTTTAAATAAACACTAATTCCCCCTCCATCTTCAAACAGATAGTGTTGCCATCCATTTATTAAAAAGTTTGACATTCATATCCTTTGAGTGCTATCGCAAAACAATCCATTGTTCTAATAAAACGCGCATATCTGAGGTCGTCTGAAAGAGGTATGCCGAAGAAGATAGCAGGAGTCAAAAGTCTATGTTGTTTTATGTGAATAATGTCATCTAGTGTGGACAGTTCAAAGTGTCAGTTGTTGATAGAAGGTTACCTGGACGTTAAAGCTCCCCCCGACAGCCCCGAAAGGATATTGTATAAAGTAAGTTTGAGAGACAGATGTTTCATGAAATGAAAAATGTTTATTAATTGTTCTTAGTAGTTACGTCACGACAATCTAATAGGAGTATTATGTTTTGGGTAATGTAATAAAAACACAGATTTTAATAACTATGTCTTCTGGACAGTTCATGTTTTTCACACGGTGAAGACTAATATAAAATGTCTGTGAATAGTGTACGTTCATAGCTTGATACCTTTCTAAAACTCTACACTAGCTATCCAATAGTCATTATGTAAGTGGGGAGTAATTATTTGTCCTAGTTTAGGGTGTGCAACAAATGAGGTTGCAAAGACCTCGCATTTACAATCTAAAGAAGAAAGAAGTATGGAAAGACACAAATTGAATGAGCATGAAATTATTTTTTATTTATTATATTTTCCTTGTTTTTTTTTTAAATGTTATATGCCTTAAAAACTGATAAAAAAATGGTGAAGAAAAGTTGAAATTATAACGAATCAGAACTTATTAACCAAGATGGGGATCACAGGATTTATTATTATTAAAAAAAAAAAAAAAAAAAAAAAAAAAAAATAAGACCACATTTGTTTCTATTTAAGTTTCTTTTTTCCACATTTGTTTCTATCTAAATGCATTGTTATCGTCATCTAGTTTATATGCTAAGTTTAAACTCGATTGGATAAGAGCAAGTTGGTAAATGAACCAATTTGATTAAACATTTTGAGAAGAAAAAACATGAAATCTGTTCACATACTTATAAAAGAAAATTTTTAGATACATAGACTTTACCCACACATTTTATTGTATCTACAAAAATATATCATTTTCCGACTTTACATCGAGCAGCCAGCATACTATCCAGTTAAAAGACAATCAAAGCGCAACACTAAAAATGCAACCTCAGATGTATTATACTCATCAGTATGATTAAAAAAAAACAAAAAAAAAACACCCACCTTTTGAGAGAATTGAACAACCACGGGCTGGATGAAACCCCGAAAAAATTCAGCCAGTAAGTTTGATAAAACAATCTACCTCCGTCATCAATAATCAACACTCTATAGTTCAAAAGAAATTATGAGACTAATGCCATTTTAAAATGTAGTAGCATTTGAAATTTGTTTAAAAAGAAAGTCCAACCGGTTCGTAACGTAGATGGCACATTTGAACAAATTGCTTCTTTGCAGAAATTCTGTAATATTGTCACGCCAAAGACCTAAGTATTGAAAATGCACCGCTTTTGAATTAATAACTTAAAAATTAAAAAAATCATAATTGTAATCTGATAATTTTAGCAGGAGTTTTAATTTATTATTGTAACAAATATATTTAGTAAAGAACTATGAAATTTAAGCAATTTTTATGCAAAACGAATTTAGAATCTAAAAGTTTCTCAGAAACCTAAACAAAATAATACTATGACTCATAACGTATTTTATATTCATGTCATTCTTTATTTACATTATTTTAATAATAGGGTGATTGAGGAACGAAATTCTTTGCCAGCTTATATAGTGATTTTATTTGGGATGGGTGGTTTGAAGAGAAAATTCGAAAATTCATTGGGGGATAGTTAAAAAACACCGAATTACTCTTGGATGGACCAACCTTGCTGGACATGGACATCCTGCGTGTTGTTGGCTGACTTTTTTTATATTTGTATTTATTTTCTTCAGGCATGGCGTCGCATGTGGGTATCAGCCACAGCGATCCTTCCATCAGGCAGAGGCGAGCCCCATCTCATCATGCTTGTTTCTCGCCATCCCAACCAGGACAGCAATTCCAAGCAGGTGAAAGCCTCAAGAGACGGTCTCAGACTATTCCGATGTAGCTCGGGTTCGAGACCCCTTCGCACATGGGCACTAGCATCGGGCAGCACACTGCTGGTGTATCTGGCAGCAGAGACAGAAAGGAAGACGCAAGAATGGATGAAGGCTATCAGAGATGGAATGTGGCCTCCGATCATCTTGCCAGCCTCACTGACAGGCGAGTTTGGATTGGAAGATTTCTTTACTGTTACTTATCTGATCTTCAAGATACATACAATGTTTTTGGTTTCCCAAGGTTTTTATTTTAATGAGAGTTCCCTTTTTATATTGACGATTCAATTGTCATAGTTGAAATATTGAGAAATCTGATGAGAACTAGGGTTGTAGAGTAATAAAGTAAAAAGGTATTGGAGCGCGATTAATTTCCTGTATTTCTGATTGGGCTTATTAATTTTTATCACTTTCACTGTTTCATTGCGTCCTAACTCGTACACCCACACCAATACGTACACCTACTACACCAATACGTGCACCCCCACCAATATCAATATTGGTTACTTTTCTAAGGTAATAGAAAGTCATTGCTCATTGTATGGTATGAAGTACAATACAGAATATACTACGACTATCATCTTTGCTGTATTTAGTTAAATATTTTAATACGTGTATTACCGTCTACATATATTTCGCAGGCTTATTATCTTTTCAAAGAAACCCTAATGTTTGAATACCGGTTGCTTTGATTAAAATAAATAGTATAGATTTTTTATTTGTTAACATAGTTATTTTAAATCATAGGCACGAGTTATGAGGTATCTTTGATAGACGACGAGAAGAGTTTTACTTCAGGTCTTCTTGGTGTGTACGGTCGTCTAGTGCAGACGTCTGAAGATGTGATCAGTGTGATCCACCCTCACTGGCAAGGGACACAGATGAGATGGCGTTTGTGTGATATCTTAGACGTACGTCTTATTAGAACAATTGGGAAAGACAACCTTGCTGGTGTTTTCCACTTATCTTTTCGCAGGTATGGCTTACTTCTGCTTAAAGCTATCTATTGTGTTAAAAAAATTCCATTTGATGGAAAACTTTCTATAATAATTTATCAGCCCTTATTATTTGGATTTTAATTATTCTTCACCACTTATTACTGCCTAAAAATAGTTCCTATTGATCACGATTAATAATATTTAAAAAAAAAAAAAAAAAAAAAAAAAAAAAAAAAAAAAACATTGGTAAACCTTTATCAGTAATTCAAACAAAACAATAAGAATATTATTGCATTATTTTCTTTTAGCACTACGAAAGATACGAGGACTCTCCTGTTTTATAGTAACACCGCAAAGATAGTAATTGAATGGATTCGTTCTCTTTTACAAACCAAGAAGAACAGTGCCGAGTCCACCAGAAGCAAAGCTGACATTGCCCATTTGTCTCCTCCGTCCGATAAAACAAATTGTACGCCAGACGTCACTTCCGAAGTATACGCCGTTGCACAGAAATCTAGACAGAATGAAAAGTTAGGAGTGACATCTCAAACGAGCAATCACGCTCCTGGCGATACTAAACTTACGAGAAACAAATTGAACACTCCCAATGCGTTCTTGAATGCAAGCATAACTTCAACAATGTTCCGAGATGCACAGACGAATGATAGTTCGAATCCTGACGGTAGCAAAGTAAATGACGAGCAAGAGGAGAACGAAGAAGAGTCTGATGATTCGTCTGCAGACATGTACGAACATTTGTATGACGACTTGGCCACTCGAAAAGACAGCAGGTCGTACACGGTCTACGAAGAAATGAATGACGGAGAGGACGAGGAGTACGTGCCACCCATGCCACCTTCTTTACCAAAGCGTCAACTTGCCCAACAGTTACCAATCTTGACATCTCAGGAACCTGCAGCACTGCGTTTGCAAAAGTTGTGCGAAAGTGTTACAGAGGCCCTGAAGCAGGCAGAAGAAACACCGACAGTGGTGGAACATGGACTTCAGAAGGACAAGAATAAGTCACAGAAGCGAAAGAAAAAAGACGAACAGATATCGAAGCCTGATAGCTTGCGTAGTCCGAAACTGGAGGCTAGATCAGCAGAGGCTTGTGATGTAGAGCGGGTCTTTTCGGATTCCAAAGATCATCCAATTAAAGATTTGCCATTGCTGCCATTTAATTACCGAGCCGATTCAGATACTTTGGCCAAAAAAGAACAGCAGTTGAAAGAAAAGCCCAATCACTTGCCTTTGCAAGACATTCTGAAAAGTTTAAAAGTAGACTCTGTTAAAACTACTATTGAAAAAAGTGAAAATTCAATTCTAAGCAAGGTTACCCAAACTGACAGTCGCAATACAAAGGTAAAGAATGCTAGAGTATAGTAAGTTACAATTAAGTTTTTTACTGAAATATATATGTCTATATAATCAAGTAATTTTTTAAATACTGAGCAGTAATGTTTAATATAAACAACACATTACCAAGATTACAACTCGAAATAGATGTTTTATTTATAGAAAGCAATAACATTTAACTTATTCATTATTCAAACTTAAAAAAATTAAGAAATTATTTATGAAATTCTATGATGACATTGTTTTATTTATCAATTGTTCTTATAATAAAAGTTATTTGTCGAAAATTGTTAAAAAATAAACTTTTAAAATATATTTTGGTTTCTTTTACAGAAATCAGCATCTCAATCTGAAGAAACAGAAGCTCAGTATTTGGAGATGAGTTAACATAACTTCTAAATTAAATGATTAATTTTACTTCATCAAAACCTTACTAAAAAGTATTAAAAAAAAATATATATATAGCTATAATGTAAATATAATAGATATTAATAACAAAATGAATTAAGTTAAATTAATAAAGTATTTGTAAATATTTCTTTTATTTTTTTGTTTCGATACTTGTTTAAGGTGCAGTCACATTGTATTTTGATAAAGAATAAATTATAATATTTATTACTTAATTCAACAAAAAAATTTGCATAATAAAATTATAAACTACCAATAGAAGAATAAAAATAATAAGTAACAATAGTTCTCTTCTGAATGGTAAAGATCTGGTTACTGTAGAAACATGTGTTTACTCCAATGTTGAAAGTTTTATTAATATTATAAAATTAATTAAATTAGATTTGTATTGTTTAGTTTTGAGTTATTTTAATAGGGACATAGCTGTAAAAATTTTACGGTAAAGATCTGGTTACTGTAGAAACATGTGTTTACTCCAATGTTGAAAGTTTTATTAATATTATAAAATTAATTAAATTAGATTTGTATTGTTTAGTTTTGAGTTATTTTAATAGGGACATAGCTGTAAAAATTTTGAAGGACATAAAAGGTTCTTGTGTTGATTTAATAAGGCTACAATTTAAAATAAGTAAACTTATCTAAATAATTAGTGAAACCAAAATTATATTCCAAAAAAATGTTTTTGGTCGGTACAATATTTTATCAGTTACTAATAGAAATACAAGAATGGACAAAAGCACTAAAATGTACATTTTTGCAAAATCTTCATTAACAGCTTCTTTTTTTAATATATAGTTATGGCAATATTAAAATAAAGGGCATTTCAAACATGCTTAGGCTTAGTAGGTTCTCTTTAATCTCATCTGTCAAAATGTAATAAGAATGTAGTCAGAAGTAATAATAATAAAAAAAAGACAGCACCAGTTCATGCCAGTACAACTTATATTTTTAGCAAAATTTTAGCGTAATATCTAATGAAATCTGAGATAATAAATGATAAAACACAGTTATAGACAACAAAATTCTATTTATTGCACTCACTGTATGGTTATACAGCTATGGAACACTCAAAAGTGATGAAATTTGTAGAATGAAAATGGCACATTCTGTTTCAGGTCGACTCTTTAACAGTCTATATCTTCATAAAAACAGCATCAAGAAAGTCCCTAATTGTATTTAATACTTTATCAACTTTTAATAAGAGTAGATTTAATAGTAAGTATTTAAATCTATACATTGTTTTCCAGAAAGAAAAAAATAAGCATCGGGGAGTGCAGTATTAAAGTATTGAAATTTCAATTGACAGTTACTTAATAAAGCATAGATGATATAGCAAGACAAATAACTTTAAATTTTTTTATTTTTTTTTAAATTTAGCATTCATAGATATTTAAAATGAAAATGGCTGAATATAAAATCAATACTTTGACAAGAGAGTTACAGTCAACTTTGATCTTCATTCATAATATATTTTTCAACGCTAAATCACTTTATGCCTTTTAACTAAAATCCCAATGAAAACAAATGTACTTGCCATAACATCACTTCAAAGATAATTCAATGCATAAAAACATTAATCTCCAAATTGTGTCATTTATGCAGATACACATTTAATACATAAACTTACTATACATAAACTTATATTAAATACATATTGCATACGTAAACTTGCTATACTCACGGCGATTCAAACAGATTTTCTTCTTAATTACGAACATGTATTTAATTTTTAGGGAATTTTATAAATACCCTAGCAACTTGTGTTGTAAATTAAACTTGTAGATGTAAATGGATGCAATTCAAATATCAAAAATAAATCAATTTAGGTTGCTTAACACTGTAAGTATAAATAAAAAAAGTAAAATAAGTTTAAAAAAATTCAAATATCAAAAATAAATCAATTTAGGTTACATAACATCATAAGTGTAAATAAGATAAGTAAAATAAGTTAAAAAAAAACAACTTATCACGGGTTTTATACAAATCAGAAAATAGATGAAATGGTTAATAGCAACAGACAATCCCAAATACTTCCTTATAAAAACCGATTCAATCCACAATACATCATCCTGGAATGTTGCGATACATTTATTCAGTAAAATTATCTACAATTTACATATCTATACAAATACAATCCCTCATATACAATTTTTTTTTTCGGATGCTGTCCATTATTCATCTAAGTTAGAGGTAAAGAAACTAGGCCCACTTTCGAAAAAATGGGAAACTTTCCAAGGCCACATATTCTTTTTCTATCAGAAAAGATAGTAAAATGTTTTCACAAAAGAATATGACTAAAAAGAGAAGATCATGAGCATTCGTTAGCTAAACCTATTCTATTCTATAAAATAGTAGTTTTTATAATTACAATTTCATCATGGTCGATAAAGTTTTAGAAGGAAAAAGTAAGCTACAATATTTGGCAAATACAATTGCATTTACAATAGTTCTAACTATGATAATATCAGCAGTATAAATAATTAACATTAATGATGATATAATAATGAGCATATAACTTGTCATTGAAAAGTAACACAAACTACTTTTAATGGAAATATATTTCTAAAATGTTCAAGGTTAATAAACCACAAATATTTTCTTATGGAAAATAAATCTTTGAGCTGCCTATTTTAATAATAAATTATCATGGAAGTTCTATGTCTGTGACATTGTAGTTTAGTTCAGAAAAGAAAGGTTACCTCTACTCGTGAAAAAAATATTTATCTGGCTGCATTTTTAAAATTGTTAATAAAAAGCAAGTAGATTTTTAAATGCTTAATCTTAAACACGATCAAAGCATTTGCATCATATCTAATTCACAAACATCGTCGATTTAAACTTTCAATTCAGTTTTCATATGGTTTACTTAGACTTACTCTATCTATATGAATATCCCTCAAGGCATTAATTAAGTTATTTACATTATTTATCTGTAAGTGAGACACTTACAATTGAGAGTTTCTTACACAATATATACATACATTTTCGAAGCACAAATTAGTGTATGGTGCATCTTTGAATAAGAGCTTTGAAATACAATTGTGTATGAAATTCTCATAAAACATTAAGATTCTCTTTTAAAAAAGAAAAGTAAGTTTTCACTACATTTTTGGTAGTACTAAAAACGAAATAAAAAATAACATGGAAGGATAATATAACATTGTTTTCTATAACCTTATACAATATAAAATTATTTTCTATAATAGAAAACAAAAACGCACTAATATAACTATTTTAGTAAAAAACTTTTTTGCATTAAATTTCTGCCTTTAAATAATATAATAATGAATGAAAGAAGTATAAAAGTTTAAATAACAATGACAAACTTTACAATGAATAGACTTTCGATTTCTCTAAAATAGGTTTGCGGCATTCATTTTTTCTATTACATTATGGACATTAAAAAACTTGCACGCATTTCACAAATAATATTCACTATATAAACACATGCTTAGAAGTAGAAATAATTTTTCTCAATGTTCCCATTACTAACAACCTCAAAGTTAAAATATCCCCATGAAATAACCCTTTTAAATTAATTCAAAATTTTTAAATAAAGATTTCAAACAAATAATTTTTTTCGGTTCAGAATTCACATATATATATACCAATCCATACTTTGACAAAAATTCATAAAATTTCAATTTACGTAAAAACTCATCTGTTCAGAATCAACTTTAACATTCTGGAAGTACAGAATGCACAAAGAAGACTAAAAACCACTCAACACCAACTGTACAGCACAACATCTACTTCTAAATGCATCTATTATCGGAAGATAACCTTCTCTGAGCATGCACATACCACTTTGTAGCCTCCAAACATAAGCAACAGTCTCCAAGGTTGCTTTCCCATCTCAACTACTTTGGAATCTTGATCTTGGGATGTCGCAGAATAGGAGCTGAACGGTCATCGCTGTTTGCCTTCCTTAGGTTAACACCTTCTCGGATCTCTCCGAGAAGGTCAGCTCTGCAGCGTGTTACATCTACTGAGCCCCGTCCAGCCAACCATTTTTGGACTCTGTGGGCTGTGTCCGGGTGGCCTGCGCTAGTCGGTGTGGAGACTTTTCTGGAGCATGCTTCAAAGTTCAGATTTCTGCACAAGATGAAGTCTTTCAATTTATTGATTCGAAATAAGGAAATTATTGCTTAAATATTTTGTAACAATTTTTTTAAATATTTATCAGTAGCTTGGATGTGCTGAATTTTTCAAGAGCTGCACAACAATTTTAACAATAAAAGGATCATACCTCTTGCAAGAAGACTTTTAAGTATTAACTGCCTCTCTTACGTTCTTGTTGGAAGGAAACCCAGAAAATTCTACACTAATTTGCTGTATCACAATGCTTATCGCAACTTCTGATTTAATCTGTTAATTTTTTATTTCTTTAAAATAATGTGAAAAATTCTGTTTGAAAGAGCTTTATTGAGAGAAAAATAATTTGTGCTAAAAGTAATTAATACTATCCAAATCATATATTTTATAGTTTAGGATGCTTTTTTTAAAGATTATAGATTTTTCACTGACTAAAAGCGCTATCTGTGGAGCATATTTTGAAACTGGTAACTGAAAAAAAAAACAAAAAAAAAACAAAAAAAAACCCAGCCCT
Organism: Linyphia triangularis; assembly: GCA_963978545.1. Classification (NCBI taxonomy): domain Eukaryota; kingdom Metazoa; phylum Arthropoda; class Arachnida; order Araneae; family Linyphiidae; genus Linyphia; species Linyphia triangularis. The sequence continues at coordinate 95,723,922 of OZ021722.1, forward strand.
GAAGGTTTTACAAGTTAAAAATATGCTATATTTTTTAAACTTTATCAACAAGAGTGAACAACTGTCCCTTAAAGTCTCCAAGTAACTATTAGTTAGTTGGCACATTTCAAAACTACACACCAAAAAATTCCAAGTATAATACGTGAAAATATCTAGGATACCCTTTAATATGGGTAGTAATTTCTCAATTTCTTAACTTAATATATCAAAATATTACCTGTGGGCATTTGCATGCTCTAGATCCAGCGAGCTCCTCCGGTCTGGCGGTAATGGCAGTCTTTTGGGCGGTACAGCCTCCTCTGTGGAGCCGCCCCGGTTCCTGGGGAACTGGTCTAACAGCTCGCTAAAGGTGGGCTGGGAGATTCTTCGCTGGGCTTTTGTCTCCAGAGGGGGTCTTGGAGCAGTGTGGAACTTAGAAATGGCATCATTCTTGCGAGGAATGACACTAGGAGGTTGATCACTCTTCCTTATCTCTCCTTTATACCTGTTAAGATCAAGGGAGTAGAGTTATTCCTTGTCGCACATATACAAATGGTTTAAAAGATTAAATAGCAGATTGGAATTGGAGCAAATATTTGTTCAAATAATTTAAATAGGTTCAACTATAAATTTTTAAGAAATCACATAATTAAATAAAAATGCTAATGGTTGCTGCTATTAGCAAGTTTATTGGCAAAAAGAAATGTTAAACATTAAAAAAAAAAAAAAAAAAAAAACTAATAATTTACTTATTTATCAAAACTCAAGTAAGCAATGTGAGCAAATAAGGCTTTTACTTTTTTGTATACTGGGAGGGGGATAGGGAGGGGGGAAGTAGGAATTCAAGGGTAGCACAGTTAGAAAAAAAGAAATAGTCCACAATATACAAGTTAACATTAAAAGAAGAAAAAAAGTTGGATTAGATTGAGCAGGGGTAACCCTTTCAATAAAAATGCAGTACAATGAAATGGGTTTTTACCTCATATTCACTTAAAAAATAACAGAACAAAAAATAATCAAAAGTTAGCAATTTTATTTAATCCTGAAAACTTATATAAATGTAATAAAACTTATTTCAACATCCCCTTCACATATGCATATGATACCAATGTAATTAACTCCTGCAATTGCAAAACAAAGTATCATAAGAAACTAACTAAAGGCAACAATTTTGTCCACAATTTTCACATCCACAAACAAAGCATAAACTAATTAAAAAAATTTTTTTTTTAAAAATGCTAAAATAATGAAATCTTCAGTAAGAACCTAATTAAGAAAAAGAACATTTTATGTCACTCTAACAAAATGCAAGGTTAGGAACACCAATGCTCCCCAGTAATCGGCCTGCAACAATTTTTTCTGTGATCGGTTGTTAGAAAAAGAAAAACATACTGTGGATTTTTTTTAAACATAATTTCAATTTAACCACTGTATATTCAAAAATGGTACATGTTTACTAAATAAAAGTTCAGTCAGTGTTCCAAAACAAAATGGCCACAACACACACAGCAATTTATTTATAAATTCTCAAAAATGTCAATTAAATACCAAAATGCCCATTGATTATAATTACATGGCCATTAATGGCAGGAATCAACATTGACTTCATTTCTTATCTCATTAGGTTGCTTATTGTCAGGAAAGTGTTTTTCAAATTGTGGAGAGTTTAGTGAACTACTATTTGAAATGAAATTCTACTTTCACCGCATCCTCAACATAATAATATCTCTACCCGTAACTTAAATGGTAATATACTGCTGTGGTTCTTCTACTTTAGAAAAAGAACTCGGAATTTTTATTAACACTTGATGTTGATATGCAAGTGTCTGTTAACAAAAAATCAATTTTGCACCAATAAACTAACTTGAGCTTATAAGTAATCTGAAGAAAATTGTGGCTGTTTTACTAAAATGAACATAATTACAGACACTTTGCGACAGTTATGAAAATGAACATAATAAGCATTTTGAATTGCTGCATTGGCCAATCAAAAATGGCAAATTTTAATATTTAGTAAAGACAGCATACATTTTGGTAATTGTTTCAAGCATACATTTTTGTAATATTTGTTGAAGCTTTGCCATTTTCTACCAAGTATACTAATATCTTAACTTGAAACATGTTCAATCCATTTATAAAATATGAATTCGACAAGCAAATACATAAATACAGATGTTGGATACCTTAAAATCGTTTAGAGAAAATTCATATAACATAACTTTTCACGTATAAAATTTCAATTTAATACAATTCTTTTTAAATAAAATATTACTAGAATATTTGATTAACTTCAATTTAATATTATATAAAAGTATAATAAATAATATTATTGCATAAAAGTTGCAGCAGCTGCGAGACCAGCAAAAATTTTATGGTCTTTTGATAAAATTTAGTAGGGAACACTGATATACATTAACAAATAAGAAAATTCCAATACCCATGGTCTCTTCGGCTAAACTTCATCTCTAAGTCAGACAGCAGCGTGCTCTTATCTGGTGTGCGAGGCAGCTTCTTAATAGGAGCAACCCTCAATGAGTTCTGCCTCGGTGGGATTTCTAACCCCAACTCCTTCAAAGGAGGTGGCGGGGGTGGAAGCCGTTCCTCAACAGGCGGGGGTGGAAGATGTTCGGGGAGGACTTGAGTCGTGTCTTCCTTATCCTCTGCATTCTGGAGGGCATCGAGGCGGGCATTGAGGGCTCGCATTAGCTGCGCATGAGCGTCATCACTCTCAGTGGATTCGTTGAAGACGTTCCAGGAGGTTGGCTCTTTAGAGGACTTGGGTGTTCTATGCGGGGGCACAATAGGGGGCTGTTTGGGAGCGGAAGAGCGTCTGACGGGGGGAGGAGGGGCATTGCCCCCACAGGCGCCTTCTTCTGGGGTAGAAAGAGGGCTTTGTAAAGCTGAGGAATGGATTGAAGATTTTAGATGATGCATGAAATTAAAAATATAAAAATCTTTCAGAGGTTATGATATAAAAGCTTGATAAATCATAAAAATCAATAACAAAAGTTTGATATTAAGACATTTATTGAAGCTCAAATGGTTACATTGAAGCTAAATTATGGTAAACTTATAAATAAGAATAAATGTTAAATAATTTGTTCTTATTTATAAGTTTTGTTTTATTTTAATGAATTTGCCAGAAAAGTAAAAACTGCTTCTTTTACTTCTAAAACTGCAATCTTAAAAATATGTGAAAATTTTGCTAATCTAAAGTTATAACTATAATTTGATGCTCATTGAAATATGAAAAAATATTCATTTTAATGACATTTTGTCTGAAATAAGATTAGTTTTAAATCTAAACACTGATTGGTTAAATTTAAAATTGATGGTAAAAGAGTTTACCACGATACTTGCATAATTAATAAAAGATTATAAAGATTGCTAAAAACTTATTACAAAACACCATTTCTTTTATAATAAACATTTTACCTGATCTTTGTTCAGTGGAATTTGCAGCTGTTTCTTTCAGAAGTTTTTGTTGGACAGCATTTTGAGCAAGAGTAGCAGCCAGGCTCTTCTGGAAAGACGTCTGAAATAAAATAAATTCAGATTGGAAGAAATCGAAGTAAATACCAACACAAACATCTAACAGTATAGAAAATATAGGGAAAATGCCTAACTTAACATACAAATATATGTTATAGGCTTTACATTGTATAAGTGATAAAATTAGAATTGTGTATTTTTTATAAAGTTCTGAAGCATTACCTTAGGGGACAGCTCCGGATTGCTTACATCCACAGGAGTACTAGGCTTGTTTGAGGCACAAATATCACTGGCATTCACATATATAGGATTGTTTCCTGTAAGTAAACAGAATAATTAAGACTCGAAGTAGAAAACACTTTGAAATGTAACTTACTTCATCAAAGACAATATAGAAACTTACCTGTACTGCAAGTCAGTTGCAAGTCGTGTCGTTTAAGTGGCTGCGAGAGGACACGAGGCTTTGGAGGTATACTTGGTGCACTCAGATCCATTTCTTCTGCCCTGAAATTAACAATCAAAAGATTGCTTTGTTAGAGTAAGAAGATGATTTAGAAAGCAAATGGTCTATAATTTAGTATTGGAATATCCAAATAATCATCCTGGCAAAAATACAGCACATTATTACTTAAATTCACAAATAACCTGGGGTGTATAAAATTTACAAATGATATATTTTTAACACAAGCGCATAATTTTTAAAGCTGAAGTTTTTATATGATGATTGCAAACTTTTTTCTTATGCATTCTATGTGATGGCAATATTGTTAAATTTAAACATAATTTATGTTATTGATATAGTTCTTTTACTATTTTATAACATAATTCTTTTGTTTATTAAATATATTATCTTTTAAACTGAAGATTTCTGTTATAAAATCTCTTTTAAACACTTCACATCATTAAATTTTTTTTAACTGGAGTCATTCTTCAGCAGCTGCTAATCCTTTGTCTTGAACTTTCGAATCACGATTACACAATTTATACTATATATTATTCATTTAGATCTGGCGAGTTAAAATTTGCAAACATCACTTAAAAAAACCTAGAGATAGAATATTTTTTCTTGATGATATGCTGAACAGAAATTTTTTCGTTTGAAACTCAATTTACTTGCTTGTGTAAAAGTTAAATTGCAATTAATGTTATTGACATAGATTATTGTATTAAATGTATATTTTATAACAGAATTCTTCAGTTTATCAACTGTATTTAGTTTGTGGGAAAATAGCAAGTCATATTGACACAATGTGTGCACTCCATTCAATGATCGGACACTTTTTGCTAAAGGTTGTATATGAAAATGTTTTCAATTTAAAGAAACTAAATTGCTTTAAAACAGAGCAGCTGGATTGAAATTGCCTAATATACATTTAACTGTAACCACATCAACAAAACACCAACAAAAACTTTTTAGGGATAAAGAGCTGATGAATCAGAAAAGGCACTCACCTTAGAGGCAAGGGTGGTGGATATGCTTTGTGCGTTGGTGTGGCCTCTTCACTACAGTCATCAGCAAAGTCCTCTGGGGGGAAGTCTGGGCAAACTTCCATTTCCCCAGACAGTGAAAGTTGGGAGTCGGTCCCATTCTGCAGGGGCCGGAATGTGTGGGAGGTGATCGGAGGCCGGTTGTGGCGCTCGTAAGCTGAAAGATTAAAGTACATACTTAGGGTGCAAGTTTTTTAAGTTTATGAATAATTTTTAAAATTTAAATAATGCTGGAAAGAAAAAATTTACATGATCACATAAAAATAAAAAGGAAAGTGTAAAAAGGAAGTGAATAAATGCAGGAAGCATTAAGCTTAATTAAATAAAATGGATACAGCTTTTCCAGTTTGACTGAATTTTATTTATTTTTAACTTGGCAATGAGGTTAACACTATTAATGACCTAGGATGTTGATTAATGGAACTTTTAAGTTTGGAAATCATTGGCAAGTTGCAAGTAAAGCAGCCAATAGGATATTAGGATTCATCAGGAGTCACATTTGCAGTTCATAAAGTGACATACTACACTTGTCACTTGATAGTAAATTCGTTAGGTAATATTTGGAAAAAAGCACTGTAGTTCTGATTACCAGGGCTCGAAAATTATATTGCCCGACATGCCCGGGGCATGTAAAAATTCAAATCGGGCAATAATTTTTTTCTCATACATGCCCGACCGGGTATGTACATATTTAATCAAAAAATACCTTTCAAAAGATAAGTATTTTGTATTTTCACTAACGCATGTTTAATTTCGACCGGTTCGTGACTTTCAGTCCAAGGTAGCGACTCTGTGGTTCTCCCACAACGTATGCTACGAGAGAGGATCAGTGCCATGAATCGTATAAAGAACCCATCGAAATGCAACTTGTTCACTGAAACAATAAATATTTTAATGCTAATAGATATTGATGAAGTCTAGCCAGCAAACTTAAATTCATCACCAGCAACTAAAAACTGGTTATTTGCAACTACAGGAACAAGGCCCGTGGAAGGACATGCAGTTTACCTCACTACTAGTTCAGAATTTTCTGATTTAGATCAAAACAAAATCAATGACCTTGTTGTGTAACGTGAAAACATTTTTAATATAGTTTGTTAATATAGAGTCTTTGCTTATTTCATGTTAGTGTAAGTATAGATCAATGTCAATAACGATAATTCTTTTTCAACAGGCCAGAACTAGATACATGATTATGAATGAAATGTTTGGGCATGTATTTTCTAGACTAACATGTCCGGCAGGGCATGTACAATTTTTGAGATTTTTTGGGCGCTGCTGATCACTATCTTAGAAAAGTTTTTTATTTGTTATAAATGGTTCGCCATATTGTAAAAAATATGATACAGCAGAACTTAAGTTTAGATTATAGCATTAAATTAACATAAATATGTAAACATTAGAGAAAGTCTACAAGGGATTGGATTCAGCTAATTAAATTTATTAAACAGGGCGATTTGAATTTAGAGTAGAACATGCCTGATATAAAAAAAAAAGTCATGCAATTAAGTAACATGCAATTAAATCACATTTAAACTTAGAGAGAGCAGAAAACATACAATTTACAGCAAAGTGATTGATACGTGATTGGAACTATCTGCCAGACCACATCATAAATTGTACGAGTGAAAACAGTTATAAAATATAGTTATATATTGTTGTTAAGAAGAGTCAAACTGATCCAACCTAAAGGTTATGAGAACATAGTTGTCATTTAATGTAATTTTATTAATCTTGTTTTGTTTTTCAATTCTCAATGCCAATAGGAGTTAAAAAAGGATTTATTTATGTTTAAAAGGATTTTGTGATGGAATTTGTTTCCAACCATAAGTTTATCCCATTTGAGTTATGAAAAAATTCATTATTAAGAACAAATAAAGCAATATATATTTATAAATTTTTTTAAAAATTAAATTATAATCTAATGTAAACACAATCCTTGAACTATGTTGAGAGTGGATTTTATTTTGAAATAAATTCAGGCTGTAAAAAAATATCCTACACTTACATATCAATATCGTAGATTTGAATTAACAGAATTTCTCAATTAAAAGAATTTCCTTACACATTTGTTGTTTACACACACATATAGACAATGCAAAAGTAACCTTCAAAAATAATGCTAAGAAAAGAAAACACTTAAATAAATAAATGTAAGGAAAGCAATCACTTAGGAGCAATACAAAACAAATATTTGTAAAAATCTGCAAAAAAAAAAAATATATATATATATTTAAGTATTACTAAATAACACTATAAAAATTGATGAAAAAAAAAAAAAATCAACACAAGTTACCAGTTGAAATAGTGTGTGGTCGTTGTGACTTGGCAATGGAAGCAGCGGCTTTTTCAAACTGGAGCGTGTCTTGAAGATTCGGCCAGGTAGACATGGCACACGGGGCATCTGGATAACATGGCGAGGGACTCTCAGTCTTCACAGTGATGTCAGGGGTCCTCGAAGCACTGTTGACCTGCAGTGTGAAGTAATAACACAAACATCAATTGAAGCTTTCAATTCCTACAATTTTTGTAGGGCGTAGAAAAATGCAAGACACTAGTAATTGATGGGCTAAAAACCTTAAAAAAAATAAGTGACATTTTCAAGGATGCAATTAAAAATAATTAATAAAATTCTCCAACTTCTCCAGATCTTCCAGACAAATAACTATATAAAACATTAAGAACTGTTCTTTGAATTGAATTTGAGGTAAATTAACAATGAACCAAATAGAAAAAAAACCAGGTAAATAAATCTCTTTTTCAAGGATAGAATATAAAGTTTGACAAAAAAAAAACACTTTGACAAGCATTTAACTTCAAAGAATTTCAAATTTGGTTTTTGTTTAACAGCTAAAGTTAATATCCATATTAAAGTTGTTTCAATACTGATGCTAGTTTCTATTAAAAGTATACTGTATACTTAGTATAACAGCCAGGGTTGGAAAAAAACTGGTTCTTTTGGTTTACACCCTTTTTTTTTTTTTAAATCCTTTTCTAATTTCATGTATACATATTTATAAATGAAATTTGACATTAACTAGAATAATTAATGTTCAGATAACAAATATTATACCTTCTGAAAATTATTTAAACTAAGTAAATAAACAATTGTTACTCATGTGGACATTCAAATCATATTAAATTTAAATATTATATTTAGAGATACAATTTTTGAAATTCAATAAATACAATATAATATAATAGTAATTGTTTACTGCATAATGCATGGAATATTGCTCTTAGATTCGTCAGTCATGGTGATAAGTTGTACAAAATGATATTTTTAAGGTTTAGAAATAAATTGTTTAAGTACAAAACCTCTATTTTAGAAACAAATTTAAAATACAGCCTATAATTCAATTTTAATCAATAATTTTAAACAATTATAAAACATTAATAAATCCATTTGAATAATATAAAAACTTATTGTTGATACTTATAAATACTTCCAATAGTCTTTAATTATAAGATTTATTTTAAAATACGTTAGAACTTATTCTATCTATATCGAATAATTTTTCATTTACAAAAACCTCAGTCATGTATTACCAAGATTGTAGTTCTTTCATTTAGTAAATTATTTTCTAGAAAATTAATACAAAAACTACATGCTTTTATTTTTTTCCCATTTAAAAACAAATTTAGGATTAAACATTTAAAAAAAAAAAAAAAAAAAAAAATTTTTTTTTTTTTTTTTTTTTTGCTGCTTCTTTTTAAACTAAGGCTGTTACACAATTTTGATTGTAAAGCAACAGCTTCAAAAGGAAAAAAATTCTCTCAACATTCGCTGCAGTTGCTTTTGCAGTAAAATTTAAAAAAAAAACTATCTTTGGAATGGAAAACTTTTGGTTGAAAGTAGAAGTTATTTACAACCTCAAATAATTTAAAAGATTTAATTATAGGGTCATTCCACGTCAAATCGACCAGAAAAAATGGATTTCGACACCCACCCCTTCCGATTTTGATGAAATTTGGTGTGAACCTTCTATTTATGGTTATTAAGAAGAATCTCAAATATTTTTTGGATATTCCTATTGGTTAAAATTTTACAGCCCTTTAAAATTTGTGATTTTAGGAAAATTTCGATTTCTGAAATTTTCGAAAAAAAAGACATGTGTTAGGAAAATAATTTTTTTCTTTCTCAATAACTACTGAATATATCTTTACGAATTTTTTTTCCCAATACCATGAAACTATAACAAATCCATAAAAAAATATCAAATCGTTCCAAGTTTGTATAAAATTTCACAATAAATTAATAAATTGTTCTAACTCGTTTTTTTTCTGCAAAAAACGTGTTTTTTTGTAATTAAAAAAACTCAAAATACGTCATTCAGAAATTAATTTTTTTGTACATGAAAGGTTTTGCAAGAACATATATTATCTTTCTAAAAAATAAACTCGGTGGGACCCGACCTTTTTATAGTAAAATTTTTCACTTTTGTCAATTTTTCTGAAAAAAAAACGTGTTTTCTTAAATTTCAATTTGAAGCATGAAAATATTACTAAGTCTAAAGATGATACACATGTAAAGAACTCTTAATATATGTACTATCTTAATAATTAACAAAAAAAATGAATTTCACAACCTTATATTTTTAAATTGCAAATTTTTCGTAGTACATTTTGTTTTTATGAATTTAAATGTTCATCATAAGGTTCTCACTAATCCTAAAGTAATAAGACACTAAAATTATTGTTGTAAAATTTACTTTTTGAAAAGTAAAATGTAATGGTATTTTACCCTTGTGGTTGAAATTTTGGAAATTTGTCAAAAATTTTTCACAATTTTCTCTTCGTGTAATCGAAATTTTTTTAATAATCCAGTGATCCATATAATGCAAACTTTGCAATTTATTTTTGAGCGCCCTGAAATACATCTTGTAAGAATTTTTTAAGTAGGATAGTTAAATTAAATATTTGCAAGTTTTGAGTTTAATTTTTGTAAATTAATTATGGTTTTATGAGTTAAGAACTCTTCAACGGAAAACATTTTCTTATTATCTAAACTATACCTCTACTGCTAATATGTTCAATTTTGGAGGAAACTAAACTTTACTCTTCATAGCGCTAATGAATAAATACTTAAATGTCATTTTTAATGGATACTTCTGTTTTACTCTTTCTACTGGTAAGTTTCAAGTCAAAGGTAAAAAAGGGCTGACTTTTGTCGGGCCGGTACCATCGGTACGCGAGCAATAAATGTCACGGCCAACGTTTGAGTAGAGAATATTTATTGCTTTTGAGCGGAAGGAAGGAGAAAGAGGGGAGCAGGGGGGGGGGGGGGGCTTTTTTTTTAAATTAAATATTTTAACATTCTCAAACAGTTAATGAACTAGGCATTTCTTTGTTAACTTTAAAATGTCAAAAACAAGTTTTTTGTTAACTGTAAAATGTCAAACATAAGTTTAATTGATTAGTTATTAAACTATGATTAAAGTTGTTTTTCTAAAAGGCATATTATAGTAATTATTTGTAAAATGAATGAAGCTAGCATTAATTCTGATCATTGCAAAATACTATTTTCCCACAATCATTTAGTTTTCATATGAATATAAAGCAATTATATATATGTTTATTATTTTTTATATACTTTTTTAAAATATTCAATTGCAAGGAATTACATTTATATTGAAAGTTCAGAGATTTCAAGAAACGAAATTTTTCTAATTCTTTTGGAAAACTTACAAAATTTCAACCAAAAGTGTGGAAAACTATTATTTTAACTTATCAAAAAGTAAATCTTCTCATAATAATTTTAGTGTCTTATTATTTTAGGATAAGTCAGACCCTTGTGATGAACATTTCAATTCTTAAAAACCAAATTTACTATGAAAAATTTGCAATTTAAAAATATAAGGTTGTTAAATTCAATTTTTTTTGTTAATTATTAAGATAGTATATATATTAAGAGTTCTTTACATGTGTATCATCTTTAGACTTAGTAATATTTTCATGCTTCAAATTGAAATTTAAGAAAACACGTTTTTTTTCAGAAAAATTGACAAAAGTGAAAAATTTTACTATAAAAAGGTCGGGTCCCACCGAGTTTATTTTTTAGAAAGATAATATATGTTCTTGCAAAACTTTTCTTGTACAAAAAAATTAATTTCTGAATGACGTATTTTGAGTTTTTTTAATTACAAAAAAACACGTTTTTTGCAGAAAAAAAACGAGTTAGAACAATTTATTAATTTTTTGTGAAATTTTATACAAACTTGGAACGATTTGATATTTTTTTATGGATTTGTTATAGTTTCATGGTATTGGGGAAAAAAATTCGTAAAGATATATTCAGTAGTTATTGAGAAAAAAATTATTTTCCTAACACGTCTTTTTTTTCAAAAATTTCAGAAATCGAAATTTTCCTAAAATCACAAATTTTAAAGGGCTGTAAAATTTTAACCAATAGGAATATCCAAAAAATATTTGAGATTCTTCTTAATAACCATAAATAGAAGGTTTACACCAAATTTCATCAAAATCGGAGGGGGTGGGTGTCATGGCCTGGTCGATCTGACGTGGAATGACCCTATAAATAAATAAAAATACAATTTTAAACTATTCTTAAAAAAAAAAAAAAAAAAAAAAAAAAAAGTTTTTTTTTTTAGAAAACAACAACATTTTGTTTAAACCATGCCAACCCTGATAACAGGGGGAGTGATATCAAATATGTTCCACTTATCTCACCTGATCGGTGAGTTCCATAGGAGGAGGAGTTGGTAACCTGGTGAAAAGTGTGTCTTGAGATGTGAAACCAGAATCTTGGGAGGATACACTCGACAGCCTGAAAGCTCCGCTGGGGGGCTAAGGAAGAAATATGCTTTAAATATAAAAGTAACATAGCTATGTATACAGATTGTGTTAACATTTTGTGTGCCGGTGCACTTTAAATTTATCAGCAATTGGGGTCAGCCATTTTCTGTTCTGCTGTGTAAATGGTAAAAGCATACAATAAAACACACACAACTTCTGAACGACTGGATATATTTTAATGAAATTTAGAGCATAGAGATTATATACCAGAGTAATTAATGAGCCTGCCAAAAATTACTTAAAAAATTTGAATTTATTTTCGAGGCAAAACAACAGGAATAAAAAATAAACAGTAAAAATTTTGAAGGAAAAACAACTGTTTATTATACTTTTCAAGTTTTTATACACTGCCTTATAAAAATTCTTTATCTTTAATATGAGACAATATAAAAAAAGTGTTATGTTTTTTATGATGATTAGCTTTTTATAATAAATTCAGATGCAAAAACTCAAAAAGGTGGAGAGTAGGGATGTTTAAATATGTCTTTTTTCTCCTAAATTACAACCTATAGGTACAATTTAATTATAGATATAAGTGTCACTATTTGTGCAATGAATATCATCAACTTTGCAATTAGATTGATATGTACTTGAGCTGTAGAAGAATTTTCATGCCAAGGTATACTACTATGAAATATTATACTACTACTTTGATATAATACAATGTCCAACGATAAATTACATTAAATATATATAGCCTAATAATAATAAGGGAGCATGAAAAACTGGCATTTAAATCAAATTATCAGTCAATTTATTTTAAGTAAAAAACAAGTAAAATGTTGATGGCTTACCTTGTTAGATAAGTGTATTTTGGTTAGTTTTTAAGTACATTTTGAAGATTTTTTCAAGCTCTTTTTGTCAAGCTAATTGGGAGACTTTTTTATGAAACATACAACTTTTGTATTTATCTATAATGTTGGATTAGGCATATTTCAGAATTAGTCTTGTAGGTATGTTAAAATATTAATTTAAAATAATAATAATAATAATATTTATGCTATGCTATTCACCTGTATCCCACTCAACAACTATAATACCCTATTTGAGGATTAGGGACACATCTTGAGACCACACAAAAAAGTTATAAATATTCCAGTTGTAGAAATGAATTCCCTAGTAAATAATTAAAAAATAAATCTTTTATAAAAATATCATATTTATCCTCCTCTATACATTATATGAATACCATTGCCACTTGTATGATTAGAGAATTTATTGAAAAAGCTAAATACTTTTCTGTTCACTTGATAACAACTTTTATGTATAAATTAGGTTAGTACATAATTACTAAAAAATTAAAAGTAAACAATTACTTTACTTTATTTCAAATTAACAATATATAAGTTGTATTTATGCATAGACTATACAAATAAATCAAAGTTCTTGAAAGTGAAAACATTTTGTAAGTCATTTTGGATTAGAGCATTCTATTATATATCTTCTAAATCTTTATGAGTCAGACATAATCTGTATCAATCTGTTCAGTAGTATCAGAGCTATCCATTCTCATGGATATCTGTTATTTTAACTTTAGTTGTGTACCAGCTGACTAAAATATTCAGCTTTTGTGAATAGATTGTAGATGAATTGGCTAATCTTGGAGGCAGAAAAAATTTGGGAATGACTCTAAAGTTTGACTAGTTAATCCGAAACTTTTATTCTTTGTTTAGAGAATGGTGAACAACAATGTAGCGGATTGTTTTAAACTAAGTAACACTACAAACAAAACTTAAAAACTAGGCAATTCCCAACCTATTACAATAAAAACCTAAACAATAAAACAAGCAAGATTAAAAAATTTAAACATTTGTATTGAATTAATTAGTTAATTTTTTGCATTTTGATTTGCAAAAGATTCTCCTTATGCAAATGATATATAGTTAAGCACCATCAAATCCCACCTCCCCCCAAAAAAAATTCATAAGTTGCTTTAATATTTAATTAAATATTCTAATTCAAGTATTAATACTTTTTTTTTTATAAATTGTATCAAGATCCCAAATTTCACGAAATAAGAATTTTGAAATTTCAACACAGCCATTGAAATAATTTTTTATTAAAATTTAATTTACCTGTGAAAGGGATCTGCTTCTCTGATGCGAAGAAGGAGAATGGGTACTATCACTTGAGGAACTATTCAAACTGCTGATGCTACAAGTACTAGATTTCCTAGATCCAACAGATGTAGGGGAGCCTGGTGGAGTCTGTGAAACAAGTCCACATTTAAAATAATAGAATCCATAAGAAAGTTTTTAATATTATATACAATGCCAATTTTTATATTCATTACCAAAGCGCCGTTTCAGTTGCCACACGTGCTTGGTGTTGGCATTTAATTTTAGATATTTAAAAACATTTCTATCAGTAAAATATGCAGTAAACTACTCTTCAAAACTTATTCATTAAAAATGAATATGAATTTATGCACTCACATCCAATATCTTTTATTTATTCAATTAAAAAAATTTTAATATATATTTATTAAAACAATTTTCAAACAGGAAAAAGTTTCTTCAATTATCAATTAAAAACTATTTGAATGAAGGCAAGTTGGTTTATTAGTATTCCGCAAAGGCGACCTTTTAGTGACAAAGACAGCCGCCAAAATTTGATAGAATGCATGGTCATCGACATCTAATCTATCTGCCAAGTTTCAGCCCGATTGGATGATGGTAAGGGGATAATTAAGCCTCCACAGATTTGGCCACCATAGACATACTCAGCTACACACAGGGGTCAAAGTGACAAAATAAGAATATATAGGATTTCTTATAGAAAATATAGGCAAAATAACGCATCAAATAACTGCATACAGTTGCTACTGAACTTAAAAATTAACTCGTTATATATCAATAATTAAGTACTAAGAAAATAACTGTCCCCTTTAAAACTAGTTATATTAAATTTAAGAGAATAGAAAACATACCATTAAAAAAGAAAACGTCTGATCCTGAATATGCAATCCGTTATTGCCTCAATATTCCATCCCTAAATCAAGTTTTATTAATTACATTATTTGCAATCTTGAGTCTTTTGCTTCCAGAATCTATAACAGCTTGAACTGCTCCAATTTCTTTGCAGTCCCCTGTTTGCAGTCTTTTGTTGCTTCAGATTTACTGTTCAGTGTCCGATAGATTGGCGACGAAAAGTGGAATATTTAGACTTGGTTTTCTGGAAACCCTAGTGACCATTTGGATTTGACAACACAATGTGTTGATGTCCTTTTCAATTTTGGCAACTTTTATGAAAAAATTGTGGTTAAAATTCCGAATCCGGAATGGATTCTGAGCCAAGATGATTTTCGCCAAAAAATGGCAGATCCGCCATTTTTTTAAGAGCAAGCGAACTGCCTTAGGTTGCCACAATTTGACAAATTTTGATGTAAACAATTCTTGGCACAGAATCCGTACTGGATTCGGAATAAAAAAATCACCTTCCGACACTGTACAGTAAATCTCTCTTTTGTTTCCTTTGTCAATTACTGACTAAGCACTCGAAATGTTCTTTAGTAGTCCTGGAAGTTAATCACAAGTTGTTTTTATCCGCTTTTCCCGAGCCAGAGTTCTGTTGCTGCATCTCTCTCTGCATTATGACCAATTAATTTATTATGTTGGTGGAGAAAACAGATCAGAAATTCAAGAATGCGTGCTATGCAAAAGTTCTCATGTTTACATTTTACAACTCTCGCCGGTCCAGTAGAGTCGAGTGTAGGTGACAACAAGAGATAAGATGCTGAAGTTGCAAACGACGCTTTTGTCAGGTCTTTTTCCCCTACGATTGTGCCCAAGAATCCAAAATATAAAAAATGGCAATGAACGGCGCCGTTATTACGAATTTGAAGAAAATATAGGTTGAATCAATAGGATATATAGAACAATTGTAAAACATAGGACGTTTTTGCCGATTTTTATAAAAATATAAGATTTATAGGACATCTGGGACCTCTGCACATACACAATCGAAGTTAATAGATAGGAATTAAAAACACCCAACATTTTTTAATGATCTTTGTAATAATCACTTAATATATTTTATACAATTCAGAAAACTTATTGGTATTATCATAAAAGAGAAGGTAGAATTTAACTTTATCTTTCCTACAATAATTTAACTTCAAAGTTCAGGAAAAAAACAAACTACAAAATGTCCATGGTTAAGTGCAGATTGAAAGCAGTGTCTTACTCTAAATGACCAACCAGCTTCAGAACTTTTTACATCAAGGATAACTTGTTCACTTGCTGGAGGAAGGCCTTGTGGGTCCTCGATGAGTTTAGATAGAGCGTCAAGAACTTCCTGGATATGAGTAACTTCGTACATTGTTGACAGTTCAGATTCCTGCAACAAAAGAACATGGATTAAAACTTTCTGAGTGATGTTCAGAGTTTTACAAATAAAATGTTTCACATTTCAAAGGATAAAATTAAATTTTATCACTAGGTGGCACACAAGATACACAGGCAGCACAGAAGAACGAAAATCCTTTCACAGCATGGATATTTTAATACAATTATAATTTTCCCAAAATAGTATGTAATGTATAACAGAGTTCTCCAAAACATGGTCCAGAGAAACTATATGAAGAAACTTTCAGAAAGATAGTTTTCAACAAAAATTAATATAGGAATAACTTAACTGAATCTCATTTGGACAATTTAATAAGATAGGCTGTTACAAATAGTGTGAAAGACAGCGAATGTATCATTAAAGAAACTTAACGATTTCAACCTCATGGTCTCACAATTAATATCGACAAAAACGAGAGAATCTGGAAGAGTGGTTTCAATATCTCTATTAAAATTTAGATAAATGTAAGAGTCACATTCATCATTTAGATAAATTTAAGAGTCTGAAACAAAAGGTTCACCTCTTTTTTTTACTTTGAATCACATAATAATAATAATTTTTTTAAGGGGAGTTGGTACCTAAAAATTTATAAATAATCGATTTTGAGTTTATTATTGTTTATCAAAATTTAAATTCTTCCCTTTAAAAGGATACCTCATTTGTAATAATACCTCAACTAAAAGTATTTTTAATAATTTTTCAAAGACAAAATTGGTAACTATTAGTGTAAGTAAAATTTCTTTGAAAAGCGTTTTTCTCAAAACTACATTTTTCATTATTCATGTACCTTTTCCTCAGAAACTGTACTAACAATCTTAATAAAATTTGTAAATAATGTTCCCTTTATGTATCTGAATTTACTGAAGTAAGGATTTGTTGTTATTTAAAAAATATTTTTTGTCTTGGCTTATTTCGGGGAAAAAATATTGTGATTTTGTGCAAATTTGAGTAACTTTCACAAAAATTCACTTAAAAAAAAAAAAAAAAAAAAAAAAAAGTAAATGAATTATAATCAAAAGATAACTTCATTAGAATAACTTGTGTCTGCTAACTGCATTGGAAAAAAATTAGGCTTTTATGTCAATTACTTTCTGAGAAAAAAGTACATGAGATATGCCAAATTAACATTACCAGTATAGGGGGTACCAAATCCCCTTAAAAGAATAAAATATCAATTATAATTTTATCAAACTAAAAAAAAACATTTTTTCTAAGTGTTCAGAAATGCTTTATATAGTAAAATTGATAATAATTAAAGATACAGATATATATTGGCACATTCATTATAAATCTGCGGCCCGCAAAAAGTTTCAACATAAATCATGGATTGTCTCTAAAAGTTATTGAGGAATGCTGTTATAGATGTTAAGACAGTGTATCTTTGTGTAGAAAAGGTTTAAAACTACCAGACAAAGAGAATGAGAAAAAGTCATTTGGATCTTACAATGACAGGTCGTAAACAGTTGACGAAAAGGCAGTATCGGGAGCGTTCTTCAACAAGAGCCCTTCTCAAAGCTTGCTTTTCAGTCTCTTCAAGGAGGTGATACTTGCTGTTCACATCTCGAATAGCACTGTCAAGTGTCTTTTTTGCATCTGCCTTTGGAGCTGAAACATATAGAATAACATTATTTATACAAGTAATCTACAAAATAAAATACATTTTACTTTATCACATACTATTTACTTTATTTTTACTTTTGATGTTTACAAACCAAGTTGTAATAGGAGAGAAAACATATATGACTTATATTTCTAAAAGACGAAAGTTAAAATATGGTTTATAAATATAATATGATTGATAATAATTGAACTTGAAAGTTAAGTAAAAACTAGTGAAGTTGTTAAAAATGAATGAAATGGTAATATTTAACCTTTTCGAACTTTCTTCTGCAATCGAAGAGTATCGGAAGATTTCTTTTTTATATCTTGCCTTACTCTCTTGTATTCTGAAATATAAGGAATTGTTAAATTGAAAAATAAAAATATTTGCAGCTGAATATACGAAATACTGACTTTATTCAATGCATAATTTTGAATTTTAGCAAGTTAATTAAAATTCATATAGATCCTAAATATTTCCTAAAAATCTGATTACCATAAACATTGAAAAGATATTTATTTTGCATCAAAATGTGCTGCTCTATCAAAATCTAAAATACGAAAATTTTAATAATTAAAAAAAAAAAAGTAATAAATTAAGATGTAGAATACATTTAACCCACTGACGGTCATGGGAATGGGCAAAATTCAACATTTGTTTTCCCTGTAATAATTTTTAAATTATATTTCTAATTCAAATACATAATTTTTTTTAATTATTTTAATTGATTTTGTTTTAGATATGTTATAAACTATCATCCTAATAAAAATATTAAAAAAATATTTTATTTTAAATTATATTTATAAATTTAAAAATGTTGTGTATTACTGGAAAAACTGGGGGTCAAATGACGTATAAATATGTGCATGACCGTCAGTGGGTTAAAAATAAAATGCATATTTTCACTGAAAACATCCAATTTTACTAAAGATTGATAATGAACAAGATATAAATTGCTTCAGCCTTGAATTATAATTTTTTACTGTGCAAATTACAGTTGCACTTGACTTCCCAAAACATTCTAAACTGCTGATAAAAAAAATCTTTTAATTAATCTGTTTAAAA
The DNA here is from genome assembly GCA_963978545.1 of Linyphia triangularis. Classification (NCBI taxonomy): domain Eukaryota; kingdom Metazoa; phylum Arthropoda; class Arachnida; order Araneae; family Linyphiidae; genus Linyphia; species Linyphia triangularis. The sequence continues at coordinate 95,742,709 of OZ021722.1, forward strand.
ATTAAACCTTAATATAATAAAATTATATACTGGTTTATTTCTCAAAAATTAAATTTGATATACCTAAACATTGAAAATCAAGATTTCTTCTAAAAATCTTTTTTTTTTTCATATATAAACAGTCAACATAATTCAAAATTCCAATTAGTATATAACATTGTTTCATTTAAAGAAACAAAAATTAAAAAGTTTAGCATCTAAATTAAATAATACCTATACAAAGAAAACATACTTTTTAAAGCAAATTATAATATTTGAATAAAGAACTCTATGATCACTAGAACAAACCCATAAAATAAAAAGTTTGGAGACAGCAGATAAATCATACCACAATACAGAATGGAGAATTAAATAAGAATTGCAAAACAAAAAGTACACCACAAAAATCATGCACAAGGTGCAAATCGACATGCTTTGACACCAATGACAGAAAAAAATATCAGGTAGGGATGGCTCAAAGTGTGGACAGTTTTGAAACCTTTGGCATGATCTTTGTCCATCTGATAAGCAATTTTCTTCCAATCTTCTAACTTTTCTTGAAGTGGAATCACTAAGTGGTCCACCAGAGAACTAAAATACAAACCAATGTTACCTGCATCAAAAATCCAAAAACACTTTTGATTCTCCTCTCCCTTGAAAATTTAATAATAGAGTATATTTACTCAAGTTTTCAAATTGTTTAAAAAAAAAAAAAAAAGGATTGTGTTTAAATACTTCTAAGTTTTGTTTAAGATTTTTATCAAAATGCTTACCTATAGAGTAATTTAAAATTTTATAGCTATATATTTTTTACATTAGTAGAGATAATTATACATTTAAACAAGAATTGTAATTTTCACATTTGACTGAACACAATTTAAAGGTACTAATCTAATAACTTATGGATAATTTTGCGACTCGATTTTTCACTAGTACAATATAAATTTTCGTTTAAAAGTGATAATGTGAAATAATTAGGTGAATGATCAGTTGTATAGACATTGTCAGTTGTAAGACACAAATAATAATCAGTATTAAATTATTTTTACAAGAATTTCAAAACACACAACAAGCACACTCGAAATTAACAAAGTATTATCCACCTGGAAAATATCTTAAGTTTTGCTTCTACACTTCTGTGACGAAGACACAGTCTTGTGAGAGCTGAGCCGATATCCTTAGTGGCACCTAAAACAAAACACAGCAATTTAAATCCAACTTGATTGATATAATATATAAAAGACAACAAACAATACAAATTTCTGTGAATGGTTGATTAAATTGAACAAAGTTAACTTTCATTTTTAGTCTTTCCTTCAATAATTTATAACTATTAAAATTTATAACTATTAAAATTTATAACTATTAAAATTTATAACTATTAATTTATAACTATTGCAAATTTCTTTTAAAAAAAAAAAAAAAAAAAAAAAAAAAAGGTTGAAAACACACTAGACTAAAAATAATTTCAATTAGAAGAGATGTTATGAAATATAAGTGTACAAGTATTACTAATAAACTACCTCGAGCATTAGTAGCCATATCTGCTATTTTCTGAAATGAATCTAGGAATGCAGTCAATGCCAGAATGGTAGTTCTGAAAAATAAGAAAGGATGCATGAATTGCAAGATCACTTTAGTCTGAAGATATAAAAAGGCAAGGCAAAAACAGATTTCTTGGATAATTTTAAGAATAGAAAAATGAAGAGCAGCTAAACTTGATGTCCAACTAAGTAGGGAAATTCTAACAAATATATTGTAAACATAATTAGTACACTATTCCATTCAATTGAAAACTTTAAAAACAATTCTGTATTTTATTTACATGACAGTCTCAGTGAAAGCAACCATATTTCAAAATAAAAAGCCAATTCCAAAATGGTCTAGACTTCATAAGTTTATCAACATCACATCTTAATACAGTAGAACCTCGATTAACCGTCCCTCTTTCATCCGGAACTCTCTGTTAACCGACCATCCTTTAGTCGACATCAAAAATCTCCCAAATGAGTAATAAATCATTTGCCCTTTTTAAACCGGAATAATTTCCTTTACACTAAATTTGCATAAGTAATGGTGAGGCTTTTGACCGTTTTTAAAAAGGACTGACATGGTTAGAGCAATAATCATATGCAGATCAAACTGAAATGTTGCTTTTAAAAAGACTTCGGGATAAAACCGCGAAACAACGATTATCAAGATTACGACAACAAAAACTCATTTCCAACAATTATGTCATAAAAAAATAAATAAAAGCCCTGCATTCAATAAATGAAAATAATTTACTTTTTATTATTTTTTACAACTCCCTATTATCCAGCATTTTTGTTTATCCCACCTATCTTCGGTCCGAATTAAGTAGGTTAATCGAGGTTCTACTATACATGCAAACACATCTACATAACAGGTTAAATGATAGGAAAAAATTCAGCTTTGTAGAACAACACTTGAAAAACAAGGATTTCAAAAGTATGTACAAATATTATCTCAACCTCTTCTGAAGTGAAATATTTCTTCCTTACAAAAGCTGTTAAGGTGTTAGAATGGTAATATGACATAATTGCAATATTGCTGTGATTTTGGAATTCATGCTGATAAAAAAGTAAAAATAAATTACTGAAGAACAGCAACTATTATTTTTTGTATAGCTGGAGATTGAGTCGTTTTGTGGAGGATCCACACTTTTCACTTTAAGTTGACAATATTTTCAATATAAAATCCTCAAAAACAAAGTTGCTTTAAAATGACCAGGTGCATGTATCGAATATAAAGAAAAACAGTGATTACTTGAGGTGAGCATGCAGTTTTGATGATTTTCCAAGCAGATCTTCCCATATGGGGGTGGCAATCTGAAATAAAATTTTAAACATATATAGATTTTTCCCAATGAGTCATCTTGGGACAGTTGTAGTAAACATTAAGAGCAATTTCAAATTATAAAAAAAGCCATACTTTTTAAAAGAAAACATAATTTTAAGTCTCTATACATGACAATACTAAAAAGAAGTATTTTCATTATAAGAGTGGGAAACAACCTTCAAGTGAATTGGACAACATATAAACTTTTTATTTTGATAAAGTAAGAACTTTATATTCAACTTATTTATTTTTTATCATTTGTAGACTTAACTATCATTAAAGGGAATGAAACTCTTGTTAGAAAAAGGTTGTCAAAAGCTTATTCAAAATTGTATTATTAAGATAATACACAAGTGCAACATTCTATCAATAAGGTTAAGTTTCTAACTTAATCCCTTTTAACTAAACTAACTAAAATCAAATAAAAGTCACTATAAAAGTACCTATAGTTAACCATAAAATCTCAAGAAAAATTCCAAGTTTACATGGATGGGTTGGCGCAATTTTGAAAAGTTGCCAATTCAAGGCCAAAATGTCCCTAATTCAACATGACAGCTGATTCAAAATCTCTAAGATAGTGGTTAAATTCAAAGTGGTTGTTAATCTAAACGATGTTTGAAAACATAAGAAATATGCAAACAATCAATTAGCATTTCTGAAAATTAAGCAATTAAGAAATAATTTGGCCAAGAAGAAATTTAAAAAATAAAGGCAAAGGGGGGGGGGGGGGGGGGGCGGGAGAAAATAAAAAAATAAAATAGGGTTGCTAAATATGAAACTTTACTACAACTGAGGCCAAATTCGCTAGGTGATATTTCAATGTGAACTGGGATAACACCAAATAATTATTATATCCTTTGTTAAATTGCTACTAAAGTTTTCAGAACCAAAATATACATGAAGTGAGTAAACATTTGGAATAAAAACTTATAAATAGCTAAGTAGATTTTTAGTAAATTTTAATGTCAAATTAAACTCAAGTATGGCAGCTGTGAATTGGAGATGATACTAAGTTTTTATGTTTAACTAGCATTGTAAAATACACAGCAAAAATGTTGAGTTATGTAGAGTTTGCACTATAGGGATATGATTGCTAACAAACTGTTTGGAAAGTGATGACACAGCAAACAATTTTAAGATTTTATCTTTAAAAAAAAATCCAAGGAAAATTACCAACAACAGTCGGATCTCTATAGAGCATAATAAATGCTGGTTAGTTAACAAAATGCTGGTTATAGTTGCAAGATTTATTTGAAAAAGAACTATAAAAAAAGTAATTCCTTCTCATTTGAAAAACATTTTGAAATGTTGTCTAAGAAATATACAAAATTACAATGTTTATAAAATTATCTTGCATTAGTAAGCATACAAAAATTTACTGCACACAATAAAAAAATTTACTGCACACAATTCTTAAATAAGACAAAACATAGTAAAAAACCAAAGACTACTGACACAGAGTATCATACTTGTAAATTTTGAGCAATTTGAAAAACTTTAACTGAAAATTGGACATTTTATTTGTATCTTGCATATTAATATAAAATTCATGATAAAGCTTTTACTTTATTGTTAATGATACAACTCTACCATACCAATGACAATTGTTAGCAAAATTTTCATATCGAGTGTCAACTAATTAAGAATTTTTTTTACTGTCAATAGTCACATTGATGTAATTTACCTTGAGGTCATTAACAATATACTGGAATAAGCCACCCAGGGCACTGCATTCCTTCTCAGCAAAAGATTCCATTTTTCTTTGTTCCATAGTCATTGTTTAACTTAAGACTTTAGGGAACTCAGGTTGAGTTCTGATTCAATATCTTGAAGTTCTTAAAGTAAGCATGCATGTTTACAAGACCAAATGCTACTTTTAGGTTTCTAATCTTGCATCGCTATCAATTGTAGGTCGTAATTAAGTTCATTAAATATCATGGTATATCACAATTCATTATTTTAGTAAATAAAACAAAGTTACAATCAGTTACATAAAAGAAAAACAAGCATTTTAAAAAGCTGATTGAAAGTTACTAAGAGCAATATAAAAAGGGTAATCCATCAAGCTTTATATTCATCGATTGCTGAGATTTTCTAGAACATAATTTACTCTGAAGGTAATTTTGTACTAGTTTAAAGCAACAGCTATTTTTCAAAAAAAATGAAATAGATGAAGGCGCCTTGATCAATGTTCTATATACATCCTATAAACACTTTAGCAACAGCAAACAAAATAACATCTTCTGCTAAACGAAACTAATAACTAATTTACTGTAAGCAAAAAGTTATTAGTTAACGCAAGTTCCACTAGGGGTAGAATCCGTAGGGTTTCAAGAAAATATAAATTCATGGGGCTTATTTAGAAATTTCATTGTCAACTGTTACTAGAACATAAAAATAAATGTTTCACTGTGATTGGATAAAAGAATGTGAAAATGGATTTTTTTTGTTAAAAGTGATTAGTGATTGGTCGTAAGTATATCACAAGTGTTGCCACAGAATGGAAACTTCTTAAAATAATACATAAACTAAAGTGAAATACTTTTATGTAGATTAATAAGTTTATCATGCATTGAAAATAGTTAAAAAGTGATGAAATAAATAGTATCAAAAGTACTTATGCATGTGCTTTCTATAAAGTTTATATATATTACATTTTAACCCATTACTTTAGTTATTGAAGTAAATTGTACATTACGATTGGCCCAATAGAATTACAAAATTAGGATTTCTTCTAAAATTTGTACTGTGATAGGTTATTTAGATAAGCATTTGAAATAAGATCTTGTTGTCTTCATTTTATAATGCTTTAACCATAACTGCATTCAGAAATTCAGAATGTATAACAATAACAAGTCTAGCACGTTTTTCGTAAAATTTGAATCGCAAGTTGATTTTATATCGTTTTTTATCGTTATTACTTTGCAATTATCTTAAAAGTATATAATTTCAATGAATAATATAAACGGTAAGTATGTTTCAATTCCTTTAGATTCATAAAACCTCCATGTTTACGCGACCCAAATGCTTCTTTTATATTTCGGAATAAAATGCAATCTCAAACCTGAATGTGCTGTAAGTATACATGCTTTCAAAACCTGTAAAATACGTCTTTAATTTTTGATCTTCGAAATTATGTGGACCCTAAAGATACAAGAAATCGTTATTTCTCAATCATATTTTTCTGCTTCTTTCATAAAATATATCAATTCATTAAATTTAATTTCTTAACTGGAAATGAAACTTAATGATTTGAAATATATAACAAAAGGTTCAGAATAATATGATTGAGAAATAGAAAACAGCAATTTTTTGTTATTTAACTTTTGAATGAAAAAAATAAAATTTCCAGATAATTTTTCTCATTTTCAATGGCAGCAACATAAATTAAAAATAATGTTGATAGAACTGCGATACAGTAGAGAAAATATTTTAATAAAATAAATGATTTCTTACATTACATAAATATTCTTCAAATGTACAGTTTCTGTTCGCTTTCTGAGAACACGTCTTTGCTAAATTCCAGAGTAGAAGAAAGAAAATTCAAGATTGAATGATATTTTTTTTTCTGAGAAATAAAAAGAGGATATAAAGTTATCTCTATCTATAAAATGTATTTATGATGTATAACCAATAACTGTGATACATTAAGAAAATGTTCAAAGGAATTGCGATGTTTTTATTTTAAATATAGTTTTAATTGAGAGATATTTGTAATTTTTTAAATGGTCTATTCCTAGTTGACGTTAAAATATCGCCAAGCCGATTTGGAGCTATTTAGTAGGCGATACAGTTCTAAATTTGGCAACACCCCTGCAAGTTCGATAATCAATTTTTCACTTTCCGATTTGGCGACATTTTGGCCTTGTCGCCAACTTTTTAAAAGCGCGCCAACCCATAAACGTGAAGTAGGAATTTACCTTTTAAATATTTTCTAAATGTTTTATCAGATTTAACAGGAATGTTTTATAAACTTGTAATATTTTCCATAAAAATGCAGTTATGATCTGGTATTTTAGGAGTAATAACTCTGATGCATTTAGAAAATGTTCAAAGGTATTGCTTTTTTTTATATAGTTTTAATTAAGAGATATTTTTAAGTTTTAAAAATAGGTTATTACTCCTAAAAATTGAATAAAATACTCCTGGTTATTACTGTTAAAAGTATTGGTTTGTTTGTATGCATACATTATTAATCAAAAGTTGTCTTTACAGAATTTAAAAATATTGATTATGTTTTGATGTTTATTGTTTGCATTTACAGGCAGCAAAATGATCAATGGTAAAGGAGTGCATCCAAAATTGCTTTCAAAGTATAAAATAACTGATGAATATATCTTGCATTCTGCTGTTAATAAGTAAGTTTTATTGAATAAGTACTTTTTCCTGTCTGAATACTTAGAGCACATTCATTTCGTAAAATATTTGCCCATATTTGTAGTGGGCAGTATTTGAATCATTCAGGCTAGCACTAGTAAAACATGTTTTCATCCTTTTTGCTTGTGTTGAATTTTCAATAATATTTTTGGTTAATTTACAGCAATAGAAAAATGGCTCACTGTCTCTATAATCACAGTTTAATAATCTTATTATATAATTCTCTTGCGGAGCCCCCTAGTTTAGTGTAGGTTATCTAACTTTGTGTGTAATTTTATGTATTCAAAATTTTGCTTACAGATAAATGCAATATTGTGAATTTTCAAGCCAGTGAGATATCAAATGTTTTATTTAAATCTTTGAATATTTAAATTTTTTAAAGATTTTGTAGCTAATGTTGTTATTGTATTTTACAGTCAAGTAAATGCAAAGCTGGCAATTTCCCTGTCTAATAATGAAATTCTATATTTTGATGCCATTAACAAGGCTAAAACATTATCTCTTAAAGGTAAGTTAATAATTTTGACTTATGAATATAGAATTGTTAATTCAGCTACAAGATTATAACTGAAATCGTATTTGATATTATTAAAATAAAAAAATATTAAAATGATTAGTCTTTCAAGGTTTGTTTTCAATAACTTATCTTTAAAAAATATTCTCTTGTTTTAGGTCACCAAAAGTCAATAACAGGAATAAAATTTAGCCGAGAAACTCCTAATCAACTCTACTCTAGTTCATTAGATGGAACAATATTGTAAGTCATAATTTTAAGCATTGTTTATTACAGGGATGAGTTTCTTCCGCCATGTGGCGGAATTCCGCTTTTTTAATTTTTTAGAAAAAGAAGAATTCCGTTTTTTTAAAGAAAGTTCCGCTTTTCTAATTCCTGTAAAAAATCTGTGTTTTCCTGCTTTTTCTATCCCACGGAAAAATAACTTTTTTTCTAAGGCTGAACCTCGAAGCAGCTTCACTTCCGAAAGATCGGGAAACCTATCGCTCAGGGGTCGCATTACATTCATGCCTTATTCCTGCTCCAAGTACAAAAATTCACTGTAATGCATTTTTTTAGTCAGATTGGTGCTCAAATTCGCATTTTGTATACTTCTAACTGTGCCGAAATTTGAACCTTTTGTGTAATTTTTTCTCTGCTCAAAATGTAAATTCTTTCTTACGATTTCACGCAATTAACTTATACTAATAATGCGCTTGCTTCGAAGTCTGACATCCACAGAACTATCGTTTATTTACGTTAGTATGTGTTGCTTGTTTTCGTTAAGCGTTACGCTTATGTAATGTCCGCTACTGCCAAGATTTGTGTGGCTTGGACGTGCATTTTCGCTGTGATTTACGTTGCTGTGGTGACCATTTTCCCGGAGTATTACGCCGATATAACAGCGTTACTGCTGAGAATTGTTCCAGTATCTTCGGTGCTAACGCTAATATTTATGTTTATGTGATGGTCATTTTCGTTGAGTGTGTTACTCTGTTGTAAAATCTGAGATTTGCACTGCTGTTACCGAAAGAATGTTGATATTACCGTGAGGAATTGCGCTATCGTATGGTAATTTTCGTCGAGTGTTACGCCCATACAATAGCGTTATTGTTGATAGTTGCTCCGGTATATTAGGTTCTAACTTTGATATTTCAGTTGGCGTAAGAGTTGTTTTTTTGTGGAATGCCGTACTTTGATAACATCCGATATTACCGAAATTTGCACTAGTATTACCAAGAAAATGTCGATCTTACCGAAATTTGCACTAGTATTACCAAGAAAATGTCGATCTTACCGAAATTTGTGCAGATATCGTGGATGCTATACGCACGTTGTTGCGATTTTCATTTCGGCTGATATTTAGATTTTCGCCGGTATTGCAAGCGTTGCTTTCGTTAGAGTGATGGTCATTTTCGCTGAGGTTTACTCTGATACAATACCGACTATTACCAAGATTTTCAACACCGTTTTGCAGCCATTCGCCTAGACTTCCGTAAATGCAATAGCCGCTGTATCCGTGATTAGTGCCTGTTTAAGGATTGATTTCGCCTTTTCATGCGAATCTATACTAAAATTTTTGTATCATTTTGTATAAAAAATGATATAAAAATATTCTGAAAATTAGTCCCAATTAAAAAATTGCTAAAGAAGCTGTGTTTAAATTTGTTATTTTAACTGCAATTGTTTGTAAAATTGTTTGTTGCTTTTTATTTTATTGAACAAGCTGAAGGGGAGGAGTAAAAATTTAAATGTAAAGATTTTAGTACTTATAATATAGCTTAAAAATTTAGAAAACTAGGTTTAATTATATTCGGCCTGTTTGTCAATATGGTATAGTTGCTTAAAGTTGTTTGACTTGTTGAAAATTTGAAGTTTTTGCCGGATTCCGTCGCTTTTAAAAGATTTTTTTTTTTTTTTTGGAAGCTCTACCATGCCTGATGACAGCACAAAGTGTATCCCTACATCTAGGTGCCTCTATTTTAGACCATTTTTCTCACGAACAGACAGAGAAGGTGCAGTGTTATAAACGCACATGGAAAACCAAAAATTTTTAAAGTATGGCTTAAAATGTGTTTTACGCATAAAACATTTGGAGTTTTGTTTTCAGCTTTTTGATTTTTTACCAAACTCATCCCTGTTATTAGTAACGGCTGATTGAATTAAATAACTTTTGCCATATTGGCACATCTAAAAGAGTTATTAAGTAGATTTTAAGTCTTCAAATATGATAGAGATTTTTTTCAAAAGCAGTCGATAAACTACCATTAATCTATCTCCAACAAATCAACAAATGCTGCAATATTTCTGTGTTAGTGCGTAGAGCTTTAAACTATCCCATTCCCCAAAATTATCACATCGTAGTTGTTGTGGACATGTTAAATGATGTACAATTCACTTAAAAGACAGAGTATCAAGTGAAAGGATAAATTCTGAAGTTTATTTAAGGTACGAAATATATCAAAAGACAACTGGTTGGCTGACCAATAACTTAAAGGCTAGAATCAAAATGCAACATTATAAACAGCACAATAATAAAGAATCCCAGTCAGTGAGTTATGACATGTCCACTAAGAAAATTAGATTGGAACGACTGTACCGGTCAATGGTGGTCATCCATCAGTAGGGGAAGTCCCAAAGCACCCTGTGAAAACTCAATTCTTGCTCCAGTGGATACTGACCTCAGCACAAGAGTCGAGGAGGATAACATCAAGACTCTAAGAGGTCAGAAGATGAAGCTGTCTTCTAAGCCTGTGCATTGCCTTACAATGTTAAACACATGCATAGCAGTGCCACTTACTAGTTAAATGGTTGCAGCGAGTATCACCTAGTTACAGTGGCTCTGTTGCATAGTTTTTTCATAATGTATGATTTTATCTAATTATTCTCTACCAATAACACAACTGGATTCTCAATAGTCATAATTTCTGCAGTCCCTGTTGAACTTTTGATTTTCCACTTTCACACATAAAAGAGCCTACAGTTGGTAGAAAGATAGATTGATCATTATTTAAGAATAATTTTTAAAAGGTGCAAATAGTGGATTGAAAATTCTGAGTGTTTCTTTATGTTTGTCTCTTTTAATATTTTTTATAGCTTTCAATCTTTTTTAACTAAATCCATGAAGTTTAGAACAGTTATTATAACATTATTGTATCACACATATTTCCATCAAAAGAGGACACCTTTGTGGAGCACACATAAGCCTGTTCAATTTTTGCTAAATAATTTGAAAATAACACTACTTAGTTTGCATACACTAAAACTGATAATATTTGTCTGATAATATCAGTGCTTGTAACCATGTTGGTACTATTATTACCTGGCTAAGTTTATGAGTACAAGTTTCTCATTGATACTTATGGCTAAAATAAAAATCGTAGATTTTTTAAATGAATTATTATTTCTTTCAATTTAAATTAATTATATTTTTGTGGAATAAGTTTTTCAAATTATGAATTTTTAGTAATATCCTTTAACTTTTTGTTTCAGAGGAAGTACTTTTTTTTAACTATAAAGTTGCTGCTTTAATAACTAGTAATTGTTTATAAATTTAGTTTAAAAGTTAAATAAAATATCCAAAATGAAGCAATTCATATACAAAGCTTTTTTTAATTTTAAGTTTTATTAAAGAAATGTTTTTGTGATTGGTTTATTATTGATCTGTCAAATACTTCATTTAGTGTTTGGGATCTCAGGAGTGGAGCAAATCCAGTCAAAACTTTTTTAGGTAAGTACAATTAAATTATGATAAGTGAATGAATTATTTTTTAAGTAGTTTATATTTCTAATGTGTTCCTTTCAGTCATTTTTAGAAAATCATCTAGAATTTTTTATGTATTCAACATTTAAAAAAAAAAAAAAAAAAAAAAAAAAAAAAAAAAAAAATTGACAAACAAGTTGAGGGAGTTTAAATATGTGCATTCAAGTAGTATAAATATATGCATAGCAAATAAAAGAAAAGGAGCTTGTTTTAAAATTAGACCAATCCATTAAATAGAGAAATTTACAAGGCAGTATTTTGGTACACACCCTTAACTTAGCAAAATGTTTCTTTAGATATTATTACACATAAAGCAATATAAATAATACTTTCAGACATAACTCATTTAAGTTTATTTAATTATTTTTAAATTTATTTAAAGGAAAGTGGATTAAATGTGAGATTTTCGTTAAATAGGATGCAATTTGTACATGAATTGCTCATACAAATTGTATGAAGAAAGCTTGAGACATTTTATATGCTTTGTCATTGTCTGCCATGAAATGTCATTTTTATTTTCAGATGACTCTGATGGAGAAGTAAAACCTCTATTGTGCTTTGATTTGAATGCAGAGGAAAAATTTATAGGTGCTGGAACAGAACTCATCCGAGAAGATTCATTTATAATATTTTGGTATGTGTGATTTCTCTTTTTCATGTACAATAGAAAGACTAAAACAGTTATCTTAACAAGTAGTTGTGCAGAATGTTCAACTAAAGAGATATGAAATGGTTTTCAAAAATGTAAAGATTTTTGAAAAATGTTTTTTAACAAATTAATGAATTTTAAAAATTGGGAGACGCTATATAAAATACAGTCAACTCGCGATAATTCGGAGGTATCATAAGTCGAATATTCGTTTATCTTGAAGTTTTCATTAGGTCCCAAAACAATGTAAGGTTTTTTTAACACTAAATTATCACCATATCTCTAAGTGTACAATTTTAATTTGTAGTTTTTGTGAACATTTTATTACCATTACAAAAGCACAAAGTACTAATAAAAAAAAAAGATTTTTATTTTTTTATCTTTGCATCATGTTTTACGATTTAACTTGTTACCCGGGAAAAACCTGTTTGCAGTGACTCATACAGAAAATAAACGAGCTTTTGTCTTTACATTCCATTCCAGATTTTAAGTCTAAATCAAGGGTGTTGGTTTACTTAGGCTTTGAATAATGTTAAAACGCTAGTTGAATATTCTTAGTTCGTCTCAAAAGGTTAAATTGATCAATGAAACTGAGCAAAATCTGTGATGTAAGTCGTTGCTTTAAAGTACAGAATTCCTCTGAATTCTCTTTCAACAATTTTAAAAAACGAAGGCGATTTTGAGAAGACATACATCGAAACTCGATCCAACGTGTAAATGAGTGAAGGTATGTGCCTTTCCTGGTGTCGAAGCTGCTCTTTTAAAATAGTTTGAGACATATCAAAACCATAATTCCAAAATCCCTCTTAGCGGGGTGATGTTAAATGAAAAGGCGAAGGACTTTCCCCTTTTACTAAACGTTGAAGGATTTATAGCAACTGCAGGATGGCTAGAAAAACTTAAAGCAAGACACAATATTGTCTTTCGAGCTCCACATGAACAAGCAAAAGATGTCCCTGATGAAATATGCTTCAAATTGAATAGAAAATAACTTCAGAGCAACTTCCGATAACTCGAACTTTGGATAACTGTAATAATTTGGCCAGTCCCTTGAACTTCGAGTTATCGCGAGTTGACTGTATAATAAATGAATATAGCTACATCAAACTCTTTTAATGTTTACGAGACTTATTAATTTTGTTGTCACTCTCAGTAGTTTCACTTTTATTAGTTTAAATTTTGAATGTTTCTTTTTCATTCAGATTTTGTTTATATATAATCTATTGTTCTAAATTTCTTGATATTTAATTAGTATTATTAGTTTAAATTGTTGATAACTGTCCTCCTATCAGATGAGCATAGCTCAATCAGGATAAGTGTTTAACTCAAAGTTAATTTTTTAAATTCGTTAATGAACTCATAGTAAATATAATATATACAAAAATATTGAGTATTGCTTTTAAACCTCTAAAGCATAAAGTAACACAATTATTTCTCCACAATTAAATATATCACCTAAATTTACTTTGATTGGCAGGGACCTAAGGACCTCACAAAACCTTGGAGGATACTGGAATTCTCATACTGATGAAATTACTCATGTAAGTTTTTTTTCTTTATATTTTCAAATATATTTTAATCTATGTTTATCCCTTTCCACTGAACTCGGTGCTTTTTTTTTATCAATCTTGGTTAACCTGTCATGTACAATTATTTTATTCTTATGAACAAATTATTCATAGATATAGTACTTTTTTTTGTCAAAAGTATGTCAATATTGTGGAAATTGCAACTATGAAGTATTTTCTAATAAATTCCTGTAAATATGTAGTTTATCCTATTTAAAGTTAAACAACATTCTCTTGCACCACTACTAAAAGTTCTACAGTCCAAAAGTTATATTTAAACTATGTCCATAATATCTATTTGAATCTTACACTTGTAGATGTTGACAGAGTAATTAGTTTACTATAAGTAATGTTTAAAAAAGCCCAAATTAGTCGTCTTTACTAGTATCCTCAACTTGACTTACTCAATGCTAAGAATGTAAGTTGAAGTTAATTAAAATGTTTAGTTAGAAATAGTTTAGAATGTTTTATGTATATATACCGGATTTTTGCTACATATGGAAAGTGAAGAAATGTCATAATTTTGGACATTGGGTAAATTTTGTCATAAAAAGTCATGATTTTGAGCGAAAAACACAAGTTATGGGAAAATAGTGAATTTCATGGATTCCTAAACATTCTAAGTAAAATCATGTGACTATGATGTCATAAATGCCATGATTAGTATTCATCTCATTGAAAATCCATTGACGTTTTTATTTACATTTTACCAGAAACAGCGGTCACAGTTTAAAACTGCAGCCATTGAAAACATTTCAGAACTTCAAACTTATGACATCACACGAGTATGTTCTCTTTGGTGAAAAAATTCATAATATAAGAACTGAAATGAACTGATTTCACAAGCTTTACATTTTAACTTTTTTTTTAACGCTGTGCACAGTTGGTATCAAAACATTTGATTTTTGATGTTATAATTTAATTATTATTGGCGTATCCCTTCTTCAAATACTTATTTATTATTCAGGGATGAGAGTTTTCCTCCTTTTGGAAGATTTCCTCCTCTTTTGTTTTTTATGTAAAATTTTCCTTTTCTTTGTCCCTGTTTCAAGGATTTGCATTTTTTTTATCTGAACCAGTTTTTCCTGCAAAAAGTATACTCTTCCTCATGTCTAAACAAAAGATTTTCCTTCTTAGCTCCCTTTTCCTTACAGATTACTTCACAAGCTCCTAATATTGGAAATGTAATTATTATATGGTATGAGAAATTTCATTGTATCTCTAAAATTATTGAATCATCCATCCTGCATACTTTTTTGTTGAATTTTTGTGTATTCCTTCCGCAAGCTTTTTTGACGAAACTTTTGGGTATCGTCCCTTCCGCTTGCTTTGCTTAACAAATTTTTGGATTTCATCCTTTTTGCTCTCTGATCACTCTCATCCCTGATTATTAAAGATTGATTAGCATTTTTAATACTGAAATATCAAAGAATGGAAAGTTATTTCTTCCTTTTCCTTCTGATTTCAAACGATCATTTCTGAAACAATGATGTTTTACTTAATATAAAACAAAACTTTATAAAAATCATTTTATGGTATAATGATTTAGTTAATATGTTCGTGTTGGCAAAATTCATATAGGTTAGTTGTGTTTTTTTTTGCGATTTTTTGAGTCAGTGAAAATTATTTGCTTCAGTCTTAGAAAGTCATGGAATTGGGACATTTTATTTTGGCAAAAACCCTCTATATTCTATGTTATTATTTAATCTTATAATTAATATATTTTGTGTATAACTTTTTAGGTGCAGTTTCATTCTACTTGTAACTCTAAGTTAGCATCCTCATCCGTGGACGGTCTTATAAATGTATTTGATTTGACTGAAAGTTCTGAAGATGATGCTTTGATTAACACTCTTAATATTGAAACTTCAGTAGTAAGTTTGTATTTAATTGATTTATTTTTTAACAACTAATTATTTCTTGTAGTAATTTAAATTTTTAGATACTTTTAAACTAGTGCAACCTTACTGCAAAATAATAGTACATGGTTAAAGACTGAATTTTGATGCCATTCCAATATTAATCTAAATTATAAAATTTTCTATTCACAATTGCAGTTTATTTATTGCAATTATTTGAAGAAAGAAAAAATTCCTAGGAATTGTTGTTTCAATTTCTTATAAACAATTTTTATTTTTTGAAATTTTTTAGTTAGTGTTAAAAAATCTAATAAGCTACCCTATTAAGTGAACATTTCAATAGCTTGTTCTTTCAAATTACTGATCTAATTTTTTCATTTGAACTTGAGGGAATTTGTGATTTGGTCTGTGAAGGATTGATGGTATCATCTAAATTTTGCAGTTTTTTAAAAAGAGGCTTATATCAATCCATTTAGTTTGCTACTGCACTGAACTGCAATATTTTATTGTAAAATAAAGGAATATTTGGATGTGCAGGATTATAACTAGATTATTGTTATAAATATTAACTTTAATGTTACTTTTGAAAGTAAACAATTAATTTTATGGATTTAATACAAATAAGATAATTTTAATATTCTTGTATTAATATTTGTAGTATGGTATGTAATTTTTCTATATTTATATTTTCATTTCTGATTTGATATTCTAACTATGTAGTATGGAGATGTCAGACCAATGTCATTATATTCTGATTAGAGACTAGTCGGGATATTACATTTTTTAAATTAATTTTTTTTTTTAATATTGTATAGCATTTCAGTATATATATACTTTTGTCATCTTTACAGCTGAAAAAGTAAAGTTACACTACACTTTTCTTATTGTTATTATTATTATTACTTTTTAGAAAACTCAGTTTTTATGTTAGATATGCACTTTTTGTAGATTGTGCTGTAGATGCAGTTAAAAAGATTTATGTGTAAAGTATACACTAGTTGTTTCTAATTTTTTTTTTTATATATTGTATAGTATTTCAGTATATGTATGTATTTTTGTCATCTTTACAGTTGAAAAAGTGAATTAGGTTTAAAACCTAATTTATTTTCTAAACCTAATTTGTGAATTAGGTTTAGTAAACAGGCTACTTTTTTAAACAAAATTAGAGTAACTTTCATTGAAATATTTATATTAAAACATATTTACCAATTTTCTTTTAAATCATCAATTTAACTAGAAACTGGTGCTTGTTTTGTATACAGAAAAAATATCAGACCTACATCTTGTGTTTGTTGTTCGAAAAGAGGCATTAAAATAACATATAAATCAGCACCAGAATTTCCAAATATCTGTAACTTAGACTGTTGCAGATATTGCTGCAGATTGTCTGCTTAAATTAGAATGACTAAATTTGATTGCTCTCCCATAATATGAACACTAATATAATAATATGAACACCAACCAAACTAATGAAAAATTGTATAATTTTGAAACCATCTTTTAATTTTAATTGTTTGTAGAACAGGTTTTGCTGGAATACAGAGGATTCTATTTCATGTATTACAGGAACAGAAGAATACCAGTTTTGGTCAACAGAAAAGGTAAAATATATTTGTTTAGTTTTAGAACTAACATTTTAACTTAAAATTTTTAGGTATAAATCTTACTTATCACGGAAAACTCTTTTATCCAACCACAATTTGAAATTTAATTTAGAAATATTGACAAAATACAACTATTTTTTTTTTTTTTTTGTACTAGTCTGCTTTGACTATTTGGCCAATGTGGGAGTACAATGAATCTGACCTTTTTTTACTGTCAACAACGGGGCCAAACTTGTTTATTTGTGCTTTCCCTTTCGACCAACTAGCGGGCGCTGTACAATATGACAAAGATTATGTGCATAGTTGATGAATAAATTTTTCAAGGATTACAAAAAAAAGGGGGAACTGAATGTTCTTTGTGATGTCAACCTTATAAAATAAATTAGCAGTTGTTATCGGCAGCTGAAAGGTTTATGTGTTGCGCTGTAATCACAGGGCTGCCACAGGCGACTAAAAAGGCTACTAAAGCGACTATTTTAGTGGCCAGGCGACTATGGCAACTATTTCAATGAAAAAAGGGCCCAAAGCGACTATTTTGAACAAAACCTTCAACTATTTTTGGGCTCAGGCGACTATTTTTTTAAAAATTGGATACTGTCCCTTAGAAGACAGAAAAAAAACGGCACTAAGGTACTAACAATTTTATCAAAATGGTGATTTTTTTTAAAGGGGGGTGGGAGAGCGAACACTACCGAAATAGTTGTCCATATTCGCTGGTAGAGTGATCACTTTGTTAGTCCGACGATAGTAACTTCACGCAAGATTGTTGTTTTTGACGGCAACCGCGGTCATTTTCGCCTACCTGTTAGGTTTCAATGTTTTATCTTTCGCCGTGCAAGGCAACAGCATACACAATTATATTCTCAAATATCAAATTATTTCGCTTTATTACTCTAACCAAAAATGAATTTGTGGAATTTGCCCCGAACGCCGGAAGAAAGTGCCGTAGTATGGACATTATTGATGTTATTTCCGAGATTTGTGTCAGTGTGATGAACAATTTCGCCCTGTTGGTCAATGAATGCAAAATGATTAGAATTTCAATGCTGTAGCTAAAGTTATAAATAATAAAGTAATTTAAATTTTTAAGCAATTTATTTAATTACTCTGAATGTAGCTTAAACAGGGTGGCGTCAGAACCGGGAATTCAGGGAAATGTCAAGGAATTTCGCAAAATTACTCTTTAATCAGGGAATTTTGAAATTTTCGAGTTTCTTTTCTCGCGTACCCCATGGTGGGTGCGGACATCTGTCCCAACTCGCGTCACATGATATATCAGGGTTCCCACGGTCATTGAAAGTCACTAAAAATGCTTAATATTTTTAAACTTGTTTTCAAGGCCTTGAAAGTGCTTGAAAATACTTAGAGGTGCTTAAAAGTCCTTGAAAATGTTTAGAGGTCCTTAAAAGTCCTTAATTTTTACAGATGTTGTCCAACTGCAAAATTTATAAAGATACAACTCGGACTTGCTATCCCCGCGTGACCTCCCTTTTATCTGTACCGTATCAGAATTTTCCGACATATTTGTATTACGCATCCACCAACTTGTAACTTTTTTGGTAGAATATACTTCATTAAAAATTTAAATATAGACATGATGCCTGAAAACGAATTTTCATAGGTCCTTAAAAACATTAATTTGGTCCTTAAAAGTCATTGATTTTCATTCTGTGATTTGAGTGGGAACCCTGTATATATATAGAGTTTTTATAGTTGGCTGATCGATTTGGGTGTACGAAGTTTCCGAACTTTTTCTACTCTCAGCAGCTAAGCCAAACCGGCCAATCTCCCCTCCTTGGCCCACAACCACATGTTCCACTTTTTTTTTTCTTTTTTTTTTTTACTTTCTGAAATTATTGTTTTGCTTAGAACAATGATTTACACATTAATTCTGATAGATTTTTGGTTATCCTATAACTTCGCGTCCGCCGGTGTCTTATTGTTAAAAAAAATCTTCAAACTTCAATCTGCCTGCATCCTTTACAGACATGATTTTTTTCTTCTTGCCTTGCGTTTTTTCTCAACAGAATATATTGGAACCCTAAATTCCTTAATACTATTTCAAATTGATTCCATCATATTTTTTCGTTTTTATTAACCCTTTACAGTATTGTGTTATAGATGTGCAACAAATCTATAGGCATTCATAAGCAAAATGGGTTAGATCCTGTACTTTTTTTTTTTTTTTTTACTTTAATTTTTACATTTTATTTAATGTAATTAACTGAAAATGATATGTGTTTTTGATTTATATGTTTAATATAAATCAAACAAAGAATTGAAATATCCTCCTCCCCTTCCATAAAATAAAAAAAGAATCTGAATGCTTTACTGCATACATTTAGGCAAAGGGTTATGGAATTTAAAAAAAAAGGTCCTTACATCCCCCCCCCCCCTCGCTGCCAAATGCTGCGCTTGTCATGTTTTATGAAAACGATTTTTTGCCTCATTTAATATGTACTTTTGTGGTTTAAGATAGTATTTTTGTTGTACAAAATTTTATTTCTGTATATCTATGAGTAATTAATTTTTTATAAGAAGCTGTTAATTTCAAGACTTTCTTTAATGCATTATGTGTTATTTATCTTTTCTCAACTTCCAAATCTAAAACACATAATCATAACACAAAGAAGAAAAATATTGTACTAGTTTTGTTTTTCCTTGAAGTTAACAAGTATGGGTGTAGTTTGTAAATTGGTTTATGCGAATTTTGTATTTTTTTTTCTTGATGTTTTCCGTTCTTTTTTATGCTCTAAAGATGCTTGTTTTGATTTTTAGTCGAAACTTATATTTTGTTGCAATTATACGTTGATAAGTAAATGTAATTCTATATAGGTCAAATGTATATATTTTTAAATTGGCCGTTATTTTCTTTGTTTTCTTAAAATGTTGTTTCGCAAATTCTGTAGCCATTTTGTTAAAAATTTAAAAACTGGCCTTAATGAAATTCGATTACCATTGCCAATGTATAATATAATTGTTTAAACATGATACTTGTTTTTCTGAAAAAAGTTGTTCGACTTTGGAACTTAAAAAAAGTTATCTTGTTTTGTCAATCGATTTTTATCCTCGCTTTTGCGTGAAGTTTAGCTTCTTTTTTTTTTGCTTTGGTGCTGCCTGGGAGTAAGGTCGAGTTGCCAACTTCCATCGCAGTTTATAAATATGGTAGCGCCTCCTCCAAGACACCTGCCTTTTACCGTATGGAATGTAATGTTTTAGACACTATTTTGAAATTGAAAGAAGAGTGTTTCTGGGTTTTCGTGTTTATGTAAATCAACAGTTTTATTTCGATCTTATGAGAAGTGAGGCTACTATTTTCAACGTCTGAGACTACTATTTTTAACATTTGAGGCTACTAAAGCAACTATTTTCAAAGCTTATAGTCAGTGGCAGCCCTGTAATCAGAAAGTTTAAATTAATATAAACATGTTAGTTTTTCTAGTCCCAGAACTGCAATGACTGTATTAAGAGTCAGCCTTGTTTTCTCTTCTTAAATGCTTGCACAAAACTCCAATATTAAATTGGGAAAATATTGCAGTATTCATTTTTCTAATGTAAATAATTTTTTTCTCTTATTTTAGAATAATACTAAATGCATCGTATGCTTCCTGAAATTACTGAAAAACTCTTGAATTTTTTTTTTTATAAGGGCTCTTATAACTCCTGAAAATTGTGTTTCTACTCCTGATATTTCTTTTTATCTCCTTAAAAATAATCATCAAAGAGTAAAAAAGATAAGTAAAACCTTAAAACGTTGGGGTTTTATTTCTTGATAAAACGTCTCTGAAATCCTGTACTTGACATTACTTTGCTTCAGAGCATGCGCTTCGTCATTACCGGTTGCAAAGTAAAACCTTTGGACAGTCCCTAACTGCAGCATAATTCTCCACAACCAGGCATATAGAGGGAAAACTATACTATAAACCATGTAATTTTTCCCCTGTTAACTCCTGAATTTGCTGTACTTAACTCCTTAGCAACTCCTGAATTTTACTATCGTAGATTGCATATGAAACCTGTAAATGGAAGTATGATTTTTTTACTTTTACATTACATCCATGGGTGAAAGTTAAATATATTTTTACATATTTCTGTAATTTTTTTTATTTCCAATTACTGACAGTTAGAGTGTCCTAGTGAGAAAAAGTTCCACTTGAGTTAGCGTTTTTCGATAGCTAACACAGAACAGAACCTGCATCCTGAGAATCACCTTGTTGCATGATCATTTTCAAAAATAACAACCTAATTATTATATGGTGATTAACTATTTCTTAATTTCATAAATTTTCTTAACTTTCTAAAATCATCTCAGCACACTACTATATGGGGGTATAGTCGCGGGAGGGGTCTGTGAACATTGTTGGGACGAAGGTTAATTTTTATCAGAAATTTTGCTGGACACCTCGTTATTAAAAAAAAATTACAGCGAAGTTTTAATTTGATTAGTGTAATTTTAATTGATAAATTGAATTGGTTGTTTTTTTAGATGTTTGATGTGTAACTTGTGTTCTTTATTAACACATAATTAAATCAAACCTTTGATTATCTCTCACTACTAGAATTCAGTTTTTACTACCCAATTTAAAGAGAAAAAAAAAAATTCTCTAAATTTTTTCTCTAACTTCCACCAATGATTACATCCAATGTATGCTCCCTATTTTTTTTTACAATCATATGATTTATGTATAAAAAAAACTTTCCAATAATATTTCCTTAGGAACATTCTACTAGTATAATATGAATAATAAATATCTGCAATTGTTTACTAATGATTACATTCCTTAATATAAAACAGATTTAAAAAACAGAGAAATTTTACTTTGAACCCTTTAATTTAAAAACGGAGAAAATTTACTTTGCTATAAAACAAGACTTGTTTTATAGCAAAGTAAATTTTCACTTTAAATGCAATGTTTACTTGTAATTGTGTATACTTGGTAGGTATTCATGGCAAATTAAAACATAAACTGTCATTTCTTTCCATTTTGAAGTTATTTCAATTTCATCAAATCACCTTCCAGCATTTTAATACTCAATTCCTTTTCCAGACAAGTCCTACATTGTCAGTTACAAGAAATGACCTTGCAGATAAATACCAGGTACACCAATTTTTTCACATAATAACATGTGAATTCTCTTATTTTATTGTTAGTTTAAAATTAGATTAAATGAGATAAGTTTTCAACACAATTTTGCCACTTCATTGTTCCTACCACTGCATTTTACTGAGTAAAATAAGTGTTTATTTTTATTTTTAATCATTTTAAAATTAGTTGTTAATTCTGCTTCTAATTGTGTTTGGTAATGCATTGACTCCAGGGCAATTGTACTCATCACTTTCCCTGTCAACCACTTATAGTCTGCTAAACACACGAAACCAAGTTGGTTGGTTTGTACGCTCAACGACCTATTTTTATGCACAATGACGGCTAATCAAGATGGGTTGTATTTGGATTCCAAACCACAATGAACATCCATTCCTAACTCTGGATTCTAAACTGGTGCTTTTGACATAAGAGACCAGAGCGCTAACTCCACAACTATCAGGTGGGCTACACAAAATCAAGAATTGGGAATGTGTTGATAAGATTATAAGACTCCAAAATATGTCCACTAAATGAGAAGACTTTTAGTAGCGCTTAAATAATCTTTTCCTCTACCTTCAACATATATACACATACGTCAACAAAACACACAGACTGCACCTGGGGAGGATGGGGAAATACACGAGCACAATAAATAAGAACAATACCTCTTACTGTGGCAGCCGGATTAAGACGTCAGTCAGGAAAGAGCATCAGAAAGCGCCACATAAGCACCGACAAGCAGGGCACCAGGAGATGGACGCAGTCTCCACTCGAAACATACCACACCTGCCGGTATTGCAGCGTGGTAAACTTAAATCAGACGGACATGACTTGACTCAAAACAGACAAGACGAACACTAAGGTAAACTAACACGGAGCACACACACACAAGACTAGCGCGAGACTTTGAAACTATGAAACACTGCGAAACTGAGGATCACACCCCAAGCTGCCGGCTTTATAGTGCCCTCCGCACATGCGCCTCCTACATTTCGAAGGACCAACTACAGATAGGTGGGTTGTAAACATGCGCAGGGGAAGAGTGACGTGCGATGCACCGTCACAAGATGTTTCGATTTGAAAAGTTCTGTTATGTATATTTGGCACTAAAAAGTGCTTACCACAGCCAAATAGGCCTCTTAAGAAGAGTTCATCCTAGACGTTTTTCGGGGGGCGGCACGTCCTACCTACTCTTTTTCTTTGAAAAATAGCGCCCTTCCTGCCTTTTTCTGTTGAAAATAGCGGCTGTCCGCTCTTTTTAGAAAAAGTAAAGAATTTGCAAAAATTTTGTTTTTTCCCCTAACAGCATGCAATATGTTGATTACCCCTACTGAAATCGTCTGTCGCGCATGCACATTCTTGCAACGCACAGCTCAGGAACTGAAATCATTAAATGAATGCTGATATAACAAGCTTTATTAGTTAGTGGATTGTAGGGGACCTCTTAAAATTTCCGAATGTCCATTGTGTACTTTGATTAAGCCCATTTTGCTGGATTTTTACCAAGCCTTCTTCCTCAGAACAGAGAAGAAAGAAATTTGAAAAGGTTGATTAAGTTAGTTACAGGGATGAGATTTTTTCTCCTTTTTTGCTTTCTATGTAATGTTTTCCTCCTTTTGTTCCTGTTTCAAGGATTCACATTTTTTTAATCTAAAACGGTTTTTCCTGCAAAAGTATACTTTTCCTCATGTCTAAACTAAAGATTTTCCCCCTTTCCTCTCAGATTACTTCACCAGCTCTTCGGAGTACAGTTCGTATTGTGAGTGGTTGCAAATGGCATCCTTTTTATAACTAAAATTTGAGATTACTAGAGTATTATGTTTTGAGAACAATATGCGTCACATGTTAATTTATTCCCTGATATTTGAAACATTATATAGTATGATAAATTTCATTGTATTATTAAAATTGTTGAATCATTCTTCCGGCATACTTTTTTGTCGAATTTTTGTGTATTATTCCTTTCATGAGCTTTTTTGACAAACTTTTGGGTATCTTCCCTTCCACTTGTTTATTTAACAAATTTTTGTATTTCTTCTTTTTTGCTCTCTGATCATTCTCATGCCTGTT
This sequence comes from Linyphia triangularis, assembly GCA_963978545.1. NCBI lineage: Eukaryota > Metazoa > Arthropoda > Arachnida > Araneae > Linyphiidae > Linyphia > Linyphia triangularis. The sequence goes on from OZ021722.1 coordinate 95,767,017, forward strand.
GTTAAAAGGTGAGTAATCATGAAATGTTTACACTAAGTATTTAAAAAAGATATTTCCGTCCAGATATGCGAAATCCCGAAGCCTTCTTATTAAATTTAGGGAAATATTTTTTTAATGTACCTTTTGCCAATTTGTTACTAAACGGCAGTTTTTACCTAAAATTAAATATCACGAGAATGTATTAAAATTTCCGAATTTTATTTTAACTTCTATTATCCTCTTGGAGAATGGCCCCCTTACATGATTGATGCGTTTACAGCCGTTCTGGTGATGCTTTGATCAAGGCAAGCAGTAGGAAAGATCAGACTGCTCTGGCTAGACTCTGCAGTGTCATCTTCATGCTCTACGGTTTCTGTCAGGTTTTAAAGTCTACCCTCCTTGCCAAAGTCTAACTTGGTTCAGGCCACTCCTGCTCTTACCTTGGCAAGTGTTGGATGCCAGAAGGAGCAGCACTCTAATCCTGGTGTAGTTCTTACTCTTCTGAAAGCTCACGAGTTCATGGACTTGATGTGATGCTGCTGTCAGTCAATTGGGATAAGAAACAACAACAAACGACTTGATAGTAGCGGCATGTGTGGCAAAAAATCGCTGTTTTGACACAGAATTCGATCCGAATTGGAAAATTAAAAAATGCACACATTTTAGAACATAAGACTAAGTTTTTTAGTCAGAATACTCTACATGATATCCCACAACGAATGTTGTTAAATTTGAGAAACATTATTTTCTGTCTGGCAATGATGAAGCCTAAAAATAAAGTTAAAAGTTGATTTATTGAAATTTGAGAAAATTTTGCAAGGGGGGTTTGGTTGTGAAAAGTTCTTAAAATTTATTGTTTCAAAACTCCTCATTCCTTATATCAATTCTACAGTATTATAAATTGATATTTTTATAAAAAATTAATTTTTTGGTGAAAATTGTCTGTGTAGATGGGTTTTTTTATGTATAATTTCTTCAGTCACGTCCCAGCAGAAGTAGGACTAAAATATTTTATCAGTATTTGGATATTGTTTGAATTTCTTTCATACAATTTTGATTTGCTGCCTTTTAAACATTATTAATATTTTTTTCAAAAAAATCAATGATTTAAACTTTATTGTGGTAGAATAGTAAAACAATGCAGAAATTATGGTAGCCAACCGAATACAAATTTCTACAATTTGCTATAAAAGTTCCCTTGGAAACAGGAGATGCCCTTTTTTGTAAAAGGGCACCCTGCCCTTTTTCATTTTTAGGATGAACTCTGTCGTAAATTTGAACTCCAGTAAGATAATGAGGTTGATCCCTTATAAACCACCTCTCCAACCACACCTATCAGAGAGCATTGAGTCCACAACTTATAAATGATGTTTTGTGTATTTTATTTTCATTGAATTATATATTTTCCACTTCCCACTTTGCCAATTACACAAATATTGAGCCCACCTGGTGGCTGTGTGGTTAGCACTCTGGCCTTACATGGCAAAGATGCCTTGTTCGAATCCTGGAGTTAGCCATTGATGTTTATTGTGGTTCAAAATCAACGTTAATCTGTAGCTCCTGGTCTGATTAGCAATTATTTTGCACAAAAATTGGTCGTTGAGCATACACACCCATAACGCATATATTTATAGGATCTTTTGTTGATAAGTAGTTTATAAATTATCGGCAAAAAATCTTTTCGGTTATGTATTCTTTGAGGCAATTTGAAATTCACATTAAGGACCTTTCAATACTAAAATACTTAACGATTTTTTTTTCCAGTGTGATGTTGATTATCTGATTGATACTTTTTGCGTAGAAAATTCTTTCTATCTTGCTTGTGGATCAAATAAGTAAGTATCTCTTGATAAATTTTTATTTTATATTTACTGTGAAATTTTTAATTAGATGATTGCTACAGCCTATTTTTATATAATATTTCATGACTTAGTGGTTATCTAACTAGAGTAATTATAATTTTGTTCTACCTCGTATGCAAAGTTGTTGAATGTATATAATGATGTATCTTAAAGTGTTGAATTTTTATTATATTTTTTAACTTTAGTGGAGGAGTACCATAACAAGCTATATTTAGTTTGTTTTTGTGTGTTCTCTTGAAATATTGATACATATTGACTGGTTTATATCCATTGAAATCGGTAGTGTTTTTTTGTTAGGCTCTTAAAATTAAAGAAAAAATATTTTTGCTTCTAACTTAAGTGCTAAAAGTTGATTTACAAAACAGAAATCAGGTTTACTACTTAGCTAATTTTTGGTTTGTAGAAGTTCTGATATTTATACTATAAAAAATTCTCTAATTGCAAATCCAGTTATTCTGGCAGACAGATAATAATTCATATGAGAATGTAAATGATGTCTTATACAGTCTTTTCTGCATTTTAAAAAAAAATTCAGCTTTGTAAATACTGCAATTTTTTTTTATAGTTTTATCTAATTAGTTGCTTTTATTCATTTGGCTGGTTAGTTATATTGCAATTGACTTTACAGATTCCTTTCATCTTATTTCATGCAATACAATCTTTCTTCTAAATAATTGAATTAATACAGACTCCAATTTCCATGTTGAAATATTGATCGATTTCTTTATTTAAAAAAAATTTATGTTTATTATTGCAATTTTTTTATTAGCGTTATTTAATTTTCCTTGTATAACTGAATTTATTTAAAATATTTTAATAATTCGTTAGATTGTAAAATTCTTTTCAGCTTTACAAACATGTTTTTGAAAAAGTGTAAATTTGATTTGCTCTCATCTTTTTAGGGGTTGCATGCAGTTGTGCAGTAAAAAAGAGAATGGTTTGAAACAAATTGCTGTATTAGAAAATGGTCATACAGATGTTATTCGAACTATTTCTTATTGCCAGGTAAGTTTACTGTCAACTCTTTTTTTTTAATTTTTTTTTATTGATTCTCTAAAATAACATGTTTGTATTTTAGAGATTTATGATTATAGGAGATTAGTTTTACTTGTAATAGAAAATGTAAACTATAAAGTTAGTTGCATACTAACCGTATCACTGCATGTTTGCAATAACACACTTATATTCACACCAGTTCTTATACTATCAAAAGTATTCACTGATTAAAAAAAAAAGCTAATGTTTGATTTAAACTAGCATTATATTTCAATAGATCTTTTGAGTCTTTCTCCTTTTTAGCCATATTGTTATACAGTTTAAAAAAATTAAAAAGTGGCCTTTAAAAGGTCTTAACATTTCTGGAAACGTAAATGGATGAGATGTTGTATGCATATTAAAAATGATTACGCAAGATTGCTGCATGCCTAAAACAAATGTAAAACTTGAAATCCTAAGGAAAAATAAAAAGTGGCCTCGAGAAGTCAACGAAAATTAAAAATCTGTGTAAAAAACTTAGAAAAGTCTGGGAAACTTTTTAGAGTAAAACGGTTTTATGTAAATAACAGATAAGCATCACCACAATCATATTCTTTTTAACATTATTGTACTTGCGCTATTTGTGTAAAGTATATCTGGAGAAAAGGCAACTTATAAAATTTTCTGATTTTTACATATAAAATGGATGTTTTAATTTTATCAGGTCTCAAATTAAAAAAAAAAAAAAAAAAAAAAAAAAACACTAACTAACAACTGTACATTTACAAAATTATGTGTTAAAGTTTGGTAATTTTCTTCTTTATTTTTTACAATGACATGGTATATGAAACAAAACTTTTTATAAAATTTTTTTTCTCCTAAAGTAACTTCTCTGTACTACTTAATTTGTTGTATCTAATCCTGTGTTAAATGTTTCTGTAAAACTTAGCTTATTTGCTATAGTCAATGTAATTAATCATTTTTTTATTAACCATAGATAACTAAACTTAAAACAGTGTTATTCTAACTATTCATTTGACTCATAAACTATAAATTTAAAACAAATATATATTTTTATTTTCTTCATTTATTTCATACAAATTAGTGCATCTTAAAAGAAACATTATAATGTTTTAATTAATAAATTGAAATGTGCAAAAATTAACTTTTCGGTGAATGAGAAGGAGTTCCTTCTGTGGGAAGTAAGATATTTATTGCATTAAGGTATTTGTGTTTGATGTAATAAATAATTATTAACTACATCAGTAATTATCAATAACAACCAGTTAATGTAATCAATATGCTTTGCTTATCACATTTACCAAAAGGCAAGGTCAGTATTAATAATAACTGGTAACTATTAATAACAACCAGATTTATTACTTTAACTGTAACATATTCATGTGTGTCAAAGAAACAGTATCTGAATGTTTATTTTTTCAAATGTAAAGTGAAGAAAAGGACTAAATTGTTATAATTTTCTAAACTTGTGTCTTTCTCTGATCACAAGTGTGAAATGAGCAGCATATTTATTGTCCTTTAGCATGTTGACATCATGAGGTAACTCATTATCTCATGGATGCTAATCTGCTAGTATAAATAGGATATGTGACAGAAAGCAATGTAAATGCATCAGTTATTAAAAATGAATTAAATAACATTTTATGCTTTAGCAATATAGATTAAGAAAGTGTTTTTAGAATAAAACTATTGAATTTGTTTCCAGTGAATTTCATTAGATTAACTTTTATTTTAACTAAAAAAAGGTATGCTCGTTTTTCATTCGTTTTGTTTCTAGTCACAGGCTGGAAGCTTGATCACTGGAGGTGAAGATGGACATATATGTACATGGAGACTTTCTTTATAGCATAAGTAGTTTTAGTAAATGTACATGTGTAAAATAAATTTATATTTTATTTTATATTATTTTTTTTCTTTGTGAAATAAGTTTTATGATCAATTCATAGATAATCGAAAAGATAATAACTTTTTACAGTCATACGAAAAGTTATTTCTAGCATGCACTTGCATTTTGCATCTAAATTATATTCCTGTTAAATGTTAGGTTGTTTTTAAAACACATTTGGCAGCTTAAAAAATTTAGTTGTTTAAATCTGCATTAATTAGATGAAAAGTTTTTAAGATGGTTAACATAAAATTTGGTTACCGTGAAAAATTTTGGCATTCCCATCAACTTTGCGTTTACAGGGTTTGATTATATGTGTGATGTTGGCATCACTGGTTCCTAAAAGTTTAAGGCGTAATAATATCTTTAATTTAAACGTAATTGGATTGTTTGCTGATGCTGCCACATACTGTTTAAACTATTTATTAAATTATTTTAATACTAGCTTGGTGGCCTTGCATTGATGCGTAATCTTCATGTTTGAAAACATTCTAAAACAAAGCATACTCATACTTGTGTTTGTTAAAAAAAGTTATATATGTTAGATCACTTAAAGTACTAAAACAAACCCACATTATTACTATAGCTGCAGTATAGGTTGATTAAATTTTCATTAAAATAAATTTAATGTTTTAATGGTATTTGACCGAACAGAAGCCATCACCGGAAAACATAGTAATATAAACATGCATTTCCAAGAAATTTATAATTCTACTGCTCACAGTAATATTGGGATGGTTAAGTCTTGCTAGGTATAACCGGAACAGAGGTTGTTGATTTCTAGTACTGTTAGGCAACTGTAATCTATCAAACACTGTAGCATTCATTGGGTACTGACACAACATCGTTAAACTCTGGTAAGAGGTACTATGCATTTAGATTGAATAAAAGCTAGACAAGAGCCTTTCACATCTGTCTTGTAGATATCATATCTGGTATCTGTGGAATTGGATGTTGTGTTCACAACACATCTTATTGATGTTTCATCTTCAGTGGTGTGCTGTGACAGATTTCACAAGGGAAACAATATTATTAATAGCTAAATTTATCATCTTATGCAACAGACCCATAGTTAATAGTCAAATATCTTTAGAAACATTTACTTAAAAATCATAAAAAAAAAAAAAATGAAAAAAAAAAAAAAAATGAAATATATATCTAAAGGTAGAGTTTATTTCATACAGAAATTTGTAATTAATAATTGAGCACTTTAAAAAGAGACATGATAAAATAGAAGTCTCAAAATATTGTTACTTGCTATACTCATAGATGGCAGCACCTCGTTTGAAAGCAATTTAGAATTTGCTTCCCATGCAATTTTTTGGCAATAGAATAACATTTTTAAAAAAAGCCTAAAAAATTATCTTTAAAGATGTATTGAATGTTTAAATAACCTTATTTAAATTTTTAAAAAATGAGATTTCTCTGCATAAGAAAAATTGAAAAGAAATATTTACAATCACTTTTGTATTAGTATGATTAATAGGAAACCAGAAGTTTATTCCAAAATGCTTGACTAGCTCAATCTCAAAGACTTCGTAGCCAACTGGCGGAAGAATTTTTATGAAGACTAATGGTAATATATCTTGTATATAATGTAATGCGGGCTGTGTTATTTTTTATTGAAAATTGTTTGTTTAGCAAAAAAAGAAAAACATTCTTTAATTACTTTTGCAATATTCATTTACTATAATCTCATTTATTTAATGCAAGCAATACTTACATTGCTTCTATGGACCGTACTCCACTGTTCTTTTGATTCCCAAATTTTCCTTTTCAAGCACTTTGAATAATTTGGACATCCATTGACAAGCACAAATACCCTATATATATGTCCATAGCCGACAAATTCTCAGGTCAAACCCAAAGACAACACCCTTAAGTTTGCTAAAGAAATGTCCCTCTCTCAAGAACCACTTGATGATTACAAAGAGCTCTCGGAATGGGAAATAATTGTCAATGTCATGGTCAGTTTTTGTGAAGTACCTGTATTTTATAGCTTTAGATTCACTTCACTGGGAGAAAAAGATAGCAAAAGTCATATATGCCATTAAGATATGGATATTCAAAGAACAATTTAGGTTTACTGAGAAGGAAAACAAGAATGAGAACTAGCAGTTTTGTACTTGGAAATGCGTTATCTTGCCTCTCTTTCAACTACTGCTCCAAACAAATAATTACCCTGAAGAAGCTTCACGACTTCCAAGAACTTTAAAGAGTATATTTCTAATGTAATCAGAAAGGCTCTTTCTCATCATTATTATCTCAAAAGGAAACTTGTTCCTCCTTGTCTTTTATAAAAATATCAGTACAAAAATAAAATGTAAAATAGTTTCTAATGAAAGTTCGAAATCGGAGAACGTTGTGAAAGAGCCACATCTACTGCAAATTATATCCTCTACTTAAGATTAGAACAGTTGTTCCGTAAACTCACTGAGGTGCTTTGATTTAATAGGCATTGGAAAAGAGTTTTTTTTTTTATCATGAAAATGGAGATTTCCTAACTTGACATTATTGACTGGGTCCCTCCAGTCACAGCCACTATACTTTTAGTTTCAAACCTAAAGAATATTGAGTGCGTAGTCAGCTGCCTCTGTTGAAGATTGTATCAGCTGATGGATTTTATCATTTACCTATCAATAATTAGTTTGGTTATTACTTTCAATTACCCATATGTGTACATATGGTAATGAACGTATAGTATTCGGTTAAAAAAAAAAATTGCGATTTTTTTTTTTTTTTTTTTTTTTTTTTGCATTTCTCCAAGTTTTGGAACATCCTGATTTCAAAAAAGTGATCTAGAAAAAAGGTCTGTGTGTATGTGGTCAGCATAATTCCCGAACAAATTGACCTACCATGTTCAAATTTGGTGTGCAGATCGGTGATGGCCAAAGGACCTACCATTACAGTTTTCGTCAAAATTGCGTATGCGCGTAATGTAGCCCCCCCCCCCCATTGAAAAAATTATGTTTTTCAGTGATTGCTAAATAACGGCTCTAACGATTTTGTTCAAAATTGCTGGGGTAATGCCTCTTAAGGTGTTATAAACATCCCCACCTCCAAAATTCTCGTAAAAATGCTCTATTGGCTTAAAAAGTTGAAAAACGAATGCCTTTAAAACAGCGTTCTCTTTCCTTTCATCAACGATCGTTTTTTCTTCTCTCCTCAGTTTTACATATTAGAAAGGATAATATAAGAATTATCGAAAAGTATATTCGCCAAAATCATCATTTTTTTTAAAAGATCCATTCAAGAATTATAGCAATATTTATTGAGAAATTGACGAAACAATTTTTGCGGGGGACATTTGTCAACCGCACGACTAACCAAGGGTTAAATTACGTCTTGTTTTTGTGAGAACTTAGGTTTTGCATCCTGTGTTGCTTCAACTCCATGAAATATTCTTATTTCAATTGTGCTGACCATTTTCGCACATCATTTGTTATTTCTATGTTATGCGCATGGCTGTATTTCTTAGCATAATCGTACACACATGTAAATATACAACTGGCAAAAAGAAACAAAACTAGGGGTGTGGAACATCGCACAACTTTCAATTACACTATAATACTGACGGGGAATTGTGTTATTTACCGTTATTATATTTTCATCATTCATTTAGAAAAAATGGCCAGTTTGGTGATATTTTTCGAGTTCGAGGACTTCTGGATCCTTTCGGACGGTTGCAGCTTTCTTCAACACCTCCATAATTGGATTGCCGTTGGAGATCAAACTAGCATTTCCATCCTTCTCAAACTTAAGCTTATTTCAGAGTTTCATGATGTTTATTTTCAGTGAATTCCATCTCACGTTGACATCTACGGCAATGAGCAAGCAGACCGACTGGCCAAGGCGAGTTGTAGTTACTCTGATCCTTCCTCTTCAATTCTTACCTTTTTAGAACGTCAATCCATAGTTAATTCTGAAATTTCGAAGGAGTTTAGGATCTCTCCCAGCCATCACTGGTATGCGGGCAAAGAGCCTGGCTCTTTGTTTGTTCTCAATTGTGACAGAGCCTCTCGAATTGCAATATCCAGACTAGCAAGCGGTCACACAAAAAGTCTCTTGTTTTTCGAGGGCAGGTGGATCTTTGGAGTCTGCTCTAAATGTCAAGCTCAGCCAGCTTCTCCTGAATACATCCTGAACTGTCTGGGACTTTCCAGAGAGGACATATACTCTTCCCTCCTTCTAGTCCTCGACTTCCTTAGGGTTAACGGTCTAATAGACCGTGTCTGACTTCGTTAGATTGCTGGAGGATAAGCCACCACCACAACGACAACAACTAAACGAACAGTAAGTAACTCAAGTTTAGATGTCCACCCACACTTGAAACGGTATAGTGGTTAGCTTCTAGACCGCGAGGTTTGCGGGTTCGAGTCCCGTATTAGGCATGGGTGTTTGTAAATGTATATTGGCTTGTCTAATACGAATGATTTGGCGCGTTATAGCCCTTGTGTTGCTGACGGCGCCAGATAATCTGAAAACAACCAACCAACCACACTTGACTTGAATTACTCATGAAAATCTGACACTCCTTATACGCAGAATATTAGCAGAGGGATTGCACACACGTAACATCATCATAAACAGTAGGAAATATTTTCTTCAACGAATCACTGGTCATCAACACAGATGCACGTGTATATGCGCTTGCCTTATAGCTTAATTTTCAAAACTTGGCGGGTTATAACATCATAAGACATCCAAAGACATTTCAAATATTTAAATTCTTCACTGATTGTGTTTGAAATCTTTATGTTGACAACATTTAGGAAGGCGGTAGTGTTCTGCCGCTTAGTCCGATGTCAAAGTGGCATACATACGTGTGCATATTATATTGATCGAGCTTAGGCCCGTCTACGACCCTTGGAGCTCAGCTTCTATTTATAGTTAGAACCCAATAATCAATTTGATCAATTGCATCAGTTTCGATTTTAGTATGATAAATTGATAACCATAACCTAGTCGTTTAACGACTGGCTGCTTATCAGTTTCAGAATACATTTTATTTTAGTTCAAAGCGCAAGTGAACATATTAAATACGAAGTCATAGTTCAATTTGATCACAATAACTTTGACAATTTTTGAGCTAATTCAATTCCGGCCCCCTAAGCCTGGTCTTTGCTGGCTTGTGCAGAAATCATGTCTTGAGCACAGTTGTTAGCCACTCAATTATTCCAGTCTAGCTGCAGGACTTACACTGGTTTGTTGAGTACAGAACGGTTTCGCTTGAACTGCCATCTAGGAAAGAAAACGAAATCAGTATTCATTGTATATTATGATAGACATTTGCATTTCTTTGTATAGATCAGCGTCAGCCACTACGCGGCCCGCGAGCCGGATTTGACCCGCGACAGATTTTTCTGCGGCCCGCAGGCACCACAGAAGATAAGAAAAAAAAAATCAAATTTCACGGTATAGACTTCTTTACATAATTGTAATTTATCGGAAATAATATGTGTTAACTATGCAGAACAGAGCTCTCCATACGCGCCCTAAGAAACTATATGAAGAAGCTTTTAGCAAGGTGGTTTTCATCAAAAATAAATTCACTAATAACTTAACTGAATCTATCTTTTGGACATATGATTAAAATTGACTGCAAAAAATACTCCGAAAGATACCGACTCTATTACAACATAAACTGAACGATTTCGGCCGCCATCGTCTCACTATTTATATCGACTGAAATGGAGTATTCTCGATGTACAGTTTAAATACTTTTATTAAAAGTTAATTCAATTCAAATTGTCACATTGAAACAAAAGATAGATTTTTTTTTTTTTTTTAATACTGATTTATCAATAATGAAAACTATTTTTTTTTTAATTATTTGATAAGAAAAAACAAATATCAATTCTAATTTTATTAAGATAAAAAAAAAAAAAATTTTTTTTTCAGTTTTTAAAAATGCTACATATTAAATCGATAAAAATTTATGATACATATTTTGGTGAATCCGGCCCCTCGAAAAGCGCTAACATAAGTCATAACGGCCCGCCTCGAAAAGTTCGTGGCGAACGCTGGTATAGATAATGCACATAATTTAACGTTTTATTTACTGACAATATGTCCCGTCGGGTCTCATCAAAGTACTGTGTTAATTTAGACACTTTTGAGATCCATTGGGGATTTTAAATACCCTTCAATGAAGTTCGTTCCTCAATTGTTGAATGGTAGCACAAGCTTATTTCTCATTATATGCAGACACATTGACGATTTTCAATCTGCTCGACATCCATCTTGGACTTACATCGTCTTATATACTTGTCTCTTGTAAGATTCGAAAGATAAATAAGCTTGTGCTGCCAACAATTGAAGAACAAACTTCATGGAAGTGGATTTCGAAGTCCCAATCTGATAGCCGTTAAATTAATACAGTACCATGATAAAACTGAAGGGACTTACAAGTTCCTTCAGTAAATAAAGGGTTAAGTGGCAATAAGAGTTTCAAAATAAAACTAGATTAACAGCTTGTTAAGAATGTTACTAATCTATTAATAGCTACAATGTTGTTATGAAGAAAACCTTTCTAGAAGAATCTTTTTAATAAAATTTCATATTTTTAACTATATAAATTAGACCAACTTACATAAGTTACGTAGATCATCTAAATATACATTCTAGTGAAGAGTATAAAATGATCGCTTAGGAAAAGATAAATGTTTTGCATTTTTAATTAAGGCTGTTATCGACACGCCACCTACATTTTGAATCTCAATGTTAAAGTATAGGAGATTTTCATATAAATAATCACAACACTGTGCTAAAGAATTTTAAAACATTCGAATTATTTTTTCACCATAAAAAAAATCGAAATGTTTTTTAAGATGATGGTTTAATGATGGCTTAGTATTTTATTGAGAAGTATTTTTTAAATATTTTCAAAAAATTCCATCTTTTCAAGTTTGAGTTCAAACGTTAATAAAAATTCTTTACAACAACAGAAAAAATAAATCTGTAGAGCAAATCTGTAGAGTTAATCATTTTCTTTCAAATGGTACAAAATTAATATTTTTAAGAGTTGTATTTAAAAAGCTACCACGTAATTACTGTAAAATTTGTATGGTAGTTCCGAAATTCGACCATTCGCGTAGGAATACATTCCCCGGTTAGGATTGACAGGGTGATTAATGACTGATTCTTGAGTAGTAGAAGATAAATAAAAAAAAAAAGAGTTATGTTTTTATTCATTCATGGGTGAGGCTTTTTTGGGAGACATATTTATGAAATGAATGTGGTTTTCGCTTTTGTCGGAAGAAAATTCGGCAAACACGGTATGATGTAATAAATGAATCAGTTAAATATAATCCAGCCTTTTTTAATACATTTATATTTTGCGTAATCTATAATAATAAAACAAGCTGTGTGTGTGTCTATAGCTATGTGGATCTAAAGAAACCTACTTAAAACTAGAGTAGAGCTCTGAAATTTTCAACTCAAGAAATTTTGGCCTTCCAATTGTACATATGTTAAACAGAATGTTAAAATTTTAATTACTCCTTTTTTAATTAATTTTTTTAATTATTATTTTTTTTTTCAAAGGGACTTCAAATAGAGACACTCCTGAAATTTTCAACATAAGTAGTTTTAGCCTTCTAATTGTAGTTTAAAAAACAGAATTTAAAAATATTGATGTTTTTTTGCTTTTTTTTAATTAAATAACAAATATTTTAAAAAATGATTTCTAAAAGGGCTAGAGCTCTGAAATTTTCAACATAAGTAGTTTTGGCTCTCTAATTGGACTTTTGAAAAATAGAATTTTCAATTTTTATTTAGTTCATTTTTAATTAATTTTTTTAATTAATTAATAAGTAATTTACAAAACGAATTCTAATAGAGCTACAACTCTGAAATTTTCAACATAAGTAGTTTTGGTCTCTAATTGGATATTTGAAAAACAGAATTTTAAATTTTCATTAAGTTCTTTTGTAATTAATTTTTTTAACTAATTAATAAATATTTTGCAAAACGATTTCTAATAGGGCTACAGCTAGCCAGTGGAAATTTTCAACAAAAGTAGTTTTTTTCTACTAATTGTACACATGTCAAACAGAATTTTAACACTTTAATTAGTTCTTTTTTAATTAATATTTTTAATTAATTTTTTTTACAAAGTGACTTCAAATAGAGATACAGCTCTGAAATTTTCAACATAAGCCTTCTAATTGCAGTTTTGATAAAGAGAATTTAAAAAATTTGATTAGTTTTATTTAATTAATTAATAAATATTTTACAAAACTATATTTCTAAAAGGGCAAGAGCTCTGAAATTTTCATAATAAGTAGCTTTGGCCTTCTAATTGGACTTTTGAAAAACAGAATTTTAAATTTTTATTTGGTTCTGTTTTATTAATTTTTTAATTATTTTTTTTAATAAATTAATAAATATTTTACTAAACGATTTCTAATTGGGCTACCGTTCTGAAATTTTCAACCTAAGTAGTTGTGGCCTTCTAATTGGACTTTTGAAAAACAGAATTTTAATTTTTAGTTAGTTCCTTTTTAATTAATTATTTTTAATTAATAACAAATATTTTACTAAACGATTTCTAATTGGGCTACATTTTCAACGCAAGTAGTTTTAGCCTTCTAATTGAGAGCTTACGCTTACGCAGCAATGAACCTTTCAGCGAGCAAAGTGAGCTCATGCTTGCATAGCAATGATCCTTTCAACGAGTGAAATAAGCCTGTGCTTATGTGTCAATAACTTTTAAAAAATTTCATCGAGCGACGCGATCTCGATTTTGCGTTGCAATGAACCTTCCTGCGAGCAAAGCATCAAAATTGGAACCTACATACCAATGACGGATTTCCGCAACGCGGGCCTCACAGCTAGCTAAAATAGTGCACATGATAAAATTTTCTATCAAAGCACTGGCATTCAGCTAGTAATTAAAATAAAAAATTTGTAAATACAAAATCTAAGCCTTATTTCCAATATAAAAATTTAATTTCTCATAATTGATTTAGAAACCTGTTATTATTTTATTTTAAATTCTTTGCATTGACTTCGATGTAGTTCGTGTGTGGGTATGTAGCTTGTGAAACTACGAACGGCTAATTAACCCTCTTGCCGTCGTGCAATCGATCTGAAACCTAGCAGATAATTATATATTATTATCTAATAAAAAATACTAAATATTTATAATTTAATTTTATATTACACTTTCGGGGTAATTTGCTATATGGGACGCAAAAGAGGATGGTCAAACCCTCTAATTTTTATCTTTTATTGAAAGGTGATAGTATCATACTAATTGATGATACCCCTCCCCCCCCCAAGTTAACAAACTAACACCGCCACTGTAAACACTCACGGTCGTAATTGCACCCTCCTTGATTGTCCTCTATATTCGCCCCTGGTAAAAGTGACATCCCACCCACGTCGATGCTATCCCCCTCTTACCTAAATATAGCTTCTTCCATTTATATACCCCTCTAGCAACTCGGGTTCAAGGCCGTAGAACTGATATATTGCGCCCAAACCACAAACTAAACAAAATAACTGAATTGTAACTCGCCAACACTTTTTTACTAACTAAGGCTTGGGTGAAATGGCAATCGGCTAGAATGTATAAGCTATTTGTTGTATGTGGAAAGTATAAATGCATTTTTTTTTTCTGTAGTTTTAAATAATTCTATTAAATGTCATATTCATATCATTCAGTGAAAGTCTGTTTTTAAAACTGAAAATTTTGGCATCGCTTATATAGTATAATTCCAAGAGCTGTGCGAGTCTTCATAGTTGTGTTTTGTTCCCCTATGTACAAATGTTCAACACACACACACAAGCAGGGATGACGCGAACGGGGGGCGTAGAGGGCGTCTCGCCCCCTCAAAGTTTTAGAAAAGTTGAACAGTCGGCAACTTTTCGAAATTTTATCGAGCCCTTTTCTTTAAGTTGATCCACAATAAAATCGAATTGAATGAATATATATATATATATATATATATATATATATATATATATATATATATATATATATATATATATATATACATATACATAAATGTCGAAAAAAAATATTAATAATATCGACCCGAGTTTCACGAATCGGCATTTTTACACAAGAAATCTATTATAAGGGAGTCGGTGTCTTTTCCCCCGCCTACATTGATGGACTGCGTACACAAATATAATAAGTATCTTGCGAACACAAATCATAGATATCTTCATTATCTCACCCCGCCAAAGTTTTCAGAAAAGAAAGACGGCACTCGGTGTGCCAAGTGATGGATGTTTTAAAATATATTGCATAGAAAAAAAATATAAATAATTAAAATCGTTGGATAGTATTAAAAAATCCTGATCACAATTCAGCTCAAGTTGGCGGTCGGCAATTTTAAATTGGAGCAAGTATATCCTTTTTTTTTTGCAGGAACACTTAAACTGATATCGTCACTGACCGCTTCTAAATGAAATTAAATATGAACATATCTCCCGTACCCCGTACTGTTGCACAAGTATCAATTTCCACAAATTCTCTACAGAATGAATAATTTTCTTTCAATTTCAAATCAGTACATGTAATTGTATAAATCGTCAAGTCGACTGTCGTAAGTTTTTAAATTCAGTCACCTGATAAGTACACACTATATTCTCAGGAAGAAATTGACAATAATTACTTATTCTTCCAAAATATATAACTCGGATGTGTTACAGTAGGTGACATATTTTTAGTACGTCAGGTAACTCCTCAAAAACAATAATATGCCCATTAAACGTCATTTAAATAAAGTGTGTATTGTACAGTCTTATGAATTGAAAGTCTTACAGAAAATTTCAAAACATCTAAATTTTAACATCCGAAAAATGAGCCCTCTTTTATCAAATACATACCTTACGTACACCACTGGTCTGGGGAGAAGTTTCAATTTCGAATAAAACTTGCTTATTTTTTGGTAAAGATAAAAATAAAAAATGCATTTTATAAGGTTATTCAACGAGGTGTATTTTTACTTATTACGAACGCGAAGTTGAGTGAAATGGAAGTAGCGTACAATTCTGTTGAAAAATATTTCTATTACATTTTTCCAAATTATTGCAATTAATGTCAAGTAGAACTATATAAATGATGTTATATAGTACTTCATTTATTAAAAATGCGTAACGGTGTGCGGTAATGGAGAGTAGAACACGGGACTCCTAGATCAGAAGACAGGCGCGCTAACTAATGCCGAGGTGTTGTATCTGTCATTTGTACACGAGACCACCACATAGCCGCTTCCCAGTGAATTGTGAAGGGGTGAACGATTGAGTTTCTTGTGTGTGAGTTGGAGTGGCAGTGAGTCGCCAGAGATGCTGAGGTGGTAGTGTGGAGATCGTGCAATAGATGATGCCACTGATGTGTTCGAATATTCGGGTCACCAATGTAGTGGTGTGCGCTAATGGGGAGTCGAACCCGGGACTCCTAGATCAGAAGACAGGGGCGCTAACCACTAAGCAAAAGTGACCACTAGTGCATAGGTGTTGTATCTGTCATTTTTAAACGAGACCACCATAAATGTATTACCGAAATAATGCATGTCATGTAAATTGGAAGGCAATGTCGTATTTATTGCAACAAAATAATCATTGGAAAAGTATTGAAAGGTTTGTTATAATACAATCTAAATTTCTTGACGTTTCCTGTAGTCAAATAACTGCGGCTTGACGTTGTTCGACGTACAACCAGGTTTCAGTCAATTAGAAGTACTGAATACTCTTTCACGTCTACCCTTGATTTCACCACTTTATACACTAAACATCGGAAATACATCGTGTTTCAGATAAGTTAGATTATTCAAAATACCTTTAAAAATATTTCAAATTGGATCAGTAGATCTCACATTAGGATCATAACCTTTGAAGGTGAGAAAGGGAAATGGGGGAGGTTTTTTAGAAATCTCATGTTGACTGGGACGTTTCTCTTCTTTAGAAGATCATATGCGCAACTTCTCCTTCCTCAAGATAATAACATTGGTGATCTGGTCCCCTCCCCCCCACAAAAAAAAAAACCTCTCCGCAGGTACTATTCCTTACTTAGTTTGGATTTTTATGCCGAAAATTATGGTTTGCTTTTTTACAGATCTGAATATTTTGTCGCTAAATTCGAAGTTCATAAGGGTAGTGAGTTAGTTGAGAATAATTTACTTTGTAAAACTTGGATATTAGGATAGAGGTTCTTATATATTTTTATTTTTACATATAAATAATATTATAGTTTGGTTTAATGCTAAAGTAATACATTTCATTTTTAGTCCTGCTTAGAGAAAATTAGCATTATACTTTCCTTGTGGAACAAATTATTATTACTAATAAAACGAGTAATATTTACAGAAATTAATGCTAAAAAACCTAAAAAAAAATCATTAAATTCAATCCAGCAGTTTTGGTAAAAACTATGTACTAGTGGTTATTATTTTTAAGAAGTAAATTCTACTTTAAATTGCTAAAAAAAAAAGTTTTACTATTAATATACTTTTCAAGAGAAAGTAAAATCCTCTTTTCTTTTTTGATAAGGAAAATGTGTTAAAAAGTATTTAAAAATTAATTAACAAAACGCTTTTAATAATTATTGTATTTTGAAATGCAATTATAGCGCCGACATGATTATTTGCAGGGAGATGCAGATCGCTAGCAGGTAGGTATAAGGCGACAAAAGTCTTTGTTTAATCTTAGATTTTTCGAAAATGGGAATTGGACTTCCTAATTTGATGTTAGTTAATAGCTGTATATAATTTTTTGCTCGAATTGATAATTTACGACTTATATGTTTTGTTCTTGTGAACTACTTCTTCCACATTACTTTATTTATCGAAAGGCAGGAGGGTGTGTAAGTGCATGTTTCTTATTTATATGTCCCTGACATTGTCTCAATTATAAAAATCGCAGTGTTTCGCGTAGGTAATTTTGTGTGATAGCAATAATCTACCAGGATTTTACAAAGAAGAATTTTCCCAGAATTTGTTTAATTAACTTTTTTTACAATTCTAAATTAGAGTCACCTATTTGATCAATATTTTTAATTTTTTTTTCATTCAGTGTTGTATTGCGATTTCTATCCACTTTTACACGTTTAATTAATTTCTTCAAAACTGCAATTTATAAATTAAAAAAAAAAATAAAATGTATTGAAATGGAGCCTAGTACTATTCATGTTTCTCAATTGGATTGAGATTGTGAGAATGCATTCTAACTGCAAGTGATAAGTGCCTCCCTTTCCCCCCAAAAAGCACTTCGAAAAATTATCCCCTTTGTTCGAGAAAGAGAGGGTTTATTTATTAAACAAAAATGAAAAGTTAAATGAATTTGATGAAACCTTACTAAAATGTGATGGGAATTTACTTAAAGTATGGCATTAATTACGTATTAATAAAATGCCATAAAATATTGAAAACACTAATTAAAATTAATTACACATTAAATAAAATAATTCACAATTAAATAAAAAAAATTAACAATTAGTTACAAACTCTTTAACAATTAGTTATTAACTCATTAACAATTAATTATGCATTAACAATTAATTGTATATTAATTAAAAAAAATTATGCATTAATTTTGTGTAAATAAAATTTAATTAATAATAGATTAACACCTTAATGGATATTTTCTACATTTACACCGTACTTGTCTTGATATAAGTCGGCAAAAGTATGTCTAACGCCCCCCCAATCGAACCCAACATTACAAGTGTGAGTTTTCCTGGTTTTCTCGCATTTAAGTCGCAAATCCACAGCAGATTCCATGGAAAGGTCTCCCGGAACCTCCAGTCTTTGAATTTTTGTTATTTGTCTAGATGTTGTGTTGTTTGTTATAGTAAAGTTCTCGTAAGCACCACGTGTACTAGGCACAAAAGTGCTATGATGTTAGCATATAGACTCTAGACTACTCTGACAATATGATGTATAATTATAAGGCCACTTTGTATTTTCTTATGTATGTTATTTTTGTAAATCTTCATTACGAAACAAGTAAAAATAAACTATTAAATGAACTTGTGAAATGATTAAATATAAACATTTTGATAATATATATTTTCAAGAATGATAAAAGATAGATATAAAAAAAAGATAGAGATAATAGATATTATTAAAAAAAAACTTAAGATATTGAGAACAGGTATTTAAAAAAAAAAAGATTATGAAAAATATTTGGAAAATAGAAGTTTCAAAGATTTAATAACTATATTCCAAATTTCATTATGGCGCAGTTTGGCCGTAGTGTTGTCCTTGCGCCAAAAAATCAACCAACGAACCAAATTTCATTTAAATCGCTAGGTCAGTGTTCGCGTTTAAATTTCTAATTTTTTGCACTGACGAACAAACAGACAAACATCAAATTGATTCTATAAGTATCCCCTTTTTGACCTTTGGTTTACTGAACACTAAAAATATGCATACAACAGGGATGAGAGTGATCAGAGAGCAGAAAGGAGGAAATCCAAAAATTCGTTAAAAAAACTCGCGGAAGTAGTACACAAAAATTCAACAAAAAAGTATGCAGGAAGGATTATTCAATAATTTTGAAGATACAATGACATTTCTCACAGTATTTAATAATTACGTTTAAAATGTTAGGAGTCTGTGAAGTAATCTGTGAGGAAAGGGGAGCTTAGACATGAGGAAAAGTATACTTTTTGCAGGAAAAACTTTTTTGGTTTAGAAAAATGCAGATCCTTGAAACAGGGACAAAGAGAAGGAATATGTTACATAAAAAACAAAAAAGGAGGAAATCCTCCAAAAGGAAGAAAACTCTCATCCCTGATACAAAATACACTATGCATACACAAAAGGGTTTTACGAAGAAGAAAAAAAAACGATCCTTTTCCAACCTTGTTTATATAAAACACTTATTTTTTGTTGGTATCCAACTACAACTTGCAACGCATTCATTCAATTCACTGAATAACTGCTTAGAATCATATCATTAGTCGTATAAAACGGTGCAATAATTTTTCCAAACACTACACTCAGCTAAAATAAAATAAGAGAAGAAAAAGTGTTGGTCTGTTGATGTTGCTGTCACAGCTGTTTGTTGAGTTATGAGGCCTTGAAGTGCTAGCTTGCTACTGAAGGATATTCTGTAAGGGTCTTCTTCGCTTCAAATTTTAATATGTATACTTTAAATTAAGAATATAACCATAATTATTTCATGTTAAAATGAAACTGAACGATTTTTCTGACTACTATTTGTGAAATTAGTACTTGATAGTAGATTAATCAAGAAACGACTACCGTTATAATGCGGAACTCTTTATTAATGCGGAGGTGGGTAAATCTAGCCTAAATTGAAGATGTGATTCGGTTATTTTGTACACGCCTACTAGTCCGCCCATTGTAGAGGCGCTGACATCGTTTTCGAGTTTCGGTTTCACTAGATAGCAGCCTTAACATACGCCATTGTTCAAGATAAATAAAAATTTATTTACCGGTGATAAGATGTTTAATGCTTTTACAACAGAAAAGTGATGCAAATCAAATCTGTTTTATTTACAGATATTTATAAAGGGTGTTGCTTTGGCTTTTGCTTTGATTGTGTGGAACTTACAACTGGATGAATATCGATTTGAATTCCATTGAAAATTTCAGCTGAACCGAGTTCCAACAATAGAGCATTAAACAGAACAATAAATGTTTCTTCAAAATTTTAATGAATTTTGTCATATTCTCTGAAAATTCAGACTGAATTTCGATAACGTATAAAAATTTGGCCTACTATTCAGTTACTCACATGAATGTCCCCAATGGCAGCATCAAGAAAACTGTTGCGGCCAGGAAGCAGGCTCCAGGAAACACTTTGATGGCGGCATTGAAAGTCTTGGTGGTGATGGCACTTCCAAACATGGGAACGATGGCCTCACATGTGGCCAGAAAGGAAAACACGCGACCTGAAACCAATGGTACGATATCTATTATCACAGAGATGGTGAACTGCCGATGTAAAATGTGTTTTTGTACAGATTGTTGTTACATTAAAAGTATGTTCTTACCTAATTCCTCTCCAGGGATGAGTTTGGAGATCAGAGATCGGACTGCCAAATTACCCAGTCCATTAAGGAAGCCAGAAATATTACCTGTAACAAAAGTTCAAGAAGGTTACGAATACGAGTTTTGGGTTTAACAAGATTCTAGCTGGCTTTTATGCCAAACGTGACTAATTATTAGACTGATAAAAAGTCCACTGAAAAGAATTTCTTGGTTGAAAATATTTCTCTAACTTTTCTGATTAAGTGTTTCTCTAATTTACGATTCCCTTATTATATAGAAATCGAAAGTATCGACATGCAAAAAAGGTTTTGACATCTCCAAATAAAGGGTAAACAATGAAAATCCGCAATTTGAAATGATTTTTACAGATATAAAAGAAAGTCTTCATTACTTTTCTCTCTTAAATAAAATAAAAAATAATAATAACAAAGAAGCCTTGATTGGCTGTTTCTGGTAATGTTCTGAAATAAAGCATGTCTTTAATAAAATAGTCAACTGTAAAACATTTTTGTAATATGGTCAATAGCAGAGTAGTTATCGTTCTAACTAAGGCATAAAGCAGTGCATAAAAAAAAAGATATGAATTTATAAAAATTAAATAATATATTTTAAACTACTACTAACAATAAACTCACTGAGGTAATACAGCCAGAGCTGGTGGGCAAAAGCCAGGAAAACGTTCTTGCAGACGAGAGAGACGCAGCCAACTATCCCTATCATTGGATCGCTGAGATTGAAGCCCTTAATGAGGATGGGAGTTAAGATGAGGAAGACCAACATCTCGGAGAAACTGAACATGGTCCACATCAAGGAGTATATGGTGGGGTCCCAGTGATACATATGGTGGGTATACACGTAGGTGATGTCAGTATATACTACATTGAAAACAAGATTGGAAAAGTATAACAGAATTCGAAGTTACGGAACATCGGAAATTACCGACGATTTTGTAGAATTGCTGTGGCTTTGCTTGAAGATAAATAATCTGCAAACCAATTCAGTTCTCTACAAAGTTTATAATCATTAAAAATGATTGGTCCTAGTTTTAGCCCCAAATACCAAAAACAATGTTCAGGTATTACAGCTGTAGTGTTAGATCTGCTAAATATACAAATATGAACTAAGATTAATATGTGGGATGAATTTAAAAAATTTCAATAAAATAAAAATAAAATTTACAAAAAATGTGATTTATCATTTTACGAAGATACCTTAACCATTGTTGAGTGCGATCATTTTGAATAAATTGGAAATGTTGAAAGGGGAAAAATTAAACGCACTAAAAAAATTAACACTAAATTATCAGAGGAAACGAAATGCCACTGAAATGAATGCATACCTTACCTTTGTAAGTTAAAGCAATAGTGCAACTGGATAGCAATAACAGCCAGAGTGTTTCCCTGCCTTGATTTTCCCTATGCTTCCAACAAGTCCTGAAGCCATCGGTGAAGTTCTGCGATGTAAACAGATCTTTACATTTCTTGGAGAAGGGCACATTGACATCAAGACCTCTCGTCTCCGGAACCAACAGCATTACCCAGAGAATGGCGATCCCGTGTCCAGCCGTCATGATATAATACACGCCTAAGTAGTGGTAGTGCTTGTATACCAGACCTCCGGTTAGTGCCCCAAGAGTGACAGAAAGTTCGAATGATACCTGTAGAATTGTGTATTTCATGGACCTCGATTCAGTGGTTGACACTTCAGAGACGTGGCTGTAAATGATGGTCATGATGCAGATGAACCCTCCAGAAAGCTGAGTTGGTAAGTTGGAGATGAGAATGAAGTAGAGGGGCGAATCGAAGTACACTGTGCAGAGGATGATTCCAATATCGTTGGCAAGGAACCCAAACAGGGCTAAAAGTAACAAGGGCTTTCGGCCGTACTTATCACTCCAAGGAGTGAGAAAGATGACAATGAATGCTCCGATGGGCGTCAGGAAGTTCAAGTAGAGATTGCAGTTGTTGGCAAGGATCTCCACTTCATCCCTTTCGTCCTTGTGGTCGCTCATATTGTCGCAGATGTCCTTGGTGAAGTTGAAGTAGAATAGGCATCCTTTGTCCATCATCATGTTTGTCAAGCATGTGGTGTTGAGGATGAAGGAGAACATGAACAGGAACATGACCGGCTCGATTCGTAGTGACTTGAAGACATTCCAGTACCTGTAGCACTTAGAACTTGGCTTATCTTCCACTTCAGGAATGAGTACGTTGGATTTGAGAGTGGAACTGGTATATTCAGGAAAATCTGAATTTTTTACCTTGCAGTAAATGTTAGCTTTTCCTTCTGGGGCATCACCAACCTGAGACTCCATTATCGTTGAGAGAATGTACCTTAAAATATCAATTTTCAAAATCTCTTGAGTCGGGTTGTTCACCGGGAAAAAGCGAATGTCAACGTGAAGCAGAGAAATTCTGAATGACAAAAATAAATGATTAGACACTTAAAATAACTTAAACTAAGAAAAATTAGCGTTTCATTTTTGTTAAAAAAAAATTAAAATACATGCCTATCTTGTCAAGCTACTTTAAACATATCAGTGTCAAATGGTTTGTATAGATTAAAAAAGCTCTTCAAGATTCTCTTATACAAACTTCGTTTTGAATTAGAATGGTCAACAAATTTTAAATGAAATAACAACTTTTTCTATTTAGTCATTTACGTCCACATATTTTCCACTCGGAGGTTTTCGAATTTCCTCAAACCCATTAATTTTGTGCATTATTTGATCGAGACAAGCCTCTTTGGGCACACAATTTGTACCTCTATAAAATAACACAGGGGAAAAAAAAAGAAGAAAAAATTGGTGCCAAAGATTTTAGAACTGATTTTAGCTATATTTCGGGCGTTGAATCTAAATATGAAATCAGTTTTTCTATATCAGCTCCAGGACCTGATTTAGAAATTTTTTTACTGTAGGCCCAACATTCAGAGAGGGGCCCCAATAGCAAATATTTATTTCTTTACGTCACAATATTACCAGATCAAGCTACATTCATTAAGACTAACTTTTTACAATTAAAACTCATAGTTTACTTTCACACGATTCTTTTGTTATAATTAGTATGATCTTGATTTGCTCAAAACTTTTGAATTAATCAAGACCCCCCATGAACACTGATTTTAAAGCACACTTTCCTGTATTTTAAACTTACATTTTACCACAGGGTCCACAAATTATATAATAATAAAGATTACTTAATTTTATAACAATAATTGTAAATAATACAAAGTAACCTTTCCACGATCTCACCAAAAAGGAGGGCCAAAAAAGTCCACGGAAGAGCCTGCAAACCAACCAATCACAAAGACTCTTTCATTTTATAATATAAGAAGTTGTATATGTTTAGTTTGTTGGTTGGTGAACATCTCTTTACAAGAGGCGAGAGAAGGAGAACAGCGGCGTAAAGCCTTTGTCTCCGTGTACATATGAAGAAGTTGTATATGATTGGCTGAACCGGAAATATTTGCTTAATTAGGTTTTATTAGGTTAATCTATCTAACTTAACTCTCTGTGACAATAAAAAATATGGAATTTGCGGATGTGTAACTAAAATTTTTTTAATTATTTTTGTTTAGTACTTCCCATAAAAAGACCATTATATTTAAAATTTTCAGAAAACTTTCAAAATTTGGGGGCCCCTAGGTCCGGGCCTAGTGGGCCTAATGGTAAATCAGGCCCTGATCAGCTCTACTATTTTAGACCAGTGCTTCTTTAAGGTGCAGTTCTATGTGAAATGAGCAATTTTAACTTCATTTTGTAAAGTCCTAAATCACATATACTAGGGTGGGTTATTATTTCTTCTGTTTAGTATATATTAATGGAATCAATCGAAATAATTGTAGCAAGTGGACTTATCGTAATTTAGTCTCTGCAAGACGCCCGGTCTTTCATTCAGAGGAAGTGCCGATATGGCCGATACCACCGTTTCCTCAGTTACCAAAGCTATGTAAGAACGAGTATTGTACATCTGATCACCCTTCTTATATTAATGAAGGTGATAGTGATTATGATGGTCTATCTTTGATTCCTCAATATTTCAACCAGTTTGAATTAAATGACCTCACCAGAGAGTTCAACTTTTCAAAATGAAACTCCTGAATTACTGGTTTCCAGGTTGAAAGAATAAAGAAACAAATTAGAATTCTAAAATTATAATGAATCTAACAGTTATATTTTGTCTTATATAACTGTAGTTGATGATAAAGTTATATTGAAAAATAATTATTTGAACTAGGTCAAATATACATTTTAAAGCCACCAACTCACGGGACACTGCGTCAGTGGATAAAAATACATATTTGACTTGGTTAAAGTTATTATTTTTCCATATAACTTTGTCACCATGTAAAATTATATCAAATAAAAATATAACTATTAGTTTCATCTTAATTTTATAATTCATATCTGTTTACGAGTAGAAAAAAGAACTAAAATGTACCGTGTGTCAGCCAGAGAATTGCCCATTTCATTTAAATGTCATATCTAGCTAGAAAAAAAAAAAGACAAGAGTTTTAAGAATGTAGTAAATTCTTTCTTCCTAAATCTCGAATCCATCATAAGCCATAATGTTTTAAGTTACTGCTTCAGAACTATTTAAAAATATTCGTTTGGAAAAATTCTTTCAACATGTGCGCAAATTGCGTCCCCCACTATCGGTTATTAATATTGAAACATATATACTGTGAAAGATTACCGATTGTAAGAGTGGTTATATGCTAGAAACACCCTTCCATGTGAGTCTAACTCCTTCCATTTCTTTTGTTAGATTTAAAATTATGTTTCGTAATGTAAAAACATTTCATGATTTCAAACATTTGTATCGCAAAAATAAATAAAAAAAATCGAATAATGGGCAAACTTCAAAAAGATAATTTTTTGAAATATTTTTACTCAATCAAGATCTTTTCACACTATACTATTTAACGGTTGAGAATTTCCATTAATTTAGGGTTGTTTATGAATTTATGAATGTTCCTCATAATTTTCACATTCCTCCGGATGTTATGTGAAGTGAATTAATATATTATGTTTTTAATCAAACCCTTAATTTATCAATGGGCATTAAGTAACTGGCAAGCAATACCAGGCAATAAAATAATAGAAATAACTCAATCCAAAACCAATGAGCATACTGAAATAACAATAACCGAAGCAAGACTGAAGTGGAAATAACCCAAGCATGATTTAAATCTGAGATAGAAGATAAAAGTTAATAACATAACACTTTTATTCAAACACCTATTTATATTTACAACAATTGGAATATCAAGACTGGTAAACAACTTAAATTGGAATCCTCAACACACACACAAAAAAATAACTGAAAAGATTGCTTCTATATCGGACTGGTTCCCTTTTTTCTGGTGATTGTACCAGACCTTCACTTTTTACTGGTGATGTAAATCCCATGATTATAGTACTTCTCCTGTATCAAACTCCGCTAAATAATCGAAATGTATGCTGTACAAATTTTTAATTTTTTTTTTTTTTTTTTTTTTTTTTTTTTTTTTTGAAATTTAGAGCAGAGTACTATGTGAACTTTTTTTAAAAGAAAATTGAGTTTTAACTTTGTAATACTTTCCAATATGTAAAAATTCTAATTTTAAAGGCTTAAATAAAAAGAAAAAATGTTTGAAGGTTACCAAGTCCCCCCCCCTCTTTCCCCACTTAAATATAGAATTAATTCTCTTGCAGTTCTTTCTTTAGTTATGGTACAGGGAATAACTAAGAATCTAGCTGTGCTGCCATC
The DNA here is from genome assembly GCA_963978545.1 of Linyphia triangularis. Classification (NCBI taxonomy): domain Eukaryota; kingdom Metazoa; phylum Arthropoda; class Arachnida; order Araneae; family Linyphiidae; genus Linyphia; species Linyphia triangularis. The sequence continues at coordinate 95,793,466 of OZ021722.1, forward strand.
TATTGATCTTTCTTGCAACAAGCGTTTGTGAAGTGTAATTAAAGTTAGATAATTATAGTTACATTGCACACCTCTCTAAACTATGTCACTCTCTAAACAGTTCTATCAAAACAATAAACAGTGTTCAAATGTTTTATTTTAGCTCTAAATAAATTTACTAAAAATCACTAGGTCTGTTGATAAAAAGTGCATCACTACTGTACAAATAAGCACTAGAAATGGAAAACGACCTAAGTTCAAAAAAGAAATTTTTTCAGGAGAGTCGAAAAATGATCTCATCTTGCCTTTAAGGCAATGTTTAAGTACATACTTCAGATTGAATTTCAACTATTTCTACTGGAGTTCGCTCTTTGGGAGTTCTCCGATTTTGTTTAGCTTGGTCATTAGGAAATTTTTCCGTAAAAAAACGATTTTAGATTTTTTTTGGTATTTGGGTCGTTTTCCATTTTTAGTGCTCAAATGTTGAAGGCTTACTGAAAATTCCTCATTTTTAAAAGTGAATAAAAATTCATTTGTTATCCTATTTAGAACACTCTGCTAAAGAATTTTTTATCTGAAAGTAAATACAATATAGGAAATGTTAGCTTTATGTTGTAGAAAAGTAAGTGTCAGTGAAAACTTTAAATTAATTTGTGTATTTTGCTTATTGTTATATTTTACTTATTAACTCTTATATTTCTAATAAACTTGTTGAACATTTTATAGAACAGAACCAAATTCCATTTCATCTATAAATAGTATCTAAAGTCCAGTTCATTCTAATGAACCTGGTAGCATAGTTTTTTTTATACTATTGAGGAGTATTTATTGTGATTAAAATGGAAAACAGCCATCTCTCCAAGGAGTGCAATTAGTGAAAGTGCCATTCCAATAGCATAAAACATCAAAACTCCCAACATATCTTCGAGATGCACCTTTTCCTCGATACTCTGAAGAGGAGCTTGTTCATTGATTGCGAGACTTAGTTTTAGAGACTCGTCTCTCAAGAACTTTTCGTACATCCCTGTTGTCATAAATCTCGAAAGTGCAGAGTTAAGTTTCGATTTACAAGGAAAGTTTTTACTCAGAGCGATTCCAACTGGATACGACCCAAGGCTATCTCTCGATATAACGTATTTTGACTGTCCGAAAAACAGCTGTAATCGAGTTCTGCTCAGTTGCTCTGCTGAATTCTGGCTGACATAAACTCCAGATTCCAATTCCGAGGGGGTAGCGTACCATCCGTTGACGTCGATGGCTATTCCCAGAGCCCGCAGATGTTCTTCTTCAGATGTTAGTAGAAGTTGAACTGTGCTAGTACCTTTGGCGGTGTAGCATTTATGTGTTCCCCTCTGAACCGCTTGCGAAAGCTCTCGGAAGTCTCGTATGTTATCCCTCGGAAAGGGCATAGCCATAAGAGTGAACAGCTTGGCCGAATAAAAGGTCGATATTACCATTGCAAAGACCAGCCAGAAGAACACCAGGAACCTTCCCTTGTTGTCGTTGCCAATCTTTATTGTGAGTGGCTGTCTTAAGATGGTGGCATACAGGTTGAAGAATACTTGAGCGAAGGACAACCTTTCACGAAGTACAAACGGGAACAGAACAGACAGTATAATCAAGACAGATAAAAGATACATCCAGCCTGTCAAGCTGAACGGGTACAAGTAAGCAAAGGGCAGACGCTCTTCTTGAGGCTTCTCTATAACGAAGCTACCTTCTTCTATTGAGTAAGCCATGCTGAAATCGATAACTTGCATTCTGCTTTCGGTCATGGCTATCCTGGCGAGAGCCAGATCTGCTTCCCCTCTCAGTATCATCCCGATCATTCCAGTCCAGTTTCCATGTTGTGTTTGCCGTCCCCACTCAGTGTCTTTTGAGACAAGTAGATTGTAGTCCGAACCGAGTAGGCTAAAAATCGCATACAGAAACCTTCCCTCGAAACCTGAATGAGCGGGATCTCCTTCCCTGCTTCCATTTACTTCAAATAAAGGTGGTTGATGCAATACGGCTACGTTAAGTTTCGATGGACAACACATTTTCTTGCAAAGCAACTTCAATTTGCTTGATTTTCATAAACAAATGTGGCTGTTTTCTTTTGATCAAATACGAAAAGAAATCCGGTATTGTTCAGATATTATTTCGGTATTAGATTGGTAACTGGGTTCACATCTATTTCATTTCATGAAATGCATATAGAAGTACTTTAAATTTGCTACATGAACACTAAGTTAAATATCATGCATCTGACTTCAAATTCTACGTATATGTTAAAAGCAATGAAAGAATTTAATGTATATGATACGGAGAATTTTCAAGATTAGGTACAACTGCCAATTACTAACTTACCCAATCAGATTTTTACTGCATTAAAAGTAAACTCATGCGAAGCAATCTGAATATTTCGTGGTTGTAATATGGCAAATTTATTTCTGTGTGTTGCAATTTATATTAGCATTTCAACACTCTGTGACTTTTAAGTAATATCAATTTATTGTTGTTACGCTTGCAATATGTTAAATATGCTATTGAAACTTTGTTGACAATAGAGTGAAAAAGCACTTAATATAATTAAGTGTACCATAAATAAACACAACGTTTCAAATTTTGAGAAATGTTAAAATGGCGTGAGCAAATATTACATAATTACATTAAATGCTTTCCAGTAGGTGAAAAGCACGAAAATGTATATAAATATCTGAAACTACAGTTCCAACATAAATGAAACTTACCCACAGACTTTGTTTAACTGAATTTCTTAGAAAGTAATGGTTATTAAAAGAACAACGGGCCTTGAAACACATGGTAAATATATTTTTTATCCATTGAGAAAGTATAAAAGGTTTTACATAATTATTTTCTATTTGAAATCGCATTTTTATAAAAATGAACCCTTTTTTTATTTACCGCACAAACTTAATTTGTAAATGGAATTACAAAATTTTTAATAATAGTTTATAATTGATTTATTGGTCAACACGGAGAATGTTGTCATAAATACTGATTTGCAAAAATTTGCCTCACTTATCTTTCAGGGTTGGCAAGATTTAAACCAAAAAAACTTTTTTCTCAAAAAAAAAAAAAAAAATTTCCAAAGAATAATTTAAAATTGTATTTTATTTATTTATAATTAGATTTTTTTAAATTATTTGATGTTGTCAATAACTTCTACTTTTAACCAAAAGTTTTCTATTCCAAAGATATCTTTATCAAAAGGAATTTTACTACAAAAGCAACTACAGCGAATGTTGATTTTTTTTCCTTTTGGAATTGTACAATCAAAATTGTGCAACAGCCTAGGTTTAGAAAAAACCACAAAACTTTTTTTGTAATACAAAATGTTAAATCCTGAATTTTTTTTAATGGAATAAAAAAATTTAAACAACTAGTTTTTTCTTCTATTAATTTTCAAGAAAACAATTCACTAAATGAAGACTCTACATTCTTGGTATACATGACTGATGTTTTTGTAAATGAAAACTTACATGAATATTATAGATAGAATATGTTCTATCGTATTTTAAAATAAATCTTGTTATTCAAGTTTTAACGTCAACGTTTTAAGTTGTTAAAGCAGTTGTTTAAAGTTTCAAAGTCAACAATAAGTTTTTATATTAATCTAATGGATATATTAATGTTTTGTAATCATTCAAAATTATAAATTAAAATTAAATTATAGGCTGCATTTTAAATTTGTTTTTAAAATAAAGGTTTCGTGTTTTAACAATTTATTTCTAAACCTTAAAAATATCATTTTGAACAACTTATCACCATCACTGATGAATGTAAGAGCAATATTCTATGTATTATGCAGTAAATAATTACTTGTATACATTGAATTTAAAAATTGTATCTTTAAATATAATTTTAAAATGTAATGATTTGAATGTCCACATAAATAACACTAGTTTATGTACTTAGTTTAAATTATTTTCAGAAGGAATATTATTTGTTAGTTGAACATTAATTATTAAAATTATACATACAATAGAAGAGGATTTAAAAAAAAAAATCCAGTTTAAACCAAACTTTGAAGCACCGTTTCCAATTAGTATATTATATTTGTTCAAGTTTCAATCAATAAATAATATTCCAATTACCTTCTCGAGAATTTTTAACATTTAGTGATTCGTTTCTGTATTATATTCTATTTTCACTTTTTACATTCAAAAACTTTTTACCCATGTATTAACATAAAGTTATGAAAATACTGCATTCGGTCAAAAGAAAATGTCGATTTTTTTGGCATTTCTATACGTTTTGGAACGTGCTGAGTTCAAAAAAGTGGTATAGAAAAAAAAAGTATATATAATATGCTTATCTATCTGTGGTCAGCATTTGCTCTCGAATGAATTGACCTGTGATGTTTAACTTTTGTATACAGGTCAGTGGTGATCATGGGAAATGTCATCGAAAAATGTATGTTTTTTCTGAAATCGTCAAACAAGGGTTCAAACGATTTTCATTAAAAACTCAGTGGTAATGCCTTTTAAAGTGTTCTAAATATTTCTAACTCTATAATTCCTGTCGAAATGTGTTAAAAGCGTAAAAAGTTTAAAAAAGCAATGTCCTTAACACAGTCTTCTCTTTCATTGAGCATCACTCATCAACGACTGTTTCTCTTCTAACTTACAAGAAAGGATAATGTAATATTTATTGAAACACAAATCGCCAATTTCGCCGTTTTGGTGGTGTTTTTTTACCCTTAGTGACAAAAATATCATCAAACTGATTTTTTTTTAATAGTAAAAATCTGAGAACGAAGACTGCAAAATTGCACCACTTCAAAAAAATTTAAATGTTGTGACAAGTATTATATTGTAATTGAAAATAGTGCGATGTTCCGCACACCTATTTGAAACCGTTAATTCCCTTTACCACTGTGAAAGAAATCGGTTGAGCTCTTTTCACTCTTGTTAAACTTCTTGAAAAGTAAATTAAATTAAAGCATTTTTAGATGCAAAACTTGAATAGAGACATTTTTTCGAATGAGTGGTGTTAAAATCATTATACAGTGATTATATTATAAAGTGTAATAATATAACACATAAAAACAGAGTTTTTTTTTTTAAAAATCCTTTGTATGCATTGTCAATTTTTATATTCATTAACACAGCTCCGATATTAAAAACATTTCTATCAGCAAAATGTGCGGCAAACTAAGTTTCAAAATTATTTATTAAAAATTAGCGTGAATGTCACCCAAATAGCATTTATTTATTCTGATTGAAGTATTTATTATTATTTATTTATTAAAAAACGTTTTTCCAACAGGAAAGAGTTTCAATAATAGTCGGTTCAGTGATGTTTTTTTTAACCCGATTGGATGACGGAAAGTTGGTTTATTAGTATTTCGTAAAAGCCACCTTTTAGTTCCAGTAACAGCCCCAAAATTTGATAGAATGCATTGACGTTGACGTCGAACCTATCTGCCAAGTTTCAGCTGACTGCAAGAGGGTTAATTAGGTCTCCGCAGATTCCACTCCCATCTACAAACATAATAGATGTTAAGGTTAGAATGCGTTATACGCCACCCCACCCCTGTTTTTGGTGATTTTTCGTCAAGTATGGTAACCCGGATCCTATGTGGTTCCATTACAACTTAGCATTCATTTTGGCAAACCTGTAGTTAAATTCAGTAGTAGTGTGAATGCAACTTGGCGGAATTTTGCCAAATCTCCAAAGGGTGGAGGGGGAGCGTATAACGCATTTTAAATATTTTACATTTTGAATCTCGTCGATTCGATTATACTTAGCATATTTTCAATTATTCACCTCTTCTTTTAGTTTGCCTAGAAACCTTGACCAAAATTGTTTGAAAACTAAGCATTTATATGGTATGGAAATAAACACTGGCGATAAAAATTTTAATTTTCGAAATTTTTGATTAGTAATATTGACATTTTCAATTACATAAATTGTATTTGTAATATTTACTTACTCACACAAATTGGAAAATTCTAACTCTTTGTTTTTTGGTTTATATGCTATTGCGACAAAACTGGGATTCAAGAAACCAATATCATACAAACATTTTAACAATTCTGAGCAAACGAGTGATTTTTATAGCATTATTTTTGTGATTATACACAAACACGCAATCTAGAAACATAGTATCGGAAAATTTTAAAAATGTGTTTTATTGCTTTGTAGGATCTTTTAACATGTACTGGATACACTGAGCTATAAATTAAGCAAAACTAGGAGGGGGGAGGGAACATCGCACAACTTTCAATAACGGTATATAATATTGGTCATTGCAGTAAAATTTAACACTATGTTACCTACCATTTTCTTATTTTCACTCATTTGAATAAAAATGGCCAGTTTGGAGGCGATATTCTTAACAGTGATTTTTATGTGGTAAAAAGAAAAAAAAAAGAAAAAAAAAAAACACGCCAAGAATGGCAAAATTGGTATTTTATTCAATAGACACATTACATTGTCTTTGCTTGTGCATAAAACGCAGAAAAATTAATCGTTGATGGGCAGAGAGCTCTGTGTTAAAGGCACTCGTTTTTCATCTTTTTACCCTTTTATCGCATTTTTATGAAAATTTCGTAGGTAGGAATATCTAGAAAACCTTCATAGGCATTACCACAGCGACCTTAGTTTGGTTTGTACACTCAACGGCCTATTTTTGTAAAAATAACGGCACTTTTGTCATGCGAGGCCAGAGCACTAACCCCACAGCGATTTTGAGCAAAATCGTTAGAGCCGTGTTTTAGCAATTACTGAAAAACATGCTTTTTTTAATGGCAGCTACCTTATGTGCATAGGCGATTTTGACGAAATGGTAGTGCCCTATGCCATCACTAACCCTCACATCAAATTTGAGCATCGTATTTCAATTTGTTCTGGAGTTATGCTGACCACGTACACATGCATACAGACGGACATTTTTTCTAGATCACTTTTTTGAAATCAGGATGTTCTAAAACGCGGAGAAATGCAAAAAAATCCAATTTTTTTTTTTTGACCGAATACTATACTTTCATTACCCTATGTGTACATATGGGTAATTGAAAGTAAAAATACATAATTTTGGAATTTTTGTTTCTTAAAAAACCTAAAAACTACACATATTTTTAGCTAAATAATTTAAAAATTCTACATTTTCAATTTATTTATCTAGTAAGCTCATTGTAGTTACAAAGTGAATAAATTATTATATTATAATTATTGATGTAAAATGTGGGTAGATATTAGGTTTAGAAATTAGAAAAGTATGGATTGACAGGTTATTTTTTTAAATGAATAAAAATATGAAAACGAAAATGGTAAATTGCACCAATCCATATAAAACTGAAATGCAGTGACCAGTATAATTGGGTAACTAAAAATTGCGCAGTTCTCCACACCCCTAGTCAAAATTCCGACTTGTAATCGTTAAATAGAAAGTTCTTGCATTTTCCTCAAAACGGACGTACAATTTAAAAACCTAAGAAAAATCCTCAAAATGCGTTTTTGTTTGCTTTATAAGCACTGTTAACGTGTACTGCATACACTGAGATATAAATGAAGTACCTAAAAATCTGTGGTTTTAGCGATTTGGTTTCTTAAAACCTATTTTTTTCTTACCAAAAATCAATATGTTTTGGCTTGGTTCTGTAAAATAGAGTGACTTGCCTTTTAAGTTGAACAGCTGAAAAGTTAATTTGTCATAACCCAGTTATTGATGTGTTAGGAATTTTGTTTTTTGATGTTTCGTTGTTTCGAATCTGCAAATTCACCTATTAAACCGATCAGATGTAGGGTACAGATGTAGTATGAGATATTGGAGCGATTTTATTTGGCATTTTCCCCCTCATGAATGTGACTTGCCTCTTAAATTCAGCAGCCGAAATGTTGATTTGTCAAAACCGGGACCGCCGCGAAATATAGTAACAACTATAGCCATCGTCTGCTATTATCTGCCGGGCAGGCGAGTAGCCAGGGGAGGGATATGGGGATGTATCCCCTCCCGAAAATTTTCTAATTACTATTGGAACGCAAAAATCAAAGGATTTTTTGTTTAAAATGGTAAATTCATTTAAATGTTTATAAATTTCTTAACGTGTGTAAAAACTTACTTTTTATCTTGATTACTAAATACATTCAGCATTAATAACAAAAAGAATTGTTATGATTTGACGACTTATAACTTCATATCCCCTCCCGAAAAAAAATTTCGGCTACTCCCCTGCTGCCGGGTTTGATAAAATTAATTCGGTTACGTTAGACAAGATCTTTCCATTGATGCTATAACTACATATTTAGTTCCGTCGCTAATAGTGTAACTTAAAACGAACACACTCTTACGTAATATTGTCGTATCCATTACTTTTCATTATTTTGCCCAAAAGATGGCAAATGAAGTAAGGAAACGAAAACTTATGAGGGGTTGGGAAATACTAGATGGACTAGGAAATACGATAGCTAAACAAAAAAAACCTAAACTAATTAGCGGGGACAGCGAAGCAAAGAATGATACGCATCTGACTCACCCATTGCAGCCGCACTCCTGGCTTGTCTTGCGAGTGGTTTTTCTCGGGTCAGAGATGACCTATTATAGTAGTGGGGATTTTTTGGTGAATGTTATTTTGTTAGAGAAAACTGAATCCTCTCCATAAATAAATATATGTTTACTTTAAAACTACGCAAAGAAGTCATATAAATTAAAAGATATAAAGGTTATGGGGTCTGTGACAATTTAGGTTTGGAACAGAAGTGTTATTTCCTTGACAAAATTCACTTGCCACTGAAGTTAGCTCCGCCCATGCTTCTTCGCCATTCGTTGGTTATAGCTTCAACAATATACTTTATTGGTGCCATGGACTTTGAGTGACAATTTCTAAACTGAAACTTTTAAGGAAGGTTCCGAGAAATGTTTGTTGTAAGTGATAGTTCGATGAACTTGGGGTGTGAAGATGTCGCCACAGTTTTAATCTCTCTTGTAAGAAATCGAATTTTGCGGAACGGATCATTTTGCATGCTTGACCTGAAACTTTTATGATGGGCACCGGCAGAATTATTTCTAAGGGGTTTGAGTTACAGAGGACACCCAAAGGGGTACAAGACGGTAAACTTTTGTTAAACCTTGATTTTTCAATTGACTATCTTTATGAAATTTTAATTTATTATTATATATATTAAATTTCTTACTTGATATTGAATATTTTAAAATCTACATCATTCTTATATTACCAGGGAATCATATCACTTTTTTACACATTATTTCTAATTTTTAAACTCCAGTTGCTTGAATGAAATAACTAAAAATAATTTAAGGGAAGAATGCATGAATTTTAAAAAGAAAGAAGCAAAATAAGATTTCATAATATTGGTATTTAAAGAAAAATTTACCCTTGTTGTTCAAAGTGCCTCCAAATTTAATTCTAATTGACGATATAAATATTAGAGACATGAGAGAAAAAGTAAGTTAGTCCCTCAGATTTCTAAATGGTCTGAATGTGAAATCGAAGGGGAAAGTCTGCTTTAGTTTACCGAAAAAAAGGCATTTAATTAAAAATATAAAATAAATTACTAAAAAATTGTAAAACAAAAATACTTACAGATTCGAAAAGGTAAGAGATTCTGAGAGGACGAACCAAAGCACCAAACGTGTATCTTATGACCACGTACTGCAGTGGAGGTCCTCGTATCAGTGGTAGGTATTAGGGGATATTTTATTAGCCTTGTATATAATTTACCTCCGACAATACAGTTTGGGACCTTTTCAGTGTAATGTTGTTTAATTATGATCTTCGTATAATATAGATTAAACAGTTTTTTAAAATAATTTTTACACTCAACTGGGTAAAGGGTATAATTGCCGCCACATGTTAAAAGCCCTAAATCCCCCAAAATTCAAATGCATATTTTGACACTTTTGCGTACGTCTTTTGTTAACTGCATATTTTTGTAATTGTTATATAGGTTTGTGTGATTTAAAAGAACTTGAGTTATTCATAAAAGTAAATAAATTATTTTCTAGGGACTAATCAGAAATTGTCAAAATTATATATGTATATATATATATATATATATATATATATATATATATATATATATATATATATATATATATATATATATTTTATTCAGGGTTTTTTACTAATGACAGTAGATAAGCCGAAACAACTTTTACCCCGAAACTACTTTTAATCAGACCTGCGCTTCAATTCATCCATTTTAGGATGCATGATTTACTTTAATGAAATTATAAAATAAATACGAATGGGGGTCCATTGGTTTCTAGCAAAAATTTAGATAAGTGCAAGTATCTGTAATCTTAGAAATCTCAATGTTTTCGTTTCTTTAATGGAGGTAAGAACAAAATAATATAACCCATAAAATCATAGTTTTTAATATAAATAATTTATATGCATTGCCAATTCCTCCCCGCCAAAAAAAAAAACCTGATTGAATATAAGGAGGTGGGGCAGAGATGGGCACGGCAAGTTTACATCAATTGCAAGAACGTAAGGTAAAACATGAACAACCCCAAAAATAAACACACCTCTCAGATAAATGTAAAAAATATTTAATCTTATAATAACAAGACAACAATACAATAAAAAGTAAACGAAGAAAACCTATTAATCAAAATAAAACAATTCAAATACAGTAAGAAATACATAAGAAATACTTATGATAGGAATAGTAATGCCATGGTGGTTGATGCGTGAAGGTACTACTGCTCTATACCGAACGAAAAAAGAATCTGAGTGCATGATCAAGCTTAAACAACCTGCTTATTTAGAGCATAGACATTTTTTTCACATGCGTACCACCACAAATACATTGTCATCTACAATGAGTTAATGATCTACGAAAGCCTGATATAAGGCAGTAAAAACACATTTTTTTTTTTTTTAATATTTATTTTGAATACAAAAAAGAGTTTCAACAATGATCGGTTACATGGGATTTATTAGTATTCTGAAACCATTATAGAAACGTCTGCAAAAGCGACCTTTTAGAGAGAATATACAGACCCAAAATTTGATAGAAGGCATTGCCATCGACATCGAACCTATCTGCCAAGTTTCAGCCTGATTGGATGACGCCTAGAGGGTAAATTAGGCCTGCGCAGATCCCGCCGCCATCGACAAACATATACACACAATCGAAGTTAATGTAAAGTATTAAAAGAAATGTTGTCTACAATATTGTTTGACAAATTATTTTTAACAATATGTACATAAAATGTACAATGTCTTCGGTTTTAATAACTTATCCTGTGCCAGAGACTATGAAAGATTTCCAATAAACTTTTAAATTAGAAAAAAAATGGCGTCTACACTAATGTAGTAATAAACGTATGCATAGGTTATGTTTCTTTATCTGTTATGCATGATGTCGCCATTCATGGGTAAAGCTAGAATAATATTGACAACATTATTTTAATCATCAGAATTGTCAACAAAATAATTAATTTTACGAAATTTTTCATCGCGAAAAACTCAACATCGGTCAGTTTTTTTTAATGTTTCTATCGTTTTGAAAATATTGTGGAATGACCAAGTTTAGAATCTTTTCAAATGCTAATTTTAACTCAGGATCGTCTAATTGGAAGTAATATTTAGGATAATATCCTTTTGCATGTTCTTGAATTGATGAATCTTGAATCAATGAATGCTTATATAGAAGAAATGGAAAATACTAATTCCTACATGTATCCTTCAAATAATATATTAAGGGCAAAATATTTTCAAATTTTGACAACCACTGACGAATAGAAGCAACTTTTTATTCGGATTTAAATTATTACTTTTAATTTCTAACATTAACTGTTTTACAATGAAGAAACATTTTGTTCTTAAACAATAATTTTTTGAAGTAGCAAGACTTTACTTCTTTCCTTAGAAATAAATAAAAAAGGTTGTTTTGGGACGGAATGAAATATTCCTGTATTTATTTCCCAACTTTTTCATTGAGAGTGAACAGTAATAACTTCTTGTCCAGTTTCATTAGGGCAGTAATGATGTTATAATTACCTGCTCCATTACTACTTAATAAATTATTCTTTCAACTGCATTTTCGTTAAAGATAAAGAGTAGAAAATCATCTGCTCAGTTCCCACAACTCCGTGTATTTACTTTAACCCACCTCCAAGTTGTGCAAGGGAGCAGTTTTTTTTACTGTTGAGTACAATGATTTGACAAAGGATTGTCTTTTTTCTCAATGTTAAACATTAGAAGTTTGATTTGAGTTAAAGAATAAAATGTGAATACTTTTTTATTTTACCCACCGATTTCCAGTCCTGATTCTTCCAGGAATTTTGCTATGGAAACTCATTTCAGTGAGACTGTTCATTTGATACAGCAAACATTTCTGTAGCATTTGCTTTTGTCTGGGCACTTGAACTTTTCTATAATAATAATAAAACAAGCTGTGTGTCTGTCTGTGGCTCTGCGGATCTATAGAAACCTACTTAAAATTGGAGTAGATCTCTGAAATTTTCAACTTAAGAAGTTTTGGTCCTCTAATTTTACATATGTTAAACAGAATGTTAAAATTTTAATTAGTTCTTTTTTAATTAATTTTTTTAATTAATTTATTTTTTACAAAGGGACTTCAAATACTGATACAGCTCTGAAATTTTCAACATAAGTAATTTTAGCCTTCTAATTGGACTTTTGAAAAACAGATTGTTAAAATTTTGATTAGTTATTTTTAAATTAATTTTTTTAATTAATTAGTAAACATTTTACAGAACTATTTCTAATAGGACTACAGGCTCTGAAATTTTCAACATAAGTAGTTTTGCCCTTCTAATTGGACTTTTGAAAAACAGAATTTCAAATTTTTTATTTAGTTCTTTTTTAATTAATTTTTTAATTAATTTTTTAATTAATTAACAAATATTTTACAAAACGATTTCTACTTGGGCTACAGTTCTGAAATTTTCAACACAAGTAGTTTTGGCATTCTAATTGGACTATTGACAAAAAGAATGTTAAAAATTAATTTTGTTTTTTTTTATTAATTTTTTTTAATTAATATTTTCACGAAAAACGATTTGTAATAGGCCTAGAGCTCTGAAAGTTAAAACATTAGTAGATTTGTCCTTCTAATTTTGCTTTCCACAAACACGTGTTAAAATAATATAAAATAATATTAAAGGGGTGTTGTATTATTGTACTAACGGGGATTTTTTGTGTGTGTTTCGACACGGGAGAGGCTTCTTAAATTAAGGCTTTACATAGCAATTAAATTTTAGTGAGTGAAGCGAGCTTATTCTTATGCAAAAATGAACCTTTCAGTGAGAGAAGCGAGCCTATTCTTGCATAGTAATGAACCTTTCAACGAGTGAAGTAGGCCTGTACTTATGTGTCAATGAAATTTTCAGCGAACGAAGCGAGCTCGATTTTGCATGAACCTTCCTGCTAACGAAGCGCCAAAAACTGGGACCTATACACTAATGACGGATTTCCGCAATGCGAGGCCTCACACCTAGCTAAAATATTGCACATGTTAAAATTTCGTAGCGAAGCACGGGTATTTAGTTAGTAATAAATAATTTTGAAACGAAGTTTTCAGTATATTTTGCTGTTAGGGATGTTTTTAATATTTAAAACTCGATACAAACGCCAAGCACACGCTACAATAGAATCGGCGCTGTGTTAAGGGCTCTGTCTACTTTGGATGCATGAAAAAAACGCAAAACTTGTTAGGCTTAAATATATATATATATATATATATATATATATATATATATATATATATATATATATATATATATATATATATATATATATATATATATATATATATATATATATATATATATATATATATATATATATATATATATATATATATATATATATATATATATATATATATATATATATATATATATATATATACACTACGGGAAAAAAGTAGAAGGACAGTCATATTTTGTAATTTATGCTTTGTATTTCGATCCTCCTGATCCAAATTTCTTTTTTTATGTAGTTTGGCTGTTTTTTTCTTTTTTATAGAAGAGTAAATTTTATCTACCACTAGTAAAAATTAAGGAAAACAGTATTTAACGATTTTTGGTGTGTGAAAAAAGTAGAAGGACACGTGCTAAAATAATTTGTTTGGAATATTGTAAACCTCAAAGGTAGGTGTTTCATTCTTTTTAATGATTTTTGTTAAGAGAAACATACTATTTTATTGAAAATCCGTCGTTTTCATCTTTTTAGAATGCCTAGAGGAAAACCTTTAAGTGAGTTTGAAAAAGGCCAAATTTATGCCTACAAAAACGATGGCAAAGGTGTGAGAGAGATTGCACGCCAGCTACATATTAGTCGAAATACTCTTTCAAACTATATAAGAAATCCTAGTAGTCAGGGAACCAAAAAGAAGAGTTGGCAGACCTAAAAAACTGACGCAACGCGATCAAAGAAAAATCATTCGGGAACTAAAAAAACCGGATGGAAGTATTGCCAAAGCTCAAAATAATGCAGGCATCACACACGTTTCAGGAAGAACTGTCTACAACTACATAAAAAGGTCCGAAAATTTCGTATTCCGAAAAAGGAAGTAATATCCCAAATGGAATGAAAGGCACATTGAACACCGACTGCACTGGGCTAAAAACCGCATGTCCTGGACGTCAGAATGGACCTCCGTTATATTTTCTGATGAGAAAAGATTTAATTTAGACGGTCCAGATGGCTACAAATACTATTGGCACTGTCTCGGTACTGAAGAAAAGACTTATTCTACCCGACAGATGGGAGGAGGGAGTTTAATGGTTTGGTTGGCAGTCGGGTACAGAGGAAAACCAAGCCTAGTGTTCCTGAGTGGCAGGCAGAAACACACAGATTACATCCAAGTCTTGAATTCAGATCTCCTTCCCTACGGCGTTGAGCTAGGCGGAAATGACTGGATTTTTCAACAGGACGGAGCATCAATTCACACAGCTAATGGGGTTAAAAATTGATATGCAGCAAATAATGTTCGAGTTTTGCCATGGCCTGCTAAAAGCCCGGACCTCAACTTTCTAGAGAACATATGGGCAATGATTGTTCGTCGCGTTTACGCGGAAGGCAATCAGTTTGAATCTATAGTTGAGCTTCGGAGAACTTTGAATTATGTATGGGACAATTTCTGCCAAACAGAAATTTAAACTTTATATGATTCGATGCCAAATCGAATTTTTGAAGTAATCAAAGCCAATGGTGGAAGAATTCCCTATTAATAAGAATTTTATTTGCATTATTTAGAAGTGTTCTTCTACTTTTTTCACAGAGTATGATGAAGTCAAAACTGATTTATTGCTGTACTTGACCTGTATTTTTTTTTGTTTAAATTTTCAGATACAGATATCTGTTTGTAATTAGTAATTTAAAGTGTTACTCATTAAATTGTTATGGAAAAAAATCTGTTTTTTATTTATAAAAAAAAAAATCATGTGTCCTATTTTTTTCACGCAGTGTATAAAAAAATGGCCAACTTCTGATTAGAACTCTCGGTTGTGACTCACTTACGAATGTATGCTTACTTAATTTATTTTTAACATTTAAGTTCCGCTCCCATGAAAATTTACGCTGCTTGAGGTTGGCGCCCGTCATAGGAATATTAACAATGCTTGAGTTTAAACTAATTTATGGATGTTTGCACGAATATTCGAGTTTATGATTTCATTTGGATGGGTAGGAAATACAAAGTGGTGTAAATATTCATGCTCGTGTAATTTTCAAAATAGTATAGAGAAACTGTGCTCAAACGCTTGCATTTGAATCGTTGTTAAGAATTTTTTAAGTAGGAAACTAAAGTGTTTCTGGTAAGCTTTTGTTTGGTTGATACATACATTTTGGAAAGTTTTTATTGTGTGAGGGGTTTTAAAGGTTAGTAATTAAGACGGGCGCCAACCTCTAGCAGCGTAAATTTTTATGGGAGCGGAACTTAAATGTTAAAAATAAATTAAGTAAGCATACATTCGTAAGCGAGTCACAACCGAGAGTTCTAATCAGAGGTTGGCCATTTTTTTATATCACTGTGTTTGTGGCTGAAAATTTTCATCATGTTTATGATTTTTTTATTGTAAGAAAGTTTTTTGTGTTTTTGAGGTTGGTGGTTCTTCTACTTTTCAAAAGTGTTTTTTTTTTGGGGGTTATCATAACTTTTTTTTAAACACTGACGACTTCTCTTTTTTGAATTTGTCCGTTTCATCGTTTTTCTCTTTATCCCCTATGGTAAACCTGGTACCAGGGATATTCATAATTCTTCAAACTGAGTTCGACGATACCTTACATGCAATAATTATTTTTAAAATTGATAAACCGAAAGTGGTACCAATAGCATACCTGGTACTTTAAACATTCATAATTCATCAAAACAAAAGTCCAACATGCCATATTTATCTTGGAAATTGATAAACCGAAAGTGGTACTACCTATGCTATACCTGGTACCTTAAACATTCATAATTTTCCAAGACAAGCCTAACGACACCCAACATGCCATATTTATCTTCAAAATTGATAAACAAGAAGTAGTACCACCTATGGTACACCTGGTACCATGAATATTCATAATTCTTCAAGTTGAGTTCAATGATATCTTGCATGCCAAAATCTACTTGAAAATTGACAAATTGGTTGAATGCGGACGGCAGTAACCATCAAAATCTACCACGAACGAGTACTAGAAACTAGTGTATGGCAACTCAACTCCCAAAACTTAAAGAAATACGTTGCCATTGACAAAGATCCTGTCTGTCAAGTTTCAGCTCGATTGGTTAGTTTGTACGCACAACGACCTATTTTAGTGCATAATAACGACTAATCAGTCCGGGACCCACAGCTTAACGTGGATTCCGAATTACAACGAACATCCACACCTAACACAGGAATCAAATCCGGCACCTTTAACTTACAAGGCCAGAGCGTGCATCCCATTGAAAGTTTATACTAATAAATTGTTGCAAATAAATATTACAAGTATTTTACAGTCTAATAAATATTGCAGTATAAATTATTTTTATTATACCAAGCATTATTTTGGTTCACATAAAAACCCATTGATATTTGACAAAATTTAAAATATTTTCTTAACAACAATTTTAAAATTCACTATGAAATTGCAATTTTGATGATATATGATTCTACAATTTTATTTTACAACGGAAAGTAAAAATCAACACATCTTTAAAAACGAATGACATTTTTGCAAATTCCATTAGCCAATCGCAATGCGTGGTTCATTTAGTCCTCTGTAATGAGTTGACTGTGACGTCAGCTCGCATAACCTCCACATTTATACTTTGTATTTAGCCCATAGTATCTTGCAACAAAATGTGATTGTTTTCATTTTTCAATGGAGATTTCCCGAAATTAAAATGTTTTTGAAAGTTAACTCTCTCTAAATTGGTCATACAGTTCAAATAACACATGCAACTTAAAGAACAAATATTTCTCTTTAATTCTATCTCATCAAAAATTAAATTATTTAAATTTTAAAGATGTTATAAGCCATATAATTATAGTCCAATTCGTTCTCCTATACTTTAACATTACGTTAAAACTCACTTAAGCCTAACATGTCGGAAAAACTAACTTCCAAATGATAGCAAACCTGTTTGGCAACTTTTGGCATATATATCTGAACCTCAATTACAAGCTGATCGCCTTTATCTGTCGCCAAATTATGAAATGAAAAAAAGTGGTTTTAAATTAATTAAAAATAGAAAGAATTATTTAATGAAGTTCAAACCAGCGTAGGATTTTAAGTTGAAACATTCCGCATCCTATAATTTAATCCGTTTGAAGATCTATAGATTAGTTAGGGCTGTACGTTTGTCTAAAAATTTACATCAAAATCGGGCTAGAACTCGTTTTTTTATTTCGTTTTGGAATTTTCAATATTTTTTTTCTTCGTTGTCTTTTGTCCTAGGTACTCAATTTTTTTTTCTTTGAAAGATATCACCAAGACGAATCTATGGTATTTTTTGTATAATTATGTGAAGTTTCGTAAGCGCGCTAGAAAATAGTCAATTTCGGCTTTTTCGCTGGAAGTTGTGCAGAAAATAGATACTTACTGTCGTTTCTGCCTTTTTTAAGGTTGGCGGCGAAACGACCGTTTCGTCTGATAATTTACTTATTGTTGTGGCTGAAAAATGGAAGAAATATAGCTAAAGTACTGGTAAAGTTCTTTTTACACGACATTATAATGTTATAAGGCATTTATATAAAGTCTCTGTTCATTTGCCTTTCCGTCTTATAAAAACGTTTTTGACAAAACTTCTAATGCTACATACACGTGTGATATGTCAAATTAAACGTCTCTCCTAGACGAGTATCAGCACCAGATTCAACTAGAAGACACGAAAGAAAATGCTATAAATTGCGATTGGATTTTAATTCGCCATTCATAAAACCTAAACTATCAACAAGTGTATCAGATAAGTGTAATATTAGTTTGAAGTTTTCGGTAATGGTTACATAACTACTACCGGAAGAGCTTTATAACTCGAAATTAAGAGCACTTCCAATGAAATTCCATGAGAAACTCTCATTTTGGCTGTAAATAGAGAAATAAAATTGTAATTTAATTATTCGGTGAAATTTTTTATCACCTTATTCTCTTATTAGGCGACATATAGGTGAAACTACTTATTTTGTTACAAACATGTGTTCTTTAAATATTTGTAGCTAATTTTATCTAAATTTACCCACACAGATGTGAAAGTATTTTTATATGTGAATAATTTAAAACCGTGAAGGCGAACATCTTGAACGTATAGTTTTACTAAATGTATTAGACATTTAATAATTAATTAATTATTATTATTTCATATCCTAACTATATCGTATACTGTTTAATCTTTTTTAGTATTTATTTTAAATTAAGTTATTTTTGAAACACAAGTTGTCGAAAAAATTTATTTATTTTTGGGTTAGATAACTTTTCATTCAGTAACTGAAATTTGAGCTGTTGTAAGATATTTTCGTACATCAAAAGTAAAATACGTTTAATTTCTTCCATAACTATAAGGACTTTCTACAAGTCAGTATGACATCGCTAGTGTTGTCTGACAATTGGAACTTAAGAATTTATTATTTTTCGAGTAATTTCTGAATGTAACCTATAAATCGAAATTTTGCACTTACACTGGTCTTTTTAACTCCTGAGTTTTACTAATTAGTGATCTATATAAATATTCAATAAAAAGTATTAAACAGAGTAACCTTATTAACCCTATTGTTGAGTGTTTGAGAAATTGATCAAGTGTCGGGTGATTACCGTCCTACACATCACTTCGTTTTAAAGGGGTTGACTAGAGAAGGGGTAGGGGGGGGGGTGCCACATTTTCATTAGAGAAGTGCATCGTCTGACACTCTTGAGGGCCATCTTCATTAAGATAATGGGTCTCCCTTCTCTTACAAAGAATGTGGAAAACTCTCTGGGATGGCGTTCGCCTTCTGGTAGGAAGTAGGCGTAATACACAATTCTTTGCAAAGGATGCCGATTTTTTTTTATGGAGATGCATCTATTGAACGATTTGGACAGAAAAATTAAATATATATATATATATATATATATATATACTAGCTGTGTGGCCCCGCGCTGCTGGGGACCCGCTGAAGGATATCTATCTGTTCTGTTGTTACATAGACGCGGAATTTCTTCGGATTAATTGTTGTTGGTGATCAGCTTCCAAAGTACAATAACAGTTTCATGTTTTGGTTCATTTTGTAATAGCGAGCTCTGTCATTCTCCAGTTGATGCTGTTTTTACAGCGGTGATGCCCTAGTTCTCTTGGCCGCAGATGCTTTATATTTAGAATCTATATTCATTCTTCTCTTTGGTGGCAAATGTCGAAATGATTTGAAAGTTTTCAGTGAATTTCATTAATCTTTGCTGAATCTACGTTTTAGGTTGCAAGTGTGAAGTCAAATTGAGTCTAAATAATCCTTTGCTATGCCAGATTCTATGTATGTTTTGACTCACTCTCATTAAATAAAGTTAGATTCATAATTTTAACCCTTTGCACTCGAGGCCTTTTTCGCGCTGAGGTACCAGCAACTTGAGACGTTTCGCGGGATTTTTGGTTCAATCCGAGGTTAGGGATTAGCTTCATAGAAACTAAACAGTCATTGGCCTTGCATCGAATTTCCGCATCAAACCTAGTGGTCTTCTCGAGTTGCGGCATCCAATCATGTGGCCTCGAGTGTAAAGGGTTAAAAAAGCCAGCTAGAAAAATTTAACCATTAAAAATTTTGTAAACGTAGAAATAATATTACTGCTATTGCTTAAAAGAATTTTGTATATTTTTTTTTAATACGTACAAAACACCGGTGAACATACTCAATAAAATATGCCTGGTGTCTATAGTGCAGCTCCAGCTTCTATTTTAAAAACAAATATTCAAAGCAATGAATACAATGGCTCATGTGGCGGAGTCAACAACGGTAATTTCACTTTACCATTAAGGCAGCATAATCCAGCCGTTTCTCCGGAAAACTTTAATGCACCACAATACTCACAAACAACGTCCATTTGCCCAATACAAACGCTAGGATGCAAGCTGTAATCATTGCTGCAATCGTATCGAAACGCTGCTCGATTCAAATCAGCACTTGATAAATATCTTGTTCTGCGTCGCAAATTATCTATTTGTTGACCTCTGTTGTTCGCTCGACGATTCCTCATTGCCAACCGAGCTGTTTCACGGGCTGCTTCACTTTGCTCTCGTGATTGAGAAGCACGAAGTCGAGCCATACTATCGTGGCGCTGTTCACGTGCAATTTCTTGTTCTTCTTCAGTCCTTTCATTTGCAGTATTTCGTATTCTTCTTGCATTACGGCTTTGTCGGGAAAGATTCGATCGTCTTGCTCGCGGCATTATTAATTAAACTTCACTTCACTTCAATTCACCTAAAAATTTATTTCAAAACTCAAATTTTCAACCATACCGAGTTTTATAAATATCAAATTGTCATCTATACGTCATTACATAGCTGTCATTATACGTCAATTACATAGCTATCATTTGCGTTTTGTTGTCAAGTTACACGGGAACGCTGTCGAACGGGATAAAAAGTATCTTATGTCCGTCTCCTGGCTCTAAGCTACCTCCATACCAATTTTCACCCAAACCTGTTCTGCCGTTCTTGAGTTATAAGTGGTGTAACTAACACGACTTTCTTTTATATATATAGATATATATATATATATTGTTGCACAAATTGTCTGTATATAGTGTAAATAGTGACGTATTATTTTAAAATTCTATTGTAATTTATTTTATCTTATTTTATTTATTAACAGCGATTATACAGGTTAGAAAAAGGTGGCAACATCTAAAGCAATCGAGAAATTTCGAGATGTTTCTTTTTCGACGAATTGGCTGGAAATTTCGGGAATGTTCTCACGCGCCTGGTATATAAATACCGGAGATCGGGAAAGTTTTCAGATTGACTTCGGACTTCGATGAAAGCTGATCGCTTTGTTTACCTACTAGAATGAACTTGTATAATTGCTGTATTCGAAGTTGTTCTTACTGAAGCTTGTGTTAAAGCTTGAGAGTGATTACACTGTTGTCTTTTGTGGCGACCTCAAATAACAGATAAAGCTTCTGTGCACTGGAGTACTCTTTTGCATAGCGGAAAAGTATCTGTCTCGAGATCCAATGGTCTCGCGATCGAGGCCCGTTGCCAGCAAAGAAAGCTGCTTATGCTTTATTGGTGACCCGGACTAAAACGAATCATGCTGCCATCTATCGGCGCTTCTGAAAGGAGAAACTTCACCGCAACAAGCGATCACATACGCAACTCGCGTGCAACACCGCAACAAGCGGGTACAACGATGCAACAAGCATCCAGAACCTCCGACTCTGATCAGACGTTGATCAGAACAACAATATTGCTCCTTCGTCGCTGGGAGGAGGCTGTGTGGCGACCTCAAATAACAGATAAAGCTTCTGTGCACTGGAGTACTCTTTTGTGCCTTTGAAGAGTGAATAAATAGTAGTTTTTATCTTAAAAACTGTGCCATCATTGCCTCAGTGGAAAAATTCATAGTAATATATATATCTTTTGTAAAATGTTTTAACGACTTTCTTTTAAACTTTTGATTCCTTATTTTTTAAAAAAATCTTTATATTAAGATCGATATTGTTTTTTTTGTGTTTTGTGTGACAAGACTTCTTTATAAGCTTTGGGGGAAAACACTTCTTTTTCACACGTTTCTATAAAGGCTTAGGATGTGTAATTTATCAACTTGTAATCATCTAATCATGTTGAAACTTGTCAGAGATTCGTTTCGATGACAATGCCTTATATCCAGTTTTGTAGCTGTCACTGAAAGACTGCTTTTACACACATTTCTATGGGTGCTTTGGATCACTAATTAACCCATTTGCAGTCATTCAATGGAGATGAAACGCAAAATCCCCATTTTGGCAAAGTTCCCCCCCCCCCCCAAAAAAAAGACACCAATCTGGCCATTTTTTGTCAATGAATGATAAAATATAAAAACGGTAAATGACACAAATCCACATCAGTAATATAGTGTAATTGAAAGTTGTGGGATGTTCCACACCCCTAATTATTGACGTGTTCAAAGATTTACTGTTCTCTTGTTGTACAACTGTGAAAGTTTCATAGATGTACATGCTTTTACATTTCAGTTGCACGCATTAAGCTTGAACAATTTCTTCATTATTCACACTAATTTAAATCTTAAAAATTTTTGGCGGATGTGGAACTGAAAATTGGTAATTTTTAATCATAATTTTAGATTTTTCTTTAAAATATTAAGGTTTGAGAATTGGATTCCACAATATTGGTGTATCAAATTTTGAAACTTTTCCTGAAAAATCTCTTGTCAATTGACATATGTACTTCATATAATTAAAAGCGTATCAATTATTTATATTTTATTTTTTCTTAATTTTAATGTTTGGTTTGAGCTAATACATGAATTATAATTTAGTTTGGAGTATGATACACAAAATATGCGACGAATTTCTTTTGAATGCCATTCAATGTTTAAGCTCTTGTCTTGAAGAATGTGTGCTACTAATAGTGCTTCGTTTTTTCTATAGGGAATGGATAATTACATTTTTTATAAGTGTGTATTTTGAGTTTTCTTAAAAATATTTTCAAAATTTTATACCTGAAGTACGGTTTTTCTGTAGTATTTTTTTTTCGGTGGCTTTTCTTTTTATATTAAAACACAGGGCATTTTTGTTTATATACTAGAACATGACTTAGAATTCTTTTAATGGTTGTATGTCAGAGCACTTCAATCTTAATCCGTAAGTAGTAAGAAATAAAAAAAAAGAAAGAAGAATGCTCTACCTCCTTTTCAAACGCAAACACTCAATTACGAGAGCACTTATTTCCAAATGACAGAACACTTAAAAAAATAATAATCACAACACGAGAATGTTTGACAACTGCAGAAGACTTTTTTTTCTTTTACTAACTCTAAAGCTTTTCTTTGACAAAAATAAAAAAAAGCTTGCGATTTTATACAATTTGCTTTTTTGAAATAATTGTTTTCAAACAGTCCCTTATCTATTTACATTAAAATAACACAAAATAAAATTTGCTTTTTAATCTAACCGTGTTATAAACAGCATTGCATAATGATAGAAACTACCAGTATATTATTCAATAAAAAACATAGAATATTATTCAATAAAAAACATAGAATATTATTCAATAAAAAACCACCTAGTATATTATTCAATAGAAAAAATAAATAAAATTGAAATTATCATTTTTATTGAAAACATAAGAAATACGAATGCAAATAACAAAATAAAAACATAATACATGTTTATGGTTTCATGAAATGAAATAATAATAAAAAAAATATTATGTTGCAAAATGATAGTACCAATCACAATGTGTACCTTGTAAATGAACCCTTTTGGGTTATAACTTCAAAAATTCAATCAGGCATGCTTTTGACTCGATGTTTGAGTAAATATTAGTTAATATTATCCCATTCTGTTATATAGGAACCTTTCAATTCTTAAACAGTTGCATATTGCCTCCTGAAGGCGTGTATGGCTCTGCTTAGGGTACCCAGGCGTTCCTTATGGGGTTCAAATTAAGCAAACAAGTTGGCCAGTTGATTATTTGTACTCCGTTATCCAGGAGAACCATTCCCAAGACGAGTTGGCAATATGAATACTTGCGTTGTCCTGTTGGAATTTCTAAAATCGATCCTCAATTTTTTTTCTTCAAAAGGCCGTAAATTTGTCTTTCAACATGCCTTGGTAATTCTCTGCTTTTTTCGACCAGCAGGATTGAGAAGAGGGGGGTCTGGGAGGGGACACAAGATTTGTCTGCTGTGCATTTCCAAAACCAATCCAAACCATTAATGATCCTCCCCACACTGTCCTTTTAGAGAAAATACTTTCTTCATTTCGGAGATCCCTCCAATAGCCATTCCTCCATCAGCCAGGACCATCTAAATTGAATTTTTTTTTATCACTGAAGTCTACTTGAAGCCACTGTTCGTTCCAAGCCATATGTTCTTTTGCCCATTGCATTTTTTTTAACTTGAGAAGCTCTGCAAGTCTCAGCTGTGTTTTCTTTTTCTTGTCCACAAGAAGTTCGTTCCGCCTAGCCACTCTTGATAAAGTAGATTTGAGAACGTTGATGGCTTAGTCTTGTGATAGTCTGGAGAATGCTTCCCTGACTTTTAGTTTCTTTACAACTAATCTTTCTTACAGTATAACTTACTTTCGAGGTCATCCAGGTGATTTCTGCTTCCCATATTTCGATCCAATATGGAGAAAATTATTTACCACGTGTGGTGAAAGTCCACTTTTTTTTGCCATATTCCGTGACTACAATCCTGCTTTGTTGACAGCTGCAATTTGTCTCTTTTCAAAATCTGATAACGGTATTTTCCTACCCATACTTAATGACACCTTTTCAAATCAATTATCTAGACCTATTCACAATAAATTCTAAGTAAGATTATTTTCACTCAGTGTTCACCAGTTAAATATTTCCAAAGGGTATTTTCACTCCCTCTCTAAATTTTAAGGGGTATTTTTAAAATCTAAAGGGTATATTTTAAATTAAGTTTTTTAAAACTGAAGCAAAATAAGTGTTTTGACAAAACTAATAAATACGACAATAACAGTGATGCACTATCGCGATTTTGCGTAACAAAGTGTAAATATGCTTTTTAAATGTTTACTAAAAACACTTGATGGTTATAAACCTTAAGCGAACTCTTAACACTATGCTGTTTGTTGATACCACGTTGGTGTCCTACGAAACTATCTCGCAAATGTCAGCGACACCTTAAAAATGATCGAGCAAATGCCGGTAACAACTTGAAAACTGTCGGGAAAATACCAGAAATACTACGAAAACTATCTCGCAAATGTCTTAAAAGAAAACACACACACACACACACACACACACACACACACACACACACACACACACACACACACACACACACACACACACACACACACACACACACACACACACACACACACACACACACACACACACACACACACACACACACACACACACACACACACACACACACACACACACACACACACACACACACACACACGCACGCACGCACGCACGCACACACACACACACACACATCCCGATTAGACGTGCGAACGATATAGTGTTGATCTAGGTTTTTCATGAATTCACATATGAGGTTGATGTTTTGTGTTGAACTGCTATGAATGCATCTCTAGTTTTTTCGCTCATATTTTCGCTGCTTTTTGTCAGGACGATTGAAGCTTTGATGTGAGTTTGCTTATAATTTGCTACTGCTGTGGAAAGAATTGTAGGGCCATGGCAAAGAACGATCAAAGTCCAATTTTTTCGAAATCGAGGTTTTCCTGCAATCTGCAAGGTTACAGCAGATAGTTTAATCACATGGAGTCCTCTGGCAAATAAATATCATGGTACGTGAGATTTTGAGGAACCACTTACCTCAGCCCTGATACAAGCCCTGAGACCTTTAAATCAGCTTTCCTGGAGAATTGAGACAAATGGATTCTGATCGTTCTTTGCCGCAGCCCATCAATTGTGGATTTCTTGGTGAAGAATAAAAGAAGTAATTGATGTTACCAATATTTAAAATATAGTATAAATGGCAAAACTTCCTTTTCTCTCTTGAGATATGAAATGTATGGGAGATAAAAGATACAACAACAACGTTTAAGTAACTTCAATTATTCACATCCGTTTCACTATTTCAACAATCTGAGTTCTGTTTTTTGAATTGAATCCTGATAATCTTATCTAAGCTGTGGGATAATATATTAAAAGAAATTAATAGTTTTTCAATACTTTTCCCACTGTTTATTAAAAAAAAAAAAAAATCGCAAGCTAAAAATTGAGTTTTTCAAAATTTACGTATTCAATAACTTAAAAACTACATCGAAATTAAAAAAAAAAGAAAAAAAAAGAGGTAATGAGAATATTTTAATAAGACTTATTGTTTTGTGTCTGCGAAATTTTATTATTCTACAGTGGTTAGTTTTCCTTGGAGAGGAAGGCTCATGCAAAGAAGAAAAAAATGTTTCACTTTGACATATAATAATCGAAAATTGACGTTTGCCTCTTTAAATATTTCTTATCAGCAGATTTCCCAAACATTTCTTCAAGTATGCAAAATTTCATACTTTTAAATACAATAGTTTTGTGCCCTGAGACAGATAATAATATGTTTCTTATGTCTATCGAAGTATATAATTTACATTTCTTAATATAATTACGACAGCTTTCATTTCAAAATATGGAGCTAATTTGTGCGTAAGGATTTTACTTCGAAAATATTGTAGGTAAGTTTGCTGTTAAGAGTTCCTGATAATAATATTATTTAACATAGACAGGCAATTGAAAATGTTGGTGGAAAAACGTACAAAAAATGGTTGAACCTCAAGCACAATAAAACAAAATTTAAGATTCCAAAAATGTTTCATAGCAATGCATTAAAATACAACAGCGAATATTTTCTCAGTTTTTTAAGTAGATTTTTTTTTATCATATAGAAAAAAAATACAGTTTTGGTAAAAGAAAAAGAAATGTTAATGTGAATATTGAATAGTAAATGTTTCAGAATGCAGTTAATGGCTACAGGGCTAATCAAAATAATGATATACAGAATGATAAGAATGTAATTGATATAAGCATATTTGCTTTTACTGCTAGAAAAAAATATTTATCTAACACGACTGAAAAAACAAACCCTTACTAAAGCAGAAATCAAAAATAAAATAATACATCCCTTATTAATAATGATGAGAATGCAGTTAAATTTAGAAGACCATTTGTGAAACGTACTCAGTGCCTTAGAAATTCCCTTAATGTGTGCATTAGGAACGTCTTTTATTATAATTGTGATTTCTTGGCTTACTTCTTTGTGACTTTTTAAAGATAGAGCAAACAATACTGGAGAATACTTTCTTAGGTTCGGCATTTGTTTCTTAGTTTTTTTATCATCAATTTTCAGTGTATGGTCTTTTTTTTTTTTTTTTTTTTTGGTTCAGATAAAGTAAAAACCCGCGTTGATGACCAACTACTTAAGTTTTTTTTTTTTTTTACAACTTTCGTTTCCAGCATATAATCATTTTTTATTATAAACCTTTTACCAAAATAATTCAAGATGAAGTCGTTCAAAAAATATATCAATAAAATTGCATCTTTCTGAGCGGAGTTTCTCTAGTTGGGGTTAATTATCTATTTTTGTAACTGATTTCAATGGCCTCCAAATAGACGTTGCTTTGAAATTTTGAGAAAACTTTATTACATATGTATTGCATCATATATTCCTTCATTAATAATACTTGGTCAACACACATATGGTAATAATAATCCGAGAGACAACGGCAAGCTTTGGTTTGTTATTGGACATCATTCTGAATTTTTGTAAAGTATATAGAAAGTACTAGTGTAACAGTGCAGCCAATTTCACTGAAAAAATGTGGTTGCAATGGACAATTCCCACATTTTTTAAAAACGAGTGAAATTAGTACATATTTATGAAAAATTTCTTTCTGATTCCAAATATTTAAACAAAAGTTTTTACAAAAATTAGTTATTTAAATATTAAGAAATGAAAATGCCCCAAAGCCGAGCCAAAATCAGTCCGATCAAAACATTCAACAAAATCCGTGACGTCAAGAATTCCTATAGTTTCTGTGGTGTGAGGTTTCTGCCATATAGCTTACGTAGGTAGACCATTGCATATCCCTTACAGGTTGGCGCGATTTCCGAGAAACTTGCAAATCTGGTTTCCACTGCCGTATATCAAGCTAAGTTGTTTGGGAAGCATTGACGTCACTTTCAATTCGAGCCGAGTGAATCGTTTTCTCGTCAACGTCTAACGTCGGAACTTTTATCGCAAATTAAAAAAAAAAAAGAAAAAGCGCATTGAGCAAACATTTTTGTGTTTATGGCCTTTTCAAAACATTTAGAATTATGAATAAAAAAATAAATAAAAAATGCGGGAATTGTCCATTGTAAGCGATCCTAATCCATTACATTAAATAGCAAAATGGTAGCCCAAAGTGTCATGTTTCACCAAATAATAAATATCCTTTTTACTTTCAATTTCCCATATGTATTCATAGGGTAGTAAAAGTATAGCATTCGGTTAAATTTTTTTTTTTTGTTGTTGTTGTTGATTTTTTTGGCATTTCTCCAAGTTTTGGAACATCCTGATTTCAAAAAAGTGATCTATAAAAAATGTCTTCTTAGTGTCTGTGTGTATGTGGTCAATAACCGCCGAACAAATTAACCTACGATCTTCAAATTTGGTTTGAGGGTTGGTGATGGCCCAAGGACCTACCATTGAGGTTTTCGTCAAATCGCACATTCGCATAAGGTAGCCACCATTGAAAAAATCTGGTTTTTCAATGATTCCCAAAAAACGGCTCTAACGATTTTGTTCAAAATCACTGTGCTAATGCCTCTTAAGGTGTTGTAAATTTCCATAAAAATATCTTAATGGCGTAAAAAGTTGAAAAACGATGCCTTTAACACAGAGTTCTCTTTCGTTGAACATACCTCCGATTGTTATTTCTTCTATGCCCAGTTCTACTTACAAGAAAGGATAATGTACGAAATATCGATAAGTATATCGCAAAAATCATCATTCCGAAGGAATTTTTTTTTTTTTTTTTTTTTTTTTTTTTTTTAAGTCCCATACAAGAATTATCACATAAAATTTCGCCAAGTCCATTTTTATTAAATGTATGATGAAAATATAAATACGTTAGATGACACAAATTCACGTCAATATTATAGTGTAATTGAAAGTTGTGCGATGTTTCACACCCCTAGTTTTTTGACAGAATCTTATACTTTCATTACCCTATGTATACATATTGTTAATTGAAAGTAATAATATCAATAGTAAGTTACTAGATGTGATAAGTTATGTTTCCGAAAAAAGGGAAATGGTGAAACGTATTTTCAATTTTACAAGCATAGATAACTGGGTATTCTTAGGACATAATTTTACATTAATGCACAAAAATATTTAGCATTTTGAATTACCATTTATTAGGATTGAAACCAATATCAATACATTTTAAAAACCTATTCGAATTTTCAAATTCTATTAACCAATTACAATGCGGTTTTCATTCAGTCACTTTCTAATTAATTGACCGTGACCTCATCTCAATTGGAGTAGGGTGGCATCGAATGACAACATTTTTAAGGTTCTTGTGACCAATCATATCAAAAACTAATTAGCATTTTCAAATTAAATTAGCGAATCACAATGAGTATTTGATACTTTCCCGTGCATAGGAATTGACTCTGACTTCGCCACGAATAATTTCCAAAGTCCGTATAATATATGCTACATGATGTTCTCTGGTTAGAATGTGAGAATTATTGGTAGCTGTGTTTGATATCACGAGAAGCATGAATTCGAAGAACATAGAAAATACGAAATTGCTTTTCGTTTAAAATCGATTCCGAAGTCTAATATTTAGGAACTTTGTATTTCGCACTAATTTATTTCAATTAATATTTTCACGGTAAAATTAAATTTAATCAGCCGGAAGAAAAATACTAATGATGGATCATAACAGTTTCTCCGATAAAAATTTGAGAAGTCATCAGCCGAACCTTGTCTGTGAAAGTCTCTTCAATGCAGATGGTAATTCTCCAAACATGGGAAAGTGTTTTTTTGGAGATATTAGAGCTATTTTAACTCCTGGATATGTACTTACTAAAGAAGATACTGGTCCCAAAGTCCTGCAAAGAAACCTCGTTAACCAAGGACTACTGGATTTAGCCGGAACCCACTATAAAGTCAAGGGACACGCTGCTAAGAAGAGCAAATCCAAAGGAAAGAAGCCTGCAGGTGGAAGTAAAAAGAAAGGCGGGGAAAAGGCCTCTACAGGAAGGAAGAAGTCCGCAGGAAAGAAAAGAAAAGCTTCCAAGAAATCGAAAGCTCCCGCAGCACCACCAAAAAAGTAAACATCTGTAGTGAACAATGCTGATGGCGATCAAACTTCCTGACATTTTCAGAAAATGAAATATTAAAACAAATTTCAATTCAGTAGAAATTCAGTAGGAATTAGTTTAGTTTCCATATAACAGCAGAAATGTGAAATTCTTCAAAATTTTTGTCTGTATTCAACTTTAGCTGTACTCATTTCATGCTTGAGAATAAAAAAAAAAAAAAAAAAATGAATGTTACTTTTGTGAATTAATCATCTTCTAATAATTTCTGATATTATTAAAAAGCTAAACTTGGGAATGCTGTAAAGGAGGTTTTGGTAAATTTCTAGTTTACGTGAAGTGGTTGGTACGATTTTGAAAAGTATGCGTCAAGGCCAAAACGTCGCCAATTCTGTAAGATTCCAAATCTACAAGATGATGACTAATTTAATGTGACCATTTATTGTAAACGACGACTGAAAACATAAGTTATATGCAAACAATTGCAATTAAAAAAATCAAGATAAGAAAGGGCACGAAAATAAAATTGCTAAATATGAAACTCGCCTACCAAATCGCAGTCAAATTTACTTGGTGATATTTTCACTTCAATTTCACTTCTTCTCGTTTTCCCCAAATTGTGGTACGTGAAACTATATTAGGATTGTACAAAATAACAAAATACCTAGAAGTTTTTAGCTACATGTATGATTAAAACTGTCGAAAATATATCCCCGGATTAGAGTTAAAATCGAATTAACAAATATCATTTAAACTCTTATGTAATACTGAGACCGCCGCAAATCAAGCAGACTCATACAACAAAGTTTCTCCATATCACTAAATTGCGGTGACAATCGCTTACCTTATATTACAGTAAGTTAAAAAAAGCATTTTCGTACATTTGTGGGTCATTGATTTGATGCCTATATTAGTTATCTAAACAATCATTCTTTACTTTAGGAAGTAAGAAGTAGCAAAGATGTGTTTTTTTTTCTATAAAAAAAGTAGTCTTAAATTTGATGGGTACCAGATAAAAACCGTCAAATTGCAGCGATAACTCATTCAAACTAACATCAATTTTTCTATAATTCCTATAACAAAATGGAAACATTTAGGCTTGGCGATACATTTACGTGTCATTTAAGCGTGTAAACATTTAGGTTTGGAGACAACTGTGGTCAACTGATACCCGCTTAAGGGAAGGGTACCAAAAAATACCAAATATTTTATTAATATTTGCATACAAGGTATCTGTTTGGGTAATTTAGTTGCTGAAATCAGTTCCGGCACAAGTTAAACTCTGATCACCTTCCTGATTTCCAAAATTAATGACAAAATTTTAAAAGTTTTACGACCAACAATCGGCGATTACAACGATTTCACCCACATTGAAAAAATAATGTGTATAGTTTCTTTCTCGAATTTTTTTTTTGCTGAAGTAAAATATGCCAAGTATTTTTAAAGCAGATTTATTGTCCATTAATTCTTTATGATCCATCGGTACATAAACCTCAGTTTTAGCTTTGATACTCATTAATGCAGTGAGAAATTTACACTAAGTCTCTGTGCGTCTGTCTAAAGTAAATATTTCCCAAGAAAACTACATTTGCTATATGTTAGTTAAATGAAATATATCATTGATTTCGTACCAAAATGCAACGAAAAATTCTGAAAATGGTGACAAGAGGTTAATCTTCCCCCCGAAATGACTAGATGATGTATAAAAAACCGCCAAGTCAGCCAGAAAAAGTTATGGAATCTAATGTTTTCCGCCAAGCTGCTGCGTTTAGTTTCTTTGGGGTACTTGTACACGATGAATTAAATTGTGAATATTAGGTGGGGATAACCATAGATAATCAGAACTTGGTAGGTTACAGTTATTTCGGATTAATCTCATTTCATTGGCTTTATCTACTTTGCACCCATTGCAATGAATTGAGAATAATTCTATAAAAACTCTAGCCTGCCAAGTACTGATTGCTTATAATTATCCCCCATAATAATCACAATTCAGTTCATTGTGTACAAGTACCCCAAAGAAACTAAACGCAGCCGCTTGGCGGCAAACATTATGTTTCATAACTTTTTGGCTGACTTGGCGGTTTTTTTTTGTTTTTTTTACAATGTCTAGATCTTTTTTTGGGAAGATATCAATTCTTTTTGTAGAGTTTGCTAACTTAACTGCAGTCGAGCCTTGCTTTCCATTTGAGAATCCAGACTCAGCAATAATTTACTCGCTCTCAATTAATTAGTTAATTATTATTTTTTTTCTAATTACACAGTTTTGTTAGTTCAACTTAAAGTATCAAAGTCACTTCTTGAAAGTGAGCGAAAGGTAAATATCCGAAATCCATTGACTTGTTTTATTCAGTCATTATCCGGGCTAAAATTCCCAGCTTACGGGATCACATCTGGGAGGAGTGTGTGTGTGGGGGGGGGGGGGGGGCAGACCCCCTAAAGCATTAATTCATTAATTCACTTCCTTCAATCAATCTGAGAGGAATAAAAAAAATGGTCTGAATATATTAAAGCGTTTAAGCTGTAGGCCAGGTTAAAATTCCCAAGCATTGGGATAATTTCCGTGGGGTAGAGACCCTCCTACCCATAAAATCATACAAAAGGCAATTCCTCTAATCAAGCTAAGAAGAATAAGAAAAATTTGTCAAAAATCATCAAATAGTTTTGACTGTAGCCCTGCAAAAGTTTTGGTCAGAACCAGAAGAATTAGAAGAACAAAATTCCGGTGACTTCGACGATATTCAAAGGATTTTTTAACCATGTTCCCTTGTTCAATGTTAAAAATTATTTTGTAATTTTTCGTCTACTCACCCGGGGCAACACAATGGCAAAAAAAAAAAGCATGGTTCTAGCTATAATAGAAGCTTAGCTGTGAGGGGTCAAAAACGGGCCTAAGTTCTGTCAACATAATATACACTTGCATGTATGCCTCTTTGACATCGGACTTGGCAGCGGAACACTGCCGCGTTCCTAGATTAGCAATTATTTAAGCACAAAATATGAATGTTGCAGAAATCTTATAATAATAAAACAAAGAGTCTATGTGCTTTCGAATCTAAAGAAAGCTACTTAAAATAGGAATAGAACTCTGAAATTTTCAACGTTAGTAGTTTGGCCTACCAATTATACCTTCAACAAACATAATGTTTACATTTTTATTAGTTTTTTAAATTATTTTTTTTTTTAATTAATTTGAAATTTCAACATAAGTAGTTTTTGCCTTCTAATTTTGCTAAAATACTGTCAAAAGGGTGAGGGGTTATTGTATTATTTTATTAACGGGAGATTTTTTTTTTGTTTCTTGACACGGAAGGGGGTTCTAATATTAAGGGTTTATGTAGCAATTAATTTTTAGTGAGTGAAGCGAGCTTATGCTTACGCAGCACTGAACCTTTCAGCAAGCGCAGCTATCCTATGCTTGTACAGCAATGAACCTTTCCATGAGTGAAGTAAGCCTTTGTTTATGTGTCAATGAACTTTTCAGCGAACGAAGCGAGCTCGATTTTGCTTTGCGATGAACCTTCCTGTGAGCGAAGCGCCAAAAACTGGAACCTACAGTGGGTAAAAAAAGTCTCCGTACGAAAGCCAAAGTTACAAATAAATTAGCATAATTTTTAACCTTTTACTTCATATCTTCAGTAACTACTGAAATATGTTCAATTTGATTCTTTAGAATAAGTTTATAATAAATGTCTGATTTTACTAAACGTAGGAAGTATTTAAATTGAAACATTTCGGGGATGTTGCTAAGTGCCATGCAAAAAAAGTTTCCGAACGCTATATGAAAATTAATTCTGGCATTTTTAACAACAGACTTGCAGTAAATTTTCAATACTGAAGTGTACGCAAGTGTCATGAAGACATGATAGCAGCAATTGTTTAATTTTAACTTGTTGCTGATTGTCTTAAAATGGAGTTCCTAAAACTATTCGTGAGTTGGTGATTCAGTCATGAAATGTTGGATTATCTATGAAAAAAACTGGCGAAATCTTTAACGAATTGAAGTCTAGTACAATATATTATTGAAAGATACCGATGTGCTTCAAATTTTTGAGGATAGAGATCGATCAGGAAAAATTTCAAAGCAAAAACGCTTGCATAAAAGAAATATCATATAGTAAAGTTCAATATAATCGATGAATAAGTGCACCTGAAGTCGCACATGGCTTAAGAATTGCTAAAAACATTGAAGACAATTCCCAAGGGACAATTTATGTGCACTGGTTAAGACGCTTTGCGTTGGAATTTCAAGATACACGTACCTATTCTTATTTCCTTCTACATAACGTAAATTGACTATACTAGCAGCTCCATACACTCCCACACCATAACTTCTCCTCCACCGTGTTTGATAGTCCCACATAAATTATAAGTTAACATTTTCTGATTTTGTTTTCTCCTGACCATAACTAGATTATATGACCCTTGGATATTTAATTTTGATTCATCACTAAAACGGACTTTGCAAAGTTGATGCGCTTTTTCTGTTGCAGGTACTTATATAAGGCTTCTTAAGGGCAGCAAGTCAGGCGCGGATTTAGGGGGGGTGCGGGGGGTGCGACCGCACCCCCCATGATGTATCTCGTCAAAATAATTTTTGAATGGCCGTTTCCTCCAAATTAAAAAAAAAAAAAAAAAAAAAAATTACATTTCTTTAATATTTGTAAGATCTATTTTTTATTTAATATCAATATCGATGGATATAGAGGGGGTAAACAAAATTAAGCTTTTTCTGACATTTTTCATGTTTCATTAATACAGATTCTTAAGCCACCTAACCGAGCTCCTTATTTCACAATCCGTAGAAGGAATAGGCTTGAGAGGGGACGAGTAGATCGCGATTGTGATGACATGCAATGTACCGGTCAACGAATCTTTATCCCTTGTGTGATTCTCAAATTAAAAAAATTTCTCACAATACCATTAAAAAATTTCTCAATTTCAGCACGATTTTCTCATTTGTGAGTAGGAGATGGGACCAATAACTGGCAGGTTTTTTTTTTCCAATTAGCATTCTGCAGGTATACTTCTTGTCTTCTTGATCAGAGGGCAATTAATTATACAGGTTTAATATCGGGGTGCCATCGCACCCCCTAAACGTAAAAAAAATCATGCACTAAAAATATTAAAAACAAAACAAAAAAACAAGAACCTTTAATTATAATTGGAAAATAAAATGCCTAATTCCTAATTAAAAAAAAGCTTTGATCAAATCAGTACAATAGCATTACTGCAATTCTACAGAGGTTGTAAGAAGTTCCGATGAAGAAGCTATCGCTAAATTAGGACCAAGAAAAGTTTCCCTTCGTTCTCTCCAGAAGATCAACAAAAACGACCCCTTCTTTCTTGACCTTGAATTTGAAACTAAGGACACAAAGCAATAAAACTTGTGGGGCATACTGTCCCCTCCCATGCACGTGACATTGCACCATTGTGAGTTGCAAATTACTAAAATGCCTCTACTCTGGGTGGAAGTGACAAAAAAGTGAATGGAATGGTCATTTTTGCTTGAGTTGGAGTGTGCGTGCGATGTCAAGACTTTGTTTCTTCAATTGGTATGGCAGTGCAAGATAATCGACAGTAATATATAAGCATGATAAGATTTTTTAAATGTTACTATTTATTTTACAAAATGTAATATTTCATTAACAATTTGTTTCAGTTTAGACGTTTGCTTTTTTTTTCTAAATATGTTTGAATATTTCATTTTTTACAGAATAATCAGAAGTAGTGATTTATACTATACACTCATATTTGGCATTTTATGCAATTATCAACGTAACTCTCAATTCAATACCACCAGTATATGAATAGATTATAATAAAATATGCAATTCTTGTAAAAATAAACTGGTTTTACTGGATTAACCCCTTGTATCTGCACCCTTTCATATGCAAAATCATAAAAGCCCTTTGATAATGTCAAACAAAATTGCTTTCGTAAATTATAAAATTTAATTTATCCTTAACAGTATAAAGTGAGTTCCATATTACCTTTTAACTTCTTCTCAAAATATTCAGGATCATAGCCAAACACGTTTTTAAATATTGCTATATGCTCCAATCTCACACCTCGCGAAAATTCACCAGATCGAGCAATATTTGGCTCTCTGTAGTCCTGTTTTCAAATTGAGTAAACACTTGTCAAATTGAGTAAACTCGCGTCGATTGTTGAGCTACTTCCTGATAGTTTTCTGAGGTTTCTCTTATTTAAGATGAAGTCCATTTTTCTCTTGAAAGACCATCTGGTAGATGTTCTCTGCTTGATAAACAAACTAATCAGAATTTAACGTTGTTCCGGTGCAATATCTGGAAATATCCGGTACAGCGACATTTATTGCTACTAGAATATCAAGTAATTTAACATATTGTAATTTCAAAACTGGTCAGCTTAGATTGCAAATTTGTAAATATTGCGCATTCGCAGCTTTTGACAGTTTTTATTTGCTCTGTTAAATAAAAGCCAAAATTGTTTTGTGCGAGTTGATTATTTAAGTATAAATTACTGAAATATTAGGAACAATACCGATGACTTACAAATAATTTAAATCATTTAATGTTAAAATCTTTTTAAATCTTTTTTTTTTTTTTTTTTTTTTTTTTTTAAATTTTAATTTTAAATGTGTTTTTGTGTTTGTGACTCAAAATTGATGGTAAATGACTACTAATATATCTAATATGAGACACAATATGTAACCGATTAGAGATGCTACTTGTGATGAAAAAGCAGGTCCTATGGTTATATGAAAATTATTATTATTACAATTTCACCTGCTGTAACTAATTTAGTTTGGAATTTTATTTGAATAAAACGCAGAGAGTTAAAACAAACTAATAATCAGATAATGTTAAGTTTATTGTTTGAAAAACCTGCTGCTTTTTTTTTTTTTTTTTTTATTATGGTGATTTGTGTGTTGACGGTTTAAGATGGGCTTTGAGTACATTTTCCTAATTTAAGTTCTTTTTAAATCATATTTATAAGAGAAAATATACAGTTATGTTAAACCAAACTCAAAATTTATATTAAAGTACAGGTTGGGTACA
This sequence comes from Linyphia triangularis, assembly GCA_963978545.1. NCBI lineage: Eukaryota > Metazoa > Arthropoda > Arachnida > Araneae > Linyphiidae > Linyphia > Linyphia triangularis. The sequence goes on from OZ021722.1 coordinate 95,830,908, forward strand.
ATAAAAATCCGTCTTTTTAGAGAATTTTTGCAACTAAAGGAAAATATAAAACTTTAAGATGAAAAGGGCTTGTATGGCTTATCAATAAAGGCTTATTAATATCAACTTATATCAATAAAGTGGTCTAGATAAAATGTCTATGCGTACATGGTCAGCATAGCTCCTAAACGAATTGACGTACGATATTCAAATTTGGTGTGCGGGCTAGTGGTAGCCATGGGACCTACGATTAGGTTTGAGCATTCACATAAGGGTGAAATCATGAATCTAATGCCTCTTAAGGTGTTTTAATCGCCCCCCACCTCCGAATTTCCCGTAGAAATCTGATAAAAGCGTAAAAAGTTGAAAAATGTGTGTCTTTAACGCAGAGCTCTCTGCCCTTGTGCATCGCCCATCAACTATTGATATCTTTCTGCTTTTCGTTCAAAAAAGGACAGTGTAATGTCTATTGAATATCATCACCAATTTCGTCGGTTATGCGTTTTTTTTATTTTATTATTATTACTATTTTTCTTGTCCCACGTAAAAATTATTGCCAAAAATATCGCCAAACTCTCCATTTTCATTTAAATGAAGGAAAATTTGGAAACAGTAAATAATACCATATCAAATTTGAATGCAGTGACCAATATTATAGTGTGTAGTCTCAAGTTTATGTAACTTATATTTTAATTTACTAATGTGATGTCAAACAGAGTTGAAAAGAATTGTTTAACTTTGGAAATTATTAAAACCTTATGAATATAGAGTGTTACGTACCTGCAATGTTGTCTAAAGTTGTTAAACGATCTATCGCCTTTTTCTGCATCAATTGATTTATGATGTTGAATGTATTGGTAAATTAACTTGTATAAAAAAGTTGAATTTTCATGGTTGCTGAGCTTTTTACACTTCACCTAATCTGCATGAGATATTTTTTTGTGCTCTTAAATATTTTTTGTTTAATAAAAAATACTAAATATTTAAAATTTAATTTTTTATTACATTTTCGGGGTAATTTGTTACATGGGGTGCAAAAGAGGATTGTCAAACCCTCTAATTTTTATTTTTCATTGAACCCTGATAGTATCATACTAATTGATGATACCCCTTCCCCCCCCCCCTCTTCCCCAAGTTGACAAACTATCACCGCCACTGTAAACACTCCCGTTCATAATCGCACCCCCCTTGTTTGACCTCTAAATCCGCCCCTGCAGCAAGTGCATTCAGAAACGCATTTAATAACATTTCTTACCGTTTGAGATGTCACTTCAATGTTTTTTTTTTCAATTTTTTAGCCATTTAATGTGCACTTATTCGCAGATTATCTTGAACCTTATTACAGGATATTTCTTTTATGCAAGCTTTTTAGCTTTGAAAATTTTTCTGATCGATCTCTATCCTCAAAAATTTGAAGCGCATCGGTGTCTTTCAATAATATATTGTACTAGACTTTAATTCATTAAAGATTTCGCCAATTTTTTTCATAGATAATCCAACATTTCATAACTGAATCACCAACTCACGAATAGTTTTAGGAACTCCATTTTAAGACAATAAGCTACAAACTAAAATTAAACAATTGCTGATATCATGTCTTCATGACACTTGCGCACACTTCAGCTTTCGAAAATTTACTGCAAGTCAGTAGTGGAAGACGTCAGAATTAATTTTCATATGACGTACGGAAACATTTTTTGCATGGCTCTTAGCAACATCTCCGAAATATTTCAATTTAAATACTTTTTGCGTTTTGCAAAAACATACATTTATTATAAACTTATTTTAAAGAATGAGATTAAACATATTTCAGTAGTTACTGAAGATATGAAGCAAAAGATTATGAATTATGCTAATTTATTTGTAACTTTGGCTTCCGTACGAAGACTTTTTTTACCCACTGTATATGCGAATGATAGATTTCCGCGATGCGGAACCTTACAGGTAGATAAAATATTGCACATGCTAAAATTTCGTAGCAAAGCACTGGTATGCAGCTAGTATTGATATAAAACTTCCATTTTTTTTTTTTTTTTTTTTTTTTTTTTTTTATATTCGTTAAAATATTGTGTCACGAGGAGCATTTTGAAAAAAGTTAAAATTTTGTATTAATTTTATGCATTTTTCTCAATAATTTACTATCTATTTTATATTATCTGCTCAAATTTTGTTGTTGTGTTATAAGTCACATTTTCTAAGTTTGTTCTGCCAAATTCTATCTAATTCTAAGCAAAACTAAAGAATTTTGGAAAAAGTATACCATGTCCCCTTAACGTAATACAAATTTTGCTTTGTATAAGTATACATAAATGTGTATGGTTTTAAGAACAGTATTTTGTTTATTCAGAAACTGCCCTGTATCTCTGTTAATATTAGTAGATTCAAGCTTCTTTCATACCAACATCATATTTAGGCTATCGTTCAAAATATTAATGAAAAAATAATTTGATTTTTGTATTAAAATTCTTATAAAAGCACCAAAAGTATGTATATATTTTTTTGGCTACTCCCACATTCATCGTTCGGCAATCCCTGCCCAGTGGTATTCTACCTAGGGATAGTTTTGGATGTTTAGATTTTATTATGTTTATTGTTATAAACTAAGAACAGCCCCGTTGGCGGGGGCTTGGCCTGCTGTGCCCAATCCAGCTTACTTGACCATAGGCCCTGGTGTGCTATACAGTTTCGGTCAGATGGTCAGTCTGACGCGAAACCCCCAGTATTTAGTTCCTAAGCATGCTTGGTTCTCATTTAATCTACCTACTTAACGGATGAAAGGCTGAGTCAACCTTGTCCAGTCCAGGGATCGAACCGCGGATTCTTATTGTTATGTTCAACCCTTTTTAGCAAATCGAAAATACAGAATTATGTAACCAAATAAATTCACATTCAAACCAATTATGACAAAATTTCTGGAAAACTGGAAATTTCAATTTGAAAAAAAAAAGAAGAAAAAAAAAAGAAAAAGTAAAATCAAAATTTAAAAGTTCACTTCTGGTAGGACAGCTTTCACTATCCTTTTAAATTAGTGTTAGAAATTGTTTCATGCAGTGAGAATGTTTCATGCAGTCAGAAATCAAAAGAAACCTATTAGTTTAAAAGGGTTGGACATAAGTAAAATGTGTAAGGAAATTGGGTAGACAACATTTTGCAGGGAAAACTCAAACAAATTTCGGGAAAATAAAAACTAAGCCCATATCGCTTGAAATTCTAACTAATATAAAGTCTACATTTACACTACAATAGTTTTCTGGAAAAAGTTATTTTAAAAGTACCGCATTCAGAATAACTGGAATAAGTCACTTCTGGAGTTGTTTTCTTTTCTTTTTTTTTATATTTATTTTAACGAAGTTTTAAAAGGTTTAGAATATAATTTCGCTTTTTTATCGAATACTTAAAACTGAATTGACTGTATCTTGAGTCTTTGATGCGTGTAATCCTACGTTTTTTTCGAATCCTATTAATGGTAGCGGGTAAATGTTGAGAACTACAAATACCTGAAGATTGTTTTCGAATTCCTTTGAAGATCTCTTTGTCCTTTTTACTTTACCTTTTGAATAATTCATTTAGAATAAAATTTATTTAATTGTTTTTGGGGTGGAAGTCTGTCGGAGTTAAAGTAGGCTTACATATGACTGGCTAATTTTTTACTGGCAGGATTAGAGTCAGAAAAGTGATTGATTGAAATCGTCCAGGTTTTGTAAAACTGATTAAAAAGAAACGCAATTGTGACTATCAAACGGATAATTGCGAGAGGAAGGCATTAAAATTCATTGTCATAAGATATATGAAAACCCATTGGTAGAATTTACTAGAGGAGAGACAAAAAGTGAGATTGGTTGCACGAACTCACGACAGATGGCGGAACAAGACTGCAAATGTGCTTTTGTTCTAGTGTTTTATGTTTAATTTAAATTTTATTTATAATACTGTTCTAATAAAATTCCCCTGTTAACCATTTTAAATCTTCTTTCCCAAAGTATTTTTTTCTGTTACTTATAAATAAATAAATAAATAAATAAATAAATAAATAAATAAATAAATAAATAAATAAATAAATAAATAAATAAATAAATAAATAAATAAATAAATAAATAAATAAATAAATAAATAAATAAATAAATAAATAAATAAATAAATAAATAAATAAATAAATAAATAAATAAATAAATAAAACAAAAACAAACAAACAAAAAAAACATTAGTGAACGCATACATGTACAGTCTTGTTCCGTTTGTGTAGCACGATTTCATGTTCATGCAACCAATTCCACAAAAAAACAAAACAAAAAGTTCTTAATTTTCTCTTACGATTTCAATTACTGTATTGGTATTGCTTTTATCGTTTTTTAGATAAAAGCAACACTTTTCCAGTAATTATTGTCACATTCACTAAAAACCTGGATTTGTGTACAAACACTACTAATTGTTTTCATATTTAAGGCAATGTTTTGTTGTGGATTTAAACCCATCATAAAGAAATTTCAGATGTATCTTCTTTTAAATTAAATTTTAGCCTTTTATTTGATGGCATCATTGAAAAGCACATAATTGGAAAAGATCAATACACAAGATTTCGTTTGAAAACAAGGCGAAAGTCTAAAATCCAATAAGATAAGATTCTAAATATTTTCTTCCACAACCACTATCATGTTACCGTCATAGATTGTAATTATTTCATAGTAAATAGCTTTTTTTTCTCTTCAGGAATCCCCGATAAAAGCCTTTAATTGGATCAATGCTTTTTCTCCCCCAATTAACCTTCTAAGTATTTCAAAAAGGAACTTGAATTCGTAAAACTAAGAATGTTCCCTCGGGGTAGTTGAATGCTCCACGCATAATCCTACGCTCTCCCTCTCAAATCAATTTATAATGAATGCTGCTCGGTTTAAAATATATTCAACCACCACTGTTTAGGTTTACGATGAATTCCCAAGAAAAGAGGAAAACAACAATTTAAATGCTTTAACGCACATTTGTATTTTGTATTTAAAGAATGGTTGGGCGATTCTGCAAAAAGTGGTTCTTTGAGTATATTATTAAACGGTAGCATATTTCAATGAGTTTTCTTCAAAAGCACGGCTGTAATCAAATGCTAAAGCATTCTACTTATTGTTTTTTTGGTATTATCTCTACATGCGGAAATATTATCAGAGTTTTCTACACACAGATCAAAGATCATCGTTAGGGCCCGACTCAAAAAACTGAGTAGCATATGCATAACAAAGCAGATGGGGCCACACATAGACGATAGGTGGTGTTATTTAAATATTAATGACAATTTTGATTACTGTCTTGTTTTAATTAATATCAAGATATTAATATTTTTAATAACTAATGAGTTATTAAAATATATAATATTTTATGTCTTTGAACAAGAGCATTGAACAGCTGAACAGAAAGTGATAGTTATATAATAATTTTAAAAAAATCTCTGGCATTTGATGACTCCTAACGTTCGGGGGCCCTAATTAGAGCCCTCGTGGGGCTTAAGTGAAATAAGCCTCTGACTACCTCGAAGATTTTTAAGGGTACTTCTAACAAATAATAAAGCAGATTTTGGATCCTAACCTTTAAGACAGGCACACGGGTAGAAAACACAAAGATTCAAAGGTTTGCATAAGCTCTTATTCGCAAGAAAGCATTTAAAATTTTCTTAACCACTTCGAAAAATGCGTGACGGTCCCTACATTCCCCTAGATTAGCGTTAGCCACTACTCGGCCCGCGGGCCAGATTTAGCCCGCGACAGATTTTTCGGTGGCCCGCCGGCACCACAGAAGATTTTTAAAAGAACTTCACGGAATGGACTTCAGTTTAAATAATTTTAATTTATCCAAAATAATATGTGTTAACTATGTAGAACAGAGTTGTCCACTACGTGCCCGAAGAAATTATTTCAAGAAGCTTTCAGCCAGGTAGTTTTCATCAAGAATAAACACAGGAATAACTTAACTGAATCTCATTTGGGCAATTTATTAAAATTTATTGGACAAAATACTCCGAAAGATGTCGACTCTATTATAAAATAAACTGAACGATTGCGACCGCCATCGTCTCACAATTGATATTGACTTAAACGGAGTGATCTGGAAGTACAGTTTAAATACTTTTATTAAAAATTAGGTCAAGTCGCATTGTCAGGTTGGAAAAAAAGATTCACTTCTTTTTTAAACTTTGATTTACTAATAACGAATATTATTATTTTTCAACTATTTGAAAAAAAAATTAATATTTTTTCCAGTTTTCAGAAATGCTATATATTGTTAAATAGATAATAATTAAACACATATTTTGATGTATCCGGCCCGCGAGAAGTTCCAACATCAGTCATACGGCCCGCCTCTAAATGTTAGTGGCGGACGCTGCCCTAGATGGTCTTTATTCTTAGTGTCTGGACAAAAATAATGTCAAATTTGCTTGGTAAACACTAAAATTCTTGTATTTGAAACAGGTCAATTAAAAATTTTTTAATAACGTAAAAAGTGTCTTAAGCTGAAAAGCAACATTTATTACAATAGAAGAGAAAGACACTTAAATTAATTGAATTTTACCTAGTACAAATACTGCTCCACGCATTGACATCAAATCGAAGAAATTGTATCGCTCATTGAACTCAACTCTTCGTTTTCAAGCTAAGACAATCCGCTGGTGGTTTAACTAACTGAAAAGTTAACTGAGACGGTTTTTTACCACCCCTAAGTATGTTACTTTGTCCCCCACTAAATAATTATAAAATATGCTTGTATTTTTGTCAGTATCTCATATTTTCATTGTGGTGGATGAAAAACGGCTATAAAAACTTGATTAATTTACTTAAAAGACAATCATGTGGATATGAAAGTTAACATTACACATCGTTCCTAGTTACCTTAAACTACTAAATACCTATAAAATATGCTTGTATTTTTGTTAGGGGCATATATTCTCATTATCTTGGATTAAAAACGGCTATGAAAACAGTATTACAGCAGTTCCAACTTGGTAGGGAGTACTAATTTTATAGTGCAATTAATTTGGTTTTTCGCATGTCAAGTAAAATTCAAATTTTCGTATTTCGTCATTGTTCCATCATAGCTGTGATACCAAGCACTGTTTGGCTCGGGTTAGTTGGCCGATATGGGGTTACGATGATTCAGACCTTTTTCTTCTGTCTGGACCAAACCTGTTCATTTGTGCTTTTCTCTCGGCAAACTAGCGAGAGCCGGGCAGTATACGTGATGGTTCTTATATGTTTATGCTGTAAAAGCAAAATATCATAAAATTCGCGAAGAAATTTCAGATTTATTTTCATCGTACAGAAAAAAAAAAACAATGTGCCCAATTTATAACTTAATCTCTTATTTAAATTTTATTAAATTGCAAAACTCATAAAGTCTATTACAGTGGTCAGCAACCTTTAATTTTATTTTTTTTCTCATCAACGAGGACCGTATCTGAAAATTTCTGCAATCTTAAGAAATTAATCTAACTCCAAATTGTTATTCTTTACTAAAAATTAAAGTTACTAATCATACATTTATTTTTATTTTTAAACATCTTATTCCAGATGATTTTCGTATAATTTTCATTGAAACCATAAAACTTGAGTTACAGAAAAACTTTTGTTAAAAATACAAATTAAAATTCCTTTTAACACACTTTGATTTTTGGAGAAGATTTGAGGTATGATCGCGTATATATATATATATATATATATATATATATATATATATATATTCCATTATATTTTATGTTAGTAATGTAAAGATATAAATGATAAATATCGTTGCATAGACAAATTTCGAAGTTCAAATTTTGGGCGAAGTCAATAATAAGATAACTTTATTCAGAATAAATAAATGATTTACATAAATTCTCGTTCATTTTTAATAAATAAATTTTGAAGCTTAGTTTGCCGCACATTTTACTGATAGAAATGTTTTTGAAATTGGCGATGTGTAAATGAATATAAAAATTTACTGTTTTCAAGTTATACAAAAGAATATAACCCATAAAAACAGAGTTTTTAAAAAAATCCTTTATGCTCAAAAAGGATTTTTTTAAAAACTCTGTTTTTATGGGTTATATTATTTTGCATGACTTGAAAACTGGATAAAAACCATTTTAATGTGTTAACATATGTAGGTGATAGATTAAGAAACTACAAATATATTGATGACATGTAAAAAATATGGATGAGGAATTTTTGCATAGAAATTGTTTTAGTAAGAGATATAAGGAAGCAAGCTTGATGGAAAACCTCCCCCACAGAAATTTTATGGTTGCGCCCCTGCAAACATGCCAGATTGGAGGAGAATACTTTTATGGGTTGAGAGGGAAACAGGCGGATTTGTAGATCGAATATTTAAAACATACAAAATTATTTTTAAAATTAGAAATGAAAGGAAAACTTTATCTACACGAGCCAAAAGCAATTCGACTCGACGAAAGGAGGATAGAGCCCACATGAGACTGGTTGAGTGAATGAAATTATTCCTCTATTTTATTATTTTAAAAACGTTCTCGAATTTTGTCTTTTCTGCATTTGATCACGAAAAGCACACTAAAATATCATTAAAAAATGTAAATATGACATATTAAAAATTAAAGCGTCTTTCTGAGCGTTATTGGAGTATACAAGAATTTTTATCAGCCCTGGGTTGGCAGGGTTAGCTACTTGCTTTATAAATGAAACAATTGAAGATTATCAGCTTTACAAAATAATATATATATATATATATATATATATATATATATATATATATATATATATATATATATATATATATATATATATATATATATATATATATATATATATATATATATATATATATATATATATATATATATATATATATATATATATATATATATATATATATATATATATATATATATATATATATATATATATATATATATATATATATATATATATATATATATATATATATATATATATATATATATATATATATATATATATATATATATATATATATATATATATATATATATATATATATATATATATATATATATATATATATATATATATATATATATATATATATAAATTTTTGTTTGAAAGAAAAATTTCGCCTAGAATTTAAAAAATAACATTTGCTATCATTTTTAGAGAAATTTAAATGGTCTTCAGCGGTGCAATCATTTAAATGGCGGGCTATTCACCAGAAGGTTCGTGGTTCAAAACCAACCGCACAGCTTGATGTCTTAACTCATATGATACTTTCAACAAAACAGTTGTTTTCTCAAAGAGCATCTTTAAATACAGTAATAAACTTAGTGAAGTTCATATAATCAATAACAGATGCATCTTCAAATGAAATAAAAAAATCATTTTCTGATTGCCCAAAGGACAGTTGAAATTTTTTTTTAAGTTGCTCTTTTAAAAATTTGGTTGGTTCGGGCAACCACAAATTTTGAATACAGAATTATTTAGTTAAGGAGATGAACATAAAATCTCTTCTTTCCTCAGTAAAAGTCTCGTTAGAAAAAGTCGATGTTTAAAATGAAATTAAGTTTTTATTTTGCAGGCGGTCTCTAAACAGAATTAACTGTAATACCAAAACATTTATGATGAGAAATGTAAAGATACCTAATGCTTCATGTTATATTTTATGAATCCTGATTACTCATTCGTTCGCGAATAACGGTGCCAGTGGGGAGAAAATTTAAACTGTTCAAATGTATCCTATACTTTAAAATGTTATGTTCCTCTTCTTTAACAATGGAGTTACTTTATATATTCGGCTTATAGTAAAAAAGTGCTAACACAAATTTTGTTCTCAAATCACTTTTTTGTATATTTTAAACAAGAAGAGAAGATCCATCGATTAGACAAAGCTACAATTTGATTACTGATATATAGTGTGTCCGAATACAAAGTCTCTAATTTGGAAGAGTCGTTATACTTAACAGAAAGTTAAAAAGACAAATAAGAAAAATGTAAAATTAGATAACAGGACTCCCAATGTTTTTAGATTTAAAAAAAAAAAAAAAAAAAAAAAAAAATCAGTGCACTTCTAATTGGACTACCTTAAAATCCTTGAGGATATCTTACCGGTAGTCCTATTCTAGCATCTATATATCGATGAGTTCCATCTATATTTGCTGTAGCTTTTCCATTGTTACAGTTGTAGTAGCAGCGATTATAGGTTTACGAAGGTCGTTAACATCACGGATGTTCCTTGAGTAGATATTGCCTTGATGTAGGCCCAAAATCAAAACCTCCTGGAGATCTTGATGTGTAGACAATTGACGATTCCCTCATTTTTTAATTTTTTTTTTTCTCAATTATAAATGTTTTGTAAAGGCCATAAACGCAAACACTGCGTTTTTGTTTTTGTTTTTTTGTTTTAAATTTGCAACCAAAGTTCTCCTGTTAGATTTGACGGGAAAAACGACACAATCAGCTCGAAGCTAATGTGATGTCACTTGATCTTTAGCAATTTGGCTTGAAAAGCAGCAGCGGAAACCGGTTTTTCATGTCTATCGCAAATTGGGCCAATCGGCACGGGATATGGCAATTGTCTAAAAAATTCACACCAGCTATTTGGCAGAAATCTTACGATTACCATAGAAACGGAAAGATCTCTTGACTATATTGTAGAGTTTTGATCGGAAAGCGATCGAACTAGGCATTCGGGCATTTTCTTTTCTTAATATTTAAATAGCAATTTTTTTTAAAGAACTTTTGTTTGAATATTGGGAATCAGAAAGAAATTCTTCTTAAATATAAACTAATTTCATCCATTTTTAAAAAATACTGGAATTGTCCATTGGGCCTCCACTTTACTTCGGGATGGAAACTAAAGATTGTCTACAAAATCTAAGAATTCAGCAGTCAATTTTTCGTAACGACGCAAACGTATCGCTGATGACTTTTTTAAAAATTTACTGTTGAAACTACCCCAGTAACACAAATCTGCTGGCTAATCCCGATGTGAATCATTCTAGACTACCCGTTGTTACGCATCTAGGCCAATCGCGCTCTTTGCTATGTAAAATATACTGGGCATTTTGAAATGTTGATGCAGAGAATTAAAATTGAAGTATAATGTCACAAGAAAGAACGGATGGATTGTTTGTTGTTTTCAGATTGGTTGGTTGGTTGTTTTCAGATTATCTGGCGCCGTCAGCAACACGAGGGCTATAATGCGCCGAAACATTCGTCATTAGACAAGCCAACATACATTTACAAATACCCATGCCTACGGGACTCGAACCCGCAACCTCGCGGTCTAGAAGCTAGCATGCTAACCACTATACCGTTTGGTCGGCAGAACGGAGGGATAAAAAAATATGTTTTGTGATGGTTTTGACGCGCTAATTTTTTAAAAAATGCGTAATTTGGAACGATGCTCGAAATTAGGCATGAACTGGTCAATCTTTCCAGAACCCTTATTTCCGACTTTGGTCAATACCGCTATGGTAAGATGGCTATGGCTACCGTAACTGGTTAAGAACATTTGATTCGAATATCCTGTTGTAAATGAGCGCAAAAGCGATTCGCTCATGTTGAATTAACACTTGAAAAGGTATTTTTTGCTCTCTTGTAATTGTTAACAAATTGCAGTTAGCACAGCTTCACTCTAAGCCGACTAAATCCCAAAGAAACAAATTGAAGATTTGAAACTTCTACTTTTTAGTTAATCAACGCAATGTTAACATTCTATTGTAAAGTATAAAAGTAGCGACCTAAAATGCATAAATAATATATAATTTTTAAGAACTGCTGCTATTATTAAATGTTTTTTTTTTTTTTTTTTTACTTTCAATTTCCCATATGTCAGTGTAGATAAAGGATTCGGTTAAAAAAAAAAATGCATTTTTCCACGTTTCGAAACATCCTGATCTCAAAAAAGTGTTATAGAAAAAATGTCTGTCTGTGTGTACTTGGTCAAAATAGCTTCCTAACAAATTGATCTACGATATTCAAATTTGGTGATAGCCCAAGGACCAAAGATTAAGGTTTTCGTCAAAATCGAGTATGCGCATAAGGTAGCTGCCATTGAAAATATCATGTTTTTTAGTAATTGCTAAAAACCGGCTCAAACGATTTTGTTCAAAATCACTGTGGTAATGCCTATTAAGGTGTTCTAAACATCCCTACCTCCGAAATTCCCGTAAAAATTCTTTAATAGCTTAAAAAGTTGAAGAACGAATGGCTTTAACACAGGGTTCTCTTTTCTTGAGCATACCTCATCAACTATAGTTTTTTGGTCTCTCCTCAAGTTTCACTTATAAGAATGGTTATTATAAGAATTACCGGAAAGTATATCGCCAAAATCATCATTTTGGCAGGTTTTTTATTTTATTTTTAAGTATCGCCAATCTGACCATTTTTGCTAAAGGAATGATAAAAATATGAAATCGGTAAATGACATAAATCCAAGTCAGTATTATAGTGTAATAGAAAGTTGTGCGATTTTTCATACCCCTAGTTTTAATTTTAATTATATTTGAATGCACCTATCAATTTCCATTTTATTAATGCATTTAGTTTACGATAGATGATAACAAGAAAATAATTTTAGAAAGAGTGAAATAACACAATTTCGATAACATTTTGAGATATTAAAAATGTTATTCAAGATTTAGGCAAGTGCATTCTCCATTAAAAGACAACCTTTATGTTTCTGGAATGGTTATCTGAATGGTTATCTTCCATATTACTAGTATAAATTGATCTGAAGTATAATTATGGAGGATTTATAAGAATTCTGTTGTATGCTGATTAAATAAGATCACGGACAATTTGAAAAATGTTAAGAGAAAAATTATAAATAAATCCCAGTGAAACATTAGGAGACAAAGAAGTGAACTCAAAGTGAAAGCATTACATTCTTTGACGGAAATGATTGCATTCTAAGCGTATGATATGAATAGATTGAAAAGAAAGGATTGTTAAATAATGATTGAGGATGAGGATTTATGTTCGAATGAGATTCTTTTAAAAGTATCTATGGAACGGATATGTATTTGAAGAACAAAAAAAATATCATGTGCGGAATAAAAGACAAGTAACAGTAAGTGCTTTTGGCACATAACTTTAATATTATTTGTTGTAAGAAGAAAATAAAAAAGTAATTGAGATAAAAACAGACCGAATGACGCAAAAAATTATGTTTTGTAAAAGAAAAAACTTTACAAAGGAAGTAGGACCGACTTCAAAGTAGGGTTACTATATGAAGAATTTTTTTTTTTTAAAGCGAAACGCGAACTAATGGAGTGAAAGTCAAATTAATATGAATTGGATTGTAAGAATCACTTCACTAAAAAGTCAAACTACAAAAAAGTCACTAAAAAGCGACTTCTACATATGTTCTTATTTTGATACATCAGGACTTTTAAGATAGAAATTTAAAACAATCTTTGAAACTTTCAGTTGAATGTTATGATTAATTTTAATTATATTGAGACCTTTAAATTGGTATATTTTAACAAAAATTTAATATTTATTGTTCAGACACATTGATCTACGAATTGACTTTCTGATAGTTTTATTCGTAACGTTAAATTTTTGTATGGGAACTCGTCTGAACCAAGCATTTCATTTGATATATTAGCAATGTTTGTAGCATGTATAATTCTGTCGGGAAAAGTTGTCCTCAGACATCTGGAAAGACGGACAGTTCTTTTGTATAAGATTTTTTTACTACTTAGGTGACAAGTAGTTTGGCATTGGATAACAATAAAAGATGCCTTTTATGATCAAAATTGTTTTCAAAAGTGATCGGGAAAAAAAATACTCATTAAAAATATATTTGTTTTTCGACTGCAGAAAAAACTGTAAATATCAAAACGTTGAATTTTGGTATTGAACTCATCTGAACTAAACCTTTCATTAGCAATGTTTGTAGCATGTATAATTCTGTCGAGAAATTTTGTCCTCAGACAACTGGATAGACGGACAGTGGTTTTGTATAAGAATTTTGCTACTTAGGTGACATGTAGTTTGGCATTGGCTAACAATTGAAGATGCTTCTTATGAATTTACAAAAGTGATTTGGAATAAAATACTCAATAAAAATATACTTGTTTATTGACTACAGAAAAAACTGAAAATATTAGTAATCAAACAACAAAGTAATATGAGGGAACATAGCTACTCATTTTTAGTAAATTATGTACTTATTATTATCTGACTGTAAGAACTTGAAATAGACAATTTACTGTCTGTCCGTAAAGAGAATAGCTTTGGCTAGATTGTCTTGGTGTTAACGGTCCCTGTAAAAACAAGATTTGTAGATTTTAAATAGGGGTGATGTAAGGAGGAAATTAACGGTCAAAAATTTCTTTATTATTTCTGAACTAGACATGAAACCAAAAAAGATATTGATAAGGTATTATAAGTGTAACTAATAAAATTAAGCTAATAAATTAAACTAATTCTAATAACTACATAATTGCATACTTATAAAAATTGTCAGTTTTAGTTTTAAATGTTAAAAAAAAAAAAAAAAAAAGAAACCACACACTAATGGTTTTTGCTATATTTAAATTAACTTCAATGAGCATAAAGTATCTTTTCGAATCCCACCTTTGTGTTGTATTCAAATCTATTGAATCAACTACTATGTTCCGCTCAAATATTGTGAACCTTCACAAAAAATTGAAAATAAAAAATTTACCTTATAAATATTTAAATAACATTTTATCCATTTGTACAAAAAAACTTTTTTCACAAGGCTTCAATGCAGGAAAAAGTTAAGTTTAATCTTATATTATTTAGTACTTTTATTTAGTAAATTTATCATATAGATGTTATTTAGGATGAAGTAAGATACAAGTAAATATTTAATCTTAGTATTCTTTTGACAAATGAAATGATGAATTTCATACATATTTAATAAAAAGTATATGTCATCAAAAACTTATTTTGGAATATTTACTACACGATAAGTAAATAGAAACTTTAAAAATGGTTTATAAAATTTTAATATTTCTTACTAGCTGAATACCTAGCTACGAAATTTTACCATGTGCAATATTTTAGCTAGCTGTGAGGCCACGCGTTGCGGAAATTCGTCATTGGTGTATAGGTCCCAGTTTTTGGCGCTTCACTTGCAGGAAGGTTCATCGCTTAACAAAATCGAGATCGCTTAGCTCGCTGAAAGGTTCATTGCTGCGTAAGCGTAAGTTCGCTTCACTCACTAAAAACTAATTACTACGTAAAACTTTAATATTAGAAGCCCCTCCCCCGTCGAGAAAAACAAATTCCCCTTTAATACAATAATGCAATACCCCTTTAAGAATGTAACTCCTTAAGAAAGTGAGTACGCCACAAAATTTTACTATGTGCAATATTTTAGCCAGCTGTGAGGCCCAGCGTTGTATAAATCCGTCATTGATGTATAGCCTCCAATTTTTGGCGCTTCGCTTGCAGGAAGGTACATCGCAACGCAAAATCGAGCTCGCTTCACTCGCTGAAAAAGTCATTGACACCTAAGCACAGGCTTACTTAACTCGAAAGGTTCATTGATAAGCAAGCGTGAGCTTGCTTTGCTCGATGAAAGGTTCATTGCTGCGTAAGCGTAAGGTCGCTTCACACACTAAAAACTAATTGCTACGTAAGGCCTTAATATTAGAATACCTTCCCTTGTCGAGAAACAATAAAAAAATTCCCCTTTAATAACTATAATACAACACCCCTTTAAGAGTATTTTAACTTCAGATAACTTATTTTAACTTTCAGAGCTCTAGGGCTATTAGAAGTTGCTTTTCGTGAAAATGCTATGGATGCTGTATATTTAGGATAGTTAAAAATTCATTAAAAAACAAATAAAAATTGTAACGTTCTTTTTGTCAAAAGTCCAGTTAGAAGGGCAAAACTACATATGTTGAAAATTTCTGAAATGTAGCCCAATTAAAAATCGTCTTGTAAAATATTTGTTATTTAATTAATTAGAAAACAAATAAAATTTAAAAATTCTGTTTTGAAAGTCCTATTAGAAGGCCAAAACTACTTATGTCCGAAATTTCAGAGCTGTAGCCCTATTAGAAAACGTTTTGTAAAATATTTATCAATTAATTAAAAAAAAAAAAAAGTTAAATAAAAATTTAAAATTCTGTTTTGCAAAAGTCCAATTTGAAGGCTAAAACTACTTATATGGGAAATTTTAGAGTTGTAGCCTTATTAGAAATCATTTTGTAAAATATTTATCAATTAATTAAAAAAAAAAATTAAAAAAGAACTAAATAAAAATTTGAAATTCTGTTTTTCAAAAGTTCAATTAGAAGACTAAAACTACTTATGTTGAAAATTTCCGAGCTGTAGCCCTATTAGAAATCGTTTTGTAAAATATTTATCAATTAAAAAAAAAAAAAAAATTAAAATTCTGTTTTTCAAAAGAACAATTAGAAGTCCATAACTACTTATGTTAAAAATTTCAGAACTATAGCCCTATTAGAAGTCATTTTATAAAAAAACTTGTTAATAATTAAGAAAATTAATTAAAAAATAATTAATTAAAATTTTAACATTCTGTTTTTTAAAAGTCCAATTAGAAGGCTAAAACTACTTATGTTGAAAATTTCCGAGCTGTAGCCCTATTAGAAATCGTTTTGTAAAATATGTATCAATTAAAAAAAAAAAAAAAAAAAAAAAAAAAAATTCTGTTTTTTAAAAGACAAATTAGAAGGCCATAACTACTTATGTTAAAAATTTCAGAACTATAGCCCTATTAGAAGTCATTTTATAAAAAAACTTGTTAATAATTAAGAAATTTAATTAAAAAATAACTAATTAAAATTTTAACATTCTGTTTTTTAAAAGTACAATTAGAAGGCTAAAACTACTTATGGTGAAAATTTCAGAGCTGTATCTCTGTTTCAAGTCACTTTGTAAAAGAAAAAAATTATTAAAAAATAACTAATTAAAACTTTAACATTCTGTTTGACATACATAAAATTAGAAAGCCAAAACTTCTTATTTTGAAAATTTCAGAACTCTACTCCAATTTAAGTAGGTTTCTATAGATTAACAGACCGACAGAAAGACAGATAGACACACAGCTTGTTTTATTAATAATTATGCAGGATGAGGTTTTAAATATTCAAAAACAGATAATTCCTTATTTTAACAATTGAACTTTCTATAGGGTTTTAAAGATAAGAATTTTTTAAAAATATTTTTGCAGAATACAGGCGCAGAAGGAATTAAAATGAATAACCGTTAGGTAACTAAATATTTTTAAAAATATTTTTGCGATCTCATTAGTGAGTATTTGCTTTCTATCAAGAACTTACGATTTATTTATTTATTTTGGATTTTTTTTAAAGAACCTAATGTTATATATCTAGGTTATTCATTCATTATCTTCAATTAAATGTAAATTCAACGCATTTTTATTTTTAATGTTTTGTTATTCAATTTTTCATTTGTCTTAAATTTATGACTAAGTTTGTTATATCGCCACTGAAATGCACTGAGGCATTTAATGTCTTAAAATTGCCATATGCGTGGTGTCATGCAAGTTAATTAAAAGTGCGTGAGGACTTTTGACAAAGCTAAGTCAGAATTTTAAGTTCTATCTACTTTTATTCGTAGCATGGTAGATAAGATAAATATAAACTTCTAAAACGTATTTGGTGCTCTTTATAAAGAAGTTGCCTTACTTGGCCCTATAACCTTGTCTTCCTGTACTTTTTGTCATATACTAACATCAACAGTGAAAAGTTACCAAATAAGTTGTATCCACCCAAAAAATGGCATTTAATTAAAAATTTACTAGTTGAATTTGAAAAATATTTTATAATTGAAATTATAAAAAAGTTTAAAATCAAATTATAAAAAAGTTTATGGTTAAATTATAAAAAAGTTTATAATTAAATTATAAAAAAGTTTATAATTAAATTTTAAAAATAATGTATAATTAAATTTAAAAAATAGTTTATAATTCTGTTTAAAAAATAGTTGATAATTCAATTTAAAAATAGTTTAGAATTAAGTTGAAAAAAAATATAACATTCGCACACACTAAATAATAATAATAAAAAAATTGCATTTTTAATTGTAATAGTTGAAAGGATGAATTGTGACTTGTAAAATCTAGTTTTTATTTATAACAAAATTAAAAAAATTAATAAAAAATACTGTAACCTATAAACACAAAGTTTTTAATATACATCTTTTATATGCATTGCCAATTTTAATGCGCAATTGTAACTTATTGAACTCAGATGGAGTTTTCTTAGTGTTTGACTACTACGAAGAAAACGTCAATTCCGAACTATTTGCTAATCTTTTTTGCATCCAAAGCATGACTCAATACATTGCCATCCACAACTACAGCTAATAAGTTTCAGCTTAATTGGATGACAACAAGTGGGTTAATCAACCCACCAAAGATTTTGCCTCGTCAACCTTAATAAATAAAGGTGTCAGTCATTAAATCACTCCAAATTGTATATGTTTGAATTAAGCTTGGTATCTGGATAATTCAACACTAGTAAAAACTGATACAACTGACATATGACAATAAAAACGTGTGTAAAAATACCATTTAGTGACTTTCCGAAAACTTGATAGAAAGAATTGTCATCGACAACGAGTGTATATGCCAGGTTTGAAAGTTTCAGCGCTGTTGTATGACAACTAATGGGTTTATTAGTATTTGGAAGTGATAATAGAAGAGTGTGTAAAAATAGCCTTGTAGTAGTTTTACAACCCTCTGAACTTGGCAAAATTTTCATCGACATCAAATCAAACCGAAGATTTTGTTTCGTCAAATCTAACAAAGAAAGGTGTCAATCATTAAATAACGTCAAATTGTATATGTTTGAATGAAGCTTGGTATCTGGATAATTGAACGCTCGTAAAAATTGATACATTTGACAAATGACGATAAAAACGTGTGTAAAAATGCCATTTAGTGACTTCCCGAAAACTTGATAGAAAACATTGTCATCAACAACGAGTGTATATGCCAGGTTTCTCAGTTTCAGCGCTGTTGAATGACAACTAATGGGTTTATTAGTATTTGGAAGTGATAATAGAAGAGTGCATAAAAATGGCCTTATAGTAGTTTTACAGCCCTCTGAACTTGGCAAAATGTATTTTTATCGACATCAAATGAAACCAAAGATTTTGCTTCATCTAATCTAACAAAGAAAGCTGCCAATCATTAAATAACGCCAAATTGTATATGTTAGAATGAAGCTTGGTATCTGGATAATTGAATGCTCTTAAAAACTGATACATCTGACATATGACAATAAAAACGTGTAAAAAAATGCCATCTAGTGACATCCTCAGAATTTGATAGAAAGTATTGTCATCGATAGAAAGCATTGCGATAGTAGAAGCGTAAGTAAAAATGGCCTTGTAGTGGTCTTACAGCCCTCTGAACCTGACAAAATGCATTGTCACCGACATGAAATCAATTTGTAAAGTTTCAACTCAATTGAATGACTGCAAGTGTGTTTATTAGTTATCCGAAGCAAAAATAGTAGAGTGTGTAAAAGCGGTATTTTAGTGACAGTGGATGACCTCAAAACTACTTATAATGTATTCTTATCAACAACGAATCTGTCAAATTTCAAGATGATGGCCAATTGATTAATTAATCTCTATCAGTTTTGACATGTTAAATTGTTGAAAATATATTTTACAGATATTAAGTCAGACTGCTTTAATTTGGGACGATGCGATGGACAGATAAGGATTAAACCAAAGATATCTTATCAATCACGTTTTTAAAGAAGCTTCGTTCAAAATGAAAAATCACCGCACAGAAGGTACGAATTTTTTTTTAGTAAATTAATGGAGAAAGTAATTAAGGGACCTTTTAATTTGTTCAGGCTTAAGCGATACACAATACTGATGTTTTTAGCTAATGAGAAGGCAAAGGAGGATAAAGTATTTTCTAATAAATTGCTCTGTCAACCCTGTTAATTGATTTTCCTCAGAGTAAATAGATTATGACTCTTTTTAGATTAGCTTTTTTCATATGCTCATCTTAATTAGGCACTTTCTATGAGTCTCTGAACATGAGAAGCAATTTTGTATTAATAATTTTTAATAAGAATCCTATTTTTATAGGATCTTTATTATCTAAGCTTCTCCATCCTTTCGTCTTAAAGTTTATATTTGAAACTGTCTAGAACTGTTTGAAATCTCAAGTACAGTAGATGTACTTACAAAGCCTATACAATACAAAAAAGCAATATGTTTTTAATATTTTTTTTATCAAAAACTGTTCAAAATCACGGGAGAACCAACATGTTCCGCAAACCTGCAGTAAAATATTAAAAGAATGAAGAAATTAACAGTGGAGGATATTTTTTGGATTTATAAGGGGATATACGTAGGAAGATTAAAAAGTTCCAGGGATTTTGTTTTATTTATTAAGTTGATTTGTGCAGTGGATAATGGTCACCAAGGTATGAAAGAAGGGTTTATTACTCATGCATAGAATAAATTTTGTGAATTTCGGTTAAGTCATAGCATCACAGTGCTTTGACTAAATCTAATGCATGGTGGTCGTATTGCCTAAATTTGAGTATCGTGCAAACCTCAAGGGTTTGGCCAAGTTATAAACTTTACAACGAAAATATTGGAACTGAATTAACTCGCAAATGCGTTGCACATTTTCAGATACTTTATCATCTTTGGTTACTTATCGATGTTACTTATCGATTGTTTCTTATCGTCTTCAAGCAACTTTTCTAATTTTTAATTAACTTCAATTTTGTTCGTGTGTTTGTTAGTGTGTGACGTGTAAATCTGCGGAAAGCTAGTCAACCAACTTACTTCCATCCAATCGTGTTGAAAATTGGCAGAAAGATTCGATGTTAATACAACGCATTCTATAGAGTTTTGGGGGCTTTCACTGTTACTAAAAATCCGATTTTACACACGCTACTATTACTACACCAGATTAATAATTAACACACTTCCCATCATTCAATTAAGCTGGAATTTGGAAAATATTTTCGTTGTCAATAAAAAGCTTTATAACAAGTTTTGGTTTCTGTCACTGTCACTAAAAGACTGTTTTTATACACGCTAACTAATGTAGCTTCGAATGACTAATTATCGCACTTGTCTTGATACACCGAAACTTGGCAGATATATTCGATGTCGATGACAATGCATTCTATCAAGTTTTGGGGGCTGTTACTGTCAAAAGCTAGCTTTTACACAAGCTTTTATTAGCACTTCATATTACTAATAAACCTACTTCCCAATATCGAGCTGAAACTTTGAAACTTGGTAGGTCCACTCGTTGTCAATGCCAATGTTTTTTTTAAATCAAGTTTTGGAACTGCCACGCAATGGCCGGTTTTACACACGTTTCTATTGCTTAACGTCAGACAACAGCTTTTTCTCATTTTCTGTTATCCGAATACCAAGTTTAATTCAAACATGTTCGATTTGGGTATATTTAATGACGGAAAGCTTCCTCCATTAAGGTTAACAAGGCTAAATCTTCGAAGGGCTAATTAACGTAATTGCTGTCATCCAATCGAAGGGAATCTTGGAAGATAAACTCATTGTGGATGACAAAGTATTCATTTAAGTTTCGGGCAAAAAAATTAGTAAATAGTTCGGAATAGACGTTTTTTCATAGAGACACCCTATGAAAACTCGATTTTAGCTCAATAAGTTGAATTGCACATAAAAAAATTGGCAATGCATATATATGATTTATATTAAAAACTTTGATGAGATTTTTTTATGAGTTATATTATTTAAATAATTCTCTCAATTTGTACGCAGATTGTTTTTTTGTTTTTTTAAATAAATTTTAGGCAATATGGATACTTTTTAGAGTTTGCAAAAACTTTATGTTTGCGGTTGACCCACATTTAGGTATTATGACAATATGTAATACTAGCTTTAATTTTAAATCTAACTATGCCGTTCTGACCACATGAAGGTTGATATAGACGGGTGCTATAAATATTTCGATTCCATTACGATTATCGTTATTTAAGGCACGAAACAACTTAACAAAGATAAGAGTGACCAATTTGTTCCTTCTATGTATTATGAGTTTAATATTTTTTTACTGCATGGAGATCTGTTTACCATGACAAAATAAACGTCATTGAACAAACTCAATTCTAGGCTGAAGAAGAAGAAGAATTGTGCTGACTCTTTAAAGCATGTCATATTTTTACCTGTATGTTAACATATGGTAATGAAAGTATTGGAATTAGTAAAAAAAAAGTTTATATTTTTTTGCTTTTTTCCACATTTTGAAACATCCTGAGTTCAAAAAATTGGTTTAAAAATATATATGTGTGTCCGTGGTCAGGATTGCAATGTTTTTCAGAAAATGCCACAAAATGGCTCTAACGATTTTGATCAAAATCACTGTGGTATGCCTTGTAATATGTTCTTAATATCCCTACCACCAAAATTCCAGTAGAAATGCGGTAAAGTTGTAAGAGAAAGAAAAACGAATGTCTTTAAAAAATAGTTTTCTTCACTTGATTATCAGAAATCAATGACTGTTTCTTCTCTGTTTCACTTACAAGAAAGGATTATGTAATATTTATCGAAAAACATATTGCCAAAAATGTCGTTTTGACGGTGTATTTTTTTGATAGTGTAATAATTTTCGCCAAACTAAGCATTTTTTTTTTAAGTAATGAAAATATTAAAGTGGTAAATTACACTAATATATGGCAAATATAAATGTTATGATCAGTATTAAGTGTAATTCAAAGTTAGGCTATGTACCACATCGCTAGTTATTTTAAAAGGAGGGAAAGCAAAGAGTCCATTTCATATTTAAGAAATTGATATAGATTTAACAATTTAGCACCTATATAACCGTGAGAATTTAGAAGTGAAATACTTGTCATGAGAAGAGGATTTTTTTAAAATTAATATAATAAAAAAGTTGTTAAATTTTCACACACGCATGACAATGACTCTAAATTGAAAGTCAACAACATGTATTGTAATCATCCATTATTGCACAAGTTCTTTATCTCATTTTTACTGTTTCATGCCATCTATGAGTGAAAACTTAAACTATTTTTGTGTATATATATATATATATATATATATATATATATATATATATATATATATATATATATATATATATATATATATATATATATATATATATATATATATATATATATTTAAATCTGTATCTTGATATGTAATTTACTGCAAACCTCACTTTACTAAAGAAACTCCCTAATGATTTTAGAAATATCTTATTCGAAAAGAAGACAATAAACAACACCTGTAAGTGCGACGAGATTCATTATTTATTGATACATTTACAGATAATACATTTTGCCGACACACATCTAGAAGATATAACATCATTATATGTTAGTGCAGGAACAGAAAGCGTCCAAAAATAGTATACAATCCAAATGCAAAATAGAATCTCCGTCACATTTGCTTATTGCTATGTGGACTTCCAATGTCTTAGAGAAGAAAATTGGAAAAAATATAGAGAGAATGACACCTGTCCTTCATTTATTAATTTCAGTCGAATCCTCTGTTTAATGTGAACTCGCCTATTCTATATAAGTGATTATCGAAATGAAAGAAATTAGAAATGGTATTATATGTTTGAGGAATAATAATGTATTGAACTATTCATACTTGAGAAATAATAATTTATGATAATATTTATATTTGATGAAAAATATTATAGGTGATATTTATATTTGATGGATAATAATTTATATTACTATTTTTGTTTGGTAATCTATGGTAATATTTATGTTTGATGAATAATAATATATGCTAATATTCATGTTTGAAGAATAATAATATGTGCTAATATTCATGTTTGAGGAATAATAATCTGTGGTAGTATTTATGTTTGGTGAGTACTAATGGTAGGGTAATATTCATGTTTAAGGAATAATAATATATAGTAATATTTAGGTTTGAAGAATGATCTATGGTAATATTTACGCTTGATGAATAGTAATATATGGTAATATATATGTTTGATGAATAATCAAATATGATAATATTCATGTTTGAAGAATAATTATATATGGTAATATTAATGACTGAAGAATAATAATATACAGTTATAAATATATGGTACACATAGGCTATATAGAATATGTTAAATTTATATTGTGAATGCAAAATCTGATAAAGAATGTAAAACTTAACGAATTTTTCAAGTTTAAAAACATCCGCTGACAGAACAAATTCATATAAACCTATTTTAATATAAATTATTACATAGTTACACCTAAATTTATAAATATTGCATTCATTAGTGAGCAAAAATTTCCAATAATAAAATTTTAAAGATATTTCATACACAGTTTAAGAGTTTTTTTTTTTTTTTTTAGTTTTACTTGCAATTTAATCAAAATTTGAATTTAGTAAATGTGTTATTATTTCATTGGCCTCTAAGTCAAGTCAAACTGTATTTTGTTCCCTTCATTTAATCAACACAGATTTTGAACTCTAAAAATACTATATTCCTAATCTAATTAATTTTAATCACCACATATTAGCGGTATTTGTTCAAGAAGTCAATAGATAATTATCATTCATCAAACACGGCGAAGGATAGATGTCATTCATTTGCCAACCACTAAAACTAATTCTCGTCTTTTATTCGCTAAAGAATAGACGAAATCATCAGACTTAATAAGGCAACGGACATAGTATAAAAAATAAAAACGATCACCCCATAAGAAAGGGGGAAGACGATAAAAATAACATATATGTTGCTAATTTATTTCCATTCTTAAGGATAAAACGCTTTTACTGTTTGCAAAGAGATCGTGAGTGTAAGAGTACACCAAACACTTTTAGAAGATACACCGAACGCGAAGACGGGAATCGTGAGTATCTGAAAACGATGTCACGGTAAGGCTTTTGTACAGTGATGATGGTACACGCAAGCAGAAACTTATCAAATCAACGAAAGAGCTTTGATCACTACAAGAGACTGTAGTTTCTTGTAATGATCAATGCGAATTCCGTAATAGTGTGAAATACGAAAGCACAGCCTTGATTGTGGTAGGAAAGGATTTACTATGTTGTTTAGCCAAATAGGTGATTATATGCAGGGTAATTATTACTAAAGTATTAATTTTCAAAAAAGTTGTAAAAAATAACCACTGGTCAGAATATTTGACATGAATATATGCGAAGAATGGGAAAATGATGCAGTATAAGAATAAAAAGTTAATAATGAATTTCTTATGCCATACTATTTCCCGCACCTTCGTGCATTATGGTTAGATTTCAGGTCATTCTGATTAGTGGTTCTTTTTCAATTGCTTTTTGAAAGTGGGACTTTAATTATAATACCTTGTATATTAGTTATTATAGTGTAGTGTATAATAAGAAAGCTTTGTGTGTATGAGCTTTATTTCTTTACCATCGTAGCAAAACAAAACTTTTGACAAGATTTTCCAAATTATGATGGATTTTGAACTGTAATGAACATCAATGGCTAATTAGAAAATTAACTCGGAATTTTTGCTTGGATTTAAACGAACATTTTACATTGAGGGTATATAATACCACATCGTCATAGCGACATATGCTTTCAAGCTTTCCAATTCATTGTGAATCTGTACAGTACTTTCAAAACCTGTAATTTCTTCACCACCTGCTGTGTTTCCGCATAACTAGCCATTGCGATTTCGAATGATAACGATTTATTCTGCGTCAACCATCAACCGTTCAAAAACCGGACCTTATGAAATAAAATATTGTGGATAGAAATACAGATATCACTTCTTTGGCCTCAAATTGTAGGCAAAATGGTAAACTACAATCTACATCTAAAGTGGATCCTTAGGCCTAATCACAGAGGTACTAAACAATGACATAGAATATTTATCTTTATTTTTATCAACACTGAATATGTTATGTTTATTTTTATATAATATATTTGAATGTACAACGATCGCTGTCTGTGATTTCTTTTTTTTTTATTTAAATGAGAAAATGCATCGACAGGCAACGTGACGATTAACAACGATGAGAAAAATATTTCCAGCATCCAAAATATTCATCTTACTATTAAAATAATATTTGGTGAAAACATCTTCCTCTGCCTCCTGTTGATCAGTGCTAAGAAATTCTGCTGGAAACCAGAAAGAAAAGTCCCCCACCAAATTTTTTTTTTTCCTTCTGGGTCCATAATTGGTTTTTGGTGGGGAACTTTGAGAGACACACAGATAATGTAGATATGTGGAGGAAGAGTAGAGACAATAAATGCGATGGAAAGGCCACACCTTCGAATCACGGAGGTCAAAAATCGGGTAAGAGGCACTTCGGATTATGTTCACCACGTATCACTATTCTTGGGATGAAATTATAGGTACTTGATTAAAAACATAGTATATAAATTATAAATAGTTGATTTTACTAGGGTGAGATTTGTGTTTATATATATTTCGAAAATAGATATTAAAAGCTAAGCTGTCTATAAAAATATATCAGGAAACAGAATTGGAAGCATTCCGCATAAACTTTAATTAAAATGTATTGCAAAAAATACAAGTTTTCGCTTGTTATGCGTTTATTTATAACGATTGCATCATAAAAATGGCACTTTAACAAACAAGAAAATTACACTAACTCAAAATAAAGTATGACAAACTACCCTTTATAAATAAACTAAATTAGTATAAAGCTTTCAAAGAACTTTTTTTTTTATGAAACCAAGATAAAATTTAGCTTTTAAAATATTGGTAATATTTTTGGAAACACTTAAAAATATTTAAGAATTGGATTTTCGTCAAAACAGTAACTTAACAATAAAACAAAAGAGAATATAATATTTCAAGTAAGAATTTATGAAAAACTTATATTCAAATCAGTATTTTTTTAAAAATATTCTCAAATCATTTTTGAGGTTATGAAATTTAAAGCATACAATCACAAAATTATTTCTCACCTTGTTTCACACTAGGATGCTAACGTCCCCGACTTAATGTTTGTCATCAAATCAAATGTGTTCATTTAATTGGATATTGCGAATCAATCATTAATCAGTATGTATAAAAACAAAAGTCAAACTGAATCATTCCGAATCTTATCACATCCCATAAAGCCACAGCTCTGAAAATTGATACAAATGTCAAAAAACATACTAAAGTAATGTAAACTTTTCTGCTACCGGTTAATCGATTTTAAGAGGTTGTTGACAAAAGATAAAAATTACCAAATGTGCAATAACCATGTATAAATAATAATCCTTGTAAATCCAGGATGGCAAAAATTGGTATTCATCTTTCCAAAGCTCTAAAAAGTAAAACTAAATCATCACAATTTTGACTAAGCGTCCTTAAAGGGTTGAAAAGACTTTAAGTTCCAAGTGTTTAATACCTCGAAGCATTACTGCACGCTTAGTTAGAACTTTGAAAATTAGGGCACATGCTTCCAGAGTTCTATATAATAAAACTTTCAGCTTTACTTTTATGATTATCCACTTATAATGGATTAAAAAGGGATAAAATGTTTTAAATGTTGAATATTGTAATGTACAATATTTAATGAAGCCAGGACACAGACAGGGTACATTTAACTTCAAACTTTATAAAGTAAAACTAAGGTATCACGATTTATATTAAAACCACTCTTACGAGCAGGGTTGTTGAGTTAAAATTCTTTTTACTGGTACGCAAGCGTCTCAATCGCGGGGCTAACCCCAACTGTGACTGGTATTTTTTAATTACAAAATGCAAATTCACAATATTTTACATAATTTTCCCATACAAAAAAAAAAAAAAAAAAAAAAAAAAATACTCATAATTTACGTATTTATTTTTTGAATAATTTTTTAAACAATCCATGCATAAAATTTATGAGTTATTATTAATTAGTTCAAAAAAGAGTTGGTACGCCGTACCAGCAATTAAAAACGTACCGAGACATGTCGAACGGGTGCTTATCGACTCCACTACACCCTTGATTACGAGCATCGAAATGGGTGAAACATTGCAATGAAATATATCTATTTCCTAATATTCGTAAGACCAGGACATTGGAAAATGTGAAAATTTGGTAGAGAGTCATGGGTATTTGATTAGTAGCTCCATTAGTACCCAAACACAAGAAATAAACTTAATAAAATGTAACTTAATAAAATTTAAAATCTAAAGTTAAACTAATGATGACTATATTTGATGAATTTCCCCCTGTTATAGAGGTTCAGGTTTCAACGATTTTTATTCATTTTCTTTAGAAATAACTCAACCAAAGATTACCCGATTCAAATTTTCTACAAGTTTTCTTAACTTTAGAACTCAATAAAATAAACTATTCAAACTTGAATTTTTACCAGTAAAAAGCTTTAGTTAAGCAGAACCCATCTTACAACAATAAAAAAAAAAAAAAACCCACCAACATAAGTCTTACTTTTGGTGGCATTTACCGTTATTGGCCGCCATTTGTCTCGATTAGAAGATAAAGTTGTAACAGGAATGGCTTGCAAAGAACATTTTACGATACAGGCGAGATGCTTCGAAATAAGGGATTTCGCCCATCGCTGGAACTTCGAAAAGAGATATTGAGCAGTAAGCCGCTTTGTGGAAGGGCACAAGAAAATGTAAGTCGAAGAATAAGTCACTTCGACGTAGATTGTAAGAAATGAGGGTGCTTAAGGAAGTTTTTATTACGCTGAAAGAGATACCACTGGGTATAATCTTAAATTTTTTGAGAAGTTCTCCAATTTCTTGATTTAATTTTAAAATTTTTGATTTAAAGAAACTTAATGCAAACATTTTAATATTCTATATCGACTTTTCATTCTGATTCGCCAAAATTCCAGCTACATCAATATAATGCACATGAAATGGTAAATGCTAAAGCATAGTTTTGGAGGTGACCACCTTGGCTAAGAAAGAAGTCCACCAATGGGATGAAGATGCTTTAAAGGAAAGTGGTCTTCTTTTATACGGTCCAGTGATAGCAGATTAATAAATTGTAAGTGAAAAAACTATTTGAAAAAAATAACAAGTAAAAACTTTAAATGCGTTTTTCTCGAAACTACTTTTTTTCAAATGACGGACACTTAATCTCCGAAACTACTGGGCCGATTTCAATGATTTTGGTCTTGTTTTGTTCGTTGAAATGTTTTGTATGCCAATTTAAAACATTTTGCCAAAAAAAAATAATTATAAGATTGGTTTTTAGCAAAGAATAGTGAAAAACAGGGATGTTTTTTCAACCTTTTTTTTCAAACAACCACCATTTTTTTTTTTATATTTATTTTTTATATTTGGCAATTTGTCACATTAGGGACCTTTCTTTTGAAGATTCCATTTTTTTTTTTACTTCAGATTCACCAATCCTGAGATTAATTGTCCGCCTTGGGACACCATTTTTTTAAAGTCACGACTTTGGCGTCTGCTGGATAGTTGTTAAAAAATGAAATTTGAAAAAAATCAAGTATTTTTGCATTCTATAAGCTTCAAATAAAAGTAAAAAAAAAATCATTGTAATATCTTATACAGGACCTGAAAAAAAAATCATTGAAAATGTTGTATTTTTTAGCTTTCCAAGGTGGTTAAGTACTTTAATTAATCTTAGGGAGTTTTCTTAGTAAGTTTTTTTTTTTTTTTTTATAATTTTGTAAGTAAAAGTAATCACATGAGTTTACTCTATTCCATGACAAACTAATCAATGGTATTACTTATTGTTTGTGATTTGTTCCAAAATACTTCACAGGAAAGACTAAAAACTTTTAAGTTTAAATCTTATGTAAGTAGTAAAAAATCCAACACGTATTCTTTAAAATGATAATTCATTCAAACGTCTGATTGCAACCATATACCTATATTAAGTAACATCATTTAAACAATACTTAAGAATTTTCTAACGAGTTGAATTAGAATATTGGATATTTTACTTTCAAACTTTTAAAGACTAGCGTTTCAACCCTAAAAGTCACCGCTACTAAATAATATACAGAGGAGCTTTTTTTATTAAACAATATGAAATTTAAAAAGCTTTGTTACATCTTTCAATTGCGAAAAGACGTTGGTACCCAACTGAGATACGAAGAGTATACAGTTCTCAGAACAAAATACTAATAAAGGGTATTAGAGCACACTATAATAATATAAAGAGAAATACAGTCGAATAAACAAAACCCGCTGTTGGTTGGGTGATTCAATATTTGTACAAGGTGGATAAAAGAAGTGCCTCTTAACGATTGTTTGAGTCCCGTGAGAGTAAACAGAAGCGAACCACTGCGACTAGCCACTAGACACTAACCAATCTAAAAAAAGGAGGGCGCACGAATCGTTAGAACGCACAATAGAACGCCAATGCTCTCCAGAGATATCCATTGATTTTCAAAAGAACACGGAGCATTAACTTTCTTGTTCTAATAATACGCTTTCATCTTTTAGGTGTAATCTACGAGAGACAATGCCATTGATTATTTTTTTTACATATAGATGCTATTTGGTCGTGCACTTCAACCGACGCTGTCTACCAGAATTTGTAAATCCATTGAACAACCAAGACGAAAAAATATCACATTTAGCATCGTCGTCAAAAGGGAAGAAGCATTGCTGGGTCTAATATCCCTCATTTGAAGGAATTCTACCTTTGTAACACCTCAATCGTCAAGGAATGACTACATATATGACATATTTTCATGCAAAGATATTGTGGTACCATTTTTCTATTGCTACTTTAGGCATATGGTAATTGGATACATTCTAATTTAAATCTAACGCGCATTTACTTTCGAAAACGCACATTGCGTAAGGTATCCATGTTTAGTGTGTGTGTGAGTAATCATTAACACAGGTTAGTAAGTAAGTATAGAGTGACTTAAATGTCAATGGAAGAACATTTAATTGCATGAACCTTGTCGTACAGATCAGACATAATTTAATTAATAGTCGTTTAAAACAGGCTAGTCTCTTAATGTTCACACAATGGTTTATGAAGGTTTGTTTGATTTCTACCTTCTCTAGATTGTTTCAAACGGTGCCAATTATATTATGGCCACCTAAGATTCATTATTATTATTATTTAGTTTTAAAAATGTCACAGTCTCACTTATTCGTCATATAATGCACACAAAAAAGTGTACAATAAATCTACAAATAATGAAACATCGTACTTAAAATAATTTTCATTTTTAGGTCTTTCTGTTTTAGTTTTTTGAATTAGAATGTATAATTATGTATAGCCCATAAAAACAGTTGATGTGACAGAGAATAATATTAAAATATTAGATAGTGCATATTAACATCAAGAAGATCATTGTGATTTCAATAGTAGCCGCAGCATTCTGTATATTTTTAAAGTGTTGAAGGATAGAGCAGCGTCAGGTAAGATATTGAACAATGATGAGGATAGTGACAACGACCAAAAGCTGATACCGTTTCCGAATCTACTAAAAGATGTTATAGGATCCAAAAATAGAGACATATCCAGTTGTTTTGGTTGTGTTCAGTGTCTTTCTGCTGGCGAAGTCGTAGCTCGGGAAGCCTCTCGTCACCTTAGTTGGTAAATTGTAAATAGACATAAATGCAATATCTAGACCGGAGGACTTTTGATGAGCTAGAGTGCCTTAAATTTCTACAGGAAAATGTTTTCAAAACTGAATTTAAAAATGTTTTTAAAGTCCAGTCTTACTTAAACTTTTGAGTTCAAAACAAGTTTTTGATATATAAAACTAAAAATCCCAGTTATTTTACTGCTTTAAAATTAAGTGTCCCTTTTCAATTACCCTTCCAAACATTTCTAATAAACAATAATAACACATCAAAACAAGTTGTTTGGATTTAGCAAAAACTAATTTCCTCATTAGAATTGATTAAAGATTTATATAAAAAAAAATGCATTCTCTTATAAAAAATTCGAATAATAAATTTCTTTTAAAAGCCTCTAATGCGAGTTCTGCTTAGGTCCTCATTGTAGCTTGCATTTATGTCTATGGAAGTGGATAATTTCCAGTGGTCATTTTCTTGTCCATCCTTCAAGAAGGGAAGACCAATCTTCTCTGAGATCGATTTTGGAATTTCGAGAAGTGCTTTGCGCGTGTGTATCTGCTCTTTATTCCACGATTCCTGAGATGGTTTCTCAAAATGGGTTCAGGAGGCTTCCATAGCCGATCGCCGGTTGCACACTCATCTTCCTACTTCCTATTTTTTGCAAGACAATCATCCCAAGGAGGACTTCAGGTCCGTGGTGTCCACGGATTTGTCTTCAGCAGGTGGTTGCTGCTGTCGACCGTTCTCCTCTGCCTCTCGGATATCCGCCTACAAAGAAGAGATTACGACATGAGCAACACTAAGTTTGAGAAAATTAACTAAATGACAAGGTCATTCAGTTTTAAAACTTGGTATTATGTTTAATGGAGTTTCTTCAGTCTAAAATTTATTGCACAATGCCCAATTCAAAATCACTTGAAGTAAATTTTGATTGATTGTGCCTAATTGCAACATTGCTTGAAAATGCATTATACTAGAGCCCTCTATATTTAGGGAACTATATTTAGTTTTAAACAGAGCATCTTTATTTAATATTATGTTTGAATCCTTTCAATATTAAATAATAATGATTTAATACCTGAATTGTTACTATGAAAGGTGTATAAAAGAAGCTATGTGTTTTCGGTTTTAAAAAGCTATTTTTTACATTTTATACTCATGCTGCACTGTTAAAAATTTTGTACCACCTTGCACCAAAAATGGGTTACCATTTAGCTGCAACTAACATTTGGTACTAATTTTTACGATTTAATTGTGCCTACGGTCCGAGATAGCACCATTAAATCGTGAAACTAAGCTCCAAATATTGGTTGCAGCTAAATGAGAACCAATGTTTGGTGCAAGGTGAATCAAAATTTGTAATAGTGTAGAAAAATCGTTTTTGTTTTCGAAGGCTAAGTTCAGTGTGCTACAGACTCATTAAACTATAAATAAAGCTCTGTTCATGGACCTGCTCTTCGTCCATATAAGTCATAAGAGACAACCACCATTAATTACGAGTTATATTGGTTGTTTACAATCTACTTCCGTCTTTTGGTCAAGGACTGATCGGTTTTCTGACTGTGTATAAAGCGTCCGGTGTTTGTGATACACGTACCACTCTAAATCTCTTTAGGATTTCGCATGCGTTCAGCATTTCGTGACAGAAAAATGTAGGTGTTGTCGTACGAAAATGTCGAGTTTCTGTAACTATAACCGTTACCGTGAGCTCCATTTTGTTGTCATTCACAGAATCCCGGGCTCCTACCTCTGAATAACTATACCTGAAATCTCATCTCGATCTGTTGAACGGAACGGAAGTTAGCGGTTCATATATCGGCAAAGTTTCATTATGATCACCCTGTATATTACAAATATGTTGTGGATATTCTCAAGAAGCAGAAGATAAACGTTCAATTTTGTTCATAGATTGTAGTAAAGGTGTAGTATTGTAAGTAAATTTAAAAGCAAGCCATACAATAAAATAGCTAACAATAGTTTTAGAAAGAAAAATGCAAGAAATATACCAAACAACAATGTTAAGTTTTCTCTAATACTTACTACCAAATCAAGCTTGAAAGTACTGGAGGAGTGTAGCTTTAATAACGATATTGGTTTAGCCAACAGTGCAATAAGTAGGACGTTTCCCTTCATAATGTTATTACAAATGCATATTTATATAATATTATGTAGGATGTAAATCATCTAAATAAAATATAAACGTTTGTAACTCACTTCGGTGGATGCGTCTCGCTGGTCATCCAACCAGCAGCAGTCCTGCATGAGACTTGTTCCGTTTCTGGAATCCGAAGTGCTGCAGTTGGAACACGTGGAACCTTCCTCCTCACCTTTCATATGAGATCCCTCCTGAAAAATAACATCAAGATTTACCAACAAAGAAGAATTCCATAACGATTTTTCATCTTCGCTTGTATGTTACATTATCGTTATTCAATAAAAACTAAAATGGTCCACAAAAATGTTCAAGTTATCAGAATACTTTAAAATCGAAATTTTTTGATAAAAAGGTTAATTTCGCCGCAAAGTTGTATTGAATAAAAAAAAAAAAAATTCTTTAGTATATACATGACGGTTATAAATATTTTATTGTTTTAACAATCAAACTTTAATTTATAATTAAATACAAAAACCAAATGATAACCAAAAGATAATTTAACAATTGATATATCTAATAAACATATCTCAGAAGATGTGTCTTTAAAAAATACGACTTTCATTTTATGTAACCGATCAAAACAGAAAATATCTGCGATTAATTGATTTTTTGTATTTTAAGTTGACTTATTCACATAAAGGTCGAACAAATCAAAAGTCGCTAAACATCGAGGTCAGAGAGTGAACTTTAAATTCGGTTGAATTTGACTCAACATAATTTTGATTATCGCTCCCCAAACCTTTATATTTATTCGATGACAATTGATAAAATTGATGAAAATAAGCATTTTATATTGTAAACATTAAATGGTAGATAACATTTAAAATAACTTTACAAGAAAGGTGTTAATTGTACGAATATGGAAAAAATTAACTTTTTTTTTTTGCAAGCTGTTACGAAGTAGCAAGGAGGAACTTACAAGTGACGTTATCTCTTCGTCTTTGACGTACAGCATTGAGTTGTGTGTAGTCTGGAAATGTTGCACTAGATCCCACCACGTGTTCTGTCGTGACTGGCACTGGGCACACACGGGAAGAGCTGGGGCTCCTGCAATAAATGTATAACTTCACATAATCGCCACAAAATAATTGTCGATTCAATTATAATTGCTTCCCAATGTATAAATCAATATTGAGAAATTGGCGATATTTAATGGCAAGAATCTTGCCACGATGGTTTGTCTTAGTGAGCAGTTAGTTGCCAAAACGTTAAACTAAATGCTCAGTTTGAAGATAATATACGAATGTCTGCTCAATTTACTTCTTGACCGAATTTCACACATTTGCGGTCATAGTTTACAGCTGGAATCAATGATTAACTAGTCTTCTATGAGAAATAAACAATGTACGCATATCATAAATTTATTTTTTTAGTTATTATCAATGGTTAGAAAAACTCTAGTGAGAGATTACAAAACTTAAAAACCAGTATTCAATTTTTAATAGTAAAAGCCATTCATGAAGAGATAATTTTTTATGTTTCTCTATATCATTTCGAAAGAAACACTCATTCTACAGAAATTTCCAAGTTATCACAATAAAATATAAGCCATATAAACAAAGTTTTTATAAAATACTTTGTATGCATCATTAATTTTTATATTCATTCGCGCAGCGCCGATATCAAAAATATTTCTATCAGTAAAATGTGAGGCAAACTATGTTTCGAAATTTATTTATTAAAAATAAACGTGAACGTCATCCAAATACCATTTATTTATTCTGACTGAAGTAATTTTATTATTTATTTATTCATTAAAAAAAAATTATGGCTACAGGAAAGAGTTTCATCAATGGTTGCATTTTATTGCGATTGAATGACGGCAAGTTGGTTTATTTGTACAGTCAAACCCTGTAAACGCGAAGTCGATGGGGCCGCCGAAATTGTTCGCGTTAATCGAATTTCATGTTGAGCGATTTCGCGTTAACGGGGTTCGACGGTATTCTGTAAAAGCGATCTTTTAGTGACAATAACAGCCTCAAAATTTGATAAGATGCATTATTATCGTCACCGAACCTATCCGCCAAGTTTTAGCCTAATTGGATGACAGCAAAGGAGTTAATTTGGCCTCCACAGTTTCCTCTCTCATGAACAAATAAACATACAAAAACGAAGTTAATATAAAAAGGATTTAAAAATGAATTTAGTTTTAATGTGGCTTTACAATTGAATATATGATGCTGGCTAAGAAATGGACGTTTCCTTCAAAATGATGAATTTAAAGAATGGTTTCAATTTATATTGATCAAAAGAAGAGTCTGTAACTCTATAGAAAGTAACTTCCAATACACGGTGCACACTTTGATTTTAAATAAAAGCAGTTTTAGCCATCTAATATTTTCGGTCATCACAGCCATAAGGTTAAAAAAGTTGTTTTTTTCGCAGGAAAACAAAATTTTTGGCCATTAGTTCCCCAAAACTCTCTCTAGATAGCATTCCTGCAACCTTTTTGCAGTTAAAAAAATGTGTCGTCTAATGACTATGTGTTAAATTGAAACCTTAAAGAGTCGCAAATCGGGAATTGTGACCATAAATATTAACCTACGTATCAATGGATGCATAAGTCTTTAACGACCGTTAATTGACGATAACCGAGTAGATTCTTCTACAACATCAGTTCATATACTGAACCAAATGACCCTTGAAGGTTTTGAGAAAGTAAATATCAAGAAATATTGTACCTGGAGGACTAGAAGTGTGCTGGCATCGACACGTGAATCTCAGTTTACAAGTCTGTTTCTTGTGTTCTATCAATTTGTGAATCCCCGGAAAAACTTCTTTGCAGTTGCCACAGATAAGGATGTCGGGTTCACCTAAAAATATATATACACAATATGAGATGATTTCAGAAGACATGCTTTTCTGAAGGATTCCTATCAGGACAGACCTATACTTAACTAGGGGTGTGGAACATTGCTCAACATTCAATTTCACTATAATACTGACGTGAGTTTGATTCATTTACCGTTTGTATATTTTCATCATTCATTTAGAATAAATGGCTAGTTTGAAGATATATCTTGTATGGGTCTAAACAGAAAAAAAAAAAAAACCTCTCCAAAATGGAGATTTTGGCGATATACTTTTCGATAATCCCTATATTATCTTTCATTATAAGCGAAATTGAGGGAAGAAGAAAAAACGATCGTTGATGAGGTATGCTTAAGGAAAGAGAACTCTGTGTTGAAAGCATCGTTTTTCAACTTTTTAAGCCATTAAAACATTTTTGCTGGAATTTTGGAGGTGGGGATGTTTTGAATACCTTAAGAGACATTATCACAGCGATTTCTATCAAAATCGTTTAAGCCTTTTTTTTTAGCAATTACTGAAAAACATGATTTTTTCAAAGGCAGTTACCTTATGCGCATGCGTAATTTTGACGAAAACCTTAATGTTAATGGTAGGTCCCATGGCACCACCAACCCGGACACCAAATTTGAACATCGTAGGTCAATTTGTTCGGGAGTTATGCTGACACACACACGCACACACACATATTTCTTCTACATCACTTTTTTGAAATCAGAATGTTCCAAAAGGTGGAGAAATGCATTTTTTTTTTTTTTCGATCGAATGCATTACTTTCATTACCCTATGTATACATATGGGTAGTTGAAAGTAAAACGCGTAAATTAGAATTTATTCCTGGAAGTCACATAATTTTATATACAGTGATAATATATACGCAAATACTATAAACACTTTATTGCATCACATTAAATAATTTAAAAATGTAACTCTTACCGTTAAAGAAAAAGCAAAATGTAAGTAGATTACTAAAGATCTTGCAAGTTTGGCAACTCTCCAATGTTACTTAAATTTTTCCAATTTAAATTCAAGAATCATCCAGATATCGCAATACATGTATTCAGTAACACAATGCATAATTTATAGCACCGTTTTCTTCCAAATAAAATTAAGTTGGTGAAATATGATTTAAATATATATAAGAATTTTTTTATGCTTTTAAAATAATAAATTGACATAGAAAATATGTCAATTTTAACTAAGATCTTCACTTTCATGGTTCGTGTCAATTCAAATCTATTTATTATCAGAAGCTGTTTTTATTTCACGGTATTATCTCTTTGACTCGAATCTTACGAGAACTTGAAGCTGAGTCGTCCATCCAAATAAATGACAGATGTTTTTATTAAATTACAACTGCATTTTCCTTGGTATATACTATTTAGTATTTCTTTTTGGGATTTTTTCGACATTTTTATCTCTGAGAATTTATTGCATTAAATTAAAAAGAATCTCTTTTCTTTGGCTGTGAGAACATTCTAATTAATAATATACTTGCACCCCATTAATATTAAAATATTTTAATTCACAATTTTTTGATTAGATTAAGACCGGATAATAGTTATAGCTTTTGTATTCAAAAGTAATAATATCAGCAAACCGAAGACGAATGATAGTTTTCTATAAGCCCAGTTTAAGTTTAACTTAGATTCGAAAACATTGTAGATAAGATGTTTATTCCGTAAATATTTAATTGTCAAACTTTATGGTGTATATAAAGTG
Source organism: Linyphia triangularis (assembly GCA_963978545.1). Lineage (NCBI taxonomy): Eukaryota > Metazoa > Arthropoda > Arachnida > Araneae > Linyphiidae > Linyphia > Linyphia triangularis. The sequence continues at coordinate 95,869,010 of OZ021722.1, forward strand.
TTTAATAATATTTTATGTTTACTATAGTAGTATTTTTATCCACTGATTTTATAGAGTTAAAAAAAGCTTTCTATTTTCCGAAATTAACATATATGTTATATATGCATAACAAAACTAACTCAAATAGAAGGTTTTTTCCCAATTATTTTCATTCTCAGAATAAAAGAAACTGTATTTAAAAATTTCATAAGTTGCACACGCCAGTTTTATTGACTTTATTAAGTTATAAATTGTATTGAGGGAATTTCTACTTCAGTGTTTAAATAGCTTAATTGCATTATTATTTTTATTATAAGTTCCTTTTAAAAAAATATGTACTTGGTTAAGTATTTTATTGGTAAGTATAAGAAGTAAAATCTGTGATAAATATATGATAATAAGTTAGTGAAGGATAGAAACAGTTTATTATTTTTTCACTATTAAAAATTGGCGTTATTAATAATAAATATATTATTTAAACCAGTTGGTTTAAGATATTACATGAATTTTATACTCAAAATATTTTAACGTTGAAATAAATATAAGCAGATAGTTATAAAAAAAAAAAAAAAAAAAAAAATGTTATGAACAGTTTCAAGTAAGCAAATACAAAAGTATAATTAGATGAAATTCTTTTATATATAAACATATGAAGCAAATAAAAAAAAAAAAAAAAGAGAGAATCTTTATATTTAATAACCTCTATTTAATAAGCCGGTGCACTACTTAAAAACACAATATTAAACAATATAGTTTGTACGATTTAGTTAACTAAATTTAAAGTATCTAAATTATAGGCAAAAAAAAAAAAAAAATCTTTTGAAGCTAATTACAACTTACTAACTAATGTATTTTTAGAATCTAAATCAAATATTTAAGCTTAAAGGTTTTACTCAATCTTAATTGCAATTAACCAAGAAAGTTCGTAGGAAAAGAATCGTCATTTCCCTCCAATTTTTCAGATGCTCATTAAAAACCATTTCCTCGGGGAACAACTCCTTCCACAACTTCCCCTTCGACCAATCTACCACCCAAATAGAAGCTCTGCAATTATCATCTGATAAGAACACCTCGGAACCTCCCAGGGAAAATTAACGAACCCTATTTTCGAAAAACCGCACAAAAACCCAAACCTAAAACCCCGTGGGACGTCGCATCCTATTATCCGTTCCATTTCAAGAATCTTCGGAGCAAAGTTCTGCAAAGAATGTATGTATATATGAAAAAAGAACAAATCACCACGCGATTAAATAGCCCTTGTCAACCCCCAACGTGCCTGGAGACCGTTACACACGCGAAATGAATTACTCCCTCCCCGATAATTTTCCACAACCACCACCAAAACTCTCAAACAAAGTTTTGACAAGATACCGCACACATACGAAAAAATACTTCAACATTGGTGAAGACTAAGGTTTGTAGATAAGATAAGCCTGGCTCTTAAATTCAACCTTCAGTTTATTACGTCGTAAGACAGAACATTTAAAGAATGCCAATCGTCACAAGCTTGAGACGTTACTTATTAGTAGTCATTAGCTTTCTTATTAGATTTATTAGATTTAAATTAAAAATTTAATTAAAAAATTAATAGCAGTTTTTTCTACAGAGTTAATGATCTCTATATAATACAACTATCGTATGTGTAGCATAATTCATAAATGAAGAGAATTTGTGGATGAGTCAGCTCAGCAGAAGTGTAAACTTCAACCAGATCATTAACTTCAATTTATAATTCGTGATTTTGCTTTCATTTGATTTATAATTTGTTTACTATTAATAAAACGTCAAAATTTATAACACATTTTGGCAATTGAACTCGTATTTTATTATTATCCAGCATCCCGCCCTCCCCCATCGCGTCCAATGAAGATTGACTACTATAGTTACCAATTGATGTTGTCAGTCACTAGCGGCCTACAACTAGCATTGCGTAAAAGTTTCACATCAGTCACTGGAAAAGACAGTCACTGGTTCACCAGTAGATGTCAGATATAATCTTTTTTATTGCTAGCGTATCAACTCTTATTAAAAGTGCTTTAACCTGACTACCGACAGGCGAACTACCAATTATCGAATGTTCGCTCAATAGTTGGATTGTTTAAGTTGCTGGCAGTATGTAAACTGAAAGCTGATATTCCAATCAACGGGTAACAGTGACATTACCCTACCAGCTGGTATTTCAGCCACTGGCATCGTGTAAATAGCATTTAGTATTTAGCGAGATGAATTTGTGCCACTCGTGGTTTTTGTGATATAAACTCTCCATGTTAGTTTTTAGCATAAACTATCGATTACATACAACGTTATCTGTCAAGAAAGTAAACTATCATATTCGAAGAGCGCGTGTATAGTTAGCACCAAACCCTCATGTATTATTTGGGCTTTTGATATTTTTCATTGTTTTAAAAATTTATTTAAACTGCGTTTTGATCGCCAATTCAATCTGCCAAATTTTATTTTCGATTAGAACATCATAATTGAAGAATTTGTCCAGCAATCTACTTTTTCATTTGCTACTTCTGTACAAATTATGAGGTAAATAATACCAATTATATTTTGAGGGGCTCATAGTCCATTTGCCGTCTATTTCTCAAAGTATGAAATTTTTTTTTTATGTTATTCAGATGCTTGTGTTTTTAATTTTAGTCCTTTCAGTAATTATGAGTATGATACCTTGAATAAGTTCTTAATTTGAGAATTTGCCGTCTATTTTCAAGTGAAGCTATGTAGTTATATTGGAGCTTAACTTAGTAACCAATTTTTTTTCACAATTTCTGACAAATATGGAGAGTGTAATATCAATGGGAAAGCATTACACAATCAAGTTTCAATGGATTTCAAGGTGAGAAAAGATAGGCGGCACTAAGTAATTTTACGCTAAGGAGTGATATTTTGGCATAGAAAACAATTTTCCCCCTTCCTTATTGAACAATTTATATTGTTTTGTAGCACTGGAAACTAAAATGAATATTTAAGTTGCGTATTTTTTTAATGAAATATTAAAGTACAAATTGCTACAGAGTATGTAAACAACTCAAAGGATGAAGCACCTTCCAAGAAGTCTTGTAATCGGAAAAATGCCTTAAAAGAAGAAAACCAGAATATTCTAAGCAGGCTGTAGAACAATCGACACAAAACTGCGCTTCATTTTCGCTTTCGAGTCTACTTATTTTTAAAGCAGTTTTCGGAGTCACACTGATATGCTAGACGAATGCTTCTTTTTGCGTGTGTGCTATGAGTTCGGCTACATAAATTGGTATTTAAATGTTAACACTTAAAAACCACAATTTATTTTCCGTCTAAACATGTCATAATATCTGGTGTAAAATACCTTAATATCAGGTGTAAAATTACATCTATACTTTGATGCAATATATTTAGTTTGGGAAGTACAAACGTTACCAGTATAGGCTAAGGACAATCATATTTTAGAGTAACCGTTTGTTTAGAACTAAATATTAACCGCGAAAACATATCCATCTAATGACGCATTTACAAAACAATCGGAGAGTGTTCAGTTATGGTACACTGCTTCTTTCTATCTGCCAGCCTTATCTGAAAGTAAACTTTCTCCGCCACCGTTCCGTTGATTGTGGTGGCGAGTGGAGACGAGAGCTCGCTGTTAACGAGATGCTTTGTTCTGCGTCAATTGTCCCGGACTTCGTTATCGCAGGCCTCATTAGACTCGGGTGGCCCTTTTCCGGGAGAATATTTTCCCGGAATTGTCAGAGGTGGGAGGAGGGGGGGGGGGGTATATGGAATCCACTACTTCGATTTTCTCCGTCTGCAGTTATTAGACAGAAGAGTATGGTGGACGTAAATGGACGTATAATTATTTTTAAAGGAGTGGCTATTGATTATTGGCCAAACTCTGCTTATTACTTATTATTTAGAAAATGGTTGTTTAAAGTAAAAGAATTATTGCAAGAAAAGCATTTTGCCGGTTGAAAGATGTTTTTTTTATAGTAATAGACTTCAGCCTGTGAATTTGTGAAGTGTTTAATGTGCAAAAATTATGTTGAGCCTCGATATTGCTGCACAGGGTAGAAATAGTTCAACTGATGGTGTTTATGGACTGCGTTAATGAATGTGTCTTTATAAAATGCAGTGCAAATGCTATTGAGACTCTGGAAACAGGCTATTCGAAGGTAAAAAATGAACAGAAGTTAAAGATTTTTCTAGTTATAAAAATAAACTGATTTGGCATATAAGTTTAATCAGGTTTCTCATGATACTGTGTTAAATTAAACACTTTGAGACCTTTTGTAACCTTGACATCAATTCTCTGATGTTCGTTCTTCCACTGTTGGATGACGGCGCCAGTTTTTTCTCTTTATATGAAAACGCATTGCCAATTCTCAATTTTCTAGGTATCCATCTTTGCCCTTATATCGTCTTATATACTTGTCTATAGCAAGCTTTCAAAGAGAAATAAGCTCAGGGTGTCATTCAACAATTGAAGAGAGAACTTCATAGAAATTGATTTTGAAGTCCCAATGGGTCTCAAAACTTTTAAATAAATACAGTATAATTACCATAAGAAAACTGATGGGACTTAAAAGTTTCTTCAGAAAATAAAGGGTTAAGGATTTTATGGATGTTTTAACTTACCGACAGAACGGTTGGTAAAGAAGTTTTAGTCCAAAAAAGAAAACAACCCAATACAATAACATTTTGAATAGCTGTCATATATATTCATTGTCTTCGAAGCTTCATTTGCATAATTCTGAATTTTATTTTTATGCCGTAGAGATCATTTCCTGGTGGTCTCAGTAATGCGTTTACAAAGTCTTACTAAGATCTGCTGATTGCTGTGGGATCCAGACTTCTCTAAACAGTTTTAATTTAAATTGAAGTAAAGTAAAGGAAGGTAATTAAATTCACAGAAAAAGAAAAATGTAGTATGTATTTTAAATTATGCATTTGAAAATAATATTAATTCATAACTATTAATTAAACTTTCAGATGAAAATCCAATCCTTTTGGAAAAATTAAGATTTGAACAAAAAGTTTTAGCACCTTGCAGAATCGTGCAGCAAATAATCTTGCAGTCACGTAGTGTAGCCATAGGATCGTGCAAATAATCCTGCAGTCACGTAGTGTAGCCATAGGATCGTGCAAATAATCTTATGGCTAATACGCTATATATAGCACACCAATGCATATTTAGTATGTGAACAATTTATGATGTTGAATAAATCACGACAATTCATAAGTCAAAAACACAATTCAACTAAATGGACGCAATCCATCTAAAATTAAATTTATAAGGATACAATTTCAATGACACATTTCAAACCCTCAAAGTTGGAATAGAAAAGAAAAAAAAAGACGATATTTTCTCACCAAAGCCGTACTTTTTTTTCTTTTTCTGGAAATTTATCACTTTTCAACCCAGTGCCTGAATGTCTCCTATTTCTTTCTACAAAGAAGACAATAGATCTCGATGAAACTCTTGGCTCAATCGATTTTATGTAAATCGATTATACAGGTCATTAATCGTGGATGGCACTTGATTCCACGCCCCCCTGAGGAAGACTGAGACTTACTCGCTCAAGTCTTGCCTCATAATTCATAACTCCACCAGAAGGGAATCGCAGGGACTGGCTGTTTGAAGATTTGGAGAAATACTGTTTGATCGAGGGATTTTGAGACCTCATGTTTATACGGTGAATTAGATATGCACATTTAAAGGCCTGATTTGCAATTCCTGTATCGATCAGGATGAGCAACAGTCTGGCGACACAGTTGCGCATCTACTGAATTAAACCGTTTAACGGGAGGGAATGCTGTTGGAAAGTGCAGTGTGGTCATAGTAAATGTTATCCTGTTTGGATTCTTTTGGATTTTGCTGTAATCAACAGATCTTCATAAAATTGAGCTTACGGTTTACTGAGATCATGACGAAAATATGTAAAATATGAAATAAATAAATAAATAAATAAATAAATAAATAAATAAATAAATAAATAAATAAATAAATAAATAAATAAATAAATAAATAAATAAATAAATAAATAAATAAATAAATAAATAAATAAATAAATAAATAAATAAATAAATAAATAAATAAATAAATAAATAAATAAATAAATAAATAAATAAATAAATAAATAAAAATCTTAGCAAGGGAATGAAAAAAAAAACAATTATAAGATATGAATTCAATATTGCATTAAATTGTTTTCTTTTTACTCTAAAACTTTACTTATAACTCTCTTAAAAAGGTTGAGACTATAAAAAAAAAAAAAAAAAAAAACTACAATACAAGTTTTATTTCCAACACTATGACATTAATTTGAAATCTTGTTTGGTTTTCCCATGATCTTAGAAGTACGTATACAAAATTTTCTGAAGAAATGTTGAGTACTACAGGTTCCAGAGAGCTTTAAATAGTAGTATTTTAATCTTGGTCTTCCTGTATATGAATAGTTCCGTTTTAAGAGAATATAATGAGATAGATTTGTACATCAATCTCATTATCACCAATTACTTAGCAAAAAGCATTTAGATTTTTCAATTTTGATCCGTTCTGTTTTAGAAAAGTACGAGCTACAGATTATATATCGCGTGTAATTTTAGAATTAATGTTGTGCAAAGAACAGAGGAGCCTTTGTTCCTACGATCCAATGTATCCTGGTCCTAGCCAAAACATTTCTATCCAACCATTGGTTCATTGGCACCTTTGTTTAGATGATCCCCTTACAAAACTCTCGATTATATTTTTACATAACTGGTGAATGTGTCACAAGAGATTGCTAAAGCTTCTTGAAATATTTAGATTCTTATTCTGCCATCATAAGTTAAAAAGCCCTAAATTCAAACAATTGCAAATGCAAATTTTGACGCTTTTGCTCTCGCCCTTTGAAATAATGTATAATTTTTTTTTTTATTGTTGTATAGGTTTGTATGACCTAAGAATTTGAGCCATTCAATGAAATAAAAAGATTATTTTCCATGAATTAATCAGAAAGTGTTAAAATATATACAATGAAATTTTTTTGGATTTAGGGTATTTTAATTTAAGACTGCAAATATTCACGTCTTGGTTTCAAAAAAAAAATAATAATAATAATAATAATGTAGATGATTGAAAACTTTATAACCAAAGTACAACAGATTCTTCTTCATACGTAATAGTTCACGATTTTCACACTCTATTGAAGAAGGTTGAAAAACTATTACAAGTAATGAAAGCACGATATCCAGTGTAGAAAAAATAACTTTTCACAGCTTATCCTTTTAACGACATGGACTTTTAAGTCTTTACATAATTTTAACATGTTTTTTACTTCTAGTCTGAGTAACAACGTAATGAGATATGTACAGAAATTACTTTTAGTATACTTCTGGCAGGTCAATAATCCTGGGTTTCAATTTTATTAATTGATAATGGAACATTAATAAAAAATAATGAGATTTTTTTCCGAAGTGATATTCTATTCTTGATGCTCTTCAACAGTTTGATAGATGACGAAGCAATGATCGACCGAAATATCTCAGATAAATATTTTCAACTGAAACATCTAGGTAACGGAATATAATTGAAGTTAAAACTTCGCAAGGAATGGAATTTGTAAGGCTGACTGATAACTAAGAGAAACGTTAAATGTGCTTCTAAATGATGCAATAATCTATACTAGAAATATTTCCCTTCATAACAAAAGCAGCTACAATTTCAAACACTCATCAACTCTCAAAAGTTATCCAAATGTAACTTGATCGATAAATACAATCTCCATATTCGTATATATCTGAAATGCGAGGCTCTCTAGCATAACATTTCCGAGGATATACAATCAATACTTCCCATTGAGTTTAAGTATTTGCTCCTGACTTCGTGACTACTGCTCAATTTTGAATACCAGTGATTGTGCCTGTTTCTCTCGCTTACAATGGTAGTCAGATTCTTGCACGTGATGTTGTACAAAGGAAGCCGCGAACAAAAGACATGTGACGTTGAGGTAAGAAAAGGTTAACAGAAAATTCGGGATTGAGATGAAGGCGTGTGCTCAAGGAAATAATCGATTGAAGTCGGAATATTCTACCAAATTAACTTTGTGCAAGGTATCTCACAAAGGTTGAAACGCTGTTTATTTCCTTTTAAATTGGCGATAGCTAAACGAAGCAAATTGTAAAAATGGTCTGCAAAAGTTAAGAAATTTTAAACGACAGTGAAACTATTTGGATAGTTTTTGTTTTTTTCAGTTTTTAAAAGTCTACGCAGCTAAAAATATTAACTGTTTTTGCTTTCATTACAGTAATTAAAAAAATCGAATTTTTGCATTTTAAAAATAGTCAGTTACAGTGTCTAGAAAATAAAGATATCTATGTATTAAAGTGAATTGTTACAGTTTCACTCAAATTTGATAAGTTCTTTACTAAATTATTTTCTATTTTGTTATATATTGCTTGTGAAGTTGTAGTGTAGTACATTTACATTTTTAATTTGTTACAAGTAATCTGTCTGTTCCTTAAGATACAGTTTCGGATTTTTTTAATGCTAAGGAAGCATTGTACTTTTAACTTTTTAAGCAGCAAAGGGTCGCACAAAATGTCCAATTATACCTTTTATCACAAAAATACCATATGAATATTTACTATCAGAATCTGAAATTTTTTATTTTTTTACATCGTACACAAAAGCAAATTACGAAATTGGCTGCAATTTTACGAAACACAAAACCACAACCTATTACATATCTTATTTTTAGTGTTAAGAGAATGGAAAGTTCTTGAAAAATACATGTGAGGCGAAACGCTATATAGACGTAACTGCATAGACTGCTCCAAGGTAACGCATTGGCGGTAAGTATTTAGTGTAACCTATTGGTTGTGCTATTTTCCAAATAATGATTGACTTCTGTATTACTTAAAATTACAAGAACCACGCATATCTGGAAAATAGAAGCAGAAGTTTAAATCGATAAATTAAATAGTTATTCAAACATCTTAATATGTATTTATTTTATTATTACTTTTTTTTTTTGTTAATAGGTGAATATTCAATTATTTGATCGAAAAATTCCTCATCGGCTATACATACTTCGTCCACAAAAGGATCTGCCAAAGACTTCTCATTGTTAAGCAGTCTATTCAGTAATTCTTCTATAATAGTGTATATCTCGATAGTGCGACTTAACATTGATTTTTAAACTGATATTAATTAATTTTTTTGTTGTTAATTAATTGATGTAACTGATGAATTTAACTGTTAATTTACCATTGTTATAAAGGGAGTCTATGGATGCCTGTTCTTTGTCCGTGAAGCGAGGAAGAGATGGTCTGGGTCCCAAGAGCTCCGTTCTTGCTCGTTTCAGAGGAGGAACGCCACCCCGACCCATGTTCATGAAGCTGAAATAAAGTATAATCAGGTTACTCATTTAATACTTTTATATAAAGTAAACTTTTTGAAGATCTTCGCATCCTAATCTACAGGCTCTATGAAAAAAAATTGAAACATTTGTTTTTTAAGCATGTTTGTGTATGCTGTGTATATATATATATGCATATATATATATATATATATATATATATATATATATATATATATATATATATATATATATATATATATATATATATATATATATATATATATATATATATATATATATATATATATATATATATATATATATATATATATATATATATATATATATATATATACAGCATACACAAACATGCTAAAAAACAAATGTTTCAATTATTTTTCATCGTCGAGCCTGTAGATTAGGATGCGAAGATCTTATATATATATATATATATATATATATATATATATATATATATATATATATATATATATATATATATATATATATATACTAGCTGTGTGGCCCCGCGCTGCTGGGGACCCGCTGAAGGATATCTATCTGTTCTGTGTTACATAGACGCGGAATTTCTTCGGATTAATTGTTGTTGGTGATCAGCTTCCAAAGTACAATAACAGTTTCATGTTTTGGTTCATTTTGTAATAGCGAGCTCTGTCATTCTCCAGTTGATGCTGTTTTTACAGCGGTGATGCCCTAGTTCTCTTGGCCGCAGATGCTTTATATTTTGAATCTATATTCATTCTTCTCTTTGGTGGCAAATGTCGAAATGATTTGAAAGTTTTCAGTGAATTTCATTAATCTTCGCTGAATCTACGTTTTAGGTTGCAAGTGTGAAGTCAAATTGAGTCTAAATAATCCTTTGCTATGCCAGATTCTATGTATGTTTTGACTCACTCTCATTAAATAAAGTTAGATTCATAATTTTAACCCTTTGCAATCGAGGCCTTTTTCGCGCTGAGGTACCAGCAACTTGAGACGTTTCGCGGGATTTTTGGTTCAATCCGAGGTTAGGGATTAGCTTCAGAGAAACTAAACAGTCATTGGCCTTGCATCGAATTTCCGCATCAAACCTAGTGGTCTTCTCGAGTTGCGGCATCCAATCATGTGGCCTCGAGTGTAAAGGGTTAAAAAAGCCAGCTAGAAAAATTTAACCATTAAAAATTTTGTAAACGTAGAAATAATATTACTGCTATTGCTTAAAAGAATTTTGTATATATTTTTTTAATACGTACAAAACACCGGTGAACATACTCAATAAAATATGCCTGGTGTCTATAGTGCAGCTCCAGCTTCTATTTTAAAAACAAATATTCAAAGCAATGAATACAATGGCTCATGTGGCGGAGTCAACAACGGTAATTTCACTTTACCATTAAGGCAGCATAATCCAGCCGTTTCTCCGGAAAACTTTAATGCACCACAATACTCACAAACAACGTCCATTTGCCCAATACAAACGCTAGGATGCAAGCATGGCCTGATCATGACAAGTTGGGGCCCAAGGCTCGGACAATTTCGGGGGCCCCTTTATCAAATGCGAGATTTATTGGAAATGGGCTTGACACATACTCAAAATGAATAAATATTAAATATCGAAAAAGTTGATAAATAATGTTAATTTATTGTTTTCTAAAAGTTAATTTGTTTATCACGAATAAAGAAACAAATTTTAAACAATCACATTTATAAATCAAAACAGGAAAAACTTTGTGATGTAGTATTGAATAATACAATCACAATGTATAGTAATATCCATGAAAACAATATCTGCAGCATTACTAATAACTTCAGAGTCGACATTTGCTGATTTTACAATACATTCGTCAATAATTTCAATTTTTGTCTCAATTTTTCAGGAAAGCTGGTTATTTACGCTTTTAAATGATGGTTTGGTTTATTTGAATAAATATAGTCTAGGATACTAAAGACGGTTCAAGATCAATAAAAAATTATTTTTATGTTAAAATTCTTTTATACAGATTATAAAAGATTTTTACATAGCTTTTGTGAAAGAAAAGTTATAGGTTTAAAGCATATTTCGGGGCCCCCTAAAATCATGGGACCAAGGCCCGGGCCTTGTGGGCCTAGGCGATGATCAGGCCCTGGATGCAAGCTGTAATCATTGCTGCAATCGTATCGAAACGCTGCTCGATTCAAATCAGCACTTGATAAATATCTTGTTCTGCGTCGCAAATTATCTATTTGTTGACCTCTGTTGTTCGCTCGACGATTCCGCATTGCCAACCGAGCTGTTTCACGGGCTGCTTCACTTTGCTCTCGTGATTGAGAAGCACGAAGTCGAGCCATACTATCGCGGCGCTGTTCACGTGCAATTTCTTGTTCTTCTTCAGTCCTTTCATTTGCAGTATTTCGTATTCTTCTTGCAATACGGCTTTGTCGGGAAAGATTCGATCGTCTTGCTCGCGGCATTATTAATTAAACTTCACTTCACTTCAATTCACCTAAAAATTTATTTCAAAACTCAAATTTTCAACCATACCGAGTTTTATAAATATCAAATTGTCATCTATACGTCATTACATAGCTGTCATTATACGTCAATTACATAGCTATCATTTGCGTTTTGTTGTCAAGTCACACGGGAACGCTGTCGAACGGGATAAAAAGTATCTTATGTCCGTCTCCTGGCTCTAAGCTACCTCCATACCAATTTTCACCCAAATCTGTTCTGCCGTTCTTGAGTTATAAGTGGTGTAACTAACACGACTTTCTTTTATATATATATATATATATATATATATATATATATATATATATATATATATATATATATATATTGTTGCACAAATTGTCTGTATATAGTGTAAATAGTGACGTATTATTTAAAAATTCTATTGTAATTTATTTTTATCTTATTTTATTTATTAACAGTGATTATACAGGTTAGAAAAAGGTGGCAACACCTAAAGCAATCGAGAAATTTCGAGACATTTCTTTTTCAATGAATTGGCTGGAAATTTCGGGAATGTTCTCAGTGCCTGCTATAAAAAGACCGGTGATCGGGAAAGTTTTCAGATTGACTTCGGACTTCGTTGAAAGCTGATCGCTTTGCTGACCTATTGAAGTGTGCTTGTATAATCGCTGTATTCGAAGCTGTTCTTGTTGAAGCTTGTATTGAAGATTAATAGTGATTGCACTGTTATCTGTGAATAAATTTTGTGAGTTTCTGAAGAGAATAAATACTAGTTTTTATCTGAAAAACTGTGCCATCATTGCCTCAGTGGAAAAATTCATAACAGTGGTGTCAGAAGTGGGATTTCGTAATTTTGAATGCCGACAACTAGAGGAATGATGGAAGACCAAATGAAGCAGTTGATGGAAATGATTGCTGGAATGAAGGTCCAACAGGAAACCACCGCAGCCGAAATGAAAGCCTGCCAAGAAACTGCCACAGCCAAAATGAAAGCCTGCCAAGAAACCACCGCCGCTACAATTGCCGCCGGTCAAGCCCGTCTAGAATCTACAAATGCTGAATTCGTGCAGCGATTACGGGAGACATTAAAGCTTTACAAGAAGCTACATCATCGGACATTAAAGCTTTAGCCGCCAAGTGCGAGTCCACATCCGCAGCCGTAATCAAGATCAGGGAAGAAATAAAAACCGAGCTAGCGTCAATGGTAGAATCTACTATTATGGAGACAACATCATCGGTCCTGCAATCCGTGAAGGAAGACGTTCTCACTGCGGTAAGAGATGAAATGGAAGAAAAGGTTTCCACTATCAAAGAAGAGCAGGGAAAATTCATGGATGCTGTAGAAGAAAGGCTACGGAAAATAGAAACTCGCGAAGCTGTGACCATTGCAACGCCTAATTGGGATAATGTTTCCACTCCCTTTATTGCGCCACGTTCCAGCATCAAAGTGGCCACTTTTGATGCGTTTCTTTTGCACGTTTTTGATGCACGTCTTGGCGCGTTTATCAAACGCAGTTTGAAATGATTGCTTCTGAGAATGGTTGGGACGATACTTCGAAAGCATTCCATCTCGCAGCATCGAGGTGAAGCTGCTGACATTTTACAGACACTACCTGAAGAGAAGCGGGGAGAATTCACGGCGCTGGCAAGTGCGTTGGAGTTAAGGTTTGGGGAGCAGCATCTAAAGGATTACAACAGACTGCAATTGAAAGTGAGACAGCAGAAGGCCAGTGAAACTCTTCAAGAATTGGCGTCGGATATAGAAAGACTGTCGCTCCTCGCTTTCCCAGACTGTCCCCCGGATGTACGAGACGATCTTTCTCTGCAGTATTTCATCGACGCTATTCAAGATCCAGCAGGCGAAGTGCAGCAGGCGGTTAGGTTATCTCAAAACAAAAACCTGAAGTCGGCCCTCGTGTACGCCATGAGAGTGGAAGCCGCGCAGCTAGCTTCTGGAAAAGACCGAAGATATGTGCGTGGTGCATTAGCCGAGGATTCTTCTTACTTTGTCACCAGTAAGCTTCGAGAACTGGAAAGAAAAATGGATAGAATGATGAGAAGCTATCCCGGTGCCAGGGATCGAAGGACCAGAGTCATTTGCTGGCACTACAAACGGGAAGGGCATCTACGACGTAACTGCCTTGATTTGACTAAGAGAAGGGATAACACTACCACGGAATCTCAACAACTGAATCTAAGAAGATACCATCTCGCAGAGCAGAAGCTGCAATGTAGAACAGGTGAAGCCCCGACCAGTCGTTTCCACGTTTCATCCCGACAAGGAGGAAACCAGGGTTTATTCGTGAAGGGGGAGATCAACGGAACTCCATGTCGTCTAATCGTCGATTCGGGAGTGAACGTAACGATCGTAAGGACGGACGTGGCTCGTCGCCTGAACAGCCGACTCCTCTACACAGCGCCCTCTGTTTCGCTACAAACTGTGTCCGGTGGTAATATCTCTGTGCATGGGAAATTGAAAGTGGACATTGCCCTTGGATTTAACACCTACAAGTACACCGTTTATGTTGCCGAAATTGTAGATCCGTGCATTCTCGGACTAGACTTTTTGAAGAAAAATGGAATTACGCTGAATTTTGAGAAAAGCAAGCTGCAAACATGGAAAGGCGAAGTTCCTTTGCACGATCTAGACATGAAAGAGCTGTGCGTATATCGGGTTATGGCTCATGAAGACAATGTCATAGAGAATGCTGAAGGGTCCACATCTATGAAAAGTACCTCTCCAGCCTCGGAAAGAGAACTGAAGAAAGCGACGTTGTTGAAACCCTCCCAGGAAGTGGTTCTTGTGGAAATGGACAAAGTTAGTGAAGAGGGAATTGACATCCGTGCTCCTGTTAGAAGCATCGAATGAAGGTCCCGGGATCTATCAGCTGCACCCGCGGATGATTCGGACGCAATCACAGAAAATCTTACTGAAGATGATGTTCGGTCTAATGGGAATGGGAACGCTCTTTCTGGAAGTTCATGTCCGGAGAGCAGACGACGTTCATCTGAAACGAAGTTCAAATCTGGAACACCGGCGTTATCTTATCAACAACCAATCTCAAAATCATGTAACCAGCAAGATGGGGATCAGAAACTTTCACCGTTTCTGTTGGCATATGGGAGTGCAACTCACGAGACCACCGGATTTTCTCCATCTCTAAAGATGTTTGGAAGAGACCTTAGGCTCCCCTGCAACCTCCTCTTTGGACAACCACCGGACACTCCTTCCTCGCCTGTCCAGTATCTAGATCAGCGTCAGCCACTAGGCGGCCCGCGGGCCGGATCCGGCCCGCGACAGCTTTTTCTCCGGCCCGCCGGTAGTACAGAAGAACAAAAATCAAATTTTGCGGAAATAATTTTAATTTGTCTACAATAGTATGTGTTTATTACCAAAAACCGCGTTTTCCATTAAGTGGCCCGCGTCAGTAAGTCTGAAAAATGCTTTCTGAGACTGCCAGAAAAATAAAAAAAGCAATAGTTTGAATTATTACCAATGACGCATTCCTTCACATTGCTTAGTTTATTACTTATGATACCCAACCCCCTCGACTCGTGCGTGGCACAATTCGAATTCTGCTTTTTTCTCTGTGATGGGCAGGAGTTGGGTGTTTTAATGCATACAGCCTATATGTTTTGACATGAAAAGAACAATCGTGATCTCTATGACTCCAGTGCAATAATGGTGTCGAGGACTAGTTTTAAACGCAAAGTATATAGTGAAAAGCGGACCGGCCGTTATCGTCTCGCAATTAACGTCGACTAAAATGAAGGATTTAGGAGGTATGTTTTAAATATCTTAATTGATTATGAGTTTATGCCAAGTCGCATTGTAATAGTGTCACTACCCTAATAGCACACATCCTCCCAGGGAGGTCCCTGGGAAGTCATTCGTAGTCCCGGGGATGACTGGAGACTTCCTAGGGACCTCCCTGGGAGGATGTGTGCTATTAGGTAAAGATTAATTTCTTTTATGACTTAAATGTACAATGTAAAGAAAACTATTTTTTTAATTATTTGAAATAGGAATCAAATATCAATTGTTTTTTTATTAATTTAAAAAAGTTAAATTATTGTTTCAGTTTTCTAAATTGTTTTATATTGTTAAATCTTTTGTAATTATCACATTTCTAACATTGAACATATGTCGTAAAGCAATATATTTATTGGCGTATTCGGTATAAATCTGCGGCCCGCGGGAAGTTCCAACATAAGTCATGCGGCCCGTCTTTAAAAGTTAGTGGCGGACGCTGATCTAGATAATCTGCAGGCACGTTTGGAAGCCGTACATCGGTTCGCCAGAGAAGGAATCAACATCATGACGGAGCGCATGAAGGTCCTCTACGATGCCAAGGCCACGGAACGTTCATTCCAGGAAGGTGACAAGGTGTGGTTATGGAATCCTAAACGTCGGAAAGGACTCTCCCCTAAGTTCCAGACGAACTGGGAAGGGCCGTATGTGGTCCTTAAGAAGATCAAAGACGTCGTGGTAAGGATTCAACGGACACTCTCCTGTAAACCTAGAGTTGTACACTACAATAGACTAGCCCCATATTATGGTAGAAATCATTGAATGGCTTAAGGACTTCACTTCCCGGGACGTGCAGTCTTTAAGAAGGAGGAAATGTTGCACAAATTGTCTGTATATAGTGTAAATAGTGACGTATTATTTAAAAATTCTATTGTAATTTATTTTTATCTTATTTTAATTTATTAACAGCTATTATACAGGTTAGAAAAAGGTGGCAACACCTAAAGCAATCGAGAAATTTCGAGACATTTCTTTTTTCGATGAATTGGCTGGAAATTTCGGGAATGTTCTCACGTGCCTGCTATAAAAAGACCGGCGATCGGGAAAGTTTTCAGATTGACTTCGGACTTCGTTGAAAGCTGATCGCTTTTTTGACCTATTGAAGTGTGCTTGTATAATCGCTGTATTCGAAGCTGTTCTTGTTGAAGCTTGTATTGAAGATTAATAGTGATTGCACTGTTATCTGTGGATAAATTTTGTGAGTTTTCTGAAGAGAATAAATACTAGTTTTTATCTGAAAAACTGTGCCATCATTGCCTCAGTGGAAAAATTCATAACAATATATAAACAAACATAAACAGATTTTAAAATTCGGTATTCATGTCTGTTATTTAAATTGAAGTCACAGCTGTTAAATATGTAAAAATTCATAAGGTTTAATGATTTAATTTACTATCATAAAATGAAAAGTTTTTAGCTTAACTATGTTACAGCTAAAACTTTCAATTAACGTAATGAATTAAAGTGTACTCAAATAGAATTTTGCAAATGCAAATAAATTCTTTATTACAAATAGTGAACCTATTGTTTACCTAATATATCTTTAAAATTGTAGTTAAAGCAAATAATACAGTTGGCGTATACAAAATTTTTCATTTTTCACAACATTAAATATCGCATAAAATATTTATTTTTCCTCATTTAAGAAATATTTTAGGTTCACTAGATAGATCTTGTGCATTTTCATTATCTTGGGAAAAAATTAGATTAAAATACTCAATAGAATTGGAAAAAAGTGTACCGAACCAAAAATTGCTATTAAAATTCTTAATCTTGATTCAAACTCTAAGACTTATTACATAAAATATACATGAAATAAATTAAAAATTGGTAGTGTAACATTCATAACAAATATGTTATTTTTGACTGTGTGAAAAATTAATTAAAAAATTGTATTTTAAATAATTTAGAGAACTTTTTAAAATGAATGAGAATAAGATTGATTCGATTTTCCGGGACTCTTGTTTCCCCTTAAGTTGTTTGCTTAGATTCTATGGAAAATTATTACATATTAAACAATCTACACAAATTTGAAGTCTTAGTAAAATTTTAATACAAACAAAATAATAAGTTATTTTATACACTTTTAATGAATATGTAAATTTGTTTTCAGAAAAATAGATTACTTCACTCTCTCGTGGAAATTATCTTCATTTTATATGCGCATACAGAGTTTGATAAAAAAATTACTCTCAAAGCTAAAAGTAGAATTAACTTTTTTTTATAACAAGTAAAGTGTTTCTTCGAGCAATTCATTATCTCACATAAATAAAAATCACTGTTATTAATATCTCTGGGGCTTAAAAAATCACCTTTTGTAATGTAAAAGTACGTATAAAAATAATAACTTTTAAGAATTATAAATTAGGATTATCTAATAAAATATCAACAAAAATACTGCCACTTTAAAAAGATAATAGAATTAACGAATCAATAATAAAGGTTTTTGACAAGTGCCAACATGCAAAAAATATTAAATTTTTTTTAGTGCATTAATTAGTAAAGCGCTTCTGGTTTGGAAACAAACAGAAAGATATGAAGAGCTATGCATGGTAGAAATTAAGTTGAATCTCGGAAAAAATTAAATAATATGAAATTGAATTGTTGAAAGTAAAAATTTGTGAGTTCATTTAGTAAAAGTAAGAAAAATATTTATATTGTACTTATTATTAAATATTAATTATAGCTACGAAGTATAAACATTCACAAATTCAGGGTGGTATGTTTAATTATTTTTTTGACTTAACAGGACATATTTGTGCAAATGAAGTTCATAATGAAAGTAGCATCAGCGTAACACGATTGTAATTACTACTATCTGACATTCTCTCTCTCCCTTACCATCTTGATACAAATTCAGGCAAATATACAAACCAACTTTCCAGTGTCTTCTATCTTAAAATATTTTACTAAATTACATATATGAATGCTTTTTGTCTCAGTGAGGATAGATTGTTTTAGATAATTTAGTTATTAGTTAAGGGAATACAAGAGTATTGGAAGACCAAATCTGTCATACTTTCATTCAACTTCAAAGTGCTCTAAATTATTTAAAATGCAATATTTTTAATTTATTTTTTGACATAGTCAATAATAACATATTTGCTACGATTTATTCTAATAATTTTTTTTATTTTATATATACTTTACGTAATAAGACTATATTTGAGACTTATAATTTTAAATTAATATGTAGAAACCTTTGGTTAGGTACACTTTTCAGAATAAATATATAATAAATTTAGTTAAAAATTTTATCTAATGTAAATTAACTGTCGATTTCAAACAGTTAATTTTTTTTTTTTTTTTTTTTTTTTTTTTTGTAACTAATAATATACCTTTAAAATTATATCTAAATATATATTTTACGTATAAGTTTTTGTTAATTTTTCACAACATAAAATATCACATAAGAAGTTTACTTTCCTTAATTAAAGTAGTAGCCTCTCTACATAGATCTTGTGTGTTTTCATTATCATTGTAAACAATTAGATTAAAATATTCAATAGAATTTGAGAACAGTGTACCTAACTAAAAGTTGCCATACAATAATTTTTAAATTCTGAGTCTCAAACATAGGCTTATTACCTAAAGTATATATAAAATAAAATAAAAGTTGGAAGTGTAATATTCATAACAAATATGTTATTATTGACAAAAAACCTAAAAATTAAAAATACTACATTTTAAATAGTTTAGGGCACTTTTTAAGTTGAATGAAAGTACGATTGACTTGGTTGTCTAAAACTCTTGTTTTCCCCTAATTTCATTTACAAATTGAGTTTTGTATCAAATTGAATAAATGTTTAAAATAAGGAAGATCATTTAAAAGTTTTATAGCATTTTAAATTTTAAGGATAAAAGTTTTTAATGTATCAAAGCTTTAGTGTTAATGTATTTACCCTATTTATGTTGGATGTGTTATGTTTTTACTATCTTTCTTCTTAAAATGTTTATAATTTTTTACCATTTCCACTTTCAATATTTGAAGGTGTTGGAGGTGGTGATCACCTCCTTCTCCTCCCTCTGGATTCACGTTTCAAAGGAAACTATCCAAGTTTGATTTATAAGGACAACTACAGCAACTTTCTTACAGTTTTTCAGTAGAGTAAAATGCTTAACATCTATGTAAAGACAGGGTAACTAATAATATAAGCCATAAAAACAAAATTTTTAATATAAATCCATTAAATGCATTGCCAATTGTTACGTGCAATTGCAACTTCTTGAACACATAACGAGTTTTCATAGTGTTTGACCACTAAGAACATAAGATCCATGCCGAACTATTAACTAACTTATTTTTTCCCACCAAAATTCGATTGAACACATTGTCATCTACAACGTGTCAGTAATCTACGAAAGCTGATAAGTCTGACATAAGGCAATAAAAACACATATCTTTTATCATTAAAAAAATTTTGGCATCAGCAAAGAGTTTCAATAATAATAAGGTTAAAATTATTTCACTAGCGTTACTACCATCGATATGGATAAACCACTGGATAGACTGCTCCAATGTCAATGCAAGGAGAAAACCGCGACGGTGGTTGATGACGCTGGGTGGATGATTAACCAATCACAGTTCACTTTTATAGTTGAATGGAAATATGAGTTAAATTGACTGGATGTCACACAGAAAGGATTTTATGCATTCCCGTTTAGTTATCTTTTATTTATTTTGATTCAAACAATTTTGGCAACAGGAAAGAGTTCCAACGATGATAGGTTAAATGGGATTCATTAGTATTCCAAAACGATTATAGAAACGTATGAAAAAGTGACCTTTTAGTGACAGTGACAGGCCCCAAAATTTGATAGAATGCATTGTCATCAACATCGAATTTATCTGCTAAGTTTCAACCAGATCAAATGATGGCAAGTGGGTTTATTAGGCTTCCGCAGATTTGCCCGGCAGCCACATGAAAACAAAATCATAGTTAATATAAAGGATTTAAGGATACTATGAAAAAGATGTTTCGAGTATTTATTATTCTTGTTGTGAAGGTGTCTTAACATTTTTGATAAGCTCTTTATCGTGCAACTACCCTCTCCAAAAAAGTAAATCTCTTTTCTCCACAAAATCCAGAATTCTTTTCAAATTCAAGACGAAAATCCTCTTGCAAATGGAGCAGTTTAATAAAAACCGTATAAAAATAAGTGCTATGTACTCGAATAGAGACACATCACTAAACAAAATATTTTATCAAAATATTTAAGAATTGAAAACGTGAGTGAATAACAACATTTTGTTTATATAATGTGCGGAATTAATGAAAATGTAATTTCTGGTTCTTAAATAAATACAACAACAACAACAACAACTTTAGAGATAATAGTTTTTCCGTTGAAACCAATATGGGAATTTTAGAGCAAAATCTTTTTCGCAATGTAAATATTATTTCTAATTTATAAAACATCTAATCCTTTAGACCTCGCCTTGTTTAGATTACTTTTGTACTCACAACCATACACTTTCACATTAAGGACTTAAGTACTTGTGTCCATGAGAAAACAATTTACAGAATAAGTTTAAAATAGGTTTAAAAAGGGATAAAACACATTTTTGGGATAGAGAAACACATTTTTTTTTAATTTTTAAAATTTGGTTTTTAATCTACTTTTTTAGGAAGCATGTTAATAATTTCTGAAACATATTAGGAAATAGTAATCATACCACATTCATATTTTGCCCTGTGAAAAATTACAAATATTTCAGTTCTTACTATCACAGGCATTGTCTTACCATCAGATTGTCGGCTATATAATAAAGACTTTGGCTGTTTTCACTGGAATTTTTTTGGAAATGTCACCAAGTTTGATATTACGCCTGCTATTGAACTTTGCACAAAACTTAGCCAACATTTTAAAAGTAATTCAGATGTGTTTAAAAGTGGAAAAGGGTTGTTCAATTTAAAAAGTGTTCACCAAAATCAGCAACCAGAGGTCGAATTTCGGGGATTTTTTATGGTTGTTCCAGGGCCAGCCACTGAAGTGATCTTGGTTGTCCTCTAATATAGTTGGTTGCTTTAAAAGTTTTTAAAGTTACATTATATGAAATCAAGAAATTTCTTTTACTGTTGTTAGAATGACTTACTAAACATTTAGTCCTAAAATAATTGTAATATTTACTTGCATAGTCAAGGGTAAGAAAAGAAAAGGAAGTTACAGAATTTAGATCTATACCTTTATTTCTGCAAACACGCTATTCACCTAAAATGCAGAACTTTTTTTTTATCACCATCAGTAGTATCATTTTCACTCCTTAAAACCTGGGCCACTGAAATTTCAACCCTTGCTAGCAACTGTTTTAAACTTAACGCTGAAAAAACTAACTTTATATTTTATATTTAAAGTTAATGTATGATTAGGGATACACGTAAATGGACTCACTGGTACATTTTCTTCTTAGAGCACACTGTTATGAGGGACGTCTATCTTAGGATTCATTAAATCCATTGTGTATAAACAAAAAACTGAAACTGTGGATGAGTTGAAGAAGAGTATCATTCAAGCCATTCGTCTAATAACTGCTGATGCTATGAAATGGAGATAACTGTCTTACTGCTTAGATCTTTGTCATGCTACGATCATCGATAGAGATAAGCAACTGGATAGACTGCTTAGCCCTGGGAAAATGAAGCCGATGCCAGATCGTTGGGTAGGCAAAAAATACGGATTGCTGACAATTGAAAATAAAATATTGGGTTGTACATATTAGAACTGTCAATCATAGACCTTAATTAGGTTGGTTGTTTTCAGATTATCTGGCGCCGTCAGGAATCCGAGGGTTATAATGCGCCGAAACATTCGTCATTAGACAAGCCAACATACATTTACAAACACCCATGCCTTACACGGGACTCGAACCCTCAACCTCGCGGTCTAGAAGCTATCACACTAACCACTATATCGTTTGAGTTCGTCTATATATATAACTATTCATCGTTATCCACTAATCGACCTTAATTAGGAATAATGAGCACACAAAAAAAAAAAAAAAAAAAAAATCAATTCTAGAACTTAACAAGGTTTCTCGCATTCCCACCCAACTATAAAAGTGAACTGTGATTGGTTAATCATCCACCCATCATCATCAACCACCGGGGCGTTTTTTCCCTTGCATTGCCATTGGAGCAGTCTATCTATATCGATGGCTGGAATAGATCCACACATTAAAATCTATCAATATTAAAACTTAGTGAGATGGTCTATCTATTTAAATAATAATAATAATAGTAATAATAATAACAACAATAACAATAACAAAAATAACAATAACAGCAACAGCAACAATAACAATAACAAAATAAAAAAATAATAATAAAATAAAAATAATAATAATAATAATAATAAAATAAAATAAAATTAATAATAATAATAAAAAATAAAAAAACATTTTAATGGGTAGTTAAAAAAAATCGTAACTTTTAGTCCTGACGCCCTGCACAATAACTTTCACAAACGAAGCTTTCATTAAGTTTCAAAGCGAAAATTATGAATAAGTTAAGAACATTCTTTTAACCTCTTTAACCTCACCGGAGCCTTCAAAATAGACTTACTTCACCCTCAACCCATCACCATCAAAATTCAGCCCTTGAACCTAACGACAATCTAAAAAAATACATCGCGCTTTTATACGGTAGACCTGAATAAAACAACAAAGGATAAATACTTTCCTTCCCTGGGACTTGCTCTATGCCTTTCTCATCATAATAATCAAATAACAATAACAGCAACAGCAACAATAACAATAAAAAAATAAAAAAATAATAATAATAATAAAATAAAATAAAAATAATAATAATAATAACAAAATCAAAATAACAATAACAGCAACAATAACAATAACAAAATAAAAAAAAATAATAATAAAATAAAATAAAAATAATAATAATAATAATAATAAAATAAAATTAAATTAATAATAATAATAAAAAATAAAAAAACAATTTAATGGGTAGTTAAAAAACAAACAACAAAATAAAAAAATAATAATAATAATAAAATAAAATAAAAATAATAATAATAATAATAATAACAAAATCAAAATAACAATAACAGCAACAGCAACAATAACAATAAAAAAATAAAAAAATAATAATAATAATAAAATAAAATAAAAATAATAATAATAATAATAATAAAATAAAATTAAATTAATAATAATAATAAAAAATAAAAAAACATTTTAATGGGTAGTTAAAAAAAATCGTAACTTTTAGTCCTGACGCCCTGCACAATAACTTTCACAAACGAAGCTTTCATTAAGTTTCAAAGCGAAAATTATGAATAAGTTAAGAACATTCCTTTAACCTCTTTAACCTCACCGGAGCCTTCAAAATAGACTTACTTCACCCTCAACCCATCACCATCAAAATTCAGCCCTTGAACCTAACGACAATCTAAAAAAATACATCGCGCTTTTATACGGTAGACCTGAATAAAACAACAAAGGATAAATACTTTCCTTCCCTGGGACTTGCTCTATGCCTTTCTCATCTCTTTGGCTTTTCTTTATATTTCATATCATATTCCCTTGAGAGAAATCAAAGTCTACCACGCTATGGTGGCGGTATAAAAAAAAAAGTGAGGGGTGGGAAAGCGTAAAGAGCGACGGAGGGTAAAATATACGAAAATGCCTAAAAAGGGTTTCCTTTATCCTTTAGAGCGAGGATATTTTTCTCGCTGTACCACCAAAGAGGAGGGAAGGTTTTACGACGTTTGGAGGCAGAAACTTCTTAAGATAAGGGATTTTTTTTCAAAAGAAAAGCCCACAGAGGTTTCGACATAAACGAATATCCTTTCTTTTGATATCAGTTGGAGAAAACTTGTATTTGTTTGATTTATAATCTGTGTCTTTTGGTAAGGAATGGTCAGTCTCCAAATAAAGTGTATTGTTTAGTACACCAAATAAATTCAAGATAAAGGTGCGTCATAAAAAGTAACTGGTCCGTATCATCCCCTCTTTCTGGTTTTGTAAAGAGTGAGTGCAGCTAAACATGATAGCCCCTCCCCCCCAAAAAAAACCTGTAAAGATATAGAGTTACATTTTTGAAACAATGTTTTATACTGACTCCAAATAATCGATATTTTTTAGTGCACCAAATAAATTCAATACAAGGATGCTAACATAGAAGACAATAAATTGAAGAGACATAGAAGCTAACTAATCACTATCCTCCCCACTGGTTTTGTAAAGAGAATATGAGAAAAAAAAACCATGAAAGCACTGCTGAAAGAGTACAGAGTTACATTCTGTAAACAATGTAGCATAAAAATTAAATAGGTGTAGCAATTTTTCAGAGAATTAGTCAACTAAAAGTTGATACATTATTTTATATTCACTACAAATGGAGGTTTATTTTCCAATGCAGAAGTACGAAATGTAGTTTCTGAATTTAAAAAAGATTTTTTTTATATAACCTGAATTTTACCTACATAGCCCACTCAATTCTGAAATCAACAAATGTTTATTGTAGTGGTTCGTAAATCTCGTTAAACAGTAAGGTGTCAACCAGTTCTTAAGTCAATAACAAATCATCATTGAGAGCAATTATTGAAATTTAAAAATTCCTCACTCGATTAAGAACTCATTGAATAAACATGAGCGTTTGCTGTTTCTTCTGGGTTGGTTGTTTTCAGATTATGTTTCTTCTGGGAGTACATTAAATTTTAAAGTTTATCCCTTGGGTGTAGTCGGGACAAGCTCTTTTACTACCTTTACTTGGAATTTAAATGTAAATTGATGCATTGGTTTTCCTGATAGTAGATGTTATCCGCTAGATGGAGTAATCCTTGGAAAAAGCTTTTCTGTGTTCTCCTAATTGAATACGCGAATAGCGCACAAAAATTTAAAAGTTTAAATTGGAGCCCTTGTAAGGCAGCAACAGGAAGAAATCTTAGAATTTAGAGTGAAAAAATAACATTATTTCGAAGTAACACGATCATCAATCTAATTCCATTCCATCTTTATCGCCTAGGAGAAAAAATTTCAGCTTTTCATAGTTACTGTGTTTAAAAGATGAATTTTTAACGTTTATGTGCGTTATATTAACTTAACTTGCGTTCAGTTCATATATAAACAATAACTAAGATGCACATATACTTATATAATTGCTTTATTGCGTAGAAACATTTATTAAAAAGTGTATGCTCGAATTAAACAAATAACGAGTGGAAAACCTGTAATAACTAAGGATGTGAGACATCGCACAACTGTCAATTATACCATAATACTAGACATTGTATTTATATTTAATGTAGATGGGTGTTTGCCGTTTTCATATGTTCATTCATTAAAAAAAAAATATCAGTTTGGCGATAATTTTAACATTGGTCCAAAAAATAATAATAATAATAAAAATTTCGCCAATATGGCGAATTTGGCGATAAAATATGATAATTCTTACATTATTCATTTTTGTAAGTTAAGCTGGGTAGAAACAGTCGTTGATGAGCGAAGCTCAAGAGAAGAGAATGTGTTAAAGATACGTTTTTTTAAAAAAACTTTTTACGTCTTTATCGCATTTCTAAGGAAATTTTGGATGTGTATATGATTCGAACTCTTTAAGAGACATTACCACAGCGAATTGGATCAAGATCGTTAAAGCTGTTTTTTAAGAATTGTTGAAAAACTTTTTTTTTATGGCAGCCACCTTATGCACATGCGCAATTTTAACGAAAACTGTAATGACAAGGCACATGACTACTATTAATCCGCATGTTAAAGTTGAACATAGTATGTCAATCCGTTCGGGATTTATGCTGACTACAGATAGATATTTAGTGGAGATCATTTGTTTTAAGTTCAGTACGTTACAAAAACGTGTAGAAATAAAAAAAATAAAAAAAATTGATTTTTTTTAATTGAATGTCATACTTTTATTATCCTATATTGCATATAAGGTATAATTAGTAGAAACAGTAATTATCTCTTAAAATTCATAACGTCTAATTCTTAATTGTCAATTACTTTCCAAAAGTTTCCATTATGTATTCAGATTTGAAGAATATCTAAATCTTAACTAGCACATATTGTTTACCGTCTTCTTGTCATTAAAATGATTTTTTTTTTTTAATTTAAACTACGTTTATAATTCTAAGACAGGAAATAAAAAAATGAGGTGCTGTGATAGAACCATTTTAATGACACCAAAGATATGTTACGTGAAGCATATTTAAACGGGATTATCTTAAACTAATTTAAAAAAAAAAAAAAAAATTAATGGCTTTAGCTGACAAGAGCAAACAAAGATTATGATCAATTAATCTCTTAATTCTTTATTTACATGTCAGCGAAATATGCACGTTAAAGTGAAAGGTACATTTTTATTATTGTTATTAAATATTTAAAGATTTTCAGATATTATTTTTGAAAAGTAAGAGTAGGATGTAATTCTAAGTGAAACTAAACTTCTTTTTAAAAAAGAATTATGTTAAACCTTAGCTAATCATTAAGGTTGAGTTTACGAGAAAAACATGACTAGCAATTGAATATTTTAGTGGATTTACTTAACATTTTTATTAACTAGGCACTAAGAATTTAGCATTAATGCTATATTCAAATGTCTGACGTTAAAAACTAGGAGTGTGGAACATGGCGCGAATTTCATTTATACTTAATATTGATCATTGCATTTAAACTTATTATTGGAATTGATGCAATTTACCGTATACGTTCTTCACTTACATTATTTTAGAAAAATTGCCAGTTTAGTGGTAAATATTAGATTGGCAAAAAAACAAACACCATCTGTGAAAAGCTACAGAACGACTTGGTCTTACGCACCGCAACTTTAATACAGCCAACAGGTGATCCAGTATACGTAAAGGATAAGTGTCACAAACATTTTTGTAACTAGGTATTGAGGACTATGAAGGAGAATTTTGAATTTCAGTAGAAAATCTTACTAATTACTAATTTTCATTGTCATTTACTACAACGTTAAACTTGGCTCTACTTTAGATCCCAATACTTTGATGGTCATAGCTATTGCACGAAGAACTTTGTGCCTTTTTACAGAGATTGTTTTTTTTTTGGGAATTATACAATTAAAAGTTTTTTTTTTTCTCCTTGTTCTGAAAGAATGTCTGATTACTACTGCCATCTAGTGTTGATCTCAAGACTGAACTCCACCAAGTACGCCTCTCTTAGATGAACACTATTCACTCTTACTAGATATAAAAATCAAAATTACTTGAAATAATAATTTTGGTGAGCGTCTCATAATTGCGAAGGATGTTTAAAAAGTCAGTGACTTTTAAATAAAAATGGATAAATATATATGTAACAAAATGCATTTTATTTCTCAATGTAGTCTCGTATCAACATGATACATTTCCCCCAAGAACTTTCTAAATTCTTTAAACCTTCCTTAAAAAAAAAAAAAAAAAAAAAAAAAAACCTCTTTAAAATCGGCATTTGTTTCATTAATGATCTCAGAATTTGATGAAAATCTCTGTCTACCATGGCATGTATTATTTCGAATTTGGAAAGAAAAAAGTAACTGGAAGCTAGATAGGGAGAGTAGCGTGGATAAAACAGCAATTCATAGCGCAATTCGATCAATTTAGCGGTTACAATTGCAGACGAGTGATCCAGTACAGTGTCACGATGAAACAAATTTTTTTTCTCGGTAAAAAGTAGCTACTTTTCAATTTTGCGTTAAAAATGTTCAATAAATCAGTGTAATACTGTTTGATCGTTTTCCCCTTTTCCAGATAGTCGATGAGAATTATGTCCTTTCAGTTCCATAAAACCGTGGCCATCACCTTTCCGGTCGATGGAATTGTTTTTGTTTTATTCGGGGGGCACTTTCCCCAATAGAAGTAAACTGTTTATCTCTTCTTTTATTTATTGTGTGTAGTAATGTTTCCAAGTTTCATCAACTATAATGTGACGCCTCAAAAGCGAATTACGCTTTTATTTATCTAAATATTTCTTTGAAACATTCCGCTTTTGATCAACTGTAGGTAATCACGGCACCTATCTTGCTGATAATATTTCATGCCCAATTATTCACGCCGTATATTGACTACACGCTTATTTAAGATGTTCACTTTCTTAGCTATTTCACGCATCTTCACATTTTGGACTTCTAATACAATACCATGGATTTTGGTGACCATTTCTTCCTATGTTACCTCAATTTGATGTCCAGTGCGCTAAGCAACTGTTGTGGTCGTAAGGCTTCAACCAAATTCTGTAAACTAATTTTGAGATACGCCATGTGATGGAGTAGAGTTCACATATTTCCACGCAATTTTTACAATTGTTTTTCCCACGTAAAAAGTAGTGTTTTATAAACACACAAAATTCGCTTTTCTCTATAATCCAAACAAACACGCTATATGTCTATTTTTGATTATGATAGAACAATAAATACTTGAAATATTTTCGTTGGTGTGGTGGGGTTGGAGAGAGGGATTTACACTTGAAGATTTCGATCTCGTATTCTTCTAGATGCTCAAAATTACGAGACGTATGTGACTGTGTTAAGTACTTTATAAGTGGCAGAAATAAACAGTTGGAAGTTCCAAACCAAACTCAAATACTTAAAATATATCGTCTGCAAATCTCACAAGTGTTGCCACAGATAATAATAAATTAAATACATAATAATTATAGTGCGATCAGACTGATGCCATTTTTAAATCACGAACTTATCAAACTGACCTCGAATCAATTAAATTTAGAGGTTAATTTTTAGTACTAACGTAATTTGATCTCAGGATCACTTTTAAAAATAACCTTCTTTGCTTACAGGGGTCATATTCCAATTGTTAAATCTCTGTAACTTTTTTACAAAATTACAGATTCACAGACGATTGTTTCATGACTTCTTAAATTATTTTGAGAATTTTTTTTTCAATTTGCAATGATGTATCTCAATTACAAAAAGAAACCTTATTACCACATTTTTTAGTATATCTGTAGCTAGTCACAAGAACAAACAATGTCACTATATTTAATGTAGAAAAACAAATAATAAGAAAATGAAGCCACAATTTGTGTCTAAGCTAAGTTATGCTCAGGATACTAAATTACAAAACTTTGGTTGTTCGGTTAAAAAAAAAAAAAAAAACATTAGAAAAAAGACTTTTAACCTAAAATCTTAATTTGTCCATGAATATCCTTATTACAAGGTTAATTAGATTAAAAGTAGAACATTGAAAGTTTAAAAATGTTCTAAATATGTAATGATTTAAATATGTTTCCATTTGATAAATGATACATTTTATGCAGTTAAACACTTTAATTTAATTTTCTCTCATACCTCTTAAAGTGAATTGAATAATGTAAGCATATGCATAACCGTTCACCTAGTTTAATGCAATGCAATAAATTTTCTTAAACCTTAACGTATTTTTAAAAAATTAGATTCATATAGTTTCCCCTAATAATCTTTAGTTAACTGGAATTAGTAAAAATACTTTAAAATTTAAAGTTATTTTGTTAAGTATTTGATTTACAGAGAGGTTAGGGCACAACAGGGTATTAGACATGGGCGCCGGCAGCATTATTTTCTGGAGGGAGTATCCCTGGCGGCGCTCATTTCTCCCTTGGAGGTTGCAAGATGGTTAAATTATGTTTAAACCTTGATTATTTAATTGTATTTTCTAATGAAATGTAAAAAATAGTTATGTAATAAATTTATGGTCCACTGTA
Source organism: Linyphia triangularis (assembly GCA_963978545.1). Taxonomy (NCBI): domain Eukaryota; kingdom Metazoa; phylum Arthropoda; class Arachnida; order Araneae; family Linyphiidae; genus Linyphia; species Linyphia triangularis. Next base: position 95,899,243 of record OZ021722.1, read on the forward strand.
TACATTAAAACCACTTTTTAAATCCTTTTTTATTAACTTCGGTTTTGTGAATGTGGCTGGGTATGACGATCCTGAGAAAATCTGCGGAGGCCTATAAAACCCTCTTGCCGTCATCCAATCGGACTGAAACTTGCCATTTCGATTCGATGTCTACGAAAATGCATTTTATTAAATTTTAGAAGCTGTCGCTGCCCCTAAAAGGTCGCTTTTACGGAATACTAATAAACCAACTTTCCATTATCCAATTGCGCTGAAATAGAATTTAACCGATTTTTGAAGAAACTCTTTCTCATTGCCAAAATTGTTTTAATTAATAAATAAATATCAAAATTATTTTAATCAAAATAAATAAAAGATATTTGGATGTAAGGGTACAAATTCATATTAATTTTTAATGAATAAATTTTGAGAAATAGTTTACCGCATATTTTGCTGTTAGATATGTTTTTATTATTTAAAATTAGATACCAACACCAAGAACACGCTGGAAGTGAATAAGTAGCTTTGTATTGATAAAAGAAATTGGCAATGCATATAAAGGATTTATATTAAAATCTTTTTTATGGGTTGTATTATATCCAGTATTTCATACCACTTTTTTTTCACTTCACTTCTAATTTTCATATTTCGGAGAGAGGGGTTAAAACAACCCCCTTGCACCTCCCTAAAGGCGTTCATGGTATTAGAACACTATCTTGAAAGTTAAAAGTCAGTACTCTAACTTTCATACATTTAAATAAAAATTTATAATTTTGGATAAGGTGTAATTTTTTGCACTTTACATTTAATACACATGATTGCTCAGCGTTCTATAGTTACTACAGTATCAGAATGAAAAAAAGGAAACAAGAAATTTGAAGTCATCAGAATATAAAGATTCAAACAACAGCTTATCACTGATATAATCAAGGATTTACGAAACTGACTTTACCAACAGGTTAAATGGTTTCAACTCCGATTAAATGAACGACTAAAGCGGTGGGTGCAACAGATACGCTTTCTGTATGCAAAGCACTTGTTGCACCATTTTTTATGCGCTTCAATTTCAAACGAAACACTTTGCGATACAGAAGACAACTGAACAATGTCGTGTGCCAACTTGGAATTGTGCCCGTGAACTACTGGCAGTCTTTGAACTGAGTACAATAAAAACGGGGGAGATGACAAAACACAAGGCGATTATTGGTACAAAAGGCTTATATTTCAACTCGCGTTGTTTTTTCTTGATACGAAGAACGATATATCAGCTTATGATACAATGTCTGCAGACGATAGGAAATGGAAACAGTATATTATAGATTGTATTGTGCTATTTCCTCTTGGAAGCAGAAGGAAACAGCTCAGCACTACTGAGTAATTTCCTGTCTGCTGTATGTTTCTAGTTATTTTTTTTTTTTTTTTTTTTTTTTTTTTTAAATTTTTTTTTAATTATTTGTGTGTGCTTTTTTAATTGTATCAATAGATTGGTCACCTTGACAGAAGACCCGGTAATTTACTTATTATGGAAGACCATTTATATAGTTAATGAAAAAGTGAAATATCGGATATTTATTTTTTACTTTTAGAATTATAGAAAATTAGGATTCTACTTTTAGAAATTAGAATTAATTGATTCATTTGAAATTAAATTGGATATAGTAAGTAAGCTTAAATTTTTATTACGAATGTATTACGTTCAAATTTATAGTTTATTTTTGACGAATAGTTATATAGCGAAGCATGCGTTTTGCATTCATCATAGGCGAATGTGGTTTAAAATAACTGTCATCGAGGAGGCCATTTTTAAAAAATATAAAAAAATTATCTCAAAATTTCACCCATAGATGATGAGATGTACAGTAAACATTGAAATAAGAGCGCACATTTATTAAGCAATAATTTACAAATGTCAAAGTTCTTCATATAAGATTGGACGCTATATATGGGGTTGAATATTGAATTAAATAAAAACTACACTCCACCTTAACAATAATATTTCTTAAAATCGTACTATATATTTATTTTTGAACTGTATTCTGGATTATATCAATATAACTTACTGTATCATAATTGAAAACATCTATCATTTCAGTTTGAATCTGTCGTCATTAACTTATCACGACACCAACAACTAAAATTATACCCATTCGACAATCCGCAACCGTTAAACACAATCCATCAATTCTACCCCCACCAGCTATTTCAATAAGTTTATCTAAATTACTTTACCCCCCCCCCCAATTTTCAATTCTATCCAGATGCCCGGGGCGAATCCAATTAATCCATCTTTTAATAAACAAACCATCCGAATCGGTTTTCCAGACTGAACCGCGGTCATCTTCGTATCATCTCTCTGCCATCCCTTTAAAATCCGGCACTATCCGGTAATTTAAACTGTTCCGGATCGTTACCGGAAGTTCTGTCCCGCACGCCATTTCTCCGGATCCGGCCGAGCGACACTGGGCTTTATGGACACAATTCCCGCCGTTATAGAATTGTAGAGAACAAAGGGCCGTTGATCGTCTTGGAGGGAAATGGGCTTAAGTCATAAATGTGAAGTATCCTGATTTTCGGTACTAGGAAACGTTGATGAGCCGGCTGCTCAATTTCGATAAAGTGGTAAGAAATGTTTTTTGATGAGCATAAATGTTAGGTAGATGGTAAGAAATAAGGATTTGAAAAATTTATATGATAATTATTTGAAAAAGTGAATGGTTCAAGCTCAGTTTGAAATAGGAAAATATTATTTGGTTGTAGTTAAAATAAAATTTTACCGTTATTTTAAAAATTCATTTAATTAATGGGTTTTGAAATTAAATTGATTCACATACTCAAAGTTAATAAAAAACCATCTGCAAAAATATTTATATTTTTACACATGTTTTTTTTCTTTTTTTTTTTTCCCCACTTTGAAAAAATACCCTTCTTTAATGCTAATGTCTGCTAACATTTAAGTTACTTACTACGTTATTCTGTATAGTGCTTTAAATTTTTGATTTATATAAATCTTACTATTTAAGATCCCAAAGAATAATTTTCAAATTTTAATTTCTTCCAAATAGTATGTATTTACTTTCTAGAACAGCGTTCTTAACTACTTGACCATAAAAAAACTATATATTAAGAAACTTTCTACAAGATTGTTTTGATCAAGAATAATTACAGGAATAACTTATCTTGACACTCGTTTGGACGATTTATTAAGACATTGCGACGGACAAAGAAATCGTTCATTTTATTTTATGATAGAATAGAATTGACCATCTTCGTTTCAATATTGATATCGATTAAATCGAGTATATCTGGAGGTGTGATTTAATTATCTTTATTAAAAGTGTTGGGTCAAGTCACGTAGTAACTAAAACATCCCGTCTCTTTCAGAATTTGCTAAAAGTAATGATGAAAATTATTATCGGAAGAGCATTATCAAATATGTAATTTTATTAAGATAAAAGAAATTAAAATATTTTTTCTTCTCAATTTTTAGGAATGCTTTATATCTATAGTAATTACAGATATAGATTGACGTATTCGGTATAAATCAGTGGCCCACAAAAAGCTCCAACATAAGTCATACGGTCCTTTAAAAGTTAGCGACGAATGCGGCTTTACTGTAACTAAACATACGCAGTCATATTGTAAAGTTTCCGTTGATGACTAATCTTCATTGGTGAGAACAAGGGAAACAAATCTCGATCACTTAGTGCAGAGTTACGAAAGGATCTGAAATTTGGTGTTTAATACATTGAATTTTTATGCACACGCGTTTATTTTCTATGTACTATTTCAGTTCCTAAATATTTTGATGTCAGAAAATCATGTCTTTTAACTGTAATTGACAAGTAAAAACATGCCAATATTTCTCAATAGAGTGATAATATGACTCATTCCAATCTTCCTTTAAAAATGGACTCTAACCAACAGTGTATCTTATTTAGAACGAAAAGGGGTGAAACTAGATTTTTAGGGGGGAAATACATTCAAGTTCCAACTGCCTTCTGAATTGAGGAAGAGGGGCATTCGAATCGTAAGGAACAGATGGTCCAGGCGTGACTATTCCCCTAGAGTATTTGGATGGCCGCTCCTCTCAAATCATCTCATTCAGACGATAACTCTCTCCCTCCCCCTTCTTAAATAGGGCTGCTAATGCCAGGAAAGAAGGGGGAGAGGGGATTAGAGCATACTTGGAACATTATGAAAATGATGAAGATCCGTTTATGGCTATTTGGGAGAATTGGCACAATGTTTCAGGAGAAAGTGATAACTTAAGCGAAATGCAATTCATATGTGGGGTAAGGAGAAGTGGAATAAGTGAGTTTATTAAAAGTTAATACTCTTGTATAATATAAATTGATACACTTTATGTTTTGGCAGTTGTTACGTTTGTAAGGTGTTGTCTTGGATAGCGGAGGGGAAGAGGGCTTGATTATAAATATTTCACATTCGGTGAAAAGATAAAGTTTTTTCGAAAGTCATAATAAAAACATCAATAATATAAAACCCTTGCATTATGCAATACGTTTTTAAAACAGTTTCAAATTATTCTTTTTCCTCAAAATAGATTTATTTAATTATCTTAAAAATTATTCGTGAAAAGTGCGTGTCGTAATAGATCGGGGCTATTTACTATTGCGCTACACATTGCGTATTTTTTTTTAAGAATTTAAAAATAAATAACACTTTCCCACGTTTGATGCAAAAATAATGTTTGCTGGAAACAAAAATAGGAACTCGATATTATTTTACATGTTTTATATGCATTCTTTATACTTACAGATTTATATTTGTAAATGTGTCAATAATAAACATTTCTTGAATTATCTTTTACGAATATATTTTACTTAAATATTGATTCATTAATAGTTTTTATCCTCTTGTTTGAGTAACTGAAAATTTGATGCATTTTAATGTAGTTGAAATGCTCAGGAAAACCTTTCATTGGTATTGTGACTAAGATATAGTTCCTTATATGTTAAAAATATTTCTGTAAAACTTTAAGGATAATGAATTCATAATGTATTGACATTTTTAGTGTCCTTGTTGCTATAGTCTCACTCTTTTTATTACCTTGTAATATTAAAGAATTTTAAGCAGCACATAAAATGCTATAAAATACATTTTTGTTTTTTTTGAAAAGTTTTAAGTTTTAACAGTTAATTATTTCACGGAATAGTCTACCTAAAAACTATAGACACAAGCCAAAAATTGCTATTGTTAAAACCTCCTTGTAAATTTAACAATAAAAAACAATCGGTATTGTAGTATTTGTTATTTATATAAGTTTTACTGTAAGAGATTATAGACTGAGAGGCAACTGCAATTTTTGAACCCCACCAAACATCATTCTGAATTTTTTATAGAAATTGTAGAAGAATGAGTAGATTACGAATCCACTGGTCTGCCGTAGCAAAAATGGCCGAAACTGGTCAAAAATCGACTTTAATAAGTTGAACTAAATCCAATTGCCAAATGTGCCATAACCTGCCAAATAATGAGCATTTTTTTTATTTGGTAATCCTCACTCTTTAATTTTCAATTGAAAAGGATGCAGACGATTCGGATGTGTGGTTTTGGATTACTTACATCTTTCACAAATGAGCCAAATTGGCAATAAACATTACGTCACTGATGACGTAACTGATGTCGCCAATTTGGCTTACTTTTAAAAGATACAAGTTTTCCGAGCCAGAGATCAGAAATCGTTTGCGTTTTTTCTCATTGAAAATCAAAATGCAGTGGGTTGCCAGACGAAAAAGTTAGTTCTCTTTTTGGCAAGTTATGACATATTTTGCAATCGAATTTTAGTTCAACTCATTCCAAGTCAATTTTTTATCAGTTTCGGCCATTTTTGCCAGTGGATTCATAATCTACTAACTTTTCTCCAATTTCTATAAAAAATTCAGAATGATGTTCGATGGGGTTCAAAAATTGCAGTCACCTCTCGGACTATTATCAAAAAGCTATAAATTACAATTTTTAAATTGTAAAAAATTTAAATTTTAGTATCTCGCAACTATAGACACATTTACATTTTTAACGTTTTATGTATATACAATAATAAATAAAAATACTAATAATATTTTATTAAGAATGACACGATATAGCTGGAACAAATAAATTTTTACATAAATTTTGATAGTATTTCACACCATATTTTTTCTGTTGCGATTCGCAAGCCCTTTTTAGACAAATACTGTGTTCCCATTTTTGTAGACTTCCTGTGTTAACATGCCCCGCATATTTTCCTTGGGGGTCAAGTTATGATTCAAGTTATGTCTAGAAATGGCATTAAATTGTAATTATTGACTGTTTGTTGATAGTTTTCAGATTTTATTCTTTCACTAGAAAATTCCACAGATGTTTGACTTTTCAATCCAATACCTTTCCAAACTAACACTGATCCTCCACCTTTTTTCCTGCTTAAAAAACTAACCGGATCATTTTTCGTGCCAAAAGGATTCCAAAATGAAACTCAATCTGCATTGCAGTATTTGTAATTTAAATAAGTTTTATTGTAAGAGATTACCAAAAGAATGCTTATTCATCGACCCATCTAAGTACCATTTTTTTCTACGCTGAAAATAACTGATAATCACTTTTCACTCAAAGACATTAAACTTTGGCCTAATTTACACGTTCTATTTTATGTCTTTCTTTCAAAATTGTTTTCCTGCCATTTTCTTGAAGACAATATTTCCATGAGTTGTAAATCTTCTATTAACAGTACTTTTTGAAACAGCAACACTTGAATAACATGTCTTAGACGATATTTTTTACTGACGCCATTTTTTACATGCTTCTGTCTTCTCGTTTTGAAGTTTTTCTCAGTCTTCCACTATATATTTCCCCATTCCATTTATTTCTGGTTGATAACTCTACATGGATCTTTTCTTAATCTTTTCAATTTCTTTAACTGAATTTACATTTGAATTTAATCTTAATATCTTTAGCATTTCATTCAACTTCATAACTGTCTTTAGATATGCTATAGCGACTACGAATTTAAAAATAGATAAGATATAAGAATTCTTAAAACGAAAATAAAATAATATAAAGGCAGTTGATATTCAGTCAAAATATTGTTACCAACAAAGTACATAAAAGTAACTATTAAAATTTGCATATGGCGGAAATAAATCGTGTTTTAAAAGAATGTGAAATGAAATTTCTATAGTTATGGGATACTAAAATTTTCATTTTTCCAACTTAAATAATGTAATTGCTTTTTTTGGTCAATTTTAGGAGTAGAACTTATATAAATACAAACACTTTATACAAATTGTCTTTTGTTGTACAATTTACTATGTTGTTGTAACTATTGCAGTTTTTATACCTGTGTTTATAGTTTTGAGACGGACTATTCAGCTATAGTGTGCGAATTAGAAGTCTTAATGCGTCTTAAAGTAATTCGTTTAATAGGGACTTGATACTGATATCGTGGGTTAGTTCTGATTTCCAATCACTGAAACAAATCGTTTAAATTTCAACTATTCATTTGAAAATTAGAAAACTTAACATAAACTCTTTATGAAGTTGTTTTTGCACGATATATTTATTACCAACTATTTTAACTATTTTTAAATCCTTTATATTAACTTCGATTATGTTTGTCGATGGGAGTGGAATTTGCGGAGGCCTAATTAACCACTTTGCCGTCATCTAATTGGACTGAAACTTGGCAGATAGGTTCGATGTCGATGAAAACGCATTTTATAAAATTTTGGGGTTGTTACTGTCATTTAAAGGTCGATTTTAAACCAACTTGCCGTCATCTAATCGCTTTAAAATAGCATTGAACCGACCATTGTTAAAACTCTTTCCTGAGGCTAAATTTTTTATAACAAAAAATAATAAATTGCTTTTATCAGAATAAAGAAATGATATTTGGATGTGAGAGCATAAATTCACGTTCATTTTTAATGAATAAATTTTGAAACGCAGTTTTTGCTGCACATTTTACTGATAGAAATTCATCGGCGCTGTGTTAATGAATGTAAAAATTGACAATGCATATGAAGGATTTTTTGGAAACACTGTTTTTATGGGTTATATAATGTAATTGTATTTTGACTGTTTACTAACATAATGATTCTTTAGAAAAATATCGCAGCAATATCTTTTAACCTTTCTTAAATTGTTTTTTATTCACTTGCAACATCTACCTCTAAATTAAAATGTAAATATGCTATTAATCGCCAAACTCAGATTCAGTTGGGGCACTCTCGATTCATATTGATGCATTCACAATTACCACAACTAATTGAAAATGTAAAAAGCTTCATATTTTCATATTTTTTTACAAACAGACAAAAACATACACGTGACAATGAAGCAATTCACTTCGAATCCCTGGTTCCATCACAATAAACCCCCAAAATGCCCAACTGAGAAGAAACCCCAACATTGACTCTGCGGACTTCAGATAAGCATAGTACAAATAGACAATCCCCTAAGGAAAATCCATCACTATTTTCTCTTTTTCCTTCACATGTTGGTCTCCTTGGAGGACATCAGTGGAGAACTGGGTGTCTGAGTCTCTCTGTGTCCTCATAAGATGATGTCAAGGAGAAGAAATAAGTTCAGGAGACAAAGAAATGTGAGAAAGGACAATGATCTCGTTTACATGTTTTAAGACGCTCAGGCACGATGAAGCTGTGGATATACTTAAGATGCATTAAATATGAAGAAATGCCTATAGTCTTGTTTACTTGTTGGACCGAAAATTGCTGTTTATGATGAAAAAGTTTATACATGTGCTAGGAACTGGATTTAAATGGTCAATGAGTGTTGAGATGTGATCTATATATGTAATAGAAATCCTTTTTTAGAACCGACATTAAATTAATTCCTTTTTTAAAAGCTACCAATCTATTATGTAATTCATTCAACAACTTCTTTCGATAACTGCCCACGCACAGTTAACTGTGTGAGATATGCGGTTTCAGCGTATTTGTTATTCGTGTTCCATAATTAGTATTCCGTTTTGGCGTCACTATGCTTTCCTTCTCACTTCGATTGTTTATAAAACATCCTTGCTAACACAGAGATTCTCGCGGTTTAACACGACGCTGTTTTACTATGCTCTCTGTTCTACAATATTACGCGACATTCTATTTCCTATCATCATTTAGTTAAGACGTAAAGTCTCTCCCTCTCTCCGTGCTATTTTAATAAATGTAATAGATAGTTCAAAATTACTCTTCATTGTTCCACGACCACACTGAAAAACTTTAATTAAAATGTGAGAACATTACATATATTTTTGTTTATGAATTATTATTTTCGGATGTAATATTTTGTTAAACCAAAAACGACCCCTAATGAACTTTTGATATTTTTTATATGTAATACAATTTTAAAGTAATTGTTTTATATAGATAAGAGTAGCAGCCTTAACAAATAACACATACTCAATAATTATCGATTTTGATAAATAAGTAATTAAATATTCTCTCTATATGATTCGTATTTCACTATCACTGTCACATACCGATTAAGTTTCAATATGCGTATTTTAGGTAATACTGTGTTATACAGTTTAAGTGTTCGAATAATTAGTTTTTATGTAGCTTGAGATAAAAATTATATCTAATGCTAAATTATTTTTTAAATTGTAGCTAGTTCTAAACATTTGATAAGTAACTTAACTTTAAGTAGAGGATATATGATGAATAAAATAAAATGATGATGAAATAAAATAATTATACTTACTCTTATATTTTAAGTTTTAATAAGTACCCACAGGTTACTGCACAAAGTGATCAATATTAAAAATATCCTGCTTAGAGCTTCTAGTAAAAACTAATAAAATTTTGTATACGTAATAAACCTAAAAATAAGAATTTTTAAAAAAAAGCACTACAAATAAATAAAATTTTTTATAAAATAGTATAAATAGGAAATAACTATATTAGGACAACTACTCAAAATTTTAACAGATTTTCTTTTTTTGCATGTTGAGATCTGTTGCTCATTAGTACAGGCTTTAGAGAGTTTTAACTGGCTAACTTTAAGTGTGAATAATCCTGTATATCCTGATTTAAAAAAAAAAAAAGGAAGTGAAGTACCTAATCTACTCTATCTACCGACGTACACACGTACTTGAAAATCATAACATATCCTTCCAAGTATTAGAAGTGCCTCTTTACAAACTATGTTTTCAATTTTCTGCTAGAGAATCACATATATATTAATTAAAACAGTGAAATCAGTTTGTAAATGAAGAATAATTGACTTGAGTAATTCCTCTCCTACTGCAAAGGAAAGGCAATTTATCTCTTACCTCCTCCAACAAGTATCAAAGTTTGGTTTTTCTGACAGATTCTCCCCTTTGCAAATCACTTGATTAATTGGTTTGTTCTTTGAAACATTTAAATTAGGAAATAATCCCCATTAGGCAGTTCCGTGCGTGAAGCTAATGAGCACACATCACCAACACTGCCACAACTGGGATTTGAATTCTGGTCGATCCGAATAAAATAAAAAACAGGATGAACCAACAGAGAGGTGCTTTACAAGAGAAGGGTACTGATTGAACTTTTAAATTCATTTCGTATATATTTTTAGAGGCTTTTACTATTGGCAGACTGAGAATATGTTTAATATTAATTTCGTGGGTGTTCAAATAGAACTTTGCCTTCAAAACTGAATGCATATAGTTACAAAAAAAGTTCAGCATCAAGAAAAGTACACAAAATTAAAAAAAAAAAAAGAACATAGTAATTATTAATTTTATTTTTATTGAAAGCAATAATTAAATATTTGTATTTTTTAAAAAATTATTGAAATGAAATAATCTTCTATAAATGTTCGTTGCAGCCGACATTGTGTTGGGTATTTACTGTTTTTACCCCGTTAACCAGAAATCGCTTAACATGAAATCCCTTTTAACGTAAAGTAAAAGCAGGTCTTCGCACTTAAAATTTAGCTTTAATTTATTCGTTTAACATGAAATTCGGTTAACGCGAACTATTTCACCGCCCCCGTTGACTTTGCGTTCACGAGGTTTGACTGTACATACACTTTTTAAAATGTCTAATTTGTAGAATATTGTTAAGAACTTATTTGTGAAATTAATAAGTGAATGATGAAAATAAATGAAAAATGAAATCATGGAGGAAATTCATAAAAAAAAATTAAACCGGTAAAGAATCTATATCGTAGAACTATTTCAAATACTAATGTTTCACAGGAGAACATCACAGTAGGAGTTAGAGCACGAGCTTCCCAAGTGGAACTAAATGCAAGTTTAGACACAGAGGCAATTCACGAAAAACCAATAGTATTCATTTAATTTTCACTAGTTTTTTTTTTTTTTTTCAAATACATATTCTTAGAGCCATAAGGAAAGAGTGTAGGGTAAAAGAGTTCAAGGAAAAGTGAAATAAAATTGTCTAACACCGACAAATTGAAACTTTGCAAACTTTTCATGCCTCAAAAGTATAGGCACAAACGTAAGATTTATGTAAATTCTTGAGAGAAAGTGATAGCATCATCAAAGGGGAGTGTCTTTATGTTGCTATAAAAGTTTTGAAGTAATTTTCACAGGTTAGGAAGATGCCGAAGTCTACGCAATTTTCGTATGTAGAGATTTAAAGAATTTAGAAGTTGATAAATCCATTTCTGGTATTTCAATTGCTTTAAATCGTTCCAAAAGCGGTATTTATAGAGTTTTAGCACATGGTGACCAATATCAACCAAAATCACGATCTGGAAGACCAGTAAACGGAATGATAGACAAATTATAAAACTGGCTTCAAATCAACATTACTCTGCAAATCAGATAAAAAATAAAATTCTCATTAAAGTTTCAGGGGAAACTGTACGTAGAAGAATTGTGGAATGCTTGTTTAAAAAAAAATATAAACTTAAACTCTAGCCGAGTTTGCAGTCTGATCACAAAGAAGCAAGAATGAATTGGTCTCAGTAGAGCAACATGCAGTGACGAATGGCTACAGGTGGTTTTTAGTGACGAAAAAAATATGGAGTCTAGATGTTTAGAAAGATTTTCCTAGTAGTGGCATGATCTTTATAAAGATCATGTAACTCAATTTAGCCGAAGTCAAGGTGGAGGTTCAGTCCTGGTTTGGAGAGGATTTGGATTCAACGGTCACTCTTCCCTTGCGTTTCTAAAGGGAAATAAAAATTCTGAGACCTACTACCTGGTAACTCTAGAAAGTAAGTTACTACCATTTGGTGAGCTTTTAAGTGAACCTAACTGGAAATTTCAACAAGACAATGCCTCCATCCACACATCCAGGTCAACGAAAATAAGGTTTAGAGCCAAAACAATCGTGGTTCTCGATGGCCTGCTAATAGTTTTGACTGTAATCCTATCTTAAATGTATGGAAAATTCTTACAAAACTTGTATACCTTTGGAAAGCAGTATTCCATCATTTTTGAACTTAAAGAAGCCATTGAAAAAGCGTGGTATGGAATCAAGCCCGAAATCTTGCAAAAGCTTGTGCTTTTAATTGAAAATCATGTTTTTGATTTGATAAAACACCTTGAAAGCTTAATTAATTGCTAAAAATTTTCACTTGCTTATAAAAAATTAAAAAAAAAATTAATTTGTGCCTAAACTTATGTGAAACGGTTTTTTGTCGTTTTTGTTATTTTTGAGTCTGATTATCTACAGATTTGTTTTTCAAATTTTGTTTTTAATATTAACAATAACAATAATAACAACAATAATAGCAACAGCAACAACAACAACAACAATAATAATGATAATATTAATAATAATAATAATCGGAAGAAGATTAACAACAACAATACTACTAATAATAATCGGAAGAAGAACAACAACAATAATAACAATAATAATAGTAGTAGTGATAATAATAATGATAATAAACGTGTCACATAACATAACTATTTTTACGTTTGTTATTTTATGACAACTCAGCATTTCTACTCGTATTCTCCTTATTAAAACGTGGTGGTTTGGAGGATTGAAATGGCTTAAACCCGAACGACACAAATAGTAAACAATTAGACAGTATAGCGGTGGTGGGCCGTCCATAGAAGCAACACAAGCATTGCTTGCTTTAAATAAATGAAAGGTTATCGGAAATGAAAGTTCGAAACATTTTGTATAAATAATAAAAGCGAACGTATTTCGACTTGTTTACGAAGCCAATAATTTTCTGTTAAAAATAACATTGTCCACATTACCTTATTTGTAAGATATAATTGTTGCCATTAGTCTGCATAAAAATTAGTGACTACGAAGCTTTTGGGTTTGGGATCACCTAGTCAAGCATTTCAGAAATTGCTTGCGGTTCCACATATATTTCGACCTATAGAGATCGTAAATATTTTTTCATTTCAAGTTTTCTTATGCAGTGTCATATTTTTTTCTATTTAAATCGTAAGGTTCTTTTAAACATTAACTGCATATTTAAACATATTATTTTTGGCTTTTTTAATCGTTTAATTGCTCTGTTAGAATTCGGAAGGCAAGCAACTTGTGTATTGCTTTCAATCGAGTCTAGTGTCGTCATGCTGCCATCTATGACAATATGATATCTATATAACAATATTGTGACATATTTTAATTTAAATGAGTTTATGATCAGACCGTTTAGTTAGAGATATTTTCAAGGCAAATGTGACATTATAAAAGCTGAGAGATCAAAGATAAAATTAAATACTGTACATATAAAAACAAAAAGTGCATTTGTCATTTTCGTATAAAGGAGTATGAAAAAAGCAAGTCAAATCTGTCCCTTCTATTTATAGAAAAACAATTCTTGTGCAACATGAGAAGTAAAAATATTTTTTATGAAAACGTATAGTCAATTTGTTTATCAAAAAAGATAGGCGAATTTAATTTATATACAAGTTAAATGGGTTTTCGTTAATTTTAATTTATTGTATCATGTTTTTCGTAATAAATGTTTGTTTTCTTTTAAACTATTCTTCAGTCAATGTTTGATTATTTTCATAATTTCAACTTTTTTGTATAAAATAACTTCTACCTTTACATTATATCTATTTCACTTTTTTGCAGTTATATGTGATTTTTGGGTAAATTTTTCTTATAATATTAACTGTTGGTTATGAGTCCTTTGTAAAAAATTATAAATTTAATTATTAATAACGTTGCTTCCCTTATGAAAAAAGTCACCGCACGCCTCTGCAGTATAGCCACTTAACTCTGAAAATTGGTGCAAATTAAACTCAATGTTAAATTATTGTGAATTGATGTCATCAGCTCTGTTGTAACACTCTGATTTCATGTGCACTTTCAAAGATACCACCTATTTTTAGAAAAGACGAAGTTTTACATCAAAAATAAAATTATGCAGACTATCTGTTGTTATTTGTTAACTAAATAATAAAATATATTCGCAATTATAAAAACAATTACAAACTTGTATAAAGTAATAGTGTGGTTTCTGCAAAAATTTACAAAAACAAAAGCCAAACAATAAAGGATATTACCCAACAAATACCGAAACAATTCAACTGGAAAAAGTAGCGATATTAAACCTCTTTTTTATTTTATATACCTTGGAGCTTTGTAGAACTGGATTCGTCTGGTACTTTTCAATAAAAAGTTATTTTTATTTGCAGGAAGGTAGTCTTGCAGTAACATTCGGAAACGCTTCAGCGTATTGTGACTTGGACTTTCAAAAGGCCTAGCTGTATTTAATTCATATATTGCATTTAATCAAGATTTTGAGATATTAGGGTGTCGATAGAATAAGTTAATTGGTTTTTGAAATAATGAATAGAGGAGTATAATGGGTATTTACAGATAAGAAAAACCCTTGAAAGTGCTTTTTTTTTTTTTTTTTTTTTTTTTATGGAAAGTAAGAACATAAATAGAACAGTAGTAAAATCTGTTTACTTAAGGTTTTTTTTATCAAGAATAAGTATGAATTTTTTAAAAATTATGTACCGTAAAATGGACAATAATTTTTTAAAATGGATTTTACTCATTGTCTCTCAGTATGTTCTAAAATATTTCTGTTTTTTTCTTAAGAATGATGAGACAAGGGACATAACGTAAGTTCCGAGCTTTAAATTCATTGACGATTACATGATGGATAGAATGAAATATTCTAAGCTGTAGTAATACGAAACGCCTTAGTCATTTTTAATAAATATATTCTAAAATTAATTCAAAAAGTGTGTAGAAGGAAAGGGGGAGGGGGGGGGGTTAGAGTTCAGATGGAACGTTTCTTGTTAACTTGATCAGACTGTTGAAACATATAATTTATAGATACTTTGAATTTGACACCAAGTACCTGACTATCCTCTGAAGAAAAAAAAAGTATGTCTATTAAAAATTCTAGAAAATTCTAAGTCTCCACCTCATATCAAGAAAATTAAAATTGCAATCTCATGGAACTAATACGTAATTTTTTTGTCGACAATATCTAGCAAAATATTGCTTTAAAAAATGTGAATTTTTAACCATGTAAAACAATAATAATAAAAAATAATAACAAAATTTAAGTGTAAAAAAACTTTTTTTTTTATTTTTTTTTTATCAATAATTAAAATTAAAAAAAAATAAAAATATTACAAGCTTGCTTTTAAACCCAATTGTTATTGTACTTCATATTTTGTTAATAAGCTTTTATTACTGTTCTCATACATGGTAAGAAATCCCAAATTTTATACCAATACATTTGAAGATATTGGGTGCAAAAAAAAAGGCCTTAATCTATAGGTGTACTGACACCATAACAATTCTTCATCCCAGATAGCATAGTGACGTTGGCCAATATCAGAAACAGAAGTTTTGGGAAGATTGGCCAATCCTTGAGTAAACTCGAACATAATTCCATAATATACGATTTTTGAAAAAATAAACATGTCAAAACTATTACAAAACATATTTTTTACCCTTCCGTTTTTTCTTAAGAAAATATATTTCAATTCTAATACTCGGCATCAACTTTCCAAAACTTCCAGTATATTTTACCCAGTACTGGGTGATATTGTCCAAGGTAAGTAGTAACGGCCAGGCTATAACGGTTCATATCGGGATTGGGCAGTGTCGAGGGATATTGGCCAAAGTATTTGTGCTACTGGTATTAAGTAAGTGTTGATTGGGGTAATTTTTTTTTTCTAAAAGAACTTTCTCCTAATCGAACTGGAGTTATTACGTTAGGTATTTTATTTCATACTTTATTTATTCTTCTGAATAAAGTTACGAATGAATTTGAAATAATTATTGCGTGGAAAACGTAGTAAAACACCCATCAAATATATTGTAAATGAAAAACTTTTTTGAGTGAATAAATTAAAAAGTCGCGAAGATAGGAAATAAAAGGCATTCGTAAAGAAAATTAGTTTAATTCAACTATTATTTATAAAAAGCATTTTTTATTTAAATTTCAAAATTGCAAATAAAAAATTGCTATCTAAATAAATAAACAAAATTTATCCAATTACTAAAAAAATTATCTTTTTAATATGTGTTGGAATGAAGTTTATAATTCTTAATCAAAAGACTAATTAACTAATCCAAAACAAAACCTTGTTCTTGTACAATATAGTTGTAGCAAATATATATTATAAACCATTTCAATATTCTCAAAATATGCAAACACTTTATTAAGCAGATTACTAGTTCGGGAAATTTCTGTTGACGACATCAGTGGCTGTCAACAAGGGAAATAGTAATTATCTACGAACTGACTGTAGCCAATAGCCGTATGACAAATACTAATTCAGTTAATTACATGATTTGGACGAATTCAATTATTATTAGTTTCGATGAAGTTCATCAGATATTTGGTTCCCACGGAACATTACAAGAGCGAATTGCTTCAGATAATTAACTTTCGCAAAAGAGATTGAAACTGGTAAGGCCTAGTCTTTATATAGTACCTTCTATTTACAACCTGTAGCTTAAAGAACGTTGCTTTTTCATTATCATTCAGCAGGATCACAAAGGTATTATATATACAGGTTGACAATAATCAAACTAACTAAGATGATAATATCTGATTTTTTTTTTAATTAAAATAATTATTAAAATTTTTGCTTCTGGAACAACATTTATTTGACAACATTTACTGTCCAAAACTTTATAGTTTTCTTTTTAGCCTTTAACTTCAGTCCAAACTTTTCTATTAACGTTTAGTTGCCTGTAAAGTTAGCGTCCTTGTCGTGGGTCCATATTTCAACCACAGTATCACAACAATGGTGGCCAGTATTACTCGACATTGGCCAACCCCGAATTGAAACGTTGTAAACCAGCCTTTGTTACAGGTATTAGAAAATCTTGCCAAATGCTGGATAAAATGTATCGTAAGTTTTTAAATGTTGATGCACAGTTTTAAAATTGAAATATTGCACTAAAAAAAATATGTTTTGGGATGTTTTTGGCATGTTAATTTAAAAAAAAAATCATCTATTTTAGAACTATGCTCGAGTTTCGTAAATTTGGAATGATCGGCCAATTTCTATAATCCTTGTTTTTGACATCGGTCAATACTGTTATGCTACCTATGCATTTGCTGCTTAAAAGTTAATATTGTGTTTTATTCTGCAGCTATAATTTTACTAATATCTAAATTTTATTGATATCAAATTTAACGAGAGCTTATTAATTAGAATGCGTTTTATATGTCTTTAAATAAGCACAGTTTAATAACGGTCATCTATATATTGTAATTGGTTTTGCTTATAAACTTTTTGGAAAGAGTGTTAAAAAATATATTTATACATTAATGCGTGATGAATTCCTGTGGCATTAAGCATACTTGCCTTCAGCTACTTTCAGAGATGTTTCTCATCCAGAATCAGAAAAATAAAAATAATTTAAATATTATGATTCAAAAACTGTGGTAGGAATAATAACTGACGAATTTTGATTTGTTGTGCAAAGTTTTCTTAAGAAACGTATTTGATGATTATTTTAAATTTGCCATAGAATGAAGTTGATAAACAAAGATATTTGTAATGTTATTGTATAATATTTTAGTTTTTTGTTACATAGAAGAAGGGCAACTTTATGTTACGAATGGTTCTTGCATTGAAAAGTGGATTATAGGCTACAACCATAAAATAGAGTGATTTGAGGAAGATAAACTAATCGTCCCATACAATTCCAGCTATTCTCTCTGAAAAGATTTTTTCTCATATTGCCTTAAATCAAAACTAATGAATGATAATTCATGTTTTGATAAAGTAAATACTTCTGCTGTGCAACAATTCATGTTTATTGCACTAATACTGCCAATAACATCGCAAAACCATACACTGCATATGTCGAACACTAATAGTCCCCTTCCCATGATACTGGGGTGAAAAAAGAGTAAATTTTAATTAAACATAAAATTAATTTTCCAAATGATGTTTATTAAAGGCCCATAGTTTCTGAGTCAACAAAAATTCCTACATCAATGTAAATTATTTAAAACTGTAATTATGAAATAGACAGTTTCTGAGCTTTGTCCTCGAGAAGCTACCTCCTACGCAGTGGAATATGTATTAGAAAGTTTTCTACAGAAAGCCTCACTGTTGGATGGATTGTTGTTTGATGGATACTAAAACATCCTTCTTAAAGAAGGCTCCGTTGTGTTCCCATTCAAATTGACAGCAAATGCATTCACCTTTGGCTTCTTGCCCTGGAATCGATGCAGTCCAAGGTTTCTAAAGATATGAGGCTTTTTCTCGTGTTTGAAGGGAAATGTGTGTTTTCATCCGTAAACCCTCAGAGGCTGAGCCAGTCCAACAACTCAACTACAGTATGGTTCAAGTTAAAAATTGGAAAACTAAATCCATGGAGGATTTTTACGGATTTCAATATTGCTGGGTAAAAATACCATTTATTGTGATTTGAAAGTTTACAATTTCTATATGTTTTGTTTTAGACTCAGTTTCAGAGTTTTGAGAAATAATTCTTGATTGCAGGATCAGTTGTAAAAATAGTTATGGGTAATGATTTTAAAAATAAAATTGATACCAATAGTAAGTCTCTTGTAAGTTCAGGGAATTTGTGATGGAACTATAGTATGATTAGCTCAAACTCCAATTCCACATTAACTTTATGAATACAAGAAACCCATTAATCTGTAATCAAATGTTCAATGACGTCGTAAATGCATATGGTTGTGTCCCCTTTATGACTGCCATTTTATAACATTACTCTCGACGTAAAACGGAAATGTTATGAGCAAGAGCATTGTCTTTTCTGTACTAACCTTGTATGCGGTCGATGCGTGAGAATGATACTTTGGGGCGGTCTTATTTTCAGCCTTCACCCCTTTTGCCCTGGAGAAAATTGTTTACAAACAATCAAACGGAGGAACTTCTTAGAAATGCTAATGGATGGTGGCCATCGATTTGGAAGAGAATAAATAGGTTGTTGGCATTGTCAACAAGGGATTAGTCGATGAAGGAATTTATAAAAAGTGTTTGAATGAGATTTCAATGCTTGAAAGCATAAAAACTAGCCACTAGTGGGTCTTTTTTTCTATCCTGGAAATGAACCAATTTATATTAAATCAGTTCTGCAATTGCGTAAATTATCTTAGATGCTTAATCGTTATTAGATTATTTGAATGACGTCACCAATTATTTCACTAATGGCATATATATTTCCATTGAACGTGCTTACAGACAGCATCGTTATTTGACTAAATTTCGAATTTCGAGAATTTAATACTTATTAGAAAATGTATAGAACTTTAAATCAGTTTCAAATTATTAACTAATGTAATAAAGTAAATATATCATTCAAGATTGCCTAACACAATTATTATGTATTAGATTTAGAAGAATTGACCATATTTTATAACGATTTTTTCAATTTGAAAGGTCCAACAATTCAACAAAATTCTAATTAAATATCTTAAAGACAATAATTTTATTATGAGTAACGAAAAACTTAAATCACCATATCTTAAAGTTCCATAATCATAAACCAAAGTAGCGATTTTCAACCTCAGCAAATCTTTTATTTGGACCAACAATATCGCCTCTTAAACATTATTTTCTAGGAAAAGCATTTACCAAAACATAATTAACCCAATTGAAAACAGCGAAGATCCCAAATTCTATCCCACTTAGCAACCTTATCCGACAATTCCCAACCAATTGTGTAGCGATAAATCCGGCTAATCTTTCATTAGCGGATAAGAAAACCTCCATCAACCATCGAAATCGAAGGATGAGGATTTCCCCATTTCTGTCTTACTGAGAAATCCCTTCATTACAGACTCGCTTTAGAATTCTCGTTATTCCCTTAGCGGATAACGCATCCAATTTATAAACAGGAAGAAAAAGTAAAACTCTGAAAATGTATTGGAATGACTCCATTCCCAAAACGATTTTGTTGGCATTTAAGAACGTTTTGTTGATGGTGGCTTGAAGCAACTGAAAAACTGAAAGATAACTAATATATTGTTTCTAAGTTCGTTGTTTATTGTAGGAGAACTAAAATATTGCTTCAAATTTTTTTAGTTTACATTATTTTTTACTGATAAAACAGTTAGTCATTGATTAACAACCAAACGATAAATTACTTGACGAAGTTGGAGAAATAATTTCTTTGGTTGTTGTTGAGTTGAAGCCTTTAGTTTGGAAATAAAAACATAATTTTAATTCTGAATGAATATTCAAAATTAAGGTTTTGAAATGTTTCATGAATTACTATAAGAAACTTAAATTACAAATGGAAAGAGTCAATACCTCCCCACCCCATTTAAATAAATTCGTTAACTTAATGAATATTATTAAATAATAATGGCATCGTGTGTACAGTCATACTTGCTAAGGATTGCTTCATACCTGCGTTTGTTTTTGCCATTCCGTTAGTATGTATTCAAAATTATTTTGCTTATTTTGAACTGTGCATGAATTTTTATTATTTTTCTTGGATTTTAATGAAAAACTTTCAATAACGAACAACAAACAGGAGGAAAAGACAATATATTCATAATTTAAATCAAAGTTAAGCTATAAAACAATATTTTATACTTATAATAAATAATAAGCATTTAAAACAAACTTTTTTAACATATAGAAATTATTTAGTGAATCTGAAAAGCTCAAAAAGCCAAAGAGATATTTTATAAAAATAGGTAAAACAGTGTTTTGAATTAAACAAAACACGTCTAAAATTTCTAAGAGTATATACACAAATATCATAAATAAATTTATTAAACGTTCTTTTTAGAGATTTCTACCTCTTGAAATAGTTTTTGTGAACTTCGAGTGTTACATGAGAAAAAAAGAAAAAATCAGAGTATTTTTTTATAAGATTCATTTAGGATTTTATGTCCTTCGGCGTGTTTGAGACAGACAAATTTGCGAAGGGATAATTTACTTGTCGTTATCCAATAGAGATGAAACTTAATAAACAAGTTTTCATTAAGAATACATTCTATCAAATTGAAGTCTGTCTCTGAAAGGCCACTTTTACACACACTTCTGTTGACGGTTTGGAGACTAATTAATCTACTTGTATTCAATTAATTGTGCTGAAACTTCGTGTCTGAATCTTTGTCAGATAGACTCTTTGTCAATAACAGTTGTCAATAACAGTGCATTTTATCAAGTTATAAGGATTGTCACTAGAGGCTGCATTTACAAACATTTCTATTGCCGCATGGGAGGACTTTTTAGGGGTTAATATTTAGATATTTAATAACTGTTAATAACTGGGAAATGATTTAAAATTAATATTTTTCTTAAGTTTCTTTTAAATCGTATTTTCTTCAAAATTACAGACTTCAGCTGCACTTGTCCGACCCTTATATTAAGTTCACCCACGCCCTGTAGGAAAAGAACTATTTATGCATCTTTAGAAAAATAAAATCCTTTTACCACAAAGGCCTATAAATAGTAATAACTCTCAATAGCATTTATTATCATGCATACAAATAACAAAGTTAAAAATTGAGTTGAAAATTTCACTAGGCCAAAGCTTGGCTTCATTTGTTCTACTTCATCTTACATTTT
Organism: Linyphia triangularis; assembly: GCA_963978545.1. Taxonomy (NCBI): domain Eukaryota; kingdom Metazoa; phylum Arthropoda; class Arachnida; order Araneae; family Linyphiidae; genus Linyphia; species Linyphia triangularis. Next base: position 95,921,156 of record OZ021722.1, read on the forward strand.
AAAACTATTTGTGACGGAAAAAAAAGTATTAACTAATGCAACTTTTCTTCATTTTAAATTTGCTAGTAATTTAAGTTATACTAATAACTTAAATTTATTTAACTAAAAACATTTGTATCAAGTTTACAAAAGTGAGTTTCAAAATGTGACATTTGTACTTGCACTGTTTAGTTTATATTAATAACAACTAATCTGGGTACGCGTGCTTCACTAAGAGTTTTACAATGTGCATTTAGCAAACAAAAGACATTCATACATTTCAGAATTTTGATCCTATTTCGACACCTGAAAATTTAGTGAAATCGGAATTACTTACTTTATCTCAACTTTGGCGCATTGATATTTTTACCATTTATCAAAGTTGCCTCCACATTAAATGTGGTTATGGGGCATTGGAATATTCCTCGTGTGGAGTATTTTGAATTGCTATATAAGTTAATGGATAACAAAATAGCCCTTTTTCTTCCTTGTGGTAGGAAATTTCAGAGTAGTGCCTTAATTTGAAGGGGGACATTGGGATATTCTTCGTTTAGAATGTTTTGACCCCATTTCGACAATTTAAAACTAGCTAATAGGGATCAGAGCAGTTTACTTTTTCTATGCTTACACTTTTTGAAATTAGTACCAAACATCAAAATCTTGACAACATTGGGAGTGGAACATTAAATCATCCCGCGTTTGACCCCTTTTCAACCCCTTAATTTGGTTACTCGATTTCGGAATAACTTATTTTTTCCATGTTTGCTCTTGTAGACATTTGAATTAATTTTTAGAGTTGTGACAATATAAGAAGTGGGATGTTTGAATTTCGCTCGCTTGGAATGTTTGATCCATTTTCAATCCCGTAAAGTTGGTTAATGAACATCGGAATGCCTTACTTATCTTAAATTTGATCTTGTTGACATTTTTACCAATTAAATGAGAAATGGGAGAATTAGAGATGATTTTATATTTGAGAATTCAAATTAAAAATAGATTGTGCTTAACTTCATCGTTGAAATAGCTTATTATACAGAGTGTCTATAAATTAGTTGGGCAATGGATCTCAAATAGATCTGAATAACTCATAATAACTAGGCTTTGTTAACCATTCTTTTTCGCCAACTAATTTATGTTCACCATGCCATTCTGTATGCAAAACATATGTTTATTATGCATAGTTATTATGAGTTATACAGATCTATTTGAGATCCATTGCCCAACTTATTTATCGACACCCTGTATTCAAATTGTGTTTAAAAAAAAAACAATAAACTGCTAACACTTTTCAATGTTTTCTAAATTCTTCTACAATTGAGGACTAGAAATGAAAAACGACTTAAGTTCAAAATTTTTTTTTTTTTCAGGATAGCCGAAAAATAAAAAAAACACTCGCATTGGTACTTAAGGCTATGACTAAGAACCAGATTGAATTTGAGCTATTGCTACTAAAATTAGCACTTTGGGCGTTCTCCACTTTGTTAAGCTTGGTCTTGAGGACATTTTTCAGTAAAAAAGATTTTCGATTTTTTTTTTTGGTACTTAGGTCGTTTTCTATATTTAACTCTCAATTATCACTCTATTAAAGTCGGTAATTGATGAACATTATCTTCAAACATCCATAAAATAAATTAATTATCTTATACCTTGTAAGTACACGTAATACACCTAAATAGTGTACTTATTTAACAAAAAAATATCACTTTTATTTAAAACATTTAAAATGTACAGATCTGGACAAATTCATAAATTCAAGTCTTAAAACAAAACAACAATAGAATCGTTAATATATTTGGATAGAATAAGTTACAGTGTTTTTTCACTGGTTTATGAGAAATATATGTTTGGAATACCCATGTACCAGAATATAATAGCTACACGATATTCCTTTATAACAGCGTTCGCCACTAACTTTTAGAGGCGAGCCGCATGGCATATGTTGGGGATTTTCGCGGGCCGGATTCACCAAAATATGTATATTTCATTATTATCAATGTAATAATATATAGCATTTCTGAAAACTGAGACAATTTTTTTTTTATCTTAATAAAATTACAATTGATATTTGATTTTTTTTCCTCTAAATAATAATAATAATAATAAAAAGAATAGTTTTCATTCTTGGTAAATGGAAGTCTAAATTCGAAGTAAATTGAAGTCTAACAATTTTGTTTCAACGTGACCGTGTTACTTGAAATAACTTTTAATAAAAGTACTTTAATTATACTTCCAGATTACTTAGTTTTAGTTGATATCAACTGTGATACGATGGCAGTCGAAACCGTCCAGTTTATTTTATGATAGAGTCTGTGTCTTTTGGAATATTTGTTGCAGTCAATTTTAATAAATTGACTGCAACAAATTCTTGATGAAAACCACCTTACATAGTTTCTTTGGGTATGTAGTGGGGTTTTGTGTTCTACATAGTTAATACATATTATTTCGGATGAATTACATTAATGTAAGTAAAAAAAGTACATTCCGTGAATTTAATTTTTTTTAATCTTCTGTGGTGCTGGAGGACCGCAGAAATATCTATCGCAGGCCGTGTAGTGGCTGACACTGCTTTACAATATAAATCGAAGAAGCTGCTAAAGTGTGTTTGGGTTAAAGCTTGATTTCTCCACCTCAGCAATCTTAGTATTATAATAAAGAGTATGCACTTTATATGTAATGCACTTTATTACTTAATACTTTTTATTACGACAGCAATATGGTAACTACTTCTTCAATTCATAGGTAGTTATGTTTGCTTTAGTAATAAAATCATGAATTTGTCCGAATCTGTTTTATAAACGTTTTATAATTCAGGCTATGAAACAGTTAAGAAATAAAAGCCAGTTTCACTCTACAAAAAGATCTTTTAGAGTTGTACTCACTTGGCCGGATGAAAGATGGTTCTTTTCCGGTTGACTTGGTGAGGTTTGGGTTCCGACACCATATTCACATCTGATCCCCGCCACAAAAAGGATGACGCAAAAAAGAGAAGAAAAAAGACAAAAAATCACCAAAATTGCGCCACAAAATGCATCCTCCACAAAACACAAAATCACCACATTACAAAAACACTTAAAAAGAAAAAAACACAAAGAAGTTTTACTATCTTTACTTAAAAAAAAAAAATCTCAAAAGGAGAAAATGGATACACAAACACATAAATATATCTATGCACACAAGCACGCCATAAAAAAGGGCATTCACTGATAAATATAAAGAAAGATGAAGGAAAAATAATTCTGTCGACTAAAATCGTTTGCAGTGTAATATGTTGTTGGGGTATAACTTCGCCGCGGGGATATATATCATAGATGCGAAGCTAGATGATAGTACCGACATAAAACTTAAGATGAGAAAAATCAATAGTAAAACTTTTTCCGGCTCACGTTAAAAAGAGAAGAGGAGAAAAAATAGGTAATTGAAACGTTCTTCTGAGGTTCTCTTCTGCTAAAATCGAATTGAGGTTTTGTTTGAAGAGCATGCGACTAATGAAGTGTGTTGCTTTTCGATTCTCTTTGCTTTAGTTTTCTTTAATATTGATTTGTTCGTAGGAGTAAAAAAAATTGCGCGCATTTAATTAAAGTAGAGAACGCCATCACATGGAAATTCACGTGAAGAAGAAATGATGAGAAATGCGCATAAAAAAAAAAAGTGACCTAGGTAAGTGTTTTTAATAAAAAGTTTAGTTTTTGCTTATTTTGCTTAAAGGAAAGTTTAAAGGAGCGAAAGATTTCTTATGCTTGATAGCAGGGTTTTAAATGCGTTAATTCGAAAACGTCAAATAAAAGATATTTATTTGAAGTTGTATTGCTTTTTGCCCCTGCCAACAGATATAAGATGTCAGATGCTAAGTTTGGGTGGCGGAAATGAGTTAGGCATTTAGTTTAATGTTATTGCTTTTAGAGGGTAGACTGCTTGGGTGTATTTCGTTAGTTGTAATTAAAGAGGAAAGTAATATCTTTAATAAGCAATGTTTTAAACCATAAAGAATTTTTAAGTGGAATTTTAGGCCGATCGAAAAGTTCAAACAGAAAATTTAGAAAATTTTTCTGTTTTCAAATATATTTCTTAAGCCAATGTTCAATGTTAAGAAATCATATTTGATATTTCAAATTTGTATCTTAAAAATTGTCCTGTATCTTTTATTTCTATAAAAGAATGTGGTCACTAAATTAAGTAAATAGTAAATATTCACAATTTTTAATGCTATACAATGGCATATATATCGGCCTAAAAATATTATTAGGTCTATAGGACAGGTATACACTGGGGATCCTTCTTAATACTATAGCAACTTTTTAAAAAGAATATCTTCATTATAAAACTAGTATAAGATAGTATAAAATACCTTTTTTGAAAGAAGAATCATGAAACACACATAATATTGTAGTTAATATAAACTCGACCTCGATGTGGTACGTAAACCGGTAGTTGTTCGAGATATTGGCCAATCGCGCTCAATGGTGGATAAAATATACTGGAAGTTTTGAGATATTGACTCACAGTTTTAAAATTGAAGTATTTTGCTTATAAGAAAGGATGTCAAATGTTTAGTGAGATATTAGAAAACCAGATAGCAATGTTGATTTATCAGTGGTACCAAGAAAACGGATCTTATTATGATTATATGATTTTGAACTTTATAACAGTATTATTGTTAAATGAAATTACCATATAAATGTAAGAGTTGTATCTAAAAACAATTGGATATCATAAAATAAAAAAATAAAAAAAAAAAATAAAAAAAAAAAACTGAAATATCAACCGACCATCAACTGACCATCAGAAAAAGTTATGAAATCTAACGTTTGCTGCCAAGCATCTGCGTTTAGTTTTTTTTTTTTTTTTTTTTTTTTTTTTTTTTTTTTGAGTTCTTTTGCACAATGAACTAAATTGAGATTATTGGGGAAAATTCCCATAGGCAATCAGAACTTGGCATGCTAGAGTTATTTCGTAATAATCTCATTTCATATGCAAGAGCCACTTTGTACAAATTGTGCTGAATTGAGATTAATTTTATAAAAAATATATATATATTTTTTATAATTTATAAAATTGAAATTATTGTGAGGAATCTCCATAGGTAATCAGAATTCGAAAGACTAAGAGTTTTTATAAAATTAGTGTTAATTCTGTGCAATGGATACACAGTAGCTAAAGCATGTAAAATGAGATTATTACGAAATAACTTTTGCTTGCCAAGTTCTTATTGACTATAGGGATTCCACCCAATAATTTCAATTTAATTCATTGTGAATAATTTCCCCAAATAAACTAAACGCATCCGCTTGGCTGCAATAATTAGATTTCATAACTTTTTCTGGCTAGATCTTTAACTTTTTTTTTTTTTTTTTTTTTTTACAGCATCTAGTTTTCATTTGGGAGATATCAATTCTTTTTGATGCGTTTGTTATGTACTAAATGAGTAAGTTACGGTCGATGGATGATTTAGATTGAATAATCATATCGTCGCTTTAAGCGCAAATTGGAGTAAGCGCCAACACCGTTAGATTCACATACTACACTTTGTATTCAGAGCGACAATAAATATTAATGATGAAATATCGTAGAGAGATTCAGTTTTGCAGTCTAAATCCTTTTCGTTTCTTTAAAGTAAAAATCCTGCTCACTACACCAAGAGAATAAATTTCACAATTAAAAATATGTACCTACTAGTTATAACCTGAGTACAAAAATATGCAATTATATTCGAAAAAATAAGTAATAATAAAAGGTAAGTAAGATATACAAACAAAATTACTTGTTTTATGTACGAAATAGAGGATTACTTTACTTACGAATAAATATTTAAAAAAAATGTGTTTAAAAAAACTTTCGTTTTAAGTTCGAAGTTCAAAGCATCCGATCTTACTCTTCGATCACGTGCACATCTCAAGCTGGCAACACTATACTCTCCCGTTCTGTGCACGTGATGTTTACATCAGAGTTCAAACCCCGTATAGCAACTAACCATCAAACTGCCGCGATCACCAGAGAGAAGAAGACGTGTGTGTCGTTCCTCCCTTCAAAATTCCTTTGTAAATATTGTACCTTAGTCATCAATGAATATCTTAATTCTAAATGGAGTCACATCAAACTTATCACCTATGCAACCTTCCACAACAGTACCCTTTTGCAATAGAATTTGTTATTATTTCAAGAGAAATTTAAGCAATCTCCGGTGGGGAAGTCTTTAAGGTTGCACACTAGTGAAGGTGCGTGATTCAGAACCAGACAGGCATCTTCTAAATTTTACTTAAAAATGAAAGCGGTTTTCTAACTCTAAGTTGAAACATGTGTTTTCAGTGGTTTGACGAGCTTGCAATTTAATTGAAAAATAAGTAGTTTTTACTTTTTTTTCCTATTACATTGAATGAGTTCAATTTATAATATCAAAGTCACTACTTGAAATTGAGAGAAAGCTGATTATCCGAAATCCGTTGACCCATTTTAATCGGTCGTTACCATGTCCAAAATTTCCAACTTCCCGGATAATTTCTGGGAGGTACAGTCCCTCGTACGCTTAAATTTATACAAAAGGTACATCCTCTAATCAAGCTGAAAGAAATAAAAACAGAAAGGAATTATATTAAAGCGTTTAAGATGAAGACGTGGTGAGTATTCATTCTAAACAATGAATGATTTTGAGAAGACTGAATAAATGACTGTCAAAATTCAATATAAATGAATAACGGTCTAACAATAATTAAGTTTTTATAAAAACTGAATAATTTCTGACATCTTTCACTATTACTTCCATTATATTTCAGAAAACAACCCTAAATTTTAAACTAGTGTTCTTAACTGAAAGGTTTTCTCACTTTTTCAATCCAGCATAAATCTGCCATTTGAGTTTTAAGCACCATCTATGCTGCTCACTCAACGCTCGATTCCTTTCTCCAAATATTCTTCTTCCCACCCATCTATTCAAAGATACTATTTACATACCCATATCTCATAAGCCATAGCCAAACCTTCCTACAAAGCATACGTATTTCACCAGACCAGAGGAGTTTCTATCTCCCAACCCATGACACGAAAAATCGTGTGAGGTAAACTTTTTTATTTTGCTGGAGGTACTTCTTCCCCCCCCCCCCCCAACTTTTTTTGAAATAAATAATAATAAATAAAAAATAAAAAAAATTAAAACGAAAACGGTCTCCCTCGTGGAATATTCATTCCAGTGCCTTTCTCGTTCTAAATGTCAGCTGTCGACTTCATGCTCGGAAAGATGCAGTTCTGCTGAAAGAGAGGAATATTTGTTTTCTTTTCCGCTGTATGGTACTTGAAAATGTGTCGGACTTGCCTCCTCTTCCTTCTTAAACGTACATTTAACTACGAAGAAAAAAAAGAGGATATTCCTTTCCTAAAGTGAAAAGTTTCTGCAATGTTTTTCTTTTCTTCTTTTTTTTATCAATGAATCAGGAGTGGTTTTAATCTAAGTCCTGATTTGGGAATTTAATTCTAATGGAGAAGTAGGAATGTGTGTTTGGAATATTTTAAGTTTTTTTGTTTTTTTTTTAATTTACAGCTTATAAAATACACTGAGAGGCATTTTATATTTTTAATTATAATTAATTATTAATATTTTGCATTTTTATACACATATTACTTACATGCCAGCAGATGCTTGCATACACATTTCGAGATGAAAAGTGAATTTTGTGGACATATTCTATGAAATTGTTTTTATGGAATAATTTTGTATTGCGGCAAATTCCTGGTCAAAAAAGAAATTATTTAAATATATTCCATTGAATTTTTTTTTTCTGTATTAAATAAAAATGTTTCATAACTTGCTTATTTTTATCGAACCTTTTGAATGCATTTTTCTCAGATCCGCAACTTGTTCAAGATTCAATATTATAAATAAAGCATTATTCTAGCTTTCCCCTTTTATTTTCACGTTTGTGATATCCACATTTAAAAACAAGTGTAGTAAAAGTAGGCTATTAATTTTCTTTTTACCGTAAATGTTAAGGGATAATCTTATAAATCTTTTAACATATGAATCATAGGAGGCCAAAAGTAAAAACTTGAGGTACACTGCGTATAATTTTGACATGAACGTGCTAAATTAAAATATTTATTTCACTTTTTTAATTGAAAAAAAAAAAAAAAAAAAAAAAAAAAAAAAAACGGAAGACTTCACGTTCTAAAGACATATTTTACTTCAAGTTCTTGACATATTGTACCTCAAGTTCTTAAAGACATATTGTACTTCAAGTTCTTAAAGACATATTGTACTTCAAGTTCTTAAAGACATATTGTACTTCAAGTTCTTAAAGCCTAAATTGCCAAAAGAATATAAGTTTTTTTTTTCTTCTTTTTCTTTCTCCAAGAAAGCTATTACCTATAATGGGTCAACTGGATCAGATTACAACTCGGATAATTGAACATACACTTAAAATTTCGATTTCAATTGAAAAAACTCTAATTATGTATTATTTTTCTGAATGATTTTTTACTGGACATTCATTAATTTGAAATAAATTTCTAAAAAGAATTCAGTGTCTTGGTTTTCAGGAACAAATATTTTATTTCTATGTAATTTTGTTCAACGTAAATAACTTTTTTTAAATTATGAATTGGAGGTAATTAAATTTTTTTTAACAAAATAAATTTGTTTAAAGTGAACTGATAGACAGTTGAATAAATTGTGCTGTTTTTCTTTTTATAAGCAATTGAATTACCACCAAGTCAAGGAATATGCTGGAAAAACATCCGCTTGGCGTGTACTAGCCCCAAACTTGTACGATAAATTAGATGTTCCGGATACCATAACATTTAATCAAAACTAATGAAAATAGAAAGCCATAAAGCATTTTTATTAAAGAATATGCATTGCTTTTATTCACGAAAGTTTGAAATAGTTTACGCAAACGTCTTCTTATTAGTAAGGGTTATCAATCAAAGAGATTTAATTCTTACAATGGATCGTTCTGCATCAATTTTTACTGAAACTTTAGCAGCGCAAAAATGTAGTAAAGTTCTGGTTGCTTGCTTTTGTCAACCTGTCATATTTCTGAGTGAAATTAATTAGCTAATTTTGACATATATTGTGTCCTTTTCATCCAGCTTTACCTGTAAGTGGGTTAATTTCTCTTGGATATAAACTTGTCAAAGTTTTCATAGAAAAGTGATCTCGGTTGATAAATTAACCTTAATTATCAAAAAATAAAAGTAATATTTTGAACCAATTCTATCAGTGTTCTTTTTGGTGTTATCTAGAGAATTTACGTACACTCGTCGCTAAAATGGAGGACATTTTCATAAATTAGAATTTATGAATATTTAAGACTTTTAAAATATTAGCATGTAAAACAGCAAAGTAAATTAGTCGTTTACATTTTGGGGAAGTTAAAATAATTTAATTTTATTACAATAATAAGGCTTTCATATATATATATATATATATATCCATGCCTAAAATGGAAAACACATTAAAACGATCGAAATTATCATTGCATGTAAAAATAATTGAAGTTAAAATTATAGCGATGCATCAAGAATGGTTTTTCTTTTAGTAATTAGTAAAGTTTATATGTTTGGGTGTCGAAAATAAATGGTACCTAATCATTAGAAAATTTACCATTCTACACATTAGATATATACACAAAAGGGCATCTTACAGTTTATTTTCCTTACATGAAAATATAACATTACTTCTTACACCAATTCCGTCTGGAATATAACTTATTTAAGTTTTTATTTTCAAATGTAAAACATTAATTAATTTGAATGAATTTTTTCTAAAAGTAAGTATATTCTTCTTTAACACCGCATGCAAAGAAATTTGAACTCTATATTAAAGGGCCGTGAAAGGGCGTACAAACTCACTAACAAAATTGCGAGAGACTTTTGAGCTGAGAACTTAAACTATATTAGAAGATTGTATGGACAATATCAGAATTTTGAGCGATCTTGACATTCTAAGCCTACCTTTTGTCGAAATGTAACCGAGTACTAGTATTAGTTATGTATTGTGAAACAAAATCAAATTCATAAAATTATATTTTTATATTTATTTGAGTATTAAATTGATCAAAGTAAAAGTTATCGTACAATTAAACTATAAAACTGTAAACGTTTATTTGAGAAAAAATAGCAAATTAAATTTGTTAACCTGTTTACATCAAAATGCCGTTAGAGCATATACATGATATAAGTGTAATTTTGTATAATTTTGGCAACCTTCATTTGCCCTTGTGCGGCATAACATTTACCTTATCAAGTATTTAGATTATCCTCGTTGGGCAATCATGTATCATAACACCTAATGAAGACCATTCTCATAATGCAATCTACCACGCATTTGGTAGCTGTTTCCAAATTCTCGAATTCGAATATCCTTTATGGTAATTTTATCTTCCTAATGAAAACATAAAATGCTTTTTTAGACCCTAACAGCCCTTTATTTCGTGCAATATAACAAATAACATAATCGAAATTCCAATATTCATTAACTTTTAATTAAATGATCAAACGGGCTTACCAGTTATCACGCACGCTAACATAGAACCTCCTGGTAACGAAATATACTACCAAGCGTTATTGTCTTTAGTTTAAACTAAAGCGTTAAATCAATTGCTATTAATCATCAGCCCAGAAAACTGACAGCATAAACTTAAGCCCAGACCTGTTACTTTCCAACAAAAGCAAAATTTAACAGCTTGCGTTATCAACTCTTGCAACGAGCTACAGAAGTGTGAAGCAGTTTAGGCAAAAGAGAATTAATTAAGAATTTTGCATAATGATCATTGTCCGGAAAGGTAATGCTTGCTAATTACAGAAGTTTTCTAATAGTGCAACACAATTTAATTTAACTCTCTTATGGAAAACGAGGATTGCTTGAAAGTTTCTACCCGTATAATGAGAATGAATTGTAAAGGAGTTTCATTAAAGGTTCGAATCACTCAGGGGAATAATATTTTAAGCTGTTGCGATTAATGCTATTACAACATAAGTCTCCAGGTTTTCGAGGCTCATCAGATGGGAATACGAAAGTTTTACTGATTGCAGTTACAAATTATTTTCTGTAGCTTGGTAGCTTCCTGTTTAATTTTAAATAGTAAAGGTTTAACCTATTTGAATAAAACTAATAAACACGTTTAGAATAATTATATATATATATAATTTTTTTTTTAAATAAACAGTGAATACAATAAATTAGAGTTAAAATAGTTTTTGAAATCTCTTTTTTTAATGTATTCTAATAGAGCTATAGGAACAAAATAACTTATTTCGATTAAAGAATTGGTGAAGTTTTTATTCAGGTTTCAGAAGCAAGTCGTAAAAAGTTGAGCTTTCCTTACGCCAATTTGAAATAAAGTACAATATTTTAAATACATTTAATATATTGATACCTTTGATCGTTCTGAAATTAAAACTATAAAGCAGATATTTCCAAATTTGTAGACTTTTTGTCATTGACTGATGTTTTTGTTTCATGGCACACAAATATAAGCATTAGAACATTTAAGACATAATGAAAAAATTAGAGATTCAAATTTCACATATTTTGTGGTAAATAAACAACTTAACTATATTTGAAGGAGAAAGGAGGTGCCTCACAATCTTTGTGGTGGAGATATTGCCAAATACTTACTGTATACCCCATCAAATTTCATTTCACCGTTAATGAAAATACCTACAATAATAGTTCAAGGATACTAAAAATTAATCAAGTAATGTATTTCTAGCTATAGTTAAATTCCTTTATTTCATCTTATATTTCTTTCCTTTAACCATAAATATACAATCCTTCTATACCCTTATCCAAATATGAATACCCCTCCAAATTTTAATTCACAGTTATTGAAAATACCTGCTATAATATTTCAAGGATACTAAAAATCAATCAAGCAAATGTACTTTCAGCTATATTTAAATACCTTTATTTCATCGTATACTACTTTCCTCTATTCATAAATATGAAATCCTCTTCAAAGACTAAAGGCAAACAGCCTCTCCCTCTGATTATCAGTAATGATAGCACATCCTTCATTTTCACTCACCATTCCTTTTGTTCAAAACTATTACACAAACAGCCACCACTAGATCAAATCAAACCTTTCAGCCATTCCGAGTCCCATCACCCAAAAATGAAAACCCACCGACTGCCATAACAAAGCCCCTCTTCATCTAGTTAATCAAAAACCCTAACAAAAGGTTTTGTTTTATGTTTGTCCTCCCTGGAGAAATCACATAAATGTTTTCGACATTTCCACCCGATCATCTAATCGTAACTGGCAGAAAAATAATCCTTGAAAGGAGAAGCTTTCGCTTTTGTCTCCAGGATATAATAGCTTTGGGTTTCTCGAAAACTTAATTTACTTCTACTATAGGCGTCCTCATTCATCAAAGCTAAACTACCGCTTAAATAAAATTCAACGGGAGACTGCTGCTTACTCATCTTAATTATAAAGATCCACACACCAATAAGATTATTGAATTTGAAATTAACAGTCATATACTGCATATACTTTCAGTAGTTACCACAGTTCTGTATCATTACAGCAGTACCATTCTCTGTCAAAACTCTTTCAATGGAAACTTTCAACAGACTAACTTTCTCGCATAACTCCCTCCCTCCCCCCCCCCTTTTTGGCAGACTGTGACAAAAGACGAAATACAACATTGACTAAGTCTTCAGCAGTCACAAGTTCGCAAGTTTCCGATCTTGTGTAACACATCGTTCGGGAAACAACCTCTAGATTAATGAACCTCCAGTCACTTGCCTCTCCTCATTGACATTTGCTGAACCTCAATAAACCAGTAGTTTGTGGATTCATTATTTCACAAGTCAACACATAATTGTTACTCTTAGTTGCTAATTTACTTGATGACTTTATTAATACCTTTCCCCTTGATGTTATTTGGCTTGTACAAGTACTTAACGATCCTTCATATAATAATAAAGACAGAGGTGAATGCGGACGTCTCTGTTCAATCAACTTTTTTATTGGAATTTACATGGAATGTCAACAAAAAAAAAAAGTTAAAGATTATCATATTTTTCTGGACTTCACATGCTTGGCTGAAAAGAGGAACCGATTTTTAAGAGAAAGATGACAACCACCAGTCAAATCTTGCATTAAGAGCCCAGAAATTGTTTCCATAAAACTCATTCTTTTGAAAACATCCTCTTGCCAATGTTATGGATAAAAGGTCATAATAAAAATGTTTTCTTTTACTCTTGGCGATGAAATTCAAGGCAGAAGAAATTTATTTGCTAATTCGAACATAATTTTTATTATTTATTCTATTATATATTTGTTTTGAATATTTAACATATTACAGAGCTGACCTGTGTTTGCTTGAGTGACATATTAATGAACGTAGAATAATATTAAAATAATTGAATACTTAAGGTAGCTTTCAATTAAAATGTTGCGTAATATTTTATACACTTTGCCAGAAAACACCATAAAATAATCAGGGTATATAAACCTTACACAATGATAAAAATTATAATTCCAACAACACAATTTTATGCTACTCCGTCACTTACAACATCCCAGGGATAGACCACAATCAGAAAAACCCTAACACTAAAATTTCTAAATTACGATCAGCAGAACGGCACCCAAAGCAACATTTATCGAAATCCCAATGACCAAACAGTTAATGAACTCCCGCGTAAATTGTACATCGAATGCAAATGGCACAATCCTGGAATCCCATCACACTCCACCTTATACCAGACTCACTAATATCGAGACCAAAATGTTAATCCAACATTTCCAGTTCTTCCTCCAATTTCGTGCATATGGTAATCCACTCGCGAATGGGTCGAACCTCGTCTTTATTAACTTCAATCTCGAACTGCGGAATATATCCCATGGATGGCACACACTGTATTCCAAACATTACAGTTCTGGCAGTTGCCAGGGAGGATTTCGATTGGGTGTGTAGCGTGCTGATGAGAGTAAATGAAGGGAAGTAGTGAAGAATGAAATGTTCAAACTTTGTAAAACTGTGTCTAAAATGGATGGGTGAGTAAGGCAAGTGGAAATATTTGGTTTAATTTTGTCAAATTGTAAGTCTCCAGAGCTTACTGGTAGGGAATAAATTTCATTAGTCTGCAATGGAAATAATTGGAGCACTGAAAACATTTAGTATTCGTGTTGTATAAATTTAGGAAGCAAATGCCCTAAAAGTATTAAAGTGGGGAGTTGCTTCAAATGATTAATTAGACAGGGAGATTAAGCTGAAAATTCTGTGAGGAAAGGATCAAACTGAAATCTTTCATTGCTGTCAATTGAAGTTATACATTTGAGGATGTGATATTTATTTAGAGATATGTCACATTATTGAGTTATTTTAATATTAAAACGTGTTACTTTTACGCTAATTTAATATATGTCTTGCTGCAGTCAAATTGTTGTCTTTCATGTAAAAGTTAGTAGCTAATTTTACAAAGTCATAAGATAAAGTTGTAGTTTTATGTAATCTAAAAGTGGAAATACCGACCATTGTACTTGACATACCCCACATTCAAGCTGTAGAATGGACCCATACACAAAGAGGCCAGAGAACTATAATGACTCAAGACAAAGGCTCCTAACAAATTGTATGTTTTGCAAATCAATGCTACAGCTTATTATTGATGCTCTGTACACTTTTTTTTTTGCATAAAATTTGAAATCCAGACTTCAAATATTTTTATTTTATGTTGGAAAAAAGTATAGAATGGAGGTAAGATACACATATGGAAAATTCTTCCTCTGCAGTATCTTATAGGGACTAAAAATTCTACAAAATGAAACCAATACAAAGACTTCCCCTTCACTAAATCATTCATTCATTTTAGATGCAGTAGATGCTAATTAGTATTATGTAATACATGTACCATAGCTACATGCGTTAATAAGTTAAGTATAGACTTATGATGATTATCAAAATCCTCTGAATGCCCTTTAATTCTTACTAATCTGTCCAATTTGGTTAAAATGATATTACTTTACAATTTAAACAATTATCTCCAGAGAATTAATTCATCTCAATAATACTATCAAATGCTAACTTATGGCTATATAGAGATGTTTATATTTGGTTAAATTTTGTAGCATTTTAAGTCTACAGAAATTACTGGAGGGAAGAAATTTCATTAGTCTACAAGGGAAATCATTGGAGTATTGAAACCCTTTTAATGTACGAAGAAACCAGAAGAAATATACTTCCTTAACTTAAAATGTTTTATTACTTAGGTAATTGATGATATCTTTTACAAATATTAGAAGAAAAAAATATCATGCATAGATTATGTGTGTGCGTGCATGCGTTTTAGATTAGTCTCTACAGTCATTAATGTTAATATATTATTCATTTTCTCACATCACTTGATATGGCCTTATGTTTTTGGTTATTTGTTTTGTAATCTGAATTGAAGTAACTGTACGTGCATAGTCATTTTGTATGTTGTGTTGTAAGGAATGTCAATAACACTTAAATGCTTTTTTTTAATACATTTTATATGAAACATACACTAAAATTAAAAATTTCATTATACACAAATAAATATTTATGTATAATTGGCTCAACGCATTGCGAATTTAAATCTTGTTTGATATTTTTTTTAAATAAATCAAATTGTGTAAAAATCCTTGCAGAAGCTTAAATGCTACGTATACCTTGTACTAAATTTGAAAAGTATACATTGCTTTACATTTGGAGTCAGTGAATGTATGAAGAAATGAAGTCAAACTTTACTATTCTTTAAACAATTAAGGAACATTTTGAATTAATTCAAGCTTACAGAATTGAAAATCATTTTCATTCATATGTCCCAATAAAGTCTTTCAGCAAATGAAATCTCCCCATCTAAAAAAGCAAACATAATCGATACCACTTTGAAAAAATCGAGCTAGTTACTTGTTCCGGAAACATAACTAGTAAACATACT
Organism: Linyphia triangularis; assembly: GCA_963978545.1. Lineage (NCBI taxonomy): Eukaryota > Metazoa > Arthropoda > Arachnida > Araneae > Linyphiidae > Linyphia > Linyphia triangularis. The sequence continues at coordinate 95,937,039 of OZ021722.1, forward strand.
TTTCTTATATACAGGGCTACCGTAAATAATTCACTACATGTACGAATAAATTCATTCACTCGTCCAATTTTAAGTGCGTACTATATAGTATATTCAATGTGTGTTCCTTTGGGCACACGTCCAAAAGGTATTCCAATTCAATCCGTACTTTCAATGACATATTTTCGTCATTGTTCCTCGTCACAGTAGTGATGCGTTTCAGTTGTTGCAGCATTGTTAGCACAATGGGTGCATAAATTCTGTCCGCATGTTCCCATTAGAAGAAATTATATGCTAGTTGAATTAAGAGTAGCTTGCAACAGAAGAACATCATCCAAACCAACACGATCAATCTACCATTTCTTTGTTGTGAAATGTACGAACACAACAAATATAACTGTAGCCTCGCAGTATGAAAAAAGTGAGAATATCAGGAAGTTAGATATAGTAACAAATGCAACATTTCCAGGTAGATGTAACATTTCACAGTTTTTTCGATGAAAAAAAGGGCTCATATAGCTTTATTTGGGACATGACTCCTATAGTCTTGTAATTTAATTTCTGTGAGTGTATATGTGAAGGAGTAAGTATATGTCAACAATGCCAACTAAACTGCAAGAACTTAAGGAACACATCATTGGTGTTGTAAAGAGCATTGACGTGAACATGCCGTGTGACCAAAAGAACATGCATTAAACATCCGGAGTTATATACTTTAAACTTTTTGAGTACACACATCTTTAAATGCATCACTCATCTTTTTAAGTCTTGTATTAAAAGTGTTTTGAAAATGGATCCTTTATGCAATCACTGTTTTATATAGGACCAATGTACCTGTGTTATTAAATTTTAAATGTTTGAAGTTTTAAAAGTGCTTAGTGAATATAATACGTATATCTCTTTTTTGAACTATCTCTTATCGTGTGTCTTTTAACTTTTCGACAATCATAATATAATAAAATAAATTTTTGCAGTTATTTTATTGCAGTTCGAGGTGGTGAAACGGAACAGTGTAAGAGTAGAATTTTAAATGACTGGGACGTAAATGCATGTATATCTCTCATTGACATTTAACTTCATAAAATTCTGGTTATCAACAATATAATCAGCAAATAGTTTGACTTAATCAAATGTTTTATTACAAATGAGATTGCAAATTTTCCAAAACTTTTAAGAATGATAATGTTATGCACGTGGAATATGTATGTTCCGACGTTCTTACAAAAATTGCTTTCCAAACAATTGATCTATAATGATGACAGTTAAAATTTTAACTTATCTCTATATATAAGGCAAAGCTCCCACTCACTAACTCACTCATCACTAATTCTCCCACTTACCACATGCTCACAAATCTGAAAATTGATGCAAATGACAACAAAGACAAACATAGAAAAAATAAGCTATTCCGATCTCAATTAACCCATTTTAAGAAGTGGAAAAGGGGTTAAACTTTCCAAACGAGGAATATTCAAATGTTCCACTTCCGAAATGGTCACAATTTTGAAAATTGGTACAAATACCGACAATGGTAAACATAGAAAAAGTATGTTATTCTGATCTCGATTAACCCAGTTTAAGGAGTCAAAAAGGGGTTAAACGTTCCATACGAGAGAAAATCGAATATTCTACTTCTCATTTGGTCACACCTCTGAAAATAGGTGCAAATGACAACAAAGACAAACATAGAACAGTTAAGCTATTCCGAGTTTAATTAACCCCCTTTAAAAGGTGGAAAAGGGGTTAAACGTTCCTAACGAGGGATATTCAAATGTTTGATTTCCCACATGGTCACAACTCTGAAAATTGGTAGAAATGTCAGCAAAGACAAACATAGAAGAAGTAAGCTATTCCGATCTCGATTAACCAATTTTAAAGGGTCGAAAAATGATTAAACATTCCAAACGAGGGATATTCGAATGACCCACTTCCAATGTTGTCGCAATTCTGGTATTTGGTGCAAATGTTAAGAAGTGCAAATATAGAAAAAATAAGTTATTCCAATATCGATTAATGAATTTTTAAGGGATGAAAAGGCAACGTAACGTTGAAACTATACGAAGAATATCTTAATGACTCACTTCCAATACAGTTACAACTTTGAAATTTAGAACTAACAGCAAGCATAAACACAATTAACTATTGCAATCTCGATTGACTCATTAAAAAGGGTCAAAGGGGGTAAAACGTTCAAAACGAGGGATATTCAAATGTTTCATTTCGAATATATTCACAATTATAAATTTTGGAAAAAATTTCAACAAAGGAAAGTTCTTATTTTCATAAATAAATTTGTCGAGATCGAAATGGAAGCAAGCGTCTGAAGTGTAAAATAGATGAGTGTCTTTTGATCACTAAAATGCACATGGTAAAATTTCGTAGCGCAGCACGGATATTCATCTAGTCGTCATATAAACTACACAGCAACTTCTATATGAATGGCACACGAACTCGTTACATTGTCTACAGTATGAATGATGCACGGGATCGTTGCATTTGGTCTGATGCCAGATTGGCGAAGGGTGATCAAGGCATTCGGTCAACTGTCAAAATTGAAACGGACAGCAGCATGCGGTGAGGATTGAGATACTCGATATCTCCTGGAGAGCTGCCAGGGATAGGGTGACATATGGTGAATGTGCCACACGACCAGCTGTGAACAAGGAGTATTACATGTCACAAACTCCTCCTCATCAACGTCTCATTGAAGGAAGAAAGGTTTGAGAGGAAGAAATCATTGAGGATAGATTGCATACAGATTTGTCTTTTACTCTTCGCGAAGTGTACTAACTTCTCAATGTTTACAGACGTTATTTAAGATGTTACTAGTCAAAGTTATTAATTTATAAGCGTACACTTACATTTGGTACCAAGGTGTAAGAAGTGTTTTTGTAAATAGTTTAGACGTATTAATAACAATTTTTAATGAATACGTAAGTAAAAGTTGTAAATTTGAGATTATAATTTGGAGCATGGAATATTTTATGTGGTTATTATACAATCATTTAAGAAGGCAGTTTAAAAGTATTAAGTAAGTTGTATAGTGAAACAGCATTTTGTAAAGAAATTTAGTCCGACTGAGATTTTTTCGTATACAACAGGGGAACTAACTTTGCCATTTTAGACCCTAATAACCATTGACAATAAGAAGTTTTGTTATAAGTCATTTATAATTTTACCATGATTTTAATGTGTGAACCACAATATTACTTTCTGGCATTAACTTTAAAAAATAAATGTGCTGAAAGAACCTCATAGACTGTATGTACTTTAGGCATTGCAAAGACAAGATCATTTAGGCAATTCCGGATCATAATATATATTATAATATTTTATAATATATATATATATATATATATATATATATATATTATAAAAAATAATTAGGGTATTGTGACCAATCACAATGCTTTTTCAAACATAAATTATATTTTTTAATCAATCACGAACCTGCAATTTCGTCGGTACGTCAGAAATTTCGCAGAGTAGTGGTGTGTAGCGTAGTTATATACAAGGTCATATAAGTCATATACATAGCATACAAGCTTTAAATGGATCAATGGTGACTTAAAACTTGGGAAATACATTTATTTTATCTTATTTGTTGGGTACGAACATCTTCTAGGCAATACATTTTTTAAAATGATTTTTTTTCAATTTATTTCTATAGTTTTTATTATTCCAAAGCCATCAAGAGGCAGGAACTCTCTTGTAAGTCTTTTCATAAAAATTCTAAAGCGTATTTCAAGTTTTAATCCTTTTCATAGAAGGAATCTAATAACGCCACAATTTGATCTACAAATCTCTGCTTAAAATTCATCACACCAGACTCTGCGAGCAAACGGTATACAAATACTTTTTAATAACCCTCACAGAAGATGAACATCGAAGAAAAATAATTGGGCTGAATATCGCGAGTAAAGAGAAAAACTTTAATAAGCCATTTGTTGTTGTTTTCCTTTGAAGTTTACAGATCAGGAGAAACCAGTTTGTTACCAGAAGGATCTGGCTTTTATGAAGTTATGAACTAAATAATCATTGGTTTTGGACTGGATCCAGATTTTACAAATCCCCCGTGACTTATGAAGTACATGTTTTCAAAAAGAAAACGGATGAATGTATCAAGAGTAAAACAAAGACAAAATAGCTTTTAGGAAATGTATTTTGAAATAAGCTACAGAAGAAATAGCTTATTCTTAATAACGTGAGTTACGATCGGCTTTGATACCAAACTGAAGGCAGAAATAAGATTTTGCATTTCAAACTCAAAATAAAGATTTTGTCATGTCAGAAATTTTAAGGGGATATTTAATATTTTTAAGAATTCATGTGATTTGATACTAAATAATTGAATAAATTATGTAAGGTTAAGTTTTTGTTGCAATAAAAGACATAGTTTTTATACATTAAATCGCTGCTGTTTTACAAATTAGGGTATAGAATGCATGTATTTAATGGCTGGTGAAAGTATTTGCCATTGTAACAAACATCCATTGGCGGGCCTTTTTTCTTTTCAGTCTAAAACTTTATTCCCAACTTTTACGATAGTATTCAGCCTATAAAGTTAGCTTCTATATACGCCCTTAAAGAATCATAATTCTGTTAGATAGTGAAAATAAGATTTGATCTTTACACTATCTATCAGATATTTCTTTTCCATGGTCTAAATAATACTAATTCAAATTATGAGAAGATATGTTTATTAGATGAAGTTCTGGGCAATTTTAAACAATTGTAGTTTAAATAAGACCATCTTTTATAGACTCACACGTATAAATAACATATATCTGGCTGACTGAAGCACCTAACTGTTATGCTAAATTCAAATTTCTTTGCGCGTGCAATTCCACAGAAAATCCATATCAAATGTACTTATAGAAATGAATTCAGAGACGCTCACTAACACTCAGGGGTACCATAAGTGACAATACTAGATTTTCTCTTTTGAAGATGGGAGAGTAAACAGCCTAAATTTATAAAACTCATCGTTTAAACTGAACAAAATGAGTCATATATGAGCCGTTATTTTAACGATCTGTGTTCAGGTTATTCGGATTTTAAATCGAATCCTAATAATCTGGTCTGTGTCATGGGATAATTTATTAAGTAATTAATCTTTTATATATATACCTCTCCGCTGTTTATTAGAATAAAACATTAATGCAAGCTTAAAATTATACTTTTGAAATTTAAATATTTAATAACTCCAAAAGTACATCGCCGACCAAACGGTATAGTGGTTAGCATGCTGGCTTCTAGACCGCGAGGTTGCGGGTTCGAGTCCCGTGTTTGGCATGGGTGTTTGTAAATGTATGTTGGTTTGTTAAATGACGAAATGTTTCGGCGCATTATAGCCCTCGTGATGCTGACGGCGCCAGATAATCTGAGTACAACCAACCAACCAAAAGTACATCGTAATTAAAAAAAAAAAAGGGTGAAGAGGGTGATTTAGTGAGACATATAATTACGTGCCTGCAAAAAAAAATTGAATTTATTTCTACAGTGGTTAGTTTTACCTGAAGAGAACAGCCCATGCAAAAAAAAAAAAAAAAAAAAAGTATTTCACTTTGACACATAATAACTCAAAAACTTAAGTTTGCATCTTAAAATTTTAACATCAGTAAATTTTCCAAACATTTCTTTACCAGTATGCAAAATTTAATATATTTATATCCAATAGTATTTGCGCAGTGAGTACGTGCGACAGAAAAATTCTAAAATCTAAAACAAAGCCGAATCCTTTTAATCCTTACTTTTTTAGTATAGAAACCTATTGTGTTTTGTTCACAACCATGATAACATTAAGTGTACATGCAATACCATCTTATCATCAATGTATCAGGAGTGGAGGTCCAATGTCCAGCATACATGAGAAATAAATCATTTCTAGACAAAGAGGTTCTCTATGTCACATCACGTTCCAATGGCTAAACAATTCAATTATGGATAGAGATGGCAAGACCTATATCCTATACGAATAGGGTGGTGGCAAACGACTTTTGGACGGCGACTGATGAGAAGTGAATTGAATGAGGAGAGGGGGCTCGTAAGGTAACACTGTCACCACTGAGAATTGTCCTTAGTTCAGCGTCATTTAGGTAACGAGATTTTGGTTCGCGTGCCCGCCGGGATACTTCCATCTAAGAATCTATCGGTGAAGTTATAATTAATCCAATTTTGCCAAGATATATGGAGTTTGGTCTATATGAGATGAGAGTATAGCTTATGGTGCTCAATCTTACAGGTTAGTTGATAGGAAGGAGGAAAAGAATCTGCTTTGAAGTAAACTGCAGTAGCAAGGATTTGTCTAATAAAGCTGAAGTTTTATTTTAGTATGAGAGAAGTTTCGAAAATGCTGATGCTATAATGTAAATGCTGATGCCGAATGATGCCGAAAATGTAAATGCTGATATGTAAAGTACAATTAAACTAACATGTTCAGATAAGTAATTTGCAATCATACGCTCTAATTTTCTAAATTCTAACTCACTTTAATAAAAACTGCGTATGCCAAGAAAATGATCATTCAGTATGGAAATTAAAATTTAAAGATATAAATATTTATGAATTAATTAAAATATACAGTACAATTTAACATATTTTCAAAATAGTTCAAAAACCTTTTTTACGCACTGATTTCTAGATTCTATATTGCAGTAAATTGCGTTAATTATAGTAAACTAAATCTATCAATATAATTAATTCTGATGAAATACAAAGTTCAATTTGACATACTTTCCAGAAAGTAATAAAAAGGCTTTTTCTGGCTACCTTCTAATCTAATTTATAGATTTAAACTTGCAATAATTGTATATACTATGCATTCAATGTGAAAGTCAAATTTTACAATATAATTCTAATTATATAAATACAAATGACAATTTGACGTATTTTTCAGAAAGTTAAAAAAAACTCCATTTTTGTCATCTTCTGCTCTGATTTCAAAATTTTCACGCATAATAAATAAGTGTGCTCAATATAGCTAGCGAAATCTAACAATTTTAAACATTCTGATAGTGTAATATCAAATGCAATTTGATATTACTTTACAAAATGTATTTTTAACTTGCTCTATTGAAGACAAATAAGGAACAATTTCGATCATTTAGGATGCATTTAATACGTCAATTAAAACTTTATACTTTTGAAATAAATGCGTAGTTTCTAACAATTTATATTCTGCAGTAAATTTATATTTATATATGATTCTTTATTTTCTATCACCCTTACTCTTTGTTCTAAAAGCAGTTATTGATAAATTTTATTTAAAAGTTCAAATTCATACACTTTTAATTTATTTCCATTAAGCACTAACTTTTTACTTTCTGACAAGCAATTATTAATGGAGTTTAATTTGAAACATTTTGCATTATCATTCTTATAAATGCCCTTTATTTTTTTAAATAAATAAAACTTTGCTTACTTTACGAGTTTATTAATTCATTTTTATTTGAAACATATATTCAATAAAAACAAACCACGCTCTTCTGTTGATTTACTTTACGTATTACTTTTCTTACTTGCAGCATTTAACAATATATTTTTATTGAAAACGTTCCCCCCTCCCCATTTTAACTTCCGAAATATAGATATATATATATTTATCTTTCCTGAACAATACTTTTATTCCTCATAGCACTTATTAGTACATTTTTATTTGGAGCATTTTTCAGTAAAGCACCCTAAACAAACACGTTTATTTATCTCTCAACTACAAAATAACTAACCATCTTAGTCCATTGCAAACCAAACCAAAAACAAAACTTTTTAACACTAAAAATCACTTCCATTTCATTGAAGAGATAACAACAAGAAATCAAACTCTTCGGACCATTAAGCAAAGACATAAGGACCGAAAACTTTTTCTGACAACCTCATGAAAAATTGCCACTTCCTTCAACAATACAAACAAAAATATACTACAAAGTAGAACCCAATATTCCCCGGGGTCTTAACAAAACCCCATTTTCCTTACTATTCTCTGATCCTGAATTCATTCCGTGGTTTCCTCAGAAGAACTCAAATGTTATTTAAGGTAAGAAACTGTCATCTCATAACTTTTTCTTTCAATGATTACGTCATAAGAAGTTCTTTATAAAGAAGAACATCCATTACATAGCTTATAAAATATCAACCAATCACTAGGAATCAATTGTAACGTCCTTTTGAATTAGTTATGAGTATGAAAGAGATATTATATTGGATTATCTGTTCTTTTCTAAAACTGTAATTTTATTTACTGACAATAGAAATAAAACAGTTTTGATTAAAATTTATGACATTGACCGCTCAAGATTTTGGAAATAGTATTTAAAAAACAAAGCAAAAAAGCTGATAATGCACTGTGATACTATAGATACATCATAATATATTAGGTATATCATTTTAGCTAAATTACGACAAATTGAACGAAAAACTATAAACGTGCTTGACAGTTTTGGTGAATTGCGAAGCGAGTCGATAGTTTTGGAGCAAATCTTTAAGAAAAAAAAATCATTCAGAATTTATATTTAATTAATATTTTTATCTGTATCTTTTTCATTAATTCTTAAAACACAAAATTGAATTTGAAATAACAATTTTGTAGTGTAACTAAGAAGACGTGACCAAATTGATTGCATAAAATAAATGTAAGTAATATTGGAAATCAAATTACATTAAAAATATAATGTTAAATAGGGAATTATTTCAATTACAACTCTTAAATTAGATGCAAATGGCCAAGAGCCAGAATTCTCAACAACAATAAGATGCGGGATCGAGCCACAGTTGGTGCTCTGTAATTTTTCTTTTTAAAGTTAATAAACATGGCTAAGATTATAGTATATAGTACCATGCTGATTGGCGGACTGGTTAGAGGTTTTTTAGTTTTTTTTTTTTTTTTTCATTCGATATGAAAATGGGTTATTTTCCTATAAAAGACATCGCCATTGTCACTGAGACTACTCTAAATAGTCCAGATCATCTTTTAACGACGTTCTAGCGCAGTATACCTCTCGTGAACTTCTTGCACCAGAAAATCTGCTCTACAATCAATCAATAAGCATCAAACTCACATAAAATGTCCAATTCCAGTTCCTTATTAACGGGGGTAGGAAGAGTATGAGGCAACTTCCTCTTAACTATTGTTACCTTGGATGAATGCTTCCACCACCAAGTAGTGTGGTAGGAGGAAGCGATGGCAGAACCAGACAAGGGTCTTCTGAGAGTACTCGAAACTACTTCTTCACTTCCCCAGATAAGAGTGGAAAAGGGATCTATTGTCCTAGAAATAGGACAAAACCCTTGCCTATATTGCAGCTTGGTTTTATTCTCAGTTTTATTCCATTATGGGGTATTAAAAAGGAATTGAAGTGTTTGTAGCTTTGGCGAGCATAGGGTGATATTGAAGATGAAATCTTATTGAAAATGAAACTTGACAGAACAAAAAACCGCATGTATGCAAACAATCAAACATTTAAAAAATTTATTCATTAGAAGGATTGATATTCATATGTTTGGCAAATGAGAATTTATGAATTATCATATATTTGAATTTTAAATATAATGTTGTGTGTTGCTTGAAGGACATGATCCATTCATACAAAGTTTTAAGGAGTTATCAATTTCACCTTCAGAGAAGTTCTCTTTGCTAGTTCATGAATTCATACTTTAGTCAATTGGTGTACAGTGAAGATCTTTTTTTTTTTTTTTTTTTTTTGTATAATACATTTAAGACTAAAAAATTACGATACATTTTTATGATGTCAAAAAGAATACTGCCACAATGGAATCGTAAGCATTTATAAATAAAATTTAACTTTGAACTCTTTAAAAGACTTTATGATTTGAAAAAATTTAAATGGTAATAATTGGCTAATTTTTGTACGAAGAATATTTTATAATTGTGTCTAAAAATATTAAGGCTTGAAATGGTGCGAGTGATATATTTCAAACCTTAGAACGCAATTATGGTATGTTAAACACCTGAAACTACCTCCGATGTACCGATGCAGCATAAACTAAAATATTCAAAATATATTCAAGGAAAAAATTTGCGTTTACGTACGTGCTTTATTTTTGTCCGGGCCAAAGCAGAATATTAATAATTTATGAGCAATTTCAATATACTAAAGCATCTCTGAATTTGAATTTCGTTCGTGATCCTGGAAAAATATACCTCAATATATTAAAGAAGGAGGGAAAGTGTCAATGAAATATTACACTCTGGTAGCTTTTAAAAAGAGAGGAGTGCTACATTAAAAAAGATCACACTGTCACTTAAAAGGGCTTGACATGAAACTTATTTTAGGAGTTTTATTCGCTTCTCAGGTGTAAACATGTTGACATTTCTAGCATGTTCCTAGAATTTTAAGAACCTGAAAAAAGAATTCTAGGGCAGCTGTTGCATCAATAAGTATTTTAAAATATGATGTTCAAGTTTATACTTTATGTACTGTAAAAGATGTTTTTGATAAGGTTCAGAACACATAATTTTACGTTTAATAGTTGATTAAAATGAGGTACGAATTACACCTTATAAAAATAATTCTTTATAGTTTGAGGGGGTGCATTACAACATGAGGCAGATTTAAACAGTTTGACATTTTTTTTTCCATTGGCACTGTTATTTAATGGGTAAATAAGTTTTTTGAACGTCTGATAATAAGTATAGATGCATTTCTAATCATGTGTTTTGCATAATATATTTCGTTTTGATTCTATAAAATCAACCATAAATTTCATTTTTGATTATTAATTTCTGTAGGCAATATTTACAGAGGAAAAAGCAAATGACTTATTACATTAAATAATCTATTCGATACATAAATATCAATTATCCTCTACCTCTCCTTTTTTTATACATGCAATGGTGCTAGAACTCTAATGGATCCAGGTGAGATTGATGTCAACAAGGGATTTCAAAATTGTTGAAATATTTTTTCTGAAATATATACTTGGGCTCTTACAAGTGGTTTACTTATGATATTTTCTCCAGTATGTCAAATTATTTAGGATGAACTTCAACAGCGTACTTCATTAATACATATTGTTCAAATTTAATTTTAAACTGTGTGCAATGTAACACAATTAGCTTTAAGTAGTAATTTATAGTAAGCAATTTATTAGTAAGTAACTACAATTGAGGACTTTAAATGGAAAACAAGTCCACTGTCTGGTACTTAAGGCTATGATTAAGTATCATATTGAATTTGAACTGTTGCTACTGGAGTTCGCACTTAAAGCATTCTCCACTTTGTACATTTTTTTTTTTTTTTAATTGTACTTAAGTCGTTTTACATTTCTAGTCCACAGTTTGTAGTCTGCAATAGGTTTAATAACCCTATTTTGACTTATATGCCTTTATGCAATTCTCAATAGGATTATTCCTATATATTATGTGCAATACGAGTTGAACAGAAAACATTTAAAAATTGGGAAAAGAGTACTTTGGGGCTAAAAAAAAAAAAGGTATCAATTTCTAATATGAATTGTGGAGAAGAAGTTCCTTTACAACATGAATCTAAATATTTTGATCTAGAATAGCTTTTTATTGTAATGACATCAGGGAAATATGGACTTTGAAATTGATGATGCAGTAAAAAAATGATTTTGCATTAACATATTAGAAGATAAGAAGACAAAGTCTTGTTCGTCGGATAAGTTGATGATAAAAAAAAAAAGATTCATGCAAGAAATAATACATTTTTAGAAGTTTTCTTAAGCTAAGAATACTAATGTTAGTTTTATTAGATAGTCAACATTAAAACGAAGCTTCGCGAGACAAATATGAAAGAAATTCTGAAGCTAATTGTTCAAATCATTCCCAGTTCAAGAAAAAAAATAAGATTTAATGTAAATTTTTATATGCTTTGCATTTAAGAAAAAGGTTGACTATATTCCAGGGGACGCAGTGAGTTTTCTAAAACATTAGGTAATAATATTAAGAATAATTGCAAAATTTTTGGAGATATTTTAAAACCATGTTTTTTAATTTCCTAATACAAATATATTCTTTCCAAAACTTGTTTCAAAACATTTTTCAAACATGGAACAATGAAAATTGGTTTATGTTAAAGGTTATTGAAGGTATACTATGTTTTAATTAGCTGAAATCAAATAAATATTTAAATGGTTGTATCAATCTAAACGTTTTATATATATTTTTAGATAATAGACTTGGTTTTCAAGTCAAGTAGAAGGTGCAAATAAAAGCATAAGATTATTGGGAGAAAAGATAGGACATCACAAATTGAACGCATCCATAATTTATCTGTGCTTTTTTTAATTTAAAGATAAAAATATTTGTTATTTATTATTCATTTACTGAAAAGTACCCCATATCTTGTTAAAAAAAAGGATCATAGGAAGGGTACGATGCAACACAAGTAAGCTTCAAATTTAAAGAAGCATTTGACCTGAATATTATCAGGAACTGTGGTAAACATTATAATCTGCTCCATACTATAAATGGAGGAGTCTAAAAATGTATAAAATTTTTAATGGAAATGTAGTCCCTAAGTTTATCTCCCTCTCACCTAATTGTTAAAACATATCTGTTACTTTACTTTGCGTTAAATATTCACTATTTAAAATGCCACTATTATACAATTGTTAATGATTAAGCAAATAATATTTGATAAAATATTATAAAAATAGTCTAATAATTTTAGACTCTTACTGTATATTGTACATTGAAAAAATTTAATTAATTTCATTCAATACCATAGTATGACCAAATACTTTTGACATTCCCTCATATTAAAATTATACAAGGACATATCTATTTCTCTAAACATTATGGGAAGAATTTAATTTAATATTTTGTTACTTTTGATACAATTTTTTTATCTAACTCCAATACGAAAATATAGTTATTAAAATTAAAAAAGGTTTTACAGTCTAAAATTCAATTTTAAATAATCGAACTTGTTCTGCAAAACAGCAATAATTCTACACACGAATCTTAAATCGAAACTCGTATTTTTTTTAACTGTAGTATATATATATGTTAAAAGAACGAATAAAATTCTATCCCACAATGAAAAGAAAACATCTAAAGTTATTTTGCAAATTTTATGCTCTTGAAATGTTTCATTCAAACTGAATAATTATGCTAATATATTACTATATTACTTTTCCTATAATATAAACAATATATTTATTTTTATATAATACATAGAGAATTAAAACAGAAATTAATTTATTTTGTGTGAAAATAGTTTGTAGTTGAATAAAATAATTTTTGAATGCAAAAAAAAGTTAGAAAATTATAGTTTTCTATTTGGTTACATGAGATAGAGAATATATTATAGTTGAAGTTGGTACTTTATTATAAATGCATATATCTTGTTATATCTAACGCATTTCTAATGTAATATACAACCTTTAACTCCATTTATTTGGTATAAAACACAATATAAGTATCGAATACGCTTCCTTTGTGAGTTAAGCCTACTTTAAACTCGATTTATAACCGTTAGTGATCCATTTCACATCACTTCACTTCAGCAAGAAATATTTAAATTTTTTTAGTGCTTAAACAAATCCTACACTTTCGTCATGCAATACTTTTAATTTCCCCGATAAAGATTCAGAATAAATTATATCGTTCCATTCGTTCCAAGATTAACGCTGGTCATGAAAAACAACTTTCATCCTAATGGCTTAACATTCAAAATATAAATAGAACTTAAGTTTCCCCACCGATTAGCTAAATTCTTTCTGCAATTAGAGAACATTAGCATTTGCTCTCCGATAAAGATTATCGTTTGCTATTGCAAATTGCTTGACTTTCAAAATAAGTCCGATATACTTTTCCTGGCAAAATAAATTGAATGTACAATTTTTATTTTTGTTTTATAATATTGTTTATTATTAATATACTGTAAGTTCTGTGTTTTTATAAAGAATTTTCGGTTCTAAATTGAATTTATTCGATCGCTTCGTTAACGAATGTAGGGTTAGAGAAAAACAAATCCACCATCGAAAAAATTCTTTCCAAACTTATTAAAATTCCTGTCGATTCTTTCGTGAGGTTGGCAACGAAAAAGATGGGATTTCGTTTGGATGTTCAAAAAGTTTTTATTAGATTTCCAAATATCGCCTGCCAAGAATTTCTGATAAGGAGACAAAGATAAACGTATGCCGACGTTTCAAAACTGCTGGAAACAGAAAAATAGGAACACTTCCAAGTCACCGATTCTGGCTTATTTTGTTTCTAAAAAGTTCTTAGAAATATGTCAGCTTTAGACTTGTTGGTCATACTTCTGTTTGGAACCAGTCAATCGATCAAATCTAAATTCTTTACACAAGAGGGAAAATGTGATATTCATTCAAAAATCATTTCAAAGTAGACATTTTATTTCGATCATAATATTTGAATATTTAATCACAATACAGAATAATTGAAATTAATATAAATAATTTTTAACGCCATTTTGAAATTTTTATATGTATATATATTTATTTATATATTTTTATACATATTTTTGGGTATAAGTTGTTTACTATACAATAGTGCATATATAAGACAAGCAAGTTTGAACAATGAAGAAAGTAACATCCAACTGCATTTTAATATTGGGTGTAATTGAAACCTTAATATCAAATGTAAAAAAAATTGTTTTCAAGTACAATAATTTTATTCCAAATTGTTATTTTTAATCCTTATGAGTTGAAAAGTATTAATTTTAAGTTTGACAGTTGACAAACTTTTTGCTTGTGTACATGTACGTTTATGAACAACTTTCTCATAAAAAACTACTAATACTGCAAGCATGTTCCTATGTTCAACTTTCAGCACATAGTGGAACTATTATTTTTTTAAGAAATTCAAAATGTAGTTAATAGTTCATTTATCGTAAAATTCTTGTTAATTAATTTTAGGTGGAACAAATTTACAAAATGTTACTGATACTTACACATAATGTAACGATGTTATGAAGAAATAAAACCAATATACTCGACTTTCAAAAAAAAAAGAGAGAGAGAGAAAGAATTTCACTATTTCATTATCTATGATAACGGATATTACTATTTTTTTGCTAATACCAAAGAATTTAATTAAATGTGTACCTTTTTAAAGTGAAACACATATATTAGTCATTTTTAGTCTACATATATTTCGATTAATAGTATGATACAAAAGTAGCTGGAATTTAAAAAAATTATAAATTCTCGAACATTTGGATTTAAGAATTTGCGATTTTCGCAAATAAAATAATCGTTTTTTGACTATTTTGGTATCACAATCATCAGATTCTATTTTAAGTAATAGTATATATTGAAACTACTAAAACCCTAACTATCAAATAAGTACTAAAAACAAAAGGTTTGTTTTGCCGACAGAAGAAGTCGTTTGTCCACAAACTATAGATTTAACAGTTTACATCCATAATTGCTTATTGCAATCACTAATCATTGTAATTGTTACAATTATTTATTGTTGTGTAATTAAAAGAATGAAAATCCCAATTTATGATTTTTCAGATTCGTATTGACACCTAAATCTTTGTTCGGACCAAATTGACCCTTTACCGCATACAGGTTTCCAAGTTTCATTTAAATCTCGTTTCAGTAGTTTCAGACCCAAAGATATACACTCAAGAGCCAAAACATTATGATCACCTGTCAATAACGAGTTGGCCCACCTTTGGCGCGCAACACAGCTTCAACCCGCCTTGGCATGGATGCCACAAGTCCTTGGTAGATAGCCGGAGACAGATTGTACCAAATGTTTAAGTAACGGTCACGTAAATCCGAGATATTGCGAATTGGTGGTCTTTGAACTCTGAGCTGCCGTCCCATGACATCCCAAATGTGTTCTATCGGATTGAGGTCCGGTGAGTTAGGCGGCCAGGACATTAACTGGAATTCAGCATCATGTTCCTGAGACCACTCCAACACAATTTTAGCCTTGTGACACGGTGCGTTGTCCTGTTGAAACATTCCATTTCCAGCTGGAAAAACAGAGGCCATGTAAGGGTGCAACTGGTCCGCAATGATGTTCAGATACACTGTAGCATTCATGGTCTGCTCTACCACAACCACGGGTCCCAGAGACGCCCAAGAGAACGTCCCCCAAAGCATAATACCGCCACCACCGGCCTGTATATGACCTACTGTACATTGAGGGAGCAATTGTTCGCCTGGAAGACGGCGTATCCTGATACGGCCATCGCCGTGATGAATGACAAACCATGAATCATCTGACCAGACAACTCTCTCCCACTGATCCATGGACCAGTCGCGATGTTCCCGGGCCCAGCGCAGGCGCAGTTGGCGATGACGCTTGGTCAGCAAAGGCACACGAGTGGGACGTTTGCTGCGTAGCCCCATATCCAACAGTGTCCGCTCAACAGTGTACTCCGTTACTATTCTACTTGGCCCTGCATTGTATTGGGCTGTCAGCTGAGCCACTGTCTGGCTCCGGTTTTGCTTCACCATGCGAGACAGTCTCCGACGACCTTTTTCTTTGATAGCGTGTGGACGTCCAACACCATGTCGTCTACTGTTGCTTTCACCGTCATTCATCCACTTTGCATAAATACTAACAACTGTAGATCGCGAAGAACCCACGAGTCGTGCAGTTTCGGAAATACTTGTTCCGAGCCTTCGAGCCATTACAATCTGCCCTCTATCAAAGTCGCTTAGATCCGCAGCCTTTCCCATCACACACAGAAGTAAGTGAAAGAATGATTCTTCAGACTCTCCAGCAGCAGTTAAATACCACTTCCACCTGATCACGTGCCTTCCACGTCATCCAGGCGAGTTCATTGCAAAATGTAAGGGTGGTCATAATGTTTTGGCTCTTGAGTGTAATTTCAGCGTGATTAATAAAGAGATGGACAGAACTATAGAATTCTTAAATTTTTGCAATCACCATGTGATAAAAGGCCGAAATATGTCAAAAATAGATGTCGATTTTAAGAAAATAGAAAAGTTCGTAAAGAAATAATGTAAGAAAAAAATTATCAGATTTTTATGGAAATTTTTTAAAAGCATTGCATCTTATCAAACATATCATTTAATGCTGAAAGCTGTATATAGATAGTCCATTCTCTTAGTACTTCCTTAATTCTCACTTTACGTTGTACGACTATTTTTAACAATATAATTCTTCATAATAGTAACCCAAAATATCATACGTATTCCTTCTCCGGTACTACTAACTTCTATACCAACTACAAAAACCACAGAACACTTATTCTCGAAAAAGCTACCTGGGTCTATTTCCAGAACTTACTTACCAAACATCAATTTTTCTTCCTAGAGCTAATCCCGATTTTTACGACAGTACCTTAGAAACAAAATAAACCAACCGAAATTCGACCAAACCTAAGCAGAAAAGTCCGTCTGTCCGACAGTTACCAAAAGAACCATTTACCAGAGCTTCCACCGTACTTTCGATCGTTCCCACGTCCTTCATTTAATATGATTTTTCCAATTTCCTCAGAATTCGATTCCTTGCATGCCACAGGTAGCTGGATACCTGGCAGACGAGAAATGAAGGAGAAAGAACGTTGGAACGTTTCGTAGAATATTGGAATGTCGGATCGACTTTTGCCTATGTGGACGGTCCTCTAATCAGATTTTAATTCGGTTCCCTACAAAAAGAATCTTCCACTGAACTATCTTTGAATCGAATTCCGCATTTTTTTTATTTGTGGGATTTTTTTAGGGGAAGTTTTCTTTTGCGTGCTTTCGTTTTTGAGTTATTTTTCGTGTTTGACGTTGGGAAGGAAAAGTAAAAAAACTTGTTCCCAAAAATATTTCTTCGTATTTGGATTTTCTTTGAAAAAAAAGTTTATTTTTCCTAAGAACAAATGCAAAAAGTACTTGCGCCTTTCTGTATTCTTAGAAGTGATCGTATGTGTGCTTAACCTCTCTTTTTTCGAGAACAGATACAAAATATTTCTTCGAAGGATATAGAACTTTTTGAACAAACAAAAAATAACGCACTCAATTTTGAAACTAATTTAATAAAAATCAAATATTTAATTCAGAAATGATATAGATTTCTGTGTATTGTCCAACAAATGGAACTGCTGAAATAGAGAAAAATACCACCAAACTAATATTGATTTATAAATAGTAAACAAATCCCCTTTTTTATCATTTCTAATTTTAGCTTTGTACCTGGTTCAGAACCCCCCAAAAAAATCAGAACGATGGCTATATCTTTTGCTCTAATTGTTGAAATAACAAACAAAGGGTACCTTTGTAAATCATGGAAGGTTTTTAATAATTGCATGTAATTTTGTTTATCATGAGGGGTCATCTACATATTAAAACAGAACCAAACTTTAAACAATTCAATAGCAACCTCATAATATTATCCCATATTTGGATTCAGCATTAAAAAAAAAAAAATGCGAAATACAAAAATTTGAAATTTTCTAATGAATGCTTTGTAATTTAAATGGTAAAAAGAAAATGATAAATTAATATTAAATAAAAAAGTTGGTTTTTTGGTCATAAATACTTAAATAATTGATATATTTCAGTAATTTTTTCTTCAAAAGATAGTTTGTAAATGGCCAAACATAAATAGCAATCAACTTTTGCATCAATTTCTTTTTTAATAATTAATTATTAATTAATAAAACAATTTAAATTTTTTTTTAATAGAAACATATTTTTTTGCTTTCATTAGATTTTAATGGTCTAACCCCCCCCCCCCCCCACACACACACAATTTTTTTCTTTCCATTTTGACTTTTAGTTCTCGATTTTTGAGCGAAAATGTAAAAAACGCTCACTTTAAGGGACCGTATAGTAGACTATTTTTGAAAACGAAGATTAATTCAAGGTAAACTAGAGGTGTGGAAAATCGCAAAACGCTCAATTATCATAAAATGGGGGGAATCGGAACAGAATTTCTTGAAATTACAAAAAAATATTATATTATTTTATGCAAACAAAGCAGTTTTATTTTTTATCTATATTTTCTTAATCTGTCTAACGTGTTTGGAATCGTGGAACACATGTTTTGTGTGGTTTTCAAGTGTCCATTTTTTTAAAAAATTAACTTTCTTAAATTACATTTATTTAATACAAAATTTTTTAAGCAATTTCAATAAGTTATCCTTTAAAAATTTTACTGAATTATGTGATTTTTTCATTTGATAAATAATTTCAACGATCATGTTACATTTGTATATACAGTGAAATGTTTCTGTAAAATAAATAATCACGCTTTGCTGAATACTGTTTACTAATTCTTACATTTTATATTTATTGATTTTCTAACTATCAGTAGTATACGTTATACTTCTGAAATTAATGTTTTCGATATTTTATTTATTTCGTGTGAAGAATGCACATCTTTAATGTTGTAAATAAATTATGTTACTTTTGCGCTTACTTGCTATTTTTGTATTAATCTTAAACATGACTCTATAAATCCAAGTAGTTTCTGTGCAATTTTAAACTAATATTTGTATTTTTTAACGTCGTGAAACGCCTCACTGACCGTTCGATTTATTCCGCTGTGAAGTAGAACCTCAAAAATACCTTTCGTTTTATGGAAATTCTCCCTGAAGATCGGTCAAAAAATGGTCGAAACATTTTTGCTCATAAGTCACGTGTTTTTCAACATAATGCATTGAAATTTGATATATAGAGTAAATGATGTATTCTAAATCAAATAAAATGTTAAAAATTACGGGTTCGTATTGAAATTATCGAAGATAGCGTTACTTTTACTTAATAAACGGTCCCTTAAGAAAGAAAAAAAATGCATCAGATATATAGAAAACCGCAAGCAAAACATTTTGGTGAAAACCTTAAGATTCTACGATAATTAGAACCGAAGATATAGCCATCGTTCTGATTTTTTTTTGGGGTACTGTACAAGAATTACGCTTTTGAAATAAATTCAAAGCAAAATTTGAACGGCATTGAGATTTAGGGAATATACCACTATCGTTAAATGGGGTCACTTGATCATTTCTTTCTTTGTTATTTTGTAGTTGCTTGGCTAATAGTGTTTATCTTTTTCATTAAATACTATACTTTGAAGTAGTTGACATGTCTAAAAAATTTTTGAGAAAAATGCGATATTTTTAATTCTCTTCTGGAGATCGCAATAAAATGCAAAATTTGCAATTTCCTCTCCCGAAATGGTATAAATAGATCACAGTTCAGTTTTCTTCCTATAAATTGCACTATGATCACCAATTGAATGCACCCACTCTTATTGTATCTTATATGAGGACTATGGCAACTAAAAAATGTAATATTTTCGTATCTTTTTCTTAAATTGACAAACATGAACTGGGTAGAGGTAACCATAAGACAATGAAATTAGAAATTGCATTTAATTACAAAATCATTCTAAGTAAATAAAACATCCTGAAATCGACTTCGATGAAAATTCAATTTTTCATGTGTAATAAAAATATTTAACTCCTTCAAGAAAAGGAATATGTTTTGATTTCTTCAGTATCTGAACATTATCGTTCCTAATGAGAACTTTAATGGAGTAGGGGTGTGGAACATTGCACAACTTTCAATTACATTATAATGCTGACGTGGATTTGTGTAATTTTCCGTTTTTATATTTTGATTATAAATTTAGCAAAAGTGTCCAGTTTGGTGATAATTCTTGTATGGGGTCTTTAAAAAAAAAATAAAAAAAAAAAAAAAAAAAACTCCGCTAAAATTATTATTTCCATAATTCTTATATAATCCTTTCTTGTCAATGTAACTGAGGAGAGAAGAAAAAAAGATCGTTGATGAAGTTTAGTCAAAGGAAAGAGAACTCTGTGTTAAAGGTATTTGTTTTTCAACTTTTTACGCCATTAAAGCATTTTTACGGGAATTTCAGAGGTGGTGATGTTTAGAACACCTTAAGAGTCATTGTTACAGCAATTTTAACTCGTTAGAGCCGTTTTTTAGCAATTACTGAAAAACATGATTTTTTCAATGGCAGCTACCTTATGCGCATGCACAATTTTGAAGAAAACCTTACTGGCAGGTCCCTGTGCAATCACCAAACCGCACATCAAATTTGAACATCGTAGTCAATTTGTTCGGGAGTTATGCTGACCACGAACACACATACACAGAGACATACATTTTTTCTAGATTACTTTCTTGAAATCAGATGTTCCAAAACGTGGAGAAATGCAAAAAAAAAAAAAAAAAAAAAAAAAAAAAACTTTTTTTTTCTTTCTTTTTTTAAACCGAATATTATACTTTCATTACCCTACGATTGTTGACAGACCATCTGACCTTTTGCCAGAAATTTATTCTATAACCAATTGAAGACTTCATATTCGTAGAGCAAGCTCAACCAAGAAGAACTGCCTAGCTTTTTTAGAAATAAAATAATGCTGAGCAACTTTTCAAGCCCAAATTGGTTCGTTCGAAAAGCGTACTGAAGATTTCGTTCGTTGCCAGATGAGCCAAAGTAAAAATTTAAAACGGAGAAGAAATAAACTGAACAGAATGACGTCAGCAAGGCCGACCAGTGCCTCAAAGGCTTGTTCAAACCAAAACCCAACACCATTATTTTCTGGAAGTACAAATTTGAGCTATCAACCCTCGTCTTTCAAATTCACTCCATCATACAAAGTAACCACAAGTTTAAATACCTAAGACAGTTATTGGAGATCCCTCATTCATTGGTCCATTTCCTCACCCATAAAACCTATTTATAACTGTCCTGATTGTAATTGAATTATCCCAGCTGCACAACAACGCTAGCCAATATCACTCGACATCGACCAATTCCGATGTGAACCATTGTAAATCGACCGTTGTTACTGATATTGGAAATCTCACCCAAAGCTGATAAAATGTACCGAAAGTTTTCAAATGTTGATGCAGAGTTTAAAAAATGAAATATTTTACTTATGAAAACAGGCAGAGAGAAAAAAAAATTGTGATGCTTTTGACATGTTTATACTTTAAAAAAATGTAATCATGCAATTTGGTACGATACTCGAGTTTCAGCCAGGATTGGCTATTCTTCCAGAATCCCTGTTTCCAACTTTAACCAATACTGTGGTGTTTGTTAGCTGGGCAGGTATTTGACTTAAGTTTACTTAAGTTTGTTCGTGTCATACCAGAGTTACTAAAGAGCAAAGAAACACTGTGATCATTTCACACCATCCTTTTCCACAATGTTACTAAAAAAAATCAAACAAGGTCGACAAACGCAAAAAAACCCCAATCGACTTGCGATTTTCTTTCACTAATACAATTTTACCTTTCACTGGAAACAATCGAGATTGAATATTTAGTAGAAGACGCTAAACATACACCATTTTACATATTCTTGAAGAAGGTTAAAATTAACAGATAATTCTAAGAAATTTGTTTCGATAAAGGAAGCAATAGAATCCCGTAAAATACGATCGATTCTTGAATTCCTGGACCTCTCTTGATGTTTATTTCTTCCTTGCTCGAAGCAATTTCATTACTTCGTTATGAGACCATTAGTGTTTCGAAAAAGTCGTTATGATCTCTTCACCCCGTAGATAGTCGATACACCTCGCTTTCTGGTAATTCATTGGGACAGAAGAGGAATGAAAATCCTTTTAAGTAACTAGAAGATAAAGCCTTTTAGGATTTCAATACAAGTTTAAATTTTTTTTAAATGTCTGAATAATGGTTAAGGTTGAGAAAACCTCACTTTTGTTCGTAAATTTAAATAAATCTATTCTCAATAAAACTGAAGATTTTCTTCTGCCTTTTGTCACAATTTTTGATAAAAATTTAAAAAAAAAAAACTGAAACATAAACATCCCTTTTTCTAACACAAGTCCAGCGAGAAGTAATATCAACTTTCTTAAATTCTTTATATTAACTTCGATTTTGTGGTACTCTTCAGTTGGACGGGTACCAAAAACCTCAAATCTGAAAGTTGGCGCAGTTATAGTAAGTTGAAATGTTCCCGCGAAAATAATATTTTAACCTCGTGGACTTTTATTTTTATTACAATTAATTCGTTATTTAAATATATCACAGTTTCTTATAAAGTTTGTATAAATGATAGGAAGGTTATTGATTTTAATGAGTTTTTTGGCGGCGGGCAAATCTGTGGAGGGCTAATTAATTTCGTTATTCCAATCAAGCTGTAACTTGGAAGGTTTGTTTGCTGGTTTAATTTGATGGCTTGTTTATTGTAAATGACAATGTATTCTATTAAGTTTTGGATCTGTCACTAAAAGGCTGCTTTTACGCATGCTACTTCAGTGGCAAATTAAGCTACTTTCCGTCATCCAGTTGGTCTGAAACTTAGCATATGGACTCATTGTCGATGATAATCCATTCTATCAAATTATTTTGCGGATAAAAAAGAGTTAGTCCATGGCATGGAATCAATAATTTTCTGCGTAGTTGTCAAAACACTATGAAAAGTCGATCTGAACTCAAAATCACTTAAAAAGGTTGTAATTGCGCATAAAAAATGGCAATGTATACAGGGTATTTATATTAAATACTTTGTTTTTATAGGTAATATTTTTTTAATTACTTTTTTTGCGAGATTCTATTAAAGAGTTCTTCAAAAGAAATATATACTATAATTTAATGCCTTGACAAGGTCCTAAGTAAGTAAGGTTTGATATATATTTATTTCGGGAAACCTTTGCAAGTTATTATGATCCTCAAAAGCCTTTTCCAGTTACAATTTCTACATAAGATAGGACGCGGTTTCTGGACAGCTTACGACTTTAAGAATACCAGCTAAAAAAGTATTTTTGAACACAGATCAACGACTTAAATTGTGTCTTCTATTGTCAAAAACGATTATAAAAGAAACAAGGACTTGTTGTGCATTATAGCATTGTAGTATGAAAGAAAGGGTATTAACCTTTTATAAGTGACAATTCAAGTCACAAAATGAATTTCTTGGTTTTCTTTCCAGAATAGAGTCATGTTAGTTGTACGACACGCCCAAGTTATGTTTTATCAACTATTTCCATAGAAAACTATAAATGTCGCTGGCACGTCTTCGAGCGACGACATTCTGACGATTCCTAATGTGGACATAAAAGTCCTTTTATGCGACATTAAAAATCCATCAGCAGAACTTTATTCCCAAAACATAACAAAAAACAGTCTAACTACATTTTGGTAGTTATTACTACCCGCCATAGAAAGTGACATTCTTCCTCGTGCACATCATCAAGAAGAATGAAAATACATATCCCATTCATTTATATGGAAAAAGAAAAAATCCGGATTTTCTCCCAAGTCGATTCATTCTTTTCCAACAGCTAAGAGTCTTGTATCAAGTATGCATGGTTCGGGCTCTTCTCAATGGATCACGAAAAAGAGATTTACTTTTCTCGGACATAGCCAGTAAGCAAGGATAAACCTTTAAAAAGAAGACTGTCTCATAACTTTCTTCATCACATGTGAATCCTCTGTTTGAAAAACTCCTCATATTTTTAAATAAATTAAATATGAGTATTTAAAAAAAAAAATTAATAAGTAATTTCTTTTTACTTTCTTCAGTTTGGTTATTTAAAAAACTCCGTAAGCCATTTTTGATAAAATAAGGTTTACTTATTTGATAAATCCTATATAAATTATTTTTTGACAATATTTAGTTCCGTTATTTAGTCATAAGTCATTTTTTCAACGAAACTAAGCTTCATTATTTGAGAAACCATATTATTATCTTTATAACGAAATCGAGTTTTCAGTAAATTATTGTTCCTTATGGGACGACCCCAATTAAAAAAAAATCAAATTAGTCTTGTCACTTTATACAGTTTTAAACTAGAATGAGCTTTGAAAAAGGGTCTTAAATATTATAGAATAACTAATAAAGGTCCTAGAATTTTGCATTTATTTAAGAAACTGCAATATGTAGGATAGTTTTTTTTAGTTCTTAAATACGCTCTTAGTTTATTAATGGAGTTTCGCAAATAATGAAAAAGGAATAACTCATCCATAGATGGACATGAGGTCACAGTTTTAATGCGATCTAGACTAATCTCTATTTCTGGAACACATTACCAATGATTGTTCTCGTTTGAAATGGCCGTCTTATGTCATAACCTTCACGACATTTATGAGGCAGCATCTTCTCAACTTATTAACTTTAGGTTTCTATTGGATGGGAGAGTTTCTACGATTGGGAAGGGTTGTCTTCTGCTGGGACTTACATAAGGAAGAAAAAAGGCTATATCGCACGTTGAACCTAAGACATTTGCGTTAGGGAGTTTCTGTTGTTTAAAAATGCTTTGTTTTTGTTGTCTGGAAACATTTTCAAGAGTGGATTTTACTTTATGTAGGGGATTTCTACTACTTCTTCTGCCTGTGTAAAATAAAAAGGAACTTACTTTTAAAAACAAGTTTTCTATTTAATCTTACACTATTAGAATGCGCTCAAAACAGTTAATTTCACTTTAGAGATAATCTTGTTTGATGGTTAAATAAACCATCATCAAAAGTATTTCAATCGAAATATTTTTTCACTGTAAGCATATTTGAAAAACATATATCATGATTAACAACAATTCACGTCGCAGATATAAATTTTCCTCACATTTCAATATTATGACTAACTTTCCAAACCGGTGTTCCCACCTGATAGTTGTGTGGTTAGAGCTCTGGCTTCGCATGTTAAAAGTGCCAGGTTAAATTCTGGGTTTGTCATGAATATTAGTTATGGTTCTGAATCCACAAAGCTGTAAGTCCCGGATTGATTAGCCGTTTTTGTGTTCAAGTGTAGATCGTTGAGAGTACAAACCAATCAACCCAACCGGTGAATTTAAAATTTCATACCTATCCATTCACCATACCACTTGTGTCTACTTTTTGTCTACAACTTTTCCGCAGTTATAACATTCATTTCAAAGTTAGGAATTCTTTCATGAAAAACTCTATATATTCCATAACATTATCCCCTTAAAAGATCAATGGATTTCCTTCGTTCCCCTAAATATGAAATATGAGAAGAAATTGAAACGTTTTATACTTATTCAAAGCAGGCAAGATATAAAATGTTTTTAACTAATAATTATATTAACATTAAAACAAAAATAATTATTTGAGCAAAATTTTTTTATGAAAAATTTAAATATATTTAATTCTTAAGGTATATAAAAATATTTAAGGGGAGTTGGTACCCTCTATACGAGTAGTGTTAATTTAGCATATTTCATGTAGCTTTTTCTCTATAGTAATTGACACAGAAGCCTAATTTTTATTCAGTACATTTAGTAAACACTTGTTATTCTACAGAAGTTAGCTTTTGATTGTGATTCATTTTCTTTTTTTTCCTAAATAAATGTTTATGAAAGTCACTCAAATTTATTAAAAATCACAAGTTTTTTTTTTTTGTTTTTTTTGCCGAAATAAGTCAAAACAAAAACTGTTTTTAAAATAACAACAAAATCTCACTTCAGTACATAGAGATACATATAAGGAATATGTGGTAAAAATTTCAAGAAGATAGTTTGCGCAGTTTCTGAAAAAAAGGTACACGAATAATGAAAAATGTCGTTTTGCGAAAAACGCATTTTGAAGAAAACTTTACTTATTCAAATAGTTGAAAATTTTGTCTTCAAAAATTTATTGAAAATACATCTAATTGAGTTATTATTACAAATGAGGTATCCTTTTAAAGAGGAGATTTTTTTTTGAGAAAAAAAAATTAATAAAACGTAAAATTGATTATTTATAAATTTTAGGGTATCAACTCCCCTTAAGAGCGGAGGAAATGTAAAAGAAACTTTATATTATATAGGATACAAGAAGCTCTGTGATTGTCAGGCTTTGTATTGCATTGGAACAACTACAGCAAATTCGCTACTTCTCTAAATAGTCTCTTAGGTTTATTCTTAAATTGTAGCCATATTTTTAAAGGAAATAGAAAAAAGAATGAAAAGAAATGGAAAAATAACTTTATATTATATAGGATATAAGAAGCTCTGTGATTGTCACGCTTTGTATTGCATTGGAACAACTACAGCAAATTCGCTACTTCTCTAAATAGTCTCTTAGGTTTATTCTTAAATTGTAGCCATATTTTAAAAGGAAATAGAAAAAAGAATGAAAAGAAATGGAAAAATAACTTTTTATTATATAGGATATAAGAAGCTCTGTGATTGTCAGGTTTTGTATTGCTTTAGAACAACCACAGCAAATTCGCTATTTCTCCACATAGTCACTTACTCTCTTCAATTGCAACCATATTTTAAAAGGAAATATAATACTTATAAAATATCTGTTTATCCTTACTTTGGTTCCTTGTAATATGTTTTAATCTTCGTAATTAGGATAATTAAAATTGTCGCTGGAATCAACGGTGATCGGAAGCTAATGGAAATTGAAAAGCATTTCATCTAATTGACTCCTAATTGGAAAACTTTTTCCCAGTAGTTATTCTGAGAAAAGCCCGGAGAAATTTCACAAAAGTTTCAGTACTTGGTTAATCAGAGTTTTTAATTAGCGTGTCTTCCAAAATAACAATTTACATTGTATTTATGATTTCTCCATTAAATGGTAATTTTTGGCTAATAATAATTACTTTTCCTTTGTGAATTACAAAAGAAAATTAGTTAATATCGTATTTTTAAAAGAAAAATTTGCATAAAATAATGAAATAATGAAAAATGTGTATTAGACCTAACCAATCAATATTTTGAATAAGCTTTTCATTTATCGCTTAATTAAAGAATTTTTAACATAAAATGAACTGACCACGAAAGTTAATATTTTTGAACTTACAATATTTACCAATATTTATCATTGACCACCAAAGGCAAAATTAATTAAAGTGAGCTATTTAATAATTTAGAGATGTCTATTAATAGAACTTTTCATCATTTTGCATTGTAAGTACAAACACTAGTTATATAAACCAAATGCAATTTACATAAATCAGATTTTAATTTAGAGAGTAGAAAACATTTCTTTTACAATACAGTGATTGATAACAGAACAGCTTGTCAGAGATTGGAGAAAATAGTTTAAAAAGACAGCTTTATTTGTATCGTGAGATCGTAAAAAAGATTTAAGCTGGGATATTTTAGATGGGCATTGATACTCTATTCGGTTGTTCTTTTAGTATCTAATCCCAAATATGGTTATGACATATTTACTTTAAATATTTCCGTAAATATATATTTTAAAAAACAGGTATAATATTAAAGTAGAAATGTTAATAAATTGAAATTTAAAACCATAAATCTGCAAATAACAAACCATACAATTTTGAAATAATCAAATATGATTTATTACCATCAAAAATAAAAGTAAAAACACTCCAAGTTGACATTATTTAGAGAAAATTTATTTCATAATATTAATTAATTAATGGTGTTTGAGTTATTTTATTTTATAACAAAATTATACTACTAATGAATGAAGTTTTTTTTTTTTTTTTTTTTTTTTTTTTTTTTGTTAAATGTGGTAAGTAATATAATGTTACATAAATTAAACATCAAGTTCTGTTCCGAAAATTTGGAAGCACAATTGGACTCCTAAGTGCTTCCAATAGTCGTCTATGTCTAAAGAAGACTGGATTTATATCTGCGATTTCTACAAGGTTTTAATAGAACGGCCAAATGGGATAGGGTCATAATAAAATGAACTGTTTTTATGTGTTAATATAAAAAAAATCTCATTTAAAATATAACTCCATTTCGATTTGTCAATTTTAAGAATTAAATAAAACCTTTTTACCATATTATCGATATAATGTATATGCAAAATTTTTGAGGAATTCAAATTTATACTTCGAGTCATGTTCTAATCATACATCCATTCTCTGACACACATTTCCAACTTCCAAATGCACTAGTTTTACACCATACTTTAGAACAGCGCTCGCCACTGAGCGGCCCACAGGTCTCATGTGGCCCTTCAAAGTACTTTTTCTTTTTTGCCCGCCGACTGCATAGACGAAATTTCATTTGGAGAAAATGTTACATAATTTGCCATACTAAAATTTCTAAAATTTTGACTTATTAGAATTAAATCTAATATTGCATAAAAATTACCACTGTATAAAAGGTAAATAAACTTTAAAAAAAAATAATACTTTGAGTTTACAAGCATTTTTTGAAATTTTCTCAAAACAGAGATTTTTACACATTAGCACACTTTCTAGATAAAAAAGCTTATACTTATTTTTTTTAAAAATTACTAACCTTTAGTTAACATTTCGATTAATGGCGATAACTTATTTTTTTAGACCATATTTCTTTTAATGTTTATGAAAAAAAATTATCTATTTTATATGAACTAGAAGAATTTTTCCTTTCATAAAATTCATATTAAAAAAATTTACACATATTTAAAATTAAAAAATTAGTTCATCAATATAGAACTCACTTTTATATAATATTTTATTCAAAAATTAGATTAAAATATCTAATAGATTTTTTTTAAATGTAGCTAGGTGTTGAAAATCACTGCTTTGAGCTAATTGCAAAAAATTCTTACAAACTAAAAACATTAATTTTTTTTATTATTATTTTTACTCACTATATTTGCAAATATTAAACTACAAATTCTGTGAAAAAAGTTTGTATTATATAGTAAAGTATTATATGGCTCTATTAAAAATACGTAAAATATTACTTGATTAAGTGGCTGAAAAATTAACGCTGTTTAAAAAAAATTAGGGAGAAAGACTATTTTCACTGAGCCCTCAAGAACATTTTGCAAAGCTAGTTTACTCAGGGTTATTTCAGCCATCATTAACACCCGTTGAACAGATTGTTTATTACAGGAAGATTGTTAAAACCCACAGAAGTCCTGGTTTATACCCGAGCATAATTTATAGTTCCCAACTGTTTATGATCCATCAAAATTCAGCGAAACGCGAACCACGAAGATAAGAGTTGGGGATTTTGGTACTAGGCACAGAGCTACTTCCATCTCAAGTATCATAACCTGCTAAGTTTCATATTGTGGGCGTGAAAGATGTGATAAAATAGAAATAACATTTCGCGGAGGTGAACATAATTATACAAATTGCAGCTTATTAATTTTCATCACATAAAAAAAGTTTTTGGAGATCTAAAATAACTAATCAAAAATGGATTAAGTGTAAATGCGTTACAAATATGGAAGAAAGTGAAGTATAAATTTAAGAATTTTTTTTTCTCTTTAATTTGTTTACTTAAGTTTAGATTTGTTTTCTTTTGTAATTATTTACTTATTTATTTTTTGACTAATTTTACTTATTTGTACTAACATTACTTCTTCTAAGTTTTTAGCTCATACTGTACATGTAGGGTGGTTCAAAAAACTTTTTTTTCAGCTACAGACCAAGACACCCCCTAATTTTTTTACATTTACCCGTAGAATTATTCTCTTAAAATTTTAGCTTCCTACTCCTATAAGAAGGTGGCGCTCAATGACCCTTCAGTTTTGTACTTTTTTGTAATTTCGCATAATTTTCGAGTTTTATGCTGATAAAAACGCATATCTACATTTTTTTTTAAAAGGAGTTTTTATGGGTTTTAAATACATGCAATATGGTTTGGCAACAATTATTTATTGTATCTGGCAACATCCATATTATCAAAAACACTGTCTGATCGTGATCGTGAAACACTTTGTTTGATTGTTCCAGTAGTCGCAGCTTTGGGGCATTTTCCTCGAACGTTTCCTCTTTAAAATGGTGTCAAAAATCAAGAAAAAAAGCTAGAAAAGAATACGCTGATTCAAGCAATGGGTAAATTCAAATCTGACTGTCCTATAGCCTTTCATTGGAACGGCCAACTTCTGCTAAAATCTTTTGTATTAAGAAAGATTGACCGTTTGTCTTTGTATGTTTCGAGAGGGTATTAAAAAACTTCTTAGTGTTTCAAAGTTGAGTGGTAGAAGAACAATTTCAAAAAACTGTTTTTATGCTAGACAATGGCAAGTTGAGAATTAAATTTGGACAAAGTTTTGATACTACGAGTATAACTATTGGTTGTGTGTAAGAGGCATGCATTAATTTGGAGAAAAAATTGGACGTGAACTATTGTGGCTGGCCGTCTGACACCATTGTTGGGTGGCTCCTTTTGATTGAGTCGTAGTACATTGCGTTTGGGCCTAGCAACTAATATCCGTGATAATATAATTGTGCAATAACTCCTTCTTCAATAAGTGAAATAATAACATACTCAATATTGTGCAATAACTCAAGTTATCTGAAACTCATAACAACAAGCACTTGCTAAATAAATAACTACTTTAATTCTGGTCTAAATTAGTAATACAAAATACAATGTTACAATTACTCAAAGGAAACACATTAAATCAAAACTAATATCAAAATTGGTTCAAGAACAAATATATATAAACCAAATTTGTCCCAATTAAATTAAATAAATTCTCGACTGGAAAATTATATGTAAATGGACTTACATGGACTCAGCACCATCGTCAATTTCTCGTTCACAGAAAACATCTTAAGGATAGTTGTGAACTGTCATATTCGGAAGTGTCAACTCTCTATAATAATTGTTGACGGGCCAAGTTTTTTGCATCTCCATCTTTCCCCATTAAAACTCACTTTCAATCATGCCCAAAATATTCAACATCTTTACTTGAATGGTCAGTTGTAGAACCGCCTATATTTTGGCCTGGCCTTATTGGCTCTAAGGTATTCCTTTATAAAAATATCTGTATTTCAAAACTCACCACCTGTGTGGTAATAAAACTTTTTAAACCCTTGACTTCTTTGTAACCCGGTAACTAAAAAGAGTAATAAAACCCAGGTGTGAAAAACCAGGTGTTCAACAGGGGACTGCTTTTTAAAACTTCTAAAGAAATCACATACTTAAAATATCCTGAAATTGCCTTCCCAACATTCCTTTAATTACTCCAGGTTTTTTCAAACTCTGTCAATAAAGGGGGGTGACTCTCCAACACCATGTCATGGAATTAATATTCGCATAGTTATTTAAGTTTTGCTATGGACCCTCATGTTTCACAGAGGTTTCTTTCTTCAACAGACTTAAAGCCGTTTGAAAAAGAATTGCACAAATAAACTTTCAGGATTTAGAACTGAAAAAAGACGTTAAAAGTTAAAAGTTTCAACTGTAGCCTTTCTTTCATCTGTGGATAAAACTATGATAGTTAAAGATGATTATAAAGAAGTATTCGAGTCGACAGTAATAGTTGGGCAATATACCAGAGAAAATCAATTGCAGAGCAGTTTCATCAATTCATCAAGCACAGTGGATAGCTAAACTCCATACATTTTTAAATCCTTCTATTCAGAGACCAGCAAGAGGGTTTCCATATAACTAATAGAGAGAAGAAATGCAGCTCCAGCTATTTGTACAGTTCAATGCTTTTTTGGAAAAACGTTAAAAAGTATAAGATAATTTATTCTAAAATTGTAATTGCCACTGGAAAAGTTTTGAAAAAGCTTATATGGTATCTTTCAAATGAATTGGTTGGTTAGGTCATATTTTTACACAGAATTACAGAAAAAGATAAATTAAAAAGTATTGCAGATATGAATAACTCAAAAGATTCCAGAAATATAAAAGGGTGTGAGCTATTAAAAATGTTGAAAGATAATGCCAGTCTTGGAGAATTTGTGACAAAAAGAACTCTTGATATGGTAATTTTTCAATATTAAGTTATCGAACATGTCTCTACAATAACAGTGGGTTTCGATAATCTGAATGGCAACATCTACAGGATTTATGTTGTTTACAATTTGCACACCTAATCCATATTTTTTAGATGTTATTAACTTATTGTTATTGATTAGATATTGTTCTTGGTAGGAGATTGAGTGTCGTTTGAAAATGTTCATTAAGTACAGCTGTACATTTAGAAACTTTTAATACAGATGAAACTTAGACACTATTTATACTCACTAGTCCACTCTTTATTGAGTGAGAATTTATGATTTGAAATGATATTTTGGTATGTAGATAATTTCCGATCGACCATTTTCGGCTTACAAAAAAATTTAGCCAAGTGGTACTGTAAAACTTGGTTAAATGATAAAATAAACATTACTACGGATCTACATAGCATCACACTAATTATTCATTTCGTATTTAGATGTAATAATAGCTTATTTTAAATGCTTTTCAGAATTTTATACTGCCTAATTTATAGGAGCAATTTTATCAGAATTTCAAAGATAATGGAGTAGCAAGGGGGATTAACAAGCGTTTGTGAGCAAGGGTAGAGCTGTCTACTGCTTAACTATTTCATAAACTTTTAGTATCTTATTTAACGTTTTTTTATGGTATTTAATTAGGGTATAAATAAAAACTTTCTTTAAGAAAATTGCTTTCAATTATACTTATTACCAAATTCACTATAAATACCCAAAAAACACACAAAATGCGAAAGTTTACTGTTCATTGAGCGCCATCTTTTAATTGAAGTAGGATTCTGAAATTTTGCTAGAACATTTGTATGGTAAAGATGTAAAAAAATAAGGGGGTGTTCTGGTCTCTAAGTAAAAAAAAAATTTCGCCATATATTTTTGAACCACCCTAATGTATATCTTACATTTTGTTTTGATACCTTATTATGTAATTGCAACCAAAACTGAAAATTATTATATAAAAGTTATATAATAAAGTTATTTTATAAAAGTTATATAAAGTTAGTTATATAAAAGTTATTAGGACTCAAAAATAATCGATGTCCATAAGCTCGCTTTTTCATAGTGACAAATCCCTTTAAGTTTAGTGAAATATTTACGTAAAATAATAGATACGCAAATTTAAAATGTGATTCATGAAGTTAAATTTAATCTGTATTCGTAACCTTATCTATTCAGTTTGCCGAAATTCCAACTCAAAATTTAAACTATTCGTCTACTTATTTTAACTTAAATTAAAATTGCTTCAAAAGTGACACTGAGTACTTTAGAAACCGTGTACTCTCTGCACTAAAATTAAGAAATCACATACCATTCAATTTCGAAAATCATAGATACCAATTAAAGTGGTATCATAAACTCATATTTTTCGCTCAAAAATATTTTACGTTTGCATTTTGAAAAGAGAAATTTTTCCATTCGAATTTGTCAAGTTGTTTTGACACTTTGACACGTACCAGCAATTTGTACGGTGAATATTAAAAAGCTTAAGTGTTTCAAATAAGAGTTTTAATGGTCAAGTATATTTTATTTCATTATATATTTTATTACATTATTTGTATGGAATATTTTATGTTATGTAAGACTTTTAATTAATCATTAAATGATCATTATTATTTTCCAAACGATTTTCACTTTCAATAAAAAAATAATAATATTTTTCTTTTCACATGCTTAAAACGTTTCGGTGGTGTAATAAGAAATTAAGACGAGTAGCTGATCATAGAAAAGTTTCCAATGTAAAACAAGGCATTGGTAGCATTATTGTAATTAGAATTAAGAGCATGTCTTACCCAAAATTCAAATAAATGTTTTCGGAACTACGATGCACAGTTGACTTGCATGATGCACACTTTTTTTTTTTTAAATAAAAAAAATAAATAAATAAACACTCTATTTTCTAAGTATATTGTTTAAAGAGAATAAGAACATTAAAAATGTATAAAGGTAAAAGAATTCACAGAGGCTATACTAAACAAGCTATAGTTTTCCAGTTTATTGTAACTTTTATTATTGCTAAGTTAATTGTAAAATACAAACTGCATTAAATTGTTAGGTTATTAGGTAGCTTGAAATATTTTATGTTTGGAATTAGCGAAATGATTTTTGAAATCAGTACACCGTTCTAAGTTGACAAAAGTAAAAATATACTAAAGTATTTTTCATAGTGTCTAAGTGAGATATATTAGTAGGTAGTTAAACAATATCACTAGAACTGAAGATTTTTGAAGTAACCCATTTTAAAGGTTTGAAATCTTTTTAATCACGTATTTTCTTCTTTAAAACTCATGGACTTTGCTTCGATTTTTAATTTTAACTGTATCGTTCTTCCCCTTTGAAAACTTTATAGTGGTTATTATTGCCAATGTGCCAACAAATAGCTATCGTGCTTCAATTTCATCACTAAAGTAAACCTTAACTTAAATTTCTTTTTGGTTCTCAACTAATTGGAGTTATACAAGTTTGAAATTGGAATTTCTGGAATTATTTCAACTAGTTGGAAATTATTCAGTAGCTCCCGATTTGAAAATAATCTTGAGACAGTAAACTTAAATATATTTATGCTGCATCACATAGTTTCTAAATTTAAAATATTTCGATAAAAGGACGATTACTATAACTCAAACGCTAAATATAAACAAAAAAATCAAGTGTTTATATTAAAAAAATATAACTATGAAGACTATTTTGCTTCGATATGCTTCTGTTATGAAAAGTTATTGTATTGTTTATTTTTTTAGGTTTTGGAAAATGTTTAGATAAACATTTGAACATAAAAAGTTGAAATTCTTTTTCAAGAGCCGTGCACTCGTGTTTATTTTTAAAAAAGGGTTTACTAAAACAATTTTCCCTCGTTTTTAAAAGTTCAAAATTTAAACTTTTGTATGATTATGATTTTTAAGAATTTAGAAATAAGAGAGAACAATTAAACTTCTAAATAACTAGAAATTTAAGTTAATGTTTGACCAATTCAATTAACCTGCAACAAAGTGTGCTTCAAAAGTTACCACTTTTATATAATTTAGTAAAAAAATATTAAATCCTATTATTCGGATGTTAAAAAGAATACAATAAACATTCATAATAGTTGAAAGAACGATATAAAACTAAATTTGAATTGATGAAAATAGGAAATAATTTTTCATTTTGGGTTCAAGAACGTGACCTTTCTAAATCAATTACAATACCTTAAAAGCAATCTACTTCGCAAGAAAAACTTCCATAATATTACAATTGATAACCTGCTTTTTCACTTCTAATATACATGTTTTATTCAAACTATTTTGTTTCAATGTCTATACTCCTTAAATATTTTAGTTGTTGGAATTTAATTTATATTTTATAAAAACGGTACATTTAAAAGCGCATAAGAACTTTTATAACTTTCTATTTCAAGTAGAAATCGTTAAGCCATTCCTTAAAAACATATATATCTATTCTAAGAAAAACAATCTGTTTAATAGAGCCTTTATAATACTGTTAAAATATCGAAGTAATAAACTATGTTCCTTCATAAAATACAATACGAAAGTAATTTTAACTTCTAAGGGTATGTCTTGGAGAAAGGATTTTCCAAGGAATACAGTTTTCTATATTTTATATTGGAAACCACAAAAATCCATTGTTTTGAGAATGGAAGAAGACTCAGCGACTATGTCATGGCATATTTATCTTTTTACTTCAATTTATAAAATGAAGGGGAGAGGGGGGGAGGGGTGATGGGCGTATTTCTTCGGGAAATGTCGTACTTCAATTGAATTTTACAAAAGATATTCCGCCAATAAATGTTCCCAAACTTTTCTTCAAACTTATTTTTATCTAAAAGATCGCAAACACATTTATGGGTTTTGTAAACTTATTTTTGATATGATTTTATGAATGTTTTTACAAAATCTATTTTTTATGTTTTAAAAAATATATAGCATTTTAAGTAACTAAGAAAATGAATTTAGTTTTGAAAATACTCTTTTTTAGAATAAATTTTGAGAGCTGATTCTTTATAATCCCTTACATACTACATATAAATTATTCTTTTGAATTAGGTTATTTATAAATTATTCTTTTGAATTAGGTTATTTATAAATTATTCTTTTGTATATAAATTATTCTTTTGTGTATAAATTATTCTTTTGTATTGGGTTTACAATTTATATATAATAGGTTATAAATAAATTGTAAAGATAATAATTTTTCCATTTTGTAAAGAAATGTTTGACTTCGTGTCTTAGTTTAGAAATTAAAAGAAACATTTTTCATTTTTTTAGCATTAATAAAAATTAAAAACGTGTTTATAAAAAAGGAATATGTATTATTCCCAGATTATTGCATACGGTTTAAAAGTTTATAAAGTCTTAAAAAATCCACATATAGTATTTAACATAAAGGCATAGATAACACGCACTTAAATATACTTTCCAAAATGTAATTACTATCGACGATTTTAAATGAGAAGTCAGATACTTAAATGTAAAGTTAATTCCCACGTTTCCTGATAAATCCTTCTCAGAATTTAATAGACAGAGGACGACAAATTAACTATTCATGAATTGGAGCCATTTAAGAATTTATCTATAAATTGAAGCTTCAATACTGCGTGAAAGACGACAGTAATCTTTGTATATAGACCTGTTTACTGTGTTTGTTACTGGGAGTGAGGTAAGCTTCAATTCTGCCAATGTCAGATCAATCGTATTTGTACCTTGAAATAATGTAAATGAGTTTTAAAGTAATTCATGCATAAATAAAGTGTTTTTTAGATAAAAAAAATGATGGTGCTATTTTATTAATAACTTTATCTTAAAAACCAGTTTAAAAAATAAATTTTTTAACTGACCATGTTATCAAAACATGACGTCAGACAAACTTGTTTCCATTTTTGGATGTACCATGGCAACTACATTTATATAATCTCCATTCAAG
This sequence comes from Linyphia triangularis, assembly GCA_963978545.1. Classification (NCBI taxonomy): domain Eukaryota; kingdom Metazoa; phylum Arthropoda; class Arachnida; order Araneae; family Linyphiidae; genus Linyphia; species Linyphia triangularis. Next base: position 95,974,468 of record OZ021722.1, read on the forward strand.
TTACCATATTCTATCGCTACATATTGCCATGTTTTTAATTAATTTAACGCAACAAATTTAAGATCACAAGAAAAAGCCCCAAAATTTTAAATCGCTATAAATGAACAGGAAAACTTAAAAGAAGCTCTTAAGAAATAATCATCCATCTTTATTTAATTTAACTTTTTACAGATCTCAATTATATCATGCAAACCTCAGATCCATTTGTTCTAAAACTAATTTTAAATCCATATTCTCTGACTTATCATAAAATCCTTATTCTGGACGTTTTAAGACTTCTTCATTTTACATGTCTTGTAAACTTAGTAAGCGAAATTCCCCACCTAAAATTTTTTCGACCCATGACTTTCGAAGTTGTATTATTTATTCTAAAACAACAATTCTATATCCGGCACTCTCTTATTTACTAGTACTTAACATAGTTTACGCATATTAGTGTACATGAAAAGCTACCTAATGCATAATCCTGAAAGAACTTTTTTGTCAATATTCAGACTTTCTGAAAGATAATGCAATTCACATTCCATTCCTTCTCCAAAAATAATATTGCTTACCATATTTCATAAATGGCATTAATGTTCTCCCATAATACAAAAATATCCTCTTCATTTGAAGTCGGCATTCAATTGGAGACCACTTCAACCGTACTTAAAAGCATTGGAATTTAACATTGTTTTGGAATGCACATATTTCTGTGTACCCATAAAAGAGGAAATTGTATTACTAAACTCACATTCCAAATGTAGCCAGACCGGTTGAAAAATTTAAAGGAGGACAAAAAAAAAGTACACCGTATATTTAAGTACTAGATGGAAGGAATCTATTCCAGTCCTTCAAATTCAAAGAACTCCTCACTAACGGGATTGCAGAGGACTCACCTTTGATGTTGAGGCGGACTCTTAAGTGGATCTCAACAGCAAGGTTGGTATAAAGAAGACATTGCCTCATATTTTCCTTGACGTCACACAGACGATCTCAAGGTTTCTAATCGAGTCCAATCAATTGATTAAGTCAAAAATATGATAAATCAAATTTAAAATTAGATAGTTGTATATTTTCATTAAATAAAAGATTAAATTTAGAAATCCCGACTGGATCTCGTTATCAAGGGGCTAGAACCCAGCCGGGATTTTGGGGATGCGTTTCTGAAGGATGGATCAGTAATAAATACCAATCCATCCTCGAACCCCGACGCATTCCACAGCAATACTGGATACTGGAAAAAGAAGTCTAACTAAATCTCCAACACTGCTTTAACTAACTTACAATTTCATTTGAGATATCATACACTAATAAACGCTTTATATTTCACAATCTTAATTCCGAATTATTTTGCATTTATAATTCAAAGAACGTAGTCGATTTTATTGAAATATCATTACTTTATTCTGAACGCAAGTATCACTCGTATCGTCTGATAACGCTATAAAAATTTTAAACTCGTAAAATCAGAAACGTTAGAGGAGGATTAGTGGATGAACATATTAAGTGTATCAGAATATTCCCTCGCAGATTCATCCCTTAAACTCTTCAACTTAAATGACTTGCATCATAAACACGTTAGCAGTCGGCGTGTCTGTTGAGGTTGACCAGAGACTAGCATCAGGTAATCAGTAGATCAAATATTTTGTATTTGCTGGCGTGCCAACTATCATCATACGTAACCAACAACTGGGGGGGGGGGGGTAATGCTTTCTCCTTAAATAATTGTATTATTCCAGTTGCTGTTTCTTTGTAAACGGAATGCTAGCATTCTAATTAGCATTGACCTTCCAACCAAATAATCAAATTGTATTCCTACTATTGGTAACGCACGAAGCCAATTGGCTCACATGTCCTGATCGGCAAAGCGTATACGCAGGTAACACAGCAATATTGTCCAATGTTGAAAATAAGAGATCTGGGAGATTGTTCAATGCTAACCGAAACTTAAGTTTCGCTTAATATTTTTTTTTTTTTTTTTTTCAAATAAACATGAAGAACATTTCAAAACCTTCTTTCGCCTTCCGTCCTTCTTGTAAATAAAATGTTTCAATTTATAAAATTGTGCATCATCATTTCAAAACTTCAAGTACATTTTATCCAGCAATGGACGAGATTAGACAATATCGGTAACCAACGGCCGATTTACAACGTTCCACTTCTGGATTGTCCAATGTCAGACGATATTTGCAGTAGACTTGCCTTTCATAGAGATGGAGAATTTTGTATTATGAAAGATGGCAACGGGTTCCATTGTTCGTTATTCTCAAATAAAAGTTTTTTATTTACTGGTGAAGCAGTAAACAGTTTAGCAGAAACAGGAAACAGTTGAGAAAAATACTTTAATTGATAATTTCTAAATTTCTATTCATATTATTTAATAAAAAATTAATTATTAAATTGCCTAACACATTTCGGTCGAACGCATTTTAATGCATTTCGGCAAGTGGTCCCTAATTTTCCCTCCCGGTGTTGATTATTGACTACAGAGTTCTTTATCGATTGCCACATATAAATAGTAAACACGAACTCGGTATTATCACGTGAATGTGTGATGTATTTTGAGTTAATTCAAAACACTGATCTTTAACTGCAACTACTAAATAGTGGAGGATTAATTATTTACTTAAATCCGAAGAAGACAATAATCCTTATAGAGATCTATATTATCAACTTCCCTCAAACTAGTTAAAATCTGTTTGTAACTATGCGCTATCTTTAACATGGCAAAGATGGGAGACAGTATTCAGTCATTGACCTCTAACTGCTACTTATGGATAATGAATATTTGGTTATTGTCTTGAAGTCGAAGAAGGCTTAGCAATAACCATAGATCCATAATAACAACTACCTTCCAGTAGCAGACACCAGTTATGAGCTCTCCAGATGTTGTGTTCGATATCACTGATTAAAATTAACAAATTAAACTTAAATTGATTACAATGTAACAAAAATTTTCAGATCAATTTTAATCATCGAATTACCAAACAATATATTAAATTGGGCCCGAGAAACTTATAGTGACTTTTTGTGGGCACATTTTCCTATGAAATTTCATTTTTGTGACGTAATGCCTACCACGAAGGGGTAATGTTATAAGTCAGCCTTTTTTCCCTCTAGTAGCTTTAGAAATCGGTAGAAGGTGCTTCGAATTATATCCACTTCATTTGTTTGCAAGAGTATTATTCTTCGAGGAAAGCAAAGGCCCTTTCTTTGAAAATATCATAAGCAAATATTCTCTAAAAAAAGTATATAATATACTTCCGTCTTTGTCTCTGGGCAATTCCTGACTTATGGGAAATGAGTTCTGAAAATCAATTGGGCTTGGATAACTTTTTTTTTTTTTTTTTTTCAAATGCTATTTGAAACGAATGTGAATAGTTGCTATAGAAGGAAATTGTAAATAATTTTCATTTTACGAAATAAAATATCCATGCCGTATCTTTTACGTCGTTGTACTTAAATTTATATAGAATACAAGCAAAAAAGGTGTAAAGTATCTAGTTCATGAGAGATGAAGTATATGTGCCGGCACAGCCAGCGGTGGGACCAATATTCATAGAATAAAAATTTAACTTCTTCTAGGAAGCACAAATGTTAATATCATTTCTCTTGATCTTAGGAATTTAAAAACATTCTATAATATATTAGGTAAATTGAAGAAAAAACTGAGTTTCTTAAAAAAAAGAACTATTGCATATTTTCTAAGTACTAAACTAAAGAGAATTAAAAACCAACAATTTTTTCTCTTATTTGTGTTTAAAAACCAACGAAATATATTTTGTCATTTTCCCATTTAAATAATTACGAAGATTACGTTTATTTTTTCATAACAATATTTAATAATTTAAATTGGGGTATATTATTAAAAACTGGGGTTAAAATATTTTACTTTAATTAACTTTATATTAAATGCATTCCTTTAATAGCATGAGTGAACAAAAGTCTTTATGAAAATAATAAAACATAATCTTAACTTAAATATAATGTGTAATAATTCTCTTAAGACGATGTCAGCCAGTCAAAATAATAAACGAACAAGATGAAAGTTTCATAAAAAAAAAGAGAAAAAAAATATATTTCCGCAAAATGAAATGAAAGTTCACACAAGTATAATGCATTAAGTCATTTTATATTCATATCATCATTAAATTCCCGCAATTAAAATTTTCGATACTTCGTACCTCAAAAGAATGTTTTTATTCAGGAAGATTCCTTACTTTTTAATCAAGTTTAAAAAGCAAAAAAAAAATAAGAGTCATTTCAATTCTCATTTTAAACGATCGGGTTTCAGTTCATTTTTAAAGGTTGCGAGAGGATATTTAAATGAGGAAGAACCCAAGTCACGAAACTTCTTTTGTGACTGGATAATTTTCTAATTTCTTTTAAAGAGGAACATTAATGGTGAAAGAAAACATCTTAATCGGTCGTTAAATTGTGTGTTTTAGAAAGAAGAGAGAAGTAGTTGAAAAAACTGGAAAACTAAGGAGTTATATCGTCTATTCTACACAATTTTTCCATTTTAGTCGATGTTTCAGAGTTCCCTCTATGCTCTGAAGAAATATGGTTAATATTTTCTCATTAGTTAACTAACTTTAAAATAATGTAAAATAAATATTCTGGAAAGTTGTTTCGGGTGTTTTCTTGAGCAAGAGCTACAAGAGGGCAATTGCGGGTATAACGGGTACATATTGCCCTCATGTACCCGTTCCTCCTTTTTTCTATTCATTTCTTGCCGAGTCGTCTAGGAGTACTTTTTTAGAATAATTCCATTATTATATTTCTTGGAATATGAAGCTTCAAAGTATCCATATCACGCTATGAAATAACTTCTATACTTTTAGTGATTATATAGTATCGTTGTATTTACTATTTTCATTATATATATTTTTTTTCCGAAAAGCTCTCTCTAATTTGCGCTAACGAGTAAAGACTATGTCACTTAAGTAACTTTTTGCTTCTCCTTATCTTTTTCAAAAGGATATAGGGACAAACACTTTTTTTTTTTTTTTTTTTTGCTGATTTTAATTTAGCAATACATCGCCGGCAACTGGCTATTAGTAATATATATGACTATTTTGTACGGTTAGCACTATAAAAGAACTAGCTATAAACGCATCCTGTCTAATAAATTACTAAAAACTAATAACCTATATATAATAACCTATATATAAAGACAGCATGATACATTATTTTTAACTTTCAACACATATAAAATAGGTCATTAATTAATGATAAATGCAATACAAATTTTACGCATAAATTAGATGCAATCCAAAAAAGAATTATTTAGTATATGATGAACGTTTAATTTGTATGATTACAGTACTTTTCGAAAATTGTTTGCGCTATAGGAGGTTTGGCAATAAGTCACCAGCAACTAGTTAATGACAATATTTGTTTCTACGTTTTTTTTTCTTTTTTCTATTACCACTATAAATATTCTAGCAATATCCCTAGAAATACACGTTGTATAATAAATTACTAATATATATCTTATATACTTAGGCAAACACCATTATTCATTAATTTTAATTTACTATACATTTAAAAGTTGATTTATAATAAATAACTAATATAATACAAATTTTAATTCTTATTTAGATATGATCCATAAAATAATTCTCAAGTATATGGACGCATGACTACTATTAATATGATTACAGTTCAGTACATCTCAAATATTTTATTTACTTACGCGTTGTATATTTGCAGTCAATCTGGAGAGCATCGAAACATTTGGGAAAAGTAAACACGCTATTTAGCTCCTATCAACAATATATACGAGTAATTGCATAAACTTTCGTGACTTCTGTTTGCCTAACGAAACTTTAAAATTAATCCTTTCGTTAACATAATCTAAATTGACTTTTGTGGAGTTCTATGCGTTTACAAGTCTTCAAAAATAAACAATGAGTTAATATTCTATTCTTACCATTTCTATTCAAATTTGAATTCATTCATTTTATAATGTTTACTTTTTTGATTTCTCGCAATACAATAATTGCACAAAATTAGTTGAGTAACGAAATCCTAAGGGAGCTGCAATGAGCTGTATAACTATGCTTTATAAACCATTATGTTTAAGTACGTATTGACATGGTAGACATAAATTAGGTTGTGTTAAAAGAATGGTTTAAAATTTTTATAATTATTAACATAATACAGCTCCAAATATTTGTATCCATTCTGTTATGCATTGTGGTGACGAATTAGTTGGGCAATGGATCCCCAATGGATCTGTATAAAAGTTTAAAAAATAAATTTACTGATAACTTTATTTATTACCTTATATGTATTCGTTTTGTTTAATAAATAGTTTATAATAGTTTTCTAAACTGCCAAATTTTTCTCAGAAAATAATAACTTTCAAGCATTTAAATAAATAGCTATCAAAGTTCATGGTAAATTGCAAAAAATTCAGTATTTATTGTAAAAGTAATTTATGTAGTATCTATTTTAAATGTCATGTATACTTAAGACTTCTTTAAAAAAAAAAAAAAAAAAAAAAAAACACAATAGGTTTTAGGAGTTTAATCGAAAGATTAAAGGAGATTAAATCGAAATATTATAATAGATTTTTAATTACAATACAACGTAAATTAGGATTATTATTGAATTAAAAAAAAACCGTATTGTTACAAAATAAACTAAAATGCCAGCTACAAAAAAAAAAAAAGGTATCAAAATAACATAACTTGAAACGTAAAGCACATATAAAGAGCTATCGTTATTCCAATTGATACATTTCTCACCATCTCACGTACTCACACCGAGTGTTTTATGACAATACATCCAATATGATTACGTCTGTCCCACGACAATCTATTCAGTACGATTATGAATGTTTCATACCCTGCATCGAATTTACTCCCCGATATGATTATGGTTTTCGATAACCAGAAAATTCCGAAAGAATGAAACTGCATGTTTAAAAAACGAAAAGAAGACAATCGCGCGCAGACTGCCAGAAATATCCTCTATAAATATAAAATAAATCCTCAGCCTTAAGTACGGAAAGTAAGGGTAAGCACTCCAAAAAGCGCCTCCAAGAAATGATGTAGGTTGCTCGTTAAGGGAACGCAACCTGCTTTCCTGAATACGGAATCTCCCACATTAGCATGGGGCGCACGAAATCGGATACGAAGAAGGTTATCCAAGTCATCGCATCGTCGTTAGCACTGGGGCGGCCCCCGTATTTCCGTTGTTGCGCCCTTAGGGCATTAGATCGATTCTTTGCGCCCACGCCTTCGGATTATTTTCAGCCGCCCAGATAGATGTCGGTAGGCAAGAAAGTTACAGGGAACTGAAGGGGAAAGGCTCTAGGGTTGGCGTGTTTTTTTCCTGCTAAGTCACCACACGAACATTTGTATTTAGATGGCAGAAAAAGCGCCGAAATGTTGTTAGTTAATGGGACAAAAACGTGGAAAGAAATCAAATGGGTTGATACAATTGGTGTGAAAGAGAAAGCATTTCAAGTGAGGGTGGCATTTTTCAAGCAAATAGCGCCTGAATTTTTTTTTTTTTTAATAATATGTAGCTCTAAATTGTAGAAGTATGCAACGTTTACCAACAGTACTTTAATTTAAACAACCTCGTTAAAACAATTTCTATTAAGTTTTCATTTTATTTCAATAAACTTTTTAAACTTTGATACTTATTTTTACATTACATGACCCGTCACTATGACGAACTCATTTTCATCTTATCCAATTACTATAATGATTTCAATGGCACTTCTATTTCAAATCCTCAATCTTCATCGTTTGCTTGAAATGAATAAGATCACTAAGTATAAACAGAAATTCCTTCTTACTTTTGAAATCCTTCGTAATTTTAACAACTTACTTCAAAGACGAGTGCTGAAAGCCGTACGAGTCGTATCTCAAAATTCTTTTCGTTACAAATTAATAATTTTCAATTGAAGCTATTCAATTAACTCCTTGAACAATTTACAGTGTAATGGTTATACTACAATGGAAAGAGACTTTTGAAAATCAAAATATTTTTATAAAATAATGATGAAAATTAGTTGCTTTATCCTCAACTCTTTCACAGTTACAATTTATATTAAACTATACAAAAAAAATCTTTGTTTCGAACGTATATACAAGGTGTTTATAATTAAAAAACAACTTTAAAAAAGTTCTTAGACCAATGTTCAGTATGACCTGAAGTTTGACCTATATTTGCTCTAAGAAAAGAGTAACAGTATGACATAAAAACTATTTCGAACCATCTTTCTTCTTATGCCCTACTATTGCTTTTTGAAACCCATGATTTGACACAAGACAAAATGCTATGCTTTTGAAAGCCTGCTTTTTGAGAATTGAACCTTAGTTATTATTAATATTATAATTTAAGATTATTACGGAACGATTACGATTTAAGTTCAACTTTCAAACATCTGTAAAAAATGAAACACTCAACAAAACGACCTAAAATTTGAAGGGAAGTGATATTGCATAAGAAAAATAATGATTCAAAATAGATTTTATTTACTTACCAGCGATTTTTTACAATTTCTTGAAAGTTGAATTTTTATTATAAACACTCTGTATTTTAAGAAAAAAAATTCGAAAGAGCTCTAATAATCTAAAAATATAAGTATACTGCATTTAAATAACTTGACGAGTGGGAGTGTGATATTTACTTAATCTCACTACCTTAATTGAAAATTATGTTGGAATCGGTTTCAATTTGTTGAAGGAACTCTCCTAAAAGGTATTTCCTGTAAATTTATTTACAGCTAAACCAGTGAATAAAATAATTTTTTCCACACTCATAATTTTCCCACCAATAAATATACTCACAGATAAGAAATAAATTTCAAATGTTAGTTTCTCATTAAATATTAAATAGTAAATAATATTTAAAAAAAAAAAAAAAATGTTCTTCTTAATCTAAAATCATGCAGTTGCTATGGTGGGTTTTAATTTATTTTTATTTAAATATTTCATATTACTCATAAAACAAGAGTCATCCTTCCAAAACGAATTCTACAGTAAATGGTTTAAACAATTAATTTCACTTTTTTCCAAAGAATTATCTGAAAGTATAAGATTGTTAATATTTTTAATTCGCCTAATAATTTATATTCTTGATATGAATATGACTTAAACTTCAGGTTAATGATGCAAATTAAATATTGATATCGAAGAAAATATCCCCAGGGAGTACAGCGGTATTGGCCAATGTTGGAAACAAGGACTCTTGGATGATTGGCCAACTCATTCTGAAACTCGAACATCATACCAAATCATCACCAAAACACACGATTTTTAAAAAAATAAACATGTCAAAACCCTTACAAGACATATTTTTACTCCTCAATTCTTTCTCATAAAAATATATTTCAATTTTAAAACTCCCTCACCAACATTTCAAAATGTCCAATATATTGTACCCAGCACTGGGCATGAGTGGACAAGATCCGCAACAGCGGCAAGTCTATATTGGTATTGGCCAGTGTTGAGTGATATTGCCCAGCGTATTTGTGCTACTGGGGTCATAATGTGTTTACCCTGGTCCTCGAGCCCAAGAGTATTGTTTTTAATTGGTGAAAAGTACGGTCCGTCGTTCGTTCTCACTAAATGCTTGGGCATGTGTAAGAAAGGCATTGTGTAGGCATGCTCCTACTTGTATAAAAAGAGATGTATGCTGTAATTGTATTGATGCATTGATATTTTATAAAACTCAAATAAAAAAAACTTTGTAATGGGCTTAGATTTAGAGCCATGGTAAACTGTACATCGGCACAACGCCGATTAATTGTGTAGTTGTCATTGTGCACTCAATACCGGACTGATCAGCCTGACAGTCAGAACGGCAATCCCCGCTTCAGCATTGCAATATAACCAGCTTAGTTTTTTTAGTTAATGCAATTCTAAGCGGTAGTGTCCAGTACTAACATAAACAACTCAATGAAAGCGGAACTCTTACTATATAAAGACTGGACACGACAATAAATTGTCCAACCCAACACGAAAGTCATAAAAACATCGCCAGAAACAAAAAAGACAAATCACCATTTCACCCAGAGCCTATTGCATCCTTTTACTTTCTCGCCAAGACAAGGCAATTTGTAGAATGGACTGTCAAAAGAGCAATTCTTGTCGATTCACCAAACCGCCCCCCGAAAGATTCGGGAAGCGGGGAGGCACTAAAAGTAATAATAACGACACTCCCCCGTTACAAGTTCCATTCTTCAACGAGGCACTTACATCAGGACGACTGGGCGATAAATAATCCGGACCCTAAAATTGAAGCAATTTCAAGAAACGACCATCGTCGCCAAATCACAGAGTCTAAACAAAGTTGTGCTTCAGCTGGAAAGGCCATTTCGCTCTCAGAAGTCATCTTTCATCTGCAGTTCCATACACTCAATCATACGAGAAAAGCTTTATTTTTGGTATTGATCGAGAATGAAAAGAAAAAGAAAGCACTTATCCAACAGAAGGATGGTTCTTTTTTCCGTTTATGGGTCTTAATATCGTGACAACGTCCAGAAAAATAACTGTAACGTTAGGATGATAAACATAGAAAGATAGTAAAATATGGAAATCTAGCAGTTGAAGAAATAAGACTGCATATTCTAGCATCAATAAGAATAGCAATAAATTCTGAAATATTCACCATAGTCAATGCTACAATTAGGGAATGCATTAACTTTGAAACTAGAAGCTTTTATTGGTTTTTGGAAAACTTTCAACTTAATATCAAATCAGTCTTTTGAGCTGGAATATATTTCATTTATAATAAAAGGTAAGTTATAAAAGGAAATCGTTCTATTTTCGGTATATATTAACTCTCCATGTTTTTGGAATATATTACCCCACCATCGAAAAAAGACTAAAAGTAAAAAAAAAAAAGAAAAGAAGGAAGTAAAGACATGTTATGCTGGTATCAGTAGATAATAGAGATTTAACTAAGATTTACTGTTCATTTCATCTTTTGATTATTATTAATTATAATAGAGTGAAATAAACATAGACTACTCTACTCATAAATCTTTTAAAAATATCGTTAAACTTTTGATGAATGATTATTTTAAAAAAATTAACAAAAATGCCTATGGTCCAATGTACCAATTAATGAAAACACACATTCTATAAATTGATACAAAATAGAAAAAAAAGGTCACGGAACAAGTGCACTTAAATATTTACTTATCTGCTTATTTTTTTAATCGAAAGTGTCACTTTAAAAATTATTTTAAAGTAAGTTAATACTTTATAATTTATCTTTTTAAAACCTAAACTTTTTAAAAAGTACAATCAAATCAAATTATGTAGAAAAGTTTTCATAACTACGTGATTTTATTCATATTTCTGCCTTTTTACTACTCTCTCAAATAAAATTATGTTTGGATACTGTTCCCGAGTTACTATTTAATTAATTATTATTTAATAGTTAAACTACAAAAAAAAAACTACTGAAAGTGATTTGTAAGTAATTCTAATATCAGGTAAGGTAACAAATAGCTTTATTCCTTTCAAAGGTTTTATATGAAATTACTAACAAATAATGTCTCTCAAGATTTCTTCATGTAATAATACCTATTTAGAAACAGAGCTACGTGTGAAAAGAGTCTGGATATCTACTCTCTACGCTAATCGGATAAGAAATTTTACCACTTTCAGTGTCCTGGCCTTATAAAAAGTAATATATTTAAATATTACCCATTTACATTATTTATCCCTCATTGACCTCTAAAGGTTGGCTAATCAAAATTTATATAGCTTAGTCTTGCCATACATAGCTTTAGGAGCATGGGACATTTGGTAGAAAACATTGTGGCTTTATATGAAAAGGGTATTGCAATATTTCCCTTTTGGAACATGCGTCCCTTTAAAGTTAGGTAATCAATATTGGAATTCCTTTTTCTGTCTTTGTTTACATTTGCATAACATTTCCGATTTGTAGTTTGATTAAGTCGGAGAAATAGTGAGAAGTCAGTCAGTAAATAAAAGTTTTGGGTTTATATTTAAAGACAATATTCTCAAAACTATTTAAGGTAACCCGGAATCAAAAATTAAGAAAAATGTCGATTCTGTGACTTTAATTGTTTCAAATAGCGGCTTTCATGACGTTTTCAGTGATATATAACACTTGCCGATACTTATATTGAAAAGTATAATCTACAAAGAGACATATAATGCAGGAATACTGTGAATTCTGTGAATTAAGGGGGCTTGTTTACTTTAAACTTGATTTACTCAGAATTATATTTTTGATGCTTGATGTACCTTTTCTAAGTACCTATAAGGGATATTGAATTGAAACTTTTTTGTAGTAATCAATCAAATATTGTTTATTACTTTAACATGAGCTTTTTCGAAAATATTGCCTAGTTTCTTAAAAGAGTATTTTTTTACTATAACTATACCCAAAAAATGATTAAAAAAACAACACATTTTTCAATGCTAAGAGTTCAATAACTTTTTTTTATGGGTAAATATTTTTAAAAACCCATCTTAAAGTAAGTAGTAATGTTCAATGAATATTTCGGTGTTTAAATTTTATTTGTAGCTGTAATTATCCCCAAGAAAGGGGCCTACCAAACGGTATGGTGATTAGCGTGCTAGCTTCTAGACCACGAGGTTGCGGGTTCGAGTCCCTTGTTAGGCATGGGTGTTTGTAAATGTATGTTGGCTTGTCTAATGACGAATGTTTCGGGGCATTATAGCCCTCGTGTTGCTGGCGATGCCAGATAATCTGCAAACAACCATCCCCAAGAAAGGGTACATCAAAAACATAGTTTTGAGTAAATTACGTCCAAATAAACAACTCCCCTGCACCATATATCTCCTTGCTGATGCTACATCCAATATTGGCATTCCCAAATATTATATATCACTGTAAATGTCATAAAAACCTTTATTTGAAACAATTAAAATCTAAAAAATCGATAATTTTCATAATTTTCAATTCCGAGAAGGAAGTCTCGAGCTAGTAGCAATGCTCAAGTTAGTAAGACGGCAATCAACTGAACAGGAAGTCCCACAGGTGTTTTTGAGCACCTTATTCAAACTTTAAACAAACGTTTTCGATTCTTGGACACAGAAACCAATTTATATAAAAACAATTAATGCACAAGAATCTGTTGTAGCCGTGAACGTACAATAATTACTTCGTTATCAAAAGAGTTCGAATGTCATATGAAAAAATATATACTGGACAGCGCAGGTTTCTGTATCTTATGTTCAGCTTGTTTCTGAATCTTATTTGACAATAGAGTTTAAAAGTGCTTATTGTCTCATAGTAACGTATTATCTAGGCAAAAAACAACCCACTCACATATGAACATTTTTTAAAAATATTCTAACTTAAAACTTAATCTTCATCCTAACGACATTGTCTTAATTAAATTTAATTATAATTTATGCATTTTAAAACAATAAATTTGAAACATTTTGAACCGAGGCATTTTCTGCGTTATGTAAACTATAAATATAATCAATCATCCTTTCTCATAATATCCACAAACAAAATTTAAACTTTCGCAAACACAAATCCTGTACAGATTTAAGAAAATTTTTGTCATCCACTCCAAACCTGGGTTACTTAGTTAATATCCAAAGTATCGACTACCCAAAGAGAACCAAGAAACCGTTAATAAGCACCTTTGCATACTTTCGTAAGTAATTAGCTTCGAAAATGGCGACGCTTCGGATATTAAAGTTTGGGAATATTCCATTAAGTTTCGGCATACGAGTATGCCACACTACGCTATAAATTATTAATTTCTGCTCGAAGACACTCTAATCCACACGTTCTATGCTAGCAAAAATTTGACTGATAATGTCTAACGCCTCCTGGAAAAGTTAAACTACTTTGATTGAAAATGGCGGAACTACTGTGCCGTGAAATAGAAATCCCTTTTCTATTAATGCATTTCAACCGCTAAAAAAAGAAGAAATATTTTGACACCTTTAAATCTTGAAATCGTGAAATGTCTGTGACAGCGAGATATTGTCATAATTCTTTCGGAGGGGATAAGATCTCAGAATAATGGGATTTTCGATTATCTGCAATTTCCTTTCGTGTCACGTTGAAAGATATTAAACTTGTTCAGCTGGATTTGATAAGAAATTAATTATTTAGTGCTTTTAGAGCGAGTTTATTGGATTGAAAATAAACCCCTCACATACTCAAGATACTTATAAATCATACTATGCTTTTCTGTAGAAGTCTAAAAGAATAACTCCAAATCAGACATTTCTAAAGAAATTTTTAAGAAAGTGAAATTCTTTTTTTTTTTTTTTTTTTTTTCCTTTTTACCTACTAAATTCTTAATTATTCGTGATTTAAAAACTGTCATGACTTTTGCATAAATGTGTATTGAAATATGTTTAACATTCTTGTAGATGAGATAATTATAGAAAAATCTGCACTTTTAATAGATTTTCAATATCAAGTTTGCAATCTTACTAGATTTGGTCTATCAAGTGTGAAAGGCAAGAGACTCTTTATAAATAAAAAAATTAGTCGAAAAATAACAACGTAATCATATTGCATTTCAAAGATATTATTACTTGAATCTTAAGGTACTTGAACCAATTTTCAGTCATTTCAAATATTTATAATATTTTTCGACGTTCTTTAATCAAGGACTCGTTCAAAAATATTTCACTTTTAGTGCAACCAACTTTCCTAAACTAAAAATATATAATTCATTTATGTTATATTTATGTTAATACACTAACATTTCTACCACGTAAGGTAAAGTACTAAATAACCTGTGCCATTTTACGGTAACGAAAGTTCTTATTTAATTTTTTAAGTTCAATATAATAAGATAAGGAATGTAAATTTTTAAAACGTAAAAGACTTCGGGAATTGCTCTATTACTCAAAATATTATCTTTTCAAAAGTAATAGCTCATAGTCTAAAGCTACTAATTCACCTAGTAAGTGTTCAATAATTCTGTATTAACCCATTTTAAGAAATTCAATTAGTTGCATTAATCCACTTAGAACTAACCCATATAAAATACTCCTTCACAAATACTAAATCTCACTCTAACAATGTTTTTAATTTAAATGCACTTTCTACTTGTCAATTATTCAAATTCTCTCCCACATTTTGGTTGATACACATTTCAGACTTAATACTACTAATCTTTACTCTTGACTTAAAACGTTTATAATTAAAAAATTTCTTAATGTTTTTTTTTTTAATTGAAACTAATCAATTTTAGTCACTAAGGTATCCCATATTCAATAAAATTAACATAAGTTCAATAACATAAAGTATGAATTTTAGATGGATGAATAGGGTAAAGTAATACATTAAGTTTTAATTCATTGTTTTTAGAGCCTTTTTAAATTATAAAAGTAGTATTTTTAAAGTTCAGTGAGATTTTTGAAATGTCCACTCATTTCTTAATATCATATCTCATATTCTGAATTTCTCCATAAGGACATAGGATAATCATAA
The DNA here is from genome assembly GCA_963978545.1 of Linyphia triangularis. NCBI lineage: Eukaryota > Metazoa > Arthropoda > Arachnida > Araneae > Linyphiidae > Linyphia > Linyphia triangularis. The sequence goes on from OZ021722.1 coordinate 95,989,891, forward strand.
GGGGATGCAATGCTCTTGATCGTCATTTCAAAAGTTAGGGAGATCTAACAATTTTTAAATTATTTTTCAATTACTGAAATGCAGAAAATATAGTTACATTTGAAAAATTATCAGCTATTCACATTACCAAACAACCAAGTTATTATCATTGGCTTTACAACCACACATTTCTTTACTTACATCACAAAATATTAAAATTAATAATTTTAGAATGATTGCAATGGTTCCTGTTTCATATTTTCACTTATCACTTTTATCAGATTATCAATTACATAATCAAGTTGGAAAACGTTTTATGGAACATGACATCACTATTTTCCCTCTTTCAAGAAAAACACACATGGGCACGCTTACACCAATAAAAATATGCATAACCCTACAACAAACTTCATAGACAAACACCAACACCAAATAATAACGAATTGAATGTACTCACCAAGCAGCTGTCCGGCCACCGTACGTCCGTCTTCCCCCACCGTAGCATTCCGTGCGTCCCATGTGTCCGTATACTGCACGAATGCGTACCCCTTGTGCATGGAGATGCCGATGAGTCTTCCGTACCGACTGAAAATGCGTTCCACTTCTTCCTTGCCCACCACGTAGGTGTTGAGGTTGCCCACAAACACGCGGCTGTTCACCGACTGCGGGTCGCTGCTGTTGGTGTGGTTGCCCACTCGCGTCATAGCTGAGGCTGATGCCTGAGACGGGGGTACTGCGGCAGCCTCCACACCTGGAAGAGATGTGTTGAACTTAGAGAAGCTTGTTGTGAGATACGGTTGATTAAAAAGGGGTACATGCAGTTGATTAACTTTAAGAGAATACAAGGGGTTTCAGAAAGAAATCCTTAACTTTGATCTGACGTAACTGTGAAACAGTAAGAGACTGAAAGAAGATGTAATTGGTACGATGGCAAGACAGGAATTGAATTTTATATACAGCTGTTTGTAAATTGGATTGATGGGAGTAAATTTTGTAACGACTGAATATGATATACCGATGAGACCTGTTTTTATTTGAACGTATTTGTCAGTGAACAACTCCAGTAGCAAAAATCCACTGGCTAATATCGTCTTGACACTAGCCAATCATGATATGGACCATTGTTAACTGGCCGATGCTACGGATCTTGGACAGTCTCGCCCAGTGCTGGGTAAAATGCACAGGAAGTTTTGAAATGATGATGCAGAGTTTTAAAATTGAAATATAGTGTTATAAAAAAGGACGGAGGGGTGGTTCTTTGATGGTTTTAACATGTTATTATTTTTTTTTTAAATCTTGTATTATGAAACGATGCACGGGACAGGTCAATCTTCCCAGAACACGTTTCTGACATTGGCCAATACTGCTGTGCTAGCTTTGAAGCTGGTGAATATAAGGTACTGAAAACCTATCTTCTTTGTAAAAACACTTAATTCTGCAAAAATGACTGTTTCGGATACACTATGCAGTTAAAGTATCATATGACCCCTTTTCATAAAACAAACGATGAGTTCATATTTAAAAATTGTAACTAATTTTAAAAATCGGGGTATTTAAAATTCCATACCTGTCTAACCATCATACCACTTGTCCTTCCTGCTACAGTTTCGCATTTATGTATCGCCAAGTTAGGGAATCCTTTCTGAAAAACCCTATAATTGCTACCTGTGATGGCCATTGATATAGGTAAACAACTGGATAGACTGCTCCGATGTCAATGCAAGAGGGGAAACGTGCCGGTGATTGATAATGATGGGTGGATGATTGACCAATCATAGTCTACTTTTACAGTTGAATGGGAATGCGAGAAACCTTGTAAAGTGCTGAACTAGATATTATTTGACACATTACTACTAATTAAGTCTACTATAGACAGTTCTGCTGTGTACAACCCAAGATTTTATTTTCAATCCTCGGAAATCCGTATTTTTTTATCCATCCAACGATCTGGCAACGGCTTCATTTTCCCACCGTTAAGCAGTCTACACCGTTGTTTATCTGTATCGATGGTGATGATATATAAATATCTTGTGATCACTTATTGCAGTGGAACAATAAGGAAACTACAATTTAGAAATGGAGAAGTGTGCATCTTCTTTAGAAGGAATAATGAGTGAGATTTGCACCATTCAAATAAAATCATAATTTGCTCTGTAGGAGTACTTGCTTAAACTAATTTGTAATAGTTTATCCCATACTATCTCCCCTATCTTATTTCTTTCTAGATATTTCGTTTTAATTTTTTGTATTGTCATTTATTTTAAGTAGTTGCTTTTACGTTGTTACGCTACCGAATGAATTATATGTAAAAGACAGTAGGCATTGCGTATGGTCAATCTTTTATAACAAACATATGAAATTAAATTTATTGAAAAATTTATAGTATACGAAAATTTATAGTATAAGTAAATAAAAAATTAATAGGAAATGTGTGAAACATTATTTTCTTAATTCTGAGCCACACTGTCTACCATAAAATTGATTTTGTGATCTTAACACAAAATAAAATGTTTTGTGTGAATGAATTTTCACCGAGATTGGGGAAAGGCGATTCTTACAAAAAATTTGCAGAGAATCAACCTTTTACAGAAGTTAGATATGCCTTTTTTTTTCATCCATCAAATCATGGGATGACAGATTATATATACATTTTAGAGTAATGATACAGGATACAATTTAAATCCCATAAATACAGTAGATATTGATTTATATGGAGGAACTGTAGACATTTGGTTATAATTAACACAGTCACCACTTAAAAAAAAGTACTTTTTAACTAAACTTATATAGTCTAGCCATGGCATTTAAGAATCAGAGACGGTGGCACGTTTGCAATTAAAACGTACAAATAGGTTGTTGCTGTTTAAATTACGGAAAGAACACACAATGATTTATTATTACAAATATCATTATTATAAGCAATTTCAAATCAAAATATTTATATTCGATATTACCGTATAATGGAAATCGTAAATCAAAAAAAAAAAAGAGAAGAAAAAAAAGAAATAACATGATTTAGAAACGTCCCTTTGAACTCCGTTGTTGATTTAAGGTTCTAAAATCAAATACAATGAGAATTTTATACAAAGGGATTGACTGTCTAATCGAAAACTATACTTGTAGAATAAAATTTAAAACTGTGGAAACGTTGTATACTTTAGGTTATCAACAAATGCTTCACTAATAGAGTTACTATATATGAAAGTCGGCTTTCTTTCATATCGGCGAGTAAGCATATATTTAATTAGGAATGGTAAGATGGTGGTTGTGATTGGAGTTTTAAAAATAAAAGCTATTGTCAGAAAACAGTTACGAAATGTAAATTAATACAGCAAATTTTAAGTATGCTTTCTCAGATAATAAATGTTTATTAGCTGAAAAAGTGTACTGGTAACTTACTGCAATAATTTATATTTCGTAACTGCATTCTGACAATAGTTTATTTTCAACCACAATCACTATTGCCATTCTTTATTAAATATATGCCTACAGGCGTAAGATGGTAAAGAAGATAATATGGATATATTTCAACCATTATCCACCCATTTTTATTTAATATTCTTGAAATCAGAAATTTCAAAACATAAAACCTTTGTATAAATAATAAATATGTAAATAAATAATAAATATAAATAAATAATAAATTGTATTACTTTAAATAAATAAATAAATTCCATTGCGATGATAAATATTTAGAATGTAGCTCCTCCAGTAGCACAAATGCTCTGGATAATCTCGATGTGGACCATTGTAAAGTAGCCATTGCTACTGATCTTGGTCAATCTTTTCCAGTGCTTTGTAAAATATACTGGAAGTTTTGAAATGTTGATGCAGAGTTTTAAAATTGCAATATAATGTTATAAGAAAAGACGGAGGGTAAAAAAAATAAGTTTTGTAAGGGTTTTGATAGGTTTATATTTTTTTTAAAAATCGAAAATTTTGGAACGATGGTCGAGATTTAGCTGGACGATTCAATCTTCCTAGAGCATCTGTTTCTGACATTGTCCAATACCGCTGTGATACCTGGATCTCTAAAAGCTCGATGAATCATTTAAAAACTTAAATAATATTATTAATAGGAGTTATAGTAGAGGCTTCAAGATTTGTCATCGAACATCATTCTGAGTTTTTATTGAGCGTAGAGAAGTACTTTTAGAGAATAAGAATACATTGGTCCACCGGAAAAAAAGATGACAAAATTAGAAAAAAGTAACACCTGATAAAGGCATTACAGTACGATTTATTCAATTTATGTGATTTAATGAATAATTACTTTGCCAACTTAGCTTCAATTACAAAAAAAGCAACTATTTGCTACGAGGGAAATATCGCAGAGTCATTTCCCATTTAAAATTAAATAGCAGTTGTTGCCAGACAAAATCGGACACAAATTTTTCTATAAATATTTTTAAGAGAATTTTGCTTATTGGGTTGTAATGTAACTCATTAGAAGTAATTTTTTTTAGTTTCAGAATTTTTTTTCTGGTGGACTGGTGTATTCTTCAACTACTGGCGTAACACAACATTCCATGAAACATATGATATCATTCATCTACAAATTTTCAAACCTGTCCAACCATCATAGCAAAACATACATTCAGACACCTTAAATATAGACTAATCTAAACATAAAAAATAGCAAACAAAGATATTTGGATTGCCGAGGGAATTGATAAGTCGTCCCCCCACCCCCACTCCCTTTTCCCAACCTTCATCAACCATAAATCAAAACTCCACACACTCCATTTTCAGAATGAACAAATCCAGAAATTAAAAGTCAATAAGCAGTATGCAACATATGCCCTCAAGGCTTTTGTTGAGATCGTTCTCTCTCTTTTAGCTTCAAAGATTTGTTACGTGTCCTTCACGTAGTGTATCGTTATCGAAATTTTACAACTAATTGGACTGAATTCACTTTGCAAGTACACTCAACTGAAAACTAAAGACTTGAAACCAATTCAGCGAGATTCAAATGTGGGATAAAGTTCCACATCCCGAGCAAACTTGTACTCAGGGACAAAAGCAAAATAATTTCAACCATTCACAGCACTTGGATCAAGCTATCCAGTCTAGGTGGGAGATCATGCAATGGTCTGTACAACAAAAGTTATATGATACTACAGAACTCTATCCATGAACCTTCCTTAAAGTAAGGCATTGAACTACTAAAAGGAAATATTTTTTTTTTTATTCTTATATGGATATGCTTTTACTTTTAGTATTTATATAACATGATAGTTCAACAAACGAAAATGTAGACTTTATTTGTAGAGAAGCAGTCGTAACTTGCAAGAGTTGCACTTTCAAACAATTTTATAGGGTTTTCTTCTATGGAGTAAGAAACACATAAAATGTATTGTAATTTATTATTTTACCATCAATGGTCTTTCAAATCATTTGGTACACCTTTGGCATTTGTTGTGTTTACTAAAGAAAAAATCGAAATGCCTCTTCTGATGAGTACCTATTTTTTTATTATTCATTTTGATTCTTGTATTTTCACTGATTAGAATTACATTTTTATAAAGGTAGACAAATTTAATTAAAAATTTAGGCCATTCAATGATTTAAATATAAACGAAACCTGGAACTACATTTTATTCGGTTTTATTTGCAAAAACAATCAGTTGTACCTTGGGGCAAAATAAATTGTTCCATTAGGAATATCCCAGGGTACAACATTAATTTGGTCTTAAAATACTACTATTTACCTTAAAAATTAAAAAGTCTATAATAAAGTTATGATTATTTTTTTAAATGTATTGATAAAAATTAATTTAATAAATATTTTATAACTCTTTATTTTATGCCTTCTAGAACTAAAAATTTCGCCGTGGATTGATTGCCTGGAAAAAATACTTTGCTATTTGAAACAAAGATTACTAAAAAATAATGAATAACAAATAATCAGCATTATTAAGGTAGCTACGACTCAAACACTTTTGCTGCTCAATTGAAAACAAAGAAAGAACTTAAATCTTACAAGATAAAAGAAACTAAATTTTCAAAAGAAGAATTAATAAAAATACGAATGAGACTATTATATCGAATATAAGTTCAGAAGAAGAATTTATGTTTTGTGAAATAGAGAAATAAATTTCTTGTATGGTATGGGGGAAAAATTCACGGCCGAATGATATATATGTTATAGAAGAAAACTGTTAGAACTCAATATAATTAGCGGTATTTTATTCTAAGGAACATATATCAAACAAAACCAAAATAAGAAAAAAAAATAGTCTCTATTTCTGATAAAATTGTTTACAGTTAGGATGACCTCTTTGCTATTCCTAACTTATGCCTACTGAAATACTCAAAAGAGAGACTCAATGGCTCAGAAATAGCTGACATTAAAAAGCAGAATATTTAAATACTCTCTAACCCACAACACTTCAGTTTACGACGTAAAGCCCAACCAGCCATTTCATCGCAATTTCACACTCAATTGAACTTTAGAAAACAATTATTTTTTCAGTTACGATGAAAGTCAGAAATGAAAGCAAAAGCTCCCTCCTTCTCTCTTTTGATGTACTCTCCTTTTGAGGTCCTTGGAGAATATTTTTTAAAGAAATGCCGACGTTAAGAGCATTAGCACTCTAAAGAACCGGAATATTCCGGATGTCAGGACTAGAAGTTGCATCTGCATCATGCATTCAGAGGAGATTACGCGTAAAAAAAAACGTAATGCCTTACTTTTGCGCGTGGAAAATGAAAATGTTTTCGGAAGGGCACTTTTGTGGCGGGAAAACTAAATAATCGATGTGTGTGAGAGAAGGAATAAGTTAAGGATAGCATATAAAGGATAATATGGTTCCGTAAGTTCATGACATCACAAGAAGGACAAGTTGAAAATGGGCATCGGTCATGCGAGTAACAGGACTGAAAGTTACCTGGTAAATTGCAAAAAATCGAAATATTCTACAAATATCTGAAATGAAACAAGACTAAAAAGAATGGTTGGTTAATAAAAAGCCTTCAAACACCGAACATTTCGTTCTTAAATATGGCATGTGAGAATTTGAGCTTGAACCGTTACAACCTAATTCATACGCAATTTTCTTCAAGAACTTGCGTCAATAACCATCTTAAGTTCATTTTAACTTTCTGTTTATAATCGGCTAATTTTTATTCTGGAAATATTTTAATGTCCATTAAAAGTAATTTAAAAAATATCCTGCTCAACTTAATTTTTCTAATGAATTCGGACATACAAGCAAGAATAAAAGAAATTTGTAAAGTAGTTAAATATTTCAAAAATTAGGAAATTAAATATATTATATAACCATTAAATAGCAACTATGGTGAAATTTGCCAATGTTTACTCTTCGAAAATAAGAAGAATGGTTGCGAGAAAACTATTTTATCTCTTAGATTTAAATCTAGTTTATTTTGTAGAATTTACGAGGAAATTTTCACCGGGAGGGCAACAAATGAAGTGAAACATACAAAGGAAAAATTAAATATTTTGTTAAGTACAATTAAATATATTATTAAATACAAAATATATTATTGAATTCAACGAATTATATCATTGAATAAAAGGAAATAATTTTATAAAGTATAAATAAATTAGTTCCTTAACAAAACTAAATACATTATTAAATACAATTAAATGCATTATTGAACGAAATTAAATACAGTCAAACACCGTTAAGGCGAAATCGATTAACATGAAATCCCGTTTAACACGAAATAAAAGCAGTTCGCAATATTTAAAAAACTTAATGTTTATATATTCGTTAAACACGAAATTCATTTTAACGCGAACAATTTCAGGGGCCTCATCGACTCATCGGGGTTAAATTGTACATCATTAAATAAAATGACATTATTAAATATCATTAAAATATTATGAAAAAATTCAAAGTAATATTAAATTAAGTTAAATACATAAAATTTACAATAATACTTTTATTAAATTAAAGTAAACATATTTATTTAAATTATTTATTAGATTTGATTTATTAGCTAAACATAGTGAAACTAAAAATTTTTACTCTACAAATAGAAAGAAGAAATAAGGAGAACTTTATTTTTTATCTTTCAAAACAAGTTTATTTTGCAGAAATATAAGCGAAATTTTTTGCCGGAAAGGGCAAAAGATGAAGTGAAGCGTGAAAAGGAAAAATTCGCAGGTATGGAGGCAGTTTTTTGACAACCTGTCTGAATGTTCACTTTCTGCAAGTAGGGGTCTATATGTACCATCCTGGAAAGTTGTGTAAATAGAGAATGTAGAATCAAGTCGATATTTATTTCTGTCAGAATTTTTTCTTTCTCTTTTTGGGGAGTTCGATTGATGTACCGTTCTAGTCGGATAAAATAAGAGAATTGGGGTTACTTATTTCAAGACAACTGAGAATTGGCATTTGAAAAATAAATTGAAATTTCAACAAATCGCGGTTTAGATTTTATTTTTAAAAAGCCAATCGAGGTTCGACTTACAGCTAAAACATTTTTCCCGCAAAATTTTCGTGCTACACTTTTTTTTTTTTCCAATAACACATTTGTTAGTAAACAGTAATAAAAATATTGATTTAGTTAAAATCATTTTTTTTTTTTTTTTTTAATTTTTTTTTTCATTTTTCAGCGTAAAAAAAAATCTTGAATTAAAAAAGGTCGTCTAATAAGATATATATATATATATATATATATATATTATTAGACGACTAATAAGATATATATATATATCACTTCTAATATATATATATATATATATATATATATATATATATACATATATATATATATATATATATATATCACTTCTAATATATATATATATATATATATATATATATATATACATATATATATATATATATACATATATATATATATATATATATATATATATATATATATATATATATATATATATATATATATATATATATATATATATATATATATATATATATATATATATATATATATATATATATATATATATATATATATATATATATATATATATATATATATATGTATATATATATATATATATATACATATATATATATATATATATATATATATATATATATATATATATACATTAGAAGTGATATATATATATGTATATATATATATATATATATATATATATATATATATATATATATATATATATATATATATATATATATATATATATATATATATATATAGTGTAAAAAACATCGCCAAACTGGAATTTTTTTTTAATTAATAAAAATATAGAAACGGTAAATTACACCAATACATGGCAAATATTAAAGCAAGTAATCAGTATTAAGTGTAATTGAAAGTTGTGCGATGTTCCACACCCCTAGTTGTTTTAATTTGATGTTACAGTTGAAATTTTAGAAATAATAAAATTTGCTTCTAATGATATATTTTACACAGTTTTAATAAAATAAATAAAAATTAACTTATTTTATATTTATTATAACATTTTATCATAACTTATTACGACTACGGTAAAATCTAAATTTAATCACTTCTAATTAAACTGCATTCAATCTCACTTAATCAAACGAATACAGAACCGCTTTGGATTAAACTCTATTTTGTTGCATACATTATTAGTTGCTATGATGACGAGCTGCTCTCGTACCCAGTTTAATTTCACTAAAATGTATGCATTAGTATAGGTATGTTTGAAAAAAAAAATGAAGAACAACGGCATATATCAGCAAACTTGGAAGAAATGCTAAGATTCGTTATAAATATTAAACTTATAAATATTAAACTTATAAATATTAAACTTATAAATATTAAACTTATATTATTATATAACTCCTAATTATAACCAAGTAAATAAATGCATGTATTTTGCAGCTCAACTATAATGATACTGAATGCTGGGTATAACTAAATTATTCTGAATGCTGGGCTGCTTGATGTGATTTTCTCAGTTTCTTTCCATTCAAAACAAAAATGTGTGACAGTTTTTCTTTTAAATACCTCGTGAAACCGACTCTCTTTAAATTTTTGTAACTGATTTGTCCAGTTGTTACGATGTCTTAATGCTCATTGCTAAAAAAAGGAATATAACTTAATTAGGTCAATATTATCAGAAGCTACTGAAGGGTCCTCTACTGGCATTAAATTTCATTACTTTTTATTTAATTTTCACAAACTTTCTAGAACTTTCAATAAACGTAAAAGATGTTACAGTTCCCTATAAGTAACGATTTTAGAGATATTAACTTTTGAGATGGGGTGTCACTTTTGGGACACCCGTTTAATCGAATTTATTAAGAATGAGATAAATATAAGCGCATTTATAAATGGAATCAAAGAATCCATGACTGAAGATAACAACCCTGTGGATGAAGAAGGACAAGGAATTGTGATCGAAGAAGACGACTTGTTTTCCTTCCCTTCTAAAGAACAAGATACGAGGGTTTGTCTCTTTTGAAAGTTTAATCTAGAACTTTTGCATCTCAGCAAAGAGACTGTCCTGTTTTAAAGTCAATCATTGAAAAACTGCAACTCAAAAAACCTGGAGATCCTGGAGGAGAGTTTGAAATCCTTACAAACGGCATACTTATAAAGAAGAAAACGGATAAGCTAGGAGTGGAGAGACCCTTGTAGGTCATACCAAAAAAATATCGAGATGATTTAAAAGCACTGTGCCATGAAGGAACCTCAGAACACCTGGGAGTGACAAAAACTAAAGATATATTTTCCAGATATTTTTTTTTTTTTTTTTTTTTTTTTTTTGGCCCCAGTGCTACAAGGAGATTGAAGAATATTTTAGAAGTTGCGACAGATGTCATCGGGTTGGAAAACCTAATGACAAGAAGAAAGCTCCAATGAAGATGGTTCCTGTGATACAAGGCCGACCAAACGGTATAGTGGTTAGCGTGCTGGCTTCTAGACCGCGAGGTTGCGGGTTCGAGTCCCGTGTAGGCATGGGTGTTTGTAAATGTATGTTGGTTTGTTAAATGACGAAATGTTTCGGCGCATTATAGCCCTTGTGTTGCTGACGGCGCCAGATAATCTGAATACAACCAACCTGTGATACAAGAGATTTTCTCAAAAATCAACGTCGATGCTTGTGGACCTCTTCCCGTTACTCCAAGAGGTAAACGTTATCTTATTTCTGCCATGTGTCTTGCATCGAAATACCCGGATGCTGTTCCTGTTGATGATATCAGCTCTGTTTCAGTGGTTGATGCATTAATGCAGATTTTTAGTAGGATGGTATTCCCGAAGATTATACAGATGGACCAAGGAAGTTCTTTTACCAGTGAACTGACCACAACATTTTTAGAGAAGTTTGGTATAACCATCGTATACAGCTCTGTTTATCATCCTCAGAGTAATCCAGTGGAGAGATTTCACCGATCAGAACACTTTAAATCCCAACCCGCCCTATACCGCCTTGTAGAGAATTTCCCAGCTAGTCGCCTTTTGGGCGGGTGCAGGGGTAAACGTATATTTCCAAGTGAGGGGAACTGCCCTGCCTTAGTTGTTTAAAGCTTGACGGTCCTCAACAATAGGCTATTGTGGGGCATGTAGAGGGGAGACATGGATTTAAAGTACTCAATGTCAAACTGCCCCACCCTTTGGACATGGAGTAAGATAGTCAGGGACTTTTCTTTTATGCGAATCTTGTCATGTACTTAGCGGTGGCGTTTGTTTCATTGATAAGACGCCAACTAAATTCTCTGACATATCAAGCAGATGACCCAACGCACAACCCTATAGCAGGTTGTAGACATATAGTAATGATCTTTTAATGGTCGACAGTGACCCCCACAGCAATCCCAGGAGTGGCAGACAGGAGAAAGAAGTCGGGCGAGTTCATTTCCAGTTTTTATGAATGGAAAGTTATCGGGTTTTGTGAAACCCACAACGCTGACTCCATGGGATTTAAAGTGTTAAAAGAATTTTAGAGTGTTGTGTTTAGAGGCAAGAACTGATTGGGAAAGGTCTATATATCCAGCTTTATTTGCTGTAAGGACAGTAACGCTTGAGAGCACAGGATTTACCCCAGCAAAACTTGTGCAGGGTAAAAACTTAAGAACTCCATTAAACAATGCTGTATGAAAAATGGATGAACCAGGAAGATGAAGATGAACCAGTGACAGAATATGTTTTTGCTTTGATAAATCGTATGAAACGCTGTCAAGAGCTTGCTGCAGCCAAGATGGAGGAATCTCAACAGAGAAATAAAACTTGGTACGTCAAAAGGGAAGTCAAGCGTGAGTTTCGGGAAGGTGATTTAGTGCTTATATTTTCCACATTTAAAGAAAACAAAATTAGCCCCCATTGGACCGGACCCGGAACTATCCTCAAAAAACTTTCTGAAACAAATTATGTAGTAGAACTACCCGATGTAAAGGCATCTTCCAAAGCGTATCATATTAACATGCTCAAGCCTTATTACAAAAGACCTGAACTGGTGAATTTTCTATTGAGTGAAAGGAATGGAAAAGTCGATGAAATCGAAATGGGAATTCCTTATGTAGACTCTAACCCAAATATCTTGGATCTCGAAGAAATGTTTCAAGACTATTATTAGGAAACTAATCTAAATGAGGATCAAATCATTAAACTGAAAAGGTTGGTTTGCAAATATGAGATGTGCTTCTCCAATGTTCCTGGGAAGACTGATCTAGTTATTCACGATATTGAACTTATCACCGATTATCCACTTCTTTCCAAACATTACAGAAATTCGCCCAGACAAAATTCTATCCTAAAAGCTGGAATCCAGAAGATGCTGGACATGAAGATAATAGGTTTTCAGATTTCACATCTCCTATGATTCTGGTTGAGTCTCCTGGAAAAGATCCAAGACCGTGCATTGATTATAGAAATCTTAATAAAATCACAAAGACTAAGTTTTTCCCAATACCGAATAAAGAAGAACGAGTTGAAACAGTCTCATCGGCCCAATATATTACAATACTGGGCTTGTCAAAGAAGTATTGGCAAATTCCTCTAAATCAACAAGCTCAAAGACTAGCTGCATTTGTGACTACATTTCTCACGTATAGACCTTTGAGGATGACATTTGGTTTGATTAATGCCCCCTACGAATTCATTAAAAGGGTCTCGCAACTTTTGGAGGGAGGTGAGAAGTTTGCCGAGCCATACCTAGATGACATCGCGATCTTCTCAAATTAATTTCCAGAGCATTTGAAACAGGTCGACATTGTTCTAGGAAAAATAAAGAATGATGGACTAACCATCAAACAGTCAAAGTGCAAGTTTGCGCAGGGTCAAGTACAATATCTTGGACATATCGTTGGAACAATTAATTGGTCTTCAAACTGTGATAAAGCATTCGTTTCACTGAAGGAATCTCTCTGTAATTTTCCCATACTGTATGCACCAGACTATAAAAAGCCATTTATAGTGCAAACAGATGCATCGGTCCGTGGAATGGGAGTTGCGTTGTCCCAGCTTGGAGACAATGATTCCGATCATCCAATAATCTACCTCAGTAAGACGTTTTCGAGTGCAGAAAAACGTTACAGTGTGAGTGAGAAAGAGTGTGCAGACATCATCTTCGCAATAAAAAAACTCATGTGTTATCTTGATGGAAACTATTTCAAGATCGTCACGGACCATAATCCGTTAGTATAGTTGAACTCTCATGCCAGCACAAATTCTCGACTCATGCGTTGGTACCTGAAGTTACAGACCTTTAAGTAACCGTAGGTCAATGCACCAAAATGCTGATGGGTTAAGCAGGATCCACACTCTTGAGGAATCTGCTTGATACATTTTTCATTTTTATAATTGTTCAAAAATGTGTTGTTTTTATTATACAACCATATTTTATGAATGTTTAGTTAAGAAATTTTCTATATAGATATATATTTAGTTTAGCATTTTTTTTCTGCACTGATTCCACTGGTTAGGATACACTTTTTTGCAGTAATTTGCAGTAACTATTTTATTAACTTTCTGTCCTCGCAAAACCTCGGACATAAAGTTTCTTCAAGGGGGGGGGGGAGAGAACTGTAACATCATAGAGAGCTTAGTTTTATCTCACCGAATGGCGCTGCAGAGAGTTTTAGGTGTCTGTTTTGGTTTTGGAGAAGACAGAGAGATGACTTGGACTGGAAGAAAAGATGGCTAAATCTTTAAATCTATATAATTCTCTTAAATCTTAAATGTTTCGTGTTTTTTGTGTGGATTGTGCCTTGTCCCGTGATTCATGTGTGTGTGGAAAATAAAAATCCTTTTTCATGAAAATGGAGATCTTGATGACGGTACACAGGACAGATAATGATTTTGAAAAAGAAGGAGAGGAAAGCATTAAAGAGGCATTGGTGAAAGTGACTGTAAAAATGAATTCAGTTAATTATGTGACCCAAATTAGGACAAAGAAAACTTTATTTATGGGGCTCAGTATCTGTACTAGGTAAGTTAAATTACGTTTGCTTTCGGGAAAAAAATGTCTATGAAATTTATGAAAGCGCAATGATGTTCATTAACTACAACCCGTATCTTCTGCATGAAGTTCAGAATGACATAATATTTTGTTTTAAGTACAGAGTTAATTTAAGTGGCCATAATGTTTAATAAATTTACTAAATAATATTGAATTCAATCTGAAATATTTAAATGTTAAGTTTAGTAATGTAATGGCGTTATTGTTGATAGCGATTTTACAAAATTCATAGGTACATTATCATGCAACCCAGGAAAAATCCATAGCTGAACTTCGAGACATGGGCATAAGTGAACTTGACAATTTGCTAAAAAGTTTGTATTGGAGGTACAAATTAATAGTAAATGTACATACTTTCAAAAGTAATGTATGTAAATAGTTAAGGAATAAATCAAACTACATCTATATCACAGCCCACGAAAAATATTTGTTTAAAACTATTACTCCGAAAGGCGAAAGCAAGTTTAGGTCATCAAACATCATTCTGAATTTTTATACAATATATTGAAATGTCAGTAAATTATGAATTCATAGGTCTGCTGCGAAACTATTGGTCTAAACTATTGAAAAATCGTCTCTCAAAGAGTTGAGTGAAATCCGATTGTCAAATATGTCATAACTTGCCAAATTATGAGCATACTTTTTGCTTTCAAATACCCACATGTGAGCCTAAAGAAAGTATCGCTTACGATAAAATAATAAAAAAGTTTCAGTAAAACCGGAATTTCTTTTCTCCCATTTCTCTGCGTTTTGGAACATCCTGACTTCAAAAAAGTTGTATGGAAAAAATTTATGTCTGTGTTCTGTATTCAGATAAGTGCAGCATAACTGCCGAACAAATTGACCTAAGCCGTCTAAATTTGGTGTAGAGGTTAGTGGTGGCCATAGGTTCAGCCATTAAGGTTTTAATCAAAATTCTAAGTTAAAAAAAAATAAGGTAGCTGCATTGAAAAAATCGTTTTCCCAGTGAATGCTAAAAAAAAAGGCTTTAACCATTTTGACCCAAGTCGCCAAATCCCTCTTAAAGTAATCGAAACTTCCCCACCTCCGAAATTTTCGTAAAAATGCTATAAAGGCGTTAGAAATTGAAAAACGAATGATTTCAACAGAATTCCCTTCCCTTGAACATCGCTCATCAATGACAGTTTTTCTCCTCTCCTCTGTTGCACTTACCAGGAAGGATAATGTAAGGATTATCAAAAGTATACCGCCTTTTTTTTTTATTTTTTTTTTTATTTATTTATTTAAAGTAAAAGAGGGAAAGGGGGGGGGGGTATAAGAGATATCACCGAAAACATATCGCCAAACAGTATATCGCCAAATAAAAAATCGTAAAATAACACCAATCCATGCCAATGTAATAGGGTAATTGAAAGTTCCACACTCCTACTTTATGTGGTAACCCGCTCCTCTTTAATTTTCAATGAGGAAGTAAAGTTATTTATTCTGCTCTTAAATATACTCCCAACTTTTAAATGTGAGCCAAGTTGGCAATAATATAACGTCACTGTGACGAAATACTTATTGTAAACTTATCTGACTTTTAAAAGATGAAAAATCTTGGCGCCAAGTAAATAAACTCAAATCATCTGCTTCTTCTTAATTGAATTTAAAGAGTGGTGGGTAACAAGACAAAAAAGGGCGTTGCTTTTTTGGCGAGTCATGACATATTTGGCAATTAGGTTTAGTTCAACTCATTCAAAGTATATTTTTGAATAGTTTCAGCCATTTTTCCTCTTCAAACTAGTGAATTCATTATCTACTAAATTTGCTCTTTATTCCATAAAAAATTTCGAATTATGTTCGATCAGGTACCTAAACTTTCAATCGTATCTCAGTCTATATTCTAAGATACATCTTTCCTTATACATGAATGTGATTTATCCAAAAGATTCAAAGATATATCTAATCCTTATATAGGAATGTGATTTATCCAATAGATTCAAAGATATATCTAATAGATTCAAAGATATATCTAATCCTTATATATGAATGTGATTCATCCAATAGATTCAAAAATATATCTAATAGATTCAAAGATATATCTAATCCTTATATATGAATGTGATTTATCCAATAGATTCAAAGATATATCTAATCCTTATATGGGAATGTGATTTATCCAATAGATTCAAAGATATATTTAATAGATTCAAAGATATATCTAATCCTTATATATGAATGTGATTTATCCAATAGATTCAAAGATATATCTAATCCTTATATAGGAATGTGATTTATCCAATAGATTCAAAGATATATCTAATAGATTCAAAGATATATCTAATCCTTATATATGAATGTGATTTATCCAATAGATTCAAAAATATATATAATCCTTATATATGAATGTGATTCATAAAATAGATTCAAAAATATATATAGTCCTTACATATGAATGTGATTTATCTTAATATAGTACCGGAACTATTTTTGTATCAGTTCATAACTTCAGAAAAAAGGATATCTAAATCTTGTATACAAAATCCCAAAATCGTTTACCATTATAACGATGCTAAAGGTGAAAGGTAATTTTCATTTCTATCTGAAGATAGTCGAAATCAGATTTCTCTCTGCAAAGGAGCGAACTCCGGTCAAAGAAAAAGTGTTTCTTGTAAACATCATTTCAGAAAACGTCGAAAGATATATTTGATAACTCTTCCCAGTAACTGGATTTATTTTCAAGAATGGAAAAAGCCAAAGCAAATATTTACACACTGGCAAAAAGAAATAAGATGAAATAGGTAGCGTTAGTGGAAGAAAGAAATTATTTATGTATGAAAGAAACAATCTGGCAAAGTTTTGTGCATTTTGGCTTCCATGGAATAGACATATTGTCAAGGAATAATAACTTATTCAGGTCGAAAAAGGGCAAGCACGTAAATTGCATTCCAAAAATATCTAAAGAAAGCGGCTATAGTTGAAAATATAAGAGTGGTTTCCCTGTATATTTTATGTCGCAAACGATAGTTTTCAAGCAACCAAACGATTTAAAAATGTTCAAATGCTTGTTCACATGGAATAATACGAGTAATAAAATATTATTTCCCCCTATTTTTCC
This sequence comes from Linyphia triangularis, assembly GCA_963978545.1. Classification (NCBI taxonomy): domain Eukaryota; kingdom Metazoa; phylum Arthropoda; class Arachnida; order Araneae; family Linyphiidae; genus Linyphia; species Linyphia triangularis. Next base: position 96,007,329 of record OZ021722.1, read on the forward strand.
GTAAATTATCCTTTTAAATTTTTTATATTGTAATATTAATTAACTTAAAAGCATAATGAATAAATTCAGATTAATAAGAAAAAAATATAGACTGGTTTTATTTGATACTACTTTAATTTTATAATTATTTTAAAACATTACTAATTTAAAAACTACTATATTTGCAACATTAAATAAACATACCAGTTTTGGGGCAAATAGTTTCATATTCCTTTTACGGAAGATAATACAGAAAATATAAAATTTTGTGTCGATAAAAAAAAAATGCATAACTTAACAGAGTTTATATATGAATCTAAATAGTAGAAATTTTGAAAGTTGGGTTTTCTGCCGAAAGTACGACTTCATTTATTAGTTTGTAAATATAGATTATAAATAACCAAGCACAAACTATGTTACAAAATTCTCTCGATAAATGGTGCAATATGTATTTAGCCCTAACTATTTCTATTGTATTTGAATTAACTTTGGCTATATTTACTTAGACATGATTCATACATTTACAGCTACTGCAAATTTTATTCCTTCTTCCAGTTTATAGTGGCACGAATATAGTATGAGAGTTTTATCTCATCTGTAATACTAAAAATTTGTTTCTATATTTATGCATCATGATATGTCGTGAACTAAATAAGTCGGACATCTAATTTAAAAAGTGTGAAAGCTTCCTATTACTATATTGCGATATTTTATGATACCTCTTTTTTAAAATGTCATTTTGAATAATTTTTTTAATCGCGATTATGCATGAAAATTTACTCAATATTATATAAAGTTTTAAAAGAGCAGAAAATAAGAGGAAAAGAGAGATAGTTGTAAAGCAGGAAGTCATAGATTTAAAAAAAAAAAAAAAAATAGTAAAGAAAATGCACAGCTTTTGTTCATTCTTTTATATATTTTAACTCCTTATAGTCCAAAAATCGACTGCAAGTTTGCGTACCTAATGGAACATGAATTTGAATTTTGTATAGAATGTACAGCAATATTAGTACATAATGAATCCATTGGTCTGCAGGGGCAAAAAAGGCCGAAAGTACCTAAAAATTGACTTTTAATGAGTTGAACTAAATATGAATACCAAATATCTCATAATATGCCAACTAATGAGCATTTTTTTTTTTTTTTTTTTTTTTTTTTTATATTATAACCAATTGCTCTTCAATTTGAGGAAGGTTGCAGACTATTTGTCTTGCCTGATCCAAAATCTTTAATTTTTTTTTTTAATGTCAGCCAAGTTGGCATTAAATTTACGTCAACAATAATATAATATTTATCGCCAACTTGGCTCACTTTTAAGAATGCTCATCATTTGGCATGCTGTAAAATATTTGGAGATCAGATTTAGATCAACTAATTCATAGTTTATTTTTGTGCATTTTAAGCCATTTTTGCCTCGACAGACCAGTAGTTCTAGATTATAACCAGTTCTAGTAGATTATCTAGTAGATATTAGACCAGTGGCTAGTAAATTATGACTAGTCCATAATCTATTAGCATTTTTCTACATCGTAAAATGATGTTCGATGACGTAACTAAACTTGCAGTCCATTGGCAAAGACTTGAAAGCCGTTCCTGAACATTTTTAATGTTGTTTTTGAAATATACAGGTGATTGTACAATTAACCTAATAAATAAGAAACCATCAGATACAAAAGCAAGTACAAAAATATAAAAATTGGTCACGTACTAGAATTTCTCGTATCTATTGCAATTCAGTTTGAAAAAGAAATATGAAACATCGAATAAAGGAAGGTGATATCGATCCTACTTTTATTAGGTCATGAAAAAGAAAGAAAAAACCTATGACCACACCTTACGCCACCATTACCTATTCTATACTAGACAGAAAGGTAGAAGAAAAAAACTTCATGGGAAAAATCGAACGTGACTGTTAGCATTGCTTTCACTATAGGATGGTCAGTAGTAGTGGTATCCGAAAAATCACGGTTTTTGGAAATGCATTCTTTGCTTTCTGTAATTTCCTGAATATTAGACACATTTTACTTTTGTAGTTTAAATAGAATAAAATAAACCATGTTTTTATATCGTGACAAATGTCTAGTATATTTGGAATAATTTATTTTCCAAATGCGGTGTTCTCCAATATACTGTTGTTCAACAAAAGAATTCAATTTCTGAAAGTTGGTGAGTTTTTTTCTTAGGAAATATTTCCCGAATGAAAATATGCTGGAATGAATTTTTAATAAAAAACTCCAGCAAAAGAATTGACACCTGTAGTGACTTTGAGCACTTTCTCAATATAGGGTATATTGAAATAAACCAACAACCAAGAGAGAAAATTCTTCAATTTAGTGAGTTTGTCAACACTTACAAATGAAAATCTCGCAGTATTGGTCATTTCTACAATCATCTCTACGATCAGTTTAGCAACAAAAATTCTCGTATCCTAGTTTTCTAAAAGATTTCTGACCTCATTTGTTTGGCATTGCCTTTGTTGTCATGTCAAAATTGATAAAAAAAAATCATGATTTCTGAGTTTCCAGAACATTGAACACACATGCACTTATCATTAAAAATCATATGATACACTGAACATACACAGCAAGCAAATCAAAGAACTACATTAAAAAAAAAAAAAATTACATTTAGTCGAAGTAATATATATTCCTGATTTATTACAAAACATTTAATTTCCAAAAGCAAGATTATTATAAAATAATTTGATAATTTGATATATATATATATATATATATATATATATATATATATATATATATATATATATATATATATATATATATATATATATATATATATATATATATATATATATATATATATATATATATATATATATATATATATATAAGTATAATATAAGTATAATATATATATATATATATATATATATATATATATATATATATATATATATATATATATATATATATATATATATATATATATATATATATATATATATATATATATATATATATATATATATATATATATATATATATATATATATATATATATATAAACACCGATCTTCAGTTTCAAAGTGTATTTTTAACAGACAATTTACTTTTAATTAAATGTCTTTAATAAATTAAATTATTTTTAAATTTAACTTCTAAACCAACGGGCAGAAAAGTATATAAAGGCTATTTTAATATACCTATAGTAAAGATTCTTGACATGAACTAATTACTGGCAACTATTATTTTTTTCGCCTAAAACGTCATTTTTTATAATAAAATATTGCAAAAATATCTTTAAAAATGCTAATTTGGCAAGTTTTTTGTTCTGTTAAATTAATAAATCCTAAGATAACAAATTTCAGAGTGTCACTAATGCTAATTTTTTCAATTGACAATTACCTCATTTTTTTTTTTTTTTTTTTTTTTTTTTTTGCCCCCTTTCAATTCTAAATGTTTTAAAAAGGCCATAAACAGAAAAAGTTCTGCTCAATGAGCTTTTTTTTTTTTTTTTTTTTTTTTTTAATTTGCAATCAAAGTTTCCCTGTTACACGTTAGCGAGAAAACGATTCATTCGGCTCGAATTGAAAGTGAAGTCAAGGCTTCCCAAACATCTTGGCTTGAAATGCAGCAGAGGAAACCAGTTTTACAAGTTTCTCACAAATCGCGCCAACCTGTACGTGATATAGCAATGGTCTACCAGAGCCAACTATTTAAATGCCAACTATTTGTCAGAAACCTCACGATAACCATAGAAACCGTAGGAACCCTTGACGTCACGGATTTTATTGTGTGTTTTGATCGGACTGGTTTTGTCTCGGTTTTAAGGCATTTTCTTTTTTTAATATATAAATAACTAATTTTTTTAAAGAACTTTTGTTTAAATATTTGGAATCAGAAAAATATTCTTCATAAATATAAACTAATTTCCCTCATTTTTAAAAAATGCGAGAATTGTCCCTTGCACAGGCTGATGAAGAGTACTAAACTTTAAGTGTATGATTCAATTTGTTTAGCAATTTCTATTAACAATTCATTTAGTGAAATATATTGAAGATTTAAATTTTGCCTCCATTTAAATTAGATAAGATAGCTAATTCTATCAAAGGAAGGGAAATATAATAGACAAAAATTATATCTTGCTATTTTCTATCTTAAGAAATGCAAGTTATAAAGATTTAATTTCATTTCATACTTTGATATCAAATTATAATTGTAAAATGTGTCTATACGGAAAACTTTCGTTTGTTTAGTGATAGAAATATTTTAAAGAGTTATTACTTAGATACTCGAAAAAGATAAATAGATATTGAGACCGAGGGTTGAAATGTAAACAATTCTGGAAAAGGCTGTGCATATTTCTTTATATTATCCATTGCTAAAACTTGGATCAACATCTATTCTAATTTCAAGTTTTAATACAATGGTAAAATTTCCATGGATACGCCAAGTAATGTCTAAATGTGTTGATATAGATTATAGAGTAAATGATATTTTAATAAAAATCCTAATTATTTTTAATAAATTTCATTTAGAAAATGGAGGTATTAGTATTAATGGCTCTAGTATTTGGTAAAGGTACGTAAAAATTAACACAATTCTTTTGATAAATTCCTATATGAAATGGTAATTAATTCCAACCGTGCTTCTAGAATCAAATACAAACTAATTAGGGAACATTATTTGAATAATTTAAAGTTTATGAGATGCTTACTATCAAGCAAATTAAATTCATACTAGAATTAAATTAAAAACAAGTTAAGAGAAAGATAAAAAATAAATTGGAAATTTAAAAGGTAGTTCCTGGATTCAGAGGGACAATCATGTCAGAATAAAGCAACGAATATCTAATTAACTAGATTCGATTTCTCATAAATTTTCATTTGAAATTAATGATAATAGGGAAGTTAAAAAAATATAAAATAAAGAAATTAGCTTTCCTGAATATATGTGAAACACCCACAAGGCGCTATTTAGCACTGCTGAACGTTTTTTTTTTTTTTTTTGCCCTTGGAATTTCATATAGTTATCTGAATGGAATAGTTTAAAAGAATGAGCTATCTCTTCACTAGCTTTTTTTTAATTAAAGTTATTTGAAATATTTTTATATATGAGTTTTCCATACTTTTAGCCTTAAGTAAAGTTTAATTATATCAAATAATTATTCTTTGAACTGAAAAATTTCCATTTACAGCAAAGCAGAACCCCCAATAAACTTCTTGCTATCTTCCCATAAGTTGTGTTCAATCCTATGTATATTCCATATCGCAGTACAGCTAAATTATATTGACTGACTTTATTCTTATGGTACTAATACCATAAAGTATGAAGTCCGAATATTATTTTAAATACATAAGTATTTTCAATATGGACTACCAATTCTTGTAATTATATGGACAGGCACGCTTATAGAATTAATTTATAGAGTTTATAATTATATGATTTTTTTCATGATATTTAAGTAGATTAATTTATCAGAAATATAGTATCAATTCATGTGTTATGTCGATAGATTTATTATGAGAAATGATAATGCACAAAACACATACAATCGTTCAAAAAACATCTTTAAAAACGTAAATTGAAAGGAATTTTACCCTTTTGAAATCGAAATTAATATTAAAAGAGCAGTAACAAATTTATTTTAACTATGAAGTTTGAAACCCAGGTTTCATTTATTCAGAATATAATCGATAAAAAGAAGATCTACAAACTAAATATCATCTAACAAAATAGATATTCAGTGTACTAGATATACCTTTATGAATATGTCCCAAGAAATATCAAATAAAAAGACATAAATTATTTCGATGCGACGACTCAACCGAAATATGAAAAAGGAAGAGATAAATCTTCAATAAAGGTGACCCTCTCCCTTTCCCCCCCCTCCTCCCCTCTTTTCCATTCCCTATCTCACAACCATTTAATAAAAAAAAAAATCTCCAAGAACTTCAAAAATTCAAGTCTTGTTTGTCGGGCAACAAAACTTCTAAACTCGTTTTCGCCGCAAAAGTTTTCAAAAAGAGAGATAAGGGGTGAAGTAGGGGGAGATAGAAATCGTTTGAAAAGTTCTCTAAAAATAAGTAGAGCATAGAAACCTCTCCAGCCAGGCACCCTTTGCTCGATGCCCTTGGCCAATCCACGATAACTAAATGGGCACTTCCCTTCGTATCGCGGCCCCACTCGAAGCAACTACTTTTTTTTCCTATCGTTTGGCGGATCCTAATGATTCTCAGGTGAATCGAACGTCAACTCTGGTCCTTTTAGTGGTAAGTGATGGTGATTATAACTTGATGTAAGGGTATGTTACACTTTTTCCTTTTCTGTGGTTTTTGTGAAAAGTTTGTAATATTTGTGAGTGATTTATCTGTGGATGGTGAATGAGAGTTGAGAAGGCAGATTTTCTGTAACTTCTAGTTGTGATTAATGATGCAAAGTTGCGATATCTTGTTAGAACGGCTGAAGTATAAGTGGACTTCATTCTTTTTTCTGAAGTTCTTGTTTGGAATAGTCTATGTGAATTTCCTCATATCCGACAAGTCTTAACAACTGTTCTCTGGTTGTGTTAATTTTACCCAATCAGAACGCTTTGTAAGTCAACGATGTATTTGTATGTCGTTGTAGAGTCACAGCTTTTATAAAATAAAAATAAAATAAGTTCAATACAATAATGTATTCTTCATCTCAGAGGCTCACAAAACTTCTCTAAGCAACAGTGAATTCACTATGAAGCTTCAAAAGTTTATTTGGGTACAACTTCAGACACGGCGATAATTCAGTCACAGAAAGAAAAAAAAAAGCGCAGAGCTCCTTTCAAAACAGCACTGATAAATTCATCCTATCATATAGTTAGTATAATCAACGTTTTCAATACAATCAATTTTCTCTTATTATAAACAATGTTTGATTATGTTATTAAAAAAATTCATCCTATCATATAACTAGTATAATCAACGTTTTCAATACAATCAATGTGTTTTCTTAAACAATCATTTTTCTTTTAGTATAAACAATGTTCTATTATGTTATTAAAAATAAATTCATCCTATTATAAAACTAGAATAATCGACGTTTTCAATGCAATCAATGTGTTTTCTTAATACAATCATTTTTCTCTTAGTATAAACAATGTTCTATTATTTTTTTTCAAATAAATTCATCCTATCATACAGGGTGTCACAAAAGGTCATGTCCAAACGGCACACATGGTTGTGTCAGGTCATGAGGAAGCAGAATTACATAGGAAAGGGGGGTCGGAAACGCAATTTTGACAGTGAAATTTCATCGTAACCGTCACTCAAAAAAAAGATAACAAACGGTGTAAAAAATCTTTATTTTACAACAAAACAGTACCAAATAAAAAAGAAAAATGCTACAAATCATAGTAAGTGCTCAAAATTGGCCCCATCAGTAGGCTTCACATCTGCGACGCATGGAATCGCGAACTCGTTCGAATTGGCCAGTAGTCTCCCGGACACGTGCTTCAACGATACGTGCGATGAGGTCCATGTCCGATGGAACGGGTGTCTCGTACACCAGACACTTCAGGTATCCCCAGAGGTAAAAATCCAGGGGGAATAGGTCCGGGGATCGTGGTGGCCACGGTACTGTGCCGGCTCTCTGCAACGTCCGCGCTTCGATTAATCCGACTGTCCGCGCTTTCGTCTGCTAGCGCTTATTGCCCTCTAGCGGATTACAATCGCGTTTCCGACCCCCCTTTCCTATGTAATTCTGCTTCCTCATGACCTGACACAACCATGTGTGCCGTTTGGACATGACCTTTTGTGACACCCTGTATAACTAGTATAATCAACGTTATCAATTTAATCAAAGTTCTCTTAGTACAATCAATCTTCTCTTAATATAAAAAAAAATTATATTATTTCATTGAAAATAAATTCATCCTATCACATAACTAGTATAATTAAAGTTTTCAATACAATCAATGTCCTCTTAGTATAATCAATGTTTCATTATCTTATTAAAAAGGAATTAATTTATTCTACATCATACTAAAATCCTAGATGTCAGTAGTATAATATAACTAGTATAATTATTTAACTAGCAACCCCCAAATAACTAGTATAGTTATTGTCATTAGTACAATCAACGCTCTCTTTGTACAGTTAATATTCACTTGTGAATGTTTTCCTAGTATAATCAATGTTCCATTATCTAATTAAAAATAAATTCATTCCACCTCATTGTCAAAACCCTAGATATTCAGATGGCACCATCCTTTATTCCGCCCCAAAAAACCCAGTTCGTAGATCTTTTCCTTCACAACTCCCCGCCACCCTAACAATCGAAAAAAAAAAGATAGCAGACATCGAATCTCAGCCAAATCACCCTCGCTTTACAAAGTAGAGTGATTTCACACTCCAGCCAACCCTTCGATGGTGGAAAAGCATCTTCTGTTCCAACTTATCCGTCAAGCTCGCTTTCTCTGTTCCACCAGGTGTGAGGAAAAAGGGGAAGGGGAGGGGAGGTTCGCGTGATACACTGCTCTCACCATCCTCGTTTTGGCACAAAAAGTTCTTTTTTTTTCCCCCCCAACTCCCTCTAGTAGTTGAATTTTGCCTATTTTTTTTTAAAGATATATGTGCGACGTTGTTGTACTCTCGCACCAGGTAGTAATCACTCTTTTAGACAATGCCAAGTGGGAATTATTTTGTGTTGCAGCTTGGAGTATTGTGATCTTTCTTCTGCGGTTAAGGTGTTTCATCAGTTGGCGGATTTTTTTCTAAGTTACAAAGAAAATAACTGTTTTTAACGTGGTTATTGTTGGTTAAGTACTAAGGTTCAAATAAATTTAAAAGAAGCCTGGAACGTTTTAAGTTTCTTCATGACATATCCGCAAAAGTCGTCATGAAACATATTTTGCTTGGGAAAACGGAGTGGGCAAAATAAGTTTCTATGATTGGGAAAATGGATTGATACCTGACAAGGAGAAATACTCTATGTGCTTTTTTCGTTTTTTAATTAAATTCACACATTTCTGCTTACAAAAATAAAATATGTTAACGTCGGTAAATATACGTCTTCATAATGGAAAAGTAGAACGCGTTTATTTAAGAATGTAGATATAGATATTGGTATTGGATAACTGAGAAGGATTCTACATTGGATACAAAGAACCAGTTTGACCCAAGTGCATCGGAATTGCATTCAAAGTATACAATCAGAAATACTTGTTACATAACATTGAAAAGTGAAAAAAAGACAAAAAAGTTTTGCTTCCCAATGTTTCTATAATTAAAACATTATTCAGGTAGCAGAGTAGTATTAGGCAATCTGGGTAACAGGGGTCCTGGAAGATTGACCAATTCTGTCCAAAACTCGAGCCTCGTTTTAAAAAAATACACGATTTTTTCAAAAATAAACTTGTCAAAAACATCGCAAGACATATGTTTGTTCTCCGTTCTTTCTTTTAAATAGAATATTCTAATTTTAAAACTGTGCATCATTATTTCAAAGTTTCCATTGTATTTTTTCCAGCATTGGGTGAGATTGGCCAATATCAGTATTTGACGGTCGATTTACAACGTTCTACACCGGTACTGGAAAATCAGCCGATATTCTCCAAAGTTGTTGTACTACTGGGATGATTAACTTGAACATATTTTGTTATTTAGGAACCAATAATTATTCTAGGCACTTGCCAAGCTACATTAGGATGCAAATCTTAAATACTGGCAGTGGTACAGAATATATCTGTTGAATATCGGGACAAAAGTCAATATCTCAAAATCTCTCCAATAACAATAGGAGAGACTTATGTACCTAGGGTCACCCCACTTTTATTGAATAATGTTTAGTTCTAAGTTTTTTTACTCACTTGAGTAAGTGGCAACAAATTGCTCTTTATGCAGCCATTTTGAAATCTTAGAGGAGAAAGCTGTGACAAGTTATAAGTGGAAAACGTTTTTGCATGGTCTGCAGTAACATTTTGCAGCTCTTGTCTTATTGTTTTACAAAGTTAAGTCAAGTACTTTTCTTTAAATTCTAGTAAATAATATTGTTTGTAACATTAAGTGCTAAATGAGATGTTTAAATATGTTCTTTCTATATGTGCATTTTTAGTAGAAGACATTTTATATGAAATTACCAAGTTGTGTACCTAGGGCCACATAGTTGCTTATTGTGTTCAAATTGCAAAACCAAAATAAGTTGTTGCTCCAAAGTGCTAATGCATGCAGCTTTTTTTTTTTTTTTTTTTTTCTGGAATCAGTTTTTCAATTTATGAAAATACTTGTAATTCACTAATAATTTGACACATTGCAATTTATCATAGTTATTATATGATAAACCAAGGAATGATAATTACTCTATATTGTTTTTTTATAAAATGCATCTATATATGTTTGTTTTCTATTCATTATGGACTGAAACCTCGCTTAAAGAAACATCACTTAATGGCCCTAGATACATCAGCTACTGTTCTTAGGTACAACGAGGTCTTGTATCTAGGGCCATGTGTGAAATTTCTTTAAAAGCCTTCTATTTGACATTATCTATCACTTTAAGTATTTATATTAATCCCAATGGGAAGTAATTACTATAACGATGTATGCATATCAGTTTCACATTTTTAAACGGCTTAGTGGCTCATTTTTTGTACATTGAAAAAACGCGGCCCTAGGTACACAGGTCTCCCCTACCGATTGGTAATGAGGATGTCATTTCAAATGCTAAATAAAGATTCATATTTTTTTTAACCCACTGTGCTACAGAATCGTACATTTTTCAATCATAATTATATAGTGTGTTACTGTTTACACTTCATATACAATACCATTGCTACAAAAGTGACGCATCTAAAAATTCCTAATTTGTGAGTTAAAGTGAGAACAGAATCGCTGACTATATGGACTTTATATGAGTTTCAAATTGAATTCAACTTGTAAATAATCTTGTGGCGTTCAATCGGCATAAAATACTCCGTCAGTGATTCTGTACACACTTTTACTAAAAATTAAGAACTTTTAATAGTGTCATGATTGTAGCAAGGGTGAGATATCTGCTTTTTACGTTTAATGAGATAGTGTATTCTTTAAAAGTGTGCCTCAGATTTTAGGAAATGGTTGTTTTTAAAGCAGGTGTATTCAGTAAAACTAACTTATTTCAATAGTAAGATATAAAGTTCCAATAATGTTTATACCTCTAGAGATATCACAGTTATGACTTATGTATTACAGGACAAAATCGTATATCTTCTAATTATTCCAATAACACGTTTCCAACTTCATCCAAATTGATGGGTAATAAATAACCATCATAAGGGTACTTACACTGGGGAGCCGGAATGGATGATTATTCGCATACTCGAATAGAGCGAGGTAAAATTAAACAATACTTCTCTCTTATCGGTTTACCGTTTAATTTTACCTCGCTCTAAACGAGTATGCGAGTAAGCACCCATCCCGGCTCCACTGTGTAAGTACCCTAAATGTCTGTCTGTATCTCACGATTAAAAATTAACGATTTACTAACACCATTCTAGGACCCATAGAAGCCAATCATATCCATAGATGTTATCACCTTAAAACACTTTTACAAAATCCGGCAAAAGCACAGTGCTGAAGATGTAAAAATAATTGGATCAAACAGAATGCTTTTTGTTGAATTCTTGAGAATTTTTGGCGAATCACGAAAAGAGCTGAATTACAAGCTATGATATCTAGAATAAGACATTAAACTTAGTGAGTTGCTTCACATCATAGAGAAGATCTTTTTTTTTGCAAAACAAGTAGCAATTGTGGACTTTAAAATTTAAAATATCCCAACAAATATTTCTACCAGGTCTTCCTCATCTTTTGTTGACGTCCATGAGCAAAGTAAAAAGAGAAAACCCGACGCTCTTCGTATTATAATGAGTTTTGAAAACAAGATTTTTGTCACTAAAATAAAGTTATGATTGTAAGCAAAGTATATATATAATTTAAATGCAACGAATTTCTTAACAAAATCTACAGTACTTGAAGAAAAATATAAAAAAAGTTCGATGGAAGTCAAACAGATCACAAACAGTTATTTACACAATTGTAAATTATTTACACCATTGATTTATTATTGGGAAAGCTGGTCTTTAGAGGATATTTTTAGGGTTTTTCACTATTTAAAAACTTAAAAATAATATGGATTTTACAGTACAATTTACATTTTGGTGCTATAGAAGAAATAAAACATAATGAAATTCTAAATAATATACGATTTTTTTTCAATGTTTTTAAACCCGTTTTATTATACTAAATTCTTTTGTAGCTCATTTATCACATTATAACTAACTAAAGCTCTCTAATTTGTTTTAAATGAAAAACTCTTTATGTCCGGTTTTAAGTGAAGATACTCCTACTAAGTGAAATATCGAAGATAAGCAAAGGAAATCCAGAGAGGATGTGAGGACTTTGTGAATATCCTGACATCTTAGCATGAGAAACGAGATCGCTATTCCTCTCCGTAAAATCCCATTATTCATTCTTAATCATAGGATTTTCACTAAACAGACAGGCAAGGAAGATACGAATTTAGATTTCATATTTTATTCAAAGGCTTATCCATTCCGAAGTCAAGAAGAGCCTCTGTTATGATCACGTCGCTCGAAAAGTAAGGACTCACTCAAAATCTTGAGCAAGCAGATACTTTTTGGAGGCGATCCAAAGGCCAGAACTGATCTCTCTATTGAAGCGAACACTAAGGGAACCATGTAAATAAACAACGCTGAGGGGACAAGTCAGAGTTGGATTTTAAAAGTCTTGGTGTTTATCTCTCTTGCAATTAATATCTGTTGAAGTTATTCGAGTCAACATTTTCGTTTATAGCATGCGTGTTTTTCGACTGTCACGTCCGATGGATAAGGTGTTTATTTTGGTTTCGACGAAGTGATGGGCGTGGATATGGAATTCCTGTGGGCTTAAAAAGTGATGAGGTAAACAGTTGGGGTGTATTTTATACATTTCTCTTGTTTGTTTTGAGCGTTAGTCATGACCTTTGCCTTGATCCCATTTCAGTTTTGTTTTTTACTTTTCATCCATCAGAATTAGTACGTATGTAAGTCGTGATAATCAAGCCTTCTATCAAGTTTTGTGTGTTTGCCACTAAAAGGTCGTTTTTGCACACGCTTCGATCTTCAGAATATTAATAAGCCAACTTGACCCCATCCAATCGCTCTGAAATTTGACTAATAGAATCGTTGTTGTTAAGTTTGCTGCATATCAAGTTTTAGAGGATGTCACTGTCACTAAAATGCCATTTACCCCCCCCCCCCCCGCTTCTATTATCGTTTCGGAATACGAATAAACGGACTTCCTGACATCCAATCAACCCAAAATTTGACATACAGATCCGTTGTTAATAACATTGCATTATGTCAAGTTTTGGGGTTGTCACTGTCACTAAAAGACCGCTTTTACATACACTTCTATTAACTCTTCTGAATATGAATAAACCTACTTCCCGACATCCGATCGAAATGAAACTCATTAGTACACTTGTTCTCAATGAAAATGCTTTCTATCAAATCTTGGGACTGCCACGAAAAGACCGCTTTTTCTCACGATTCTATTTTAATAACTGAACCTTTCCTCTATTAAGGTTGATCATGCAAAATCTTAGGAGAGATAATTCATTACTTTCTGTCATCTAATATTAAATTAAATTAAATAATTTATTTTATTAAAATTTGAGATCCGTTGTACCAGAAAAAATTTTGTTAAAAACTTTTAGCATCTGTTCTCCTGTCATAAATTAATAAGCCTTAAATCCAAAAAAAACCTAACTCTTCTGTGTTTATCCATTGAAATCACATAATTTTATTGTTGTACACGTTTGTATAACCTAAAAACTTGATCTATTTAATAAAATACAAATTCTAAGGACAAATGAAAAAGTGTAAAAATACGCATTTGAATTTTTTTGAATTTAGGGCCTTTGAACGAATGACGGAAGCGTTTTTCTTAAACCTGTTAAAAGGGCAACTGCCGCGATCAAAGGGCCTAAAAGTTTAAAGATCTTAGCCGTAATGGCTCTCAATGTGATTCAAAAGGTTACCAAATAATATTACTTTAAATTCTAGCTCTTCCGTTGTTTAACGAAGTTGAAATTATTATTATATGGCTTGTATGGTTTCAACTTTAAATGGCAAGAGGTATTCCAAAAATATACAAACATTAATATATTAATTAAATTAATTTAATTAAACCCCACGGAACCGAATCTCCTCCTACACTCCCATACAGCACACATCCTCCTATAAAGGTCCCTATGAAGTCCCCTGGCATCCTTGGAACTCCAAATGACTTCCTAGGGACATCCCTGGGAGAATGTGTGCTATTTATGCTCTTATCTATACTACCTAATCAACTCTCTTGGCGTCTTCCAATCGAACTGAAACTTCTTAGATAGATTGTTTGTCTGTGATAATATATTCTATTGAGTTCTAGAGTTTGTCACTAAATGACCGCTTTTAAACACTCTGTTATGGTTGGTTTGTAGGAGTAATTAACCCAATCCAAACTTGATGGATTGTAGTCAGTTACAGTACTTTCTATCAGGATTTAGGAGCAAAGAAAGATTTTGTACAAATCGTGAAATCGAGTGTTATGTTCGCAGAAGTCAAACACTACAAATACAAATTTAAAGACCAACAACAGGCTCAAGGTCCAGCAGGGTTGGTCGAGTAACAAAAATATATAAGTATATCTGAGTTTAAAATATTTGTTGTACTCTTTTTCCCTACACTTTCCGCCGCTCTGTAATTTAGATTACGAAATTCATTTGATTGATCAATTTTCGTTTTTATAAAATTCAAAAAAAAAAAGTTAATATCACCTTTGGAAAAAACATGACGAGGTATTTTTTTTTTTTTTTATATATAAATCATTATTTTGAAATAATACCAGATAGCATTTTCACCTTTTCAACACCCTGCTTAACAAAAAAGATCTAAGTTCCAGATAAAACTTATACAACCTTTTTAAAAGTTTGAAAAAGGGTTTCTAGTCCTCAGTTGACAAGACTTCTAATAACGTTTTCACAACCAACATTTCAACTAGGTACTGTAATAACAACTAACACTGTAAAGAGTATGTACACCTTTTCGTAATAAGCTTTCTACAAAGTGTATAAGTGCCATATACACTGCATAAACGCCAATCAAAAATCAACCTTTTCCAGGAATTGCCATAATAAGACTCTTTAACAAACCCTTATGGTGGGAGTTACTCCACAACTTTATCACAGCAAGTCTAATGACAGGTAAATGACAAAATTTCCCTAAGCTTACATGTTATCTGTGAAGGATACACAATACACCCAAATGCTTTGATGTGGCTGTCTCACTACATTATTTAACGTTATAGATACAGCTCTCTACCTTTCCTCATACATAAACCTTCCTCGTTCTTACAAATGTAAGATTTTCGTAATATATGGAAGCATTATACGTTCCCAGAAACTGTATATGTTAAACAATAGGATCAGTATCAGACAATTCAATCATTGTGTCCTAATACATTCGAGTAACTTTAAGCCCTACTTTTAGATCCGGCTTTACAGCACATTCTTTTCCAATCCCTATAGCCGAGAACACACAGAATACCTCTTCAAACAAAAAAAAAATAAAAACCACTTTGCTTCCAATTGAAAAAGTGTAGCCGATCCTCCAGGGGATTTATAACAGTGGACGCTCTCTTCCCTTTGAACAGGAAAACGAGAAATTCTCTTTACAGGGACATAAAAAACCTGCCAATAAATAGAGCTACTTCAGGATAAGTCTTCCTAAACGAAAAAGTATCTGTGGGATTTTCCGAACAAAAACACATTTGCTCCGCAGTAAAGTACTTATTTTTAGGGACTAGTTTCTCATTATTGCTCTTTAACCTATTTTTTTTTAGACAATTGTATTGTTTTATATTCGGTTTAGAATACTTTTTTTTTCTAATTTTTTAAATGTAAAGTTGTATAAAAAATATGTTCAGAGGAATAAGTACAATATAGGTTTGAAAAAAACGTCGATTTTTTCGTATAACTTTTGTCTTACAATAAACTTTCAAATGTCTTATTCTAATACATTTTCAGGATGATATGATAATTATAAATGCACTAAATTTGTTTGTTTTTTTTATCAGAAAATCATCGTACCCTGATTTTAATGTTTTTGTGAATTTTTCGTATTTCACGTTTTTTGGAAATATATGCATACTATTTGACTTGCAAAATATTTATTACTCCAACAAATTCTGATCAAATGACTTTAAAAATTTTGTATCATTTTTAAAATATACCTGTTAACTCTAGGAATTAGAATTTTTAAAATCATAAAAAAAAAACTTACATTTTTTTTTACTCATTCAAAATCTAAACTAAAAAACCAAAGTATTTATATCACGTAATATTCAAAAATACAGGAAGAGAATAACGTTGAAAAATGAAAAATATTTGGAAAAGTCTATTTTTTTCCAAAATTCTACAAACATTACAAAAAAATTTTAGGCAAAACTTAAATTTTCAGCTAGAAATAATTCTGCATTTATGGAAATGTAAGTTTACATTTATTGGAGAATGTAGGCTTACATTTAAAATTGTCTTTTAAAGGTACCGAAGTCCCCTTAAATTAATGATAAAAAATAATTGATGTTCTCTTGAACACTTTTATTTCTAAGTTTTAATATAATAAAAGACTTTTGCGTTCTTTTTAAATCAGTAAAAGTCAAAACGATAAATTACTTGTTTTTTTTTATGAGTCACTTCTAAAAATTCCAACTTAAAAATATAACACTGTTATCTGAAGAGAGTCAAAACCTCTAGCGTTGTAACTACAATATAATGGACATTAATGTACAGGTTTTTTTTTTTTTTGTAAACACTTGGACAATAACAAAAATACAATTGAAAAATGGAAGAGTTTGGTACAAAAAAAAAATCGTACGAGTATAAGACAGAGTTTAAAATAACATAAAAAATTTCACAAGTCAAACGTTCTGGGAAGAATTGACCAGCAAATGGCATGCCTCTGGGCAAATTAACAAAAAAATATTTTGAAAAGTATAGGTTTTGAATCTAAAACTTTTCACTTTCGATAAACCACAGTATACGCTGGTTCATTGCATATATTTTCATACCCTCTCCGCAGAATATAATTAAGACAGTTATTCGCACTTGTTATTCGACAGAATTGTGATCATAGTGTTAATTAAATTTTTTTATTACAAATGTTTTGAGAGGCACTTTCACAAAATTCATTTCTAGAAACTAAATTAAACCAAACAGACATATTTTCAAACACATTTAAAAGCTTGAAATGTTAGGTACGAATATATATATTCTAAAAAAAAATAAAGTTCCAAAAAAAAAATTATTTTGAGAAACAAATATTTTAAAAACATTACACACAGTATTATACCTTTTTATATGAATTTAAATTACGTGTTTTTTTTTTTGTTTTTTTTTAACTTTTAGTAAAAGAATACGTTATGAAATTGCATTTATTAAAAGCTCTTGAACTGAAGTAAAAATAAAAACAAAACATTCTTAACGTTTTATTAATAAATTGAGATAATTCTAGAAAATTGCCATTTTATTACGAGTCTTCATTGAAAGCGTTTGGAAAATGATGGATGGAATTACACTTATTACAAATTACTTTAATCATTTTGATGATCTTGGAAATTAAAAGATGCCTGAAAATTTTCCTACACATTAGTTAAAAACTTACAAAATAATGCCATTAAGAAGCAAAAAGTTTATTATGAAGTAGCCATGTTATGCGCGTGATAAGCTCAATTGTACAATTAAAAATATAAAACGCAATTAAGAGGTAAACAATATTTTTCTACTTATAAACTTAAAAAGATATAATACTTTACTTTTAGATTTTCTACAACAAAGAGCATTTAAAATGCATTTTAGATTAAGAAAATAGTTTTAATTTACAGAAGTAATGAGTTTCCTCTTAAATTGAAATTATTTTGAGTTGATAAAAATTAATATTTGCAGTTACGAATTCACTTAAGTTTAGAAACTGATTAAATTTCATATAGAATTGCTGCTGAAGAATTAATCTTCATTTCTCGTTTTAATTGCGTCTCATTACATAGTAATACGATACCTTTCGTTTTTTATTTTAATGAGTTAAGTACATAAAATTAATTAAAAACCATTTTTAAAGATATTTGATCACACAGTAAGCATTTTTAATATCATCGTTTTCTTTAAAAATGAATGATGTTGGTATATGCTCCACGATATTGTAAAGATATTAATTTTGTGTTTTAAGGGATGACAAATTTAAACTTGAATTAATATCGTTTAAAATTTTGATAAATGCAATTTACCACAAACGATAGGTAAAAAAAACATTTGCAACGTTTTTGTATTTAACATATCTCGCTTTCAATATTTAATAATAAAACAAGCTGTGTGTGTCTGTCTGTGGCTCTGTGGATTTATAGAAACCTACTTAAAATTGGAGTAGAGCTCTGACATTTTCAGCATAAGCAGTTTTGGGCTTCTAATTGTTTACATGTCAAACATAATGCTAACATTTTAATTAGTTCTTTTTTAATTAATTTTATATTTAATTATTTATTTTTTTACAAAGCGACTTCAAACAGAGATACGGCTCCGAAATTTTCCACATAAGTAGTTTTAGCCTTCTAATTGTAGTTTTAAAAAACAGAATTTTTTAAAAAATTTTATTAGTATTTTTTAATTAATTTTCTTAATTAATTAGCAATTGTTTTTACAAAACGACTTCTAATAGGGCTGCAGCTCTGAAATATTCATCATTAGTAGTTTTGACTTTCTGATTGGACTTTTGAAAAACAGAATTTTAAATTTTTATTTAGTTTTTTTTTAATTAATTTCTTTTATTCTTTAATAAATATATAACAAAACGAAATTTTCCACATAAGTAGTTTTAGCCTTCTAATTGTAGTTTTGAAAAAAATAATTTAAAAATTTTATTCTGTTATTTTTTAATTAATTAATAAACATTTTACAAATAACGACTACTAATAGGGCTACACCTCTAAAATTTTCAACATAAGTAGTTTTAGACTTTTAATTGGACTTTAGAAACACAGAATTTAAAATTTTTGTTTAGTTTGTCAATAATATTTTTTTTAATTAATTAATTAATTAATTAATTAATTAATTAATTAATTAACTTATTTAATTTACAAAACGATTTCAAATAGAGCTACAACTTTGAAATTTTCAACATAAGTAGCTGTGGCCTTCTAATTGGATTTTTGAAAAACAGAATTTTAAAATTTTATTTGTTTTATATATGTTTTTTTAATCAATTAACAAATATTTTACAAAATTATTTGAAACTGGGCTACAGTTTTGAAATTTTTAACACAAGTAGTTTTAGCCTTCTAATTGGACTGACAAAAAGAATGTTAAAATTTTAATTTGTTTTTTAATTAATTTTTTCACAAAAAGCGACTTCTAATAGGCCTAGAGCTCTGAAAGTTTCCACATAAGTAGTTTTGGCTTCTAATTTTTCTTTCCAGAAACACGTCGTAAAATAAACTTAAAGGGATATTGTATTATTGTATTAACGGAGATTTGTTTTTCTCGACTAGTGAGAGACTTCCGATATTAAGGCTTTACAAAGCAATTAGATTTTAGTGAGTGAAGTGAGCTTATGCTTACGCAGCAATGAACCTTTTAGCGAGCCTTTGCTTGCATAGTAATGAACCTTTCAACGAGTAAAGTAAGCATGTGTTTATGTGTCAATGAACTTTTCAGCTAACGAAGCTAGCTCGATTTTACGTACCGCAGTGATGAAAGTATCAAAATGGGATTTTCGAGCACTGTCGGAGCAATAAAAATATGATTTTGCAACAACAGTTAAATGTGGTTTTGGAGCAGTTAATTACTACATTTAAATTAACGATATACCAAATATTTGTGTTTACTTCAAACTTAATATTTCAATTTCATTCAAAGTAAAAAAAAAAGGTGTAACATATTCATAATATCAATACATTTACATTCTAAATTTATATTAATTATTTTGAATAAATTACTCGAAAAATAAATTAAAAATCTTGACATTCATTTACAAACAAAGCACTTAGGGTGTTTTTTTTTTTTTTTTTTTTTTTTTTCCCCATCAATGATCGGGTAGTAAAAAAATTAAATTATTAACCTCTTTCCCAATAATTAAAATATTAAGAAATTTTCAATGATTTAATGATGTTTGGTCCATCACTGAATGCTTTACGAAATAATCATAGTTTCAACAATGGGGTTAATTAGGCCTCTTGCAGATCGACATTACCACTCCACACAAAATCGAAGTTAATATAAAAGATTTAAAAAATACCTACTAATTTCAATTAGGCTCCTGTTGCCAATATTTAAAATAATATTTAAAATCTTATTTTTATTTGTGTGTGTGTGTGTGTGTTTTGTGTGTGGGACATTTAGTCTTAACTCCACTACAAAACTTAAAAGTTTTAGCATTTACTTTAGTCCTTTTTTTTCTCAACTACTCTTTTGTGAGACTATAATTACGTATAAATCTATATTTATCAATCTAGTCTCAAACTAGCGCAATGAAACTACAAAAATATCCCCAAAAATGAATTTTTTTTTATTTTCGTTCTATAAAAATTGCTGACGTCCTTAGCTTTAATTTCGAGTCTGAGTTTTTGAAATCCCTTTATTTTAAGTGGTAAAATCTTGATTTTAACTAACTATTTTAACGTATTGCACACTTGTTGGCAAAAGTTAAAAATGCATTTTTTCTCAGCTTCGCTTTTTTCACATTTACCTATGTTCGAAAAACTCCTTGCAATTCATTTTTTGATAAATGTAGTAAACCTAATTTTTTCTAGAAATAATTTTTTATGTACTATAAAGAGATACACACATATTTTTTTCTGTCACATATTTTTTTCTGTCACATATTTTTTTCTGTCACATATTTTTTTCTAATTTTTTTTTTCATGTGGAAAGTTGAAATATGTGCATTTTTTAATGAAAAATCACTAGCACCAAGTTTGAAATTTTATTTCTCTTCAATTATAGCACCTACAGATAAAATCATGCGTGAAGATGTTTATAATATAAATTGATAAACAACTTCAAATTTTTCTTTCATCTTCGTTAAATAATTGTGTCGCGAGGAGCATTTTGAAAAAAGTTAAAATTTCGTATTTTAATGCATTTTTCTCAGTAATTTATTATCTAATTTATATTATCTGCTCAAATTTTGTTGTTGTCGTATAAGTCATATCTTCTATGTTTGTGACAAATTTAATTTAATTCTAAGCAAAACTAAAGAATTTTGGAAAAAGTGTCCCATGTCCACTTAATATTGTAAGACCAAAACCATCAACTTCGACGTTACACTAGCACAGTTACACATTCATACATCTTGTTCCTGCTTTTCGGTTTGTTTGTGTATCTAATTATAAACGACAAGAAACAGGGAATCATCCTTGCATCACATGTTACATAAATCCACCAGGCTAATCTCACAATAACCATGGTTTTCTTAACCGAAAAAAAAAATAACGCATGGGGTCGTCATGTCTCCGTCTGAATGATTGTCTTGAAGCAGTTGCCAGACAAATCCAAATTAAACTCCCCTCCTTGCCATGATGGAGTTGAGCCAACTTATCAAAGCCGGTTGTCTAACTTTGAAGTTTTTGTTGGAATTTCAACTATTCAACTGGTTGATGATTTAGGTATCTTCCTTTTTTCAACCACATATCATTGGTTGTAATGTTTCGCCAAAAATATGAGTTTGGCATTATTTCTTGGCGTGTTTTCCGTGTGTACTCTGAACGTATAAACAATCTTTCATCATAGTTTATCAGCAGAAGCTTACATAAGGGATAGCTCATTGGTCACAAATTCAAGAGTTATCACCGGCAGAAAGTCACAGAAAAGGTTTTAGGGAGTTTATTTCATTAACTGTTTAATTTGGGGTATAAGGGAATTTTTAAAGATTCTCAAAATAATTTGGAAAATCGTAAGAGATATTATGATTTTTAAAGAGAAATAATTTTAGATAGGTAGAGAGCTTCAAGGTAGCAGACTCTGTAGGAGGTAATTACAATTATATGTTTTCCTGTGATCAAATCCCATTCATGCAAACATAATACTTACGCATTATCCCGTCAACCGTTGGCAAAATTTTTGTTGATGACAAAAAGCGAACCATATGGCTTTCTTGAAGGTCCGGTTCGACACTGATTAATGTCAAATCTTTACTGTGGAATGTCTCAAACCAAAGAGACCGTTCCGCTGGACTAAAGGAATCAATTTGGAGAACTTTTTCTCTCGCCAATGATCGATGGGATAATACTTAAGCTTCCAAAAAAATTACACTGTCCTTATACAGAGCCACAACAATTATGAAAAGTTTTTAAATTGAGTGGAATGTGTATTTAGAAAAGTAAGTTCAAGTATGAATACAACCAAATTTCAAAAATAATGAATTTGTTTCAATTTATATTAAATGAAAGCATAAAATTTGTTTTATTTAGATAATAATATTAGTTCGTAAGAGATTTCAATTAATCAACATCTTTGAAATAAAATTGATATTATTTAAACGTCCTTCCTACACATCAACCTTTGTGACGAAGGGGTTACTCGTCACAAAATACACGAAGGATTAAATTATAATTAGTTTTAGCAATTTTTTTTTTTTTTTAAATAATCGTTTAATTTTTTATTTTTTTTTTCCACCTAAGTTAATCTTATAAAATAAATTCTATTTAATTTCCCTGGTTTGCTAAATCAAGGAATTTAATTAATTTTCGATCCCCAAAATTCCGATCCGAAATCAACAAAATGCCCTGATAGTTCGTGATATCTAGAAAATATGTTATTAGTTATTGTATAATGTAAATTTTAATCAAATATGTAAAAAAAAAAATGTAGCCATAAACTAAATTATTGTAAAGTTTTAGAATTGAATCGGAAAGAGACAATGGTGGCAGATCTGAGAAGAAATTTCCTCAGGAAAAGAATCCAGTAACGACTTTGTTTCGTCTGATATGGGATAAATCAGGATTCTAACTTGGAACTTTCACTTTCTACAGAACGCGGTTTTCTGACGAAATGGCAATTGTTCCCGGTTCTCTAGATTCAGTAGTAATCCTAACGTCTGCTTTCAAAATAAATTTATATATATTTCTATTTAGGCATTCGATGCAACTCAAAGAAAAATAATTGTTAAATAACAAAACATTTTATTTTTTTTAATTATTTAAAAAACTAAGAACAAAACCATATATATATATATATATATATATATATATATATATATATATATATATATATATATATATATATATATATATATATATATATATATATATATATATATATATATATATATATATATATATATATATATATATATATATATATATATATATATATATATATACATATTTTTTTTTTGGGGGGGGGGATTCAAAATCGAGGATCCACTAGATATATTCGTCTCTACAAGTTGATTATAAAAATGATACACATCTGTTGTGATACAATCAGTTTTAAAAATTTGATTAAAACAGCTATTTGAATAAAAGACTTTACTTCCGTATATGCACTCGTTAATGCAAATAAATCGCAATCTGTAGAATGCATTACATGGGAATTAGAAGTAATCAATTTGGTTCTAATCTTTTATTTTCAGCCTCACATGGCTCTTCACAAGTTTTGTAAGTCACGTTTGGAAAAGCAAACCATTTTCGTTTTGAAAGATAGGATGTTATATTTGGCATTAATGTAACCTGCCCCCATAAACACTTATACAATTGGCCTTTATCCTCTACAAGAGCTGTTTAAAATTTATTTTATGTAACTTTAAAAACATATTACCCATGAATATCACTATCTTTCTTTAATTGCACCTTTGTTTTAGCACTACAGTAATTTATACTTATAACCTGCCATCTATAATAGTTACAGAAGTAACATAACTGCTTTGGAACTCACTGTATAACATGTTGAAACAATCACACATTTGAGAATCGAGAGTTAACCTTAACTGCTACTGCTACCTCCCCTTTATCGGCTGTATTTAAACTCATGTTAATTAACTGCACAGTACACACGCATACCGTTAATTATGACATCAATGGGAAATTTAATTTTCTTAACAATATATCATCCCATCCCAACAAAAATCATATATGTAAAAAGTTTTTTAAAAAATTAAAAAAGCTAAATAGATTTCTGTTCTTCAGGTAGTAGTTATGGCCGTGAAAAGTATTGAGATCTAATGTAGAGCCGAGTTTAACGTTGTTGTAAATTAAAGGCAATGAAAATTAGTGAGATTTTCTTCTCAAAGCCAAAATTCCATTTCATAGACCACCCTTGCGCGTTAAACTTTTACCAACCCAACCCTCTTCATAGATCTCAATATTTAGTTACAAAAATATTTGTGACACTTGGCAATTATATTCTGGATCACTTGTAGAATGAGTTGGTGCTGCGACGCTTAAAAGCCAAATCACATAACCATTTTTGAAACTAGATAATGTGGACTATGAAGGGGAAGAACATTTATTACTTACTAATTTTTCTAGCCCATAATTTACAACAATAATGTTAAACTTGGCTCTACTTCAGATCTCAATACTTTTCACAACCATAGCTATAGCATGAAGGACTTGGCCCTTTTTTACAGAGATGTTTTTTATGGGATTTCACTTCTTTTTTTTTTATAGTGGTAAATTTAGATTTATTTGTTATTTTGTATACCGAAATATCTAATTTAAAAATTTTTAGTTGCCATAATTTTAAATCTTGTAAGAAAACTTTCTGGATTGAAAGGGTTCAATATACATCTTTTTTTTTTTTTGGTATTTACTTATTATACAATTGACTGTTGACGAACTTTTTGTTGGCGGTCAACTGCGAGAACTTTAGGATTATCTGACTACTTTATTCTCTTAATTTAAATTATTATTGAATTATTAATTATTTTAGATTAAAGGAAAATTATTAAAAAAGTTTAAAAAAAAATAAAATTAAAAAAAAAAAAAACGTTCTCAACAAAATCCAAGTAACAGGATTTTTCAAAGAAAGTTCAGTTTACCGGACCACAGTCCATGAAGTAATTATGCATTCAATGTGAATAATGAAAATATAGAATTAGTTTTAAAAAAAAAAATTATTCAGATTTGCAAAACAAGTTAGGGAAAGGGGAAAAAAATATGCCGCGCACCTAGATCAAGATTATTCAAAGATGTCATAAAAATTATATTACTTTTAGCCATGTGAGTCTATGTAAATTAATAATTCATCCATAACACCAATTATAAGATAAGTTCATAAAAGTGAAAAATTTCAATCAATAATATTTCACAGTCTGCAGTGATCTATACTTTGCTAAAATGTTTATAATAATACAATATCTTATAACGAAAAAGTTTAAACGACGCATTTTAAAACTTAGATCTTTTAACTCAATTTGTGTCAACATCAATTGTTTATACAACACACGTAAACGATCTATAAACGAACGAACACGTAAACGAGTGATCCCAATTGCTGTCTTTTACATTAAAAACGACTGAACGTCGCAATTAATAACAAGATTCCTTTTGCGGTCGTTTCATGGGGACAAATACCCCCTCCCCCCCCTCGTGCTATTTGCGTGAACCATACCAACCTCCAATCGTCAGGAATGTTAATTACTCGGCGCTACCTTCCCCACCCTCAATTAATCCAGCGACTTGACAAGTGTTCTCTTTGCCACAATGCTCTTTCTTCTCCGCCCCCAACACAAGACATTGTTGCCAGATTCCTCAAGGAACGAAACAAATTGAACCGTTACCGCCAACAGCACATTTCTCCCCAATCTCTCCAGACAAAGAATTCTTTGGAGGTCCCCTGGAGGTATAAACATTGCAGCACGAAATGGCGAAGATTGACTTCGGAGGACAGATTCTCCCGGGTAAACGCATTTTCCCGGGAAAAGCATCTTTTAGGGAGAGGGGGGGGGGGGCTGTAACGCTTTATTAAAGACCACGAGAGCGGGAAATGGTCTTTTGGGGGGCGAGCAACAACAATAGAGGAACCACCCACCCGACCTATCCAAAACGGAAAGGAGAAATCGGTTTCCGGTATATATCTTACGCGCGTTTTTGCTGTTCTGTCGGGTCGAGGCTTTTTGCCTAGTCATCTCTCCTGTTCCCAACACATTACTTCCCCACGCTATTTCAATTTTATTTCCACCGTTCCTACGATTGAGTCTTCGGATTTTTATTCTCCATTTGGAGCTGCGTACATCGAAAAAGATACTAAAAAGAAACAATCTTTTTTTATTCTCCAGCATTCCATTTCTTGCTTCAGAACAGAAGATTTGTTTTGTCCTGTTTATGTTGTTGATTCTAGCGAAGCAATGATTATTTTTTTTTTCTAGTCACCGACTCAATTTTTTTTTATCGTGGCACATCGTCCGCATCAAATGAAGTGTCACCAGAAGATCAAAGTTTAGATTCTCCATCGGAAGGTAATAAATTGTATGGAGTTTAACCCAGACCCATCCTTTCGGGCTGTTCCCTAGAAGCCTGTTGAATGAAATGCTGCAGGGCGGTTTGATCTTTTGATGAATTATACATTAGACATATTCTTTAGGGTTCCTTCGGGTATTACATTGTTACTCATTTAAGTCACTAAATATAAGTAATAAATATATATCTTTTACTTAGCTTGTATTTTATTCTGTTGTAACTTTTAACTACATTGGTTTATATATCCACTCTAGGTTTATATATCCACTCAGATAATGCAATTTTTTTGCAGCTTTTATTGAAGTAGAAATATAGACTGTAGAATTAAACTGCTATTATAACTGGCAACCCGTTTTAAACAGTGTTTAACTGGTACCCCTATCATAGTATATTGTACAACTATAAAATTTTGTTTAAAAATCTAAAAAGATAAATCATTTTTTTTTTTTTAATTTTTTTTTTTTTTTTTAATTTTGCCCTCAACTATTACTAGCCGGCCAAACGGTATAGTGGTTAGCGTGCTGGCTTCTATACCGTGAGGTTGCGGGTTCGAGTCCCGTGTAAGGCATGGGTGTTTGTAAATGTATGTTGGCTTGTCTAATGACGAATGTTTCGGCACATTATAGCCCTCGTGTTGCTGACGGCGCAAGATAAACTGAAAACAACCAACCAACCATTACTATACAGAATACTTAAAACGATATATTTATTTAAAACAATCTTGAGTTCATCCATGAAAATAAATATGAATCCTTAAAAATTTACAGATATATACTTTTTTAGTAGAGTTACAATAAAATATATTAAAAGATAAAACAATTATTGGCAATCCACACAGAAATAAATTGGTGATGATGAAGAGTCAGAGAATGAAAAAATATACATAATGGATTTAAAAAAACCATGATAATAGAAAACTGATTAGATTTCTGTCTTGATTAATGAATAAGAGAATAATAATGTGAACGATTAGTTTACTAGTGTAATTTTTTTGAACAATCAATTTGTATTCTATTGAAACACTTTGAACATTGTGGGTTAAATATTGCCAGTTTCAAATTTGGTACATTGGTGGTACAATACAGATGGCTTACACTTCGTCTATCAAAATGATATTTCTAATCAACAAACACAAATGAAATCAAGAAACTGTTAGTGTTTACATTCAAAATAACTTAACAACACTATTGCATTGGACAAAAATTATGCTAGATGCTTTCTTCTCTTATGTATGATATCAAATATTAGAGATATCCTCTAAAAATGTATTGCGCACATTCTTTTAAACAGTCTTCCATCCAAGCCAACTATTTAGTGGCAACTGAAGATCAACATGAACGCCTCAGGTAGAGAATAAAACTAATAGACTGAGAGGCGACTGAAACTTTAAACACTCCAGCAAACATAATTCTGATATATATATATATATATATATATATATATATATATATATATATATATATATATATATATATATATATATATATATATATATATATATATATATATATATATATATATATATATATATATATATATATATATATATATATATATATATATATATATATATATATATATATATATATATATATATATATATATGTGTTTAATAATGTTGTGAAATGCTGGTAGATTAGGAATATATACTGGTCTGTCACGGAAAAAATGCTCGAAATTGTTTGAAATTCGACTTTCAATGAATTGAAGTAAATTCGATTGCCAAATACGACATAAGTTGTCAAATAATGAGAATTCTTTTTATTTGGTAACTCACAGATCTTTAATTTTAAACTAAGATGGTTGCAAACGATTTTTCTTTCTTTCCACCAAATTCTTGTCTTTTAAAAATCAGCCAAGTTGATAATAAATATTATATCACAGATGACGTAACTTGGCTGACTTTTAAAGGTTATAAATTATTGGCACCAGGAAATACAAATCGTCTGCAGCCTTCTTTATTAAAATTTACCAAATGAAAAAGGGTGTTTATTTTTGACAATCAATTTTAGTTCAACTCATTCGAAGTCGATTTTTTTAACAGTTTCAGCCCTTTTTGTCCCGGCAGACCAGCGTATTCAAAATTAAATAGCATTTATCTACATTCTAGAAAAAATTCAGAATAATGTGTGATGAGACACCTAAACTTGCAGTTGCTTCTCGGATTATAACGTCTTCATTTAAAGTTAGAGGAGATACATTTTAGCTGAGTATGATACAAACAGTTTTCCTTTTTTACAATTTAAAAAGAAAATATAAGGATCCCAAAAGAACTCAATCTAAAAACATTTTATTCACATACTGGTCCGGTAGGAATACTTTTTGAATGTAAATAAGTTTGCGTCGTTATTAAACGCATTTTCTTAATTAATTTTACTTGACTTAAACTTTCCCTTTTTTAAATAAAATATATTATGTTCAAAAACCTTATATATTTGATGATTTGATCGAATCTTTAAAAAACGGCCTTTAATTAATTTTAAAGTTGTTTTTGTTTCCAAGCCACTAGTGTTGCCTCTGAGGAAGTGTATTTTTGAAATTATGCGTCCCAAATTATTTTTTAAAAATAATTAAGTTGTAGAATAGAAAGAATTGCTTTTTATCCATCATTGTGTTTAAAAAAAAATCTGAATCCGTTGATGATGTCTATTATACAAATATTAAAGATATCAGTTTCATTGCAGTATATTTTTTCTGGTATTTTCAAATGATAATTTTGTTTTACTGCCAAAGCAGAAGATGCTCTGTTAGATTTATCTCAAGTAGAAAATGACAGCTCTCAAAGTCTATTTTTGACTTTATATCCTGAATAATGAAATTGCCAGAAATCTAAGTGCTTGATAAAACAAAACCTTACCCTCAAAACCAAAGATTGATGGTTAAATTAAGCAAAAAAATCAGGCTTTATTATATAAGGAAATTTAAACAACTATTTTCTTTCAAACTTATACAGTGTTTATATAAAGAAACATTTTACACTTTACAGTTTTTAATTTTCAGAAAAAGTATTTTTGCATCACTTCTTCTCTCAACTCTTGCAATTTGCAATATTTGTTTTTAAAGAAGGAAAATTGCAATTTGAAAATGTTTAGAAAGGAAATGAGGCAAAAGTAGAGTTTTTCTGGAGAAAAAGTAGACTTACTACCCATAAAATAAATAAAAAATAAATTTTGGTATTTTTATTTCATGTTGTTTTATATTATTTGGCATTTTCATTTACTTTAGTTTCTATTCACATTATGAGTACGTTATATTTTGTGTAAACTATACAAACTATCACTTACCTTTAACTTTTTCTCTAAACGTAATATTTCAAACTTCAATGTATCTTTCCTTAGTAACTTGTTGAGATATACCATTTACTTTTTTTTTGTGAAATTGTAGTTTATACCCTACAAATTAAATTAGTTTCATAATTATTTTTTAAAATACCAAATGTTTGTAAAAAAAAGAGGTCTTTCTAAAACAATTGTAAAATTGGTTAATATTTAACAAAAAATATATGATGATATATTTTTACCAAATTTTAATTTCAGTATATTGAATAAGATATTTTTAACCTATATAAAAAAATGTTAAATCATTTGTTGGGAACTTTCGAAGAAAATGAACATAAAAAATGGACAATTTTACATTACGGGTATTGGTAGGGTACTGTGTTACCAAACTGTTTAGTGTAATAATCGACACTACATTTCAAGAAAGTAGTTTTTACAAAGCACTGACAAATTATGTTTTAAATAAAACTTTATCAAGTGCTGAGTGACAAAAACATCGATTTGATTGCCATGAAAGAAAGAAAATACAGCTGAAAATATTTCCTTCAAATCAATAAAAATGAATTAATTAAATTCCAAAGAGTATAAAGATTAAAACAATTACTAACACTGTAAGGACAAATTTATTTTAAACGAGCCATCAAAAAAACCATAAAATTAAATTTTATTTCCATTTTAGTGAATCCAACAGTGGAAATGTCTGAAAGAACAATTTTGTAATAGAATACCTAATTATATTTGAAAAATTCATTTTAATAATCTAGCTTTGAAAAGATATTCAATTATGTTACTTTTTTATTGATACATTCCTGCTTAATCATATTGGAAAGTCTGTGCAAATATATATATATATAGAATGATAAAGAATCCTATTTTAGTATACATTATCAAATAGTTATTTTAAGGTTTTTCATCTTAAATTACTGTAATAAAAAATAACAACCAAAATTGAAATTTTTACTTGACGTCATTTTTATTGTTTAAAACAAAGGTTAAAAGATGTAGACTTATTAAAATTTATCAATTCTAAAATGAATATTATTCTAAAAAAGGGGCATTTATAACCGAACTTTAAGATTTAATGTAAGATTAATAATTCGACTCATAAATCTTAACAAAAAAATCCTTATTTCTAATTTAATTTTTTTTTCTCGTGTTTGTATGTTTGGTTGTTGAAAATTTATCCAGTGAGATGTTACACCAACTAATATTTTTAAGTAGAGTCTGTGTGCATAGCTTGTGTAAGAACTCATGATGAATAAAGTTATCAGGACTAACTAAATTCAGATGACTGAATTCAGCCTAATGATGACTGAATTCAGTCTAAAGACGACTGGATTTAGCCCTAAGACGACTGAATTCGGTCCAAATTTGGCAGACTTTAGTCGAAGAACGTTTGAATTCAGTCCAAAGTCAACTGAATTTAGTCCAATAAATGTCTGAATTCAGTCAATAATGACTGAATTCAGACAAATAATGACAAAAATTTAGACCAATAATGACTGAATTTAGTCCAATAATAACAGAATAAATTCAGACAAAAATGACTGCACTCAATCCAATAATGACTAAAATCAGAAAAAAATGATGGATGAATGCATTCCTATGAACAGTGACTGAAATCAGGGAAAATAATGAATGAATTTAGTCTAATAATTAAATTCAGTCCAATGCAGAGTACAGGCTAACAACGACTGAATTTCGTCCAATAATGAATTAATGCAGTCTAATAATGAATGAATTTAATCATTACCAAATATGTTTCAGAGTTGAGTTGTACCGCGTGATTTTAAGAGTTTGTTTCAATTATTTATTACAAAATCTCTATTTAAACTGAACTTAACCAAATTTATAACGCCAAACAAAATTTAATTTTAGAAATGAAAATATTTTTTTCTCAAACTAAGCATCCCGTTTTTTCCTTCGGCATTAAATGGCAAAGATGGTCACTTAAGCTTTACTATTACGTATATTATGTATGTGTGTCTTTTTGAATAAATCCATCAAATTTATCTTTGAAATCAAACATTCAAACATATGTTAACGGGATTCGAAATCGTATTAGAAATCCTTTACTGCAGCTAAAAGGAAAACTTGTCCCTTTCAACATCTGGCAGGACATCTTGACAATTCCCCAGAAAGACTAAAGATTTCCGATACATTCCACCTCTTATATGTCTCATCTGAGACACACACAGTACACCGTGCTGGGGCGGTACTTAAAAACGTTATTGAAAACCAATAACTGTTAGAATAAATGTCACATTTTGTCTTAGAAGATAAGCAGCGTCATTTCCTCACTAAAAATCACGCAAAAAGAAATAAGCATTTCATGCGTTCGATTATGTTGGTAAGAATTGGTACCCTTTACTTTGGTTATGATGTATACATTTAAGTTAAGTAAGAAAATGAAATTTTCTTATCGGCGCTTTTTTTAGTCTTTCGCACTTCAAATGTGAAAACATTGATACTTATAGAAAAACTTCAACGACCATCAGTCGGATAACCATGAAAAGTTGGATAACAGAGATACTGGGGTGGATAAACTTAAATGAAATTTAACGCACTGATATAATCCATTAATTATCAATTGTAGACAATAAAAAAATCTTTTATAAACTTTTACAATATTTTTTAATTATTGAGTAAAATTCTTCGTTTAATTGAATTATGTTTGTTAAACTCTGACGCGATGTGTGAATTGATATAAATTAAACTATACTAACAAAACATGTAACTATTGGAAAATATCTGTACTCCTGCGTCTCGCTCTATTGATTCCGAAACTTACAGCTGTCGAAAAGTGTGAGGGTAAAAAAAGAAAGAAAATGTGAAAGTCTACAGGATAGTGTTTTTATTGGTTAAAATTGAAGTATATTTTTCTACGTGTTCTTTATTCGATTGCAACTATGTTCTTTATACTCAATAATAGCGACACCTAATTTAAGGGGACTTGGTCAACTTCAAACTTTTTTTTATTTAAGCCTTTAAAATTATAAATTTTACATATTTGAAAGTATTACTAAGCAAAACCTAAATTTTATTTCTGAAAAAGTTCTCATAGTGCTATAAATTTTCAAACTTTTTAAATTCTTTACAAATTTCATCAAATTGCAAAGTCTATCTTCTTTTTCATTTTTCAATATTTTTCTGCGATTTTTTAAAAAAAAAGTATTCCAAGTCACTCTAACATTTTAGGCATCGGATTCAGAATAAGTAAAATAGTTTTCGAGAAAAACAAAAATTACTGTGCCTATATGTAAAAAAAAAAAAAAAAAAAAAAAAGTATTTTTCAACATTTAAATTTGTAAAAAAAAGTTTTTATTTTATTCAAAATCCCATGCCTATTTTTGTCAAATAGATATTAAGAATGACACAAACAAAATTTCAAGTCATGTCATTCATATTTGCTGCAGTTTTAGCATTTTGAGTAAGGTGGTAATTTCAAAAATCACGAACTGATAAAAATACGTTCGAAACATCAAAGGAATATGCTAAATTCTCCATAAATATATAGTATTTCTGTGATTGCAGTTATCGGATCAGGTCAAATACTTGTCAGCATAAGGAGAAGATAATAAGCAAGTAAAAAATAGAAAATTTATATTTTTATTATTTTGGGGGGAAACAAGGGGTACCAAGTCCCCTTTAGCTCTATAACTTTCTTTTTATAGTAATTACAGCTAAGAATGCTGGACATCAATTGAAGTGAACTGTGTTTGAATTATACTTTGATGATTTAGGGCTTATAAATATTTTTTTATGAATTACAGGTAATACGCGTATGTTACTTAAAAAAGAAAAAAAAAAAAAAAAAAAAAGGACATACAAATCAAATCCTCACTACTCTGTTTCTAACTACAGTACTTTTGACATTTGATAGCAATAAAATTGTAAGTAGCTGACTTAATTAAAGCCTAATTAAGTGCATTCTCTAATATTTTGTTACTCAGATTCATTTTAAATAAATATGTTTACTAACAAATATAAATAAATGTAATCATAACTAAAAACTAAATAGCATGATTCTGATGATACAAAAATAAAAATAAGGATATTAATCTAAAAAAAAATATCTAATTAAAAAATTAAATATGGTTTAATTTATTTTATTCAAATACATACAACGTAATCATTTATCTAATGATCAATAATTTATGACGACATTTCAAGACATCCTAAACAAAGGAACTCAAAATTAAATTTACATTTTACATTATTCAAATAGAAAGATAAACATTCAAAGAAATAAATCTTTAATTCAATAAAAAAAAATATACATCAAAAACTGCCCAAGCTTTCATCTAGCCAATGAACAGATAATCAGAAGTAATTACTTCGTTTTCGAAGTAAAATAGAAAAAAAAATAGAAAATTCAAATTAAACTGTGAAAGTTGTGTTATAATTGCTACTTTTTCGATCTCGATCATGCTATTTTTTGCTCTTTGAACGTTTTCCAGCACAAAAAAAAAGTTTTTTTTTTTTTTTTTTTCCGTGAAATGCAGGTTAGTGAAGATATCTATCTACAATAGTGAATTTTTTCACAGGTTGAAAGAGATCTGTGAAAAATGTTAAACTATTCATGTAATTGAACTTCTCAAGTGCCACACGAAAAAACACGAAGTCCTAAAAAAATTTGGCTAATGATTTATTTATTTTGTTATTAGAGATAAGGCATAAATTTAAATTGGAAACTTTCTCAAAAAAAGTGGGGGCTAAAATGAAAAGATAGTGAGATTTTAAAGAGAATTTTATTTTTAAATTTACAGAATTTTTATTTTCAAACATCACTTCTAGATTAGAAAGCTTAATTATAAAAGTGTTACTGAATTTAAATAGTTTTGATTAAATAGTATAGCCTTTTGGATCGTAAGTATTCAAAAGATTATGAATTATTTACATTAACATAAAGTGTTAAACATTCAAAACATGTTGTACTGGAACATGATTCATTACATTGCAAAAAGCAATATAGATATTTAATTTTCTAAATAAATATAACAATGATTCAAATTTAAATTCATTATAATTCAGTTAATTTCAAAGACAGTGTTCATTTTGTGAAAAACTTTTTCATCCACACTTTTGTAATGAATTTTTCCCCTTCTGAATAGAGAGTATTAAAATTAAAATTCTATAACTTTTATAATAATTTATCCATTAAAAACAAGCAATCTTTATATGACTCCTTACCTTATTTAGAGCTATTTTGCCATTCACACTGATACGTAAAAGAAATAAACCATGTTAAAACTTATTTTTAGAAGTCTTGTATAAAATATCTCAAATTCTATTAATTCATTTGAAAAGGAATAATTTTAAAGCTCTACTCTTATAATCTTATGTAACTCCCTTGCATTATGCAAATGCAGATATTTTCACATCCATGGCATATTCAAAAATATGACTCGAAGTTTAATTCATTTCTTATATGGAATTAAGTAAAGTTGTTTGAATATATATGAGATAGATAAAATGGAATTCTATACAAATTTGAATCCGTAATATTCAGCGCTCAGAAAAATTACGAAGCAAAATCAGTTTAAGTTTAGTTAACAATACAAATATTTTAATATAAGGAAATTTTACTGAAAAATTACTATTACTATTTTTAGGAGTAAAAGTTTTTGCATGCAAATTAACAGTTTTAATTTGCTTAAATTAAGCAATTTCAAATTATATTTCCTATGTCGATTAGTAATTCAGCTTATTCTATAAGATTTCTATTATAGTATTCAGCATTGTTTAGAAAGTATTTTTCAAACACAATGATGGAACGTTACAATAACTATTATTCTTAAACTAATGTAACATCTGGATATTTTTGAATCATTTATATTAACTTCGATTTTGTCTGGAAAATCGGCGGAGGGCTAATTAACTCCCTTGCTTTTGATAAGAAAAATAGTTCTTAAAAATAATTTTTACTGGGTGTAAAGTCTCACAAAAAAGATTGCATTACATTCAAAACGCATTAATTTTGTCAAATGGCAACATTTTCCTATATTAAGTTTTTGAGTTAAATTCGGCAAACTTTGATTAAAACTTTTATCAATTTGTCCAAGTTTATCTCATTTGCAATTTCATGCCCTTTTTATAATTGCTTCTCAAGACTCCACAATATGTAAGTATGAAATTTGAAAATTGACAATATTTTCCTATGGTAACGCTTTTGTTATTTAATAATCGTAATGTTATTGTCATTTTTGTTGTTCCTACCACCTCTTTATAAAGGTCTCAAGTGTATAATACTTTCTTCACAAGGATTTCCTATAATACCTCTTTGGTTATGAAATAAATGTTAGTTCAAAAGTAGATGGAACGATAGTATTTTGTTGAATTTGGTGCTTTTGATAATGCATACTCTCGAATGAAGCGCAAGAAAAAGGTATGCAACGATGGATTATTCATCCAATCAAGCTAAAACTCGTCAGATAGATTCACTGTCGATGAAAAGGCATTCTATCAAGTCTGTTTGGGGTCTGTCACTAAGCTGTCACTAAGTTTGTCACTAGCGGCCTTTTTGTGACAGAATTTAGTGACAGACCCCAAACAGCCCGCTTTTACACATGCTACTATGTTAACGCTTCTATGGAATAATTATCCTATCGAGATAAAAATTGGTCAATAAATTCGCTGTGGAGGACAAAGTATGGAATCAAGTTTTGAGGGCAAACAAAATTAGTCAATGGTTTGGAATTTAAAAAGGATGTTTTTTTTTTTTTTTTTTTTTTTTTCTACGTAGCAATTGAGCCCTATAAAAACTCGATCAAAGTTCAATAAACTGCAATTGCACGTAAAAATTGGCAATGCATATAAAGGTTTTATATTTAAAAAATTATTTTTTTAGGTTGTATTATTAAATTAACATATTATATATTTCAATCGGGAACAAAATATTTCTATCAATGTTAGTTATGAAAGTTGGGATAATGTACTAGTCTTGTTAATAATTGACTTACGCTTTAAATCTTTAATTCCATAAAATTTAAGGCTCATAATCATTTAGAAGAATGTTTTATTACTTTAAAAAGGAAAAATCTTATTGATCATTTCATATTATGACCAATAAACTTTTAAAATTTAATATTTAATTATGTACATTTTTGTTCTAAGGGTCTATTTATGGTGTATTTTAGTTTTTACTCCTTGTTTGAAAAGAACGTTTTATGAAAATTCAAGCACCAATAATGCAAACCTTTATTTTTAATCTTACATTATGAATTGTGCTAAAATTCTATCTACCGAACACTTAACTGTCCTTTCAAGATAAAACCCATGAAAAATACATTATAAACAAAATATTTTTAATGGCGTATAGATCTTTTAAAGTTCCTTCATATAAGCACTTTCAACCATCAGATTAAAAAAAATCCACCGACCTCCCCATTATATCCCAATCCATTAAGAAATCTTAGAAAGATATTAATAAAAGCAAAGAGCAAAGAAAGTCACTACGAACATGAAAGCCGATTAAACTAGATAATGTAACCTAGGCGTAACAATAACCAAGAACAAAACCAAGCCATAATCCCTTAAAAAAAGGGAAGAATGCATCATATACGCGAAAAATACTTTAATTTTCCTTAATATCGACTGACTACCCCATTTGTGACTTCAGTTCCAGGCAATCTACTTAAAGAATACAGAAAAGCAACTGTAGTAGTTGAAGAAAAACAACGTCATGTAAAAGGGTAACTTTCACCCTCGGAATACGTTATGCGAGCAGGGTTGGGAAATGTGGTGCTAATTACGTTTTCGGGTTTAATCTTTCGTGGGTAACTTCCCGTTTTTCATAAGCGAAATGTAATTACCCACCACGGCGTCGTTTGCGGGCGGGACTATCTCGATTTTTGTTGGGCTTCAAAGACCCAGGGATGTCCTATTGTTGTCGGCTGTTTTGATGTCGAAGATTCTAAGCCGGGAAGTTATTGTATATGGTATGTGTACGTCATTGAATAAAAAGAGGTAGATTGCAACGATAGGGATTCTTTTGGGTTTTGTTCAGTCGGTGTTCATTTTGCGTCTTATAAAGTTAATTAGAGTTTGGAATCTTGATGTGTTTTGTTTTTGTTCAGTAGCTTTTCTATAACGTTA
The DNA here is from genome assembly GCA_963978545.1 of Linyphia triangularis. Classification (NCBI taxonomy): domain Eukaryota; kingdom Metazoa; phylum Arthropoda; class Arachnida; order Araneae; family Linyphiidae; genus Linyphia; species Linyphia triangularis. Next base: position 96,045,144 of record OZ021722.1, read on the forward strand.
AAAATTAATCCATGATGAAACAAATAACATACTGACACATTTCCGAATTTTCTAATTTTGTCCATTTTTATCAGCTTTATTCTAAACAAGATTAATCTTATTTTTTAAAAAACTGATGTTGTTAAAATCTAAAAAAAATAAATCATTTTACACAATTAAATTTATTGCTTTGTATTAAAATTTATTTTATGATTAGAATGCATTTATTTTCTTTGTTCTAGCTCACGCCACATTTAACCTAGATTTGTGATATTGTGTGTTACTATCGTAAATTATTTTGGAGACGACCAAATTTGTGCGCACACATGCGCTTTTTACAACAATTAAGTAAAACACTGTATTGCAAAGATGTTGTGTGCTTTCCTTTAAAATTAAAGAACTGTGCCGTAGTAAAAAGTATATAAATATAGATAATAGATGAAGCCTATTTTTTATATTTTACCTATAAAGATAAGCTGTTTATAAAGTATAAAATAATAATGTGTTGATAAATATTAGTTGCTGAGTCAATTAATAAAACATTTAAATACTAATAATAAAGTCAAAGTTGCATTGTACATATAGCGTTTCAATAACACAAGAGACCCTTTGTGATGAACATTGTTGGGATACCAAACACAAATATAAATTTAACTGTCACAATTATCAAATTCTTAACTAAACATTGTGAAATTAAATAAAGAATGTGTTTCAGAAAAGATAAATGAAAAAATTATCAAATTATTTTATGTTTCTTGACACATATAATACACAAAACGAGTGTCTACAAATGAAAAAATATTGCATCAAGCGTAGTCTTGGAAATGAAAGATTTGAGGTACAGAACATAGATTTTTTTTTTTTTTAATTTTTTTTTTGCCAAGTCTTCTACTTATCCACAGATACTAATTGCATAGCTATCAGAAACAATAACTTGCAGTTAGTTGGCATCAAAGTTCACAAAACACGGGGTTTACAAACAGTGAAACATCATGCAACACAGGAGAAATAATTTGTACAATACAGGGATAAATACAAATTACAAGAGAATGAGAATAGGTTGAATACTAACATACACTTAAATACAAAGGAAAAATGTGGTTAAAAAAATTTAACTTATGGTTAAAAAGAAAATGTGACTGGTTTAATAAAAGGTAACACATGATTAAAAATACTAACGCATGGTTAACAGTAGGAACACATTATAATTGAAAAGTAACAAATGGTTAAAAAAGATGATAATGCGTAGTTAAACACAAGGTTAACACAGAGGAAAGGTCAGGGATAACACAAGGTAAAACGACATACTTGTATTAATCGTTAAAACTTATAAACTTGTGATTTAAAAACTAAAACATTAATTTATATAAATAATTTAAACCAAATATAACTTTTCATTTCTATTGAAATGTCTTTTAAAAGCTTTCACCGGACTTTAAAAGGAACTTTTCATTTCATAGAAACTCTTAAAAGCTCCCATTCATTTATAAAGCCATACAAATTTAAATACTGATAATCTTAAAGTAGAAATACTAGTTATCTTATTCCTCAAAAGTACTTTCGAGATTTAATGCACCATCATGAATATAATTTCAAATGGACTGAATTCCATTTTCAGCAGTACAATCCATTTCGCATTCGTTCTTTATTATTCTCCCCCCCCCCCCTATTTTCGTCTAGCTGGTCTGGCCAAATTGAGACGATATTGATCGTCTACCCATTCCGATGTTATCACTACAGCATCGCAACAATGGCCAAGGATTTTCAATCTAGGATTTACGTTTTATCACCAGGTTGTGGAAAGGATGTCGTTTCGTTAAAGTTATTTTAGATAACAATCAATCAATAAAATAAAAATAAAAGATTTGATAACCCGACTTGTTAATTAGATATTTATCTATTTCCCTTATGCATTCGAAATTTAACCGTAGTTATTCTTTTTACAACTGAACTGTAATTATTTTTAGAAGTATTAAGAGGGTCTGGGGCACAAAATTTTTTAAATTCTCAAAAAAAAAAAAAAAAAAAAACTATATATTTTTTGTGAAAAATAATACAATTTTTTTTAATATAATAGCATAAAATGCTGTTTCTATCATTAGTAGAACTTGAAATATTTAAGTTTTTGTTACATGACAACTGTATCTCAGATATGCTATCTTGAAACTTTGAATCTGCTTTTCTTGCTGATGGCTTTTTGCTCCTTATCTGAGTTTAAATTGATAAAACTAAAAAAGTATTTGTTACATATCTATGAAACTTTCCACATTTATTTTTCGCATATATTCCTTTAATTTGTCTTCAGGAATTGTATATTTTGATTCAACTTTTTTGAAAAAGTGTTCGGAGCTTAACATACTATAGATTTTATGCAGTTTTTGCACAAAATATTTTTTTCATTTTTTTCTAATTACTTTATTGAAAAATCACGAAGACAATTTTTGATATGAATTATAAGAAATAATTTTATGCAAAAACTAAGTGATTTTTTTTAAAAAGTTTTTTAGATATATAAAATGTAGAAAATATCAAAATTTTGAAGTTTTTGTAATTAAAAAAAAAAATATTTTTTAAATTTGAAAATTTAAAATGGTATTTTAAATTTCAAAGCATCATACATAACTGCATAAAAAATTTCAAAAAAATAATTCTATAAATAAAGATTTTAGAATTTTGAGTCAAATACCCCCTTAAATGCATTTTGTCTATACGCGGAATACTTCAGTTTTAACAATTTTTTATTTCTTATCAAGTTTATTCATTTTAATTTCTGAAAAACTGTTACTTCGCTAAATTATTTTTTAAATGCTACTCAACTCTGTTTATGTAACTCCATTTGTAAAATTTATTTTTGGAACGTATTTAACTAACTTTTCAAACACTCGTCTTTATCTTATCATTAAATGCATAAACAAGAGAGCCCTATATCTTGTTCCACTATCGCATATATCTATCTATATGAGAATTTTCAAGTCATTTTTAATTGAAGAATGACATCAGCTTTTTAGTAAAGAACATTAATAAAAAAAATCGGATGTAAATTATCACACATAAAACTTAATGACAGTAAATTCGCATCCAGATTAAAGAGGTAATTCTAAAAAAAAATAATTACTCAACTCAATTAATTAACGTTCTCACGATGCTACTTTGCCATCTCTCCAAGAAAAAAAAATGAGGTTTTAAATTGGCAGACTGTCCATGTTCATTACACTAAATCGTTCTATTCTTTATTTTAAAATATATTCCCAGCACATGTTGCCAGCGCCTGAAAAAAATTTCATTTCTAAGGAGACAAACAAATGAAACTATAAATACATAGAATTTTTTACAAAGTTTAATTTCTTTTCTGCCGCTCTTTGTCATAGTGTATAATTAACCTTTCGTCATTTTGGACTGATATCAAAGATGGTTTTGTTCTCCTAATCTTTTTTACGCTCAGACGATTAAATGTTAACGACGCCATTAAAGCAAAAACATCATCTTGCCGTGTTTTGTGGTCAACAATGGAATTTTTAACACCCATTCGGATTATCTCATATTCCAACAGTGTAAGACGCAAGCTATTTGTACATGATGTGGCTTTGTTCCCAAAAACACAGTTATTTAGCAATAGACATACGTCTGTTGTTTTAGAACTTTGAAACTGTCTTTGTCTCAGGAACTAATAGAAAGCAATAAAAAACGTTGTTTCAAAGCCAGCAACTTCAGCAGTTCTTTAATTTAAAAAAAAAAAAAAAATTGTCTACTAGAAGTAGATTTTATTCATTTACTGGATCTGGTATAATAGTATTACGAATAACTAATTTTTTTTTTATCTCCAAAATGAAATTTAGGGTCAATTCACACACACACACTCACACAAAGTTATAATAAGCTTCAAGATAAATTATCTATGAAACGTAACCCTTTTTGTGCTTATAACTAGAAATTTACTTTAAACACTAAGTTTCGTAGTAGGGCAATTCTCTGTACGCATGTGACAGTTTGATTATTTTTCGATTCGTTAAAAAATTAGAATTCTAAAATTATGATGAAACTGGTAGTTATGTTTTTGTTTTATACAACTCTAGTTGGTGGTAAAGTTATATTAAAAAATAATTATTTTAACTAAGTCAAATATAGATTTACAAATCACCGAGGCACATGACACGTCCGTGTCCCATGTGAATAAAAATTCATGTTTGACCTAGTTAAAGTCATTATTTTTCCATATAACTTTGTTACCAAATAATATTTCAAAAAATAAAAACATAACTATTAGATTAATCTTAATTTTATAATTTTTATATGTTTACGAGTAGAAAAAGGAGCCAAAATGCCCCGTGCATCAGCAAGAGAATTGCCCAGTAAATTTCCGCAATATGCAATCTTTGAAGAAGATGAAAATGGTCTTCTGTAATTGCTCATCATGTCATTAGCTAATAAAATAATTAATTAGAAATTTGCACTTTTTTTTTAAAAGAACTAGATCATGTTATACATTCATGTATATTTAGAAATAATAATGACTATGGAAAGAAAATTTCCAAAACTTATTATAATATAATCAAGACCAATCAAATTCAAAATGTTTTATATATATGATTAAGGGGAGTTAGTACCCTCTTTACGGTAATCTTAATTTGGCATAATTCATGTACCTTTTCTCAGAAAGTATTTGGCTTAGAAACCTATTTTTTTTTCAGTGCATTTAGCAGACATTTGTTATTCTACTGAAGTTAGCTTTTGATGATGATTCATTTGAATTTTTTTTAAGTACATTTTCGTGAAAGTCACAAAAAAATTTCAATTTTTTTTTTCCAAAAAAAAAGCCAAAATAAAAAATATTATTAAAATAGCAAGAAAATCTCACTTCAGTATATGCAGATACACAAAAGAAATATGTGGTAAAAATTTCAGGAAGATAGTTTCCGCAGTTTCTGAGAAAATGGTACATAACTAATGAAAAATGTAGTTTTGAGACAAAGGCTTTTTAAAGAAAACTTTACTTGCACAAATAGTTACCATTTTATCTTCAAACAATTATTAAAAATTCTTATTTTTAAGGTATTATTACAAATAAGGTATTCTTTTAAAGGGGATAATTTAAATTTTGTTCAACAATTATATATACTCAAAATCGATTATTTATTAATTTTTGGGTACTAACTCCCTTTAAAACGTAACAATGCTTGATGAACCTATGATAAATAACTTTTTTCCCATTGAAGTTTTTTGAAGAATTTTTTCCCAGATAAACAGTAACACAATTACAAAAACTCAATCTTAAGGCTTTACAAATAAAGTTCTTTAAAAACAAGTAGTTCATACACCATGGAGCCACAGTATCCCAACAATAGCCAATATCTCTCAACAATGGCCAATCCCGATGTGGAACGTTGCAAGTCGGGCTTTGTTACAGATATTGGCCATTCTTATCCAATCTCGCAACCGAAATTATACTGGAAGTTTTGAAATGTTGATGTCCAGTTTTAAAATTGGAATATTTTTTTTTATATATATAAAGAAAAGACAGAGAGCAAAAAAAAATACGATTTTGATGTGTTTTATGTAAAAATAACGTGAATTTTGGAACGATGCTCAAATTTCGGTCAGAATTGGCCTATCTTCCGGAACCTCTGTTTTCAACATTGGCAAATGCTGCTGTGCTACTTGGGAAGAGTGATCCCTAAAATTAAAACTATTTTTAAAAAATTTAAATAAGTTAAAATTAAAAAAGATATATTTTAAAATTTTCATAAAGGAAGCTTCAAGGACCAAATAATATTGCATATAATCCACTTTTTATTGAATTGTTTTCTGTAAAATCTAAAACTTTATTACGATTTTCCCGATAAGATTCTTTAAAGTTTATTTTCATGTAAACTCTTATAGTACTACAAAGTGGTGAAAACTTTAATTGATGTTTATTTTTCTTCATCAAACATCATTTGTTTATAGTCTGAAGCATATATATACCCAACTTTAGGAAGCTCTAAACAATTGCAACTTTATTAGGCCATCTTGTTTGCAGCATTCCTTTTCTTAAGGGACACTCGTAAGCAAAAACTTAAAATTTGTATTAGTGAATATAGTAGCACCAAATTTTTTATACAAATAAAAGACCTATTTTTAAACAATTATTGATACGATATTTTGTTTTTTAAATTTAATATTTTTTGATATTTTTGTTTTTTAGTGTTTTTTGGCCGAAATATACTCCTTTTTAAAAAGACTTCTCCTTCAATTTTTGATATTTTTTTTTTAATTTGAAGACTAATTAATTATATTAAAGCATACTCTAAAGATGTAATGAGAGATTTTTTTAATTAGTTTGACAGAGGATTTTAAAAAGATGTTTTCTGTTTTTCACGAAAAAATTAATAAATTTTCACAAAAAATTCCTATCTTTTTAAAAAAGCCAATACAATTTGCTAAAAAACTCTCCCTACATTTATAAAACAGATATTCAAGATTTCAAAAATATAAACAGTTCAAATCTAAGTAAATTTTTCTCAAAGCCTTAGTATTTTAAGTACCGTCAAAATTGACAATTCTAGATTTCGAAAAAAACGAACTTAAAAATAAAAACTTGCATACAACTACATAGTAGATCAGCATGCAATTAAAATTCAAAAAAGTTTAAAAATCGAATGTTTGCAGTTCCCTAGAAGTTTGAAATTTCTCCTATGTCTTCTTGAATATATATAGCTTAATTTTATGCAATAAAATAAAAACTTGGTGTGTGTTTTTTTTTTCAAATTTTTTCTATTTTGGGGTACGGGTAATGGTCTCTTAAATGTTTCTAAAAAAGAATATCCTTCAAATTTTAAGCTCAAATTTGCTACGAAATTTTTTTTTTATTGTGGAACCCTGCAATCACTTAAGTAACTGACGAGTTAAGAAAGGCTTCCTTGTGAACTGCTGTTAATTAAAGAAGTCGTTGCATCCTTCATCTATTTTAAATACTAGTTAGAAGTGTAACAATGAACCTACTCAATTTGAAGATAAAGAAGCTATTCATGGCTAAGAAGTAATCAGTAATTGTTTTTTAAACTACTGTAAATTTATTTTATATGATAAGATACGATAATTATCGTATAAAATAACTATAATATATAAAATATCGTCTAAAATATATAAAATAATCGTATAGATAATTATAAGATAAAAGCTACGATAATTTTCCCAAGCACCCATCCGCCAGTTTGCTTAAGGTAGCCAAAATCATGAAAATAGTTGATTTTGAGATTTTAGTTGTTTAAAATAGCAGCTTCTATGCTGTTAACGGATATCACCAACACATAAAAATATTTGTATACGTATCCGCAGCAAACAAACACATGGTACAGGTCTCTTCTGAATGAAGGTGATTGTTTACTATAAACTTGATTTTCACGAGACTATGTGTTTTATGTTTGTTGTACCTTTTCTCAGAAACTATTGCTACTAAAAACAAAATTTTAACACTAGCAGAGTCATTAATTATTCGTATGTATTTTAACATGGGCATTTAGAAGAACATATTCAACACATAAGTAATAGAACTATAAACCATAAAAAGTGTGAGTTTTTTCATTTTGCTTGGTAATGTTTGGGTAAAGAGTATTTTTTAAGCAATTAGGGAATGTATTTAAAAAGGAATTGGAAAAATTATGTAAAATTTAGTTTCTTTACATTCTTCAATATCGATTTAATCCTTCCAGATTGATTAAACAAAATTTAATTGAAAAACTCCAGAGTACGTCCAAAATCACATTTAATCAGCTCACTTTAAATATTTTATACATGTTTGCTAAAGGCCCTTTCTATTAAGTTTGATTTATCACTGCAACAAATTTCAATTCAATATCACTTATAGTTTTTTGCAAAATGCACATTAAAATTTCTTAAGGGGAGTTGGAAGACAAAAAAAATTTCGGGATCCATTTCGAGGATTTTAGCTCATCATAATATTTGAAATGTTACCTACAAAATGGTTTAACTTGGTTTGCAATGCGCTCCTCCGAAGTATTTTTTAATTTTTTTCAAAAAAAAAAATAACATCACTGAAAAAAACGCCTGTTTTGTACTTTAAATTTTTTTTTCCTCAAAATGCTGTTTTCCATGCAAATGTTTTATTTTTACAAAAGCATATGTCAGTCTATGTAAAAGTGTTTTAATATTGGCTGTACAAAATTTTAAACCAATACTATGAGTAGTTTGTGAGAAAAAGGTACATAAAAAAGGTCTTTTTAACATAGACTAGATAGACCCTTCCGACTTGCCTTTAAATTAGCATTGGAGCCTATAGGAACTCTGCTGAATTTCGGGTTTATTTATCGTACTAGTAAAAACACCTAGAATTCGAACTTAGTATCTTTGGATTTATATGCTTACCATGCATTCGGGAAGCTTGGTTTTATCTGAGTAGCCTTGACTTGAAAATAGAGATTTAAAGTATCAATACCACCTTACTGTCGAACCGACTACTAGAAGATATTTTAAAGCCGGATAGTTTAAACGTGGGCACTTAAAATAAATCGAGGCATTTAACTCTTTGATAGAAAGAAAAAAAAAATCCAGGTATTCTACTCTTAGAATATTCGATTTACTATCGAAAACTTTGAGAGTCACGAAGCAATCCAGATTTGAAATCAAATCTCCCTCAAAGTGGGAACTTCGACAAAAAGCCCACTTTAAAAAGTACTCTTTTTTTTTTCTTTTTTTTTTTTTTTTTACAGGGCCCCAAACTATTCCGTCCTCTTGAAGATGGGATCCAATATTCTATGCGAAAGTGAAATGCAGCGACAGAAAGTGGGGAAAAAGATCCAGTAATTGACAGGCGTTAACAAGGAGATATTGAAATGCGTACAGAAGGAAGAAATGGAGCAATTTAGATGCTCCAGATTGCGACATTTAAAAAAAAAAAGAAAAGCTTGAGCATTCTTCTCTGAACAAGCCATAAAAACGAAGAGAGGAACCTAATCTCTAAAGAAGCAACTTGAAATCATTTGCGAAAGAAGGCATTTGTGTGAATTGACTTTTTTCTCATGCAACGCAAACAAAAGAAAAGTAAAGTATATTTCAAAAAGATAACTATGCATTTAGAATTCAAGGAATTCAATAACCTGAAAATTGAACAATAAGCCATGCACGATACTTAAACTTAAACAATGGAAAACTAATTTCATTAATTTCTATCACTGCCCCTAAATTTCTATTTTTGGGGATTTATTTAGTAACACATCATTAAGTACTCTTAATTTAAAATTTAATAATACAAAACAATATTGAAATATTAAAACAAACAGGAAAACAATTACAGTACGAAATACTACTAAACATTTTCTAGTTTTTTTTCATAAAATTTTTTCAAAAAGTATCAAACAAAACAAAAAAAATTCAAAAGTATTAAACAAAGTAAAATTTAACTACCAACTATAAACTAACACCAATCACAAAATAGGAAATTGTGATTTATGGAAATTATTGTTACACAAAACGCTATTTAAAACCAATCGGTATTTTATTTATTCTAGTAAGGTATTTATTTTAAGTATGCCAGTAAATATTTCTTTAAGATCCCTACTTAGTAAATACCGACCAATTGAACAGTAAAAGAATGCTTGCAGTTATAAATGCGAGTGTATGAACATGGATGATAGAACCAAGAAATTATTTAAAGTTTCGTCTGTCGTGATCTTTAGTGTGATTTGGTAAAAGGCGTTGGACCGTAAGATGTTAGAGTATTAAATTAACAACATCAGATAAACCAAAGTTAAAATACTTCATAATTTTAAATTTCAAACCAAATAACCAGGCCGGCATAATCAATCTACTAGTTTATTCAATATACACTATAAACGCACAGATTAAATTCCTCAAATGACAGTAACACAAGTTTACTGTCATGCATCCAAGTATTAAAATTAAAATGAAATAAAAGGTAAAAATTCTCCAAATAGGTAAATATTCAATAAATACTAAAATATGCAATTAAATTCAGGCATTGTTATAGTTACTTAAATCGAAGCAGGCCGAGAATAGAGGAAGAAAGGTAATTAACTCACATGGAATTTCAGGGGTAAGCGATCGGCAGTGGGTCATCCTCTCTCTCTCTTAAGAACCTTCTCCGCTCCAAAACCACAGTCTTCACTCCTACACACCGGAAAAACGTCCCCCCGTTTCCCTCGATCTCAACTTTCTCCAGACCTTTCTGACCCCCGTCACATCTTTTAATTGGTTGACTAACACAGCTTTACTTGGGGGGATGTGTAATAGTTGCTGTTGTTTAACCCCCCTATGCAAATCGTAGGAAATGTCAGATTACATCATGACATTATCACCCCACCTTTAATTTTTTTAAAGAAACCTTCCTTCCTCACCTCTTGCCAAACAAAATATCGCTCATATACAAGTAACCAATATAAAAGCACAATGTACGAGAATCATAAAAAAATTATTTTTGATTAAAAGAAAAAACAATGCAGGAAATAAGAAAATAGCATATGTAGTGTTATATACCATATGATTTAGCATTTTATAGCAAACAAGATCTGTGTACCTATTTAATCACTTAAAGAGAAAAAAAAAAACTTCACAAAATATACCTTAAATATATATTAGTAAGGATATAAAAAATTATTTACGGGAAATTAAAAGTTATTTTAAAAGTTCAAATAACCATCAGTTCCTAAAAATTGTCTGAAATGTTTGTATGAAATATAAAGTTTCATTACTTCTTCCATTGAGTTTGTAAGTAAAAGTTATTACCCACATGTGTCAATCTTCAGTGTGGTTGAAAAATGTAACTACATCTTATTTTTACCGTTTAGGTAGTTTCCACTCAGTCATAAGTAGGTGATTCAGTCATCAGTAGGTACGGATTCTCGAGTCAATGATAAAGTTCTTGTCTTTTTACATTGCTCCTCCTCCTGTGTTAGTCCACTTGAGGTTTTATCCATTTGGCATGGATGGTACGCCCTTTTCCTTTCAGTATGTGAAGTCGTTCCGTCCCTTGGTTTCGCTGCCTGGGATCCGACGTGTTGACATAGGTACATCTTGACCAAGAAGGCGGGGCTACCGTGCCAGTCGAGGTGAAGATTTGGTGATTGGCTTTCTTCCCTCGGATTGTTGGCACACCGCTGTGCAATCTCTGTGACGTATTGATGATCCCCTCTGTGGGCAATGACGCTTAATCGGCGACCAGCTGTTGCCTTTAAAACGAGTCTTACTAAGTTGCTCCCTCCATGATGTCATTCGTATGGTCATTCTGTGGGAGTGGCCTGCCGGTGGTGATGTCACCCTTTTGCGTTGCTTCCGTGGTCCTGGTGTTGGTCCTTGTTGTCATATCTTTTCTGGATTTCCGTCCCTCTCTCGATGTTTTCTGTGACTGCTATTCACTGAGACTCCTCAGGTGGTTTAGATTTGGTGCGGTTTGTGATTTCCACCGCCAATCTTTTAACTGCGATGATCTCGCTGCTCGTCTGAACTGGCTGCTTTTAAGTGATTTTGAAAATCGTTCCCTCTCTGTTGAACTCTATCCTTGAGCCAAGCATCAAGACATCAAATATAACACACAATTTCTGTCCAGCAGAAGTTGCAATAATTTCTGATATCAAAAGTGGAATGTTGTACACCAATCCACCCTTCAGCAAAACTAAAGTCTAGAATCCACTAGTTTTTATGAAAGAAGATCTACAGCAAGTAGAAAAACCATCTTCCCCACTTCTCAGCCAAACTTAAATTAAATCAATGCCATAATTAATCCTAAATGTGAACAAAACGCTCACTTCAAATATAAATTACAAGTACCTCAGATAAAAAAAAAATCTTAATAGTTTTTACATTAATTCTATTAGAATCTTCAATGTCTTAAAACTCATAGTTTTTACGTTATTTAAATGAAATCAACAGTACTTCCTACACACCCTAAGCAGTATCAAAATCCAAACTCAAAATTCCTGTCTTTTAACAACATAAATTTCCTAAATTTTGATCCATTAAATGAAAAAAATGGTTCACAAAACCCCCAAAGAAAAAAAAAAAACCATCAAAGTTTTTCTATGTCAAGAACCCCCAGCCAAAATGTTTATCTCGCAACCTATCCATTTCTATAGCGGCCGAAAACAAATTTCGCCCCCACGTATAATTAAAACTTATTCTCCGATATCCTCTCTCTCCGACATCCAACATTTCTTTCACCGCGCATGGTCAAAATAAATCCCCCTTTTTGCCCCAGACAAACAAACAAAAAAAAAGAAACCCACTCGCCTCCGAAACGCGAAGGAGAAAAAAAAATCACCCACCTCGGATCTCGTTTCAATACTCCGACCCCTTTTGCAAACCAACAGAGCGGCGTAGAAGTGACGCCCCCCTTGCCAAAACCAGTTGGGGCGACTCTTCAGGGTCAAAGGTGTATCCGTTAGTGATATGTTAGCCCAGGAAACGCCAACTTTATCTACAGCACATGTTTAGTCGGAGATAACGACAGAGATTCACAGGACCCTTAAAAACCAAATAAAGCACTAAATATCCGAAACTGGACAACCCCTATGGATTTGACTTCAAGCCCAGTGTCCCACAAGTATCAAGTTAACCCTTATTTCACTATGTTTGTTTACAAACGAACTTTCCTGCTAGCTTTCACTCTTCTCCCACCTGATTATCGGCAAACGTTCTTGTTTACAACGCTACTTCCTGTGTCTCAAATTGTAATGAATGGATGGGCGGGTTGTCCCAGCAAGCGGTGTATAGTTGTCCTGAAGCTTAGATAATCTATGATCAGCTAGTTTGAGCCGGCTTATATGCACTGTACGCTCTTGAAATGGATCAGCGTCTAATTTAATATTAAGTAAATTTGGTGATCTCTCAGAAATAACAGTATAGGGACCCAAGAATCGCTTTTGAAATCTCCCAGGATTCTTAAAAAATACCTTATCACCCAATTTAATCTGTCTCTTGACAGATTTAAATTTAGCATAATTTTGCTGAATAATCTGTTGTTTTTCAATGTTATGATAAGCACTTTGCCTGCAGGTTTCCAAGATTTGTATCCTATTCTCAAACCAGTGTGGCAAGTTCAACCACTCGACGTTATCTTTAACTGTTGTACAGCCCATCGCTTGAAATATAGGCTTCATTTCTCTACCGAAAAACAGTTCATTTGGTGTATATTGTAATACTGAATGCTTAACGTTATTATACCAATTTTTATGAAGATTTATCGCAATTTCTAAGTCCATACCAGATTCTTTCAATGCCAAAATTGTATTCTTTAATTCTGCATTAATTTTTTCAGATTTCCCATTTAGAGAGGGTGTCAGTGCGGGAATCTTAATTAATTTCACCCCCAGCTTTTCATTCAACTCTTTGAAACCGTTCGATATATAACAGCCTCCATTATCGCTAATGATCTGTTTAGGAGTGCCATAACTACATATATATCTCAACAAACACTCAGTAACCTGTTTAGCACCGATGTTTCCAATGGGATACAATTCAATATGACGTGAAAAATTATCGATGAATGTAATCACGTAATCGCCAGATTTCAAAGGTCCCAGAATATCAGTTGAAATTACTGAACCAATTTCTGTTGGAATAGGCGCTATGCCTTGTGGCAAAACTTTCTGATAACACCTTTTAATTCTGTTGCACGAATCACAACTTTTAATATAATTAACTACGTTTGCATATAAATTTTTCCAGTGATAAATTCTCCGCATGAGATCAAAAGTTTTTGCAATACCTAAGTGTGTGAAATGAGCTCTTTTTAAGGCATGTGCCTGTAAATTCTGAGGTAAAACTATATTATCAAATAACTTAACATTTTGTTGCTCCTTAATTTTTCTTTTAAACATTAATAAACCCGTTCCATGGTCCAAAAAATAATTTTTAAATTTTCTCTTGGATCTTACATTTGTTCCCTTTAAAATATCCGAAATATGCTTTATTCCCTCATCTTTCTCTTGCTCTCTCCTAATGTTTTGATTATCTAATTCGTGTAAATCCTCACCTTGTATGTTATTGATCGTATGGGTGTTTTCTAGTAGCTCCTGTATGTTAGACTGTTGAATCTGACCTGAAAAAGAATTCGTGTCCCTCTGCTGTTCCCCATCTTGTAGGTTTTCCATACTACGTGTGTCATTGGTTTGTAGTGTATCAAGTAAATCTTGTACATTTCTTTGCCCCTGGGCAAATATTTCCTTCACTCTCGTTGTATCGCTGTCAAATTTTACCCCAACATCTTGTATTTCTGTCCTAGATAAAAAGTCAGGCATCACGTTTTCGGTACCTTTTATATATTGGATATTAAAAGAATAATTTCCTAATTCAGTTAAAATTCTAATTATTTTATTAGAATTGTTTTTCAATTTTCCAAAGTACTCTAATGGTCGATGATCAGTGAGTATCGTGAAATGCGTGCAATACAGAAATTCATTAAAATGTAAGACTGATTTATAAATCGCCAAGAGTTCCAGATGTATTGCCGGAAGTTTCTGTTCATACTCATTGTTTTTCGTTGAAAAATAAGCTACCGGACAAAGCTTATTATTGTGATACTGAGCAAGTGTAGAACTCATATTCAACTTGGATGCGTCACTTTGCAAATAAAATTTTTCCCTAATTTTTATTTGTTTCAAAAATGGCCTACAAAAAAACTGTCTTTGCAAATCTTGAAAAGCATTTTCGTGTCTCGCTTCCCATTTAAATGGCACACCCTTCTTTGTGAGTTCTTCCAAGACTGTAGTGAATTGTGCATAATTTTTTATACACTCTCTATAAAAATTCGTTAACCCATTGAAGCGTCGAAGTTCCTTAATATTTTGTGGTCTAACAAATTTAGTGATCTTTTGTGTATTTGCCTCCGTTGGAGAAATACCCTGCTCTGAGATCTGATATCCCAAAAATGTCAAAGATGTCTTAAAAAATTTACACTTTTTTGCACTAAGTGTCAAATTGTTTTCTTTAATCCTCTCAAAGACCACTTTTAATTTATCCATCATTTCCTGGAAAGATCTCGAAGGTATTATTAAATCGTCAATAAAGTAATGAATGCCCAGTTGATCCAACCCTTCAAATACTTTATCCATAAGAGACTGAAATATCGCGCTAGAGTTTATCATTCCATATGGTAATCTTTGAAATACATAGCTACGATTCATGGCCATAAATCCCAACTTCTCACTGTGATCCCTAACTGAGAGCTGCCAAAATGCACTCATAAAATCAATACTCGAAAAATAGGTGTAGCCTGCTAGAGAAATTACCAGATCTTTGATTCTAGGTAAATTTTGTGTACTTTTTTGAATAGCCGTATTTATCAGACGCATATCGAGCGCAATACGACAATTGTTAGAATTATTTTCCCCGCTCTCAGATTTTTTCTTAATGAACAATAAAGGTGCTAAAAATTTCGTATTTGATTCTGTAATAATACCAGCTTCCAATAATGCATCAATTTCCTTCTTAGCTTCACCTCGCAATAAATGTGGAATGGGGTAAGGCTTACATGCCAAAGCATTATCATGTTTAAAATGTAATTCAGGTTTAATTAAATCTGTGTGACCCAAAGTTTTGAAAGTTTTAGCAAATACCATATAATTTTCCTCAAGAAGTCCACTCATCTCATTTTTTTCGTTATCATTCAAATGGTCCAAATCAAAATCACTTAATTTAAATTCCTGATTTCTCAAACTAAGTACTTCATCTGAAGCCTGGATTAAATTAACACAAGTATTAACTTCACCCTCTGATTCAAAATTACTATTTATGACACCTATTTTCATGTTTTTATTTAAATGTAAAATCCTGTCAGTGTTGTTATAAAGTAAAGTTTGAAATTCCTGACCCTTAATTGAATTAACTGACATCTGTACCTGCAAACCCTCTCTGTTGATATTCGGCATGAATAAAACTTCAGTAGCACTATGGTAAATGTTTTCTTTACATCTTAGATCAACAACAGAACACTCACCTGGCAGCATAATAGTCTTTTTGACCAAAGAAACGTTATGAATACCGTGTGTAAATCCACGGTCATCCTCTATTAATTCTACAGACGAATTATCAGGAAAGCCCAAAGAATTATTACGTAAGTCAATATTAATAGCATTTTCCTTAAAAAAATTTATCCCCAACAGTGCATCAAATTGCTTTGATAGCATACCATGACATACAAAAAAAACAGTTTTGAATTTCTTTGTCCCCAATTTAATATAAAGTTGTATGCAATTTCTGTATTGTAAAGTGGATCCCGTGATTGTTTTAATTGAAACGCAAGAAGCAATGTTAGTTGTTTTTACATGTTCTTTAATGCTATCAAATAGATCACCTGAAATTAAGTTCAAATTTGCTCCAGTATCAAGAATGGCTTTTAAATTTGTGTTCCCAATTGAAATCATTACTGTGGGCAAATAGGAGTTACCTTTAAATGTGGTATTTGGGTTATCAAGAGAATTAACACTAAACAACAATTTATCTTCAATATTATTAACTGTAGATTGTTCGCCATGGGTTATGTCTGTGTTTGCGCGCCCCCCGTTTCTTCTAAAAAAACCTGTTGTGAAGCTGACTGATTGGCTCCAAAACGTGAATTATTTCCTCTGTGTGTATTTGGATTCCGTGTATTATTTCCTCTAAAGTACCTGCCATTTTCAGTGTTTCCTCTCGTTAGTGATTGTTGTACGAATCTATTCTGATTGAATTGTTGGTTATTGTTCTGGAAATATCTCCCCCTGTTCTGATAGTTTCCACGTCTAGCATTATATGAGCCTCTATCATAGCTATTTTGTCTAAACCGATTATTAGGGTTTTGGGATTGAGTTGCATTTATTATTTCTTTAATTTTCTCACAATTCGCTGATAAATGCCACGGACTGGCGCAAAAGATACAATCAATAACCATTCGCTGTTGGGTAGCATTTTGTAAAGTAATATTGTTGATATCATGTGTCTGACTTTGCTCCGGGTTTTGTATACTATTCACATTTTCACCTTCCGTTTGTAACGAATTTATTCGAAATTTTGTGACAGTATTGATTGCGACTTGAATGTTTTTTGCTATATCTACCGCCTGTTGGAAAGTCGTTGGGTTTGCTTTTAATACATCGCATTGTAGCTGCGGTAGTAATGATCCGATGAATTTTGAGAGTCTCATTTTATCGAGAATTTCTCTTGTACTTTCCGAAACAACATTCTGTGAGTTTCCCAAATATCTGTTTGACGCAACTACAAGCCTGTGCGCAAAAAGTTTAACATCTTCATTTTCTCTCTGATAACAATTAGCGAAGTCAATTTGTGATTCACCGATCCCCTTTTCTAGTTTAAAAAAATCCCTTAACTTAAGTGTGACGAATGCGTAGTCTGTAGAATTTGATAATTCTTGGTCTGAAATTAAGAACCTCAGTGCATTCCCCTTTAGCCTCGTTTTTAAAATAGTCAGACGCTCTCTATTATTCCAATTTGCAATATTGGCAACTTCCTCAAATTGTCTGAAAAAGTATTCTGTTTCTTCGTTATTTCCCTCGAAATACGTTGAGAGTAATGCCAATCCATTGATTCGACTACTCTCTGCCATAGTCGTTCCTGTGATAACCGCCCGTCCTGAATTTTGACTTAATTCACTGTCATCTATATCGCTTGATCTATCCGTTCGATTAATTCTTCTAGAATTGCTTTTAAAAGTATGCGCACTCGATTTTTTGACTCTAACCATTTTTATTGACCTTACCAAAAACCCTCGATGATTTCCCTTTGAGTAATTGTGAACCACAATTCATTTTACGTTTCCACATTAATAGCGTATCTGAACAAACCGTAGATAGAAGACTGGATCACGGCACCATAAATAATGTCGTGATCTTTAGTGTGATTTGGTAAAAGGCGTTGGACCGTAAGATGTTAGAGTATTAAATTAACAACATCAGATAAACCAAAGTTAAAATACTTCATAATTTTAAATTTCAAACCAAATAACCAGGCCGGCATAATCAATCTACTAGTTTATTCAATATACACTATAAACGCACAGATTAAATTCCTCAAATGACAGTAACACAAGTTTACTGTCATGCATCCAAGTATTAAAATTAAAATGAAATAAAAGGTAAAAATTCTCCAAATAGGTAAATATTCAATAAATACTAAAATATGCAATTAAATTCAGGCATTGTTATAGTTACTTAAATCGAAGCAGGCCGAGAATAGAGGAAGAAAGGTAATTAACTCACATGGAATTTCAGGGGTAAGCGATCGGCAGTGGGTCATCCTCTCTCTCTCTTAAGAACCTTCTCCGCTCCAAAACCACAGTCTTCACTCCTACACACCGGAAAAACGTCCCCCCGTTTCCCTCGATCTCAACTTTCTCCAGACCTTTCTGACCCCCGTCACATCTTTTAATTGGTTGACTAACACAGCTTTACTTGGGGGGATGTGTAATAGTTGCTGTTGTTTAACCCCCCTATGCAAATCGTAGGAAATGTCAGATTACATCATGACATCGTCTAGTGACAACAAATACATAAGAACTTAAAGAAGAAGAAAATATTTTTAATAATTTCCTTTCAAATTCTTTTTATTAAAAACACTAAAAATTTCCAATACTATTCTTTGATAAGTTTACTTTTGCCTAACTATTCTCGATTTTGATATGAACTATAGAGGAAATAAGTAATAAATTATTATTATACGCAAACAATGCTCAAATAGTTTATTGATAACCAGGTTGAAAAAAAGACGAAGTTCTGGAAATCGAATTCTAATAGTACGAAAAACATGTGTATTTGCAAGCTAGCAAACTTGAAAGTAGTGAATTTTTATTTTATTTAAAGATAATCTTTTGTTTTATTTTAATTTAATTCCTTCGTTTACTACTCCTTTGCTTTGTTATTAAGAGCTTAAATAATACAAAGATAGACAAAATTTAAATATATATATATATATATATATTATCTTACTCAAATTTTAAAAATTAGGTTTTTTTTGTTGTTGTTTTTAATTTAATACTTCTATTTCTTTGATGACTGAATTGTACCAAAAGTTCTATTTGAAGACAAGCGCTTTTGACTGCTAGTGGCAAACCAACACAATTTGGCTCTTTTCATGGTTCGATGGTTGAGTAATGAATGGATGAAACTCGAATTACAACCACCGCTACTCGAGGAGTGTTTTCAACATTACTGAAAAACTAATTTTGAGAGATGGATGAGGAACTGCATTGTACTGCATTTGGATAAGAAGGGAATTTATTAAGTCACTCTTAGGAACAAATTGTTATCAAAACTGAAGAACCAGGTGATATAGATAAAAATATACTTGCTAATTTAGAAAATTTGACTGTTTATTGATAGTATTAAAAACCAAAACATAGAGTCAAACACAAAAGTTTGATGTTTACCTTGACGACAAATTGATTGTCAATTTTAATATTTTTGGCTTGAGAGTGTTAAACTCGAACATGACATGACAAGCATGAGTTCGACAAACACCGCTCTTAAATAAAGCCCAGCTCCAAAAGCTAAAACTAAAAAAAAAGTAATTTTTAATTTTAACTGAATACTTTTATTTGAAGTATGTTAATTGGCAACAGAAAAAATGTAAAAGAAAAATTTATCATTTTGTATCCATATTTGTTAATATAGAAAACGTCCTTCATTGTTATGTTGTTAAAAGAAATGAAAATATAAATTTTTGAGCTTCAAAACCTTGAAGATACATGAATTTTATTCATATCCAAATTGACTTCTAACCGTAAACTCATTTTGAGTTTCCTTAAAATCTAATCACTATTTTCAGACCTATGAAAGAAAGCAATTTAAGGGTAAGGCACATAACCGCATACTCGGATATATATCATCCATGTATATACATTTTTGGAATAAGTGTGTGATATCAAGTAGAAATTTTAATTTCTTGAACGGTTACATTCGACAATTGAATATTGAGAAAATAAAAATGGGTTGAAAAAAAAATTTTACACAATATTTCGTCGATTTTTAAAATTAAAATATTCACCATATTTGTAAAACACAGTACTATTATAGATATGAATTAAAACTGTAACAAAAGATTTTTTAAAACGTGTTTTTATTAAAAAAATAACTAAGTAAAATACTTTTCGAGATTAAAAGTTGAATAACTTAATCGGTAAAATTCGAGGTTTAGTGTAGTGTTTTTTTTTGTTTTATTTTTTTTTTTTAAATCCAAAATTAGATTCTTTGTGCGATCTAAAGATAAAACACAAAATATTCTTCTGTTTATTAGCATGAAAATACACAACTCTTTCTGCCCTTTCATAATTCAATACCCAAATATTCATTTTCTATTTTGATCTACCCAATTACCAGATACCCTAATAATTTTTTGAATTCTTAATAACACACAAATTTAACCTCTTTAACTTGTAAAGTGTTTGTACAAAAAGAAGATTTTCGTATACACTTTATCTTTTTAATGCTTTCAAATTATTCATCACTTATATTTCTGTGATATTAATAAGTAATATAATTTAAAATTACACTTCCTTATTATACTAACTGTTAAATGTGGCAATCTGTAGATGGAATCTCATTAATATATAACCTTCCAAATTACGGTTTGCTATAAAACTTATTATTTCATACACATTATGTTTCCAATTATCGATAATATATCCAGTAAATATCAAATTATTTTTAAAAATAGTAATCTTTTAAAGCTCTTTAAATAAAAAAAGCAGTTATTATATTATATTATATTATATTATATTATATTATATTATATTATATTATATTATATTATATTATATTATATTATATTATATTATATTATATTATATTATATTATATTATATTATATTATATTATATTATATTATATTATATTATATTATATTATATTATATTATATTATATTATATTATATTATATTATATTATATTATATTATATTATATTATATTATATTATATTATATTATATTATATTATATTATATTATATTATATTATATTATATTATTTTATGTTAAATATACAAGTAAAGATAACTGCGAAAAGTGTGCATTTCTTTTAATAAAATCCTCTTAACTAGATTGAGTTTGGTAGAAATATCATGTAAAAAAAATAAAATTGAAAACCAAGATGATAGTTCAATTTTTACCACCTAAAAAAAATAACATCTGTTTGGAAATAGACGGCAGTTAATTACAGTTGCAAAACTTTAAAAGGTACTTTACCAACGTTGCTTTTTAAGGACATGAATCCCCTTAAATATTTAACATATTTTTTGCTTAAAATATTAAAACACAAATGTACACAGATTCTTTAAATTAAGGTAACATAAAAAATCATTTTAAGGAAAAAAAACCTGATAAAAAAACATTTAATAAAAGAAAGAATGACTTTTATTCGGTTCTGTTTTCTCTTACTTTCCTTTCACTTCATTAAATATTAAAGCTATCTTATGACCCAAAGGAGAATAAACTAATACGTTTTAGTCAGGTAGCAGATGCTACACTAACGTTTAAAACTGCTTTCAATAATATAAAGACTTGTAAATTACTTTTGTAGTGGTTCAATGTATTCCTACTAAATAATATTCTATTAGAGCAATATCTTTTCCTTCGATATGTAACTTACGATATTTTAATACAATTTTCTTCTGAATACTTATCATAGAAATGGTTTAAACACATAAACAGATAATTCCTTCAAATTAAGTTTATTCCCAATAAAATTGTATCATGTTTTTGTATCTCAGAGAAAAGAAACACTATCGCTATTCTTCCAAATTTTATAAGGGGGCCGATTAATTCACCTTATATTTATTTTCTAGCTATTACTACTCTATATAAATGGATATTTCATTTATAAAGCTATGTATGAAATATTGGATTCTTTATTATTATGCCGTCTACCATTGGCAAACTTTTTGTTGGAGACCATAGATTCAAAAAAACGTGGTCTCGCAATTCCGGTTTGTCTTGGACCAGCATTTGGGATGTCCTGGAGCGGCGTTAACAGGAATTTATTTGAGACCAAAAGTGAAGTTAGATACATTTCATTCTAATGTGATGCCATCACAATCATTACTTGAAAAAAAAATGGTGATTTTGACATCCCTCTTGTACATGTACAAGTTCTTAGTTTAATATTGTAAATTAATTCAGATTGAAATACTCAATTAGTGAGTAACATTTTCATGGAAAACTAATTAGTTCCCAGGTGCGTCGTATTTGAGATGACTTTTTTGTATGTTACTTGTGCTGTTTCTACTGGCAACAGCTCATATTAATAAACTGACTTTTTTCATAAATAAATTCAAAAATATACTCGTCGCATAAACTTAGTTATGAGGCAAATTAGTTATGTAAATAATAGTGGTTATGAGTGTTTTTTCTTAAGTTCAAAGTGCGTCATTACTAAAAATAAATAAAATGTAATGTGATTTTATTGCCAAAAGTATCGGACGTTTGCAGTTAGTATTTTGTTGCGTAACACCATTACATTCCTAACATATTATAAAATTAATCCGAAGTAGCTTTATATATTCAGTTGGAATAGTTTTTATGAATTAGAAGTGCTAGTAGAACGAATTTCCTGCATTATATTTTATACCAAAAGTAGAGTCAAGTTTTTGTTTTGTTTTCCACGAAAGTTCTTTTAAATGAAACTTTCATTTAAAAACAAAAATTTTCAGTAAAGTTTTTTTCTTTCTATTTTATAGGATACACAATAGGGTTATTTTAGCCAAATATTAAAAAAAAAAAAAAAAATTCATTCGAACGTGCTACGAAGGAAATTTTGACATAAAGGAAAAATTGCTCGGAAATCCATCGCACGTACTTCACAGTGCATACATTTCTTCCTATTTATTCTAAAACTGAAATCGTCAATAGAAGGAGATAAAATAAAAAATATATATATATTCCTTCGTTTCTCGGCAACACTTTCTGTGAGTTTATTTATTCTTAACTTGTTTCCTTTCGCTTCGAAAAATCAGATCTTAAAAACTTAACTTACTGCCACTGGTTTCTTGTGAATTTAACATAAAATAGAAATAAAAAAAAAACTATCCTTGTTAAGGTAACTTTTCAGAAATAAATTTTGAATCAACAAGAGACGCCCTGGAAAGGAACGTAACAAGTGATTTTACGAAGTTTCGTTTGAGGTAATAAATTCCACAAGGAATTGAATTCAGATTCGCTTAAAAATGTCGAAGCATTTTTGATTTTCAGCCACACATTTGCATAATAGACTTTTCCATTTTTAGGCAAAGAATAATTCATATTCGAAATAGATTTTTGTGACTGAGAGACAATTATATATTAGAAACTGAACGCTTTTTGGTCGCGATGTAATATTTGATCCTTTAAGCCCAGAATTATTTTGCGTGGGCTGAGAAAATTGACTCTAGAATTATAATTGGGCATCTAAACGAATTTCTTTTTAAAAAATTTTCTCGCATTTGAAAGGGAAGAATTTGGTTGCATATTTTAAATGTCAAATTTTTATTTAGGATATTAAATTGGGATTATCAAACGGAAAATGGTTATTGGGGACATGGATTCCAGCTGTATTGATTTCATAAAGGATATGGTTATATGAATATTAAACTAACACTGTTATTATAATTTTGCATGTTATTATCACATTATTACAAAATACTGAAATATGTTGCAAATAATATTTGATAGTTTTAATTAAATTGTGTTCATTATTTTAATACAGATTTTTAAAAAAAAAAGTGTTCTAACGTTCATAAGTGCTTCAAAAATAGAGTAAAAAGTATTCCAATATATTTTAAATAAAATTTTAATTTTTGGAAAAAAGAGAATATCGAATTTTTTTGTAAAATAAAAACTAATGTATTCTTAATTAATTAATGAATATCACAACGCGAATAAATCCAATTAACTTGATAAACGAAAGAGTTAAATTATTTTTTTACTATGACGACTAAAGTGAAATGATGTAATTTGTTAATTAAATATATTTAAAAAAAGCATTACAAGCTTTCTTTGATTATTTCAAAGTTTAATAAGACTTTAGTATTGCGTAACTTAAATCAGTAAATGTTGTTTCAATAAAATAAAAAGTATAAAAATAAGAAAGTATAAAAAAAAAAAAAAGGATATATTTTTTCTTTGTACTAGACATAATAAAGTGCTTTTATGAAATTTTAAGTTACTTAAGCTTTGGAACATAATCTTGCACTGTATTTCTTTCTTTTTTTTTTTTTTTTTTTTTTTTTTCTAAAGTATATTTTTGAGATAAAAATTATTTAAAAAAAGAATTTCAATGTTAAAATTATTTTTAAAATCATATTTTTATCCTCACAAAATAAAATGCTGCTGTAATATTTTTAGTTGAAAACCTTAGCTATTAAAAAAGTACAGCTAATGAATACAAAATGCTATTTATTCAGTTTTAATTTTATGTTCTCTTGTCCAAAATACTTTTGTTTCCGATACATTTTTTTAATTGATTTAATATATATATGTATATATATATATATATATATATATATATATATATATATATATATTTATGTTTTAGCTTAATAACGAATAATAAAGAAAAAATTTATGTCTGGAGATTCTATAAACTTTATCATCCTAAGTTTCTCATTTCCTTCCTAAGATGTATATATTAGTTAATAAAACAGAAAAAAAAAAATATATTACCAACTTAGCGTTTTCAAAAGAAAAAGTTAATTTTTAAAAGTATCACTGATTTGGCATACAAAATAGTTGCTATTTTTTTGTTTTTAACTAAGAATGTTTAACCTTGTAGTTGGAGATAGCCTAAGTATAAGCTTAACTCAACATTAGTATATAAGCTAAAACTTAAAATTATATATTTTAAATCAATTAAAAAAATTTATCAGAAACCAAAGTATTTTGGACAATAGAAAATAAAATTAAATCTGAATATATACCTTTTGTATTCATTAGCTGTACTTTTTTATTGCGTTATAAACGTTAGTTTTTACTAATCTTAATGGAATGAACAGAAATCAACGAGCATTGTATATTGTTTATTTATTATCATTCTTGTAAATTGCACTCCAAACGCTGGTTCTGTTTTGTTTGACATATATATCTAAATTTGATTGTTTAGTAAGTATTAGTGGTGACAATCTGGCGATGTTTTTATAACAATATTGGTCACCAACAAAAAAATATATAGCCATTGGATGCTGGATATGCAAGTTTTTTCATGAATTCCATATTTTAAACGCTATGGAAGCTATAATTACTAACGTGACGAACGAACAGAAAACCGCGATACTTTTTTTTAACAGTGTGTAATGTTCGGCCGATGTATATTTTTTTAAACAATACCCATACTTACAAATTCTGATAGGAAAGATAGTTAAAACCATCGATTCCAAACTATACAATTTTAAATATTTCAGAAACATTTATAGGTACTAATCAATTAGTTGGGTATTAGATAAAAACAACCAAATTGCAGACCTAACTCATCCAAACTAACAACCATAAAATCATTTATAATTCTTATAACAAACCGTACACATCTAGGTTTAGTGATACATTTACACGTAATTTAAAGGCGTAAGCATTTAATCTTAGTGATAACTGCCCCAACTCGTACCAATTAACGGAAAAGTACTCATTTATAAACTAGAAGTTGGAGGGGAAAATTAAAACGAATAGTTAGATAATAATTTGAGCACTATATACATTTGAACATAGCATTGATAAAAGAAAAACGTTTCCTGACATTTCCCATTGAAAACATTGCAAGGACCAAAACATCCACACATATATCTTTAACTGACAGGTAAGCTACCGTCGACTTCTAAGCAGCTATTTCGGAAGTTAAGTTAAATTAACGATTTAGAAGAAAGTAGGTTTCAGACGAAGAACACAAAATACTTCTTCACACGAAAGAAACAAAAGTCACTGTTGGCTTTAAGAATTGTTATTTTTCTCTCGTGACTTGTTTAAAACAAAGCTCCAGTTATTTCAGACTGATGAGTTTTATTTTCCATGGGGTTATCTTAAGTGAGATGAGAAGACTAGCTGAAGATTGTTTTACTTGAGCCTGTTTTCATTTTGGAAAGATTAACGTTTAACTGCAGCAAATATTTAAATTCTCTGAGTTGCTAGATGCCTGGGTTTGTTAAATTTTATTCCGCTTAGCTAAGCTCCTTTATTATGTTTGAATTTGAATTGAGTAAACATTAGGAAAATATTTGGTAATAATGTCTTAAATGTTGATGAAGGGCTAATTTAGATTCGACTAAGTAAAAGCTTATATTATGGTATTTTGATAATTAGGCTAAAATATAATACTAGTTGATACATAATTGTTTTATCATATTTGTATCATACTTTCCAAGATAGATGTAAAAGTGATTTATATTATGTTTTGAAGTTATGCTATGACCTTTGTCAATGAATTTAAGTAAAGTTTACATACTTTTCCGTAAACCAAAGCCAATATCAGTACTAAAATCCTTCAGAATAGTTGTAAGTCAGTAATATAAATACATATTAGTTTTGACATTTTATATTTTCCTTTGCAAATTTTTTTTATTATTATTAATAATTCGATGGATATTAAGATACTATGTACATCAAATAAACGTGAATATTTTATTAAACGAATTCACTAAGTTAAATAGTAAGTACATTGTCTTAAAAATAAGTAATATGATACATCTCAACCTACATTAAAGTAATGAAGGGGGAAAATATATATATATATATAATGCACATAACGCTGTTCCAACAAACTATGCAACCGCAGATGTGTTCCGAAAGTATTTTCTAAACAAACAAGAACTTATGAAATAAAACAATATTATTTGTACGTGAAAGTTTTTAATGCATCTCATATCTCTTTCTGCATTTTTCTCTTAAAACAATGCGTTTCTTCTAGGCATTTAACTTTTGAATACTTTTTCAAATATTCATTTTTCAAAACAAAGACTGCTCTTTTTTTCTTCACAAACTGACGAAGTAAAACAATGTGTATATAAGAAAAGAATTTCATTGCATGCATTTTTTTTATATTTAAACTTGGGGTGGGGAATGTTATATAATTTATTTATTTTTTTCACAATAATACTGCTCACCCACGTATTTGAAATTTGATATGGATTATTTACGTTTTAATATTTTATTTCAATTGATAAATTTGTAAAAATTTGGCCAATTTAGAATTTTTTTTAATAATAATTATTTTATAAATTTTGGCAACTTGTTCAAACTATTAGCAAATTTCAAACTATTCTGCTTCTTTTAAGGTATAGCTTTGGCCTATACTCTTTCGAGTTCCGGAGAAAAGTTAGTTTTAAAATACGTAAACCCAAGTTTGCCGTACTACAATTTCGCATAAAAATGCATTTATCTCAAAATGTCAATTTTCAAACTTCTATGTACCTTTTTGAAAAAACGGCTACTAGATTCTTTATAAAAAATTTTACCCTATAATTACCTTGTATCAAATTTTAATCTGGAGTGAATGTTTTAAAAAAAAAATGTTGATTATTTTTTTATTTTTTTTAATTATTTTGTCGTGAAAAAAGGCGATTCTCAGAGATTTTTGGTGTTTTATCATTTGAGATTGCTTTAAAAAAAAAAAAAAAAAAAAAACATAGTTTCTTAATGTTTTCCTCGGATTAAAAAAAAGGTTAAAATAATATTCAGGAAAAATAGGGCCTTTTCTATGTAACTTTTCTAAATTAGTTTATTTAGAAAAGGTACATAGAAAATGGACCTTTTAACATTAGTGATATAGGTCCTACCGAACTCCCTTAAAAAAATGAGTAATTCGTGAAAACCTGAACTTTTCAATGGTGAGTACCTTCTGCGCGTGCATGATTTTGACGAAATTATATTGTCAAATCAAATATGCTAGTGACTTGTATTCAAAATTTAGCTATTGCATCACACTCCACTCTGTAGTTCTGTAAACCGTAGATACAAATATAAACTTTTTTTTAAATACTCTTTTTGAACTGCAAATACTTCTCCGAAAAACTACATCAAATTTAATTTAAGTGAATTCAATACTTCATTATTTTATACCACATATTGGTATATAGATAACAGAAAAAAAAATTTCACTACCATACATTTATTTTAAATAATAAATACGTATTTGAAATACGCATTAAAGAGCTATTCACAATCATTTCATTATTTTTTATTAAATTATTAAAAATAAAAAACTTAATCATTCGTTTCTTTTCAGAATAACGAAATTAATACATATTACTTTTGACTAAATTCCAGACTAAACAAACACATATTGTAATTAAAATTTACCATACTGATAAATAGAACAGTTGCTAATACTTTAAGGAAGTCAACTATTTTGATTCTCCATATTTTAATTCTTACATATTTGTAAGACTGGTTATAAATAAGACTTCTCACTTTCATGTAATTATAACAGTCTTCTGAAAACTTTAAGAACTATAATATTTTTCTACTACTTTTGTGGTTTCATACTCATAAAAATCAGTCATGCATAACTTGTACAGCTAGCTATCATCCTATATAATACAAAAACAACCTCTACCATTAATTAATATCATTTAAACATTTTTAATAAAAAAATTTAATCAAATCTGGCGATTTTTTTCAGAAATAAAACGTTTAAAAATCTACCTGATCCTTATGTGATACTGAAAGCAATACGGGCAACTTCTCTTTCGACTCACAATCTGGGATCTGGGGAAGATACTTTTGTTCCTGGCCGATTTATATTTAGCGTCATAATTATGAAGCTTTGTCCATTACGTCACACCTGGATTGTCTCCAACAGATGACAGAGGGACGCAAAAATGTGTGTTTCACGCGGGGATGCTTTCCCATTCCTCGTCCCCACTGCGATTGATGGAGATGATATCACACAGATAGTTACCCTCAGAAGAAGAAGAAGTGTTCTTCCACAATAGAGAATCACTGTGTGTTGTGAAGGTTTGCTTAAGAAATGTTGTGTGTTTGATGTTAAAATATGCTTTTGTTAAAGCGGAGGAAGTGGAACAGAAATTATATTTGTCAAACACTATTTACTTGAGGTTTCTTTCCCTTAAGAAAATTATACTAAAATTACTTCGTATTAAATTGAGTGATACGACTTAAATACCCCATAAAACATCATTCTGAATTTT
Source organism: Linyphia triangularis (assembly GCA_963978545.1). Taxonomy (NCBI): domain Eukaryota; kingdom Metazoa; phylum Arthropoda; class Arachnida; order Araneae; family Linyphiidae; genus Linyphia; species Linyphia triangularis. The sequence continues at coordinate 96,074,219 of OZ021722.1, forward strand.
TTAAGAAATGTTCTTAAATTTTTAAATGTACATGTCTGTCAGAAAAGGGAATGATCAAAACGTTAATAAAAGGACTATGAATAGCTAAATCTAAGAGCCAAATATGTCATAACTTGCTAAATAATAATAAAAAAAATTATCTGGTAATCCACTACTTTAATTTCAATGAAAAAGGTAACAGGCAATTTCACTTCTCTGGCGCCAAATACTTACATCTTTTAAAATCAAACCAAGTTGTTTTTTTCATACGTTAGAGCAGTATATTACAATATAAAGAAAAAGGAATTTTCCTAATTTGACCATTTATGATATATTTAGTTCTACATGTTCAAAGTCGATTTTTGAAAAGTTTTGATTTTTCCCCCTGCAGAAAAATCTATTAATAAGCTACTTGCAATTCTCTATATTCTATAAAAATTCAGAATGATGTTTGGTGAGGTATTTAAATTAACAAGAAAAATAAACAAAAATATTATTAAAAATAAACAAGAAATCACCTCTCCAAAAAAATTTGGTGTAAATATAAACTTTAAAAATAAAGATATCAAAGAGAATAAAATGAGAAAATATATATAAAAAAACATAAAGTTAATGATGAGGAAAGAAGCATAAATAACTCATTATTTTCAGGTAAATTCTCTACTTATATATTTTTCTTGATACAAACCGATAGTGAATTCTTTTCTACAACATTATTTGTCACCAAGTAAATTTTAATAAAAATGGTCATATTGGCATGTATTGCATGTTTAAAAGTATTTAACAAGCATAAGAAGTTTGAAAAAGCTTCATTCACATACTACCGTAATTAGCCTTAAATGACTAACTTTCAAATAAATAAAAGCAGTAATCTGATGTAAATATATTAAATAAGATTAAAGGTATTGTTGATAAAAGAAGACTTGATATTGTCAAAATATAAAGTAACAAAACGCCATATCATCTTAAAATGCCAGTTATTAGATTGCTTAAAAAACTCAACATTTAACGACGTAGGTAGGTACTCGAATACTACTAAAATTTAAATAAAATCAATTTATTTTACAAAATTTAATTCTCAAATATTTCACAAAAACAATGTAAACATAAAAGCTTCGAAAATATATTATATTAGTTCCATAAAATATATTTTTGTTATAGTGTTTAAACTTTTAAGTTTTAAATTTAAAAAACTTCTCGTAAAAACCACATAACTTCAAATGTATTCATATAATGAAGAACAATCATTTAAAAAACACTAAGCTAAAATTGATAACCATTGTAAATTAAAGATCACGGTATGGACAAATTATCATCGTGTTTTACTGAAAAAAATATATAATTTACAATAAGACTACATTTATTGAGAGAATATTACTCATATTTAAAGTAACACAAACGTTACATTCAATAAAATACATACTTAAACTATTTACTGTATTTTAAAAACTGCTTTATACTTTGAGTCTTTAAAAAGGGCTTTTTAATATAAAAAAGTATCTTAAGTAAATCAACCGTATTAGTTATACCTTGTTTAGTAAGAATTAAATACAATTTCGTGGGTAATGAAATACTATCTTTTCATTTTTTACTTAAAAATAAATTCAAAACATATATCAAAAACAAGAATAATTCAAATAATTTGGTATAATTACAAATTAATCCATGGAAAGAAAATTATTCATACTCAGTTTGTCACAATAAAAATGTTTAACATCCAATTATCCAGAAAGAAAAAAAAATCACAACGAAAAGTCATTAAATCAAGCTTAAAAACGAACAAATTCAAATTTCGTGCCAAAATCATATTTCTCCCATATCGCAAAAGGAGTCTAAAACTTATATGCCTAGTTTTTAATGACGTTACTACAAAAATGAAATTTAATTGAAATAGTTAATTTTGCAGTGACATTTTGTCAACAGAAACTACGACCAAATAATTTTTTCAAAACATTAAATTTCTGGAAAAATTACAAGTATAATATAGAACACTACATATTTACAAGTACCTGGATAATAAACAGGCATATTTTTCATATGAATATTATCCGTTTTATTAGCTATAAAGTGCATCTCTACTATTAAAGTCACTAATAAAAAAACTACACAATATCTTAGAACTGAAAAACTGAAACATCAAGAAGCCGGTAAATTAACAAAAACGTACCTAAAAATATATAATCCATGTAATGGCAGTCAGAGATTAAAAATGTAAAATCCAAATAACAAGCTCCAATGCATGAAAACTAAAAGCTTTCAAGTTTTAGCAAGGAAGCACAATTCTTACCTTATCTAATGCTCAATATTTTAAGCAGGATGTTATATATCTTCAGTTTCCATAAACCATGTTTTTTGTTTTTTAAAAAACAGTTCTTAAATCCGCTTTATTTATTGGAAAAAATAATGTCTTTTAACGATATATTTTCGGATTTATTTCAGTTCGCGTTCCTAAGCTGGCGGATTTTGTGAAAATACTAGAATGATAGCTTCTACCGCATCACACGTTCTTTAGTAAATACCTTTGAAAGGTGGTTTTTTTTTTTTTTTTTTTTTTTTGCATAAAAGAATATATATACTCTATAAAATAACTATACATTTTATTAAGTATAAGTTTATTTTTAAAATTTTAGTTTAAAAGTATTTGTTGATATGAAGTATCAACGATATGAAATTTTGTTTCGCTATATTCTTGTAATTATAAACAATCGCTTTTAGTAAATAATACCAAAAGGTGTCTTGTGTGATTACTTTCAAAATAATATAACTTTAAGGGGAGTTGGTACCCAAAAATGTATAAATAATCAAGTTCGATTTATTATTGCTTTTCAAAATTTAAATTCTCCCCTTTAAACGAATACCTCAACTAGAAATATTTTTAATAATTTTTTAAAGACAAAATTGCTAACTATTAGTGTAAGTAAAGTTTTCTTTAAAATGCGTTTTTCTCAAAACAACATTTTTCATTATTCATGTACCTTTTTCCCAGAAACTGCGTAAACTATGTTCTTGAAATTTTTACCTATTATTCCTTTTATGTATTTGTATACAATAAAGTGAGATTTTGTAGTTATTTTAAAATAATTTTTTTATTTTAGCTTTTTTTCGTTAAAAAAACCTTCTAATTGTAATTTTTAGCAAATTTGAGTGACTTTCACGAAATTCATTTAAAAAAAGTAAAAGAATCACAATCAAAAGCTAACTTCAATAAAATAACAAGTGTCTACTAAATGCACTGAAAAAAAAATTAAACTTCTATGTCAAATATATTCTGAGAAAAATGCACATGAAATATGCCAAATCAACAGACTGGTAAAACAAATATAAATATAAATAACTGATAATTCACCCACACATAAATTTTAAGGGAAAAGTTTTTTGGATCAATCTTCAAAAAAATACAAAAAAAAATTCGACTTTCGCAAATATTATTAAATCTATTATCAATAACAATTTTGAATGACTTCAAAACTGCTTTTTTAATAATATTAGAATAAAATGACGAGGGGATGCTCACAATCAATAGGAAAAGAGAAAAATAAAACTCACTAAAAGAATAATTATACAATATAGTTAAGTGCACGAATATTACATTTAAATGTAATCGAAAAATCAATTGCTATCGAAAATACCACAAGTGTCTGCTACAAAAAAGCAGTCAAAATTCATCATTAAAGAATAGTCAAAATTAATAGTTAAAAACAAAAATCCAGAATTAAATTAGTTATAAGAAATTGACAGTTATTGAATCACAAAGTTAAGGAAAATTAATGAAAAAAATACATAATTAATATTTAAAAAAACAGACAAAATAAAATTTTAAAAAGAGTAAAAATTAATAAAAAGTTACACTTATTTGCTATAGCCTCAAACTTTTAATTCATATTTGTTTACTATTTTAACTTGTTTGTCACCGAATATAAAATCGTCTTTCGAGACCTTTATAGATAGAGAAATATCCTCGAAGCTTTGTTCAAAAAATAAATATTCACTTAATCTGAGAGTTACTATAACAAACAAACAAACAACCGTTAGCAAACTTTTGGATAAAAAGGACAGGGACTGTTATATTTTAACAAAAAAAGGGATTTGTAACCTTTCAAATTAAACATTTTTCATATTAACGTTAAAAAAAAAGTCATATTTTATAAGTTCTAATTTTTTTAGGGATGAATATTTTATAACATTATTTTTACTTTTAATAAAAGAAGAAAAACTGTTAAATTCACGCGAAAGTTAAATCATGATACTAAAAACATTTCCTTATTGAAATTATCAATAAAATAGTTTTTTAAATAACAAAAATGGATTTCACAAAAAAGATCTAACACTTAAACACGTTCAATAACTTATTTGTAATGCAATTTTCTAATGACAAATGCCTCAAAAAAATAAAAAAATAAAGCTGGTAAATGAATAAAAGTTAAACATTAATGGAGAATATTGTAATAAATTTCAAGAAAATTATACTGAATGTACTTTTCGATTAGCAAAATTTACCTCATTCACACATTTCCCAGGCTGTTAAATTTAACAGAACCCTTTCCCTTGAAGCACAAAAAAAAATTTCAATAATATTCTTCATTCAAAACAATCCAACTTTAAACATAGTAAACAATTATTACAAAAAGAACAACGCTGAAATAAACAATATGTATAATCTATTTTTGAATATCGCATTAAGTAATCACTATCTATAACTTGTTTGAAATATATTTTAGAATACGTGAATTTGCATATTAGTCTTCAAATGCATCGAAAAGTGTTTATATCTAAACAAAGTGGAATTTATATGTAGCGTATTTATTTCAATTTAATGTTATATTGAAAAATATTTATATATTTAAAATGAATATTTAATGCAGTCAATTCTATTCAATACAATAATATATTCTATAATTCTAAAACAACGTTATAAGTTGGTGAAAATGACCAAAAATGGCTACCATTTAAATGTGAAGTCAAAAATTTGACATCTAATTGCAAAATGAATTAAAAATAAGCTATCAGAGTTAAATATCATTCCAAAATAAGTTTTTTAACGAAATAATTTTTGCTGCTTAAAAAATCTTGCTATTTAATATTTAAAATTATAATCATCAAAAGAAGATTAAACTTTTTTCATTTTACTCCCCAAAACTGATCAAAATCAGTAATATTATTTAACTCTTCGAATGATTATCTACAGTTGTTCTCACTTAGAATTATTGAAATATAATTTTAAGAGATATTTTATTTATTTTGTAATTAAAATGTTATTACCATTACACGATATGTATTACAGGAGAATCATATTATACCAACAAAATAGAACACGTCCTTTAATAATAAAGAAGCCAAAGTAATTTATAATTAAATCGCTAATCTCAGTTTTCAACACTTTTACCATTAAAAATCGTTTGAAAGCAATGTAGACTTTGAAATTAATTAGTTTTTGTAAATTAAAATATTATGAAACAAATTTACATATATAAAATAAAATACATATTAAGAATCATATTTTGGGACTGGGTCCTATTTCATGCGAAAAGGACCAAGTAAAGATTTCAAGAGAAAAACGTTCTAATATCGAACAATCCCAACACATCTGTCACCAATTCGAATAACACTCCTTTACATTACATACCCATAAATGATTCTTTAAAGCTCCTCTCCCTTTTCATCTCTATCCTCTCAAAATGTAACTATCGTCTGCACAATGAAAATATCGTCTGAAGAATGGTAACTTACCCGAAATGCTTCTATCCAACGAACGAGATCCTACCTCACTCGAACGCGGAGTGGCGGTGGTCGAACGTTTTAGACGGTCCCCCACTGCACACAGGATGGCGCTGCTGTCGACCACCCCCGCGTCCCACCTGCAATCCGACTTTACCACCCTTGCACTGCCGAAAGGAGGTCGAAAAAGCAGACGACTTTTTCTTTTCTTCTTCTAGAAGGGGGGAACATTTCGATTGGGACTCGTCTCTATACCCGCTTTGTCAGACGAACAAAGAGGGTAACGCACAAAAGGAATAATAATTTCTTTTGGTGTTTTTAAACGAATTATTTGGACAGTGTTCTGCATAGTGAGAAAATGTTAAGATTTCGAAATAATATAATGCATTTACCCCATCCAATCCTAATTAAATTAAAAACAAAAAATATTTTACTGTGTCACACACAGAGGGAAAATGGCTAATGATAGGTTCATTCATAAATTAAATACAAAATGTCTTTTTATTTAAATATAAAAATTAATTATAAATTTTATTTTAGCAGGAATTAAAATGTCCACAAAAGATCTAAATTATTTTCAAATTTATAAATTTAATCAGTTCAAAGACAAACCTAATGCTCTTTACAATGCGTGTGAAAGATAAAAAAAAAAAAAAAAATAGGCATGTCTTGAGATCATATACAAACTTCTATTATTTATTCGAAGTTGAATAACGAGAATGTCTTACAAAAACTTAATTGGACCAGAAACCATATTTTGTATCTCCAAATAACATATAAAACTGATAGAAAAGTAGCGGATAGAGGTGAAGCTTATCATGTTTATGGTTTTCTTTTTGGATTGAATATTTTATCATTTAGAGTATTTTATCATTTTAAAGAAGCATTTAGAGTTTTATTCACTTTCATCTGTGAATAATGAATATTATAAAGCGGTTAGTATTTTTCCTAAAAATTTAATAAAAGAATTCTTGCAACTATGGTCAACCTCCTTGTAGAATGATGAACACCATAAGACCGCCATAACCACAGTTGATGTGAAATATTTTTAAAATGAGTTTAGGAGGAACATTGACACACACACACATTTTACAGTATATTTATCTCTCCACTTCAAATAGAGCTAATTACATATTCATTTACTATACCATTTTAAAATAACCTTCATTAGGTAACCTTCTCAGGTTTTTTAAACACTTGCCCTATAATAATTTATATTTAATGACTCTTTACTATTCTTTTCACTGTATATATACTCTACAGAGTAGCACTGCATTGTTTTGCTACAGATATTAAATTATTTTGAATTCCAAACACTGCTGATATCTTAAACATATAACTTAATATCACTTTTCGTACATAATCTGATTCTGAAGCACAACTTATCTTTTTTCTTCTTTTTTCCCATTAACTTACCGGATACGGATTTCGCAACAATGTAAATTTATACAAATCATCTGTATATTTTGTATTGTACAAACTTTTACAAAATCAAGAATTACTTTTGTGTTACATGTAATTTTTAATCATGTTACCAGAATAATATAAGTTTAAAATACAATATGAGAGGTTCGGCTATATGATCTGATCAATCCTACCTTAAAACTAATAAATTTAAACTAACCATATATATTAGGCGGGGAATTCGGATACGGATAAATCTCTTCAACCTCAAGGCTCTCCTGTCCTTAGAATAAAATACGCTATCTCATACCTTTTTCAATCGAAACTTTTTAAAATACAGTTGAAATTGTATCCTTAGATATATTTTGCAATACTTAATAAGATATATGGCGTTATATCTAGGCCATCATTGGAAATACATCTTCGTCAGCGTAAGTTTCAATTGTAAAGGAATGTGCATCTACTACCTTGAAAAGAAAAGCAAACCAGCCTAGCCAACAATCTATAGCGAGATTGGATGACAAACTTTTTCTTCCAGACGAGGTTATCTGGGAGTTTTTTTATGTTTGTGCCTCAATGACGGGTGTTGTTATTTTGATCTGGATGTTTACCTTTTTTCGTGCTGTTATTAAATTTGAAAAACTTAATACACTATTGAAGCTCTGAGCTAGGTCTTTTGATCATGGAGATAGAAATTTGGCATTACTAGAGTTCACAGCCTACAGTGAACACTTTTTGAAAATTAAATTGTTCCTATTTAGTTGAGAATATTGAACGGAAAACGGAAATGTAGCGTTTACATAAGTCAGATATAAATTCATTGTATAATGTAGTTTATGAATAAATACGTCACAAGTGCTACCACTAGGTGTAACCCCATTCAAAATAATGCGTTGAATAAAGTCCATTAGTATTAGAATAATTTTGCATAAAAATCTATACATTATTTTTCATTTTCTAAATTGTACTAAAAATAAATAAAGAAATTATTTCATCGTAAATTTGGCTAATTTTAACACTCAGATAATTTTTTAGATATAATTACTTCATAGTCGTATATTTAGAAGCACAGAAGCACTTCTTTAAAGGATGTAATGAAGGATTAAGGTTGCTGAAAGATGATCTGACTGTATAAATTAATTAACATGTTTTATTTGAAACTAGGCACACAACATTTACAACCGAAAAATTTAAGGAGCATTTAAGGCAGTTCTTCCAATTCTGAGGTCACCGTCACTTGAACAGCGCATAAAAGCAATGTGTTGGTCGCTTGTGATAGTCACGTTGTCGAGCATGATGCACTGCTCTGCATACCATCTCCCCAGTGTCAATGACATAATAAAAAAAAACCAGGCAGCCTAACCCGACCTTCAGACCAAATAGGTCACCAAAGGATGACAAATGAGATGCTCGAAGAGACGTAGCAAGAAAAGTTACCTCTTTGCTAGAGATGATAGTGATGTAGATGGTACTCCAGCTTTTGACTAGGAGAAGTTGATCCATCACTCTGTTAAGGGACGAGCTATTCTGTCGATGATGATGGTTGTAATAAGGGACTCCTTTGACATCATGGCTTGTATGAGCAGAACACGTGAACTTACACAGATTGTACATGTGCTGGGAGGGCAATAATGGATGCTAACGAGATCGAGAGGCTGGATGTCCAGGAGCATGGCAGTCGACCATGCTGCGTTGTGGGCTAGCGACGGCAAAACCCAATGTTGGTACAGGGAAAGGTTGATGGTCAGAATGCTTGAGGGTTTGGGCTTATTCATAATGTTCTTTTTGTACAGAGAGTGACGATGCAGGCGAATGTAGCTTACCAGTTGGAGAGGACTCCGATGGGAGTTGGGAGGAGAGTATATAACGAAGATCGTCCAAAAGCGAGGGATCTCCCGAAGAGACCAATTGACGACAATTGAGAAGCGAGGGATCTGTGATCTCGGCGAGGTCGAGCCCCAGAAAGAGAACTAGAGTTGCAGGTGCAGTGACTGTGTAGGCAAAATGTAGTTTCTTGGCTCTTTTTCCGAATGCTAAGATTGACGAAAAAACACTACTCACAATCGCATGCAGCATCATGTCAGAGGCAGGGACGTCCATGAAAAAATTGCGAACGAGATGAGGTGCTTATGCAGTGACCCAAAGTACGAATTAAGGAAAAGAAGAGCACTGTGAGTACGATCATCTTGTAGAAACCTTCCTTTCGAAAGTTCAAAATTGAAAATGGAAGTTTAAAGTGAATATACTCTTTATGAATTATATTGAGTAAAGATAGCAACTCTTATTGAATAAAGATAGCAACGCGTTTTCTATGTTTCTAACTTTACCCTTACCATCTCAGTAATAGTTTTAAAAACAGTAGCAGCATTACTTCAGGTGCTTTATTAATACGTTAATTCACGTTTTACCAATCATTGATAAAGTTTTTATTGAATGTCGAACTAAAACTATATAATCACGACTATACAAATTAAAACTTCCCACAACTTTATATGTTTTATAATACACGAAATTATTTATATTTACTATTTATTGGGCTTACACTTTTAAATAAATGTATTTTTATTAACATATTTTCATTTGTCCTTTTTAATCGTTAGAAAAAAAAATTTCCTTCGAACTCAAAATATTGTTGCATTGTACGGGTTCGAACGATTTGACGCCAAAGCAGATCAAAACTTGCAGAAATTTATTTCAAAATAATTCTTCACAGTTCTCTTACAGCTTCAGAACTACTCGTTCTAGTAGACACAATACAGCTCTTTTCACCTCAATAGAGCACAAAACTGCAGTTAAAAACTTGACAAACAACTGCTAAATCGTCGCAAAAGACAATGCAATACAGTTCGCTCAGAATCTCCAGTCAACTAATTCAGTGACTCAAAATCCAAGAACTAACTTCAGTCAACTATCGGACTCAGCTAACAACTAGCTCCGTGACTCAAAATCAGTCAACTACTCAAGTCAGGAATACAGCTCTCACAATGAACGTTGAGAGACAACTAACTACTAACCAACTCAGGTCGCGCTTATATAGGAGTGGCTGCGAACATTCTTGAACCTTCCAGAGATGGACATTTGGAGAACTTTCCAGACAGTAGTCGAAAAATCCTATACATGTACATACATGGGATACATGTACCGAAAATGTCGCCAAATGGTCGCCAAGTTTGGCGACATTTGGCAATTTCTCGCCAAATTTGGCGACAAAAATTAGTCGCCAAAACCATCGCCAACTTGGCTCTATCTCGCCAATTTGGCGAGATTCCCATTACCATAATGTTAAATGCCCTGCCCCTTGAAACTCGCTTCCCAGAGTTACCTCTGTAAAACTCGTTATCATGCATTGAGAGATTCATTGCTGGGAAACAAACCAAGACGAACCATTGCACTGACTTACGCCAGATGAACATAAATTTTACTATTTACAAAATTAACACTACGAAATATTTACAAATATACAAACATTCGTAACAATATTTAAAATTAAATTTTTTAAGTACAGAATGTTTGCTATTAAAGTTCAACTTTCAAAAATCTGTAAAAAAGCACTAGTCAGATTGATATGAAATTTGACCTGTATATACTCAACGAAGGGAAATGGTACAAGAACGGTATGGTACAAGAAAACACTATTTTGAACTATTTTTTTCTCTTACCATTCTAGATTTTTGAATGCCATGACTTGAGAAAAGAAAAAAGTAATGCTTTTGCAATGATGCTTTTTGAAAGTTGAACTTGAATTATAATCCATCAGGAATTATTGTATTTAAAGTTAAACTTTCAAAAATTTGTTAAAAAAGAAACACTTGTCAGAATTACATAAAATTAATCTGTTCATAATAGTTTTTTTATATATATATGCCATACCATTTCCCTCTTTGAGTATGGACAAGGGGATTTTTTTACAACTTTTTGAAAGTCGAACTTTAATTATGAACGTTTAGTTATTAAGATGAACTTTAATTATTAATTAAAAACAGGAAAATATATTGCTTAAAAATTACTTATTTCAAATAGACACTAAAGCATAAAATATTTAATCAAAGCATTCCAATTAAAATACTAATTGAATTATTGAAAAATATTGAACTGGCCAGCGAGATATAACTGCCTCTGTGTACACATTCCAAAGTTTATGTATAGCCCTCTGGGATGTATCACGAACTGTTTTGATAGTAATTTACCTACTGAACTGTTAAAATTAAATAATAACTTGAATATTGAATCATAACTCTTAATTTATATGCAAAATTAATTGATTCTGTTGTAATGAATGCTTCTAATTAATAACTCTCTATCCCTAGAGATATTCATACCCAGGACAGAAATTTCCGAGACAGACATCAGACACAATCACATGACAAAAATGTCCCTAATGGTAAAAACTTCTTTTAATTTCTAAATACAATCATGACTTTTCAAATTGCTAAAATACTTTTTAATTATAGATGTTTTATTTAAGGAAGCAAATATTTTTATAATGACATTAACTAACAAATTTTTATATTAACTATCAATCTAATAAATGAGCAATTGAGAGGCGGGGTAATTTAATTGAAAGCAACTTTGAGAAAACTTCATTTAAATATTTAAAAGGATACAGAAAGAAATTAAAACGTTTTGTCATTTGTATCAATTATCGCTTGAACTCCTCCTTGATGACATATTATCGGTTAGTAAGATTAATGTGCCCATTAAATAGCATTAAATAAAAATACTGGTCAGCTGGGAGAAAAATGAACGAAACTGTTCAAAAATTTATTTTGAATTAAGTGAACTAATCCGAAGGTAAAAACAATATGTCATAACTTGCCATACAATAAGCATTTGTTTTTATTTTGTAACCCATCGCTCATTAATTTTTAATTAAGAGTTCAGACGATTAGACTTCTCTGGCTTCATATACATGAATCTTTTAAAAGTGTGTCAAGTTAGCAATGAATAGTACGTCCCTGATGACGTTATGTTTTAACGAATAAGAAATAATACTCATTATTTGGTAAAAGTTACAACATAATTGGCTATCGGATTAAATCATTTATTCAATTTTCGAAATGATTCGACCAATTTTCCCTGGCAGGCCAGTATATTCATATAATCTACTAACATTTCTTTAGATTCTATTGAAAATTCAGAATGATGTTCGCTAATGTATTAAAACTTACAACCTCCTCACGGTCTATTAAATCTATTTTCGCAAAAAGCAGAGTTATTTTTTCTCCTTGTACGGTGTTCATATGTATTCGAATAACTACTTTTAACACAATTTCAAAAGCAACATCTATAAACACTTGGTTTAAGTATTCAATTTTTATATTTTTCAATTCTGTTTCTAACTTTCAAAAAACAATCCTATTGCAAAATATTTTCAATGGAGAAGAACTCAAAAGCTTCCATCGCTCACAACCTTAAATAACACATCTTCCCACACAGAAATAGCATACAAAATACGTACATTACGTATCAAATGCAACATGCAGAAATATTATTCTAAATGGTCCAAAGGGGGATTCAAAACATGCTGCTTTGCATCCCATTATTTTACTAAAACGAGCATTGAATTTCCCATCACTCAATCCTTTGACAACCTAAAAAAAAGCATTAGTCAAACAACGTTTTTACGTCTCTTTCTCAACGCAATTTTTCTTAGTTTTATTTCCTTTCTATACATCAAAATAAATACCGAATACTGTTTAGTTCCGTCTCTTTCTGCTACAAATTCTAAATGCACAAAATGCGTGTCTGCCATTCGTTTCAATTTTATTTTTTCGGAAATGTCTCTTTCGAAGTGATAGATTACATATGAATTTCTTGGCCATTATGCACTAAAAAGTAAATATAATTTTCCAAGTATTGAGCTTGCGTGAGTAAAGCGATGTCAAACACGCGACGTTTGTGGTTGGGCAAGAATGGTACGGAATTTTTCGGGTTGTTTTTCAATTCCGTTTAAGAAAGCTATTCTCGATAAATTAGTCTAAATTTTAAAATTCATTTTAAACTTATTTAAATTCACATATCTCTATCACAATTAAAAGACCTTTTTATGCCAGATTAGAAATGTGTGAGTAATTTTGTAAATGGTAGTAATGGTTGCAGTGGAGCAACATTCTAAAATATCTTGGGTGACACTTAAGTCAAAATTTTGCTACATCGGATATTTTTTTATAAAAAGAAAAAAAGCAGAATGAGCAAAAGTGCAGAACTTTCTCTTTTAAAAAATACAATTTTGTTGGACTACTTAACATTAGCTCTGATTGTTAAGATGAAACACCTGCCTGTGTTCTGAAATGCTATAATTTCATATTTTCTTAAATCCTGTAGTATTTGTTAAAAAGAACTTTTTGTGGGTTGAAAATCATTAAACTGTTATTTCGAAGAGTCTCAATTAATGCTCTAGAGATTCTACAAGATTTTGATTAAATTTTTTGTCAGTTACAGCATAATGATATTATTCCGATAAACTATCAACGTTTTGACAACAACTGTGAGCTCTGTTATCAACTCTTAAGAACATTCGAATTTCGAAAACCTAGTCAATTGTTTTGCCTAATCAATCATTGATAAAGCTAAATATCCACACAAAATGAATATTATACCTTCAAACTAAAGATCTCTGGATCTCCTCATACTGTTTATGTTTTAATCTAATAAAAATTCATAACATAATATATCAAAATTCTGATTATTTTTTAATCCAGAAATACTATAAATTTGCCTAACCATGCCCTCAATATCCAATTGCATAAATATTCAAGGCTTTCTAATACATTGGTCAGAATTTTTAATTCTTTCCGAATTGAATTTTTTTTTTTTTTTTTTTTAATTTTTATGAGAGAAGAACCATACAGCAAATAAAATAACCTTTTTTCTATAAAGTACATATATCCCTTGTGAAAGGTAAAAATTAAACACAATACTTCTACCATGTGGTAAACTTGATAATTATTTATGTAACATTGGAGGAAAAATAAATTTCATAATTTGAATTGCATTTCTAAATTTGAACGTGTATGCACATATTTATACGATAGATGATATATTTATTTTTCTTTAGTAATAAAATAGTAAAAATATCGGAATCAGTATAAACTATATCAGTAGTGAGACAAATTTAAACTATCCCAATGTAAATTCCCTGCTATAATTACCATCACATTTATATTAATCAATTTTACTTCGAATAATAGTGTAAACAATTTAGAACTTTTATAAAACAAATATTTATAAGGTTATTAAACATTTAAATGAAATTACACAAAAGTACTCAATTGTAAAGTGATTTCATTTGTATATATTTTTAAAAAGTAGCCATTTTATTTCTAAACATATCACTTCTTTTAAATTAAAATTCAAGTATTTGAAGTGGAAGCTAGTTTGGCGAAAAAAGTTGAACATAAAAAAAAAAGTTACATTTTACTGAGCTTGAACTCATGACATGATGTTTACATTTAAAGATCTTCGGTTTATAGACGTTTAGAACCAGTAAATGGCAGACATTCAAAATATTTTGTATACGTACTACTGAGCTTTAAAGAGAATGGTATTTGTAAAGAAAAATCATCGGTTCAAAATTTTGAAAACCTATGCAATACTAATTTATATGGATGTCATATGTACATAATTAAAGTTATATTTATTAAATCATAGTGACGAATAGCTAAAAATTGTGAAAGTTTGAACTATTTAATTTTTTTATAATTTAATTTGTTATTATTAAAAAATAATTGTTCTTTGATCTTAATATTTATATAGTAAACTGTAAAATAATCTAATAAATGTAACAGGCAACAGACAACTTTAAAACTATGAATTCTTGAACACCCTGTAATTAAAAGTTTAACAACATAGGAATTGTTTTAATAATAGAATGGGGCATTCAACCTGTTTTAGTCAATCTTCTTGCATTAAACATTTCCAGATTTCATTAATTATTCATTTGACATAACTTATCGCGTATAAATAAGACTGTAATAGTTTATATTTTAAATAAAGTATACCTGATGTATGTCTTTTTTTATTTTTTATTATTATTATTATTGTTGTTGTTGATGTTGTTATTATTATTGTTATTATTATAATTCTTTTTGTTATTATTATTATTATTATTATTATTATTATTATTATTATTATTATTATTATTATTATTATTATTATTATTATTATTATTATTATTATTATTATTATTATTATTATTATTATTATTACACTTAAAAAGTTTTATAAACTAGCTTATAATTAATTAAGATATTAATAATAAAATAACCACTAGTTATTTCGTCTTTAACTTTTTTGTTACTGATTCGTATTGTTGTGATGAAAATCCATATACTTCTGAATAATACTTCGATAGAAGTTATGGATGAAAGACTAAAGCCTTAGGTAAAGAATAAAGCATTAGGTTAAATAATCAAAAATCATATCACAGGTTACATATTTTTGTATATGTCACCAAAAATATATATGTATTTTTAAGTTTCAACTTAAATCAAAATTAGTAAAACACTCAATTTTAACTTTTTAAAATCATATTGTTTTTAAATATTTTACACACTATTCACAATTGTTTTAATGGCTATAAATTAATTTAACTCCCTATTCTTTATCACTTTTCTATATTTCCATTCTTGTTCTTGCAAACCTGAAAGCTATTGGGTTAGCAGTTTTAAAATGTAAAATATGAATCCCTACCTAAAAATATTTAACTACCACATATAACTTCACTGAAGCACATCGACGCATTTCTCAACTCCCATTCCTCTAATCACAAAAAGTATTCCTTAGTATAAAATCCCCAAAATGCCATAAAAATCCCTATTTCTAAGTAAAATCCCTCTAAACGCTTTCAACTAAAAAGGGTTTCGTGTCGTTTCAACAAAGTCTAAAAGGGAGTACTATAGAAAGGGCGAAAGAGTCACAGGAGACGATCTTTACTTTTACTATAAGTCTGAATCTGTAAAACTGGAAGAAGGAGGAATACATCTCTACTCCGATGATGGATGAAATAAATTGCAAGAAGCATAAACTGAATACAGCAATAAAATGGTTGCTCATTCAGCCAACAAAAAGAGGTGATTTCGGAGAACTTGTTTGAGGAAATCGATTTGAAAGGTTTTTCTTGTCTTCTGATTTCTTTGGAATATTTTGCTTTAACTTTGCTTTCCAATCAGGGACTTCCATAAAAAAAATTGTCCCGCAGGTAGATTAAGTGCGAAGATTTGATGTTTTGATTACAAGTAGGGAGTTGATTGGTTTTCAATGTATGTGTAAAAATTAGGATTTGCAAAGCTGGTTTAATGTATAAAGAAACGTGGAAACGGAAAATAATTATTTTTTATTAGAAGTTTCATGGTTTTCGTAATTAAAATTCGGTAGCAAAACTTTTTACTGTCGCTTAAAATTTTATGTAATGCTGACAGCTAGAAAACAGTTCATATTATAATTTAATTTTATGATTTTAATAAAATGAGTGAATAAATAAATATTTATTATGTTCACGCTAAAACTATTATTCACCAGATAAAAGTGAATATAATTCACTTTCCAATTCCAAATCAACAAAAAAGGTGTGTTTTTATGTGAAGTTTAGGAGAAAATTGAAAAATAAATTAACTAATTACTTATGGTTGGTTGGTTAGTTTATACGCTGAACGACCTATTTTTATGGCCGACCAAACGGTATAGTGGTTAGCATGCTAGCTTCTAGACCGCGAGGTTGCGGGTTCGAGTCCCTTGTTAGGCATGGGTGTTTGTAAATGTATGTTGGCTTGTCTAATGACGAATGTTTCGGCGCATTATAGCCCTCGTGTTGCTGACGGCGCCAGATAATCTGAATACAACCAACCTTTTTTTATGCACTATGACGGCTAATCAGGCCTGGACATACAGCTTGACATGGATTCCGAACCACAACGAACATTCATGTCTAACCCAGGATTTGAACCCGGCACCTTTGGCATGCGAGGCCAGAGTACTAACCCCATAGCCATCAGGTGGGCTAATTACTTATAGGAAACTGTCATTACCTATACAATGACAGTTCTATTTCCTAACGTTTAATTTTTAAGTATGATATAATCAAATTTTAGAATGCTTGACCCCTACCATTGCAATAAATTGCATTTAAACAAAAAGACATATATATTTAAATTACAACTCGCATACTAATACCATATGATTGGTAAATAAATGAGAAATATTGGTATTATGTAAATAATATCCTATATTCTAGAACTATCATTGCCTATATAAGTATCTAGATCATTACACTTATTTGTGTTATTGTCAAAATTATCTATGTTAATATGTGAAGAAATGAGTAAAAAGGGAAAATAATTATGTTTAGTTAGTGATTCCTGTGTTCTTTTTTTTAGAATTTGGTTATTTATCTATGTTATTGCCTATAATTATGCATGTTATTTCTTATAATTATGTGTGTTATTTCCTTTACTTATTTATATTAATGTCTAAAATTATCTATGTTATTACAATATGGGCAATAATTGGATTTCACTGGGTAGATAAGTAGCTTTTATTTTGTGCTACAAAACTTGTATATATTTAATTTAATTATTTACTTACTATATTTGATTACTTATGTTCGCGTACTCTTAGATTTTATAAAGTTTGTCAGCTTGCATTATGTATTGCATTTTTCCAGAATAATTGCCAAACGCTGTGTCAACTTTGTATATTGTATTGTATTATTATGTATAGTCCTGTAACTATTGTATATTGTAGGTATGATCCTGTATTTGTTGTTTATGCAAATTCTATTTTTATATAAATGTATATATATATATTTACTCGGCCAACCCTGTTGGGTCCTGAGCCTGTTGTTGGTCATAAAATTTTTATTTGTATATAATTATCGATTATCTATGAATAATATAATTCAAACTTGTTGATTTCTACTTTAGTTGCCTTTTAAGTTAATTATTATTATTTTTAAAACTCATTCCATTAAGAGTGCTATTTATTGTAGCTTTTTTATTTCATTAACATACATCATGAAATTAGGTTGTAATTCCCTGATTTGACAACAAGAAAAAATAATTTGATTGCGATATCATTAAAGTTGGTTTTTTCGTAGCAAGTAAAGGCTTGTGGCAGAAACACTTTTACAGATAAGTACGGACAGTAGAGTTTCATTGCGTGATTAACTGACCTCTGTAGAAACGGTTTTACTACGAGCATATACTTCTACAGGAGAAGCTACTAAAAAGGAAAACTAGTAGATTCCGCCTTCATGTTATATAAAAAAAAAATCGAAAAAGGGTGTTGAAGGACGTTTAAATAAGATAATGAATATAAAAAAAAATGTGCTTAGTTATAGAAATATAGATATACCGAAATTTAATTTCGCAAAGCAACATAACAGATAGATTTGTAAGTTAAAGAATGTTATTATTATTTTTTTTAATAATTTCCTCTTATTAATAAAAGTTGATATATTTGAGTTACACATCATTTTTTAGAATTAACTATAAATCTTTTTAAAAAATTCATAAATTTAAAAAAAAAAATAAGTAGTAAAAAAATTAACAACTAAAAGCCACTTTTATTAAAATTCTTGCTAATTACGCTATACATATCATTTCTCCATTTCAATCTATATAAATTTTCTTCTGGGGGGAAACAAGAGCGATTGATTGAAAGCCTTACCATTATATTTAAAAAACTTCAATTTATTTATTACATCTTCTTTAAAATTAAAAGGGTATGTTTTTTCAATTGATGAAAACTATATCAAAGTAATCGTAAAAAAAAATATAGGGCAGATAAATGTCCTTTTTAAAATCTCATTAAAAACTTCAACTTTATAAACCATCGCCTTGGATTGATTTATACTCTAAGAAAAGAAGATAATAAATACAAATACGTCAAGGACAATGGACGATTCTAGCATTTTGTATGAAATTAGTTTATATTTATGAAGAATTTCTTTCTGATTCCAAATATTCAAACATAAGTTCTTTAAAAAAAATTAGTAATTTAAATATTAAGAAAAGAAATTACACTGAAACCCCGTCCCATCATAGTCTTATTAAAACGATAAGCTATAGCTGTGACGTCAAAACATCCCTTCCATTTCTATGGTTATCGTGAGGTTTCTGACCAATTTTTGGTGTGCATACAATGTTGCTATATCCCTTACCGGTTGACGCTATTTGCGAGAAACTTGCAAAACTGGTTTCCTCTGCTACGTTTCAAGCCAAGTTGTTTCACACCAAGTGACGTCCCTTTCGCTTTGTATCAAATCTGTCGTTTTTTCCTGCCAAACCTAACAAGCGAACTTCGAATGGGGGGGGGGGGAACGCAGTGAGCAGAAATGTTTGTCTTTATGGCCTTTTCGAAACATTTAGAATTGAATAAAAAAAAACATTTAAAAATGCGGAAATTGTCCATTGTTGCGATTATAGTTGTACTTTATTTAGATTTGAATACGGGAAGTTTGAAATCTTTTCAATTGTAAAATCTAAATGCATTAAAAAGCAAGTTCGCTACGTTTATTTATACTCAGTTCATTCCTAAACTTTATGATCGGTTAGAAAAATATTTAGCCCATACCCTAGAAACTTATGTGTCCAAAAATGAAATTTTAATTAAGTTCAAATAATGTATCAGAATTAATTATAAAAGTAATACAGAAGGCTATGTATTTAATTATATAAATATATTTTGAAAGATGTAACTAGATACTGTATGTGAACCTCAATTCTATAAATCACCAAAATATCACTGATATTTTGGTAATTCATAGAATTAACATTCTTTCTTTATGATTTCCTTCAACGCGCTTCAATCTTTTTGGCAGAGTTAACTAATTTATAATTTATTGATTGTTAGATTTTCAGTGCTTTTTACTATCAAAACATAATCTCTATTTCTTTTAGACACGTATTGGAAATGTGCCTTCAGAAAAGCAGGTACTTCTCATGCACGAAGCTTAGTTTCAGATTTTTAAGATTGTTGTTTTTACTTTATTTATAAACTCTGAAATAAAGTAAAGTGCTTTAAGACTTCATATAAGCATTGAAAAGAAACTTTGCATTTCATTTTTAAATCTGTATTCATTTATTCAATATAAGAAATAGACTAAGCCACACATAAACGCTAATCATAGGGAAAGACTCTTGAAGCTAAGTAAAGCCTAACATAAAGAGCCTATGAAAAAAACGAACAGGTTAATTGAAGCTTTAATTTTGTATATGAGGAAAGACATCTTGCTAAAAGTCACATAAAAAGCCTCCAACCGTGATATTCCAGGATATACACATAAACTAATCAAATTTCTCCTAAAGGAGAAAATAAAAGTACAGAACAAAGATATTTCAGACTTCATCCACGAGTTAAAGGGCAATCTAATCAAAGGAAACAAGAAAATTTCGAGCAGTGACCATCCGTAATACAAACTAAATCAGATAGTATGTTTTCTCAATGAGAGAAAGACTTATATTTCAGCTGGTTGACTATCTTATAAATAATAAAGAGCAGATGTTTGATAAACACAAGCTGGTGAATAATGGTTTACACAAAATAAAAACCGATGTAAAATATAACGACAATTTAGACACCAGCAATTTTGCATCATATATACACTGCGTTGCATAATGATAGAACCACCATGTATTTTCCGCCTAGCATACAGTAATTGGAATAAATGATTGAAATAAATATTTTTATTGAAAATATACAAAATAAGAATGACAATAACAAAGTAAAAACATTACTCATGTTTATATTTTCATGTAATAAAATAAAAAATACAAATTTTAGGTTGCAAAATGATAGAACCACTTTCAGTTAATACTTTGTAAGAGCACCCTTTTTGGTTATAAGTTCAAAAATTCGATTAGGCATGCTTTCGACTAAGCGTTTGAGTATATCTGCATTCAGATTTTCCCATTCTGTAATAATGGAGTCTTTCAATTCTTGAACCGTTGAATACTGCTTGCCGTTGGCGTATACGGCCTTGCTTAGAATACCCCAGACGTTTTCCATGGGGTTCATGTCAGGAGAACATGCAGGCCATTCGATAACCTGCACTCCGTTGTCCAGGAACCATTCCCAAGACGAGTTTGCAACATGAATGCTAGCATTGTCCTGTTGGAACTTCCAAAATGGACCTCCAATTTCTTCTCCAAAAGGCAACACATTTTCTTCCAGCAGGTCTTGATAGTCTATTGCTCTCATTCGACCAGTAGGGAAGGCAATGTTAGTCCGCCCAGCATTGCCAAATCTAGCCTAAACCATTAACGATCCTCCCCCACACTGTCTCTTAGAAAAAATGTGTGGCTCATTTCGGAGATCCCTCCAATAGAATGCCCACCCGTCAGGACCATTTAGATTGAATTTTTTTTCGTCGCTGAACACTACTTGAGTCCACTGTTCTTTCCAAGTCATGTGTTCTTTAGCCCATTGCATCCTTTTTCGTTTGTGAAGATCTGTAAGTCTCGGTTGCGTTTTCATTTTCGTGTACTCAAGATGTTCGTTCTGCTGAGCTATTCTGGATAAAGTTGACTTGTGAACTTTGATGGTGGGGTCTTATGATAGTCTGTTCAATGTTTCACCAGCTTTTAACTTCTTTACAACTAACCTTTCTTGCCGCTTTGTTAGCTTTCGAGGTCTTCCAGTGGATTTCTTTGTCCCATATTTGGATCCAAGATGTAGAAAATTATTAACCACGTGTGGTGAACGCCCATTATGTTTTGCTATATTCCGAGAAGACAATCCTGCTTGGTTCAAAGCATAAAATTTGTCCTTTTTCAAAATCAGATAACGGATTTTTCCTACTCATACTTAGTAACACCTTTTCAAATCAATAAACTATGCGTGCTCACAATAAATGCAAGTAAGGTTACGTTAGTTGATCAAACGAAGCTTTTATATACCTGTTTGTTGAAACCCAACTGCGCATGCTTCTCTGAGATCGATTATTCCACTAAAAAGTAGGGGTGGTACTATCATTTTGCAACCTAAAATTTTTATTTTTTATTTTATTACTTGAAAATATAAACATGAGAAATGTTTTTACTTTGTTATTGTCATTCTTATTTTGTATATTTTCAATAAAAATATTTATTTCAATCATTTATCCCAATTACTGTATGCTAGGCGAAAAATACATATTGGTTCTATCATTATGCAACGCGGTGTATATATATATATATATATATATATATGATGCATAGGAGGCATATATATATATATATATATATATATATATATATATATATATATATATATATATATATATATATATATATATATATATATATATATATATATATATATATATATATATATATATATATATATATATATATATATATATGATGCATAGGAGGCATATATATATATATATATATATATATATATGCCTCCTATGCATCATATATATATATATATATATATATATATATATATATATATATATATATATATATATATATATATATATATATATATATATATATATATGATGCATAGGAGGCATATATATATATATATATATATATATATATATATATATATATATATATATATATATATATGTGTGTGTGTGAATATGTGATGTAAATTTTAACATGTGCAATATTTTAGCTAGATGTGAGGCCTCGCATTGCGGAAATCTGTCATTCGTGTATAAGACCCAGTTTTTGGCGCTTCGCTCTCAGGAAGGTTCATCGCTACGCAAAATCGAGCTCGCTTCGTTCGCTGAAAAGTTCATGGACACGTAAACACAGGCTTATTTCACTCGTTAAAAGGTTCAAGGCTATGCAAGCATAGGCTCGCTTCGCTCTCTGAAAGGTTCATTGCTGAGTAAGCATTAAGCTCGCTTCACTCACTAAAATCTAATACTTACGTACTTAATATTGAAAGCCTCTCCCTTGTCAAGAAAAACAAAATTCCCCGTTAATGCAATAATACAACACCCCTTTAAGATTATTTTAACACGTGTTTGTGTTTGTGGAAAGCAAAATTAGAGGCTAAAACTACTTATGTTGAAACTTTCAGAGATCTAGGCCCATTCGAAATCGCTTTTTGTAAAAAAAATTAATTGAAAAAGAAACTAAAATTTTAACATTCTTTTTATCAGTCCAATTTGAAGGCCAAAACTACTTGTGTTGAAAATTTCAGAAATGTAGCCCAATTACAAATCGTTTTGTAAAATATTTGTTAATTAATTTTAAAAAAAATTAAATTCTGTTTTTCAAAAATCCAATTGGAAGGCCACAACTATTTATGCTGAAAATTTCAAAGCTGTAGCCGTATTTGAAATCGTTTTGTAATATATAGATTAATTAATTAAAAAAATAATTAATAAAAAACTAAACAAAAATTTAAAATTCTGTTTTTTAAAATCCTAATTAAAAGGGCAAAACTACTTATGTTGAAAATTTCAGAGCTGTAGTCCTATTAGATATCGTTTTGTAACATCATTATTGATTAATTAAAAAAATTAATTAAAAAAGAACTAATTGAAATTTTAACATTCTGTTTATGATGTATACAATTAGAAGGCCAAAACTACTTATGTTGAAAATTTCAGAGTTGTAGCCCTATGCGTAGACGTTTTGTAAAATGTTTATTAATTAAATAAAAAAATTAATTAAAAGGGAACAAAATAAAAATTTAAAATTCTGTTGTTTAAAAGTCCGATTAAAAGGCCAAAACTACTTATGTTGAAAATTTCAGAGCTGTAGCCCTATTATTAATCGTTTTATAAAATATTTATTAATTAATTAAAAAGGAACAAAACAAAAATTTTAAATTCTGTTTTTTAAAAGTCCGATTAAAACGCCAAAACTACTTATGTTGAAAATTTCAGAGCTGTAGCGCTATTAGTAATCGTTTTATAAAATGTTTATTAATTAATTTAAAAAATTAATTAAAAAGGAACAAAAAAAAATTTTAAATTCTGTTGTTTAAAAGTCTAATTAAAAGGCCAGAACTACTTATGTTGAAAATTTCAGAGCTGTAGCCCTATTAGATAGAGAAAAGTAAACAAATATAAAATGAGTTTCAAGAAAATGACATTCAAAAAAACTGAAATATAGAAATAGAAAAATATAGATAATTGAAAATGTTGAGAAAAGTAAACAAATATAAAGTGAGTTTCAAGAGAATAACATCCTAAAAGCCAGAAACATAGACAATAATAGAAAATAATTTGCCGAAACAACAAACTCAAAATAGTAGACAACTCCTTTTTCAAAATCATTTTGTAGTTAGTCCCTTTTATAGTTACGAAATTGTAATGTTATTTTATTGCGAAACTAAATTCAGCTGTACTTCCAAATCTATGATGTTAAAACTTAATGAGCCATTCTTCAAGTGTTTCATTTCGATACAACTCATTAATTTTTGCTCGAGAATCTTTACTAAAAATAAAATAACGTATCGAGTTTTAGTATTTAATCTTTATTATTTTACTTCATTAAAATAAACACTCCGGATGAGGAAAAAAATATAAACACTAAAACATGATACAGCAAATTATTAATTACTAATTTGATGCTTTCAAAAAAATAATGTCTCTTTTTCCAAGTTTATAAAAACATATATTTAAAGAACTTCTTGATGTAATTCTTGTTACGTAAGCAATACGTAATTACTTGTTTACATCATATATTGAACGTAAAAAACAAGTTATTCTAAAAAAAATTCTTTACAATAGACTAATTTTTATCGCAAAATTTAATCTTATGCCATAAGATTAATTGGTATAGAATATAAAACAGATGACGATATAGCAATTAATTTTAAAATCCCGATTGTTTAATTAATATAGAAGCTCTTTAACCCTCCGATAACGAGACAGGTAAGAGAAGAGCTGTAACGCGATAGTAAATAATTCATTTTTCTGTTATCTGCAAAAATTAATTAACGCTGCGTCCTGGGATGCTGAAATTACTCAAAGTCTTTTTCCATTTCCGTTTTAGCGATCAATACATGGTTGCACCGATGGAACATAAAGGAAGATGGAAAACGTTTGAGCTTTGGTGTTGCCACTTTCTAGATAAAAATATACTTTCATAAAGCTTCGCTTTGGAGAACAAAAGCAAACGATAAGCAGTCACTAGTTAAGAGGATTATTTTATTTAAGTTGGCTTCATAATAGACTCGTAATATTTCTTAAGCATGTTTACGTTTACATAGGCAAGCATATTATTACCGAATTAGTTTCATATCCGAAATTTATCATTTTTTGTTGTTGGTTTGTTTATATTTACGATATTTAAAAACAAATAATTGTATGAGGGTTTCGAAATGAGATTTTAATTTAAATAAACTGGAATTGAGATTTTTTTTAATTAACATAAAACAAATTAATATTTAAACACGTTATTGTATTAATTCCGTATTTGAACTTTGTATATTTCTCTTGAATTGACGATGCTTTACTGTAAATCTATTTTAATTTACAGAATTCAGCTCAAAATTTAAAAAAAAAACTGCAACATTAAATCGTAACTCTTGCTTTAGTTGTAATTTTATATATTGAAGTGGTTTTCCTAAAATTCCATCGATTTTTTTTTATTATTATTATTATAATTATTATTTTAGAGTTTAAAACCATTATCCAAAGTTTCTAAGGAACTGAAATGGTAATATGCTTATTTAGTTCTACATAATCTGAATAAAATATTTTTTTTTCCTTATTCTCTAAATTGTATTCATATTGTTATTTATTCCTCTAAATTAAAATATTAAATGAGGAGCACATATTGGATATTAATTAAATATTATTTAAATTTCTGTCATTTCTTTTAATCGAAAAGCTGAAATTAATGGCAGTATGATAAAATTAAAATCACATAGAAAAAATTACTGATTATAAATTGATACAAACGACATCAAAATTAGTTTAAATTTCTTTTCATCAAATTTGCTGATCAATCAAGAAATTTTGTCAATAATTTTCAGTCCGTATTACTTATTCTGTTTATAAATTATTAAATTATTTATCGCTTTTTAAAAAAAGTAATAAAAAATTATTTATCGCTTTTTAAATAAAGTAATAAAAATTTATGTATCAATAATGTTCTAAACGTAGAAAAACTAATTCTGTTAATTAATATTTTGAGCAAATTAAATTCATAAAATTATTATAATTCATTTAAATATTAAAAACCTATACAAACTATTCAAACTAACTGTAATTGATGGTAATTTCTTTTTTTAAGAGTGATTTCTAAAACAATTCAAAAATGTTAGGTTCAAAATTTGAGATTGTCGTATTTGAATAGTGTCGATTGTATACAATATTTAATTTATATTTCTGAATACGCTAGTCAGTTTTATATCATTTTGTTAAAATTCTAATTGTTTTAGAGGAAAACTTAATAATCATAATAAGAAAAAAAATTAATTTCACCATAAAACATATCCAAAACATAACTATCTCCTTTTTGTCACAAAAAAGATTGAAACATTTGAAAAATGATTAAAAAATTGAAACAGAAAATGTTAAAAAAGTGTCACTAGCTACATTCTACTTAGGAAACTACTTAATTTTATCCCTCAAGTCAAAAATGGTTACAAAGTTCACCAACAGATCGCGCTGTTAAATGCAAAATTAAAAAAAAAAAAAAAATTGTCTGATTATAATGCAAAAGAACTCCGAAATGATGTCTAAATTGTGCCATGTTGTTGTTACAAATAGTGGTTAATTTGAAATTTAGAAAACATCATTCCGCAGTTTGTGCAGCGTTAATAATGTTTTGTTTTTTCTTTCTCCAATCCATAGAACCATTTGTTGGTGAACTTGGTAAATATTTCTGAAAATTTATTTGATAAAATTTTCTAGTTCTTCTCCAAACGCAGCAAACAGTACATTTTAATCCTATACCGTTTTTTTTTTTTTTTTTCCTTTAATTCATTTTTCAAAATGTGTCAGACTTTTTGAGAACATGTACATTTCATCAAAATAAGAGAATTCTTACTTCAAGATAATATAACAGTTCAAAACACTACATATAGTAAGATTATCGATAGGGTCCATTTACCTTTATTGGAAATTATCTTTCAAAAATAGACTATCTAATAACAGACAAACCAGGGACTTCGACTGAATTCTACTACATTATATTGATTGATTATTTTGTCTGTAAAGATTCCTTTCAATTTCTTTCATTCATATCCTGAGGAATAACTATTTCCTTCACTAAACATCCCGTTCGTACGAGTGAATTTTCACGAATACAACTACACATATATATAAAATGAACTTTTCTAAATAAAATACAAATATATGATGCCAGTCATGTGTCAAATCTGATAGGAAAACACTTTCATAAATACCCACAGCGTGTTTCTGCAACCAATATATTGAGAGTTAAAAGATTAATTACGCGTATTTCTTCTTCTAAAACCAATCTCATCATTTGAAGGATAGCGCTTTCACGAAAGTTGCTTCCTTTTTTTCGGAACGAAATTTTAGAGAGCCATTAATCTTACTTACTATCCGCTTAGAAGCGAAAGAATGAAAAAGAAAAACTTATAATTATTGTAATAGATTCGAGGGACAGAACTGGGTCAAAAATTAGAATGAGTTTTCCCGCATTTAAATTAAATAATTAAACTTCTCCAGCATGAAAATGGGAAGGTTAGTACCACCAAAACAGTCATAATTAATTTAATTTGCTTCAAAAATTCGAAAATGGTCAAATAAAAGCTTAAGATTAATTGCCAAATATCTAAGTGTTACATAATTAATATATTACATGGTGACAGTAAAAGTATTTAAACCTACAAAAATTAACAGCAATATTTAGAAAAAAGTTTTACTAACGTTTTGTAACAATAAGAAAACTAATAATTGCTAGAACAAAATTAAAAACTGATTAATTCTCTGCGCGTTATTTATTTTATCATACATATACGTAAATTATATTTCGTATACAATTATAATTAAATTATAATTTTTTGTCACTTTTGAATAATTTAAACAATTTTTTACTAATTAAATTTATTTATTTTTTTAATTTATTAATTTCAAATAATCAAAAATCATCTCACTGGTTGCATATTTTTGTATATATCACCAAAAATAAATAACTTTTTCAACTTACATCAAAATTAGTAAAATACTCAATACTAACTCTTTAAAATCATATTGTTTTCAATTATTTTAATCGATATGAATTAATTTAACTCCCTATTCTTTATAACCTTTCTAGATTTTCATTTCAATTTTATTGTATTTAGCTGAAACATGGTGTCTCAGAAGATCAGGCATTCAAAAACTTGAGGTTTTCCAGAATTATGGTATTAGAAGAATACTTAAAATCTTTTGGCCTGTTAAGGTTAATAACATAACAATTTTAGAAAGGGCAGACATTACTTCGATAGAGGAAGAAATCAATAAGAGAAGGTGGCGATGGACGGGTCGTGTGTTGAGAATGCCAAAAGAGAATTTAACACACTTTTCTCTCTCCAGGACTCCTGATGGCAAGAGGAAAAGAGGAAGACCTAGGACAACTTGGCAAATACAAATGCTATCAGACCTTAAAATGACTAGCGTATATGGTCTAAAGGAAGCAAGATCCCTGGCAAAAGATCGGATGGCATGGAGAGGTAGGCTTGATGCCTTATGCGCCAAACAGCGTGAAGAGCCTAAGTAAGTAAGTAAGTAAGATTTTCATTATTGTTTTAGCCAACCTGATGGTTGTGAGGTAAGCACTCTGACCTCCCATAAGAAAGGCACCGGGTTCCAATCCTGGGTTAGGCATGGATGCTTGTTGTGGTTCAGCATCCACATTAGGTTGTAGGTCCCGGCCTGATTATCCATTATTGTGCACAAAAATAGTCCATTCAGCGTACAAACCATTCTTATTTTACTCCACTAATATTTATCTTTTCACTCACTATTCATTACCATTTTATAAACAGCGCATTATTTTTACTCTCTTTAATTATTAGTTTACTCGCTTCTCATTAACCCTTTCCTAACTTTAAATTATAATTTTCTTCGTTATTCATTATCAATTTGCTCACTATTAATTATCACTTTACTCACAATTCATTTTCATTTTACTCACTATTCGTTTATTATTTTACTCTCTGTTTATTTTTTATTTTACTTACTGTACCCCAAGACAACTTAACCTGAACTCTTTGAATATGATGTAGAATGGATCGTTCTGTGTAAAAGATATAGTTCCGAACAAATCACAACTTATATGGTAATATTGATAACCTACGCACTTAGTTTTGTGTTACATTTAAATATATTGTTGCGTTGTACGGGTTCGAAAGATTTGACGCCAAAGCAGATCAAGACTTGCAGAAATTAATTCCAAAATAACTCTTGACAGATCTCTTACAGCTCCAGAACTTCTCGTTCTAGTAGGCACAATACAGCTCTTTTCACCTCAATAGAACACAAAACAGCAGTTAAAAACTTGACAACAACTGCTAAATCGCTGCAAAAGACAATGCAATACAGTTCGCTCAGTATATCCAGTCAACTAATTCAGTGACTCAAAATTCAAGAATTACTTAAGTCAGGAATACAGCTCTCATTATGAACGTTGAGAGACAACTAACTCAGTGATTCAAAATCAACTAACTGACTGACTCACTCACGGCCGGGTTTATATAGGGGCGGCTGCGAATCTTCACGAACCTTTCAGAGATAGACATTTGGAGAACTTTCCAGACAGTAGTCGAAAAATCCTATTACATGTACATACATGGGATACATGTACCGAAAATGTCGCCAAATGGTCGCCAAGTTTGGCGACATTTGGCGATTTCTCGCCAAATTTGGCGACAAAAATTAGTCGCCAAAGCCATCGCCAACTTGGCTCTATCTCGCCAATTTGGCGAGATTCCCATTACCATAATGTTAAATGCCCTGCCCCTTGAAACTCGCTTCCCAGAGTTACCTCTGTAAAACTCGTTATCAAGCGATAACACCCCTATTGCCGTAAAACAAACTATTGCATTGCCTTATTCGAAATGTACAGAAATTTATCTATTTACAAAATTAACACTACGAAATATTTACAAATATACAAAAATTCGTAACATTGCCCCCCTCCCAAGGACTTCACGTCCCGGACAGTACAGTTCCCGGAAAGAAGGCTCAAGCTCTGCAATAGCAAACACTCTGTGTTCATAACTAAACTATAAAACTTACTAAACTTACTAATTTAAAGACAGAAACATTACTGAATAAATAAATAAATAATTATGTAAACCATTAAATAAACAATAAACGTAAAAATTTACATACACATGTGACCATGGTCTTAATGACTATATACACTTTATACATAAGGGGGATTACAAACCATGGCCATAGTAATCGGCTAACCTGTCGTAATGAACGACTCTAGGTTTAGAATTTGGTAACTTACGTATTCGGACCAAGACATCATTCAGCCGGTTGAGGACTGAGTAAGGACCATCCCAGTGAGACTGAAGTTTCGGAGAAAGTCCTTTTTGTCGTTTCGGGTTCCAGAACCAAACCTTGTCACCTTCGTGGAATTGATGTCCTGTAGCCTTCGTGTCGTATCTGGTCTTCATCTTATCCGTCGCCACGTGGATTCGCTCTCGGTCAAAATTGTGCACATCTTCAAACCGTGCCTGAAGATCCCCGACGTACTCTTCTGGCGATGAAGGTGCATCCGGAGGGCGGCCAAACAACAGATCGCAAGGCAGACGAAGGTTACGACCGAAGAGCATCTGGGATGGGGAATAGCCGGTAGTCTCGTAGACAGCACTGCGATAGGCCAGAAGAAACAAAGGTAATTTCTGATCCCAGTCCTGTTGGTTTCTTGAAACCATCAGTGAGAGGTTATTGAGGATGGTTCTGTTAAACCTCTCCACCATGCCATCCGACTGTGGGTGTAAAGGCGTCGTCTATGTTTTGTCAATTCCAAGTAGATCACAAAGTCCTTTCATTACAGCAAAGGTAAAATTCCTTCCTTGATCAGAGTGTAACTGAAGAGGCACTCCAAATCTGGAAATCCAGCTCTGAACCATTACCTCTGCAACGGTGGTAGCCTCTTGTTCAGGGATAGGATACGCTTCGGGCCACTTCATAAAATAATCCATGACAACAAGGATGTATCTGTTGCCGTCAGCAGATCATGGTAGTGGTCTCAAGATGTCAGACGCAATCCGTTCAAAAGGAGTTGCTACGTTGCCTCGACCCCGTTTCTTCGGTCCTTTCCAGGCTGATCGGCACCACTTCTCCACGTCAGCCCTCGTCTTACTCCAGTAGTACAGCTCTCGAACTCTTTGTAATCTCTTCATTATTCCATAGTGGCCTTCAATTGGACTGCTATGTAGTTCTTTAAGAAACGTCTGTAACTCGGGATCTTGGAAGCAATAGCTGCCATCGGGATGTCTTTCCATCATCAGACTCGAACTTCCAGTACAACACGTCGTTTCGAATATGGAGAGAGTCCCAGAGGGCCCAATATCGCTTTGTCGTAGGACTATAGATGGAAATGTCCTGCCAAGTTGGTGTCGCGTTCGAAGACTCCTTTAAATCCTCCTGTCCGGCAGAGATCGCAGAAATATCCCTCTGCATTTCTTCTTGACTAGAGAAAATCTCTTTCTTCATCTCATCTTGGTCAGAGAAAATCTCTTTCTTCATCTCATCTCGGCTAGCTTTCTTTTTTTCTCGCCATTCGGATATTTTTTTCTTCATCTTTTCTTGGCTCGCTTTTATTTCTTCACACCATTCGGACATTCCCTTCTTCATCTCTTCTTGGCTTTTTATCATCTCGTCTTGGCTTTTTATCCTTTCTAGTTGGCTTTTTATCATTTCTTCTTGGCTCGCATTCATTTTTTCCAGCCATTCGGACATTCCCTTCTTCATTTCTTCTTGACTAGAGAAAATCTCTTTCTTCATCTCTTCTTGCCCTTTGGATATTTTCTTCTCCATTTCTTGCATGAAAGCAAAAAGCTGTTGAAATTTTTCATCTTGTTCCGCCATTGCTCTGGTAATCGGCATCAAACCCCACTTCTGACACCAGTTGTTGCGTTGTACGGGTTCGAAAGATTTGACGCCAAAGCAGATCAAGACTTGCAGAAATTTATTCCAAAATAACTCTTTACAGTTCTCTTACAGCTCCAGAACTTCTCGTTCTAGTAGGCACAATACAGCTCTTTTCACCTCAATAGAGCACAAAACAGCAGTTAAAAACTTGACAACAACTGCTAAATCGCCGCAAAAGACAATGCAATACAGTTCGCTCAGTATATCCAGTCAACTAATTCAGTGACTCAAAATCCAAGAACTATTTAAGTCAGGAATACAGCTCTCACAATGAACGTTGAGAGACAACTAACTCAGAATCACAACTAACTCAGTGATTCAAAATCAACTAACTCAAGTCAGGAATACAGCTCTCACAATGAACGTTGAGAGACAACTAACTCAGTGATTCAAAATCAAGTAACTGACTGACTAACTCACGGCCGGGTTTATATAGGGGAGGCTGCGAATCTTCACGAACCTTCCAGAGATAGACATTTGGAGAACTTTCCAGACAGTAGTAAAAAAATCCTATTACATGTACATACATGGGATACATGTACCGAAAATGTCGCCAAATGGTCGCCAAGTTTGGCGACATTTGACGATTTCTCGCCAAATTTGGCGACAAAAATTAGTCGCCAAAACCATCGCCAACTTGGCTCTATCTCGCCAATTTGGCGAGATTCCCATTACCATAATGTTAAATGCCCTGCCCCTTGAAACTCGCTTCCCAGAGTTACCTCTGTAAAACTCGTTATCAAGCGATAACACCACTATTGCCGTGAAACAAACTATTGCATTGCCTTATGCGAAATGCACAGAAATTTATCTATTTACAAAATTAACACTACGAAATATTTACAAATATACAAAAATTCGTAACAATATTGTTGCTTGGATGGGTTCGAAAGATTTGAAACCAAAGCGGATCAAAACTTGCAGAAATTTATTCCGATACAACTCTTCGCAGATTCTTTTACAACTCCAGAACTTCTCGTTCTAGTAGACTCAATACAGCTCTTTTCACAATAATAGAGCACAAAACCGCAGTTAAAAACTTGACAACACAACTGCTGAAATCGCTGCAAAAGACAATGCAATACAGTTCCCTTACGGAACTCTCTGAATGCTCGGACCGAAATTGTTGCCAAAACCGTTGCCAACTTGGCTCTATCTCGCCAATTTGGCAAGATTTCCATTACCATAATGTTAAATGGCATTCTCTTTGTAAAACTCGCTTCCCAGCATTATCTCTGTAAAACTCTTTTTCAAGCATTAAGACGCACATTGCAGGAAAGCGAACTCTTGCACTGCCTTATGCGAAATGTATATAAATTTTCCTATTTGCATAACAATACTACGGAATATTTACAAATATACAGAAATTTGTAACAATATTTGATAGAAAAAAAAAGAAGAAGAAAATAAGCGTTTTTAAATTTTATTTTTAATTAATGCTTTACTTTTTCAACCACGATTACTATAACAGTTTCAATGAATCATATGGCTTTGATCGAGCTATTTCATGACGTCACTCCCTTGGAGACTCACAATTGGCTTAGTTTGCACCAAATCGGCAAATGCACGATTATTGCGCAGCCAATCAGCGCGTAGTAAAACCGGATCACACATCAGTGTAGCGTTTTCAATGAAGTCAGGATAAATTGTCTTGGATTATAGTCAGAAGGTAACTACATAGAGCAGCAACTGAAAAGGGGACTATTGCTGTTAAAATTCATTAACTTTTTCAGTAGTTTTACGATATTTTAAATAATATTGTTTACTATAGCAACTCTTTGAATGGCACGTCAAATTACATAATTAGACCCAGCTTCACTTGATTTAGGACTGTTTTTCGAAAGAGGTGTAAAACAAAAAAACAAAATTTAGTTTTCAAATTATCAAGGTCATTTATAAGTATGTTTATTGCATAAAAATTATATTATTTTTAATATGCAGTGTAAAATATTTTCAAGTTTTATTTGAGGGCCTGAGAAACAAAGGGGTGACTTTTTTTAACTTTTGAGGAAATACACTTTAATGTTTCTTATTTATATGAAAATTTGTATGGAAATTATTTGTTGTTCAAATACTAACCTCTGGGATGAAGATATCACTAGTTTTCATAGAATTTAATATAAATAAGAAACTTTCAAGTGTATTTTCTCAAAGACCCCTTTGCTTCTCAGTCCCTCATTTTATAAATATACAAGTTCAGAACGACAGGCTTCTTCTGGGCTGACAATATTATTAAAGTTTCAGTAGCAAAAAAGGTTTCCGTACGTTATGCATCACAAATTGTTGCCCAACATCATGTATAAGAGAATTTTCATATTATTTAATAATTTAAAGGCAGCTAAAACTTTAAAAAAAAAATTAAATGAAAGTAAAAAGTTTGTCGATTTCAGATCAAACAAAAGAAGTACTAACTATACTTAAATTGAACAGCATCATGCAAAAAAGTCTTACAAATTGAGTTTTATACATTATTAGATGGCTCATCAAAGTTAGAGGTTTTAAGAGCATTGTATTTAAAAGATAAAAGACTATTCAAAGCGATATCTATTGTAAGTCAGATGTTAAAAAAAGTTTTTACTTTTCTAAAGAAATGAAAAACTGTGGCTATTCTACTTTTTGGTTATCATTCTCTAATTACTACAAAGCAAAATGTCACTAGTTATAAACGAGTATATTACACTCGCACTTTATTTGGTGAAACAATATTATTTTTAGATAAGGATTTATTTTGAGGCTGCATATTTGAGGTTGGCACTAACATGCAAAATGTGAAGTCATTACTTTTATCTACATACTAATTATAATTACATTCAGTAACTCTTTAGAAAATCATGAATAGTTCCGTCGCAAGATGCTCGTCAAATCTTTATGGCTCGAGAGTGTTACTTTTATGAGAGTTTTTTATTAAGTGTTTGTCATCTGGGACTATCAATGGTCCACAAGGATAATAAAGTCTGAAATGTGCAATAAAAGATGAAAAATAAACCCAGAGGGAAAAGATTAAACTAGCCCTTAAAGGATTGGGATAAGGATAAAGTTTAGTATATTTTAAATTGGAGCTATAATTAAAGCACTTTAATCAGAACTTGATGACTTCGTCAAACATTTTAAATTCAAGAAGGACTAATTTGGTGGATATAGGTGATCAAAAAATATTATGGGAAAAGCCAACTATCATATAAATAAATTTCTAGTGGCATATCTGTACCACGAAGCTTTTATTCCGAACCTAATTTTTTTCTTAGATTGCAAGAATTTCTATTACTGCTTATTTGATATAATGCTTATAGAAAACAACACCAGGAAATGAGATTTTTAAAAATAAATTTAATTTATGCCATGTAAATTTAATATTCGTGCAATTTAAAAATTGAAAATATTTCTACTGATAACTTTACCAATAATTACCAACTGTAATAATGTTCTATGGTATACAGCAATATATTTAAAACACGTGACCAAATAAACGCTTTGTACTAACAACACGTTTATTTGTTACAATAAAACATATTAATTCTTATTGCTACACTTTCAAAATTAAAACTTTCATTCTAAAAAATCATTCACAAATACACCTTTCATTCTAAAAAAAAACCTTTCATTGATAAGCCAACTTTTATTCCTAAAAACACTTTTATTTTTAAAACAATTTTCATTCCCATATCAACAAGATTTTGTATCTCAAGCTCAACTAAGCATTTACAAATCTTATCGAGCTTTAGCTCCATTATCAAGCAAATAAAAAAATGTTGATGATCACTATGTTCATTTTTAAATCCTTTATATTAACTTCGATTTTGTTTGTGTGAGTGGATGAGTATGTTCATGGCGGGCAAATCTGCGGATGCCTAATTAATCACCTTGCCATCATTCAATTAGTTGGAAACTTGGCAGATAGATTCGATGTCAATGACAATGCCTTCTATCAAATTTTGGGGCTATAACTGTCACTAAAAAATCCCTTTCACGAAATACTAATAAACCAACATCCCACTGTGCTAAAATGTCATTTAAACAAGCATTGAAATAACTCTTTCCTGTTGCCAAAACTTTTATAATAAATAAATAACAAAATTGTTTTAAACAGAATAAATAAAACATATTTGGATGTGAATGCAAAAATTCACTTTCATTTTTAATAAATAAATTTTGGAACGTAGTTTACAGCACATTTTGCTGATCGAAATGTTTTTAATATAATCAGATAAAAACACCAAGCACACGCTATTAACAGATTCTGCTATGTGTCAATGAATATGAAAATAACCAATGCATATAAAGTATTAATATTAAAAGCTTTGTTTTTATAGGTTATATTATTATACAATTTCGACAATTTTTGATCGGCAGGCAAGTGAGTAATCATAATTTACTAGTATTTCTCAACATTCTACAAAACATTCCGAATGGTATTTGATGGTGTACCAAAACTTGCAATTGCCTCTCAATCTAATACTTACTCTAAAGTCAGTCTTCAAATATGTGATTAAGTGTGTGAATTTAATAAAAACTATAGAGCAATAAACGTGTACTTACATTTAGTATGAACCAATCAGTTTCCTACTTGAAATAAAGTCAACGTAAGAGGTGACAAAAGTAATTTTAATGACTGGGGAGGGGGGCGAGGTTCGAACACCTGTTCGCTAACGCTCGCCAACCTCCAAGGATTACTTGGCTATTTTCTTCTTCCCTTGCGAATTGTTAGTAAAAAAACATAATTACTGAAAACCATCCGTCAGTGAAAGTTTTGTGATGTGATCCTGGTAGTCAATTAATTATTAATTACTGTATCCTTAAAATACCGATCTTATAGTTTTTGCAAACATTCCAAGCATCATCAAATTTAACTCAACTGTCAAAATCGAGGTTGCGGGCTGCTAGATTTTCAGTAATAATATTTTCCCGACAAAAAAAATATTTGTTCATTAAATAAAATAGCTTGTGAAACATTTGAATAGTAAAAAAAATGTCATAAATATATAATTGAAAACTACTATTTAAAATATTGCAACCAAAAAAATAATTTGAAATAGAGGATTTTACATTTCTACGTCACTAACAACATCTAAAGAATTTTGACCAATCAGAGCACACCTTTAAAAACATCTTGGCATTTTATGATTGTCCTCAAGAGTTTCTAATGAAGTAGCCATGCATAATTTTCACATACCGTAGTATTCTAAATATTACATTTGGCATCACTTCATTTTCTTGCCCTTTTTCACTTGGATACAGATCTAAGTTCCGATTTTCTATTTCAATCCTGATAATCTGATCAGTGTTGTGATATAATTCATTAAAAGACATATATCTTTTTTCATTTACTTTGCGGCATTCAATAAAAAAATCGAACATAAATCACTCAAGCATAAGATTAAAATTTTCGAAATTTAGATTTTTAATAACTCCAAAACTACATCGAAATTATAAAAAAAGGGTAACGAAAGTGTTTTAGTAAGACATATGTATGTCTTTAACGAAAGTGTTTTAGTAAGACATATGTATATGTCTTACTAAACACTCAAGTCACCTTTTTTTTTTTTTTTTTTTTTTTTTTTTTTTTTTTTATCTCTGTGCCTGTAAAAAAATTATTATTACAGTGGTTAGATTTTTTCCTAGAAAGGGCAGTTCATTTTTAAAAAAATGATTTCATTTTGACGTATAATAACTCAAAAAATAAAGTTTGAGTGTTTGAATTTTTGAATTTTCCTTATCAGCAGTATTCCCAAATATATCTCTATAAATGTACAATTTGTTTTAAATCCAATAGTTTTTGCGCTGTGAGATAGAGAAGTAGGCGTGGGGGGTAAAATTCTGAAACAGGATTAACTCTTTTTAATCCTTACTTCCTTTTAACGTAGGGAGATACTCCTTATTCTAATAGCATAGTTATAAAAATGTATAATGAAGATTGACAAAATATAAAATTTCTCCTTTCACATTGGCTTATACAAAATCTCAAAACATCATTTCAATAAAAGATATCGACGGAACAACTATTTCTTTATGTAGTATAGTAAAATAAATGTTATTAAAATCGTATACATTTAACACATATATATAAAAATGCACTATTATGGGATTGACAAAAAGTAAAAGACTAAATTTTACATACAAATTTTTATCAAGAAATGAAATTATTGAGATCAAAGAACTTCAAAGCAAAATGGAAATACTGGGATAGTTTTAAAAATTGTTTCAATAGTTTATTTTGGTGCTTTCAATAAAGAAATTCATAACAATAATTATGCATCCTATATTTTCAGTATTTTCTTTTTCACCTTATAAACAACTCAATATATTTTCAGTTGAAAATTAAGTTTTCTTTAATACAAAACTTGTACGTTAAATTACTGTAATTTAACTTAAAGTGCTTTTCTCAATACTTCATAATAAAGTGTTCTACATGTCCTATATAATTATTCTATCTATTGATTTGTAAATTGATTCAGAATTACTGTACGGTAGACAGCATAATATTTCTTCTGTTTTGTTTTTCATATAATAACGCATTTATTCATTTCATATTAATTTCACTTATAACGTCCCAATTTTTAAAAAAATTTATATTAACTTCGATTTTATATGTTAGTCGATGACTTGCAAATCTTCGGACGCCTAATTAATCCCCTTGCAGTCATCCATTCGGGCTAAAACTTGGGAAATAGATTTGAGATAAATGACAGTGCATTCCATCAAATTTTGACGGCTGTCAGTGTCACTAAAAGTTCGCTTTTAGGGAAAACTAACTTGCCAATAAACCAACTTGCCTTCATCCAATCGCGCTGAAATAGCATTTAACAGATCCTTAAGGAAACTCTTTCCTGTTGCTAAAATTGTTTTAATAAATAAATATTAAAAAAAATTGTTTTAACAAATAAATATTAAAATAAATAGTTTTAATAAATAAATATTAAAATAAATTGTTTTAATAAATAAATATTAAAATAAATTGTTTTAATAAATAAATATTAAAATAAATTGTTTTAATAAATAAATTACAAAATTAATTATTTTAATCAAAATAAATAAAAGATATTTGGATATGTGTGCATAAATTCGTATTCATGCTTAAAAATAAATTTTTAAAAGTTGCTTACCAGATATTTTGTTAATAGAAATGTTTTTAATATTTAAAATTGGATTCCAAAACCAAGCACATGTTGGCAACAGAAAAGGCGCTATGTTAATGACAATAAAAATTAGAGATGTATATGAAGAATTTATATTAAAAACTTTTTTTTTCTTATATTATTACTCTCTACAATCACTTAACCACTACACCACGTAAAACGTATACGCTTTATATTTCCCATTTCAGTACATAGACCAAAAGATAATTATAAGGGGAAATAAAACCAGACCAACAATTCGTTTTATTCAGTGAAAGAAACAAGCTGGTGTAACATTTCCGCTCTTAATACCACAAAACAACCCTGATTTCCCCCCCCCCCTTCTCAGTCTCAGTATTTTCCCTCCCTCTCGCTACTTTTCCATAGGATTTATGGACCCCGCTAAGAGAGACGCATGGGACTTAGGAAATGGGTCAACGACTAGACCATTCATTAACCGGACTGCTTTTTTCCAAGTCTGCCGGACTTTCCCTTCTCATATAGCAGAATCAATGAAGTAGGTGATAAGGATATTTCGACTAGAAAAAATTAGGCGCATAGAAATATTGTTATTGGCCATTTGTTTTACTTGATGTTGCTTTGTGGACATTGTTGTGTTACCTTCTAATGGGATATTAGAGAATATTTTCTCGTTATTTTCTTTCTGGATTTTGTTCATAGGATCTTGTGCAGGTAAAGGATAAACAGGTTTTGACCACTTTAGAGAATCACGGAGAACATTTATATTTACCCGAAATTCCAACGCCTTAGGTTTTGACATTTTCAAAAAGATTGGGGTGCTAAACAGCTTTATATATTCTGCTCATATTTATATTTTTAATTTTGGAAGTACAGTTTTTCACTAATATTACTTTTGCAAATTGCATCATTTCTTCATCTTTTTACTTAATTGATAAAAATTCAAATTATTTAAAACTATTATGCCTGTTAGTTATGAAAAACGTTCTGTATGAAGTTTTGAGGAATACAAGTTTCCACTTGACAAGAACTGCCAAAATTGGCAAATGGCAATATTTAAGGGGATCCGGGTGGCCAAAATTTCAAATTTCTTTAATATTTGTTGGATCAACACAATTTTTTAAGTAATTGTAGAACAGTGTACTGGGCTATAAAATCTATTAAAAAATAATTATTTTTTTTTATAAAAATTTTATAATTACTATAAAACAACGCATTAAATATTTTGATATAACATAATA
Source organism: Linyphia triangularis (assembly GCA_963978545.1). NCBI lineage: Eukaryota > Metazoa > Arthropoda > Arachnida > Araneae > Linyphiidae > Linyphia > Linyphia triangularis. The sequence continues at coordinate 96,114,673 of OZ021722.1, forward strand.
AAAAATATTTTAATAAACTTAAAAATTATATGCATGTGTTCACAAATGTGTAACAAAAAAATTTACCAAACGCAATTTTGATATTTATAGCGGATATTAAAATAAAAAATTTTAACTATAAAAGTTGATATTTTTTTTCTCTCATAATTAAAAATATCATATCTGGAGTAAAAAAAAAATTAAAAATTTTTTTTGGTAAATATCTTCTAAAGAGTTAATACAATATGCAAAGGAAATATGATGTATATTACTTAATTAAAAGTAGAGTTATTTCTAATTATGTAAAAAAAAAGGATAAAAAGCATCAGTGAAGAAAAAGCTGTTTAAAGTTCATGCAGAAACTAAGTCAGCGTCAGCTGTCAGATATTAATTTAACAACTGCAAGCCAACGGAAAGGGGTTGCATTATAAATGAGGTACAAAATTATTCTAATTGAGCATGTTATTTTTTAAAGCAATTTTTTTTTTTTTTTTTTTTGATAATTTTGAAAATATTTGGGCCCTAGACCCCCTTAAAATTCAAATTTTATTATTAAAACTATGTGCCATTTTAATTTGCTTGTTATATTTATATAATGAACAATCTGTTCAAAAGCTCTGTCATCATTCCCGGATAAAACTACAAATTTGAAAGATACATGCGATTTGTCAAATTAATGATCTCGAGAAAAGTTTTCATACCAAAATTGAACCAGAAGGGCCGGATATCATTTTATATTTCATAACTTCATATCTTGGAAGTATACATAGGATATTCGCTGACAAGTTTTCTCACCAAATGTTTTGCTGAAACTCGGCCACTTGGCGACATTTCTGTTTGCAAAAAAGTACATGTCCTCAGTCTTACAAATAGATAGTTCACAATTTTTACCCAATTGTTAGGTTTTTTTTTTTTTTTTTTTTTTTTTTTTGGTTTTTTTTATGTAACACATAGTAGAATTGAGACGTAAGAGAGGGATGTAATAACCTCCCTATTCCCTTATGCCTCAATTCTATTTATATGTTACTATACATATACACATGAGATTATATTCAGCAAATCTAAACAGTGACGAATGGACTTCACACAAATAGAGGCTATAATTGTTTAGTTAATGACATGAGCAACATGTGTAAATTTAAATTAAACATATAATGTATTCTATATACAAATAAATTCAGTGTATAGTATCCAAGTTAAATGTTTGACGTAGATGTTATCAACGAGGTTTAGCTGTACACATAAACTGATATTTTTGTATCTATATTTTACCTTATTTTTTCAAAGTTCCCTGAAGTACCTAAAAAAATCGAAAGATAATTCTGTAGCTTCAGAAAATTATCCATTTTCAAAATCAGGTCACCCAATCTCCTCCTCTCGCAACTAATACAAAGATCTGAAACGAAATATCCACAAAACTCTTTCAAAAGTTTCTCTTTCATTCACTGTTGTGGATTGATCTTCTTGCTTTTTTTTTTTTTTTTTTTTTTTTTTTTACATAAGATTCATACAAAGGAGTTAACGATGACCAACAATAGGAGGGTTTTAAATTACCCTCAGGAGAGTAACGCTTGTTTGATTCAGAAGATTAGAGAGAGAAATGATTTTTCTCTTAAGATTTCCTCTCTATGTATGTCTCTCTTTTTAACTCCATATTTTTCTGAAGCTTTATTATTGTAGATGGCGACTGCGGCTGGTGATGGATGAAGGTCTTTATTTACTGTGAAAGTGGTGATTGATTCATTTTTACGCTATATAAGCCTCGCCACTTTTTCTTGTTGATAGCAGAAATTCTTCTCATCAAATGGTGTTTGATGAATGGATGACATCGTTTTTTAACATGTATAGAATCTACAGAGATTAAGTGGTATGTTTACTATTTGGAAAAATTCTATGAGAACTAATAGAATACAAATACCTAATTTGGAAGTCCTTTTAAAGTTCTAATACATAAAAAAAAATCAGAACATCATTTATTGTTGAATAATAGTCTGTACTTAACAAGTTAATCAAATTGTAACAAGGTACATCAATTAACAATAGTTAACCACATACAAATTGTCAATTACTATTTGGTTCTACAAGCATGTAAAAGCTGCTACATGCTACTTTTAACTACTTACATATAAAACTTAGTATATCTTCCAACGCACCCAACACAGAAGAAATTTCAAATTAAATAAAATTATTTCACAAAAACAAAGTTGTTACTATTTTATATGCATTGCTAACATTTATATATAATTGATACTTATTTAAGCGCTTTGCGCTGAGTTTTAGGGGTTTGGACTATTATGCTATAGGTTCCATGCCATTGACTAAAAGTGTTTGCCCCTAAAGCTTGTTGAAATGCATTGGCATCGTCAATGAATCAATCTGTGAAGTTCCTCTTGATTGACTGCAAGTGGGATAAAAAGCCCTCCAGAGAATTTTTTCCCTACCACAAGCAAACTCACAAACAACATCAAAGTTAATATAAAGGATTCAAAAAGGTTTTTTTCAATAAAATTAAATGAGACTTTAAAAAGTTCCTTAAATTCTCAATCAAAAAAAAAATCCCATATAAAAGAGAAACAAAATTAGCATTCTATTGGAGTACTGTTATATTAATATTAAATCCTTAACTTAAATAAAATCAGTAGTATTATGTAAAATACAACTGCAAAATGCTTTAAAATTCAATCCTAAGAAGGTTCTCATGCAGTAACTCTAATATCGTTGCTCCAAATAGCGAAAACTTGTAACCTAATATCCGGATTAGAATTCGGATATTCGATTCCAAGTTGTTTTCTCACCGAGTATATCAAGAACTAGAGAACTTTGCAACATTTTTGTTTATAAAAGAACTCTATGCTGAATTTATTTTTATTATATATCATCAGGCATAATAGCAAAAAGTTTCAGGCATTAAATGTCACAGAATGTTAAATTCTCGTTACAACCGGAAAGGATTCCTAACTTTAGAACGACATTACTGTCTAACAGTGGGAGACAGAAAGCAGACACAAGTGATAGATTGGATATACATATATAAAATTTTAACTACGCTGATTTGCAAAATTAGTTACATTATTGAGATTTGGCAACAAATTGTTGTAAAATCTGAATATATCGAAATGAGTTCATTGTTTCCCTTGTGAAAAAGAGGCCCCGTAATCGCTTTACGGGATAGTACACACCAAATAGTCACTGGCAGAATACTGTTAAGAATTTTCCTGCTGAGGCAATGATGACACAGTTTTTAAGATAAAAAAGGCACAAAATTTATTCAAAGACAACAGTTTAATCACTCTCAAGCTTCAGCACAATATTCAGTAAGAACAACTTCGAATAAGCAATTATACAAGTTCACTTTAGTAGGTAAACAAAGCAATCAGCTTTCATCGAAATCCGAAGTCAATCTCAAAACTTTCCCGATCTCCGGTCTTTATATACAAGGCGCGTGAAAACATTCCCGAAATTTCCAGCCAATTCGTTGAAAAAGAAACATCTCGAAATTTCTCGATTGCTTTAAGTGTTTCCACCTTTTTCTAACCTGTATAATCGCTGTTAATAAATAAAATAAGATAAAATAAATTGCAATAGAATTTTTAAATAATACGTCACTATTACACTACATACAGACAATTTCTACAAACGTGTTTATAGTACCCCATATTCACCAGCTTTGTTTTCATTAGTAAATATTTTTAACAATGCAAAAAGTTAATACTTCCTGAAAATAAATCATTTGAGTGAATATTTATGCTCAGATATAAAACACTGTCATAGAAGAAAAAAATGCTAGACGCGTTAAGCATGTCTCATCAATTAAAACAACTTGTGAGACTAAGATGACTTTCTAGTGATGATATCACTGACTCAGGTATAGTCCATCACCACCAGCAATAACTTCATTAACAGGGTTGTGAAGGGTCCAGCAAATAAGTCTCAAATTAATACTTATTACTTATATGCATTACAATGAAAGGTAGAATTCATATCTTAAAAGGATTGATATTTCTATATAATGACTGTAAATCGGAGTACATCTAAGGGTAACATCCCTGGGTCGTCAGGAAAAAAACAGAAACTTTTAAGAATTTAAAAGCATTATTTAATGTAAGTAGGAGTATATTGAGACCAGATGATCGGCAGCGCATATTTTGAGATTTTCTAATGAGCCTGTGTTTAAAACTCCACCCCACAATACTACTGTAACAGAAAATACCAAGATATGAATAATAATAATTAATATATTCCCCTGATTTATATTCATGATGGCATTTTATTTATAGCCTTATCTGGTGCCATAATTTCATACGGAAACATTATTTTTGAAAAATAAATATTTACCTTTAATTAAATTATTTAGATTTATTTCTCAAAATTTATTACACACATCGTCAAAAAAATACATTTTTTTTCTACAAAAAAAATGACAAATCTGATCAAATGCAAGGAGTTTCTGAGTTCTGAAGTAAAATAAATATATACTAATCCAATTTGACTTATCAAACAACCACCAACGAAAAATACTTCTTGATATCGATCCTTATTTAACTACCGTATTTCTATCCTGTTTTCTGTACACTGATGCATTTTTAGAAGATAAAGACGCTTCGAAATATGAAAATAATAAACCTCTTACAAAATATAAAAGCATATTACTTTCAGCCAAAAATATTTCCGCAGTTTTCTGAAGGAATAAAAAAGAAAGATCGTCAAGTAACAACAAAATGGCGGACAGCCACTTTGTTAAGAAACTGGGGGAGAAAAATCTTCAGAAACAGTGGTTGGAAACGAAAAAAAAAGTGGGACAAAAAAATACTTCGCTCACGCCGTAAATGAAATCTCTAATTATTCTCACATTTTTTCTTTTCAAATTGGAAACCACAGCAGCCTAAAATCAATCTTCTAATGGCAAAAAAAAAATGTTTCTTTTTCGTGTTCCTTTTTATTTTTCAATAAAAATAGAGTTTAAAATGACATAAAATGTATCAATGTTTGCAGTAATTTATGTGCTGAAATGAATACGAAAGTAAAAAGAGTAGTCCTTTATATTTTAAGGGTGTCTTTTATTCAATGTGCTTCTGTTGTATTTTTTAACTAAAACCGTGTCATAAAAATGGTGTCAAAATAATAATAAAAAATCTATGTACTTATATTTTAAGAAATGTAAGACAACTTTTTGCTCTTTAAGAGTACTCATCTGAGTACCCTAAAAATAAAAAATAAATCAGTTTTGGTATTTTTATTTCATGTTGCTTTATGTTTTTTATCAACTTTCCATCGATATATTACTTTAGTGTCCGATGAAAAATAAGAAGCAGGTTACATAAAGTTTTGAAAAAGCAAACAATTAATTATTGACTATATAAATTTGTCCTTTAACAGTATTTTTTTTAAACATGATATTAAAAAACTTCAATATATCGCTTCTAACTAATAGAGATACGCCATTAATTTTTGTTTTTAAATGTGTTGTACATAACATACAGATTAAATTAATGTTTAAAAATTTACTTAGTTATTTTTTAATACCTCCAAATCTTTGTAAAAAATGACCCAAAATATTGGAGGATTAATTAAAAGCGTTTAAAAAAACCTGATGACATTTTTTACCAAACTTTAACCTCAGTTCCTTGTAAAAAATCCATGTAACCTTTATAAAATAATTTAAACTCATTTGTTAAGGTATCCGACTACGTTCGGAGCACTTTTTTTCAAAAACTTTATTAATGAAAACTTTTTATTGCATTAAAATTTGAAGTATATGATAAAAACATGAAATTGACAAAAATAATAACTTTTTTAATTTTATTTTTCAAAAAAAAAGGAGAGTTTTTGTCGAAATTGACCAATATTTGTCAAAACGGCTAATGTTGTCAAAGAAAAGTTTTTAAATATATTTTATTTTACTTTTTACTACATTATTCTATTATATTAATGAGTATAATGAACTAAGATATAAGAATAATTTCAAAAATAAAAAATCTATAGGCTTTTATTAAGATTATATATAAATTTCAATATTTTCGCAACATATTATTATGTATATATAGCAATAACTTTTCGAAAAAAAATAGGTACAATCTAATCTGCAGTCCATTATACTCAACATAATATAACGAACAACTGTACAAAAAATTATAACTCTATCTTAAATACATTTTGAGATAGAACAAAAGCCGTATTGAAAAATCTATTCTTGGAATAGATTGGGAATATAATTGGAATCTCTCTGCATGGTATTAACAACCGTTTTTGAACTACTGTAACTAAACTTCTATTTAAAGTACAAGAAAAACACAAACTTATTTGTAAACAGAATATTGTTCAATTCATATGAAACAAAATAAAAAAACATTAAATGTCATTGATTTTGCCATTTTAAACGTCGACGGATACCTTTAGGTACATAGAAAATAGGCAATTTAACGTTATCATTATAGAGTATACTGAATCTCCCTTAGTAAAGAAAACTTTATTTAAATTCATATTTTAAATTGAATTATTTAAGTTTGAATATTTAGTAAACAACAGTTTTATATGTAACTAGACTTGAATACAAACAAAAACATATTGCTAAAAAACAGTTTTCTTCTTTTACTTACGTACTATATCATTTCCAAGATAAGACTTTTACGCATTACGTTGAAAATTATATTTAAAATGATCAAAATTTCGTGTTACATTTGAGATCAGTTTTATGATTTCTAAATCCACTAGTTCATAGTTATTTTAAATTCAAACTAGAAAGAAAACAAATCTATAACTTTAAAACTAATGTAGATAAATATTCCTTTTAAATTTAACAGTCGAGCAGTAAATGAGATTTCATAAAAATATTATTCTTAAATATAAATCGAAATAAAACCTTTTCAAGTAAATAACGCATCTAATTGAAATATTTTATTTTTTTAAAACACCAATTTTTGTAATTTTCGAAATTATTTATTCTCCTCAAATGTCTCATTTCTTCCTAAACATAAAATATTTGAAGAAGAACTTTTTCCTTTAACTGTTAAGCACAGAAGTAAATTTCGTAATTGTTGACACTATTTTTATAATTTATTTATATCACTTATATTTCTTGTAAATCTTTCTAAATATTACTACCCAGGTTTACTTCAAAATACCCAATTATTCTAGGATTTTCAGAGTACCAATACATCAGTACAAAGACATTTAATTCTCACGTTTTAAACACTACAACGGCTACAATACAGATTGGCTACAATATTCAAGGCATTAATCTACCATCCATGATAGTCCGGGAGCAAATGTAATCCCGTGGACCACTTCATGATGCAAACATGTGGGTGGTATCATTCGCTTTGTATGAATGCATAGAAAATGAAATCCGATGGTGGGTATCTGGCCTCCCTGTATGAGCGGCGCTGCAGTCGCAAATCCAAAATGGCCGCCTCCTTATCACCTAAAGTACGTTTTTGCCGAATAATTGCTACCCAGCTCATTTTATCAACTTGTTGACTGCTAGAAAACTTATAGGAAATAAAATTTCCTTTCCAATGATATATAACACATGTATGTTAGGTTAAATTACAAAATTCAAAATGGCCACCTTATCGTGATCTTATGTACGTTTTACAGGTTGGTTGGTTGGTTTGTGCGTTCTATGACATATACTTGCGCCCAATAATGGTTAATCAGGCTGGGACCTGCAACTTAAAGTAGATTCCGAGCCACAACAAACATCCATGTCTAACTCGAGATTCGAACCCGGCACCCTTAGCATGCGAAGTTAGAGCGCTAACCACACATCATCAAGTGGACAGTACGTTTTTATGAAGAATAGCTTCTCAGTGCACTTTATACACTTGTTGGCTGTTCGGAAACTGTAGAAAATAAAATAACTTTTATAACGATATATCTACTTAAGTCAAAATGCAAGATGACTGCTGTATCACCATTGCCAGAACGTCTTTTTAGAATAATAGCTTTCCGGTGCACTATATGAACATGTTGGTTATTAGAAAACTTTTTGGGATTAAAATAAGCTTTCTGACCGTTATAGAACCTTTATATTGTCAGTTCAAGAATTAAAATTCAAAAGAACACCATTATTGGGCATCTTTTTGGGACTCTAATAATAGTTTCCACATTATATTGTAAGATAAATGAGCACCACAGATAGTTAATACTTAAAGATCGGACGATAAAATAAAGCCTTGACACTTTTCACAAGAAAATAAACTACAACAGACTGATAATAGACTACGTCTGTTCAAAATCGATACGACAAAGCTTTTTAATATTTGGAATGTGAATGTTTCAGAAGAGCGTTAACAGTGTAATAGTTTTTGTTATATGTAACGAATGGTGTAAAAAATATTAAGATTTTTCACTATCATTAAGTTAAATCAACATCTTCATCCTCAATTTCCTCATTATAATTCATCATCAGGTCAAAAATTGCAATGTTGTCACATTAGTCATCATCAGGTCAAAAATTGCAATGTTGTCACATTAGTCATCATCTCCACCACATGAGCACATATCCATGCAAGGCAGATTGTTGAGAATGCATCAGGAGGGAAGGGCACACCGACGCTTCAGACAGGAACACTTAGTCAACTCTAAAAGTCCCTTGCGAGGCACAAGGTTCTGTAAACGTAATAGGCTCAAATTCCTCATCCACAAGCGACCAGCCAAAATCAATAGGTTGAGTTATTCCACGATGATGTCAGAGTATCTTGTGCCCAAATCAATGCTTGGTAGTGTGCACGCAAAAGACCTGGATAGAGATATGCTTTAGTAGGTGCAAGATGTTCCCCAGTCCTTTGTTTTTTAGTGAAGAGCCACAACTTTACTTACCCAATGTCTGTCAGTTTGATTCGTGGTACATACACCTGACAAATGAATGCCTCTAACGTTTGTAACATTTCTGTGTAAATGGTTTCAGAATGACCCATAAGGCCCAGTGCAGCTATAATGTCATCACTAGCTGCATAAAGAGCATTCAACCATATATTTTCTTTTCTAGCAAATGATCCTGTGATATCGGCACCAGAAAGGGAGTGGAGTCCTGGTATTAGTGCTGAAGACTTATTGGGCCCTAGTATGTCATAGATTGGCTGAAGATGAATTAACCGTTTGCTTCTGCTAGTGCAGTTTGCTATAATGGTGGATTCTCTTGGAAGCATTGAATATCTCCGAAGAGCAAGTACTAATACATCTCTGTCTGGGGAGTATATGTCAATCTTGCTAATGCCTCTGGAAGCAACATGTATACTGTGCAAAATTATTTTAGTATCTGCTTCCTCCTGCTTGGTTTCAAGACACGACACTTCCATATGGCATGCATTTGCATGATTTCTCCAACTGCAAACAAATTGTTTATTATTCATGACTGCATAGTCTATAATCTTTGATGCCATGTATTCTGTCAGTTCATCCTTAGTTATTTCGTGCAAAAGTAACTGGTTCATGGTTAATTTAAGAATGTTTGGTGAGGGGTGCACTTTGTATTGGATAGGGACCGATTTACCCTGACGTTTCACCCTTGTGAATGTCTTCAGCGAATTCTGTTTGTAGGTGTCAAATATTATGTGAACCTATTTGAACATACCAAACTTCTTTGACATTTGTTTGACAAAATGATCTGCAAATTCTTCACAAAGTCTTGCCAGTCTTAGGTTTATCAATGGAATACAGCTTTGCCATTCCATCAACTACTGCAACAGTTTGAGACACTTCTTTTACTGGAAATGAATTGTTTAAGAATTCGTTTTTCTCATTAGATGAAGGGTATTGATTTTGAGGAAGCTTCTCCAGGATACTCATAAGCTTGCTTTTTTATGATCAGTAATGCATACATCCATATAAGAGAAACAAAGCAAGTGGCAATAATGAGAATTCATAACGCCATAAAGTTACCTTCAAATCTATATCACACCGACTTCTTGCTGCAATCACCAGTCAAGAAAATATATATAAATTGATAGAAAATATTGAAGAAAAAAAAAACTTTTTCCTTCAGTGCTACTTTAACATTTAACTGCAGGCTTAAGTTTCACCTTTTACATTGATGTCCAAAACTGTGCTGAAGGCTTTGATGGTACTGATTCTTCTGTTGGCTCTATTGGTAGCTTGATCATTTTAGTGAGTTCCTCAATAAATTTGAAAAGACTCTCACCAGTGTTAGCAACTGTACACATGTCCTTTTGAACGTCATCGGGAAGAACTTGCTTAGTCACCAGGTGTATAAGATGTTCTGTATTGCATTTAAAAGGGTTGGTTGTCGATTTAAAACCCTTTATCAACTTTTCATCTTTTTGATCCTGACTCTTGTACCCCAATAAACAATGTTCATGGTGACATTGAGGGCCAGCATTTTTAATCATCGCTCTGGTTGCTGCAGCAATTATTGTGACCTCCCTCTGCCAGAAGGAATCTTCTCCGAGCATTCTCGTTTAGAGTGGTGCCTATATGTCCACCTTGGACTTTAAGTCTTCTGTTCTGATGCCCCAGAGTTTCATAGGCTCCTAAAGCGAAAAACGGTATTTTGGTTGTATTGATTACCCACTTTCATTGCCATTATCGTTGTATGCTTGTTATTAAATCTTTACATATCCATGAAGTACAGTGAAATCATTCTTACATAGTTTAGTCGATCAAAGGCAAACAAATACTTTATGAAATCATGAGTGGCTGCCAAGTGCAAATCCCAGTGTGCATTTCTAACTGACCTGATGGCCATGTAGTTAGCTCTCGGGCATCGCATGCTAAGGGTGCCGGGTTCGAAACTCAAGTTAGACATGGATGTTCGTTGTGACTCAGAATCTACGTTAAGTTGCAGGTCCCAGCCTGATTAACCATTACTGTGCACAAGTATATGTCATTGAACGCACTACCAACCAACCTGAAAAACGTACTTAAGATCGCGATGCGGCGGCCATTTTGAATTTTGTAATTTAACTTAACATACTTGTGTTATGTATCATTGGAAAGGGAATTTTATTTCCTACAAGTTTTTTAAGGGTCAACAAGTTGATAAAATGAGCTGGGAAGCCATTATTCGGCAAAAACTTACGTTAGGTGGTAAGGAGGTGGCCATTTTGGATTTGCGACTGCAGCGCTGCTCATACCGGGATGCCAGATACCCACCATCGGATTTCCTTTTCTACGCATTCATACGAAGCGAATGACACCACCCACATGTTTGCATCATGCAGTGGCCCACGGGACCACTTTTTTCGACATTAGCGCCCAGACTATGATTATAATACATAAATTCCACAAAAATCCAATTGGATTTCGTGCCATTTCATGTGCTTTCAAAACTTAATTAGAAAAGGCCGGGAAAGAATTATTAAAAATTATTTAACCCATTTTCTCTAACATGAAGATAACACCGCTATTATTAAAAACAGCCAACAACTTATTACCAAAATAAAACATATTAAGATACATTTGTCGTGATCTTTAGTGTGATTTGGTAAAAGGCGTTGGACCGTAAGATGTTAGAGTATTAAATTAACAACATCAGATAAACCAAAGTTAAAATACTTCATAATTTTAAATTTCAAACCAAAATAACCAGGCCGGCATAATCAATCTACTAGTTTATTCAATATACACTATAAACGCACAGATTAAATTCCTCAAATGACAGTAACACAAGTTTACTGTCATGCATCCAAGTATTAAAATTAAAATGAAATAAAAGGTAAAAATTCTCCAAATAGGCAAATATTCAATAAATACTAAAATATGCAATTAAATTCAGGCATTGTTATAGTTACTTAAATCGAAGCAGGCCGAGAATAGAGGAAGAAAGGTAATTAACTCACATGGAATTTCAGGGGTAAGCGATCGGCAGTGGGTCATCCTCTCTCTCTCTTAAGAACCTTTCTCCGCTCCAAAACCACAGTCTTCACTCCTACACACCGGAAAAACGTCTCCCCGTTTCCCTCGATCTCAACTTTCTCCCGACCTTTTCTGACCCCCGTCACATCTTTTAATTGGTTGACTAACACAGCTTTACTTGGGGGGATGTGTAATAGTTGCTGTTGTTTAACCCCCCGTGCAAATCGTAGGAAATGTCAGATTACATCATGACATTAAGTTTTGAATTTCTTTGTCCCCAATTTAATATAAAGTTGTATGCAATTTCTGTATTGTAAAGTGGATCCCGTGATTGTTTTAATTGAAACGCAAGAAGCAATGTTAGTTGTTTTTACATGTTCTTTAATTCTATCAAATAGATCACCTGAAATTAAGTTCAAATTTGCACCAGTATCAAGAATGGCTTTTAAATTTGTGTTACCAATTGAAATCATTACTGTGGGCAAATAGGAGTTACCTTTAAATGTGGTATTTGGGTTATCAAGAGAATTAACACTAAACAACAATTTATCTTCAATATTATTGACTGTAGATTGTTCGCCGGAGAGTTCGATATGGGTTATGTCTGTGTTTGCGCGCCCCCCGTTTCTTCTAAAAAAACCTGTTGTGAAGCTGACTGATTGGCTCCAAAACGTGAATTATTTCCTCTGTGTGTATTTGGATTCCGTGTATTATTTCCTCTAAAGTACCTGCCATTTTCAGTGTTTCCTCTCGTTAGTGATTGTTGTACGAATCTATTCTGATTGAATTGTTGGTTATTGTTCTGGAAATATCTCCCCCTGTTCTGATAGTTTCCACGTCTAGCATTATATGAGCCTCTATCATAGCTATTTTGTCTAAACCGATTATTAGGGTTTTGGGATTGAGTTGCATTTATTATTTCTTTAATTTTCTCACAATTCGCTGATAAATGCCACGGACTGGCGCAAAAGATACAATCAATAATCATTCGCTGTTGGGTAGCATTTTGTAAAGTAATATTGTTGATATCATGTGTCTGACTTTGCTCCGGGTTTTGTATACTATTCACATTTTCACCTTCCGTTTGTAACGAATTTATTCGAAATTTTGTGACAGTATTGATTGCGACTTGAATGTTTTTTGCTATATCTACCGCCTGTTGGAAAGTCGTTGGGTTTGCTTTTAATACATCGCATTGTAGCTGCGGTAGTAATGATCCGATGAATTTTGAGAGTCTCATTTTATCGAGAATTTCTCTTGTACTTTCTGAAACAACATTCTGTGAGTTTCCCAAATATCTGTTTGACGCAACTACAAGCCTGTGCGCAAAAAGTTTAACATCTTCATTTTCTCTCTGATAACAATTAGCGAAGTCAATTTGTGATTCACCGATCCCCTTTTCTAGTTTAAAAAAATCTCTTAACTTAAGTGTGACGAATGCGTAGTCTGTAGAATTTGATAATTCTTGGTCTGAAATTAAGAACCTCAGTGCATTTCCCTTTAACCTCGTTTTTAAAATTGTCAGACGCTCTCTATTATTCCAATTTGCAATATTGGCAACTTCCTCGAATTGTCTGAAAAAGTATTCTGTTTCTTCGTTATTTCCCTCGAAATACGTTGAGAGTAATGCCAATCCATTGATTCGACTACTCTCTGCCATAGTCGTTCCTGTGATAACCGCCCGTCCTGAATTTTGACTTAATTCACTGTCATCTATATCGCTTGATCTATTCGTTCGATTAATTCTACTAGAATTGCGTTTAAAAGTATGCGCACTCGATTTTTTGACTCTAACCATTTTTATTGACCTTACCAAAAACCCTCGATGATTTCCCTTTGAGTAATTGTGAACCACAATTCATTTTACGTTTCCACATTAATAGCGTATCTGAACAAACCGTAGATAGAAGACTGGATCAAGGCACCATAAATAATGTCGTGATCTTTAGTGTGATTTGGTAAAAGGCGTTGGACCGTAAGATGTTAGAGTATTAAATTAACAACATCAGATAAACCAAAGTTAAAATACTTCATAATTTTAAATTTCAAACCAAAATAACCAGGCCGGCATAATCAATCTACTAGTTTATTCAATATACACTATAAACGCACAGATTAAATTCCTCAAATGACAGTAACACAAGTTTACTGTCATGCATCCAAGTATTAAAATTAAAATGAAATAAAAGGTAAAAATTCTCCAAATAGGCAAATATTCAATAAATACTAAAATATGCAATTAAATTCAGGCATTGTTATAGTTACTTAAATCGAAGCAGGCCGAGAATAGAGGAAGAAAGGTAATTAACTCACATGGAATTTCAGGGGTAAGCGATCGGCAGTGGGTCATCCTCTCTCTCTCTTAAGAACCTTTCTCCGCTCCAAAACCACAGTCTTCACTCCTACACACCGGAAAACGTCTCCCCGTTTCCCTCGATCTCAACTTTCTCCCGACCTTTTCTGACCCCCGTCACATCTTTTAATTGGTTGACTAACACAGCTTTACTTGGGGGGATGTGTAATAGTTGCTGTTGTTTAACCCCCCGTGCAAATCGTAGGAAATGTCAGATTACATCATGACAACATTCAATTAGCAGTTACGATTTCGATAATCAATTTAACAGAATTAAACTAAGTAATTCGTTTCAAATCATGAAAACATCCCTTAAGGAATGCAACTTAAAAAACATAACAACTCAAAACAAAGAATTTTGTCTCATTGACTTAGTTTTGAAGGAAAATTATATTTTCAATGAAAATAGCGTTATATATATATAAATATATATATATATATATATATATACTCAAGGGGAAGTGCTGCTTCAACGTAAATTGTCAATATTTATTTACACCAATTTGATTCACTTATCACAATGAACAATTTTTTAATTTTCAGGTATGTAGATGATTTTCGAGAACTTAACACGAAAAACAAACAATAAATTAATTTAGTTTTCTATTTAAAAAAATCTGACACGCAAAAAAAAATACTGATACAGGAAAACACAACACTAATTTTTTTAGATTTCTCAATCACTATTATTTACAACATTCTTGATTACAACATTTATGATAAAAGAAAAGATTAATTTGAAATTTGCAGACACCAATATTTTAACTCTGGCATTCAAGTACAAGTTCATCGTAGCATTATTTTAAACCAAATTAATCGAATTAAAAATCTGGTTAGCAAAATGGAAAACAAAAAAAGTTTGTTTACTTAATCTAAAAGAATATGCAAATCAAAGTAATTTCGCTAGGGATTTTTTAACTCTCTAATGAGAAAAAAGATGGCACCAGCTACAACAAATAAAAACACAGTGTTCTTAGAATTTTAGTTGTCATTGACTCTTAAGTTCTGTTCTAACGAATTACATAACGTATTGGATTTACAGAAGGAGTCGAGGTACGTCAAGGCTTTTCCCTCTTGTGATGGTTCCATGACTGCGTCCATGGGGATTTCTCCGTCTTTCACAATCAGAGAGTCATCTAGTAGCAATTCTCTAAAATTATAATCTATGCCTCATCCAGCGACATAGCTTTAATTCATGAGATCTTCGTCATTCCATAAATATCATGATTTAGAATTCTTTTTCAAGTACCCAGGATTTTGTTATTCTTTTTTCAAATACCCTACATTTTAATACTAAATGACTCTCTGCGTGTGAAAGACGGAGAATTATATTATATTCTCCATCTTTCAGAGACATTATATTTATGGAATGTCCATGGGAATTTCTCCGTCTTTCATACGCAGAGAGTCATCTAGTGACAATTCTCTAAAATTATAAGCTATATCTCACCCAGTGTCATAGCTTTAATTCATAAGATCTTTCTTCTTCATTCCATAAATATAATGATTTAGAAATTATTTTTCAAGTACACTGTATTTTGTCATTCTTTTTGAAATACCCTGTATTTTGATACTTTATACATACAAGCCTCTGACTTTTATTAATCACATTCTCTAAGTTTCCCGCGCAAAACAGGAGAGACCATAAGCAGAGACTAATGAGAAGACAGAGTATGTTTGTTCCTGTGAGTTTTTTTTTCTTTTGTTTTTTTTTTCCGACAAGAAACTCTGCGGGAAAAACTCGACAACGCTAATGGACTTTTCTTCGATCCTAAAACACGCGATAATAGGTAACAAGAAGAAAAAAACTTATCGGAAGAAAATAAAATAAGAAATAGTTCTTTTTACCAGAATTTTTATTGCGAAACTTTGGACGAAAGCATGTTTCAACAGGTTGTACTTCGTAGATTTTTTTTTTTTTCTCGGAATTCTGCATCGTTGATGTAAGTAAATTAAGCAAGCATCTGTTCAAATTGATTAAAGTTCAAAGAAAAGCATTAGCCTTATGAAGAAACCTAAATAAAAAAAGAGCTGGAATTTTAAAGAAACGAGTTTCTTTATCAGACACAAAGAAGAAAAAGTTCGTTTGGGTATACCTTTTTGTTTCTAAGTTTATTTTTCTACGTGATAACTAACATAATCACCAAATGCTTACGTTAGCGAACTCTTCGTTTAGCGAAATGCTTTTTTCTTTAAAACTACAGCGTTTCCATAAAAACAACGTTTTTAATGGAAATCCTTTATATGCATCGTATTTCATAGTATTTGACCACTACGAAAAAATCCATTCCAAACTATTTACTATTTTCTTACCCCAAACCTTTATTGAATACATAATCAAGTGTCAACCAGTCTATCTGTCAAGTTTAGTCTATTGGATGAGGGCAAGTGGGTTAGTTAGCCTTCCAAAGATATTGCCACATCAACCTTAATAGGGGAAGGTTACAGTCATTACAATTTACCATATTACACATGTTTGAATCAAATTTAATATCTAGGCAAAAGAATGTGAGTTAAAGTTGATAAGTCTGACATAAGGTAATACAAGCGTCTTTAAAAGTGGCCTTATAGTGATAGCTACAAAACTCGATAGAAAGCATTATCATCGACAATGATAATATTTGCCAAGTTTCAAAGTTTTAGCTCGATTGGATGACGAAAAGTATCTAGGCATTATTTTATTATCAATTTAATACACCAATAGCAGCGTGTGTAAAAATGGCAATTAAGTGAGGGACAGACCATAAAACTTGATGTAACGCATTCTTATCGTCAACGAATCTATCTGTCAAATTTCAGAGCGATTGGATGACGGAAAGTGGATTAATTAGTATTATGAAGCGATAATAGAAACGAGAATAAAACCAGCCTTTTGATGACAACACTCAAAATTATATCGAATGCATTTTCACCGACATGACATCTGTCTTTCAAGTTTCAACTCGATTGAATGATGACAAATGGGTTAATTAGCTATTCACAGATTTGCACACCAGTCACACATACGCACACACAATCGAAGTTAATATTGTTATATAGATTTTCTGTATGTAATTGTAAATAGTGACGTATTTCTTTTAGAGTTCTATTTTATTTTATTTGTTAACAGAGCTAATACGGGTTAGAAAAAAGGTGGCAAATTCTCTATCAAATCTAATTGAATTGTGGGTGTTTTAAATACATGAGACATACTTATTGTTTACGTTATGTTTCTTTCAAAAATTTACAAAAAATTGTATCTTCTTTAATATTAAACTTACTGGATGATATTTTTGAAAAATAATCTAAGATATAAAAAACATATTTATTTAAATTTAAACTTAGATATGGTGAAATCATTCAAACGTGTTTAACACTTTAATTTTGCTGTTAAAAAAACTCTCAAACAAAATTCCTTTGAGTCCTTGAAAAAAGTTTTGATATAGAAAATTTTTGCTAGAAATAGGGCTAATTTATAAACATTTGCCTCTCTGAAAATCTTATTAAGCTTGTTATTAAATTCAAAAATCGTTTACTCTACAAGAAGCTAGAAAAATGAATTAATTTTTGTATTAATTTCTTAAAAAATACATAATGAAACAACAACAAAAAAAAGGAATCAGATGCTGACATTCCAAAAAATTACCATATTCCCTTCACGTAGTAAAAACACGATACAAATCTAATAAAAATAAAGATCCATTCCGATCGTTTAGTATTTTGTATTAACACTACTTCTTTAACCCAACTAACAACAACACTAACTACCATCCTCCCGTTTGGTTATTCATGATACAACCATTCTCAGAACGAATCGGAAAATTTCCCCAATGACTGCACACTCATTTAACTGAACATACGAATCTGGCAAGTCTGAGTCCTTCGAAAATAAGTAAAAATCGCTCCACCATCTCACTTTGTTAGTCCTGCTCAACCCATAACTCAGAAACAACACTCCCACCCCTTTTTCCAGCATGGAAAACACTTCACAAAAAATATATCTTCATCACTCTTTTCTGGTAGAGATATATACTGCGAGTCGTTAGTTAAAGTTCCTTTTTCTTGGACTATATATTTCCTGTTTTCCTCTTTTATTCCTTATTTCCCTTTTCCAGTGAGTTGAGGGGGGGAGTAGTGTAGCTGACGATCCATTAGTCCGTAAGACGAGAGACCTATCCGTAACGAAGCGTGCATTTTATTCGCTCGGACGATTTCCTGTACGAGCGAAGGGAAGTGAAGAGATGCATGCTGGAGAAAAAAAGAAGTGTTCGTTCGGAAAAGTTGGAAGGGATGTTGCTTGGTTGAGGGGAAGGGGGGGGGGGGAGTTTTCATGAAGCGAGTAACTCCGAATGATTTTGTTAATTGCGAGCAGAAACAACAGTATATTTTTCTGAGGTGGTGGAAAGTGAGGCGAATAGTGGCGTAATGATAAGGGGTGCAAAGAACAATCAGGTTCAACGAACTTGTTTATTTAGTATCAAAAATTTATAAACTTCGCCAATTTTAAATTACTGAATAAGTTATGTTGCCACAATCGACTTCAGTGATTTGATTTTACATTACCATTGTTTAATATTTTTTTTAACGTTTCGACAAATTTAAGAATTCCCTATTGAACTAAATTAAAATGACCCTAAGTTGAAGGTAGTTGTGCACAAACTTTGGATTTCATTGCTATATATGCAGTGAGGATAGTAAAAACTTCGAAATGATCTCAATACTTACTTATACTTCATGATTGTTTGGCTGGTTTATACGCTCAACGACCTATTTTTGGCGCTATAACGACAAGGACCAACAGTTTGACATGCATTCCGAACCACAATAAATGTCTATACCAAATCCAGGATTCGAACCCGGCACCTTTGTCATGCGAACTCGGATCGATAACTGCAAAGCCATCCGATGGCATTATCATCAGAATTGAAAAAATTCGCATTATGTCTGTCTTTTTCCAATAAACACAACACTAATTATGGAAATGATTAAACAGTTTTCACCAAAACAAGTATTATCACAATTAACTTTCATGGTGTTTCAAAAATTTTATAACTATTGATTAAAACTAGACTTTTTTTCCATTCTAACAAAAGTTCCCATCCTCAGAGCTCATACTGACGAACCAGCAAAAAATGGATGTATTGCAAATTACAATTGTTTAATTTCATTTCTAGGGAGGGGAAAAGCAATTTAGGTCAACAAACAACTTTGTGCAATATCATATTGTTCCGGATTCATCATTGGCATCTTCTTACTTTCATTTGCAATCGAAATATTTCCTTTCTATTGAATGCCTCAGCTGTCGCCAACATTCGACGGGACAATGCTCAAGTACCCATTTTATTAATCAGAGCAAAACTAACTTCTAACCCTGTATATTATGCAAAATACATTTTACTCATCAAGACTTCTTCAAATAAAATGCCTCATATATTTTTGAGCAATATGTATTATAGAAATGTATAATCAATTTATTTGTTAAGACAATAATAACCAAATATGTAAAATTCACCTTCCTACGTGATATTTTTGCCACTGTTGATAATACAGAGTGGTCATAAAGAAACTTTGCTGATATATGAACCTCTAGCTTCCGTTCCTTTCAGTAGATCGAGATGAGATTTCAGGTATAGTTATTCAACGGTATTAGCTCGGGATTCGGGACAAAATGGCACTCACAGTTATGGTTATAGTTACAGAAACTCGAAAATCGCAACACCTACTTTTACCATTCGCCAAATACTCAGCGCGTTCAAAAACCGTAAGAAGCGTTGGAACGGTGGGTGTATCACAAAAAACAGATGCACTGTACACGTACAAAAAACAGCTCTGCGCACTGGGTGCCATCACAGGCAATTTTATCGGCTTTCTGCTGTGAGTGGAATTCTGTGATTGGTGTCTTGCCTCTGTCATGTGCAAATTTTCTCCATGTAATGCCCCAATTGTGTTTCTGTTGACCATTCTCAGAGCAGTTTTTTGTGCGTGTACGCTCCAAAGCTCTTTAGGGTTTTTGCATGTTCTAAGTATTTTGCGACAGGAAAAAGTAGGTGTTGTGATTAAAAAATTTGAGTTTTTGTAACTATAACCGTAACTACGAGCTCCATTTTGTTGCCATTCACAGAATCCCCAACTCATACCGCTGAACAACTATACCCGAAATCTCATCTCGATCTATTAAACGGAAAGGCCACTAAAGATCCATATATCGTCAAAGTTTATTTGCATGACCACCATGCATGTAACCAAAAAAATTAACATACAATAAGTGATGCTGCAGCAGAAATCGTGGATGGAATTTCAATCAAAACCAGGTGGTGGAAAGTGAGTGATTTTGTTAATTGCGAGCAGAAACAATAGTATATTTCTCTGAGGTGGTGGAAAGTGAGGCGAATAGATCTGATTTTACATTACCGTTGCGAGCAGAAACAATAGTATATTTCTCTGAGGTGGTGGAAAGTGAGGCGAATAGATCTGATTTTACATTACCGTTGCGAGCAGAAACAATAGTATATTTCTCTGAGGTGGTGGAAAGGGAGTGATTTGTTAATTGCGAGCAGAAACAATAGTATATTTCTCTGAGGTGGTGGAAAGTGAAGCGAATAGATCTGATTTTACATTAGCGTTGCGAGCAGAAACAACAGTATATTTCTCTGAGGAGGTGGAAAGTGAGTGATTTTGTTAATTGCGAGCAGAAACAAACATATATTTCTCTGATGTGGTGGAAAGTGAGGCGAATAGATCTGATTTTACATTACCGTTGCGAGCAGAAACAACCATATATTTCTCTGAGGTGGTGGAAAGTGAGGCGAATAGATCTGATTTTACATCACCGTTGCGAGCAGAAACAACAGTATATTTCTCTGAGGAGGTGGAAAGTGAGTGATTTTGTTAATTGCGAGCAGAAACAACCATATATTTCTCTGATGTGGTGGAAAGTGAGGCGAATAGATCTGATTTTATATTACAGTTGCGAGCAGAAACAACAGCATATTTCTCTGAGGTGGTGGAAAGTGAGTGATTTCGTTAATTGCGAGCAGAAACAATAGTATATTTCTCTGAGGCGGTGGAAAGTGAGGCGAATAGTGGCGTAATGATAAGGGGTGCAAAGAACAACCAGGTTCGACGAACTTGTTTATTTAGTATCAAAAATTTATAAACTTCGCAAATTTTAAATTACTGAATATGTTATGTTGACACAATCGACTTCCGTGATCTGATTTTACATTACCGTTGTTGAATATTTTTTTTAACGTTTCGACAAATTTAAGAATACCCTATTGGACTAAATTTAAATGATCCTGATTTGAAGGTAGATGTGCACAAACTTTTTAATTTCATTGCTATTGTGGCGGTACGGCACTTCAACAGATAGTGACTCAGTTATACCACTCAACTCTGGACGGGAAGCGTCGATCAGGCCACACCCCTCCAGAGTTGTATAAAAACCAAAGGCAGTCTATCATTGTCGGCTTCGCATCTCGAGATTATGTTTTGTTAAGTTCAGTTATTTTAATCCTTAATTGTTAAGTTTGGTTATTAAAGTTTACATTGTTAATTGGAGTCAGATTATTTAATCACCAATAGACAGCATGCACCCTACAACACTAAACTATATACAGTAAGGATAGTAAAACCTCGAAATGATCTCAATACTTGTTTATACTTCATGATTGTTTGGCTGGTTTATACGCTCAACGACCTATTTTTTGCGATATAACTACAAGGACCATCAGTTTGAAATGCATTCCAAACCACAATGAACGTCTATACCAAATCCAGGATGCGAACCTGGCACCTTTGTCATGCGAACTCAGATCGATAACTGCAAAGCCATCCGATGGCATTATCATCAGAATTTAAAATATTCTCATTATGTCTGTCTTTTTCCAATAAACACAACACTAATTATGGAAATGATTAAACAGTTTTCACCAAAATAAGTATTATCACAATTAACTTTTATGGTGTTGCAAAATTTTACTAACTATTTATTAAAACTATACTTTTTTTCCATTTTAAAAAAAATTCCCATCCTCAGAGCTCATACTGACGACACCAGCAAGAAATGGATGTATTGCAAGTTACAATTGTTTAATTTCATTTCTGGGGGGGGGGAGCAATTTAAATCAACAAACAACTTTGTGCAATATCAAATTGTTCCGGATTCATCATTGGCATCTTCTTACTTTCATTTGCAATCGAAATATTTCCTTTCTATTGAATGCCTCAACTGTCGCCAACATTCGACGGGACAATGCTCAAGTACCCATTTTATTAATCAGAGCAAAACTAACTGCTAACCCTGTATATTATGCAAAATACATTTTACTCATCAAGACTTCTTCAAAAAAAAATGCCTCATATATTTTTGAGCAATATGTATTATAGAAATGTATAATCAATTTATTTGTTAAGACAATAATAACCAAATATGTAAAATTCGCCTTCCTACGTGATATTTTTGCCACTGTTGATAATACAGAGTGGTCATAAAGAAACTTTGCTGATATATGAACCTCTAGCTTCCGTTCCTTTCAGTAGATCGAGATGAGATTTCAGGTATAGTTATTCAACGGTATTAGCTCGGGATTCGGGACAAAATGGCGCTCACAGTTATGGTTATAGTTACAGAAACTCGAAAATCGTAACACCTACTTTTTCCAATCGCCAAATACTCAGCGCGTGCAAAAACCGTAAGAAGCGTTGGAACGGTGGGTGTATCACAAAAAACAGGTGCACTGTACACGTACAAAAAACAGCTCTGCGCACTGGGTGCCATCACAGGCAATTTTATCGGCTTTCTGCTGTGAGTGGAATTCTGTGATTGGTGTCTTGCCTCTGTCATGAGCAAATTTTCTCCGTGTAATGCCCCAATTGTGTTTCTGTTGACCATTCGCAGAGCAGTTTTTTGTGCGTGTACGCTCCAAAGCTCTTTAGGGTTTTTGCTTGTTCTAAGTATTTTGCGACAGGAAAAAGTAGGTGTTGTGATTCGAAAATTTCGAGTTTTTGTAACTATAACCGTAACTACGAGCTCCATTTTGTTGCCATTCACAGAATCCCCAACTCATACCGCTGAACAACTATACCCGAAATCTCATCTCGATCTGTTAAACGGAAAGGCCACTAAAGATCCATATATCGTCAAAGTTTCTTTGCATGACCACCATGCATGTAACCAAAAAAATTAACATCCAATAAGTGATGCTGCAGCAGAAATCGTGGATGGAATTTCAATCAAAACCAGTTATTTAATTATTCTGAATAGCTCTTAAGATATTTTGAATTCATGGACTTCTCTTAGACTCAACATTGTTACCGTAGTGCCCTTGCAATATGATAAAAGATGTGGGTCAAAAAAGATGTAGACATTATAAGAAAAAATTTATCAAACAAATTTGATTGTGACATTTCCTGCTACTAAAAGCACTCGTCTACATAATCTGTACTAACGTTAAAATTCAGAATGGACTATTCCCGCATTTTTTAAAATGAGTGAAATTAGTATATATTTATTAAGAATTTCTTTCTGATTCCAAATATTTAAACAAAAGTTCTTTAAAAAAAATTAAATATTTAAATATTAAGAAAAGATAATGCCTTAAAACCGAGCCAAAACCAGTCCGTTCAAAACTGTCAACAAAATTCGTGACATAAAGAGACACCTATCGTTTCTATGGTTATCGTGAGGTTTCTACCAAGTAGTTGGCTTTGGTAGACCATTGCCACATTAAGTACAGGTTGTCGGGATTTGTGAGAAACTTTCAAATCTGGTTTCCGCTGCTGCATTTCAAGCCAAGATGTTTGCGAAGCTGTGACGTCACAATCAATGCCTGCTGAATGAGTCCTTTTCTCCAAAGTCGAACAAGGTAATTTTGATCGCAAATTAAAAAAAAGAAAAAGCGCATTGAGTAGAAATTTTTGTGTTTATGGCCTTTTCGAAACATTTAGAATTGAATAAAAAAAAATTTAAAAAGTGCGGGAATTGTCCATTGTACCTTCAATTTTGTTATGGGAACACTTCTGTCGGTTGCTTCATTCCTTGATAAAATGATCAAAGTTAATTACCAATTACAAGTATAATGGATTTTTTTATTAGCTTATCACTCAAATTTTGTTCCACCGAATATTAATTTCATAAAATACCAACTTTAACTGAGTTTTGGTTGTAATACGACATAAAAAAAGCTAGAGAACATTTAGTAACAGTTTTAGGATGACTTATGAATATTAAGCATACAAACAGCATAAAATGAAATATCACAAGTATCTGAACAATTTAGCAACTAAAATTAGAGCGTAAAAAACATTATAGGTTGTAAATATTTAAATTACGTCAGTAAAATACTAACACAGGTACATCATCAGTTTTCAAAGAATTCTATGCCAATCAAAATATATCTCAGAGAAAATATTGCCTGAAAATAGTATTTTGAACAAATAAGTTGTTAGGTAGGGTATTGCAGATTCTACGTATTAATTTAATGTATAATAGCTAGCTAAGTTTCATTGATTTTATCCTTTAAAATTTTTTTTTTAAATTGTGATGATGGTTAGAGAAGACAAGGAGGCAGAATTGATGGACTAGTTAATTATGATATTGCTACATAACTAGATGCATTTACTCACGGTTAATATCCATCACTAATATCCATATTTACACAGACGGGAGCAAAAATGAAGAAAATCAATCCGGGAGTGCGATTTATATTAAGACTCCCATTTGAAGTCAAGTAAATTAAAATGAGAAACTCGGATAATTGCTCGGTGTTTCGAAGTGAACTGTTGACTTTAGAGCCCGGATTTGAGGACATTTTGAATGAAGTCAATTTCGGAGTGGTATGGATTTTATCAAATAGTAGAAGTTCAATACAGCTCATGAAAGACTGGAATAACGTGGTTGACCGTACTGGCAACTCAATATTGATGGATTCCCTCCCACGTGGAAGTTTATGGAAACAAGATTACTGACGATTTGACGAAACAAGGCTCTGCTGAACCTTTGAGTTTAGTCCCCTCCTTATCATTTTTAGAGCTTTACTCCATCAGGAAAAACAAATATTTAAAGACGTGGAGAGTCCCTCCATCTAATGGTTGATATAGGTGCAGCAGTCCTGGTGGCTCCATTGGCCTTGCCTGTGACAGAGCCGAACAGACGGCGCAGTCTAGATTTGTTAGCGGTAACCTGAGGAGTTGCTCCTATAGTCAAGATATCAAGATTTTTCAGGTCTATGCAAAGTGTAGAGTTGAGAGTGTATCCCCGGAGTACATCCTCATACGCCTATCTAGGAAAACTTTTCAGACGGATCCTTTGCTTTCCCTGGATTTTTTAAGGGTGTGTAGGCTCATGGAAGATGTCTAGCTGCCGCTAGACAAAGAGGGATTAGTAATAAAAACAACTCACGGCTATCACAATTTATAAAGTACAATCCCATATTTCGCAATGAATCTACATTCCATTGACAAAATTCATGCAATCCAGAAATAGGTGGTACCAATTTCCATTGGGAACACCAAATTATAGAATACCACTTAAAATTACAATTACTCTTAGAATGGACACAGAATATGAACTTATCATGCGAGAAAACTTGGTATCGAACCCCTCCTGTAACTCTAGTCAGAAATGAATAGGTAATAAAAGTGATCTCCCTATTGAAAGTTTTCCGTGTTCTCTCCTATTCGTGACTCAAATTTCCAAAATACTCCTGTTTCCTCTTGAAAAACCTCCTTAAATTTATTAATTTTTTTTATTAATTTTAGCATCGGTGATTCCACACAACATAACTCTAGAGTATTTCCTAAAGCCGAAAAAATTCAACAAAACTAACCTACACTTTTCGAACATCAATAAACGGCCCCCACCCATCTCATCTCCCTCCTTCCCTTAGGAGCTAATTTCCATTTCGCTCGTGGAATCATTTACGGAACGAAAATGCTTCCCTTGACAACCTGTAGCCATATTCAGCTCCTAAGGTGAGAAGCGAAACAAATGTCTTGCCTCAAAACTTTTGTCTTCCCAGGTAGCTCAGCGGGATTAAAAATTATTGGAGACAGGGATTTTGGAAGATTGGTCAAACATGCCTGAAACCCGTGCACCATTCCAAAATAATTTTTTTTTAAAAATTATAATAATAAACATCTCAAAAACATCACCAAACATATTTTTTGTCCTTCGTCCTCCCCTTATAGTAAATACAATATTTCAATTTTAAAACCGTGCATCAATTTTCAAAACTTCCGGTACATTTTATTCTGCATTAGCCGAATTTGGTCAATACCTTCAACAACTACCATTACTACGGTCCACATCAAAATTGTTCAATGTCGAGCTCTATTGGCCATCATTGTTGGCTACTAAATTCTTGCATGGATTGTATAAATGGTCATTGCTTCAAAGGAAAACAACACTGTTAAATACGAGTACTCAGAAAAGTATCAATATGTTATTTAAAGAACAAATAAAAAGGTTTATTTACAAACTATAACTATTTTTCAGCTTTACGATAAAAATAACAGTTAATTAAAGGGGAGGCGGGTTGCTTTTCGAGAGGTTTTTCAATTGAAATGTCTTAAATGAGAGGAAACCAGCAAAGTTTTCAACCTGCAAACCAACAAACGACTAGATGATATCTGTCACTTTTGCATAGAGAGACTTCAGTGTGCTGGATTTGGTAGATATACTGCATCCTAATGGGACATTGCACGCTAGAGGAGTATTCTATCTCCAGTCCATGAGTTTGATTCAAAGAACACATTACCTTAAGTAACTTGGTTGTTAACAGGTTAGTTAATATAACCCTTATAATTTGTCTAAAGGTTTTGAGAAAAATATCCAATTCCAGTGAATTAAAAATCAAAAAATGTTCTACATTTTAATGAATAAATTCTCAATATTCAAGCAAGAAATTGTTTTGATACTTTTTAGCACTATTAAGATGCACATTTAAGGACAAAGAAGAAAGATTACTTAGCATTGAAAACTTTAAAGGACAAACAATGAAAGATTACTTAATGGAAGTCGGTTGTAGCTCTAAATAATTTCCTCTTTTGCAACTTCAGATATTATATGAATCTCTAAATGTAAAAAGAGGTTATGTCATTTGAAACCTAAAAACCATTACCTTTTTTAAATCCTTTATATTAACTTCGCTTTTGTGTGTTTGTCGATAGCGGGGGAATCTGCGGAGGCCTAATTAACCCCTTTCCGTCATCCAATTAGTCTGAAACTTAGCAGATAGATTCGATGTCAATGACAATACATTCTATCAAATTTTAGGGCTGTTACTGTCACTAAAAAGTCACTTTTACGGAATACCAATAAGTCATCCAATCTTACTTTGGCTAGCATTTAACCGACCATTGTTGAACCTCTTTCCTGTTGCCAAAATTTTTTTTAATGAATGAATAATAAAATTACTTTAATCAGAATAAATAAATGATATCTGTATGTTAAAGCATAAATTCACATTCATTCTTAATAAATTTGGAAATGTAGTTTGCCGCACATTTTGCTGATAGAAATGTATTTGATATCAGCGCTGTGTTAATGAATTTAAAAATTGACTGTGCATATAAAGGATTTTTTAATAACTCTGTTTTTAAGGGGTTATATTAATAATACTTAACGTTTCATTAGAAAAAAGTAGTAAAGAAAATAGGGAGGAAAAACCCAATTTATATATGAACAAAAAGCTAAAAAATAAGCATAGGAGTTATTTATTATTATTTTTAGAATAAATAACTTGTGATTTAATTACTTGTCTGTTCAACTGTTGACTGCATTTCAAAAGGTGTTAAATTTTTTCTTTTGAAATTTTGTACGATAATTGTATGAAATTTTGTACGATATTATTATAACATTATCTAATCGTTGGAAGAAGTTCCGATGTTTCTTTAAAATAAGTCTGGTGAATGTATACAAATTTTATTTGCTATATTAGATTTGTATGCGAATTTTTAATCACTAGAAAACCTATAACAACCTCTCTGCTTGAATTATAATCAATTGAAAAAAATAAACAAGAATGTTTGGCAGCATTTTTCAGAAACCTGAATAAAATAATAGGGAATAGAAGAGTAAATAACTAAGTATATGCAATTATCACATCTCTCATTTCTGCCAAGTTGACTCAATTCAATCCAACAGAACTCTTCTTCATGTATACAACTACCACAATTTCCACAATACGCAAGGATCACTTAGTACTGATTCCTTTCCCCCCCCCCCCCCCCCTCTTCCCGAACTCTACTACTTCCTGAATCTGAGCTTGAACTTAGGATATATTTCCTCTTCAAATGATTACAAGAAAGGTATGATTAGGCCCTCTCTGTTCTTTAACCAGCCTTAACTTCATTTCATCCCTACGCTGTAACCGCGATGCAGTCACTAGGGCATAACCTAAAATGCCAAGCTAGAGACTCTTCCAAAAGCGGACGTGATTCTTAATTGAAAGCGCTCTTCCACGATCCTGGAGGCATCTTTTCCGCGGGTTTTCCGCTCCGGAGAGCGGAAAAAGTGGAGGAACGAAAACATTCCACCCCACCCCCAGTTTTGGGAGCAATTTTGCGGTTCCCGTTTTCTTCTGGGAGCAGGTGCAAGAGAAAGGGATATTTTCAAGGTTATGTAGGTAAGAGATGGTATTTATTTAAGGTGTATACGCAGTGAAGGAAACTTTAACTTTGGGAGAAGAAAATATTTACAAAAAAATGAGAGGCTTGGGTCGTGGGTTTTTATTTGTACATAATGGATGGGTGGGGGTTTTTTTTAAGGTGGAATCTACCGTATGTGTTTGATGTTTGAATTTTGCAGCTGGTGATATTTATTGAACTAGAAGTTGTTCAATGGTATCTTTTTCAAACTAAAATTTGGAGGACGTTGCTTAGAATTGAGGACAATGAGGTCATAATTACATGATAATTACCTTGATAAATGTGCAACATTTAGAATACAACAAATCTTCATACAGCTTTGTTCACGAACAATTGAGGCAATGGGGAATTTATTTTTAAAAATAATAAAAAAATAGACGAAAATTTTATCTAAGTTTTTACCTCGACACTTTAATGAACACCATATGACAAATGTATGAACTATTTGATTGCTTTCTTTTTTATCTCAAACTTTATCTACTTCTTTCCTGATAAGGCTACACCAATAAAGTTTACTACTATAATAACCAAATGTCTAATTCGTTTATTCTAATTCAAATTCTCATTTTCAAAAACTATAAAGTATACCAAACGTAATGAATACGCGAAACTCTTAACAATTCCAAAGAGGTGTTTTTTTTTTGCCTAAAGTTAGGACACTGTGAATATTATGCTACAAATTTCTAATTGTTGGCTGTATATTGAATGTGTATTCAATATTTTTTATTACTTGTAATAACCAGGACTTTGATACCTTGAATTTTTTCTTTCCGAAACTTTTCCTTCAATTTTCGATAGATGCCAAAACTTCATATCCAAACTACAATATACTCTTGTTATTTAAACCAGTTTATGGACCTTCTGCAAAGTTTTATCATAAGTGGGCTCCATCACATAGCAACACTTAGGGGATGCATGTGACTAATCACGTTATATATTTAAAAACAAATTCGAATTTTCACATTCCATTATCCTATCACAATGAAAATTTAGTTTTCAAACGAAAGTTATAGTTGATTGTGATATAGAATACCGCCACAATGGCAAGTGATTGTGGTACCTTCATAATGAAAAGTAATTGTCTAATATTTTTACTTTTGCAATCTGATGCTTTCGATACACGTGTGCTTTGAATACTTAAGAAAAAACTGATGAAATAAATCCTAACCTATTTTCTTCTCTAAAGTAAAAATATTGCATTCTGGGTCAAAAATTAAGAATATTGTTATTCAAATTAATATACACTAGGGGGCACCACCCCCTGCTCGCTGACGCTCGCCAACCCCCTGGATTGCTATGCAATCACCTTGGCTCGCTTTGCTCGCCTTAAAGAGAAGCATTTAAAATATGCCCTAGCAAAAAGCTATTTCATCTGCATAATGCCATGAAACTGAACCTTTTATTATTTATGAAGAGTCAGAATACTTGCCACGTCATTATTCTGTTGCTGTCTAGACGCGTTAAGCAGGGACAGTGTGGCAACGTAGTAGAAAGTTCTTGGAAAACAACAAAAATAAACAGTTTTGTAGATATATTTAAAAAAGATAGGTTATTTCATTGAACAATTAAAATTTACGGGCTGGTTTTGTATGAAGCGCCAAAATAATTAAAGTTGCTTATCGAAATTATTAATGAAACAATCATATGTTCACTTAATCTTTTTTGCGATACTTAGAAAATAAAATAAAACAGTGAAAGGTCAATTATCCAGCATTTAATCAACCAGAATTTTTTGAAAATCAAATTTGGCGAGAAAATTAGCCATATTTCGCCAATAGTTTTTTTTTTTTTTTTTTTTAATTTTCATATGAGATTTTGAAGTTGAGTGGGTGGTTTTATTCGTTATTTTGATAGTTTTTAATTCGTAATAGCTGAATTTGCACTGATTAAAGATGAGTATAGGTTCAGATTTACTGCACAACGCCTCTTAGAGATTTTTTTTTAAATTGGTGATTTAGCGCTGAATGCAATCCGGCGACCTCCGGAACATGTTCCAGCAGATAACTTTTCCGAAAAGTCTGATTTATCCGGAATTCTAATCTAAAAGAAATGTACACATCTTGGATCTATTTATTCTTGCATCATCGTAACTATTAAATCAATACGTTTTAAATAGGCAATAATTTATATCTGTAGATGGTAATAAGAAAAACAAAATATAGCGAATCCAAGTTGTAGCTATTGCCAGATGTATTAGTAAAATTTCAAAAGATATATTGTGATTGGCTGGAAATTCGTGCATAAAGTGCATTTAGAAGATTGGTAATTGAAGTCGTTGCCATTCTGCTCACAGAAATACAGCCAAATTTGGACGTTACGCAAGAGAATTATATATATAGATTGTCTATAAATAAATTAAATTACGGCTCTACTAATATTAAAAATATAAAGAGTAGTATTATAAGCTCACTTCAGTTCAAAGATATATTACGCGAGTATTTTGTAATGGATTTTATGTAAGCCATTGTTTCGTAAGGGATTCCATCATATGGCAACACTTGTGACATCCTTGTGACCATTCACAATGCAACTTTCAAAAC
Organism: Linyphia triangularis; assembly: GCA_963978545.1. NCBI lineage: Eukaryota > Metazoa > Arthropoda > Arachnida > Araneae > Linyphiidae > Linyphia > Linyphia triangularis. Next base: position 96,145,987 of record OZ021722.1, read on the forward strand.
CAATTTGAATTTTCATAAATCCATTGATTAATATCAATAAACATTATAATTTTTCACAGAAGTAGCAGTTGGATGTGACGTAACCACGTTTAATCTCCATAATAACAACTACGTTGAGAATCAAAATAATTCTACTTAACAGAAATGATGAAAACAAAAATAATACTACAGCAAAAATAATAAAAATAAAAATAACACAACTCATCTACAAATTCTTAACTGAAAACAAACTTTTCATTTAAAAAAGGAATTCAGGGTAAATTCCTAATTTACGTGGAAGATTGGCATGATTTTGAAAAGTTGGCGTCAAGGCTAAAATTGCGTGTTTCCGGTTGTCGCCAACTCATGACTATTTAAACTAAACGACGACCACCAAATATAAATATAATGACTTATACTGTATCTTACTTGACAGGCTGAGCCTTATAGACGGAGAGGCTACTGCAAGTTTAATCACACCCATCGAACATCATTTTGAATTATTTATAGAATGTGGGAAAATGCTAATAGATTATTGTGGTCGCCTGGCGTACAAATACCAGATACAACTCCTATACACCAGAAATCTCTTTTGTCTAGTGGATAGAGTATCTGGCTGGGAAACCAAAGGTCGCACGATCGATTCCCATCGCAAAAAAAAAAGATACTAACTCTTGAATTATGAATACAAGGTGAGAACGAAAAGTAATGTGACTGATGTCATAATAATTACTGAATTATATATTTGTAGATAAATACATCATTGTCCTTCAAAGTAGTTCCCGCCGTCTACAATACACTTCTGACAACGTTCATACAAGTTCTTGAAACTTCTGAAAAAGTCCTCCTTTGAGACTGTCTTAAGTTCCTTGGTAACAGCAGCTTGAATGTCTGAGGTGCTTGAAAGTCGGTTTCCCTTCAGTGCCAATTTCAGTCGTGGAAAGAGGAAAAATCTTCTGGCACTAGAAATACTAGTTACACCCTCCTTAATTCCCCTGATCTAGCGCCAACAGATTTTTTCCTCTTTCCACGACTGAAATTGGCACTGAAGGGAAACCGATTTTCAAGCATCTCAGACATTCAAGCTGCTGTTACCAAGGAACTTAAGACAGTCTCAAAGGAGGACTTTTTCAGAAGTTTCAAGAACTTGTATGAATGTTGTCAGAAGTGTTTTGTAGAGGGCGAGAACTACTTTGAAGGACAGTGATGTATTTATCTGCATATATATAATGCAGTAATTATTATGACATCAGTCACCTTACTTTTTTGTCTCACCTTGCATAAACAGGTCTGCAGTGGTGAAAATGACTGATACTTTTCAAAAATTGACATTGATGAGCTGAACTAAACCCGATCGTCAACACCTTACCAAAAAATGAACACGCTTTTTCGTTTGGAAGCCCAACGCTCTTTAATTTTCAATCAAGAAGGTTGCCGACGATTTGCTTTTCCTGACGCCAATTACTTAAGGCTGATTTACATCCTACCAGTCGGCGTACCAGTTGCGATCACCAGTCATATGACATCAGAACTAGCGCTGTTTAAACGCATCATTTCAGTCCCAGAAGATGCCAGTTTGTCACGGCTGGTGCCTCTAGTAGATCAGACATTTACTATTTACTAGTATCAAGTGACTCCCATCATCCAATCGCCAGCTTTCTCCTGCGACCACCGAGAGGCAGCGCAACGGGCGCTCAATAACTGATTGATCAAGCTGCAGCCACCGCGTAAACCACAAAACTGGCATGCCGATGATGACATGTCCCACCTTTCAATCGACTCATCGGCTGGTGTTCATTAAACACTGGCTTAAATCAGCCTTTTCATCTTTTAAAAGCGATCCAAGTCGGCAATAAATATTACACTACAGATTACATAAAATTTATTACCTGTACTATTCGTATTCTACTAGCATGTCTCTAGATTTTATTTAAAAAATTCCTTATGATACTCGAAGGATTACCTAAACTTGCACTCGCCCCTCTGGTTTTTACAATCAAGGTTGTTAATTTATCTTCTGAATAAAAAGAAAACAATACGATAAAGTTTTAAAGATCAGTTGTACAATTGATGTTCTTGAAGCATCATTTGAGAAAATGTTAACTAAATGTTAATTTATTTATTAGTATTTTACAGGTTACTTTCGCACGATCTCACTAACAGGCTTACAAAATATTATGATATGCTGTTGATTTCTAAAAGGTTCAAACTTTCCTAACCAACGTTAGTTTATTTATTACACCCCCCCCCCCCAATTCTCCACTCCAGAATTAATCACTCAAAGATGGTTGGATAAATTTAGGAGACATTTAAGATAATTTCCCATCTTACAAACTGAACGAGCCGTGACAAAGATCCACATTTGCTACAGAGCTCTGCGCGTAAATTTCCAAACCCCAAGAAACCCGAGTTTCTCCCTTTAGCTACATTAGGATCATCTGGCTGTCAGGATACGGTTGGTTGGCTTAGTGAACTGAAAGACGCACTCAACTTATTTTAAGAACGTACAGAGGATACCAACTGTTTCTAACGTCAAAATATGACATATTTTGTTTAAGATTAGCAGACTAAATTTGAAACTTGGAAGTATATAATAAAGCCTTTGTCAAAAATGTAAGCTCAGACTTGACATAAAGTTTTTTTTTTTTTTTCGAAACTACAGTAATTACATATATGTTTGATTTTTTTGGTTAGAAATAGTTACTAGTCTCGGCAAGACACACTGGCCGATTGTCATTGCCAAATTTGTTTTTGGTGTAATTCGTTGACTCAAAATCGGACTCATAACTTTGTCACAGAATAAGCACCAAGCATGAAAGAGGTATCGAATCAATGACACGATCTCTAATTTAAAAAACAAATCGAAATGATGACGTTTATGTTTAAATATTCATCTTTCAAGATGGTGAGAATTTTTTAATTTCCTCCCATACAAGATTCAAATGTTAATGAGTTTTCTCTGAAAGACCACTGGAGGGCATTAACCCTTCCAATTCATAATTATCTCGTAATGATGTTTCAGTATAGTATAGTATAGTATAGTATAGTATAGTATAGTATAGTATAGTATAGTATAGTCGAGTCGAGTCGAGTAGAGTAGAGTAGAGTACAGTATAATGCTCATGTAGTCGTTTTGTAAAATGTTTATTAATTAATTAAAAAAATTAATTAAAAAAGAACAAAATAAAAATTTAAATTTCTGTTGTTTAAAAGTCCGATTAAAAGGCCAAAACTACTTATGTTGAAAATTTCAGAGCTGTAGCCATATTAGATATCGTTTTGTAACATATTTATTAATTAATTAAAAAAATTAATTAAAAAAGAATTAATTAAAATTTTCACATTCTGTTTGTGAGGCATGAAATTAGAAGGGCCAAAACTACTTATACTGAAAATTTCAGAGCTCTACTCCAATTTTAAGTAGGTTTCTATAGATCCACAGAGCCACAGACAGACACACAGCTTGTTTTATTATATATAATATATACAGTAGTACTTCGATATCGCGAAAAACTTGATATGTCGAAAAATAATTTTTTCCCTTGATATTGCATATTCATCTAATGTTAATTTCAATTCTTATATTGAAGAGTTTTCACTCAAAACCTTGTTGTGTCGAAAAATTTTCGAAGTAAGAAATGAAGTTTTCCAGAAAAATCGCCATTCAGTTATGTAGAAGCAAATAGTATAATCATTTATCAGAATCAGAACACACAATTCTTTTTCAAATAAAATACGCTCATTTGAGAAACAGATGTCCTCCACGAAGCATCATGCAAAACAAAACACCGTTCGAGTTATTTTTTGACAAAAAACCAACTGCATCGTATCTAAAAATCTTCGGTCAAAAAGCTTTCGTCCTCAACAAACGTCACAAGTCAAAATTCGAACCAAGATCACAAGAACTCATTTTTATTGGTTATTCCGATGAAGCAAAAATCTATCGTTTTTGGGATTCAAAATTTCCCTTTTAGCCAGGCCACAATACTAGACTTTTTTAAGTAACTAGTAGTGAATAAATTCATCCTTGTACATTTTATTTAATATGTACATTACTATAGTGTAAGTACTAACTCTTTTCAATTTCATGTACTCATTTATTATTTTCGACTAAAAATTAAAATTGCTGTATTTAGACTTTTTCAACTATAATTACATATTTATACTTATTCTCATCTACCATGACTAATTTCTAGACAATTATACAGTATATTAAATTTTTAAACTGAATTGTTAAGTTTTGGTTACGACCTTGTTATCTCAAAAACTCGCTATCTCAATTTTTTTTAGTGTCCCTTCGACTTTGAGATATCGAGGTAATACTGTATATATATATTTAATAGGGATAGTCAGTTCTTTATTTGCCCCTTAGAACTAATGCTTTATTTTTTGGGCCACAATTTCTAAAGGAATATTGTTTTGAAGCATACAAAATTTTAAAAACTTGCATGACATCAGTATTTAAAGTTCATTAAAAAAATTGAAGGCAAACTAATAAGTAACTGTTCGTTATTATTATTTTTAAGTAATTATTAGCTAGCTTTTATAACTTCTTCAAGTGTAATAATAAAAAAACACTAGTTGATTTGCTTATTTAATGAACTTTTATTATCATACAAGTTTATTTAATCGTCGGAGGCGTATACGGCTCTTCCTTCGGCATAGATACTTGCGGTTTTTTTTTAATTCAAACTCAATCTAAGAATAAACTGAATAAAGCAATAAATGGTAATGCATTTGAATTTTGTTTGGGTAAAACATTCTTAAACTTACTGTGTAATCTTTTCCTCGACACATACTGCTTAATCAATACATTTTTACTTTGAATTACCCATATGTATTCATAGGGTAATGAAAGTATAGCATTCGTTCAAAAAAAAAATTTTTTTTTTTTTTTTTTTTTTTTTTTACATTTGTCTACGTTTTGGAACATCCTGATTTCAAAAAAGTGATCTAGAAAAAATGTCTGTCTGTGTGTGTGTATGTATGTGTGTCTGGGTGTCTGTGATCAGCATAACTCCCGAACAAATTGACTTACGATGTTTAAATTTGGAATGAGGGTTAGTGGTAGCCATGGGACTTACCTTTAAGGTTTTCGTCAAAATCGCACATGCGCATAAGGTAGCTGCCATTGAAAAAATCATGTTTTTCAATTATTGCAAAAAAACGGTTCCAAAGATTTTGATAAAAATCCCTGTGGTAATACCTCTTAAGATGTTCTAAAACATCCCCATATCCGAAATTCCCGTAAAAAGGTTTTAGTGGATTAAAAAGTTGAAAAACGAATGCTTTAAACAGAGAGTTATTTTGCCTTGAGCATACCTCATCAAGGAATCGTTTTTTCTTCTCACCTCAGTTTCGCTTATAAAAAAGGATAATATAAGGATTATCTAAAAGTATATCTCCAAAATCACTATTTTGGCGATTTTTTTTTTTTTTTCTTCTCTTAGACCCATACATAATACACAAAATATATCGCCAAACTGACCATTTCCTCTAAATGATTGATGAAAATATAAAAACGGTAAATGACACAAATCCACGTCAGTATTGAAAATTGTGCGATGTTCCACCAATGGCGGATTCAGCCAGGGGGCGCGGGGGGCGCTCCCCCCCCCCCCTCAGATTATTATTTATTTATTTTTTTAGAATTTGCACACAGAAATTAAAATTTGTTTTTTTAATAAGTTCACATAACGAGTATTTTTCGACCTTCGTCTAATTTCCGGAAGAAGAAAAGAAAAGGAAAAAAAAAGCTTCTTTTTAATTCAAGGTTCTTTTTATAGCCCTCTCCCTTCCCATTCAAACGGACATTAGAAGACTGTAGAAGTAATCAAACCTCCACCCCCTTGACTTTGAAGACATCTCCAACAACACTTTACCATAGGAGTTGAGTTAGGTAAAAACTCTTTTACAAAATAATAATTGTTTACTTTTATTTTGTAACAATAAGGAGCACGTGGCACTCTCCAATATCCACAATTAAATCATATTTGAGAAAGACAAGCAAAACTAATACTAAGCCAAAGCGAATTTTTCCTTTCTGAACTTCAAACTTTGACGATCACAAGAGGGGGAAGGGAGGGGGAAATACACCGGATGTCATCTTTCTCTCCTGATCTCGCACAAGGGATGGACGTGAGGAGGAATATCACTGGACACTGAATGAGATAACATCTCCACCCCTCAGGGACTTTGTCCTTGAAGCCCTCTTTTAAATGGTTATGGTGTGGTTTACTAGTTAGCACAAGGAGAAGAATTTTTTGAACGTGTGGTGAGAGTGTTGAAACTTATATTCGGTTTACGAACTGTACACTTCCGAAGTTAACCAAAGAGTAGAGTAGGTTGTAATACGTAAATGCATCCAAGCGACAAAAAGTAAGTGGAAACACATTTTTTTAGTGTTTCTTTTTCTATTCTTAAATTATAAATACTATTTATTTGATTTAAAAATGAAAGCAATCGTTATGAGAGGTCAGAAAGAATGCCTTAATGGCGTGGAGGACTTTTTAAAAAGAATTGCTTTGTGTTTGGCACTCAAAAAAGTAGTTTAAAAAAGAGATTCTATAGCGATTTTAGGAAATGTACCTGTCATTACCCATTTTTGTCATATGTTTGGGAGTACTTTTCTTCGAGAAAAGTAAGTTAATCTTTGTTGTCTAGTGACTTAATTTTTAAACCCTTTAACTTCGATTTTGTGTGTTTATGAGGAATAAATCCGCGGAGGATTAATTAATCTTCTTGTTATCCAATCGAGCTAAAATGACTTGCTGTCAATAACAATAACCATGTTTTGGGACCAAAAAAATATAAATAATAATAAATAAAAAAAATATTAAAAAAATTAGCCAAAGAGACGTAATTGATGATTTTCTTCGCAGTGAAAATAGAGTAAAATATTACAGAGCTAAATAACATTTCATTGTAACGATTCAATTTTTAAAAAAATTATGGCTCCCTCGATTCCTCCCTCTCCCCTCCCCTCTCCTCCCCCCCAAAAAAAAAAATTGGACAAAATCCCGCAAATTTTAAATACATTAGCCACAGAACAATTTTGATTCCTCCATAAATTGCAATAAAATGTAGTGTACCTTTTTTTTTTAAGTGTATCAAACACCATGAAAATTGAATCTCGGATCAAAATAGCTTAAGTAAATTGCAATTGTACATAAAAATTGGCAAGGAATATAAAGGATACCATAAAAACTTTTTTTTATTTTTTTTATTTGTGGCGGGTGGAAGGATAACTAACCCACTAGCCGTCATCCAATCAAGCTGAAACTTGGCAGATAGTCTATGACAATGCATTCTATCAAGTTTTGGAGATTTTCACTAAAAGACTACTTTTACTCATGCTTCTGTTAACACTATAAATCTTGTGTATGTATTAATTGATTTATACAAAAAACTTTACTTTTATGGATTACTTACACACGTAGGTGACACATTTTTTTTCACTGGACTACATAAGTGTAACATTGTATCTATGTAAAAGTGCTCTGTTTGGCTGAAATAAAAGCCAAGAAATGGAAAAAAAGAATTTTGTGTCAGAATAGTAGAAAATTAAATTAAATTTTGAAGAACAAGAGTAGAAAATATGAAAATGAACTGTCAACAAGTGAGATTTGTCAAGAAATATAAAACAATTTATATTCGATGCTATAGAGAACTTCTACCTATTAAAACAATATTAGACTTTTACATATTTAAGCTAAATAAGAAAGCAAGATTCGGCTCTTCTAATACACTAACATTTACATCTTGTAGGTTGTTGTTTTTTTTTTTCTTTAGCTACTCTATTATAATTATCCATAGATGGATAAGTATAAGATAACAAAGTATAGTTTGCTGAATCAAAAAAAGGAAGACTGAAATTTGTTTTGTGCTAATTATTCAATGTTTAAATTGTATTTTTTTTCCATTGCCTTCTTAAAAATAATACTTATAATTATTAGTAAAACGTTCTCTTTGAAAAACAATTTTTTCCCTGATTATTTTAGATTATTCGTGTAGCAATGGATTATTCAGTAAAACCACGTATTTTTACTTACTAAGCTCACTGCATAAATATGTTATGAATATGTTAAATTTTGATGTACAATTACTGATTTCCCAGTTTGATGTAAGTATAGTATAGGATTCATACTTAGTCAGTTAGTCACAAATAATAGTAGCAAGTTCCCACTTTCATTGGAATTTCTTCAGTGTAATCTATACTTCTGGGGATGTAGCTTGAAAAAATGTTTAAAATGCACGATACATTTTGAATACAATTTGTTTTTAAAATAAAACAGATAATGAAAAAACAAAAGGACACGCTAACCTTACGCTAAGATAGCAAGTCAGAAATGTGACGAAAGAGATTTGGGGTCAATCAATGGCTATGGATTATCTTAAAGTATATTTCTTGAACACTGCTTAGCTTAGCTTTTTTTTTTTTTTTTTAATATTTAATTTCGTCCTAGCTAAGGCACAATCTTGCGCCCCCCCCCCCTCAGGAAAATCCTAGATCCGCCACTGTGTTCCACACCCCTAGTTATACCATAAAAGTGATATAAAAACGTTTGTGTTAAAAGCTCAAATTGGTACTGCCTATACTTCTTTTGCGACTCTTTAAAAATATTGCTATTCTGATTATTAAGCGTTTGTCTCATAAGGCAGAAAAGTCTGCCACCAGGTGCATTAAGTTTACGGCCTAAGGACAGACATACGTTCCTTCTTAATACTCTAATAACTGTTCTACCGTTTCACAAAAGTTATTTTAAGTAAATCATTATTTTGCAGAACAATCCCTTGCGAGTCAGAATTTCCGTGTACATTTTTCAAAAACATGAAGGAATCGGGAGGGGAGAAAAAATCGAAAATCACGACATAGTCCATGAACACGAAAACTATTTGCGATTGCAATTGAAATAGTCCTTTTATTTATATTACGGCAGTTACTTTTCAGTGCGTGACTCTAGAGTTTGAAGTGTTTTGACGATCGAAAAAGATAACAAAAATACCCCCCCATTCCCTTTCCCCAAAAAATATTAAGAAAAAAAAATATTCGAAAAATAAAATATTAAAAAAAATCGTTTGGAAAGGAAAGGCACGCAACGGTGGCAAAGACGGATAGCAGAATGAAGAAAAAATTATTAAAAATAAATGAGGAACCCCCTGTTGCCAAATGAAAAAAAAAAAAAAAAAACTTACCTCAGGTATCGTCTGCCAAGGAATTCAGGCCGGAACATTTCTCGCCTAACGATCCGAGGGCAGGCCTGGCCGCTCGTTACCGATCTGCCATCCACACCCCCGTAGAATTACTCATTTCAGACGATAAGAATAAAGAACACAGGAATAATGTGCTTGTTGACAGTGACAGGCGAACGTTGCAATGGGAGATTTTTTTTTTTTAGATACTTGACAGGAGGGTTCGTAAAATGTTCTAACAATTGATGTAAGGGTTTTTTTCACGAAAGGTTGACTAAAAAAAAAGTCAAATGTTGAATTGTTTTTGTTTTTTTTATCGTAATGTGTAAATGAAATTATTAAGCATGTTTTGTTTTTTTTTATTATCTAAATAAATTTATTTTTTTAGAAGATTTTTTTAAATTGTGTCTCATGTTCGTTTTGAAGGAACTTAAATTCTGTGGCAACTTGCCATCTTTTTTTTGTTTATATAACTGTTCATGGCTCTGTAATGTGTGTATGTATATATATATATATATATATATATATATATATATATATATATATATTATCAAACAATAGGACTCTTGTCCAGTTTGGCACCTGTACCTTGACAATAGCACATAAAGTAATAACCACAAAAGTGTAAAATTAACAATTAAATGTAAAAGAAAAATTATCAAATTATTTTTCGATATTTTTTGCAGAGATAATGATTCGGGAATAGAATGTAATAATAATGCAGAAATAATGATGCAGGTAATATTTTATGTAGATTCAGTTTTTTAAAATTTAGGTCGAAATTGAATTTTCTGAAAAATTCATTTTTGAAAGAAATTATATTTTAAACAAAATTCACTTCTGAAAGAATTGTAATAAGAAATTAAGGGTACGGAACATCGCACAACTTTCAATTACACCTTAATAGAATAACTGCATTTATAGATTTGATATGGAATGGTATATTTTTTCATATTTTTATTAGTTAAAATCAACGGTGTAGTGCGACCGGTACTCTTTTGAACCAATTAATAATACGTCACAAATCTTTATACATGTAGTGTGATATAAATTAGTAAGAAAATAAATATGTAAATTAAGAGAATTTAGCTTTTTTTGTGGTGAATTATGTATGATATTGCGAATTTGCATTTTATAATTAAAAAGCTCCTGCTACTGTCAGGGTTACTGCCACGATCGCGAAGCTTGCGTACCGACAAAATTTCTTTTAGTACTACAACCCTGGTGAAAATAAATGACCAGTGTATTGATTTGTCGATAGTTAATACATAGGTAAAAAAAACAATAAAAAATGGTGAGATTGGCAATATTTGTTTCGATAATTATTACACTACCCTTTTGAGAAAGTGAAACAGCCGTTGATGGTCGATGCTTAAGGAAGAAAACTCAATGTTAAAGACATTTTTTTAAAAACTTTTTACACCTTTATCGCATTTCTATGAAAATTTCACAAAAACGGGATGTTTATAACAACTTGAAAGTCATTACCACAGGGGAGTTGATAAAAATCATTAGAGCCATTTTTTAGTGATGCTGAAAACCCAAATTTTTAAATGCTAACTACTTTATACGCATAAGCAATTTTGACAAAAACCTTAATGAATGACTACCATTAACCTGTATGCAAAAATTGAACATCGTAGATCAATCCTTTTGAGAGTTATGCAGAACACAAGCACACATGGATGGATATACGGACATTTTTCTTAGACCACTTATTTACTTTCAATTACTCATAGGGTAAAAAAAAAAGTTTAGTATTCGGTCAAAAAAATAAATTTCGATTTCTTTACATTTCTCCACGTTTTGGAACATCCTGATCCAAAAAAGTGATCTAGAAAAAATGTGTGTCTGTGTGTTAGCGGACAGCATAACTCCCGAACAAATTGACCTACGATGTTCAAAATTGGTGTGAGGGTTGGTGATGGCACAAGGACCTACCGTTAAGGTTTTCGTCAAAATCGCGAACGCGCATAAGGTAGCTGCCTTTGAAAAAATCATGTTTTTCAATGATTGCTAAAAAACTGCTCTAATGATTTTCTTCAAAATCGTTGTGGTAATGTCTCTTAAGGTGTTCTAAACATCCCCACCTCCAAAATTCCCATTAAAATGCTTTAATGGCGTAAAAAGTTGAAAAACGAATGCCTTCAACACAGAGTTCTCTTTCCTTGAGCATAGGTCATCGACGATGATCGTCTTTTCTCCTCTCCGCAGTTTCACTTATGAGGAAGGATTACATAAGAGTTATCGAAAAAATAAATATCGCCAAAATGGGGATTTTGACAAAGGTATTTTTCTTTTTTTTTTCTTTTTTTTTTTTCTTTTTAAGACGCGTATTAAAAAAAATTATCAAAAAAAAATATCACCAAACAGGCCATTTTTTCTCAATGAATATTAAAATATAAAAGCGGTAAATGACACAAATCCACATCAGTAATATAGTGTGATTGAAAGTTGTGCGATGTTCCACACCCTTAGTTTTTTTTTGTTTTTTTCTGGGCTTTCAAAACGTGTAGAAATGAAAAAAAAAATCGATTATTTTATCAAATACAATTTCTTTCGTTTATCTGTATTACATATTTATAGGGTAATTGAAAGCATAAATTTAATACTTAAATAGCTTAACTTCATCTTTTTTATATCGTCCTAAAAGCAAGTTTATTTATGTTTTATTCAGAAAGTAAAACTCTTTCACACTCCCCGCGTTTCATCTCAAAGTTTTAAACATAGTTGACAGGCCTTTGATTCCTCCCCCCAAACATAATTGGCAATCTTCCCGAGATGTATCCACATGTATCATTTCGAGAGATAAAAAAACGTGCCTATTAATAGGTTCACGGCGTACCATGCACTTGTATCTTCCCACAAACCAGATCTTTCGTGTAAGAATCCCTCATTTTCTAGTTTATGTGCTTTCATAATTTTTTTTATTTACTTTTCAACCTGGAGCACGTGTATAAGATAAACATATCATGGCAAAAACTTGAAAGTGTTGTAGAACTGTAATGGTGAATTTTTTTTATATATATATAAATAATTAGTGAGGGAAGTCTGTTGAGGAATCTATTTTCTGACTTGACAGGACTTAGACTTCAATCTGACTTCAAAGTATAAGTCATTTTATTGCCTAATAAAATATCTATTAGAAAAATAACTCCCTCCAGATAGTTTGTATGATGCGGTTGCTATAGAGACAAGACTCGTCGATTTTGAATATAGAGATAAATGTAGTAAATTAGAGTCCAAAATGACGGGCAAATGCGTTTTTCTCCTAGAATCCTCCTTGGAAAAGGAGATAGTTTTGTCTCCAAGGCAACAGACAACGCTAGACAGAATTGATGGAACTATTTTTATAACAGGCAGACAGTAATTTTCACTTTTATATCATTTCAGTGCATGCAATATCGATTATTTTATTTAAGTTTTAACTATCAAAATTGTTTAAATTCAAGCAAATAAATTCTGTTAACATTTTCAGGAAAGAAAATTGGGTTTTTATATCATAGTTTCAAAAGCTCTTTTTTTTTTCTCTTTTTTTTTTTTTTTTTTATGTGCTCATTTTATTCAAATTATATTGAAAACTTTAACCGTAAGAACACTAGACTTTGAATTGTTGACTTCCAAATCAGGAAAGAGACATCTTACAAAACTAAACAATAGAATATATCTATATTTCGAATTTAAAAGAAAAATCGTTTGGCAAACGTTAAGTTTTTAAATTATGCATTTAAACAGAAAATTTATGTATAACTAATAATTATCAATATTTACTCTATCACTGAGAAATACAATTTTAATTTTTAAGACTCTTAAGGGTTTACCCAAAAGCATTATCCACTTTACGTGCCCTGAAAATAATGCTGAAGGTGTCGTTGCTAATGGAGTTCATGATACCACTTCTTTTGATGTTTATAATGCTAAAAAGGGGATAATATCTGACTACTGGACGCATGCGCAGCTTGCGCTTTTAAGATTACTTATAGAAATTACTTCTTGATTTTGAAAGTAGAACTCGGCACGGTATGGTTCTTGTAGCTGATCGATCTGGGGATAAATAGTACCATGAACATCCAACATAGAGTATCCGATTAAACTTTTTTGGACATTTATTCCGAATTTATAAACACGTAATAAAAGTAATTGTTTAAAAAAGAGCACTACTTCTATAAAATAGCAATACATCTATTTATTATAGTTTAAACTAAGGTGAGAGAAAATGAGTAATTGCTGGACCGAATCGACTCACCTTCTACAATCTACATAGAGTGCCCTTTACATAAAGTCCCCCCCCCCCCTATATAAAATCCCCTCTACATAAAGTCTCATCTCATACAGTACCGAAATACCCTATATTATTGTCCACAAATTAGTTGGGCAATGGAGTTCAAATAAATCTGTATAATTATTAATAACAAGGCATAATAAACACTTTTTTTTTTTTTTTTTTTTTTTTTTTTTGCATATAGAATGACATGTTGAACATAAATTACTTGGAGGAAAAGAATGGTTTTATAAGGACCAGTTGTCAAGCGTCAATCAGATGTATATGAACTCCATTGCCCGACTAAATTGTGGACACCTGTATTATAAAATATCCTGTACATACAGTTCCCCTCTACATTGAGTAACAAAATATCCTGTACGTAGAATTCCTCTCTACATTGAGTATCAAAATATCCTGTACATAGTTTCCCCTCTACATTGAATACCAAAATATCCTGTACATATAGTTCCCATCTACACTGAGTAACAAAATATCCTGTACGTAGAGTTCCTCTGTACATTGAGTACCAAAATATCCTGTACATAGTTTCCCCTCTACATTGAGTACCAAAATATCCTGTACATATAGTTCCCCTCTACATTGAGTAACAAAATATCCTGTACGTAGAGTTCCACTGTACATTGAGTACCAAAATATCCTGTACATAGTTTTCCTCTCTACATTGAGTTCAAAAATATCCTGTACATAGAGTTCCCTTCTACATTGAGTACTAAAATATCCTGTACGTAGAGTCTCCTCTAATAGATTGCCAAGATGAATATTTTAAGTTCGATTTTCAAAAACGTAATTGTAAATAAACTATTTGTCAGAAACAGAGATCTTAGCTTTACATTGATATATTAATTGTTAATTTTTATTTTGTGTAAATGGTGAAAAAGGGAGCATAAAAACAAATCATCGTCTTAATATAATATGCAGGGTGTCTATAAAAGGTCGAACATATTTTAATGTTGAATAAATTCATAAAATAATGAAGACAAATTTAAATTGATAACACAAATGGTTAGATTAGACTCAAAAAGTTTTATGGCCCTTGTCAAAGACCTCCACATGGGTGCCGTTCGTTGCACGGAGACTATGAAGACGATAGTTAATTTCGCGCCAGGTACGGGCAAGCACGTCGGCATCCACAGAGGATATTGCGGCTGAAATCCTGGCCTTTAAGTCATTCGAAACTTTCCCATTGTAAACGATGTCCTTTACGAATACCCAAAGAAAAAAGTCCAGTGGCGTTATATCAAGTTATCTGGGTGGCCAAAAGGGAAAAACATACAATTAATAACGCGCGCAGACGATATTTACAAAAGAAACGAGAAAAATATAAAATTAATAACACGGGCAGACGATATTTACAAAAGAAATTATATTCAAATAAGAAAAGGAAATTTTTTATGGCAACGTGCACTATAAATGAAAATTTATAAGTTAGTAGCTGAATACCCATGCTTCGCGACGAAATTTTATCATGTGCATTCAACAATCAAAAAGCATTCATGTATTCTACATCTTGAGTGTTCGATCCCGTTACGACCGCTGAAAATCGAACGTATGTTTCAAATTTTATAATTCTGACTATTGGAAGTAAGGTATATGGATATTCGTAACATATGAATCGTTTTTATCCCATTTCGACTCTTTAAAATTAATTAATCGGGATTGAAAGAGCTTTCTTTTCCTATGCTTCGCTTTGCTGATATTTGTACCAAATTACAAAAATATGACTACATTTGAAGTAGAACTCGTTTGGAGCGTTTAGATCCCTTTTGACTTTTAAAAATTAGCTAAACGATATTGGAATCGCTTAGTTTATTGGCAGATGTATCAAATTGCAAAATTGTGGCTTTTTTGAAAATGGGATATTGCGCTATTCCTCGTATCGAAAGTTTCGATCTCTGTTCAACCCTTTAAAATGAGTTAATCCAGATTGGAATTGTTTACTTTATCTATGCTTGCTCATGGTATCAAATTTCAGAGTTATGAATATATTGAAACTGGTATATTACTCGTTTGGATTGTTTTGACCCCTTTTCGACCCTTTACTATTAATTAAGTTTGATCGTAATAGCTTAATTTTTCCATTCTTGACCTTATTGACAATTGTTCAAAATATCAGAGTTATGGCATTGAAATTGACATTTGAAAATTTCACGTTTGGAACGTTAACCCCGTTTCGACCCCAACCCTCTGAGCGTCAAGGGAATGGGCGAAATTATACAGTTGTTTTCCCTGCAATAATTTTTAAATTTTATTTCTGATCCAAATATATATTTTTTTTTTAATTATTTTTTATTTATTTTGTTTTAAGTAGGTTTTAAACTATCACCCTAATAAAAAGATTGGTTAATCGTGATCGGAATAGCTTACTTTTTCTACGTTTGTCTTTTTTGAATATTAGTACCAATTTTCAGAGTTGTGACCACATTGGAAGTGGGACATTCGAATTTCCCTAATTTGGAATGTTAGACCCCTCTTCCACCCCAAATTTTTATGCCGGATACTAAACAATTTCCCAAAGTTTCATGGTGATCGGATAAATAGTGTAGTAATGCATAAAGGACAAACAGACAGATACACAAACATACATTCGTTTTTATATGCATAGATTCTATGTATAAATGCCATTAGTTTGTTTATATCTTCATTATTTTATGAATTACTAGCTGAATATCCGGGCTTCACCACGAAATTTTACCATGTGAAATATTTTAGCCAGCTGTGAGGCCCCGCGTTGCGGAAATCCGTCATTGTTGTATAGGCCCCAATTTTTTGCGCTTCACTCGCAGGAAGGTTCTTCGCAACGCAAAATAGAACTCGCTGAAAAAGTCATTGACACATAAGCACAGGCTTACTTATCTCGTTTAAAGGTTCATTGCTAGGCAAACATGAGCTTGCTTTGTTCGATGAAAGATTCATTGCTGCGTAAGAATAAGGTCGCTTCACACCCTTAAACCTAATTGCTACGTAAAGCCTTAATATTAGAAGCCCCTCCCTTGTCGAGAAACAATAAAAAATATTCCCCGTTAATAACTATAATACAACACCCTTTTAAGAATATTTTAACACGTGATGTTTGTAAAAAGCAAAATTAGAAGGTCAAAACTACTAATGTTGAAATTTTCAGAGCTCTAGGCCTATTAAAAGTCACTTTTTGTGAAAATAGTAATTAAAAATTCATTGAAAAACAAATTAAAATTTTAACATTCTGTTTTTCAAAAGTACAATTAGAAGGCTAAAACTACTTATGTTGAAAATTTCAGAGCTGTATTTCTATTTAAAGTCACTTTGTAAAAGATAAATTAATTAAAAAAATTAATTACAAAAATAAATTAAAAAAAGAACTAATTAAAATTGTAACATTCTGTTTGACATACATAAAATTAGGAAGCCAAAGCTTCTTATGTTGAAAATTTCAGAGCTCTACTCCAATTTTAAGTAGGTTTCTATAGATTCACAGAGCCACAGACTGACAGACAGATAGACAGACACACAGCTTGTTTTATTATTATAGATTCAACATCAAAATGTGTCCAACCTTTTATAAACACCCTGTATATAAGACGTTTCGCTTAAGTAAGACAAGTATTTCTATTATTGGAATTTCCTTTCTGAAACAATTTTACTTAAGTTAAATCGTACTGCTTTATATTTTTTATTAAAAACTTTTTTCTCAGTTTAGGCATTTTGCTCACATTTACACCATTTTACCATAAAACGGAACGCAGATGTTAAATAAATAAATCATATACGAAATGTGATATATATTTCAGGCATTTTTTTTTTTTTACTGAAATGAACAGCAGAATTTTCTGAAATCGACAGAAGTCTCAAGTTATTTCATTCAATATATACTAGATCTGCTGTATCTGATTTCTAAACGAATTTGTCAAAACTTATGACTAGCCTGAATATCACGTGGAAAACTACTCTCATATATATTCTGAAAGCTCTGCGTCCGGAATGAATTCGAGAATGTCTGAGATGGTGAAAAAAATAACTCTTTACATTGACTGCGATGTATCTCGGCAATTTTCTCTTTTTGATAGGGTAGGAGGATAAAATGTCAAACTCTTCAACTTGAATCTCAATTTCTATGTCAAACAGAGCACGAAGTCATTTCTGCTATTTCCCCTGGAAATAAACCATTCTGTGGATAGACATTCAAGTGCATGAATTCTTAGCATGGATTATAAAAAGATAAAGAAACGCGAAGCATGGACATGGTTGTATTTACAAAAAAAAAAAAAATAGAGGTGTGAAACCTCACACAGCCTTTGATTACGCTTTAATACTGATCACTGCATTTAAATTTGGCATAGATTGGCGTAATTTATTATTTCCGTTTTTATATTTTGATTAACTAAAAAACAATTTCTAGTTTGGAGATACTTTTGGCGACAAATATTATAATGGCAAAAAGACCCTTTCAAAATGGCGAAATTGACTATATGTTTTTCGATAATTATTACATTTTACATGTTTCTTTCTTGAAAGTGAAACAGTTATTAATGGATGATGCTCAAGGGAAGATAAATCTGTGTTAAAAATATTCGTTTTTCAACTTTTACGCTTTTTTCGCATATAAGTAAGGTATTTTGATTAAAACCGTTAAAGCCGTTAAAGCGTAAAGGCAAGCTTTCGTTGTGCGGGCGACGTGATTTGATCCGAGGACCATTAGATCTCGAGCCAGATATTTTACCTATGTGCAAAAGTGTACTCCGCTGCACAGAAGTTTTATCTGTTATTTGAGGTCGCCACACAGCTTCCTCCCAGCGACGAAGGAGCGATACTGTTGATCAATGTCTGATCGGAGTTGGAGGTTTGTGATGCTAGTTGGCATCGTTGTGTCCGCTTGTTGCGGTGTTGCACTCGAGTTGCGTATGTGATCGCTTGTTGCGATGTAGTTTCGCCTTTTCGGAAGGGCCAATAGATGGCAGCATGATTTTTAGTCCGGTTGTCACCAGTAAAGTGTAAAGGTAAGCTTTCGTTGTGCGGGCGACGTGATTTGATCCGAGGACCATTAGATCTCGAGCCAGATATTTTACCTCTGTGCAAAAGAGTACTCCGCTGCACAGAAGTTTTATCTGTTATTTGAGGTCGCCACAGCCGTTTTTCGACAATTGCTGAAAAACGTAAATTTTTCAATGGCAGCTATCTTATGCGCCTATACATTTTTGACGAAAAATTTAATGGCAAAGTCTTATAGTCACCACCAATAGGAAAACAAAGTTTGAACATCGTAGGTCATGCATTCGGGAGTTATGCTGACCACAGACAGACATTTTTCTAGGCCTTTTGCACTCAGTACATTCAATCGAAATGCAAAAAAGAAAATCGTTTTTTTTTTTTTTTTTTTTTTTTTTTTTTTTGTCGATTTTACTTTTATTACCCTAAATTTCACTTTGGATAATTGAAAGTAAAAACGGTTTCATGTGTGTGAGGAATGTATTCTTTAAATACTACCTTAAACCATAATTTTAACTTTCTTCAGAACAGGTATAATATGCACAGGAAAATAAAGACGAAGCCTTTCAAACTTACACAAATGAGATTAACCATTAAAACAAAAAGAAAAGCCGACAATGTCACTTTTCAGCTTGAGAAACTCTAATCTCTAATTGCAGCATCTGGGAATTTCATTAGTGATTTTTCCTGTGTAATCATATAAACCAAATTAAATTGTTCCCCATCTAATACTGTGTAATAGGCTTCCCTTTGTTACCAACAGACGCTAACTAGCTGGGGGAGAGATACCAATATAAATCTCAATGACTGATTAAGCTCTCTCTGGATTCAAGTCAATAACGATGCCACTGTCCCAAAATCGCGGTTCTTGATCTGTAGCAACATCGGTCTCAAGGCAACAACCCATAATTGACAGTAACGGAATTTTTTAAACACTTTATGGGCAGTACACAAGGTCATAGGCTGGACACTATATCCAAGTATAAGGTACTTATGGTTAACTATACCAATATTTCATACTCAGTGATAACAAATAGTAATAAAAGCATCGTAGTGATTAATTGTCATTTTTATGAGGATGGAAACTAAATGATTATTCTATATCATCATATTCTATATCACCTCTGGACGAAGTTATTTGTCATGAATTATCTATGGAAATTCGTGCATAGGCCCCAAGTAGGAAACGAGGGGTGAGCGATTTGAGACAGTGCGATAGAGTAAGAAGCGGCGCCGGTTGCGATAAGGTTGGAAATAATAGGTTATACAGTACTCATCAGTTCCTAACAGGGCATCATCCAGTCAACTATGTAAGCTTCTCATTTTTAACGAAAAAAAATACTCCGTATAATTTTATAAAGATATTTTTCTAATACAATTATATCTCGTTTGAGCTGTTGTATTTTCAACTTTTCCGACAGTTTCTCTGTAACAACTTTTTTTTTTTTTTTTTTTTTTTTTTTTTAAATAATCTATAGGAGTAGCGATAGGCGAAGGAGATCAAGATCAAGATAATGCTTGTCATAGCCGGTCGGTCCCTACTTCCATTGTACTCACTATAAACATGATGTAAAGGGTGTCTCGGTCGTCCATCGCTCGCGTCACAGCCGGAAGGGGTCTAAGTCTATGAATTACTCGAGCATCTAAAAGAAGCGTAAATTTTCTAATATCGCCGACTGTAAACTTAGCGAATAAGAACGCATTTTGTCGTTAGTTTTAATTGCCAACATCTAGGAAGATAGGTACTATGAAATATACACTGTAATATTCTCCAAAATATAGTAATTTTGTGTCAGTTTTTAAATTGTATTACTATTACATGTACGGAAGTCTTTGCCGACATATTTAATGAAAATAAATTAATTTGAATAACCTTAACATTAAAAATTTTATACTCTCGAAAAGTGGTCAACAAACTGAGCCTCCTTACCCATTTAAGGGCGATGTAATTTGCTAATTACTATTATTATTATTATTATTATTGTTGTTGTTGTTGTTGTTGTTGTTGTTGTTGTTATTCAGGGTGGCCACCAAATTCAGGAAAAAAAGTTCCCTGATAATTCACTGATTTCCCTGACAGATTTCTAAAAAATTCCATGATTTTAGGGCAAATTTTTTTCAAAATTTCCCCAATTATCTTAGGTTTTCCAGATATCTAGACACTCTGCTCAAATGGAACATGTATTCTAAAGAGATAACATGCAATTTTTTTAAAAATAGTTTTGTTGGTAGTGAAAAGTTGGTACTCTTCCGTTTTCCGGGCGCAAGCGATAAATTGCCAAATAATGCAGAATTTCGCTAAATTTCTTCTTGCAACCATAAGGGGAAAGTTCGTTTGGGTCCAGAGTATCTTTGGTTCAGGTGCTCTATTCTTTGTATTCATTTTCAAAACAAAGCACGTTTTCCTTCCATTCTCTTCGCTTGGCGACTTCTCGTTTTTGGTTGGCGACATTTGCACCCGTATAACTGAAGAATACCGAAAAGTTTAAATTATTCCTTAACATTAAATTTCCAATGGCTTACCACTACAAATCTCCAAGTAAATAGCGCCAAAATATGGATGAACGTGCCTTAAACATTACAAAATTTCCCTAATTTTCATGAAATTTTAAAAAGTTCCCTGACATTTCCCTGATTTCCTGGTTTTCCCGGTTCTGTGGCCACTCTGTTATTGTTGTTGTTGTTATTATTATTACTATTACTATTATATTTGGTCATGCTTAATGCTAGTAGAAAGTATAAACCGACTTCTAAAAAAAAATAGTTTTTGAAAATAAATTTGGCTCTGAAAATATATCTTAATCATTTTTTACCGATGATGCTCTTTTGACGTCAGAGTTCGTCGACAGAGGGGGGGGTATTTAATATACATTTATACGCATAGCGCTGCTTAGAGGTATATTCGATTGGTTCGCTGGTTAAAGGTGAACACGTTTCTTTTCAGAAATATCTCAATTGTTATCTAGTTTTTATTTCAATAAGATCCTCTACTGTTCAAATAAATATAATGTATTTTTCCACCTGTTCTTTCAAATACTATAGGCTTTAGATAACGAAACACTGAATAAACTCAACTGCAATTTTTCCCAATGCAAAACACGTTTCACAAACAATTCCTAGTAACGGGATAAGAGACACAGCTAAGAGAAAAATAATTCGCAAATCCTTACATCTAGGTCTATTCAAAAAGGAATAACGGCACACAAAGCCCAGAAGTGTTGCTCTTGTTACAACCGAAAGACAGCGTTCGTGGCAATATCGAAGGAAGAACAAGCAACCCAAAATAATAATAATAAAAAAATCCCGTTTTCAAATAGAAACACAAATGAAAGGGAAACGGCAGTGATCAAAACAAATCGAATAAAGGCCCTGCCCTCGACTTATTCGATTAAAGATAAGGAATAAAGAATACTTTGGTAACATTTCTAGGGCAGAGCAGAGCGTTACCCTCGCTGATAATAAAGTTATATTGAATTATTTTCAGGGAACTGTACTTAGCCTTTAAAAAAGTTGTTTATAACATTCTTTTCCTAGATGAAAGTTCCAATTTAAGATTTTGAGGTTAAGTAAAGAGAAATAATTTCCCAAGAAGAATTTATTAAATAAAACACTTATATTTTCCTTCTTTCGTGTACGCGGGAAGCATTCCGAAGACACGTGGATTATTTGAAAGATTTTTGTTTGTAGAAAGTGTTGGTTTAAATACAATTTACTAAATTTGTTTTAGATTTGAATAATTTTTTACAATGTATTTCAAAAGGAAATTCCTGGCATGACTGCGAATCAGTTAGGGGCAGAAATAAGAGACGCAAATGGAATGTTGAGGTGGCAGATATCAAAATTTTAAATACATTAGTTTGAAAAATTGACTGATGAGAGTAAATTGACTGATGGCTGCATATGATTTTCGGAAGATGCTCATTTTTAAATCCTTCACATCAACTTCGATTGTGTGTGTGTGTGTGTGTGTGTGTGTGTGTGTGTGTGTGTGTGTGTGTGTGTGTGTGTGTGTGTGTGTGTGTGTGTGTGTGTGTGTGTGTGTGTGTGTGTGTGTGTGTGTGTGTGTGTGTGTGTGTGTGTGTGTGTGTGTGTGTGTGTGTGTGTGTGTGTGTGTGTGTGTGTGTGTGTGTGTGTGTGTGTGTGTGTGTGTGTGTGTGTGTGTGTGTGTGTGTGTGTGTGTGTGTGTGTGTGTGTGTGTGTGTGTGTGTGTGTGTGTGTGTGTGTGTGTGTGTGTGTGTGTGTGTGTGTGTGTGTGTGTGTGTGTGTGTGTGTGTGTGTGTGTGTGTGTGTGTGTGTGTGTGTGTGTGTGTGTGTGTGTGTGTGTGTGTGTGTGTGTGTGTGTGTGTGTGTGTGTGTGTGTGTGTGTGTGTGTGTGTGTGTGTGTGTGTGTGTGTGTGTGTGTGTGTGTGTGTGTGTGTGTGTGTGTGTGCGTGCGTGTGTGTGTGTGTGTGATATATAAATTATTAAGTTATGTTTTTCGGTAATTTTTATCATTCTTTCCCTACATTAAAACCAGCTAATTTGCAAATACACCTCTTTCCACATATTTGGACAATGACAATTGAATCGTTAAATACAAAAAGCGAACATGCTAATAGGTTTTCAATTGGTCATATATATCCATAAATTATTAAATTAAGTTTTTCGTCAATTTTTATCATTCTTTCCCTACATTAAAACCAGCTAATTTGCAAATACACCTCTTTCCACATATTTGGAAAATGACAATTGAATCGTTAAATACAAAAAGCGAACATGCTAATAGGTTTTCAATTGGTCATATATATCCATAAGTTATTAAATTAAGTTTTTCGTCAATTTTTATCATTCTTTCCCTACATTAAAACCAGCTAATTTGCAAATACACTTCTTTCAACATATTTGGACAATGACAATTGAATCGTTAAACATAAAAAGCGAACATGTTAATAGGTTTTAAATTGATCATATTAATCTATAATTATATATAAATTATTAAATTATGTTTTTCAGTAATTTTTATTATTCTTTCCCTACATCAAAACCAGATAATTTGCAAATACACCTCTTTCCACAATTTTGGACAATGACAATTGAATCGTTAAATACAAAAATCGAACATGCTAATAGGTTTTCAATTGATCACCACCCTTTTTTACATTTAGCAATTCAATTTTAAAAAATACATATTAAGCTGCTAACTGAACGCATTTTATTTTAATAAGATTAGTTTTTTAAGATTTTAATAAGATTTAACTCAGATGTAACCGAACATCAAGTTCAAAAGAATAAATATAAAAATAGTAAACAGAATAATTTTAAAAATTACAAATGTACATCATAGCAACAATACACATACATACACACATCTCATTTAATGTAAATTTACACATTTTCTTCACTTTTTATTTAATTTTTCAAAAAGCAGGGAGTTGCCAGTTTTCTCCCTCTAACACCCTTGATATCTAGGGGTATGGAGAAACACAGAAAAAAACGAATATTTTTTAAAACCAAGCACACGCACGATGAAAAAAAAATATGTTTTATTTTATAACAGTTCCTAATGAGATGTAATGACATGCGACAAATATTTGATTCAAATAAAACTAAATATTTCCTCTTTTTGAGAAAGGAAAAGAAAATCATTGTTTATGGGAATCGTCCAACTATGGAAACCTTTACAACTGTTCAGGTTCAATACATTGAATATATATTATTGGAGGAACATATCATAACATTGTTGAAACTAGTTCAAGATGAATCTCAGTAAATACTCATCGAAGTACATTGTCCTCCGTGTATTCCCTGTGATCATTTCACGATAACTGTGACTATTAATTCCGGATATGGTAAATCTTTGCTCGAATGATACCATAAACTGGAGAATACAAATCCACAATTCACTCACTGATTTTATAATCAATCTCATTTGAAGTCTCAACTAATTCAAAATAAATATGCATCAGAAATAATTAGGCACTTACAGTCGAATCGGCCCCCTCAACTAAATCAAAACAACATGATTACCTCGGCCGGAAAGTTTGATAAAACCGATAATGTAATTTGCATCAATAACAATCAGCATTCGGGTTCATTTATTCCTGAAATAAATTTACCTTCATATGAAATAAAATTGCGAAGTAATGATTTTTCATTTCTCTTTGAATCGGATCAAAACATCGTTAATATCTCATTTTAAAACAATCATCGATTAGCTGTTCGCTCTTTTCCAAAATGGTTCATGTCATCTGTTTAAGCTTATGAAATGTTTAAATAGTATTCCTCCCTAACGTATCATGCGTAATCAACTTTATGGCTTCTCATCAATTTGTAATTACGTTTTTTAAAGCTATGCAAAAGTTGATAAAAAAATTACTGTTCTCCATAGCAAACCTGTACAATACCATACAAGACCTGTTTTAAGTTCATTACATATTTCAAATTCAGAAAATTATAAGACGAAAACTAACCAAAGCCACCTGTTGTCTTTTCTAAGTAAAGTGGTATTTAACAACATCAAATTGGTTCTTTTACATTTACATATTTCTTTATTGATTCATTTAGAGAACCAAGATCAAAAGTAGAAAAATAACTTATTTTAAACATCTGCCTCAAATACAATATAATCCCTCCAGATAATTTAGATCGTCTTTACAAAAATATCAAATCGATCATCAACTTTTAAGCTATTAATTGAAAATAATTATTTCTTACATTAATATAATTTTCGATCAGTTATTTTTTACGTTATTTTATTAAATATTAACATATTAAGCATTACACATTTATTTAAATCTCTTGCTAATTTATTCATTTACGTTGCTTATAACAGCGAACCAAAAAACTAAAAATAATTCAATTCAACTCTTGTTTGTGTGAATTTAAAATTCCTTTTTCAGCACTAAAAGATAAATCGCTGTTTAGTTTGAATAATCTAAAAGACCTTATTGCCATTGCCAATTACATTTATTCATAAATGAAACATTGCGCATCAAAACAGATCATCCCACAATGAGATTTTTACTTCTTCCATCCCACTTTTTCAAAACTGTTCATGCCAAAAACGACCAGATGTGATTTATTTAGTGACCAACTAATTTATCATTTGATAAACCACATTTGGTCTGTTTTGCCATGAATGGTTTTTATAAAACATGGCAGAAATAGCAAAATTCAAATTGTGGGATGGTCCATTCTGGCACTTAACACCTCGCATGTTCTGCACGTATCAACATAAATTATGCAATAAAAAACTTGAAAGAAAGATATCCTGATTTATTGGAGTCATTAACAAAGATAGATTGAATAGTAATATTTAATGGTACAAATCCCATTTCTTTTAAGGCACCAAGTTGAATAAGTTGAATTCCTATCTAATGGACTAAATTTTTTCTATGATGCCGAGGGAGAGCTAAAGATCAGTTCACTTTTGCGCATTATTCTTTGACAAACATTATTCTTTCGGGAAAAGAACGTATGCATACAACTCATGCATACCAGGTATTAGTTACCATTATCTATATATTTAATAGGCAATACATTTTTTGGGGTTAGTCCGTCCGCCTAAACTGCTCAACCAATTTCAATGATCAAGGTGTCATTTTAAAGGAAATAAGCTGTAGATTTGCCAAAACGTGCCAAAATAATTTATTAACACTTTATTAATTAGTTAAATTTCAATATTTTTCATCATTAAGCTACTACAAAGCCTCAATGATTTTGAATATATGATTGGCAACATCCTTACGTATGTAAACAACAAACAGGCTGCTCGGGGGTTCAACCAACCAACCAACCGTTGCTAATTTTAAAGCTATCCTTATATGTAAACAACAAACCCATTGCTAATTTTAAAGCTCTTTTTAAACTCTTCGTTTCAAAGTTGATTTTTTCTATTTTTCTGAAGCATTTTTGTATTAGAGTAATTATTATTTTGAAGTATTTCTATCCAGAAAATGCCTCGCGTTGGATGTCGTTCTCCCTTACGTATGTAAACAGCAAACCCGTTGCTAATTTTAAAGCTATCCTTACGTATGTAAACAACAAAACGTTGCTAATTTTAAAGCTCTTTTTAAACTCTTCGTTTCAAAGTTGATTTTTTTCTGTTTTTCTGAAGCATTTTTGTATTAGAGTAATTATTATTTTGAAGTATTTCTATCCAGAAAATGCCTCGCGTTGGATGTCGTTCTCCCTTACGTATGTAAACAGCAAACCCGTTGCTAATTTTAAAGCTATCCTTACGTATGTAAACAACAAAACGTTGCTAATTTTAAAGCTCTTTTTAAACTCTTCGTTTCAAAGTTGATTTTTTTCTGTTTTTCTGAAGCATTTTTGTATTAGAGTAATTATTATTTTGAAGTATTTCTATCCAGAAAATGCCTCGCGTTGGATGTCGTTCTCCCTTACGTATGTAAACAGAAAACCTGTTGCTAATTTTAAAGCTATCCTTACGTATGTAAACAACAAAACGTTGCTAATTTTAAAGCTCTTTTTAAACTCTTTGTTTCAAAGTTGATTTTTTCTGTTTTTCTGAAGCATTTTTGTATTAGAGTAATTATTATTTTGAAGTATTTCTATCCAGAAAATGCCTCGCGTTAGATGTCGTTCTCTAACGGGGCGACTTATCAGAATAAATAAAAGATATTGGGACTTCAATGTTAGGGCATAGCTAATGAAGTTTTAAGTCAGAATGTTGGCGGATAGTATATTTAACTTTCTATTATGAAACTTGCAATTTGTTGTTTTCTCTATTAGGCCTTACATTAAATTTATAAAAATTTGGTTACATTTTTTATGGCTGGCAAACCTATTCGAGCGCAGCAAGATGTTTTAACCACAAATTCGAGCGGCAAAGCCGCTCAATCCGAGCGCAGCGAGGCGTTTGGGGGTTGGCGAGCGTTAGCGAGCAGGGGGCGAAGCCCCCTAGTACTTTAAAAAACACAATGACGTAGAGCATGCTGTAACAATGATGAAACAGGTTGTTACTATAAACCATTAGCTCGATGTGGTTGCCGATTAAAAATAAATGTCTCATACTATATGAGATTTGAATCTGATTTTTTTGGTATGAATAGCCGCCTGTTGAAAAATGTAAATATAATCCGTGAATGTTGTTGGAATCTACTGTTGGACACTATCCAGAATGACAATCTAGGTGTTAGGAAAATGACCGGGTATGGCTGAAATGTACATCAAACTTTTGGAGGACATAGATAAACCTCTTGTACCAATACAAATCCCATAACATATTCCTAAAGAAATGTTTGCTAAACGCACATATAGAGGTCTTTATACTACCATTAAAACTTGATTACCATACAGTATTGGGAAAATAATAACTTATGTAAACTTGAACGTTATTAAGTCCGAGTAATGAACTGCAATAACCAACTACAAAATGTCTCTTAAATTATACTAAGCAAACTGAAAGAAGTCATAACACTACATTTACCTAACATCAAACGTATCTCTCTCTCGTTGAAAGTGTTAAACCCACCCGAGCATAAAACTTACGCTATCCAACCAACGCCTCTAAAAATGTAAACAACATTCCAAATCCAACCCTAAGAAAAATACAAACAGACACTGCCTTTAAATAATTTTATCTAAACATCTCATTCCCCACAATTGGTTGTGGAGAAAACCAACATATTAAACATTTCCAAATCCACCTAAGCGTTGGGAATAAGATTTTTACGCTCGCGCTAAAAGGGATCAAAACCCACTGGAGCATCAGTAATAAGTCTTCCCCATAAAACATTAAAAGGGGATGAATGGAGAGAGGCATAAAATGTGGTTTACCGTTTGCGGGTAGAAGCAAAGGACGACATAGGTAGAAATCCATCCTCCCGAGTTATGTGGAAAAGTGTATGTGCTCTGACTAAATTACCTTCCCCACTTTCTGTCTGTTTATTTAGATGCAAGCGACAATTCGAGGGTCTCCCGCTTGTTTACGCTATATCTACCCACTTCCCGCTTTTGGCAGGGTTTCGTGAAATCATTTTATTACTTCTGAGGATTAAAATCCAGTTGCTGGCGGATTTTTGAAAGGGAGAGGAAGAGGGGGATTACGCTTTAGACGCTCGGGTTAATGTTGGTGACGTGTTCGTGACGTCAAGTTCAGTTTTGCATGAAAGGAGATTCTTTTTAAGTATGATACTTCGGTTTGTGTTGTCTCTATACATAAAAATGAAATTTTGTCCATCCGTAAGTTTGTCTGTGTGTCTGTAAGATTTTCCAAAATAAAAACTAGGGGTGTGGAACATCGCACAACTTTCAGTTACACTATATAATACTGGTCATTGCAGTAAAATTTTACGTAGTGTAACTATTTTTTTTTATTTTCACTCATTTCAATAAAAATAGCCAATTTTTGCGATATTTTAGACAATAATTTTTTTATGCAAAAAAGAAAAAAAAAAACACGCCAAAATTCCCAAATTGGGGAATTTATTCGAATAGTCATTACATTGTCCTTGCTTGCACGTGAAATGCCAAAAAAAAATCTATCTTTGATGTACGATGATCAATGGCAGATGGCTCTGTGTTTAAGGCCCTCGTTTTTCAACTTTTTACGCTTTTATCACTTTTTTATGGGAATTTCGGAGGTGGGAATGTTTAGAACACCTTCAGAGGCATTACCACAGTGATTTTGATCAAAATCATTACAGCCGTATTTTAGCAATCATTGAAAAACACGATTTTTTTCAATTGCAGATACCCTATGCCACTACCAACCCGCTCACCAAATTTGAACATAGTAGATCAATTTGTTCGGGAATTATGATGACCACGTACACACAGACAGACATTTTTTCTAGATCACTTTTTTCAAATCAGGATGTTCCAAAAAGCAATTACCCTATGTATACATATAGGTAATTGAAAGTAATAAATAAATAAAAGTCTGCAAAGTAAAGACGCAATCCGCTTGCTGCCAAACTTTTCATCTTCCTAGTCTATAATGTAGTATTGATTATTTTTATATTTACTCATTAGAAAGAGAACTTCTTCGTATAGGAAAACAAAGTTAATCTGTTTCATTTTATAATTTTTTAATAAAAATTAAGTACTTAAAATTATGATTTTTTTTTTTTTTTTTTTTTTTTTTTTTGGAAAACGAATATATCTTGTTTAAATTTTTAAAATATTTAGTCTTTTAAGACTAATAATCTTGTGTTCCTACCTACTTTTTAAAAATAGTTTAAGGTTTAAAATTGCAAAACTAAAACTTTATTTTAAATGGAGGTTACGACGTCACACTCAATCCATTAGAGCGTAAATAAAAAAAAAAACTCGCATTGTGATTGACTAATAGAATTTGAACATTCGAAAATGTTTTTAAACTTGTGTTGGGGTAAGTCACAAGTGTTGCTATCCGATGTAAACTCAATCCTTATAACGTTACACATAAGATCCATTTTTTTTTTTTTTTTTTTTTTTTTTAATTTAAAACACTTATAACAGTTATAAAGTTAAAGTTAGAAAAGTTCTCATCATAAATGCCAGTCCAATGCAAGAAGCAAAAAAAGAAACTTAAATCCTGGTAGATAAACAAGGTTCAACTAGACAATCAAAAAGCTTTCAATCAGCAATCATAAAACAAATATAAAAATGCAACAAACGACTCTTAAAAATTTCAATTGAAAGAAAGGTATCCTTCTTTCTTACAGTAAACTATCAATCTTTCGGGTTAGAACATTTAACTACGCTAACACGTAAGAAACATTTTAAGCAGTTTTTCAACCATTTTAATTTGCTGGCAAGAGTTCCTACGAGTCAAGGACGGTTAGGGTCGCGGGAGAAAATCCATTTTTAGTAACGAGACAAATTATTCGGTAAATGATTAATTGTTTTGACTCACAAGAATGAATTCTTGCGATCCAATTATCTGCTCTTTTTTTTTACAGCTGTTCAGTTATAAGTAACGACTTGACAATGGAAAGAAATTCCTCGAAGAAACAGACTTCCTTTGAAAATTTTCCTGGGAAACGTAAATGAAGTTGATTAAAAAAATCAACTTCTTTATGAATACTGAGTAAAATGTATAAACCAATTTGCACTGTAAATGATTAACTAGACTATGCCCACGATAGATATCAATATGTGTGTCTGTGTCTACATTGGTATGTATTTCCGTATGCATTAAATGTAATAGGATTATTTACAAAGAGGAAAACAGAACACCCAAGAGAGGATACTAGAGGCTAAGGTTTTAGTTCGAACTTCCAACATGTGAGTATGGGTTTTTAAAAATAAATGGGAAGTCATAGAAAAATCCCAAAAGTTCCTGGTACATTTGAAATGCAAACTAGGGGTGTGGAAAATCGACCAACTTTCAATTACACTTTATTACTGATGTGGATTTGTGTCATTTACCGTTTTTAAATTTCCATCACACGTTTAGAAAAAATGTCCAGTTTGGCGATATTTTTTGCGATAATTGTAATACGGGTCTTTTATATATATATATATATATATATATATATATATATATATATATATATATATATATATATATATATATATATATATATATATATATATATATATATATATATATATATATATATATATATATATATATATATATATATATATATGTGGGGGTTAGTGGTTCGGTTTTTTAAATGTCTAGGGGATTTATTTAGGGAAGCAAAAATGAAATAAAAGAGAAATAAACTTCCAAATCAGAAACGGAAAGTACAATTAAATTTATTGGACGAAACATCACAATCACTTTCAAACAAAACAAAGGGGGGAAAAGTATTAAATATTACTAGCCAAATGGCAGCACAAGTCGACGAAAACTAAGTGTTTAATTAGTACATTACCCAATTAGCGAAGTGAGTTGAGTGCACCCAAATAAACTGGCCTATAGAGTGCGGTGTGCTTCTTCCCGAATGAGAGCCTGTGTGCTTCTGCTTAAAAAAATAAAATCGCGGAGTACGAATACTTATTCGTAATAACAAAAAAAAAGAAGAAACATCGTCTTGCAGTGCCATCTGTCTTTACAAGAGGAAATTGAAATGTACGGTAAACAATTGATATGGGATAATAAAAATCCTACAGATTCGGCCATCCTGTAGATCGATGACCTCATCGATGAAACACATGGAAATGGGCAAGACATGTGATAATACTTAAGTAAAAGAAAGTATAAAACTAAGACAAAATGAAAACATTTCGTTGACGATCACAATGTTCATTTGTAATTGTTCGAAAAGTTCAGGATCAAGTCTATTTGAAGATGGTAGGAACTGCATCAGTGGCTGGGTCCTATGCTATGGCTGGAGTTGCATGGTAAATTGAATATCAAACAATGACATATAAAATGAACAATGACATATAAAATGGAGAATAATGACGTTGGGCGAAAGACAATTATGGCAATGTTTACATATTATTTTTGAAGAGTATTTATGATAAGTTAATTTATTTAGTAGTATAAAATTTCATTAGATCAGCGGATGTAGAAGTTATGTTAGGCCCTTCCTGGTTACCTATTTTTTGTACGTCATACCTATCTTTGGGTTTAACTTTTGTAATTTTATAGGGTCCTAGGAATTTGGGTCTAAGTTTTAACCCAGAACCGAACTGCGTTCGCTGGATTGCCACCAAATCCCCTTCCCTATAGTTCGGAGCTTTCTTGCGTTTCTTGTTATAGGTCCGTTTGTTTTCGGCTTGAATCTTTTGGATGTTCCTCTTTGCTTCTTGTCGCAATGAGTTTCTTTGCTCCTGAAGCTCATCTTCTATCTCTTCCATGAGTAGGTCTCGTATTTTCAAGTCGTCCTTATTCCTCATGGTAACACCTGTTAAGAGTTCAAAAGGTGTCCACTTGGTACTTCTATTAATCGTGCTGTTGAGTATTCGTTGTAGTTGGTCGACATATTTGTACCATTTTGTCGAGTCGTCTAACGATAACTTGGTTAGGACAGGTATTAGAGTGCGATGGATCCTTTCTACTTGACCGTTTCCTCGAGGTACTCCGGTAGCAATTTGCAAGTGTTGAATTCCTTCTTCAGTGCAAAAATCAGTGAAGGCTTTCGAAGTAAATGCTGATCCTCGATCTGTGAGTATTCTTTTGGGATTCCCGAAAGTTTTTTGTTGTAACCTTAGTTTGTCTATTAAATCTTCTATCAGAGGTAAAGGAAATCGATCCTTGACTAATTTTCTATTCAATTTCCTATAATCCACACAGAGGCGGTTGGAACCGTCTTTTTTTCTTCACTAGTACGATAGGACTGGCGTAGTCTGACGAGCTTGGTCTTATGATTCCTTGTTCTAGCCATTCGTCGATTTGCTGATTGACCTCTAACTTTTCTGAACTCGATAATCGTCTCACAGGTTGGTAGACTGGAACGTCGTCTTTCAGGATGATTCGCATAGATACGTCTGTTGACAAAGTTTTGTCAGGCTTGTAAGTTGAGATAACTTGCTTCAATTCGTTCTGTATCCTGATGTCTCTTATGTGGGCCAACTCTATCTCTTCATTAGGACTTGTTTCGGAGATGTGCATGAACCAATCAGCGGGCTCATCTTTATGAAATTTTATACCATTCCTGGACGTTGTAAACGTAGCTTGATTCGTAACATCCATTCCGATAATTGCTTGGAAAGATAACTGTGATTGTGGCACTACATGCCATGTTAGAGAAAATTCTTCTCCGTCGGTAGTGAAACTCACTTCGAATGATCCTTTCGTTGTGACTTGGGAATTTCCTAAGCCTGAGAGCGTTCTCCTTTGTTTCGAAAGCTTGGATTCATCGATGATTTCTTTGGCTATGTCGTCTCGAATGAGACTGAGTGAACTGCCTGTGTCTACGAGTGCGGTGATGAGTTTGTTTCCCATGACAATTTCTTTAAATTTCAACTCTTCTGATGGGATGATTGTACATGTCTGTACAGAATTGCTCGGAGGATTGCTTGATTCTGCATCTTTTCGGCGCTTGTCGCAGTTGACGTAGAAGTGTCCTGGTTCTTTACAATAACTGCAGAGTGACTGTCTACGCCTGACAGTGTCGGTATTTCGATTACTGTTGAAATGGTTCCTTTCTGACCGGTTTGGTCCATATCGGCGATTATCAACTCTTCGGGGAGGGCTTCCACGATTATTCGATGATCCGGCCTCGTATCGGGGACTGTCGGTTTTTCGGGAAGGGTTCCCATAATTTGACGATTTAGCCCCATATTTTCCTTTGGGCAAGGAGTCGAACTGCTTTGACTTTAACGTTCTGCGGACATCTTCGTATTTTTCGAACTTTTGGGCCAGCTCTCTGGGCGAGTTGACGAGTGTCCATTCATCTAGAAAATGTTCTTTGAATTCGTAAGGAGCTCTTCTCTTGATCTGATCTGCTATGATGAGGTCACGAAGCTGGTCGTAAGTTTTCACTTCAAGACCTTCCACCCATCCATCGAAGTAAGTTTGCAATTCATGGAGAAAATCCAACCAAGTTCCTTCATGAGATTTTTGGTGTGACACGAACATCTGGCGAAGTCTTTCTGGAGACAGTTTGAACCTTCGTAGCAGCAACTGCTTTACGTGATCATAGTCGTGAGACTTGTCGGGGGACTCCCGCGCAATTAAGTGTGCAACGTCGACTGGAAGTAGGCCTATGAGGTGCTGAACCCATTCTTCTTTAGGGATCGATGACAGCTCTGCATGCTTCTCGAACAGGATGAGGTTAAGATTCACATCTTCTTTCATATCGAACTTGTGGAAGGTATCACGTGAAGGTCTGCTTGGTACTTGGTTGGTTGTGACGTTTTTCGAAGATGAATCCTTCTGGTTTTGGATTCGTAATTTCTCGAGCTCGAACTCTGCTTCTCGTCTCCGTTCTTCGATGGCTTCTTGACGTTTCCGTTCTTCGATGGCTTCTAGACGTTTTCGTTCTTCGATGGTCTCTTGCTCTTGCAACCTTTCCTCGGTGATGCTCTCGAGAAGTGCTTTTACTTCATCTTCGTCATACTTCTCATTTCCCAAGATTAAATCTTTGATGATCGGCTTGGTCATGGTAGCGGTTATCTTTATGCCTAATTCCGTGGCTAAGTTCAACAGATCCTCTTTTTTACTTCTTAGAAGAAAAGTCATGGTGATCTTTAAATTTGGTGGAAATCCAGTGAACTTTGTGATATTCGTAAAAATGAAATTAAAAAAAATAACGACTAAAAGGAAAAAGCTTGTAGATTTATGTTGTGTGCTTTTCCTCTTTTAAGAAAAAAATAATGGAGTATGCTACTAAGAACACTACGAAATTAACGAAGATACATTTTAAAAATGAAGAAATATATTTTTGCAGAAGTTAATCAACTCTCGGTCAATCAGATAATTCACAAAAAAGTAAAAGAGTACTACCGTATGAAAAAGGTTTTAGAATTTCATGAACTTTTGTATAACAAGTCGTCAGAAATTTTTTACTGAAAAGATTTTTTTTTTTTTTTCTTGGACAAGAACACGATAAACATACCAACTTATAATAATGTACTTACTTTGTATTGCATAATATTTTAAAACATAATTCTGCATAAGTTATGCTTTGTATTGCATATAAAATTAATTGCATAAGAAATTATAACAGCAGCATTTGGAAAAGTAAACTATGAATAAGGATGCGAATAATATATTAAGTATTCAAAACAAATTATTACCCAAGGATACTTTATAAAAAGAACACTTTAACACGATAAGTTTACCTCACTTAAATCACCTAACTTCTCAAAATAACAGCTGCATTTGGAAAAGTAAACAATGAATTATTACCCAAAGTTATCCGTCAAAATAATGTATATTGAATAATATTCTTTGTATTAATTCAGACAAAAAGAATAAAAAGGAATATAAAAACAATTTAAATGTAAACTATTCTTAGAACAATAATGAAAATATAAATAAAAGACTGCAACATCAAATCCTTCAAGGTATCACTTCCGGTTATAGATAAGACCTTTTTTTTTTTTTTTTTTATTCTTTCT
This sequence comes from Linyphia triangularis, assembly GCA_963978545.1. Taxonomy (NCBI): domain Eukaryota; kingdom Metazoa; phylum Arthropoda; class Arachnida; order Araneae; family Linyphiidae; genus Linyphia; species Linyphia triangularis. Next base: position 96,181,355 of record OZ021722.1, read on the forward strand.
CTTTATTTGTGTTGCGAAGAGTTTACCCAAGCAAGAGGTTTTCAAAAAAAAGTAAATAAAAAAAACTAGTATGCAATTCTTAGAATAAGAAAGTATCAATGATTCAGAACTTATCTGAAGGAATAAACTGCTGGCTTTGAAGACGTCGATTGTCACTGCTTAGAACACGAAATTAATGTAGTAGATGGTTTCGGAACACAGAGTACTAATCTTGGCAAATTATCCGGTAAGGGCCTCGGATAAAATTTCAGCAATTCGGGATTGAAGATTCGAAAATTTTAGACGAACACTGATGAAGACGAACACTGATGAGACGTTGAGACACCAGTTGGAAATGGCACGCTGCTTGTTGAAGACTCGTTGGCGAAGAATTTCGTATGAAGCTGGATGCTTTCTGGCTAAGAACGAAGACCTGAACTTTGAGAATTTCTTTACGACGGGTTTAAATTAATTTAATTGTAAATTTCATCTTCGAGGGGTTCGAAGGAATAAGGGTGATTTTCGATTAAAACGGGTGCACTCATGAAAAATATTATTGAACTCATGTTACCAAAACGAAACAGGTTACTAGGCATACACTTGTTATTATACCAAATAATTTTGAAAACGAAAAAAAAAAAAAAAAATGAATCGCTACAGGGACGTGGTTTATTCAAAAACCAAAAATTACTCGAAATTAAAAAAAAAATTTAGAAGCAATTCCCATTTAAAAATTCCTTTTCGCTAATCCAGGCCGAGGACCCCAAAAATATGTGGGGGTTAGTGGTTCGGTTTTTTAAATGTCTAGGGGATTTATTTAGGGAAGCAAAAATGAAATAAAAGAGAAATAAACTTCCAAATCAGAAACGGAAAGTACAATTAAATTTATTGGACGAAACATCACAATCACTTTCAAACAAAACAAAGGGGGGAAAAGTATTAAATATTACTAGCCAAATGGCAGCACAAGTCGACGAAAACTAAGTGTTTAATTAGTACATTACCCAATTAGCGAAGTGAGTTGAGTGCACCCAAATAAACTGGCCTATAGAGTGAAGAGCCGGTGTGCTTCTTCCCGAATGAGAGCCTGTGTGCTTCTGCTTAAAAAAATAAAATCGCGGAGTACGAATACTTATTCGTAATAACAAAAAAAAAGAAGAAACATCGTCTTGCAGTGCCATCTGTCTTTACAAGAGGAAATTGAAATGTACGGTAAACAATTGATATGGGATAATAAAAATCCTACATATATATATATATATATATATATATATATATATATATATATATATATATATATATATATATATATATATATATATATATATATATATTGCGTTGTTTGGAAAGTAATTTCGTTTTTTCCCGTCAGAGGACTTATTGACTTCTGACTAATATTTGTGAAATGAATACTTGATAGTAGACTTAATCAAGAAAAAACTACCGTTATAATGCGGAACTCTTTACTAGTAGCGGGGGTGGGTAAACCTAACCTAAATTGAAGATGTGATTCGGTTAATTTTGCACACGCCTACTGCTCCACCCATTGTAGAGGCGCTGACATCGTTTTCTAGTTTCGGTTTGACTAGATAGCGCCCTTAAGCCGCATAACTATTATATGTCTTGAGAGCTGATATTGCAAGGCTTGTGTGTGAAAAAGTTCTATTAATTCTACGCAGTAGTTTTTGGTTGGTACCCTTTTAAATATGGAGAGCAATAAGCAGCATTTTCGTCATATTTTACTTTTTTACTATTGAAAAGGTAAAAATGCTGTCCAAGCTAAAAAAAAATTGACGGATGTGTATGGAGAAGGCGTGTTAACAGTACGCCAGTGCCAGAACTGGTTTGCAAAGTTTCGATCCGGCAATTTTGATGTCGAAGGTGCACCACGTTCGGGAAGGCCAGTTGAAGCTGATAAAGACAAGATAAAGGCATTAGTTAATGCAAATCGGCAAATAACCACACAAGAGATCGGTGAGAGGTTAAATTTGTCGAATTCGACTGTTTATGGCCACTTGAAAGGCCTGGGCTTAACCTCGAAGCTCGATGTGTGGGTGCCCCATGTTCTTATGGAGCGAATTTTGTGTCGTCGCGTTGACGTGTGTGATTCGCTCCTCAAACGTCAGAAAAATGATCCATTTTTGAAGCGGATTATTACTGGGGACGAAAAATGGGTCATATACCACAATGTGAAATGCAAGAGGTCATGGAGCAGAAAAGATGAACCGGCTCAAAGCGTTTCAAAAGTCAACATTCACCGAAAAAAGGTGATGCTGTCCCGTTTGGTGAGATTTCAAAGGAATCGTTTTTTTTTTTTTTTTTTTTTTTTTTTTAAGCTTTTACCGGACAATACAACTATTAATTCGGAAGTCTATTGTCATCAGCTGGACAAATTGAATGATGCGCTTAAACAGAAGAGGCCATAATTAACCAACAGGAAGGATGTAGTGTTCCACCAAGACAACGCGAGGCCTCATACAAGTTTGGTCACTCGCCAAAAGCTTTTACAGCTTGGATGGGACATACTGCAACACCCACCATATTCTCCAGATCTGGCGCCTTCCGATTATTATTTGTTCCGGTCCCTGCAAAATTTTTTGGATGGTAAAACCTTTACCTCAAATGAAGATGTCAAAAACCACCTGAATCAGTTTTTTGCCAGCAAGGACCAAAACTTTTATGAGCGGGGAATCATGTTACTGCCAGAAAGATGGCAAAAGATGTTGGACCAGAATGGCCAATATATAATTTAATAAAATATTTATTCATTATACGAAAATTGTCTTTCATGTTCCCCAAAAAAAAAAACGAAATTACTTTCCGAACAACCCAATATATATATATATATATATATATATATATATATATATATATATATATATATATATATATATATATATATATATATATATATATATATATATATATATATATATATATATATATATATATATATAAAAACACAATCTTTGCCAAAATGGGAATTTTTGCTATATACTTTTCGGTAATTCTTATATTATCCTTTCTTACAAGTGAAACTGAGAAGAGGAGAAAAAACGATCGTTCATAAGCTATGTTCAAGCAAAGAGAATTCAGGTTAAAGGCATTCGTTTTTCCACTTTTTACGTCATTGAAGCATTTTTACGGAAATTTCGGAGGTGGGGATGCTTAGAACACCTTAAGAGGCATTAGCACAGCGATTTTTATTAAAATCATCAGAGCCGTTCTTTAGCAATCATTGAAAAACATGATTTTTTCAATGGCAGCTACCTTATGTGCATGCGCGATTTTGGCGAAAACCTTAATGGTAGTTGGGCCATCACCAACCTGCTCACCAAATTTGAACATCGTAGGGTCAATTTGTTCGGGAGTTATGCTGACCACGTTCACACAGACTCACAGACAGACATTTTTTCCAGATTACTTTTTTGACATCAGGATGTTCCAAAACGTAAGAAAATAAAAAAAAATCGAAAAAAAAAAAAATTTGACATCGAATCCTATACTTTCATTACCTTATGTATTACATATGGGTAATTGAAAGTAATAAAAAATTAAGTAATCAGAGTGGGGTTTGCACTAAAATTTTTCTCACGAAGAAAACTTGTTAAGCAAATAAAACAAAAAGTTGGAAATGTGGCTGTGCCTTAACCCTCTGAGGGTCATGGACGTATGTATATGTCCTTTGATCTTCATTTTTTCCTGCAATACACAACATTTTTAAATTTATAAATAAAATTTTAAATAAAATAATTTTTTTAATATTTTTATTAGGATGAGAGTTTAACACCCATTTCAAACAAAATAAATAAAAAATAATTTTAAAAAATTATATATTTGAATCAAAAATATAATTAAAAAATTATTGCAGGGAAATCAACTGTTCAATCTTGTCCATTCAGTGAACATTCGGAGAAAAGTGACAAACAATACATTAAAAACTTAAAACAATCAGTTAAAAATTTATTTTTCTTTTACAAAAGCAGAAAATATCCTTCCTACAATCCGCTAGCCTATTTCAATGACTGTATTATTCGCAATGTGTGGAGTATTCGCTAGCATTACTTGTGGAATTATAGACTGCATTGCATGTGAAATTTGTGTTTTTTACACTTTAATATCAGCAGTGGAAAAACATACACTCTGTCCTTGACCTAGTCCTACAAAAAGAAATTCTGAGGGGTTTATGTAACTGTAGGGAAGACCTTAGTACTTAGAGTCGCTTTTTTCAATGCACAAAAAAATGAGCCACTGAGCCATTTAAAAATGTGAAACAATATGCATTCATCGTTGCAGTAATTAATTCCCATTGAGATTAATATAAATACCTAATATGATAGATTCTGTCAAACAGAAGGTTTTAAAGAAATTTCACAAATGGTCCTAGGTACAAGACATCGTTTTACCTAGAGCCAGTAGCTGATGTATCTAGGACCATTCTCTTTAAGTGGTGTTTCAGACCATTATGAATAGAAAACAAACATATACAGATGAATTTTATACAAGAAACAATATCAAGGTATTAACAGTCATAGGTTTATCATGTAATAACTACAATAAATTGCAATGTGTCAAATTATTAAGGAATTACAAGTATTTTCATAACTTGAAAAACTGATTCCAAAAAAAATTAGCTGCATGCATAATCGCTTTGAAGCACCCACATATTTTGATTTTAAAAATTTGAACACAATACGCAACTATGTGGCCCTAAGTACACGACTTGGTAATTTCATATAAAATGTCTTCTACTGAAAATGCACATGGAGAAAGGACTTATTTAAACATCTCATTCAGCACTTAATGTTACAAACAAAATTATTTACTAGAATTCAAAGAAAAGTACTTGACTTAACTTTGTAAAACAATAAAAGACATGAGCTGCAAAATGTTACTGCAGACCATACAAAAACGTTTTCCACTTATAACTTGACACAGCTTTCTCCTCTAAGATTTCAAAATGGCTGTCAAAAGAGCTATTGGATGTTGCCACTTATCCAAGTGAATCAAAAAACTTCGAACTAAACATTATTCAATAAAAGTGAGGTGGTTCTAGGTACATGGTGGCCATCGGTGCACAAGTCTACCCTACACATCGGGAAAAATTTCTTATACATACATATTTAACTTAATAGAATATTGTGGTAGAATACAAACTTGTTGGCTCACTATATTATCTGATGGGGATGAAATACCCCAAGAGGCTGAACTTTTGTTAATTTGGTCAAAATGACCAGGAATTCGACCTGTATATATTCGAAAAAAAAGATCATTGGTATGGAATAAGATATTTCGAACTATTTTTATTTCTTATGCAATACCATTACTTTTTTAATAGAGTAAGAAAAAATTTCGTGCTTTTGAAATCATTAGTTTTGAAAGTTAAGCATTAAGTATAATTTCCCGATTTAATCATATTCACCCAAGGGAAGATTATAATTAAAGTCCAACTTTCAAAAATCTCTAAGAATTGATAATTAGATAATAATTAAAAAGACTGTTTAATGCAAAAAGTGCACCATATTTATGTTTTTCTTTTAACAAACTATTGGTTGAAACAAAAATTGCTATAACGTGATAATTATTTATTTGTCATTTCCTTGTCATCATTTAAATTATCAACCACTGAGTGAAAAATTATGAAATTTGGTATTTGACGTTTTTTCGGATGCTAAATCTAAATATTACTTAATAGTAAGGTCTTGCCATTGCATTTTTTAAAGTTCGGTCTAGTTTTAGTATGTAGATGATCCCTTTTAGCAAATTATCTATATATTATTCTTAAAAACCTTTTACCGATTACAACAGTACTTTTCTCTATTTCACCAATTGAATACGAGATATAGTCATAGCACAGTGAGGCAGAAGGGTTGAAAACCTGGCCAAAATTCAGATGTGTATTTATTGAAACCAATTGTTGATTGTAAAGCTTCTAATGAGTTTATAAAAGGATACTAGCCCCTAATATTGGTTTTATTGAGAAATTTTAATCATTTTTAGGTAAATATTACTATTTACATTGTGATATATGGTTTTTTTCACCTAAAAATTACTTACAACAAATAAAGTTTTCTGTTAAAATGATGTATTATGTGGATTGATTAAAAAATCTCTATCTCTCTATATATAAGGCAAAGCCCTTGTGGCTACATCAAATAACAGATAAAACTTCTGTGCACTGGAGTACTCTTTTGCACAGAGGTAAAGTATCTGTCTCGAGACATCATGGTCCTCGGATCAAATCCCGTCGCCCGCAACGAAAGCTAGTTAACATTTCACTGGTGACTAGACAAAAAATGAATCATGCTGCCATCTATCGGCGCTTCTGAAAGGAGACATTTCATCGCAACCAGCCAACACTCACGCAACTCGCAACAAGCGATCATATACGCAACTCGCAACAAACAACCACATACGCAACTCGCGTGCAACACAGCAACAAGCGGACACAACGATGCAACAAGCATCTCAAAAACCTCAACTCCGATCAGACATTGATCAACAGTATCGCTCCTTCGTCACTGGGATGCTATATGTGGCGACATCAAATAACAGATAAAACTTCTGTGCACTGGAGTACTCTTTTGCACAGAGGTAAAGTATCTGTCTCGAGACATCATGATCCTCGAATCAAATCCCGTCGCCCGCAACGAAACTTCACCCTCACTCACTCATTCACTGACTCACTCATCACTAATTCTCCCACTTACCACATAGTCGCAACTCTGAAAATCGGCACAAATATCAACAATGGTAAAAATAGAAAAAGTAAGCTATTCAGATCTCGATTAACCCACTTTAAGGGGTCGAAAAGGGGTTAAACGTTCCAAACGAGGGACATTCAAATATCCTACTTCTCATTTGGTCACAACTCTAAAAATTGGTACAAATATTAACAATAGTAAACATAGAAAAGTAAGCTATTCCGATCTCGATTAACCCACTTTAAGGGCTCAAAAAGGGGTTAAACGTTCCAAACGAGGAATATTCGAATGTCCTACTTCTCATTTCGTCACAACTCTAAAAATTGGTGCGAATATCAATAGAGACAAACGAAGAAAAAGTAAGCTATTCCGATCTCGATTAATCCACTTTAAGGGGTGGAAAGGGGGTTAAACGTTCCAAACGAGAAATATTCGAATGTCCCACTTCCGACATGGCCACAATTTTGAAAATTGGCTTAAATACCAACAATGTTAAACATAGAAAGAGCATGCTAATCCGATCTCATTTAACCCACTTTAAGGGGTCGAAAAAGGGTTAAACGTTCCAAACGAGGGATATTCAAATGTACCACTTACCACATGTCCACAACTCTGAAAATTGGTGCAAATGTCGACATAGGCAAACAAAGAAAAATTAAGCTATTCCGATCTCGCTTAACCCACTTTAAGGGATCATAAAGGGGTTAAATGTTCCAAACGAGGAATAATCGAATGTCCTACTTCTCATTTCTTCACAACTCTAAAAATTGGTGCGAGTATCAATAAAGACAAACGAAGAAAAAGTAAGCTATTCCGATCTCGATTAACCCACTTTAAGGGGTGGAAAAGGGGTTAAACGTTCCAAACGAGGAATATTCGAATGTCCCACTTGCGACATGGCCATATTTCGAAAATTAGCTTAAATACCAATAACGTTAAACATAGAAAAAGCATGCTAATCCGATCTCTGTTAACCCACTTTAAGAGGTCTAAAAGGGGTTAAACGTTTCAAACGAGGGATATTCGAATATCCTGCTTCCCATTTCGTCACAACTCTGAAAACTGGAGCAAGTATCAACAAAAACAAACGTAAAAAAAGTAAGCTATTGCGATCTATATTAACCCACTCTAAGGGATCTAAAAGGGGTTAAACGTTCCAAACGAGGGATATTCGAATGTACCACTTTCCATATGGTCACAACTCTAAAAATTGGTACAAATGTCAACAATGGTAAACATAGAAAAAAAAAGCTCTTCCGATCTCGATTAACCCACTTTAAGAGGTCAAAAAGGGGTTAAACGTTCCAAATAAGCGATATATTCGAATGATCTACTTCTCATATTGTCACAACTCTGAAAACTGGTGTGAATATCAATAAAGACAAACGCAGAAAAAGTAAGCTATTTCGATCTCGGGTGTATCAAGGGGTGGAAAAGGGGATAAACGTTCCAAACGAGGAATATTCGAATGTACCACTTCCCATATGGGCACAACTCTAAAAATTGGTAAAAATATCAACAAAGACAAACATAGAAAAGTTAAGCTATTCCGAGCTTGATTAACCCACTTTAAGGGGTGGAAAAGGGGTTAAACATTCCAAACTCGAATATCCCATTTCCCATACAGTCACAACTCTGAAAATTGGTAGGAATGTCAATAAAGATAAACATAGAAAAAGTAAGCCATTCCGATCTCGATTAACCCACTTTAAGGGATCAAAAAGGGGTTAAATGCTCCAAACAAGGGATATCCGAATGTTCCTCTTCCAATGTGTAGTCATATTTCTGATATTTGGTGCAAATGTTAAAAGGGCAAATGTTAAAAAAATAAGTCATTCCAATATCGATTAACGAATTTTTAAGGGATGAAAAGTCGACACAACATTGAAACTATACGAAGATTAACTTAATGTCTCAATTCCAATACAGCTACTAATTTGAAATTTAGAACTAAGAGCAAACATAAACACAATAAACTATTCCAATTTACTATTCACAATTATAAATTTCGTTTAAAATGTCAACAAAGGAAAGTTCCTATTTTGATAAATTGATTTGTCGGGATCGAAGTAGGAGCAAACGTCTGAAGTGTAGAATACATGAATGTCTTTTGATCGCTGAGATGCTAATGGTAAAATTTCGTAGTGCAGCACTGGTATTCAGCTAGTATATATATAAGGCAAAGCCCTCACTCACTCACTCGTCACTAATTCTTCCACTTCCCACATGTCCACAACTCTGAAAATTGGTACAAATATGAACAATGGTAAACATAGAAAAAGTAAGCTATTCCGATCTCGATTAACCCACTTTAAAGGGTTGAAAAGGGGTTAAACCTTCTAAACGAGGAATATTCGAATGTCCCACTTTCCATTTGGTCCAACTCTGAAAATTGGTGCATATATTAACAATGATAAACATAGAAAAAGTAAGCAATTCCGGTAGCGATTAACCCATTTTAAGGAGTCGAAAAGGGGTTAAACGTTCCAAACGAGGGATATTCGAATGTCCCACTTAACATTTAGTCACTACTCTGAAAATTGGGTCAAATGATAACAAAGGCAAATATAGAAAAAGTAAGCTATTCCGATCTCGATTAACCCACTTTAAGTGGTCGAAAAGGAGTTAAACGTTCCAAACGAGGAATATTCGAATGTCCCACTTCCCATTAAGTCCCAATTCTGAAAATTTGTGAAAATGACAACAAAGACAAATATAGAAAAAGTAAGCTCTTCCGATCGTGATTAATCGTCTTTAAGGGGTCGAAAAGGGATTAAATGTTCCAAACGAAGGATATTCAAATTCGAATGTCCCACTTCCCATTTGGTCACAACTCTGAAAACTGGAGCAAATGACAACAAAGACAAGTATAGAAAAAGTTTGCATTTCCGATTTCGATTAACTCACTTTAAGTGGTCGGAAAGGAGAGTTAAACGTTCCAAACGAGGGATATTCGAATGTCCCACTTCCCATTTAGTCACAACTCTGAAAATTGGGGCAAATGACAAAAAGGCCAAACATAGAAAAAGTAAGCTATTCCAATCTCGATTAACACTCTTTAAGAGGAGGAAAAGGGGTTAAACGTTCCAAACGAGGAATATTCGAAAGTCCCACTTCCCATTTGGTCACAATTCTGAAAACTGGTGCAAATGTCAACAAAGTAGTAAAATTAAGTTATTCCGATCTCGATTAACCCACTTTAAGTGGTCGAAAAGGGGTTAAATGTTCCAAACGAGGAATATTCGAATGTCCCACTTCCCATTTAGTCACAATTCTGAAAATTTGTGCAAATGACAACAAAGACAAATATAGAAAAAGTAAGCTCTTCCGATCGTGATTAATCGTCTTTAAGGGGTCGAAAAGGGATTAAATGTTCCAAAAACGAAGGATATTCGAATTCGAATGTCCCACTTCCCATTTGGTCACAACTCTAAAAATTGGTGCAAATGATAACCATGCCAAACATAGAAAAAGTAAGCTATTCCGATCTCGATTAACCCTCATAAAAGGGTGGAAAAGGGGTTAAATATTCCAAACGAGGGATATCCAAAATGACCCCTGCCGACCAAACGGTATAGTGGTTATCGTACTAGCTTCTAGACAGTGAGTTTGCGGGTTCGAGTCCCGTGTTGGCATGGGTGTTTGTAAATGTATGTTGGCTTGTCTAATGACGAATGTTTCGGCGCATTATAGCCCTCGTGTTGCTGACGGCGCCAGATAATCTGAAAAAAAGGGGGGGGGGGGAAAAAGGGAAAAAAAAACAGAATGACCCACTTCCAATGTTATCACAATTCTGATATTTGGTGCAAATATTACGAAGAGAAAATATCGAAGAAATTAGTTAAAAATTAGTTATTAGGTTAAAATTATTAAAAATATCAAAGGGTTCTAAACGAGGGATATTCCAATATATTCTCAATTATTAATTTTGGAAAAAATATCAACAAAGGAAAGTTCCTATTTTGATAATTCAAATTGCCGGGATCGAAATGGAAGCAAGCTTCTGAAGTGTAAAATAAATTAATGTCTTTTGATTGCTAAAATGCACATGGTAAAATTTCGTAGCGCAGCACGGGTATTCAGCTAGTATTTTTATATTTGATAACCGAATTATTATATTTTTTCAGCAGTTTAAAAACAATACATAACATAATCGTTTATAAAAATTGCAAATATTAATACTAAAATCAAATTTAAATTGTGTTGTTATTTTCCCTTCAAGCATATTTATATA